>JARYZH020000050.1:1781889-3109004 GCA_030021035.2 Notholithocarpus densiflorus
GGAACAAATAGAACTTACTTTCTTTTTGTTGAAGTTCATCTTCTGGAGAAATTCTTGATAAAGCATTTCATCTTCTTTCTGGGATATCTCATAGTGGACTTCATCGAGATCTCTGGTGGTACCATCCCAACCCTCTGGCATGACTTTGAAGTCAGGTTTGTAAGGAAGGGAAGCCACATGGAATTCCCTGTCATGAGAATTAAAAAATCTGCAAGAGGAAAGAAGATAATTAGAATAAGAAATAAAGTTTGTTCTATACAATAAGAGGAAAAATCAGCATACATCAGCAAGCTAAAGTATATTTGTGGTGAAGATGAACAAATCACCATCTCAGAACAATAAGCTAAAGCCTAATTGTGATAATGATGAACAATTTGCCAGCTCAAAACTTTGTCTCATTCATATTTACATCAATAAAAAAAGAATTCTTATGTGAGTACGTGTAATGTATGTGCTTGCATGTGTACTAGCAATTATGGGATTTACACATGCACATGCACATGCATGCTATAGACTCTAAACCTCGTAATTTTCTAGGTACAATTTATCTTTCACAGCTTATTTAATAGGCCAATAAACTTAAGCTGTATCAAACGGCCTAAAGTAATTTTCAAATGTCACCTCAATCCTCGCACTTACTCTCACTCAAAGATTGTTTATTACGATGTCAAGATTTCCATAACCAACAATGTCTAGAATGAGTTCTCAGCACCACCACCAACAAAGAAGGCAATACATTTTTTTCAGATTAAAAATCAGCTGCCACCATAGCCACTAGCTCTATTCTATCAATTTCAATCACCAGTCACTGCCACCACTACAACTGACCATCACCCCACATCTACCCATCTAACCAACATGACCAAACACCAGTCCAACCCCCCCCCCCCCCCCCCCCCCCCCTCTCTCTCTCTCTCCAATATGCACCAAAAATTCCAGTTTTAGTATTTTTTTTTTTCATAGGTAAAAGTTCCGGTTTTAATAATGAACTCAATTCTAGCAAATAGAATCTAGTAATTTTGTCAGTTCATAACAATCTAATCAATTAGCAATATACTATTTTATTTATCAAAATAACAATTTCTGTAATGCATGAGGAAGAGAGTGAATAACTAGTTGTAGTCCAATCTTAGAGCAATCTCAAAATAGAAACTTCAATTTTACTGCTGATGGCTCACTCCACTCAAAAGTCCTCACATTCCTTGATCTCCACTTACTCCACATTAAACATATAGGACCGACCTCCCAAATTTCAATGTTTTGCCAAAGTGTCCTTTCCAGCAAGCCAGTAACTTGTATTTTCAAAGCAAGCAATTTTAAGATAGACAAGCAGACAATTCACATTACAATGTGCATACCCACTGACTTGTATTTCAACTTTATTAATTTAGGTAGTCATTTGTCATCAAGACCAGCGAGAGAAAGTGGCAGGGTGAAAGTAGAAACTTTAATCTGGACTTTAGAGGGCTTATCTGAGGCTTAGCCATTGCCGGATAAGCAGGCCAGATTAGCAATGGGCTGACTAGATATGGATGCTTGATGAAAATTATAATTTCATAAAACATGGACAATCATTAAATCATGTAACTACCTATATTATCAGTGTGAATGGCTGTAGAAGAATGGCCTTTGGGCCATCAATAGTCCAATACTTCAACATTTTCAAAGTAATTACAAGTTACAACTTCGAATAAGCACAATGCAGTCATTCAAAGATTGGCAACTAATTCTTCTAAACAACATATCTTACAAACAAACATGTCACAGAACCTATTTCCAATCAATGTAAACCACACAACATCTACTAACCAGTCAAAGAAGTCATAACAACGAAATAAATTGCGCCAGTTTGAACTAAGTAATGCTCAGAAGTAATAACACTCGGGACAGAGTATCAAGCAGGCTCAACAGAGATCATCAAAAGGATGCCCAAGCTTTCTCCTGCTATCTCCATCCTTCAACCAAAGAATGGCATGCACTCTCTGCCTCATAATCCTAATCCTTGGCTAGCCTCTCGACTGTGTACACCTCAGAGGTTCTGTTTGTGCAGCGATACATCTCGGCTTCTCCGAGTCCTTCCAGATGAGACCCTCTAGCACAGGCTCTCATACTTGCTTCAACAGCACCTCATCTCACGTCTCTCACCACCCATCCACCATTACTTCACTCTTTCGATTCTCCGCCTCCAATTCAACAACTATCATCAATTTCTTGCAATCAGAGATTACCCAAAGAATGTGACGTGTCTCCTCCACTAGGTGGGGGTGCCTCACCATCAAATGCTCCTTGGTCAACCCAGGTGACCAAGAGGACCTGAAATCCACAATCTACCTGACGTCGTATTACCAAATGATCCTGCCACCTCTTTTCCACTCATTTTCCCATCATTTTCACCAGATTTTCTGAAAAAGGCTCTCAAGGAGGTGCATCATTTCTCAACTTGGTTTTGTTTTGTCTGTCAAAAACTCTGGCTGTTGTAGTGCTTGAGCCTAGTGAAGTGGATGACAATCGGGATATAACACGGTGCAGATTTTTGCATTGTTCAGCAATCTCCCGCAAAGTGGAATTGTTATCCCCGTCTATGATACAGTGCTAACCAAAATATATAGAGGCCAATGAGCTCTAACTCAAGTGGCAACATAACAGGTGGAGGTCCAGAAGTGCCATGCAGTCAAGACCCAACAGGTACGCATGTGTAATAGTATATATGCATACGCACAGACAAGAATAAGATTGGTGATTAAATAACACAAATTTAAAAGGAAAAGGTAGTGCACTATGATGTGTAAGATTAAGAAGCCCAAAAATCTATTTGTTGGCTAAGAAACTAGATAAAAAAAGAAAGGAAATTCACATATCTCACGTTCAAAAAAACAAAAGTTCTCTGACCAGTATAAAGAAAAGCCTAACCCCAACTATTCTAAACGCATTGTGTAGAATTTTTCTTTTCATGTGTTACTTTCATTAGGTTAAATGTTTTAAATCCATTTTCTTTCTCTTCCCACCAACCAAACACAACTAGCTATACATACATATCTAAATACTTATTTTTAAAAAGAAAAAGAAAAGAAAAAAAAGGGAGGTTTCTGCTTAAAAGAAATTTGAAAAATGAAGACAAATTAATAAATGGCCAAGCATTTTGATTGAAAGCCTTAATCTAGTTTCTTTTCCTAAGCCTTTCTCATCAACCAAACACATCATCACCGATATCGCATATTCTCGCCCAACCAAAAACGGGTTCAAGACTCACAACATTTCTTAGAGCAATATATTCAAACAGTAGTGCGCGCAAGATATTCAACAAAAGCCCATTATAGAGCGACAAGCTTCTTTCGGAATCAAACTTCCCCAGGTCAAATCAAACAAAGCCAGGATGAAATCAATAGAACAAACTCCAAAACTAACCTCCAGACCCCATGTAAATCAAGAAGGAAAAAAGCACAAAACTATAACCTCCAAAACCCAGCCAGAAATCAACAAGCGGAAGCAACGATAGAAACACGATTACAAACAAGCTAACGAACATTTCGACAGGATCAAGTGGCATGCCTCTGTCACTATGAGCTCTCACTTGTGAAGACAAAGCCCAGGCGAAAGAGTTGCAGTATCATTATATATCAATTGGGTGACTGACATCTTTCCTTGTTGAGTGGGGCTAGGTTGGTATGTTCTTGAGGAGGGGCCCCAAGGCTCAGCATAATTTTATGCAATTTAACTTTCTTTTTCTTTTCTTTTTTTCCCTTTTTTGAATTCGGGAGCAAGTTTTGGGGTTTTCTAAATGAATTCAAAGTACAAATAGAAAAAATAAAGAAGAAAAAGAAAATAGGAGGTGTTAACTTTTGAGTTTCACGTATTAAATAAGTGAATGAGTGTTTAAATTTTAAAGGGATATCTAAAATATTATCTAGGTATTATGTACACACATTGGAGATAGAGAATTTAAACATTATTGAGATTCAAAAACCCCGAAATACTATTGTTAAGACATGGCCTATCAGGGGATGGCAGGCGAGTCAGGAAGGAACCAATGAGTTTGAATAATTCCGGAACACAGACTTTACAAACGTGTGACGACAAAGGGGATGGTAGAACTTAAGTGAGTCCTTGGACACCATAAATGCGACTTAAACACATGTCTGACAATCAGAGAACAACAAAACAGGTAGTAAGGCTCACGTGTCTGGGCGGCGGGGATGGAAGGTTGGAAATATCTAAAGAAAACATACACGCGTTCAATCGTTTGACTACTACAATCGCGTTATGTGGAAGGAACCGCGACAGTGTTTCCTTAATAGCGCAACTCATATAAAGCCCGGAAGGAGGCGTCACGATGGGACGGAGTATTTCCAGTATCGATGAGGATGATTGACAAGTGGAGGGCGAATCATTGGAAGAGGTGTATATAATACAAAGAGACCCTTGGAGCAGAGAGAGGAGGAGGAAAAGGGAAAGAAGACCCGATGCTTGGTAAAATGGGACTTGTAAGAGCTTTAGAGTTGTATTTAAGTAACCAAGCTCCTCGGATGAAGAGGACTCTTCTCCTTGATAAATGTCTCTTATTTCCCCGCTTTAATATATAAAATCTATTGGTTCATTGTTTGACCCATTAAGCCAAGTTCTTCAACCCACTCTACAAATTTGTTTCGAACGTTGGGCCAATATCCCATATATTTTGGGCTTGGGTTCAATCACATCCTTACAAACATAAAAGCCAGTAAGTTATAAAAATGTGTCAATGTAGAATATCAAGTTCATATAGTTTTGTTATTATTTTCTTAAGATAAAAACAATTGTGCTTTAACTTTGCAATAGCATTATCTTATTTACAAGGAAAAAAAAATATCTATCTATGTTTGTTTCACCCAAAAAAAAAAAAAAAACTCCGATTTTAGTGTTTGATGCAACTAAAAATGTTGGCCAATTTGAAAATATTTTCGGGTTGTTTATACATTTAGGGCATTTTGGCATAAAGTCATTTATGCATGTATTTTAAGTACAAATATTTTTATGCCTCAAACAAAACAAAGTAACTACTCTTCAACCCCGTTAAACACCCCTTAACCATTGACCCATAATAGAGACATTTAAATACATAACCATGTAGATTATGTTTTGATATAACTCAAATTCTCAATTCCAAACTAGTAAGTTAACTATAAAAAATAAAAATAAAAATAAAAAAATGAAACCAAAGATGTAAGGGCCGTTTTGGTTATAAATTTTAAGTAAAATTTAAGGCACGAAAGAGCTAACATAATGAATTTGTAGAGTGAAATTTTGGATCTAGACTTTAATAGGTTGGACAGCAATCTAGTAGGTTAAGATGACAAGAAAACAAAGATGAACAAATTTTGTTGTGCAAGGAAAATCTTCTTAGACAAAAGTCGAGGGAGAGTAGTTATGTATGTAATTCTCTTGAACGATTCTGATTCTTATTGCTCTGATGCTTTTTCTTCTACAGTTTCTCGGATGCCACTTGTAATGGGGTCTTTCTTCTTCTGTACCATCTTTTTCTTCATGTAGGCCTTTGCGATGGCCAGATCAGGCGCTCTGCTGATCCTTGTCCCATCGGCACCTTGGAATCTTTGGGGGTAGAGCTATCAAAATTTGAATACTACTATTCGGGTATCACCTCCATAAATGTGGTAGGGAGTTAGGCTGGAAGCGTTTAATGCGATGATGGCGACTTTCTCTCAAATATTTCTTAGTTTCCCTTTGTCCTATTCTCTCTTGATGCTTATCCTTACCCAATAAAATTGTCGGGCGTTGGGTTGTTCTTAGTAAACGGTCGAACTTTTGACCTTTACTCTATTTGGCGAGGAGGCATTTCTCTCGGACTACCTCCCAAACCTTTACTAACCAAAATCCTTCCCATAATTTACTGTTTGTACGTCTTTGTTAAGGTCTAACCATCCTCAGACGGCTAAATGTCTTGAATAGAACTGGCGATACGATCACGAGCAATCCCTAAAAGATATGAAGAGGAGAGGACTTGTGATAGGGAACTCAAAAAACACAATCAAAATGTATCATTTCAAGTAAAGATCTATATATGGTTTGCAGCAAAAACACTAGCTAGCTATCTATATGGCTGCTGGATTTATGCAGATAATGTATCTATATGCATCAACTAATAATAAACAATTAAATAAAAGAAGTGTTTTCGCCTTTTTGGGCATGCATCAATGACTATGCTAGTGTGTGAGATAGACGCGACAAAGTGTTTGTGAATTGTAATGAACATATATATACACCAAACTCCACAAATTCTACAAGTAATTTTCGTGTGGAAGCTTCCTATTGCGTGCGTGTTATATGTTACATGTAGTATCAACTGCAATATCTATGTTTCCGATTTACGGAGATTAAATACATTGGTGTTATAATAACATGAACATGATATAACAATTAATTGAACAATCACATTTAGTTTTATTCAAATTATTATAAACTTGCTGCCTTGTATAAATTGAATATAGATGCTTTTAAGCGTAAATGATGTTTCTTTGAGGGTCTTGTTTGGATGCACAGCTTATTCTTTGAGCGAAATGCGTAGTAAAATAATTTTAAATGTGTGAATAGTGCCGTGAGACCCAATTTTAACTTGCATTCTTTGAAATCCCTGGCCTTGAGTCGTGAGCAGTGCACGGGACACCGCGAAGCGTAAGCGGGGAGTTTCATTTTGATCTGATCAAACTCAACTGAGTTAGAAAATGCAAACTTTTATTAGAACCAACATGGACTTCTAACCCATTTTCTTCTAAATTTTATGTTGTTTTAAAAGCGGTTTCTTTTGTAATAATTGCAATCTATCTCTTGCGACTTTGGATATTAAATCTAATTAGTAATTGAGCTTGTTATTTGTCAACCATGCGATCAAGATAAAGGTTAGTGCAAGGGCGTTACGCTATATTCGGGGTTCAAATGAACCCACTGACTATCTACTATATATATATATATATATATAAAGCTGTAAGTTTAATACTTTAATTTATTCTTAAAAATATTTTTGCACACCCTTATCTAAGTATTTCCAACTCTAAGAGTAAAGAGTAAGTATTTGTGAATTAAGTGTCACTCTTTTTATAAATTTATATTATGTGTGTGTCACAATATTGATTGTGTGCATTACTTTTGTTATAATGTTATTTGTGTGAATTATGATGTGTGGATGTTTGTGTGTACAATATAAATATAAAATAAATTTATATAATTTAATAATTAGGAAATAGAGATAGTTTATTACATATGTGTGTATTGTTATCATGTTATAATAACTTTTTGTTATAAAGTTAGTAAAATTCAAGAAAAAAATTGTAAAGTTAGTAATTGTCCAAGCATTTGATTGGTTAAGTAAACACGTAGTGTATAAGCTTATGTATGAATGAGTGTGGTTGTGTGCGTGATAATTAATACAAAGCTAATGAGTTTAGTTTAGTCATTTAGTTTAAAATATTTTTATAAAAACAATAACAAATAGATAATAACAACGCATAAAACTAAAAATGTTATATAGCTTAATAAAATAAAATGTTCATAGGCTCATAACTACCCAGTGACAATAGATACTCATAATGAACTATCATATAATAATTCAAAATTTAAAAACTTGAAGAAAATTTTAAAATTTTATGTTTTTTTTTTTTGGTCGATAACTTGATATATTCAAGTTCTTTTTTATTAAAATTTTTATGATCCCTAAACAAAATTCCTAAAACCGCCGCTGGTTTAGTGTCCCATAAATTTCAGCAAACATAAACTATAGTTGGTAGCAAATGAAGAGAAGAAACATGCAAATGGACACCTCATGACCGAGTGTCATTTAAGCAAAGTCTGAAGCATCTCTCAAGGATTCCAACAATAACTAGAAACTGTCTTGCATCAATTATGAACTAAGTAACAGACCTTACACATCTATAAATAGTTGTAAGGTGTAATGAAGTTTTCTGTACAACAATATTGCAATGAAATTAAATGCAATAGCAACAGCAATGCCCTCTTCTTCTTACCCGTGTACCCCTCTAATGAAATATAAAAAGTTTTTAAAGCCTCTATTTTAATATTGTTGTTAAAGCCTCACCATCAACAAAATCACAAGCTTGCAATACTGTAAACATGTAGGCACGATTGTTGTACTGCTTTAATGTAATCGCAGTTTATCAAATTGGGTAATTATAGAGACTTGGTCCAAGGCTAGTTGCTCATTCTCTTAAATGGGTAGTAACACTCTACAACAATTAATAGAGAGAGAGGATCCCATGTCTCAACAATTTATCTTCACTAGAAGGAACTTGGGGCTAGCTTGATCAGTAACAATCTAAATCAAATAGGAATAGAATTTCAAAAGAATAATATGATTACATCTTTTTAATAATCCCCTTGGATTGGAGTAATATATTCTTTATGTCGTAACATATATGTGTGAAATTTCGAGCCAATAAAATGTTATTTATATTTAATCAATAAATTTATTTTTTACGCGTAATTTTTAAATTACAAAAAATTCAAAATTTAAAATTTAAAATTTAAACATTTGCTTGATGATATAGTTATTAATCTTTGATTTTCTAGAAACTTTTCACAAAGAATATAAGAAGATATCCTTTCACTGCTGCTACTTTCATCATAAACAATATATCCTTCAATTTTTTCTCCAAAAAAAAAAAAAATCCTTCAATTTCATCCAAAGAATAATAATTAATCTCCCATGTTGCCACAACCGGCAGAATAAACTATGCGCTGGATAACATTCGACACTAATCACTAAAGTTATATAATCACACTAAGAGCTTTGCCGTAGCTCATCTGATTGGCACCTTCTGCTATTTTTAGTGAAGATATCTAGAGCTGAAATCTTCACATCCCAAACCAATAGTGTGTATATATAAACTAATATACAATTTTATCACTTGGAAAAATTTCTTGTTTGGCATATAATTCGAATAAGTTTAGAGTCCTTTGATAGTGAATTTGGGAAAGAGTGAGTATTGGACCACGGCTCGATATTGGAGTGAGTTGGTGATCATTAGATGGCGTGACCGTCTGTATATTTTTAGATCTAGAATATCAAAGACCTAACCATGAATAGAATGAAATAAGAAAGATTGAAAATGGGACTATTTTGTTCCCACTCTAAGTGCTCCACTAACTGCAATTGCCCAATTTTTATCTTTACAAGTAACCAAAGTTTTTTTTTTTTTTTTTTTTTTTTTCAAATCACTCACATAACATATTGAAATTAGTAAAATATAGAGTATTAAGAGTAGAATGCAAGATTTTCATTCTGAACTAGTTGCAAACTCATGCAAATAATGCATGGGAATATAATTATTTTGAGATGTGATAAAATGTATATGAATGTATTATTCAAAATTTTCATTCTATTAGGATATTATCATGATAATTATAACTTATCACATAATTACAATTGATATTACTCAAATAATTTGATAGAAACATTTAAATACATAGCCATGTAGATTGTGTTTTGATATAACTCAAATTCTCAATTCCAAACTAATAAAGAATTAACTCAAAAAAAAAAAAAAAATCAAACCAAAGATATAAGAGGAGAGAGAGGACTTGTGATGGGGAACTCAAAAAACACAACATCAAAACATATCAATTCAAAGTACAGATATTAAAAAACATAAAAATTCACAAACCAAAAGTATAATTGCAAGAAAGAATTAAGAATCTAGAGAAAGAGATAGCATAATCACTTTTTTTTTTTTTTTTTTGAGATAATAGCAAATTAAAAAAAAATAAAATAAAAACAATGAGAACAATATTCAAAGTAAATACCAAATTATCCAAATCATGTTGAGTCATAGAATAATATTATTCCATTATATGCTATGTTTATAATAAAATAGGATTAAATTTAACAATAATTAAAAAAAAGATAACAACTTTATTTATTTTTAGTTTATTCTCACCCGAAATTGACTTAATGGAAGGAATTGGACCATAATGGACCGAACTGGACTAAATAGACTGAATTGGACAGTATTCGACCAAATCAACCAAACTGGACCGATTGAACCGAAATGAAAAGAAATGGACTGATGTGGACTAACTTAGACCGAAATGGATCAAAGTGTACCAAATGGACCGATATGGACTGAAGTAGACCGAAATGGATCAAAGTGGACCAAATAGACCGAAGTGGACCTAATTGGTCAATCTTTTTGTGAGACAGGTGAGATAACATGCATTCACAATCTTTTTGTGTTTGTTTGGTATGATTTATTTTTCGTTTTATTTGACTAATTCAATTAAATATAGTTGTTAAAGGATTTTTTTTTCGGCTCGGGGGTGGGGTTGGGGGAATAGCTTATTTTAAGTATTCATCCAAAAAAAGAATGATATATTTATTTTCTTAAGCCAAAAATTATTTCAAAACCATATTCACTTTCACTTGTGTGTGTTTGTTTCTAAAAAAACTAATAAATTGAAGTTGCCTTAATGAACAATTAATAGACACGATCTCTCTCTCTCTCTCTCTCAAAAAAAAAAAAAAAAAATTTACAATTTGCACCATGCTCTTAAAATACATGAATGTACACTTAAAAAAAGAAAGAGATATGATTTGTACTTTTTTTTTCTTTCATCTCTCTTGTCATGATTTCAATATAGATCTTATAAATATATTCCATTTTTTATAAATCAAATATACCTTTTATATATTTATATTTACAGATTTCATATTCACTTCGCTTATTATAGATTACACCAAAAAAAAAAAAAAAATACAGAATTCATGATGACATTCGTATTTGACAACAAGGGTATTAGGTACAGTTTTTCAACTACGCCATTTTGGCAACAGCTAGGGCCTCCATTTCCCCATTTCTATCCATGGAATTAAAAGAGTTACAATTTTACTTTTCCTCAAAAGTTGTTATAGCTTTTCAGTGAAATTTGTAGTGTGCTTTTGTGCCAGAGCCTTATCTCCTTGTTCCTATGTGTGTTTGTTTTTCTCCTACAATTAAAGAGGCAATTTAATGTAAAAAATTAGGTGAGCCAGCTAGTAAATGCCTCTCAAAGTACTCCCCATGAAAATTCTGTAAAAGGCATAAGGCCATGAGTGAGTTACATTGTAGAGCTCAAACACTTGTTAGTTGTTACACAATGAGGTTCGTCATGAAGACAATGTTCCTAAGAAGATCTCTAAGAAAACAAGGACTACCTCCCTATTGTGTATTGGTGAATAAAAACATCAATTATTGCAAGCCTATTATCAAAACAAGAAACCTGAAAGATCCCGATCTTGATTTATGCTGTTACGCCCTCGAATTGGTGGAAACGTATGCGGGCGACTTTGGAACCAAAAATATCTGTGAATGCGTTCTTTTCCAATTGAGCTATCCAATTCCATACCCTATTCCCGGAGGTACTGCTGATTTCTCCGACCAACTCCAGTACAAATGTGAAGTCGACCTTGGCTTTGATCTCGATGTTGATGTCAGTTGTTAAAATTATTAATGTTCAACTACAAATAATACTGCAGCTATCTATACATGGTTTGGCAGCAAAAACACTAGCTAGCTATCTATATATATAGCAGCTAGTTTATGCAGTTAATGTATCTAGCTACGTGCGTCAACTGATAAGAAACAATTAATAAAAGTGTTTTTTCCTTTCTGGGCATGCATCAATGACTATGCTAGTGTGTGACATAGACAGGATAAAGTGTTTGTCAATTGTAATGAACCTATGCTAACCCTACAAATTCTGAATGTAATTTTCGTGTGGAAACTTCCTATTGCATGTTATATGTTACATGCATGTGTATCAACTGCGTAATCTACGCTTCCGATTCACAAAGATTATATACATTGGTGTCATAATAACATTAATCATGATATAACAACTCATTTATCAATCACATTTATTTTTAATCAAATTATTATAAACTTGCACTGCCTAAAAGTTTGAATAAATTGAATATTGACGCTTTTAAGCGTAAAAGATGTTTTTAATTGCAAAACCTTGAATCCTTCAAGAGAAAGAACATCTTTGTAAAGAAATTATTTTAATAAATTCACTTACTTGAGATGTCCAAATCCAATGGTAATTCCTATATTCTTTCTTTGGATGAATGGAAATCTAATTAGTAATTAACTTTGTTGTTTGTCAACCATGCAACCAAGATAAAGGTTAGTTGTCAGCATTTCAGCAAACATAAACTATAGGTGGTAGCAAATGAAGAGAAGAAACATGCAAATAGACACCTCATGACCGAGTGTCATTCAAGGATTCCAGCAATAACTAGAAACTCTCTTGTATCATTTATGAACTATGTAACCGATCTTATACATCTATAAATAGATGAGTGGTGTAATGAAGTTTTATGTACAACAATATTGCAATGAAATTAAATGCGATAGCAACGACAACAACACTCTCTTAAGCTGCAAGGGAATCTCATCAGTCATCATTCATCAATTTGTGTTCACATGTATGCTGGGTTTGATTAGTAAAAACACTTTCAATTTAGCACCATAATTTTTTTATAAAGCCACAGGGTTAGGTACTAGGCAAAGAGGAACCTTTTTATGCATTGTAAGGCCAAACGCTTCTTCCATATCCAAATCCTGTCTTCTTATCCCATGAGGCAGTTCCCAATCAAAACGATGCAAGAGATTTGCTATTGAAAGCTCTATTACCAGGATTGCAAAGTTCATTCCAGGACAACCTCTACGACCAGCTCCAAATGGTAACAACTCGAAGTGCTGTCCTCTAAAATCGACTGAGCTGTCCAAAAATCTCTCAGGTTGGAACTCATTTTGATTCTTCCAATACTTTGGGTCTGTTCCTATTGACTTTGCATTGACAAAAACCCTTGTTTTGGCAGGAATATTGTACCCTTCAATAGTGCAATTCTCTAAAGTTTCCTTTGGAACTAGTAATGGGGCTGGTGGATGAAGCCTTAGTCCTTCCTTTACAACTGATTTTAGGTATATGAGTTTAGGAAGGTGGCATTCTTTCACCCTTTCTTTTCCCTTGGTAGCTTCTCTCACCTCAGCTTGTGCTCTTTGCATTACAAATGGATTCCTTATCAGCTCAGCCATTATCCATACTATTGTGGCTGAAGATGTGTCAGTTCCTGCAATGAAAATGTCCCGTTTTGCCCAAAAGAAAATTTTCTTACTTTATGGCTTCCAAGGGTGGAAAAGTACAAAGTCATGTTTTTTTTATATATTTTTTTGACTGCTGAATTTAACATGTCCTCTATTGCCTAAGGAAAAAAAAAATTCTTATATAACTATTTAAAATTAAATGAAAAAAATGCTGTAGATAGAATTGTAGTGAGTGGAAGTAAGAGAGAGAGAATAGAACATTCCCCTTTTTACCAAAAAAAAAAAAAAAAAAAAAAAAAAGAGAATAGAACATAGATAATAGAGAATCACATGTTTCAACTTGACAGCCAATGTTCATGAGATAAAGTCCTTGTGGTTATGTCTTTATTGAATTCTCAATTGTATCATACATTGAACCCTAATACGGTGTATATAGCCTATAAGTGTTAGGATTAGGTATGTATAAACTTACAACATAATTGGGTCTCTTGCCTATAAGTGTTAGGATTAGGTATGTATAAACTTACAACATAATTGGGTCTCTTGGGCTACTACAAATAATTAACTCATAACCCTCCCCCCCAAAAAAAAAAAAAAATCTTTTAACAAACTTAGTGACTTCCAAGGCTGCAAAAAGTTTATAAAATGACATGTATTGCCGTAGAATAACAAAATTTCTTTATGGTTTGAAAGGTTGGGAAAAGTTTAAAAAGTAGCATGCATGTTATAAAATGGACCGTTATATAAAACTTTCATAGTCTAGATCAAGTGTAAAATGTGGATATTTGATAAAATGAATCTAACTTTTTATAAAATGGATATTTGATAAAACTTTCATAGACTATGAACTCGTCCAATTGTTATAAAATGCTCCTCAGTCACTTTATCTATGAACTCGTCCAATTCTCCAAAATTCTTTTTGAGCCTAGTTTCAAGACCATTAAATTTGCTGAGCCACCCCATCCATGGAAAGAAATCTGCTATGCAAAATCCTCCCAAGAAGTCTTGTGTTTCATGAAGAATCTCATGAAATCTGCTCCTGCTTTTATCTTCTCCACCATCTTGCTTCTTACCAAAAGTCACACGACACACGATGTTACTTGTTAGCAAAAGTATCAATTCACTGAGATTAACCGGAGGACCCGAAGAACGAGCTATGGAATCAAGCATAAGTGCAACCTCTTCATCCCTCACAGCCTGAAAACTTTGGACCCTTTTTGCACTAAGTAGCTCCAAGATTACAATTTTCCTGACCTCTCTCCAGTACTCACCATAGGGAGCAAATGTCAAAGCAGAGAGATTGTAACTAAGCTTCTTTGCAGCATATAGTGCTGGCCTGCCTGAAAAAACAAAACCAAGGGTTTTGTAAATCTCTCTTGCCATATCAGCTGAGGAGATTACTAAAGTAGGAATTGAGCCTAGTTGCAAGAACATCAAGGGTCCATGTTCATCAGAAAGGCGTTGAATTGATCGATGTGGTAAGTCGCGAAGCTGGTGGAGGTTGCCAATTAGAGGGAGCTTACTAGGACCAGGAGGGAGCTTCTTTGATTGAACAAGCTTATTCCTTTGTTTGATAAGTAACAACAACAAAAAAATGGGTGCAAGAAAAGCAAAGAAAATGCAATTGCTTTGTGAAAAGAAAGAGGAGGCACCCATGTCTACATGAATGTAATAATATAGTCCCATTGAAACTACATATATAGAACAAATAGCAAGATGTGGACAATTCATAAAATGTAATCACTAATCAATGCAACTTGTCGTGTTGGATAGGGAATTCTCTACTAATTAAGTTCAGTTGAGGTCCTAATCCAATTAGGGGGACATAGTTTTCAAGCCTGCATGAAGGACCATCCCTAAAAGCAGAGGGAAGCACACGTTCCAGCTAAGATGTTCGGCGGAACTCAGATGAGACTTATCCATTAGTACCTTATAAGGATGTGGAGTCATGTGTACTGTCAAGAAAATAAGTGGACGGAATCGAAAAGAGAAGTTCATTGTTTTCTTTTCATTTTTATCTATGGTTGAGAGTGGTCACTCGGAGTAGCATGTTAAACTCAAAGAATTCATGTTTTTTTTTTTTTTTTTTTGGATGTGCTTTACTAATTATTTATTTGTTTAAAAATTAAAAATTATAAAAAATACTGTAGGAAAAAGGGAAACTTTTATTTTTACTGTGAGACCCGTCGGCTGTCAACATTAACTCAAAAGGCCAAAAGCCAAAAAAAAAAAAAAAAAAAACTGATTTTTGTCTTTTCAAGGCTTGCCAAATGCACTTCTAAAGCAGTGGCTAGTGGGATGACAATTTAATCTTGTAACTAATTACATAATAAAATCCAAAATTTGGTATTAGATTTCAATTGAACTCCAAAGTTTTAATTGAACTAGTGGCAAGCCTATGCAATGCGTGGAGATATTACAAATTTTTGTGTTGATATATATATATATATATATATGGTTAAGTAAAAACTTTAGTGTTTCTTCCAACCATCAAAGAATTGATACTGATCATAAATCTACAGATTTCTTATCCCTTTATAATAATAATAAAAAAAATCCTCAATTGGTCTTAAAATTCAAATTATATCATAAGAAAACATTAAAATTGTGTAATTCACCCAAACTTGACTTTTTCCATTTTTAAGTAAGTACATTAAAATGGACCGAACTAGATCAAATTGGACCGAATAGATCAAAGTGGACCACATGGACCAAAATATATCGAAATAGACTGAATCATCGGCCACATCACCTTTTTTACGGATTTGACTTTATACATTCATCTTGAAATTTTTTTTTTTTTTCCTAATAATATCTTGGATGGTTTTAACTTTACATATACCTTGTTTTTATAAGTTTATCTACTTTAATTTAGAAAGAACTCTTTCCACACTTTTCTTTTTCTTTATTACTCTTAATCTTTTTAACATTATCAAATAATTAGAGGAACAATTAGTAAAAAAAATGGTGACATGACCAATGATATGGCTCAATAGAAGCGTAATAACATTAAATGTTACTCTTCAACTTTTATATACTATATAGATTAGTGTCAACTATTTAATTTAATTTATTTTGTCAATTTAAACTCTTAGTGAGTTTCTATTAATTACGTTGATATAATTTTTACCCATTTATGGGTTCTCCATCTCATCTAGTCATTGACTTTTAAAATGTCTAAACATAAGAGAATAGAGATTATTTGGTTTGAATTTTAAAAACTATTTCCCACTTAAAAACCAAATGAGGTGAGGCCTAGATAGAAAACTTATTTGGCTAATTGTTTTGTAAAAACGAATCATAAAAAACGCATCTCAAATTTATTGTAAAGATGCAAATTCTAACGACACCTTTTTGGTGTTTTCAGCTTCAACTTTATGCTATGACAACTTTGTAATTATTGGATCTTTGCTCCGGAACCCATTAATACCATTTCTTTTTCTTTTCTTTCCTTTCCTTCTTCATTTTCAGCCAACACTGTCTTCCTTCATTTGCCATTGTCGATTCTCTCCCTTCTCTTCAGTGTCGGCAGCACGCGCACACACGCTTAACTTGTAGGTTCATGCCCAATTTGGAGTCTTGATGGGTTAATTTGTTGAAAGTGAAGTTTGGGTTGATGGGTTCAATCAATGTAGACAACACAACTGAGTTTTGATTCGTGGGTTGGGGTGGGGGGAAAATCAGGAATAGAAACATAAATGCCAAATGAGTTTGTTTAGGGGAGAGACTAGAGAGCAATACAAAACAATTGTAATTCTCAAAACACAGGTTTTTGTTGTTTTTAAAAATAATTATAAAAAAAAAAAAAAAAAAAAAACCAAACTGATTATTGTCATTTGTCATTTGCATCATAGTTCTTCTATGTGGCATGTCTATGCTACACACAGATTAATTAAAATTAAAATATCAAGTAAAGAAGTGATTTAAAAAAAAAAAATCATTGAAATTACAACAATATATTTAATGAAAAAAATAAAAGAAATTACCTTAAGTTATAAGTTGGGAGATTATCTAGTAATACCAATTTTTTTGTCAATAAATGATTAAAATATTTAATGAAATTTATTATAAAATTTTTCAAAATTTTTGTAACAGAGTTTAAATTGAAATAGTAATTTGAATTTCTTTGAACTTTGATAATAAATTTCATCATGAGTAAAAATAACTTAATAATTTTGGTATACTTATAGTGCGAAGAGGATTATTTTATGAGTCAAGATAAAAAGTCTTAAATGTAAAAAATAAAGTGACAAAAGAATTGTCCACTCGAAACATGGAGGAAAAAAAAAAAAAAAAAAAACAGAGTTTTGTACTCGCACAGTCACATGATTCACGTGGCATAAGGAGAAAACAAACAAACAACAATAAAATTTGATACAACTGTAACATAAAATTTTGGTGGAAAAAAAAAAAGCCTTAAATTATATGATAGAAGCCAAAACTAAAAATTATGATAGAGGATAAAAAAATTAAAAATAATTTGAAATAAATAATGGAATTTTCCTTTAATTTTTTTCAAATTTTTTCAAATAAAATTTTAATTTAAATTCCCTGAGTTTTTTTGGTAATAGAGTTTTATTTAGGGTAAAATTGGGTTAATAATTTTAATGTTCTTATAGTATTTTTGGCAATAACTCTTTTAATTAGTCCATGATAAAACGTTTTAAGTGTGTAAAATAAAAGGATAAAAAGATAATATACATGATATAATGAGAAAAAATAAAAGACATGTAAAGAAAAAAGAAAGCACATTCCCATGTGTATGTCACAAGTTTAATTTATTGTATAATATTTAATATTGAAATAATTTTAGTTTAGATAATGAAAATTGAGAAGACCTTGTAAAACATACTCGAGTTATGATCATGATTTTAAAATAGACTTGACTGCCTTGTTCGACCAAGTTAATTATGATCATAGTTTTTTAGTCACACAGGTCTTGTTACACAATATTACTTGGACCATTTGAACCACAATTGAATCAGCCAGTTCACAAAATCACACACGGTTTAACATGGTTCACTAAATAATAAATATAGGACAGAAGATTTTTATTTGTGAAGTGATAAGAAAATATAAGTGATCCGTTAGAAAAAGTAAACTTTTTCTAATGGTACATGAAAACATGGCTTGGATATACAAAATGTGACTAGTCTAATAATTCAAGAGCTGAATTTTGCTAGGGATAAAAGTTCAACCAAGACAAAGTTATTTGAATCCATTATTGATTTGTGGTTTCAAATGTCTTCCTAAACTCAAATAGAAAAATAGAAACAATTCTGCTGGTTTTGAATAGTAAAAAACAGGTGGCCTTATATTTTGTGCCATAATTTTTCTACATAAAAATTGCATTTTGTTTGTACTATAAAGCCACAGGATTAGCTAGAAGGCAAAGAGGAACTTTTTTGTGCATTGAAAGACCAATTGCTTCTTCCATATCCAAATCTTGTCTTCTTATCCCATGAGGCAATTCCCAATCAAAACGATGCAAGAGATTTGCTAGTGCAAGCTCTATTATCAGGATTGCAAAGTTCATTCCAGGACAACCTCTACGACCAGCTCCAAATGGTAACAACTCGAAGTGCTGTCCTCTAAAATCGACTGAACTATCCAAGAATCTCTCAGGTTGGAACTCGTTTTGATTCTTCCAATACTTTGGGTCTGTTCCTATCGATTTTGCATTGACAAACACCCTTGTCTTGGCTGGAATATGGTAACCTTCAATGGTGCAAGCATCTGTTGTTTCCCTTGGAACTAGTAATGGGGCTGGTGGATGGAGTCTCAATCCCTCTTTTACAATGGATTTTAGGTACATGAGTTTAGAAAGGTGGTTTTCTTCAACCTTTGCTTTTCCCTTAACAGCTTCTCTCACCTCAGTTTGTGCTCTTTGCATTACAGATGGATTCCTTATCAGCTCAGCCATTATCCAAGCTAGGATGGTAGAAGATGTGTCAGTGCCTGCAATGAACATGTCCTGTATTGTTTAACAATATTACAAACCCACACTGTTAAAAGATGCAATCATTTATTGAGATGATAAATTGTGATTAGTGCAATATTACTTTTATTGGGACTACTACCACTAACATCTTTTTACTGTACATTATCAATCACAAATTACCATTTTAATATGTGAAAATATTTATAAAATTTATTGTGTTTTGGATTTTTTGAGTATGAAAGGTCTTACTTTATAACTTCCAAAGCCGATGGAAGGAATTTTTTTTTTTTTTTTCTTCTAAGAAGAAAAGCGGATAGAAATTTATAAAGTAACATGTCGTGTTGCCCAAAAATACTAAATTTCTTATATACTTTATGGCTACTAAGGATGGCAAAAGTTTATACAGTAACATGTACAATAAAATGTCATATATTGCTCTACAATTGCAAACTTTCTTTTTGGTTTCCAAGGCTGGCAAAAATTCATAAAGTAACATGCATGTTATAATATAACATGTGTATTGCTGCCCATGAATAACAAAATTTACACTTTCTGGCTTCAAAGGTGCAAAAGTTTATAAAGTAATATAATTAAATGAGATATCACCCGTCTATTAGGTGGGATAATATCTCTCCAAGCCTTAGGGCTTTAGATGAAGATGGTGAATTTAAATTCTAGATATCTCGATTGAAAATATTAAAAGATGTCAATTTAGTTACAAACTCTTGGCATGTTTCATACTTTTGGAAAATAATAGGATGCATAAACAAAGTAAAAGGAGCATACCGTGAGAACACCCTTGATATGGTCACTACTAAGGGCAATAGCTTGGTTTGAATCTTTCTGAACTCGAAGCAATACATCAACAAGATCTTCATGCTCAGGTTCAGGCCTTCTGGGATCAAGGTGCTCCTCAATGACTTTCTCATATATCTCATCCAATTCTCTAAAATTCTTTTCCAGCCTAGTTTCAAGGCCATTAAACTTGCTGAGCCACCATCCCATCCATGGAAAGAAGTCTGCTATGCAAAGCCCTCCCAATAAGTCCTGTGTATCATTAAGAATCCCATGAAATCTACTCTTGCTTTTATCTTCTCCGCTATCATACTTCTTACCAAAAGCCACACGACACACAATGTTATTTGCTAGCAAAAGTGTTAATTCACTTAAATTAACCGGACCTGACGAAACAGCTATGGAATCAAGCATAAGTGCAACCTCTTCATCCCTCACAGCCTGGAAACTTTGGACCCTCTTTGCACTAAGTAGCTCCAAGATGACAATTTTTCTGACCTCCCTCCAGTACTCACCATAGGGAGCAAATGACACAGCAGAGAGATTGTAACTAAGCTTCTTTGCAGCATATAGTACAGGCCTGCCTGAAAAAACAAGATCATGGGTTTTGAAAATCTCTCTTGCTATATCAGCTGAGGAGATTACTAAAGTGGGGATTGAGCCTAGTTGCAAGAACATGAGGGGTCCATGTTCATCAGAAAGGTGTTGAAATGATCGATGTGGTAAGCCACGAAGTTGGTGGAGGTTGCCAATTAGAGGCAACTTACTAGGACCAGGAGGGAGCTTCTTTGATTGAACAAGCTTCTTCCTTTGTTTGTTCAGTAACAAAAACAAAATGGGTGCAAGAAAAGCAAAGAAAATGTAATAGCTTTGGAACAAGGAAGAGGAGGCACCCATGTCCACATGAATGTAACAATATGGTCCCATTGAAACTACATATATAGAACAACATAGCAAGATGTGGACAATTCAGGTCCGTTTGGATTGAACTTATTTTTATTGAAACTGAAAACTGAAAACACTGTAGCAAAATAATTTTTAAACGTGTGAATAGTGCCATGAGACCCATTTTTAATATTTTTAAATGTGTGAATAGTGCTGCTATAGTGCATGAACAGTGATTTTTGTCTCTGCACAGTAAATTCATGTGATTTTACTGTTCATGTGCTGAAAAAAAAAAAAAAAAAAAAAAAAAAACCCAAAACGCTGAACGCAAACGCGCAAAACGCGCAATCCAAACAAGTACTTCATATATAATGTAATCACTAATCATTGAAACTTGCCGTATTGGATAGGGAATTCTCTTCTTTCACTAATCCTGGATAAGGAATCAAGCATTGAGGTCCTAATCCAATTAGGGGGACATAGATTTCAAGCCTGGACCTTCCCTAAATGCAGAGGGAGGTATACGTTCCAGCTAAGATGTTCGGCAAAACTCGGATTTGACTTGTCCATTAGTATTTTATAAGGATGTGGAGTCGTGTATTGTCGATTCAAAGACAAGCAAACAAGTGGACGAAATCGAAGTTCATGTTTTCTTTTCATTAATTTTTATCTATGGTTGAGAGTGGTCGGAGTAGCATGTTAAACTCAAAGAATTCATATTTTCTTTTGGTATTGTATTTGGATGTGCTTTACTTTTGTTTAAAGCATTATAAAAACTTGATAAAAATTAAGAAAAAATTTTCACCTTTAAAATTTTTTAAAGAGTGTGAGGCCAGATTAGCATTAACTCAAAAGGCCAGTAGCACCAAATGCACTTAAAATATTTTTATTAGATATGAATTTTAATAAATTCTCAATTGAATTTTATATTTTTAAATGTTACAAAATTCAAAATATCGAATCGATATGTCGTCAATCAGTGCTAATTTTTAAGTTTTATAATTAAATTATCACGTAAAAATAAGTTTATGAGATCGATGTGACAGATTCCATAAGGTGTTTATATAGCTATAAGTTGATATATCTCAAATTTATTGTGCAGATAAAATTCTAAGAAGTAAGAACATCTTTTTGGTGTTTCAGCTTCAACTTTATGTTATGACAATTTGTGGTGTGGATCTTTGTATTATCTCTTTTCTTTTCTTGTTCTTCATTTGAAAACAGTACTGTTTCTTCATTTGTCATTATCGATTGTTCCTCTCTTCACTTTCAACGAACACACATAACTTGTGGGTTAATGCCAATTGGACTCTTGATGGGTTAATTTGAAGAAAGTGAAGTTTGGGATGATGAATGATGCGTTCCATACAGACAACACACAGCATACTCACTCACAAAACCACTCCGTACCAAATCTTCAATGCAAGGTTATGGTTCCTCTCTCTCTCTCTCTCTATTTTATTTTTATATTTTTGTAAGAAATGGGTGTGGGCTTCAAGGAATTGACATGAATGGCTTCAATTCTACACGATAATGAGGAAAGCATGATCGTAAACCTTTATACGAAAACATTTTGTACATTTGTATAATAGCATCATAGTTTCTTCTAAGAAGTTTATATATATATACTAATGCAGCACTAGCATATGCAACTATGCACAGATTAATTAAAATTAAAATATCAAGTAAAAGTGATTTAACCAAATCATTGAAATGACAATAAAAAATATTTAATTAAAAAATTAAAGAAATTACCTTAGGATTGGAGATTCTTTTAGTAATACCAAAGTTTTTGTCATCAATAGATGATTAAAATAATTATTTAAATTTATTGTAAGTGTTTTCAAAAAAAATTATAACAGAGTTTAAATTGAACTAGTAATTTGAATTTCTTTGAACTTTAAATATTAATAATTTCGATATACTTTAGCCAGTGTAACGAGATTATTTTATGAGTCAAGATAAAAGCCTTCAATGTAAAATAAAGCGAAAATAATTTTCCATGAGCCAAGGAAGAATAATGTATTCACATGGCATAAGGAAAAAAGCACGTGTGTGTGTATATATAGAGAGAGAGAGAGAGAGAGCCATCAAAACTATAAGAAGAGCACACTCCCCATATGTATGTCACAATTTTTATTGTATAATATTTAATATTGACCTTATTTCAGTTTAGCAAATGAAAATTATGAAGACCTTGTAAAACATATTTGAGGTATGACCATATATAGTTTTAAAAACAGACCTAACCGTTCGGTTTTGACCAAGTTAACTGGGAACCGAATTCAAAGACTAGTTTTTGTCATAGACCTAACTATTTGGTTTGACCAGTTAACTAGGAACCAATTGAAAGACTGGTTTTTAGTCACACAGAACTTGCTATTCACACAATATTATTGGTGCCTTTTTATTTTGTGCCTAATTTTTGACATAAGATTGCATTTTGTTTTACTAAGAAAGCCACAGGATTAGCTACAAGGCAAAGTGGAACTTTTTTGTGTACCGTAAGACCGATTGCTTCTTCCATATCTAAATCTTGTCTTCTTATCCCATCAGGCAGTTCCCAATCAAAACGATGCAAGAGATTTGCTAGTGCAAGCTCTGTAAAGGACTCCAAAGTTCATTTTCCAGGACAACCTCTACGACCATATCCAAATGTTAAAATCTCCAAAAGTGTTGCCCCTCTAAAATCAGCTAAGCAATCCAGAAGTCGCTCAGGTTGGAACTCATTTGGATTCTTCCAATACTTAGGATCTGTTCTATTGATTTTGCATTGACAAACACTCTTGTCTTCGCTGGAATATGGTACCCTTCAATCATGTACAACTATCTATTGTTTCTCTTGGAATTAATGGGACTGATGGATGATCTCAATCCCTCCTTTACAATGGATTTTGGGCACACGAGTTTGGGAAGGTGGTTCTTCCACCTTTGCTTTTCCCTTTATAACTTCTCTCACCTCAGCTTGTGCTCTTTGCATTATAAATGGATTCCTTATCAGCTCAGCCATTATCCAAACTAGGGTGGCTGAAGATGTCTCGGTGCCTGCAAGGAACATGTCTGTGTCAAAAATTACAAACCAACACGGATAAAAGACACAACAATTTCCTGATTTATTGAAGTGATAGATGAAGTATAATATTACTTTCAATGAGACCACCACTAAAATTGCTTTATTGTACATTTATCAATTACAAACTACCATTTTACTCAAAAAATAAAAATTCACAAGCTACCATTTTAACATGTGAAAATGGTTATAAAACTGTTTTGTCTTTGGATTTATTGATTATTAAATTTCTGACTTTATGACTTAGACGGGTAGAATTTTATAAAGTAACATGTCTTGTATTGCCCAAAAATACTAAATTTGCTATATACTTTATGGCTACTAAGGATGTAAAAGTTTATATAGTACGATATAAAATTAAATTAATGTCACGGATTGCCCTAGAATTGCAAATTTTCTTAATGGTTTCTACCAAGGCTGGCAAAAATTTATAAGAGAAGTAACATGCATATTATATAATATAACATGTAGCCATGACTAAAATATAATTCTTAAGGCTAAAACGTAGTATTTAATGTTCTTATCTTTAGCATTAAATGCATCCAACATCAGTAAATCATTTTTTTATTTCCAATTATTCTTATATATTTTTAAAACATTTTCTCATTTAAGGTGACTTAAAACTGCATTATTTAAAATTAAAATATCTTTTAATCATTATTTTATTATTAATTTTCCAAAACTCTCCTCCCTTTACCTCTTACATACTCCCCACTACTTTCTACCTTAATATCATTCTTTCTCTACATTTTATGCTATATTTATTTTGACTCTTCTTATTCTCAACATCTTACTATAAATTTGACATTTTCTTTTTCATTCTATGCATAGTTTTCTCACACAAAAAAATGTTACTTCTCTCTCTCTCTCTCTCTCAATTTGTTTTTCATTTTTGTTTTATTTTTCTATTTTTATTGCATCAATTCTTTAGGTTGATGAATTTTTGTGTTAATTAAATTCTACTTTGAGTTGATGCAATTTAGTTTGTGTTTTAAGTTGTTATCTTTTATATTCTCTTTGATTAAATATTATCCTACTTCATTATACATATAGTATATAATAATATAATGTTATTATATTATATAGAATGACTTGGATAATTTGATGTTTATTACTATATATTTTATTTTTACTCTTTTTCCTCTCATGTTACATAAGAATATTATCATGTTACATATAATATTATTATATTTTATTTTTTCAATCACATTCTCCATACTATTAAATTATGCTGGCACAAATCAAGAAAATTGCTAGATACAAGCACCTTTCTTTACCATACATTGGAATCGATATATTTGTGTGATAAGATTCATATAATTTATAATTTAGATAGCACCCCATGAATGTGTTTAGGCCCATAGATTAAGCTTAATTTGTAGACATAAAAAGGCTAATGAGAATGAACTTTTGAATCAAGTCTAAAATATAGTCCCTCAAAAAAAAAAATAGTCTAAAAAATATAAACTACTATATATCATTTTAGATAAAAACTTTTATCATAGATACATTAATATTTTTTGCCACAAATTTAAATCACGCCAAACTTAATAATTTTATATTATGTGTTGAAGTATCATCTCAATTTCTTCTTCTTCTTCTTCTCAAAATATTATATATCATCTTTAAATGATGCCAACAATATTGATCTTGCTTGTGGGAAAAGTTACATAAAATATTGAGAAAAAATGTTATATATTACAATCTACTAAAAATGTTTTTAAATATTTAAACCTTTCTATTTTCATGTCGATGTGTTTTATAACTACCACATGTGTTAGCAAGTCTTAATATTTTTAAGTTGTTTTGGCAAAAAAAAAAAAAAAAAAGGTTGTCACAAAGAGGAGTTCATGTAAAGTTTTTGCATACTAAAATATCGTTTGTAAGGCCACCAAGCTTGATAATTTGCAGCGATGGAGCAGCTCATGACAATATTTGCGTAGTTATATAGTTAGGCTAAAGCAATTGTGTATACTTTTAGTCTTAAAAAAAACATGCATCTACAAGTGGTTAAGCGTTCATCTTGGAGTAGTTTTCAGCTTTTAAATATAATTTTACCTTTACATATTCATCTATTTTAATTAAAAAAAAATTTTCAAAAAAAAAAAAAAACTTTAATTTAGATATTTATAAGTAAACAATGAAATAATGGTTCATGAATAATCAAAAAAAAATTATCTATATATATATATATTTATCTAACTTTGCATTTATATATTCATCTACTTTAATTTAGATGTTTATAACTTAATAATGAAATCTATAAACAAGGTAATTAAAACAATCATATTTGTACAATTCAAAAAGTCACAAATTTTTTTAAAAAGGCCTTTTACTTTTCCTTGGAATTATTTTTAAATTTTTTTATAAAACCTTTGACATACCACTAATCTAACCACTTCATACATAAAAAACTTTAAGGCTCATTATTAATTCCGTTAATATATTATGGATATCTTAATTGATTGAGACCAAACTAGATAAATGACTTTCATATTTCCTTAAATTTAGAAGGAAAAAAAAAACCTTTGACATACCACTAACGTAACTACATCTATAACTATTTAAGTCATCTATGATATCTAGTTCTTATTAATAACCATAAATTTACAACTAGCAAAGGAACATACAAAGTAATAAAGAATAAATGAAGGAAGAAAAAAAAATGAAATCAAATGTCAATTAATAAGCATTATCTTAGAAAATAAAAATGTGGTTAAGAGGAGTAAGAAATAAAATAGAGATAGCTATACGAGAGCGTTACAGCACATAATCTTGATAAAATCAGCAATTAAATATAATAATATAAAATTTAAACTTAAAATAATCAAACTCTAACTAGGGAAATTATATATATATATATATACACACACACACATATAATCATAATCTTCGTACATTATGACTTTTAAAAAATTTAATGAATAGTTCTACTTTCTTATTTAATATATGTTATGCAAAATCGTGTAGATAAATATATGATAGCGGTAAAAGATGTTTATAGACAAGATTATATGAAAAATATGATAAATTTTTATTTTAAGCTGCTTTATAAGGTTTAGGTTAAAATAGTATTTTATGTAAGTATCGCGTGCAACCAGCATGAAGTCTGCTGGTAATAAAATAATAATTAAATAAGATATCATCCATCTATAAGGCGGAACGATACTAAATCTTAAAATGAGAATGAATGATTTAAACTCTGGATATATTGATTGAAAACACATTAATTTAACTATAAGTTCTTGCACATGCCTCATACTTTTGGAAAAGAATAGGATGCATAAACAAAGTAAAAGGAGCATACCGAGAGAACACCCTTGATATGGTCACTACCAAGGGCAATAGCTTGGTTTGAATCCCTCTGAACTCGAAGCAGTACATCAACAAGATCTTCACGCTCAGGTTCAGGCCTTCTGGGATCAAGGTGCTCCGCAATGACTTCCTCATATGACCCATCCAATTCTCTAAAATTCTTCTTTCCAACCTAGTTTTCAAAAACCATTAAACTTGTTGAAACCACCCATCCATGGAAAAGTCTGCTATGTAAAACCCTCCCAATAATTCTTGTGTTTCACGAAGAGTCTCATGCAATCTACTCTTCTTGCTTTTATCTTCTCCGTAATCATACTTCTTACCGAAAGCCACACGACACACAATATTATTTGCTAGCGAGAGTGTCAATTCACTTAAATTAACCGAACCTGACGAAGCAGCAATGGAATCAAGCATAAGTGCAACCTCTTCATCCCTCACGGCCTGGAAACTTTGGACCCTCTTTGCACTAAAGAGCTCAAGATTACAATTTTTCTAACCTCCCTCCAGTACTCACCATAGGGAGCAAATGACACAGTAGAGAGATTATAACTAATCTTCTTTGTAGCATATAGTACAGGCCTTCCTGAAAAACAAGATCATGGAGTTTTGAAAATCTCTCTTGCTATATCAGCTGAGGAGATTACTAAAGTGGGGATTGAGCCTAGTTGCAAGAACATGAGGGGTCCATGTTTATCAGAAAGGTGTTGAAGTGATCGATGTGAGTAAGCCACAGAAGTTGATGGAGGTTAGCAATTAGAGGCAACTTACTAGGACCAGGAGGGCTTCTTTGATTGAACAAAGCTTCTTCCTTTGTTTGATCAGTAACAAAAAGCAAAATGGGTGCAAGAAAAGCAAAGAAAATGTAATAGCTTTGGAACAAGGAAGAGGAGGCACCCATGTCTACATGAATGTAATAATATAGTCCCATTGAAACTACATATATAGAACAACATAGCAAGATGTGGGCAATTCATATATAATGTAATCACCTAATCATGGTTCTGATGGTGTATTTGTTTGAAAGTGAAATAGGGTAGATGGAAAAGCTTTGGAGAGAAAATAGGAAAGAAAATTTTTTGGAGTATGTTTGGTTAGTGGAAATGAAGGAAAATAAATAGTAGGGTCGAGTGTTTTACTAGAACAGCCAGTTTCTACCAGCCATGGAAGAGAGAAAGCGAAGGAAAAATGAAATTCTTGCAATAGGCAATCTTGTATCTTGACTGCATGAAACCCGTCTGTACGTTGCTCTTCACTTTTTTTTTCCTTCCTCCACGTTGCCTCCTCTTCTTCTTCTTCTTCTTCTTCTTTTTTTTTTTTTCTTTTTCTTTTTCCTGGACATTACCTCTTTCTTCTTCTTTTTCTTCTTTTTTTTTCTTTTGATTTATGGGCAGGCATCAGTGTAGGCTGCTCTTTTCTTTCTTTTTCTTTTGCTTTCTTTTGTGTGTTTTTGTTTTTGTTTTTGTTTTCGTTTAGATGTGATTTTTTTGGACGTAATTTTTATTTTTAATAAAT
Source organism: Notholithocarpus densiflorus (assembly GCA_030021035.2). Taxonomy (NCBI): domain Eukaryota; kingdom Viridiplantae; phylum Streptophyta; class Magnoliopsida; order Fagales; family Fagaceae; genus Notholithocarpus; species Notholithocarpus densiflorus. The sequence continues at coordinate 1,810,496 of JARYZH020000050.1, forward strand.
ATATGTGATTGTTTTTTTTTGGTTGTTTGTCATTTTTGGTTTTAATTGGCGTATTTTTATGATGGTATAGAATAAATTTATCTGTTCATTTTTAAATCCCATCTACTTTTTGTTCACCAATACAAGCAAAAAAGCAAAAATTAAAATTTTTATTCTCCATTTTTATCACTCTCGCAATTTTATATTCTATCACTTTCACTCCTCAACCCTACGAACCTAAAACTTGCTGTATTGGATAATGGTCTCTTCTTTCACTTTATGTTGAGGTCCTAATCCAATTAAGGGACATAGATTTCAAGCCTGGAACCTAAAAGCTAAAAGGGAGGTATACGTTCCAGCTAACACGTCGGCAGAACTCGGATTTGACTTGTCCATTAGTATTTTATAAGGATGTGGAGCCATGTGTATTGTCGATTCAAAGAGATCTTTTTTTTTTTTTTTTTGCTTTTTTTATACGAAAAGAGATCTTATCCTAACTCCGGTTCTTTCTTTTGTGACTCTGACAATATGGGAGTGAAAGGTATTCACTTCGAGATGTTTCTTTGTAATAAAGTGACTGAAAGGTGGTGGGATTTTTTTTTCTTGATGAATGAATAATTTTATTCAAGAAGAAAGCACCTACAAAACAACAAGGCACCCAGCCTCCCTCTTGATAACCTTAACAAAACAGGATGGGCTGTTACCAATGTCAAAAGAACCAAAAAAACTAGTCATCAAACTCCATTTATCTATGGTTGAGAGTGGTCGGAGTAGCATTTTAAACTCAAAAAAATTCATATTTTCTTTTGGTATTATATTTGGATGTGCTTTACTTTTGTTTAAAGCATTATTATAAAAAAACTGATAAAAAAAATGAAGAGAATTTCTGCTTTTGTTTAAATTTTTTTTTAAATTAATCGAGACTGTTAACATTAACTCAAAAGGCAATGCTTGCCATCACTAACTTCTAATTTTTTTATTTTTATTGTGGATGTGAATTTTTAATAAATTCGCTGGATTTTTTTTTATATATATAACATCTTTCAAAATTTTCAGAATATCAAATCAGCGTGTCGTGAATCAAATCTTTAATTTTTAAGTTTTCGTAATCTAAAATTATATATTAAATAAGTTTATGAATCAAATAGTAAATTACATCCAATTAATATGAAGTTTGATATGTGTGTTAACAGCATAAAAGCACGTAATTCAACGGTAGTTTCAAAAATATATAGTCATATTAATTTTTTTACTTGAATTATAAGCGCTGTAGTGCAATAGGTACATAGTCCAATTTATCTATTTTAAAAATCTTATCTCGAATTTATTGTGCAGATGCAATTTCTAAGTAGTAAGAACATCTTTTTGGTGTTTTCAGCTTCAACTTTATGTTATGACAATTTTGTGATTATTGGATCTTTGCTTAATACCATCTCTTTTCTTTTCTTGTTCTTCATTTCCAGAAAACAGTACTGTTTTCCTTCATTTGTCATTATCGATTCTGTCCCTCTCTTCACTTTCAACAGCGCACACACATAACTTGTGGGTTAATGCCAATTTGGACTCTTGATGGGTTAATTTGAAGAAAGTGAAGTTTGGGTTGATGAATGATGCGTTCAATACAGACAACACACAGCATACTCACTCACAAAACCACTGCGTACCAAATCTTCAAGGCAAGGTTATGGTTCCTCTCTCTCTCTCTCTCTCTATTTTATTTTTATATTTTTGTAAGAAATGGGTGTGGGCTTCAAGTAATTGACATGAATGGCTTCCGTTCTACGATAATGAGAAGAAAGCTTGTGGTCGTAAAACCAACATTTTGTACATTTGTATAATTGCAAAGACAAACACTCTTGTCTCCGTTCTAAATCACAAAGTCTCTTTCAATAAAAATTGATTGATGAAGTTAGGGGGAGTGCTTTATCAGGTTCAAGTTAGTTCAAACTAAGTAAAATATTAACTAAAATACCGTGTTAAAAATAAAAATAAAAAATATTGGTGAGGTGTAAAATTGTGGAGGCCCCAAAGCTGAGGTGGCACACTCTTAAGAGGTCAACTTTTTATTAACATTTGAATTTACCTTGCAACTTTCTATTAACATGAAGCAAACAAACATAACCCAAGTTAATATTTCTCAGTAAATGCTTTTTAAGAATCTGCCAATAACTACCAAAACATCCTGGACTTTGCATCAATTCCTAGTACAATGCCAACAGCTACCGATTGTCACAATACAACTAACACTAAGTACGATAGAAGCATAATGCATATTAGCATGTACAACAACAGCAACAACAAAAATTCACAACCAGCAGCACCAGCCCTTAGTGACAAACAACAAAGCTGGACTTTGACTTATGGAGGGCCCTTTGTGAAGGAACTATTTTGTTTTTTGTACTCTGAAGTGAGGTTGTTGCAGGGGCAGCAGGCACGTTATGATCAGGGGTTCAAATGAACCCTTGACCCGAGCCCCATATATATATATATAATATTTAAAAAAAAAAATTGTTTGAACCCCTCAGCTACAAATTTGCATACCCTCACCGTGTCCATGAACTTGATCCTTTTTCTTTTAAGCCCAGCTTAAACTCCGGAAAAATAAAGTAGTCCAATAGAAAATTTTGGTCTTTAATCTCAAAAATAAAAAGCCCATAAATCAAATTTTGAAAAATCATAAATAAATAAAAGGGCCAAATAAAACCTAACAATTTGCTGTCTAGCCTCTAAAATCTCTCACTATCTTTCTTCACTTCCAAAGCTCAGGAGGCTGCCTCATGATTCACACACACAAATCTGCCGCTATGCTTAGCCTCCACGATCTGCCGCCGCTTGATCTGCCGCGCTTGATCTGGTTTTTCGGCTCTCTATTTCTCTCTTTCTTTCACTGTGAGGGTGTGTTTATAGTGTTTTGATATACTCTTTCGCTGAATCTGTGTGAGTGAATCACCAGTAATGTGTGGAGTTATGCTGTTATGGTCTATTGATTTTTGTTTGAGTTTTGAATCTTTGAACCGAGTGTGTGGTTGAGTTTTGAGTCTTTGAGGAAGTCTGACCGTGTGTGTGGGTCTTTTTGGGAGGGGGTTAATGGGTTACAGTGTTTTGAGTTTTTTTTTTTTTTTTTTTTTAAGCCATAGTGTTTGGTTTCTTTATTTGTACTGTAAGTCTTTGGATTGATTTGATATAAAGTTATGAGCTTATCTTTTGCACTTTGACTATTTAACTAAATTTGTGGCTTGTGGTGGTTTTTAATTTGGCTGAATGTGACTTTTTTTAATTCGGAGAAAGATGCTGAACGTGATATGTGATGGTTGTTAGCTGAGTGGGTCAATATACATTATCACTAAAGGAAAATAAAAATATAAAACGATAAAGCATTGTAAACTTATTAATTAAGGGTACAAAAAATCCTTAACAACAGCAATTAATATGTTATAGTGTATTAAAAAAATATGTTAATAATTTATAGTTTTGTTTTTATTCTTTACTAGTATATGGGAGATCGATGAATGAATGATTGTTTATTTGTATATTGAAAAAATATATTCGAGGATTGATAATGAATGTCGTCATGGTTTGAAATATAAAGCGTCGTAGAAGATAATTGTAAAATTTCGTGTTTTTTTTGAAGTCTCTTTGTTTAGATTTTATACAATTTATGTTTCTGCTATTGAAACCTGAACAAAAATTCTGGAGCCGCCCTTGGGTTATTTGCCACTATGGAAAAAAAATTTTGAATAATTGTGACCATACCTCTGAGTTAGATATAGGTCCGTATTCAGAAGTATTGGTGGTGCACTTAAGCTGCTTCCATCACTATCCATCATAAAAATTTAAAAAAACCACAACAATGTCCAAGTTATCCAACGCCATGGTCCCTCCTTTCTTTCCAAATTATGAACACAAAAAAGCCAAAACTCTGTCCCTTTCAACAATCCTATAAAATCGTATATCTCAAATGGTTTGCTTCTTGAGAATTTAAGACCAGAAAAAAAAAATTTAATTGGTTTTCTATCAATTCATGATATGTATAAATAGACCAATACCCATATTGTATTTGTAAAGAATTAAACTTTCCCTAAAACAATAATCCATACTCAGAAACCAAAAAAACATAAATAAAGGAAACATAGCAAAATGGATTCTTTCATATAAAAGAAAAAAAAATAGAGGGAAGTTATACCGTCGGGGATGTGTTAGGCAGGGAGGGGAGGAGTTCGAGGATAGCGCAGTGGTTGTTTGAGGGCCGGTGGGGGCGGCTGGTGGGTAGGCGCGGCGAGGATTATTGTGAGGAGGGCCGGTCGAATAACTGGCCAGTGGGCGAGTCACGATAGGTAAGAAGCCGTCCGGTGAGGAGTAAGAGGAGAGTGAAAGTGAGTTTAGAATTTGTTGGTTTTGGAAATAATCAGCTCATAGCTCACTCAGCTGAATTTAAATCTGTTTCATTCTTAATCGCTCATCATTTCATCGGCTTAAGAATATAATTTGAAACTTCTTTCGTTTAGCACTAACTCGGTTCTGTGTTTCCAACTAAAAGACTTAAAAATGTGGGACCCATTTTTAAAACTTAAAAAACTTAAAAAGTCTGGCCAGGTGGCTTTGTTAAAAAAAAAAAAAAAACTTAAAAGTCGAGATTCTTGGTGGGCTAGCAGTGGGTCACACTCAATGTGTGTATTTACAAAATATTGTCATCAGCTCTGTTTAATAAGCTTGAAAACCGGTAAAATGTGTTTTCGATTTACTTAACTTCATCCTCAAAAATGAAGGAGTGAGTGATGGAAATAACTTTGAAAACAAATCCAAATAATTTCTGCTGTGGGTCCTAGATTTTGAGTTATGGTGATGAAAACGAGTTATGGGTGATGAAGCACCTTAAAAACCAAGCGACCCCTCAGTTTTTTTTTTTTTTTTTTTTTTTTGATATTTGGTGAGAGACCGAAAGTTTTGTTTAAGGGTTGTATGGGAATCAAAGTTAGTGGGAATCCTAAAATTTTTATTGTGGAAAATTTAGACTTATTATGGCAGTTCTAAAACATAATACGTAAATAGACTTATTATGGCGAAATGACTTGTTGCGGCAGATATCAAAATTGTCATAATAAGTAGTAAATTAACACCTATTGTAGTGGTTTTAAACCGCTCTAATAGGTAATAACTAGGTGAAGACCTATTACAGCGGTATTAAAATTGCCGTAATAGCTCTTTCAAAAATAATAGGGTAAATTCCATTAACATTCCTAGAGGTTTAGGCAAATCTACTCGGTCAACGTTTGAAATTGACCAGTGGGTGCTAAAGACATATTTGTCCACACACTATGCGTCGTTACCCCTCAGGCAAAACTCTTTCTGAATCTCTTCTCTCACGGTTCCTCTCCCCTCTTTCCAATCCCGACCAAAGCCATAACAAAAAAACCCAAATCTTCTTTTAGCAAACTCAAAGCCAAAACTATCAAATCAAATTTGAGTTTGTTAACATAGAGTAAAAATCATTCACATTGTTTTCCCAGAATGAAGCGCGAGAACAAGAAAAAAATGTATGATAAGCGTGATCGATTCAAAACCATGACAACAAAGAACAAAAGTCACAAATTCATGTCATTAACAAGTCTGGAACCCACAAAATCTTTTCATTTCATTTCCCACCATCCAACACAAACAACAACTAAAACCAAAAAAATATGATCAGCGAGATATTGTAAATACCCGGGGAAACGAGGGTAGTGGTGAGTGAGTGAGAGTGAGTCGGATGGGCTTGGCGGAAGAATCGTAGACGAGTGGAAGAAGCAATAACAACAACGGGATCGTGGGTCGGAGGTGATGAGAGGGGTGCGAATGTTGTTATTTGGAAACGATTATACGGATCGTGGCTGGAATTGAAGGAGCGTCGATGGCTTGCGGCCTTGTTCAAGGTAAGGCACCCAGCCGACATCTCGATGGCGATCAACCCGACACCACCACCACTATTACTATCAATGGGCTTGTTATTCTTGCCATACGATTTCTCTCTTTCGAATCTATGTTTTCTAAGTCCTTAAGCTATTTCAATTGTAGTGGTGTTTTTCGAGGTTTTAAAATTTTCTGCAAAATTTGCTTTCAATCTTAGCACTTGTGGACTGGTGGTGTTGTTGGTGGGTGTAAATCTGAGGTAAAGTAATGGGATTGGGATGGGGGTTTCCAGTGGAACCCACCGTGTGTGACCTAGCTTGATCCGGTTGGAATTTGGATTTGGATAGTTTTGGCTTTGAGTTTTGTGGTAAGATTTGGGTTTTTTTGTTATGGCTTTAGGTGGGATTGAAAGAGGAGAGGAACGAGAGAGAAAAGGACTAGAGAGAGTTCGACGGACGGGTACTTGATGTTAAGGTGTTAGGGACAAATATGTCTTTTAGGGACTGGTGGTCCAATTTGAAATATTTTGGACACAGAGTGGTACTTACCCAAACCTCGGGAAGTTAATGGAATTTACCCAAAATAATAATTCTTAAAAATTACACCACTTTTGAAATTTGAAAGCTAGAACAATTTTGAAAGCTAGAATATTATTAACTCTGAAATTACACGTGTGTTAGCACTTTTGAAATTACAAGTACAATTTGTAGTTACAATGCTTTTAGTAAAATAATACTAAAATATAAAAAACCAAAATACTACTCCAGAAACACTAAAAATGACCTAAAAATACCTACTTAGCCTAAAAATGACCAAAATACCCCTTGAGCCTAAAAATAACCAAAATATCCTTAAACCAACAAAATGACCGAAATACCCTTGAAACCTAAAAAATGACAAAAATACCCCAAAACCAAAAAATGACCAAAATACCCTTGAAACATTAAAAGTGACGAGAAATGGAGGCAACATGATCGATGGACCCGATCCACTTGCTCCACATCGAACCATTCCAATTTATACGCCTAAGCTAAAAAATAGCCAAAATACCCCTTAAGCTGTAAAAATAATCAAAAACTACTCCTAAATCTAAAAAATGACCGAAATACCCCAAAACTAAAAAATGACCAAATACTCTAGAGAGCTAAAAAATTACCAAAAATACCCCTTTAGCCTAAAAATGACCAAAATACCCATAAACCTAAAAAATGACCGACATACCTACAAAACCTAATGGCCAAATCCTCTGAAACCCTAAAAAATGACGAAATGCTTACAGGAAACCTAAAAAATGATACAATACCCCCAAAATCATAGAAAATGAGCCAAATACCACTGAAACTTAAAAAATGACCAAATTGCCACTAAGCATTAAAAAATTACCAATATACCCCTTAAGCCTAAAAAATGGCAAATACCATGGAAACTTAAAAAAATTAATAAAATGCTTCCTAAAACTAAAATGACCAAAATAACCTTGAAACATAAAAAGTGACCAAAATACCTCAAGACCAAAATAGCAGGACATTTTTAGGTGTATGAGATATTGGTCAATTATTACATTTCGGGGTTTTTCGATCATTTTCAAGTCTCGAGGAGTGATTTCGGTCATATTAAGACTCGGGAGAATTTCGGTGTGCTGGCTATTTTTAGGCTTCGAGAGGTATTTTAGTCAATTTTATGTTTAGAAGGGTATTTGGTCATTTTAGGCTTCGAGGGTATTCCGGACATTTTTATGTTTTGAAGACAATACAGGTCATTTTTCATTTCGAGTATATCGATCATTTTTAGGTTTCGTGGTTTATTTCGGAGATTTTTTGCGTTTACGGGGGCATTTGGTCATTTTTAGGTTTAAGGGGTATATTAATCTTATTTGGAAATAGAGTATTTTGGTCATGCGGCATCGAGGTATTTTGGTCATTCTAAGTTTCAAAACCATTAAACTTGTTGAGCCACCCCATCCATGGAAAGAAATGCGCTATGTAAACCCTCCTAATAATTCTTGCGTTTTTTCACGAAGAGTGCATGATCCTACTCTTCTTGCTTTTATCTTCTCATTAATCATACTTCTTCAAAAGCACATGACACACAATGTTATTTGATAGCAAAAGTAAATTCACTTAAATTAGCAGGACTCTTGAGCTTGACAATCGAATCAAAGCATAAGCACCTTTTCATCCTGCGACTGAAACTTTGGACCCTCTTTTTGCACTAAAAACTCCAGATTACAATTTTTCGACCTCACTCCCGGTACTCACCATATGGAGCAAATGCCACATCGGAGATTGTAACTAATCTTCTTTGTAGCATATAGTCTTGATACGCGAAAAACAAGATCATGGGTTTTGAAAATCTCTCTTGCTATATCGGTGAGGGAGATTACTAAAGTGAGATTGAAGGCATAGGCTGAGAACAGAGGTCCCGTGTTCATCGAAGGTGTTGGAAGTGATCGATGTCGTAAGCCCTTGAAGTTGGTGGAGTTGCCAATTAGGCGACTTACTAGGACCAGGAGGGAGCTTCTTTGATTGAACAAGCTTATTCTTTTGTTTGATAAGTAAGAACAACAACAAAATGGGTGCAAGAAAAGCAAAGAAAATGTAATAGCTTTGGAACAAGGAAGAAGAGGTACCCATTGCTAAATGAATGCAATAGTATGGAACAACAATGCAAGATATATATAGGCACAATCCCATAAAATAGTAATTCTAGCTAGTAATACATAAAAAGTCACAACTTTTACCACAACTATCCTACATGACATATTTTGATAGGTTGTTTATCACTAGCATGAAATCACCTTTTTTTTATTACTTACAATCTGCCACATAAACAATTGTGGCAAAAATTGTGATTGTTTATGTGGTATGGATTTCAGACCTAGGCCGTTCAAAAACGGTAAAGGGTGAAGTTCAAGGTTTTTAAGGTCGGACTAGAGTTCAATGAGATTGAACTGTGATGATGTCATAATTAGTTTAATAATTAATAAAAACACAAATATAGATATTGAATTTATAAAATTAGCAAAATTGACTAAGAAATTATATATTTGAAAAAATTAAATTATTTTTGAACATATTTTTAGAAATTAAATAAGAAAGTTAATAAAACAATAAAACATGAAAAAACATTAAAAGTTTAATTAATTTTTGAAGTATAAAATTATGAATATCTTTAAAGGATTTTAATTATATATATTTGTATATATTCTCTTTTAGAGATGACTTTAATATATATGATATAATAAAATTTTATGAATATTATTTATATATAATATAAAATAAAAGCAGTAATTAAAGTTTATTAATTAATTTAGTAGTATGAAATTCTATTAAGTTTAATTCAAATATAAACATGAAGGTACATTTTGTTGATTTTTTTTTTTTAATTTTTCAAGGTAGCTTGGACTGTGATTAAACCCCTACCAGTTCTACCCAAACCATCCAATGTTATTGCAATTCACATAATTTCTTTGAAATTCGGTTTTGCATGACCCAAAAATCGAATTTCAATTCAATTTCCAGTTAACCCCGGTTAGATGCAGTCGATCTTGTCGTGAGGATGAACCTACACTAGGGCAAAGGGGGCCATGCCCCCCCCCATTAAAAAAAAACTTGTATACAAAAAATTAAGATTTGCCCTTAAATATAAATATAAATATATATATATATATATTTGTCTCTCCTCACTCCTAAAATATTTAGATATTGACCTCTGAAAAAGAAATAAATAAGTACAATTCATGCCTTTAACTACAAAAACAAAATAAAAAAATAAATATGGACTAAACAAAAATCGCGCACAAAATAAAAAATGACTTTATTTTGTATGTTTTTACTTTGTTGATGTATTTTATAATATAAATGTTTAAGAAATACTTATTTTTGTATGTAGTATTTTTGTTGAATATGAAAATAGATGTTAGTTTTATTTTAATAAAAAAAAAAAAATGGTTTAGGCTTTGGCCACACACACAGAGTACAGTCTTGAAGTTACGTCGCGTTGTCGAGTCTCTACAAACTAGAGTTTTTGTAAAATGTTGGGATCCTATTATTGGTAAGTAGGGCCACTTAGATTTGAAATGTGGGCTGGAAGTAACCATTCCCCCAGTTAGGAGTTTCGGTGGGACTCAACTATGAGTGATTCACATACATAAAAAAAAAGGCCAAAATTGGAAATTAACGTCGTTCTTAAAACAAATATAATTAGTAAGCGTTGTTTCAAACTATATTTTTACTAGCATCTCGGGATTAAGGCTCGGTCCCGTGAATACGATCATTTCGTGTGGCATTTTTCCACGTGGTGGCCACACGGAAATCGAGTCTTTAAGACTCGATTTATACCTTATATAATTCCACCCAAACAATGACAATTCTCAGCACCCCCAGGCAAATTTCTTTCAAATTTAAAATACTGTACCTTCGATTCTCGAAGAGCCATTGTAACTCAGAACCGGAGGCGGTTGCACGCATGTTCACGGGTTGAGTACTCGGAAATTTGGGAGATGTACGAAGGCCGAGGCCTCGTTGGACCGCCAAGAGTCGATCTCTCTAGCGGCGTTGTCACTAAACCAAAAAATAAAAAGCGGCGAACCTAGGACGCGACCACCCAGGCTGCGACAATTCTCGGCGCACCCCAATCACATAAACAAAACCCAAATTTCTTTCCAAATTTCAAATACCAATATGCCTTCGATTCCCAAAAAGCCATTGCCAGCTCAGAACCCGGACCCGGTTCTACATGTTCCCGATTCAATACCGGAGATACGGGAGATGTACAAGAAGAGTAGGCGGAAACCCACCACAAAAAAGAAAAAAAGAAAAAAGAAAACAAGCCCAAGGCGAGCAAGCCCGGATCCACGGCGATCTAAACCCATCCATCGCCCCGTCGGCAACCATCAAAACCCACCTAGCCACCCACCCATCAAAACCACCGATCAGCAGCCACTCTGCTGGGATCCATCACCACCACCACACATGCGATCCCATGAGCAGTTAAAAAAAAAAAAGAAAAAAGGAGTCTGCCGAATCGGTGAGAGAGGAAGAGGGAACTTTTTGCATTCAGAGAATTGGGGTAATTTTATGGGTTTTTAAAATTTTAATTTAATGAAAGGACGATATTAAAAGTAAACACAAAAATTAGGAATTAAATCAAAAATTTTAAATACATAGGATAAAGATAAAAAATTGAAGACCTGGTAGAACTACGTGGCAGCACTGACTATATATATAGGTTGGGTTCAAATTGCATTTGATGTAACTCTAAGCAATGTTATACCACTCAATATTTTCTAATTGGATGTGAATTTTGACAAATCCACCGTTAGATTACATTATCTTCGTATATTCTCCATGCATGCAAATTTTTATGGTGATCAAAGATTAATAGCTGTCATCAATCAATTGTTTAAATTCAAATTTTTGTAGTTTAAAATAATGCATAAAGTATGAGTTTATGGATCGAATAGTAAATAATATCTAATTAACATGAAAATTGGCAAGAATATTAAAAACATGTAATTCAATGTTGGAATTTTCAAAATATGAATTCTATAACAAGTTATTGAGTGGTATAACATTGCTTAGTGTAATATTACTTAGAATTATACCAGGTGTAACTTGATTATATTAATTAGCTACTTCATAGCTTCAACCACAGTATTGTGACAGATAAATATTCTCTTTAAACTGCACTTCAAAACCCTATTTAGTTGCAAACTAGCAGATATGTTCGTAAGACATGGCTCAGCCTTTTCTTGTACCCTAGTTTATCTCAATTGTATTAAACTTGAAATTTTATTGCGTTAGTGTTATTGCATCCACTATGCCTTGTCTTTTTATTCTTTTTTTTTTTTGAAGCCAAAAACAATCGTTCATTCATTAATTAAGGGGAATAGAATCCAAGTACAAAGCATCAATGGCTGGAGGTGGGGGCTCCTCCATCCAAATAATATCCTCATCTATCAGCCTAGCAAAGCGAGCTAAAGAGTGGGCTACAGTATTAGCAGAACGTTTTACACATCCAAACGACAAACATCTGCTACCTGCAGCTAAACAGTGAATATCCGCATAGACATTACCAAGTCTGGATCGTAATGCCCTCAAGGATGAAATGGATTTCATGACCGTTGCGTTATCTCCTTCCACCACCAGCTCCTCAAACCCAGCATCAACCGCAAACTCTAGTGCTCTCTGACACGCCAGCGCTTCAGCTTCTTCACTGTCACTTACAGCAGGCCCTTTGGCTGACAAGGCAGCCATAACCTCCCCCCTGTAGTTCCGGATAATCACTCCAAACCCCGAGGAGCCAGTATCTTCAAACACAGCGGCATCGAAGTTCAGTTTATAAGAGTCACCTGAAGGTGGACGCCAGGACTGCACTGAAGCAGCCATGTCCGTAACCATCAGGTGTTGATGTGCAACCCGAAACTCTTCCAATAAATCTTTGGCTCGTTGGTTCAGCCTACTAGGATCTTGTATGATACCTCCATGCACTATGGTATTTCGTTGATTCCAAATGAGCCAACACTGAACCCAAAACAACTCCAGCTCTTCGTCATCCAAGCGGCACTGCAATAGATCAACTAGCTGCAACATATCCTCATGACCAGTCACTCCCTTCTGCAATCGTCTTGAGCAGCCAGCCTATATATCTTGGGCTAACCCACATTCCCACAACGCATGATATCCAGTTTCCTTGGCTAACGAACACACCTCGCAACTGTCATCCTCAACGATTCTCCGTCTAGCCAAATTCACCCGAGTTGGCAATATGTCCAAGCATACCCTCCACCCGAATACTTTTATTTTGTTTGGCATATGAAGTTTCCACAGCTTCGACCAGACAGAACTTCCAAATTCCTCCCCTGAGCTCCCAGCTTTATTCTCTTCCTGCCTAGAAATCAGCATTGCCGTGTGATAGCCAGACTTAACTGAGTATTCTCCACTTTTTGTGTGCAACCAAAATATCTCATCTGGGACTTGTCTGTGGCTCAATGGAATGCGCAAAATAGCATCGGCATCAGCCCTCTGAAATTTGTTCTCAACTATCTCACGGTCCCAACAGTTGGTCCGCCAATCAATGAGGTCCGAAACTCGCCACTCCCATTCCTCCTCCACCGGTGGATGAAGAATCCGGTTGGTAATCTGATGCGGTATCCATTTGTCAACCATAACCCGGATGGCAGTCCCATCCCCCACCCTCCAGCAACATCCTTGTTTAAGGATTGGTTGGGCTGACATCAAGCTCTTCCACACATAAGAGCAATTAGGAGCAACTGAGGCATCTAGGAAATTTGTTCTTGGAAAGTATCGTGCTTTGAAACACTTGTAAAGCAAGGAATCCTTCTCTTGAATCAATCTTCACCCTTGTTTAGCTAACATAACCAAATTAAAATTCTTCAAGTCACGAAAACCCATGCCTCCTTTTTTTGGCTAAGTTAATACTCCCCAATTCTTCCAATGTATCTTCCTTTCGTCGCCTGTCTGACCCCACCAAAATCTTGCACATAAAGCATTGAGCTCATTACACAATCTAGCAGGAAGCAAAAATACCCCCATTGTGTATGTGGGGATAGATTGGGCTATAGCTTTTATTAGTACCTCTTTACCCGCTTTTGATAGCATTTTCCCTTTCCAACCCTACATCTTTTTCCAAACTCTATCCTTTAAAAAAGAAAAGGCTTGGTACTTTGATCGGCCAAGAAGTGTGGGTAGTCCTAGATAAGACTCAAACTTTTCCACCTCCTTCACTCCCAACATAGATTTTATCATGTCTCTTTGCCCCCCACCCGTGTTGCTACTAAAATAAATTGAGGATTTTTCAAAATTGATACACTGACCAGATGAGTCCGCATATAACTGGAGAATATCTGTGACACACTGCACCTCTTCCAAAGAAGCTTGACAAAAGAGCAAAGAGTCATCTGCAAAAAGGAGATGGGATATGCGGGGAGCATTTCTACACACCGCCACCCCCTTAAGCCTACCCTCATCTTCAGATTTAGATAGCAAAGCTGAAAACCCTTCTGCACACAACAGGAAGAGATAGGGTGACAAAGGGTCCCCTTGACGAAGTCCTCTGGTTGGGAAAATAGTCCCATATGCTTTGCCATTGATACAAACTGAGAATGAGGGTGTAGAGACACAACACATCACCCTCTCAATCCACAAATCAGGAAACCCCAACCAGACCATTATACTTTTCAGAAATTCCCATTCCACACGATCATATGCTTTGCTTATGTCCAGTTTCATTGCTAACAAACCTTTCCTACCCTTCCGCTTGCAGTGCATGGTGTGCAATGTCTCATATGCAACAAGTACATTATCAGTTATCAGTCTGCCTGGAACAAAAGCACTCTGGGAAGGAGCTATCAGCTGAGGAAGAATCTGTTTCAATCTGTTAGCCAATTCTTTTGAGATAATTTTATAAATAACATTACATAGGCTAATAGGTTTGAAATCAGACATTTTTTCAGGGGACTTGACCTTTGGAATAAGCACAATATGAGTATAATTAATTTCAGGCAACATAGTACCAGAATTCAGAAAATCAAGCACAGCAGCAGTCACATCATTCCCTACAATATGCCAATATTTTTGGTAAAAGAGAGCATTCATACCATCAGGTCCAGGAGCCTTCGTTGGTCCCATTTGGAACAACGCTGCTTGAACTTCCTCCGCACTGTAATCACTGGACAAAATATCCCGCATGTCTGTGGTCACCTTTTGCTGCACTGCACATAGACATTCCTCCAATCTTTGACATGTCCCCGAACTAAAAATACTCTTAAAGTACTCAATAGCCACCCCTGCAATCTCCTCAGGCTCATCCACCCAACCATTATTTTGGTCTCTGATCCCATGAATAAAATTTCTCCTCCGCCTTTGTGAGGCTTTGGAGTGGAAATATTTGGTGTTCCTATCTCCATGCTTCAACCAAGATACCCTAGATCTTTGTTTCCAATATATCTCCTGTTTTAAAAGCAAGTCATCAAGAGTCCTACTAGCTGCCAAAATCTCAGCCTTATTCTCCACGGTATGATCCGCCATGCTAAGATCCTCCACCCTTTTTTGTACTCTCTTGATTTCTGCCTCATCCGGATGAGTATGAGAAGCCCCCCAAGCCTGAAATTCAAAACCACATTTGCTTATTTTCTCCCTAACCCTTCTCAAACCCGATTCCACATTATCACCCGAATAGCTCCATGCCACCTGAATTACATGTTCACAATCATCCCTCATCAACCAGGCTTCTTCGAATCTAAATGATCTAGTGCTTTTACCACGGCACCTTAAAGCAGTTCGTGCATGCAAGATGATGGGTCGGTGATCAAATGCATGCGAGAACAGATGAGTAACCACACTCCCCTGGAACTTATTCCTCCAACCCGTGTCAGCCACAACCCTGTCTAGTCTTTCCTTTGTATTATCCATCTCTGGCTGTTTGTTATTCCATGTGTAGAGGTATCCTACAAAACCCAAATCAGCCAAATTACACCCATCCAAAGCAGCACGAAATTCATCCATTTGTTTGAAAGGCGGCGGGAAGCGGCTTTGTTTTTCAGTAGAGCTAATAATAGCGTTAAAATCTCCTATACAACACCAAGGGCAGTCAACAAAGGAGCGGAGATGATTAAGGAGGGCCCACGATTTGTGTTTTTGGCTTGCTTCAGGCCACCCATAAAAGCAAGTCAACATCCATGCAAATCTATCATCCTCCACCACCCTCGCAGGAATATGGTGTTCCGTAAAATTTATAACATCCAACTGTACTTCTGCCTTCCAAATGAGAGCCAAGCCACCTCCTCCATTTGGCTTCTTTACTATGAACTTGTTCGGAAACGGTAATTCTCTACAATGATACTCAAAACCCTCTCTATCTAGGCGTGTCTCCATCAAAAAACACATTGTGGGAGCTTGATCCTTCACCAACTTGTGAAGGTTGCGAACTGTCCAAGAGTTCCCAAGCCCTTGGCAGTTCCAGCTTAGGAGCCTCATTGTGCTCGGCAAGGGTGCTCTTGCACCCTCGCCGCTTCAATCTTCAAAGTCTCTTCTTGGAATTTCCCACGTTTCCCTCCCTTTTGTTCAGCCTCTGTATCCTGCTCAGAATGGTCTTCCTCCATCCCTCTCTTCCCCAACTTTATTGGGCTTGTTTCCTTTACTTCTGTCCTCGGCCCAACCTCCATCCGTGTCACCCTTGTCCAAGTGTGTTTTGTTTTTAAAACCTGAGGCCCAACTTGCTCTATATTTCCCACGTGACCTCCATCAGGTAATGGCTTCATCACGTCCACATGGTGCACAGCCACGTCATGTGATCTGTTAACCCCTTTTAAATTTCGATCCTGTGTGTTATTCACCGATTTAATTGGACCCATGCAATCCATAACTGATCCTTCACTCTCCATAACGCACGTCGTACTGCCCGTAGATGTTCCTGAACTTGCGTTATTTCCTAATGCATGACTTTCCTCCACGTTAGGGTTTTCCTTCATGGATACGTTCCCCTCCGCCGTCATCTCCAAACTGACCAGCCCACCGTGTGCATCAGTCCCTTTAGTGACCACCTGCTCAACGTTTGGTTGTTGCGAAGTCGTGGTTGAACCCTTTCTCGGTGGTGAGCGAGAGCGACCACCTGTGGGCTTTAGCCACTCTCCGTATTGACAGACAACCTCTTCCCCATTCCTATGACGTGCAAAGTATTCAGCGCAGTGTTTGAGATCATGACCCAATAGACCACAATAATGGCAAAATAATGGAAGACGTTCATATCTGTAATCCACCCAACTCCTCTGCCCATCTGATCCTCCAATGAAACCTCCCCATCGCAGTGGTTTAGATAATGAAAGTGCCACCTTGACCCGCATAAACAAGTTCTGAGACTCCAAACTCCTTCTCTTTTCTACCTCCACCACTTCCCTCAAACGACGTCCAATCTCAGACGCTACCTTAGGTGATGACATATCAAAAGGTGCCCCCCAGATCTGAACCCAAAGAGCCACCGATTCAAACTTGACATTTATCGCGTCATACCCTTGTGCCATCTACGGAGCAAAAGCACTTGATTGTCAAACGACCAGGGACCCCTTTTGAGAACTCTATCTAGATTAAATTCTCTACTAAACTTAAACTGAAAAAGATTGGATCCCACTTCCACAATCTGTATATCCTTCTCCAAGCCCCAAGCTCGTCTCAGCGTGTTATGGGCTGCACGCTTATTGAATGGCTTGCAAGTAAGGAACTTACCAATCAAACTCAAGGCACATCCCTCAATTTCCTCCTTCCGTCCTTCGTCCGATATCGTAATCACTTCTTCCTCCTCCGTCATCAATCTCATATTCTCCAACCTACTGATCACATCCTCAGCCATGTCCAGGCGTAAAGAGTAGGACCAAAAAAGAGAAAATCAAGCCCTTAGTTGCCTAAGGGAGGGAGAAGTCTCGCACTAGTCGAGAGAAAAGACTCCTACTTGAGGAGACGATTTTCCATCACAATGCATTAAAAAATTTGAGATTTCTTTTTAGGTGTGAAAATGTTAATTAGTTACAAATATTAACCAATAACTAAAAATTAATTTTTCGTCATAGAATGTGTGACTAACTGTTCGTATTAATTCTTTATAGGAGTTCAAAAGTGTAGAACTCATTAATCTCACACATTTAGAAGCTAAAAAAATCATTCTATTTTTCTCTCAATGAAACAAAACTGAAATCAAGAGACAAAAAATAAATAATAAAATAAAATCAATTTCAAACCTCAATCTTTTTTGTAGGGATGGCTAGAAAGTGTGATTTTTTTTTTTTTTTTTTTTTTTATTTTATGATGAATGATATGTCCACAACATTTTCTCAACATTTTTACAACAAATCTTAAGTGGCAGGTTGTTACTGATTGTTATTGTTGAGGCAAAAAAATAATCTTAGTGTTAAGTTCAAATTTGAACCAATAACAACTAACCACCTATGATTTGTTGTGAAAATATTGTGGATGTAGCACCTTTTTTTTTTTTTTTTTTTACTTCCTAAGTTGCACTTCGAACCTTATCGGTTGAGTTTTGCCTGAGGCTAAGCTGTTATTGAGTACACTCCTTCAGGTTTCCTCTAAAATCTTTGCTTCTTGTTTTACTTTTGTTTTGTTTTGTTCACTTTCTCTAAGAATTTTCTTTGTACTTACTTTACTATAAAGTCTTCTTCCCATTTTAACGGAGGCGTTGATAGACGTCCTCATTTTATAATAACTAATTCTACACTCATTTTTATAACTATCTTATGTGGCAAATCGTAATTAGTTACCTATCACTTTTACAAGAATCCCTAACTTTTCTTTTTCAGCACTCACAATCAGCCACATTGGATAGGAGCCAAACTAAAAATGCGAAGAAGACTAGGAGAGAGCGTGAGAGGGGAAGAAGAAAAAAAAATTTAAGACCTTGAAAATTTGTTTTCAAAAATAAGAACCAAACACAAATGAAGTCAAGATTGTGGGTTGAAAACTGGTTTTAATCCCAATTTTTAGAAAACAGTTTTCATTCTTTTGAAAACCAAAAAAAAAAAAAAGTTGACCAAACATGCCCAAGGAGAAGTTCATGTTTTCTTCACCTTCTTATTTATAGTGGAGTGTGGTCGGAGTAGCATGTTAAAACTTGAGGGATCAGGTCAGCGAACTTCAATTCTCAAGAATCTGAAGAAGTGAGGATCGATTTTACTAGAAGAATGTTGGCAGACTCGACTGCTCAGATTAGTTCAAACCTACAGATCTTGTTTTAGCTGAAAAAAAAAAAAAAAAAAAAAAAAAAAAAGCCGAAGAAGCAAATGACTATTTTATCTGATTGGGTTCCCTACCCAAAAAAAGTAATTTGCATATAATAAACTCTAGAGTTTGGTATTAGTTTTAAATTGAATTAATGTCAACTATTTAATTAATTATTTTTTTTTTTGTAGTCTAAATTCTTAGTAAATATCTTTTTTTTTTTTTTTTTTTTGAGGAGATGTAATTCTCTATTTACTTTCTAGTTTCTATCATTTAAGTAAAAAAAAAAAAAAAGTCTCCATTTACTATAAATAGCTCTTATTCTTTTTTTTTCTTTTTTCTTTTTTTTTTTACTGGGTAATTGTTTATTCGGAGAATCGAACTCCCGAGCTAGCGGTCACTTGAGGAACCAGGTACCACTTGGGCAACAAGGCCCAGTGGTAAAATAGCTCTTATTCTATTCATTCATAGGTTTACCATCTCATCTAATACGGATTGGTGCTGATTAGACTCCTAATACAGCTTAGAGATTCACGTTTAGATTCTAGTACAAGTACGGCTTGGTGCTTATTTTAACCTTAACTTGGGTAAGGCATCTGTAAGAGAGAAATCCGTAAGGCTCCGCTTGGGAGTTCATAAGGGAATGGAATGGAATGGAATGAGATGGTCATAAAGGAATGGAATAGAATGGAATGGAATAGAATTAAGTAACATTGATTGGATGTTTTAAAATAAAGGAATGGAAATGAATGAAAATGAATGGAATGTAAGTAATCCTGTTTGGGAGTAACATGGAGAGAATGGAATGGAATCATTTTATGACAATATTACTATTAGACCCCTATTTTAAAATAAATTGTTGAATATATAGGGGTATTTTGGGAGTTTTAGTAAAAAAACCATTAAATCTAATTCCATTCCCTCCCATTCCTCCCAATTTCGGGGGAATGAAAATTTGAGGTTTTAAGGGAATAGAGAGGAATGAGTATTCCCTCCTACCCATTCTATTCCCTCTCACTTAAACTCACAAATAAGGGAATGGACTTTCCATTCCCTCCATTAAAACTCCCAAATAAGAGAAGGGAAGAATATTATAAAATTATTATTTTTATTCCTTTCCATTTCATTCCATTCCTTCCATTAAAACTCCCAAACAAGAGAAGGGAAGAATATTCTAAAATTATTCTTTTTATTCTTTTCCATTCCATTTCATTCCCTCTTCCCAAGCGGACCCTAAGAGACAAAAACTTATATATATATATATATATTTTTTTTTTTCCTTATTGTACAAACTAAATGCGCAGATCCATCCAAGATTAATGAAATTTATTCATCCCATAATTGGTTTATTAGCACCTATGAGACCGCTAGACTCTAGAATTTTACATATTTTTTAAATTTGGGATATTGAGCCAAAAACAAAACAAAACAAAAAAACAAGTTTAAAATTTGGATCAAAAAGTAGATTCTAATTGAATCCGACAGATTTGGACCAACATGGGTTGTGATCAAGGTTATCAAAATTGGGATCCTACGTAGGATCGTGGGAGGTAGGTGGGATCGTGGATCGTAGGATCGGATCGTGGATCGTAAGATTCTACATTATTTGAGAAAAAAAACAAAAAATACACATTGGTATGTTAAATAATCACAAAATTATACATTCATTGATATAATTACCACATATCACTACATTCATTTGAAAGCATTATTTAAAGATGCCAAAAACCTTAAAATGTGACATTCTATTGGAATATTTTTCATTTGAGTCTAACTAACACTCTCTCTACATTAGAGTGGAAAAATTTGGTCTATTAAGATTTTATTTTTCATTTGAGTCCAATTGAGCTTTCTGTCAAGTTAAAGAAGATTACAAGAAACAAAGATCATTTGGGATCGTCAGAATCGTATGTTCCTACCGATCCTGAACGATCGTAAAGATCCTTGAAAGATTTAGATCGTTTTGGGTAGGTGGGATCGTAAAATCGTAGGATTGTAGGATCCAGATCGGGATTTTGACAACCATGGTTGTGATTGGTCACTACTGCCTTCAAATAGAAAAATTATTTTATAAGACAATTTGATAATATATCCGTCTTACAATATATTTAAATCTCATATGTTGTGAAAGAGATGTGAAGACATTTGTTGGATTTTTTTTTTTTTGGAGATCAACGCACTTTGTTTGATTTGATTGGGAATTTCTTGTTATTAGAGCATTCACATCCCAAAATTTTATCACATCCTATTTTACCATCCCAAAAAACTACTTTATCAATTATACCATACAATTTTACAATACTCTCAGCATCCCAACTTTTATTTTACAATGCAACATATTAAAATAAAATTTCTGCACAATAAAATAATATATCCCAAAACTCAAATAAAAACAAAAACCCAAAACCCAAAAACCTGGAGAGAGAGAGAGAGAGAGAGAGAGGGGAATTGTTAAAGTAAGTGAATAAAATATTAGGTTTTTTTTTTTCTTTTTTTTTTTAGAATTGAGCTACAGTGCAATTTTACTTTTAGAATTGCACTGTAGCACTATTGCAAATTTTTTTGCAATAGTTGGTTTTTACAAGTCCGGATGTGTGGAGGGTTTTGGGCTTTTATGCTAAATTTTCCCTACATATGGCATATGTCATTCCCAATGTGAATGCTCTTAGTGAGTATGAAATATGAATGGCGGACTCGTTTTTCTTGAGGTTAGTTATAAATGTATGAGTAAAATTTCATGTTGAATAATAATAATAGGATGGAATGGTTAATAAATTTTATTTTTGAGAAGAAAGAATTGTTAATAATTTAATATGACATATGTTAGGAAATTTAGACCCCAGTTGATAGAATTAACAAGTTTTAAACCCAAGTTATTAATTAGATTTATTATGAATAAAACTTGTTAAAACAAACAAACATCAATATCATGTCAAAATCATATGCAGTGGAAAAGTAAATAAGATAAGATATGATGACCTAGGAAAACCAATGAAACAAACTAGTTTCACAGTAAAAAACCTAGGGGGAAACCTTCCCAAAAAGCAATTCACTATAGTAAAGAGAAGTTTCAGATCTAGTACAAAACTTTTGTCCCTAGACTCTACAATCCCCGTAGATGAACTTACAGCAAAAACCTTCTACCGCTTCAGAACCTCTGAACTCTTCAATATATGAATGCTACCCTTTGATGCACGAATTCCAGTACGTGACTAACCAATTGCACGGATCCCAGTATGCAACTTAAACACCAACTAGGGAAAGATGTTGGCTGCAAAATTCTTCACTTCATCAACAATGAAGATCAAGAAGCACTTGGTTACAAAACCCTAAGGCGCAAAGACGCAGTAACTTCTTTTAGAGAGAATAAGGCATCGGTCACCTTTTGCATATGTTCTCCTTGTATTCTCTTATGTGACGACTTCTAAAATAAGCATTTATATAGGTCTAGGGTTGTGAGAAAAGAAACTTTACACATACATGTCAACATGGGCCGAAAATCAAATTTGAAAATCTGAATTCTCGTAACCTCGATCGATCGAGAGGTGTCAAGGAGGTGTCGAGCTTTAAACTTCGACAGATATAGCTATCGAGAAGCTATCAAGGAGCTATCGAGGAGACAGAAGATTTCTCGATCGATCCACCTAGCTATCGAGAGGTGTCGAGATTGCAATAACAATCAACTGAAGAGCTCGATAGATAGCCTAGCTGTCGAGAGGTGTCGAGATCGCTGTTGAGCTATCTGTCCGCAAGTGTCGAGCTATCTGTCCGCAAGTGTCGAGCTATCTGTCCAGCTTTAATAACAACTTTTCTTCACTTGTTTATTGGTTCAATCTTCATGGCTTTAATACTAGACTTGAACAACATGTTTCTTGAAGTATTAAACACATCCTAGATCTATCCAATTACAAGTAAAGTGTGTTTTGTCAAAGGATTAGCCAATTACATAAAAGAATGACATATGTTCTTAACAAGTGAAATACATATGTCCTAACAACATAATCGGTACAAACCAATAAACTTAGTCTTTTAAATTATGTGGAATGTCTATGTTTTAAATTTGATTAATTACTCAATTAGAATCTTCCCTAGACATACGTTTAAAAATGAATAATAAAAAAAAATCTTCCCCTAGACATTATCTCCCCAAAATTTTTTAAATTGAAATTTGAAAAATAAGAAAACTACTTCTAGTGGAGGTAGACAGAAGGATAACACGGAAAAAGGAATAAACATTGAAAGCCTTTTTTTTTTTAATTTGAGAAGGAACATTGAAAGACTTAATTAAAAGAGAAATAATCTAAAATATATGGAATGAAAACAAGCTAAAATGTGTTTTTAGTTTAAAATGAGCATTTATAAAAAAAACTATTAAGAGTTGTGGTTGTAAAACGGAGTTTTGAATTTTAAAAACGCTCTTTTAATCACTCAAAATGCCTAACCAAACGAACCCATAGCCAAACAAACATAATCGATGACGTTTGATTCGGTGAATTTGGACAAACAATTTTCTGATGAATTCATGAAAATCAAATGATTTGGTTCTCACAAAATGGGATTTGTGATTTGTTTATCTAGCTACCAATATATATATATATATATATATATTTATATATATGGAATTTGTTCTCACAACAAGACAAATAATATTAGATCCAAGACAAATAATAATAGGATTTTCTTTTTCTTTTTAACTTTTTAGTTTATTTATTTATGAATAATTTTTGAAATTCTAACTTTTTCAAAGTTTAATTATATTTTTTGACAAAACAGTATTTTCTGCAATTTCAATATTCGGTAGTGAAAAATCTTTATCAATGAAAAATATTTTTTAAAATCTACTAAAATTAATCCAAAAGAAACAAAATATTTTTTTGGCTTTTGTAACATCTTTTGAATAATAATAATAATAATAATAATAGGAATAAATATTGATTTCTTTTATATATAAGGAAGTGATGTTCCAATCTTTGATTAGATTATTTCACTCCTTATCTATGAGACATTCCAAAAATTCCATGGAGTAATAGTTTAGTTAAATTAAACCTAATGGTCGTTTGAATTGAGGGAGAGGAAGGGGAGTAGAATAAAATAGAGTAGAAATGACTCAAAATTAGCCTATTTTCAGCCAACTCTACTCTACTCCCCTCCACTTCACCTCTCTCCCAATCCAAATGGGCCGTAAGACTTGGGATTTACCTTACATATTAGGCCAAAGAGCCCACTACGTGAATACCGCGTGTAGTGAAATAAATAACGCTTTAGAAGTGAAATGAGTAACAAGATTGTTATTTTACAAATATAAAAGTTCTTGTGAGATGGAGAGATAATGATTGGAGTTGAAGTTTCCAATAGGAAGTTTTAAACACATACATTTAAATTAGAATAAAATAAATTTCTATATCAGATTAAAAAAAAGTGAAATAAGTAGCTAAAAATATAAAAATAAAAATAATAACAATGAAATAAAATAAAATTAACAAAATGAGTTCTTTCTAGGATTAATGCTGTTCCGAGCAGAGCATTATCCCGGATAAGCTTTATCCTTACTTTTTAGCGTGTCAGCTTTATCCTTACTTTTTATCGTGTCAGTTTTGTAATGGATAAGCAAATTCCAAACCTGAAATCTCAACACTTCCCGTTTCACTGTCTCACCCATAAACAATTGTCACTCACAAGTCACAATGGAAGCTCTGGGACTTCCTTCTCTTACCATTTCATGCTCTAATTTTCAACTAAGAAATGTCTCCAACATATCTAAAAGAACACACCATTATTGCACTTCTTTAGAGCTATCTGCTCTGAAACTCAGTCCCTCTTGCACAACCCACCTTTTGGTATGCAAATTTTCCGACTTTTCCTTGTTCTGATTAATGGGTTTCATTTTTTTTTTGTGGGTGTTTTGTTTTTGTCTGTGTTTGGTTGCTAAGAAGATGAAAGAAAAGAAAAGAAAGTTAAAGTTTGTGTCTTTTTTGGTTGCTTTTAGTTTACTTGATGAGAAATTATCAGCTTGACTAAGAGAATTTGGTGTGTCAGTGAAATAGTTGTGAATTATGGAAACTTTAGGACCCAATATTGAGTTTTGTTTTACTACATTTTCACAGTAAATAATGGAACTTTTGTGGTTGATATATAGCTCCTTGTTTCTAATGTGGGTTATCTTTATATCTAATTCAGCATAGGAGTACTATTCGAATGCAAGCCGATGGTGAAGATTATGAAGTGAAGCAAATGAAAGATATGGCTGCTGCCAGGAAGAGATGGGAAGCTCTGGTATTTTGTACCCCAAAGTAACAGCATTTTTATGTTTCTTTTGGGCATGGAGTAGATGGGTTAGTAAGAAAACTAATGAACTGATGTTGTTTTTGCTAGCTGAATCTAATTTGAGTTGCACTTTGGTTTTGAAAAATTGCAATGTCTTGCTTTTAAGTGAATGACAGAGCCTAGCTACAGTTTCTTAGGTGCTGTATAAATAAATATAACCTTGTGACTGCATTGGCCAATGAGCCACGTAGTTGAACTTAGTTGTCCTTGGGGAGATAATACCTTTCGTGTTGCATTGGTCAATGTAGCCATGTGGCTAAATTTAATTGGAGAACCTCAAGTACAACACCTAAGTAACTATACCTAAGTTTTTTCGTTAAGTGTATTATGGTTTTAATCATTAGCACTAACCTGCCAAAAAATTGAATTTATTGGGTCTGCTTATAATTGAAATCCCCATTACTTGAGTGATGGGTCTATAGTCTATATTACATTGTTTGAGAAGATTCCAATTTTTAGGAAGATTAACTGGTGAAAAAAAAGGAGAATTTGGATTCTCTCAATAGAATCAGGTTCCATATAACATTTTAATTTCTTTTACTGATAAGTAATCATATTCCTCATAACATCCCTGATACATTAATTATTTTCTATGTTATTTCAAAGTGCAAGCTCTTGACTTTAGCATGTACTGACATGTAGAAAATAACATAAAAGATTGTATAGGTCAATTTTGTTAAACAATCACAGAGGAAAATCCTAGGCACTGCCCTTCTCATCTGAACAAGTCACTGCTAAATAGGCAGTCAGTAATATTTTCAGAAATGATTCAATTAAATGAAATTTAATGATAGGTGTGCAGATGATTGTTTAGATACTCATTTTGTACATTGATTATTGAAAATTGTTGACCAGATATTTATTTGCAAATATTGGTTGTTCAGAGTTTTGTGAAGAGTATGAGTGCTTTGACATATATGATCTCTAAGATTAATAGTTTTCAGTTCTTTGGGGCTTCACTTAACATTCTGAGTCTATATCTGTTGTAAAAGTGGTTAGCAAGATACTCAATTTGAGATTGTACATACCCTTTTGCCTTTCTTGGGCCATGTTTTGGCCAGTAAGGCCTAACTTTGTGGCCATCACCTAGATAAA
This sequence comes from Notholithocarpus densiflorus, assembly GCA_030021035.2. Taxonomy (NCBI): domain Eukaryota; kingdom Viridiplantae; phylum Streptophyta; class Magnoliopsida; order Fagales; family Fagaceae; genus Notholithocarpus; species Notholithocarpus densiflorus. Next base: position 1,836,526 of record JARYZH020000050.1, read on the forward strand.
TTGATTATGCTGATATTTGTATCAATTGCAGTTTATTCACTATGATTGTGATGAAATACCTCTTTCCAAATGAATTCAAATTGTGTGGCTCAGGAATTCCATGTCATGTTTCTACTGTTTGTCATAGGTCAGGGAAGAAAAAGTGAAAGTTCTTACACCCAGGGAAGCTGGATATGCAATTCAGCTAACTAACAAAACCCTACTTGATGTTCGTCCCTCTACTGAACACAAAAAGGTGGACAGGTTTACATTCAATTTTAAGTTTCTGAATATTATTTTTGGCTCACTGCTCATCAGTTCTGCATAAACGGGTTTTATCACTCCACATCTGTTATGTGTTTTATAGTTTATTTGGTGATTATTGTGATAGCTTGCAATAGTGATAAATGCCATATTTTGCAGGCATCTTGTGCAATTATTGTGGTAAATTAATTAGCTCTTAATCTCTTATTAACTATTTCTCATTACTAAACTGGTTATCTCAAAAATTTTCCCTTGTACTGTTTTCTTTTCATTTTTCCTTTTCTTAGGAAATTTTTATAAAGCATAATGGCTCTATCAAGATTCTTGAATTATCATTTTCTTTTCCTTGTTTTGAAGGCATGGGTTAAAGGCTCAACCTGGACTCCAATCTTTGATGTTGATGACAAGTTTGACGCTGGAACTCTGTCCAGACAGATCACAAGCTTTGTGATGGGTATCAAACAACTATTGCTAACTTGTCTTCTGTAATTGAATTTTTCTTTTTCTGCATCAATGATAATGGATTGCATCATGAATGGTTATTGATTAATATCATTATCATGTCTCACTGGATCAAGATAGTACTAATTTTGGTGCTTAGAGGCTAGTATGACATGGAATTTGGCACTGTTGACTATAATGAAATGCTAGTTCCTTTGAACTATTTGGATAAGTTTCCTTGGAGGCTTGGACTTTTTGCTGGTGATTTTGCTAAATTTGACTTATGTTTGTGTAGGAGGTTGGTGGAGCGGTGTGCCTACGTTGTCTTACAATAAGTATGTCAGGAAGTATTCCTTAATATTTAATTTTGGGTAAAATATTATTTTGGTTTCTAAACTTTACCAAAAGTTTGTTTTTTGTCCCCAAATTATTGAAAAATTCATTTTTTTGTCCCTAAACTATTGAAAATGTTTTACCTTTTGTCCTTGAATTTTACCAAAAAAATTTCTTTTCGTCCCTAAACTATTGGAAAAGTAAATTTGTTTTTATCCCTATCTTTATCTAGAAACTATTAAAAAAACTCTTTACAAATTTTAAGGATGAAAAAATGACTTTTTAAATTTTAGGGACAAAAAACAAGCTTTTGGTAAAGTGTAAGGACCAAAATAGTATTTTACCCTTTAATTTTATATACAATGCTTGGCTTATTATTGTTTTTTCATTTCTTCAACAGCCAGTTCTTGTCAAAGGTTGTGGAGAAGTATCCAAAGGATACAGACCTTATTGTTGCATGCCAGAAGGGTTTGAGGTGAGCTTTTTATTTCACTGGACTTTCAGATACTAGTGGGTTAATACAGTCATTACTATTTCTGCTTGTTGGAGAGAATTGCAGTTGTGATTTTAACACTAAGCATTTGGAAATTCCTTCTTTTCAGTTTGAATTTGACTATGCTTTGTTTTGTTTTTTGATAAGTAATAACATTTTTGAGAAGAGAAAAACTTAAGCACACAGGATGTGTACTCAAATTTCCTAAAATATTACAACAGAGAAAAATTAGGCTCTAAAGGAAAGATAGCCTTTGAAATCTACATTGAATGCTCTTCACTATTTCCAAGAGTACAAGACCTCTCAAAATAGCAGTCTCAAGAATAAATTCTTTAACTCCATGGTTGAAAGCTCCTTACAATTGAAAGTGCGGTTATTTCTGTCCCTCCATATCACCCACATTAGACACAGTGGGACTATCTTCTAAACAAACAGGTTGCCATGAGTAGTAACACAAATCTTCCACTCAGATAGTACATCCACAACTCTCTCTGGTAGGAAGCACCCAATGAACCTCAAACATGGTAAATACAAAAGAGTACATCTCCTTAGCAGTAGTTCAATGAATTAGTAAGTGATCCACTATTTCACTACTACACTTGTGCATACGTCTATTCACCAAGGTTATAACCCTCCTCATAAGGTTGTCACATGTAAGTATTTTTCTCCTCGTTGCTGGACAAAGAATGCCACCCTTTTGGGAGCCTTTGTACACCATACACTCCATGGAAAAGCCATTTTATAGGAGCCTCTCAAGGCCTTGTAATAGGAGTGAACATAAAACTTACCATCTCAACCTACTAGGGCCCATACCTTTTGGGATGTTGGAATAGAAGATATCGAAGAACAAATCAACTGATTCCAGTTTCCAATCGTTAAAACCACATACAAAATGAATTTTCCATGTACTTCTCTCTCCCTCATTCAATAACTCCAAACAAGAACAAACATGGCATTCTACTTTACCACTAGAGAATAGAGACCTGGATATAACACCTTTAAAGGTTGGGTCCATGACTCCACGCCAAACATCATGCCGAAATTGTACTCTGGGACCATCTCCAATATAATATTTGACGTTATTGTACTCTATAGATTATGTTTTGTTATGCTCAGCAAAGCATTACATTCAAGAATATATAATACAAACATTTTATATTGTCAGTTTTATTATGTCCCCAATCTTTTTCACAGGCCTTTGCTTTTTATTGTATTGCGTGCGCGTGTGTAATATATAACATTCAGTCATATAAATGTATGGAACTGATGGAACTGTTTGACATTCAAGGAATGTCCAAATGCTAAACTATAGGCTGAAAAGGCTTTAGGTAATGGTGATAGAAGTTATTTTCTCATTCTATGGAGATTGTAATGGACAATGCTTATATTTTCTTCTAAAAGACCGTCTTATTGAGAGATCTTTGTCGTTGTTTTAAGCCATAAAGTGGAGTCATCCTCATCCCTGAACATGAAACACTAATATGAGGGATAAACAAGTACAAAGTGAACTTCCAGTTTTGCAGGTTTTTTTAGCCAATTCAGTTGTAAACCATGCGATCTCTCTCCAGAAAGCGACTTTTCCTAGGTCAGTGTCTAGATGGCATACCTCTGTCGCTTGTTCTGGTTGGAATTTATGTTGTTGGACTGGCTCAAAGCACTTGTCACTAAATTGAAACATATGTTCCAGCTTGGGTGAGAAGCAGAAGGGTTCCACTCATAGCCCTACCTTTGACTGTCATAGTTGGTTTTGGTGTCCTACATATACTTAATAGATAAATTATTGAGGGATGCAAATCACCTTTACGTATTGAAGAATCAAACACAAATATTATAGGTGTATCATAAAGAATGCTATGTGCTATTTTGTTTCTCCTCTCATTCTGGACTATAATATACTGGCAGATCTTTAGCTGCTTGCGAGCTACTATATAATGCTGGCTACAAAAACCTTTTCTGGGTGCAAGGCGGCCTGGAGGCTGCTGAAGAGGAGGTATTTGTTATGAGTGGTCCAGGGACTTTGATGTTATTAATATTGTGATATTATGTCATGTTCTTTCTTCTTTTTATGATAATTAATAGATACCCTTCTCTTTCTTACTTATGTTCTGTCAATCAAACATGAATTTGAGAATATAATGAGTTTCATCTTGTGTGGAGCAGGATCTTATCAGAGAAGGTCCTCTACCTTTTAAACTTGCTGGAATTGGTGGGGTTTCAGAGTTTCTTGGGTAACAATCTAATTTTTTCTTTTTCTTTTGAGAAGTATTATAAAAGGAAAATGAATTGATTGAAATTTTTCTTTATATTTTTTTATTCAAATGGAAATATAGAATTTTCCATGCTATATATCAATATAATATAAGGCCTTAGTATACATTAAAGATTTTAAAGTATACATGCTTGTTTCCCGGCACACAATCTCAACAAGCAGTTTACCAAACCAGAAGATGATGTCAGCACTAACCACTGCAGATTTCGACATTGTCTTTGATGCAGGACAGCATAGGCTTCAATACCTAGAACAGTCCCATGGTAAACCTTAGGCTTCACCACCTAAGGGTTTGGAATCACCAACAAACACAAAAGCATTTTTGCAAAGAAATCTTTGATTAATAATAATAATCTAAATAGTCTTAATACTAAATAAACCATCTGGACCTTTATAGAGCTTCCAGGAAATAAGAGATAAAGATAAACAATAAATCCTAGCCGAACTCAAATATTAATCCAAACTAATCCCTACCCGAGAACATGAAATTTAATTCCTATCACAAATCAAACTAAGCAAATAAAAACTTAAAATATAAAATTATCCAATGAAATCGAAAATAAGATATTGAAATAATTTCTGGTTGTCCTCCCGCGTCAGTTTTCAGATGCATTATCCAGTAAATGCCTGTAGATTGGATTTGGCATTTTTACCAAATCAGTTGTACTCACTCTGAACCATGAAAAATTAGGTCTTGTTGGGTTGCTGGTTGGCACCAGCCACACATCTTAATGTGATGTCTATGCAAATGACTTACTGAATTAAAGTCCATGACTTGGTGACTGTGTGTCCTCATTACCTCGTGCCAAACCAAAGAGCTTTAGCTCAAAAGGCACCTCATCAAACCATTAGAGTGGAGTGATGTGGAGGTATGTTTGTGGGTTAAGATCTATTGAGCGTATGTGTTAACTTACCAAAACTTTCTTCATTTCCTCATCTAGTACATCTTTACCTTATAAGACAATAAGTGCTTGGACTTGATTTGTGAGACTTACTTTCTGTAACCCAATTACATTCTCTATCCTTGTGTGATTAACATATATCACTGTGTGAATCGAGGGACTTGTTCATTTATTATAATTTTAACACACAGCATTGATAACCTATTCCGTTAATATCTTCAGTTTTACTGATCAACAAAGAGATGCAGCTGCAAAAGAAGGTTGGGGTTACCGACTAATGTTTTCTGTCCGTCTGGTAATTATTCTCTTCCCCAAATTGGTAATATATAAATTACCTTTTACTCTTTAGCCCCTTACCTGAATAGACTAATATGATCATTTATGGCACAGGTGGGGGTCTTTCTTGTTGCTGATGCCTTGTTTATTGGTGCTCAGCAAGTAGGTCATTATCTTCGGGATATAAGGTCTCCCTGAGGTTCAGTAGCTGGATAGAAATATTGAGAGAGCACCATGTGAAGATGAGTTGCCCAATATCACAATTTTTTCCCCCCCTGGAAAAACTGAAAAACTGCTTTACAAAGCTAGTTACACTTACGTGCATGCTTTCCAATATTAAATGTCCCCACTGTGCATCTTTTTTATGCTTTTTGGTTGTGTTGTGTTTGAGCGTATTCTACCATGTTCTGTTGCGGATTTAATCAAACAGCGGTTGTCTCCATAAATTTTGTTAAAATCATTCTGGCTTGTAAAAAGAAGTTCTAGCTATACAGTCTAAAATATAACATTTCTACTCCTTGTAATGTGTATTAGAAAGGTTTTTTGTCTAAGTATGTATCCTTGCATAATCAAATGTATCTAATTGCCTAAAATATAAAAATTCAGGAAATTGTTCTCTCTCTCTCTCCTTTCTTTCCCTGGAAGTTGGGAGGTGAAATATGACTTTAGTATCATTATTATGAACATATGTTGACATTTTTCATTGCAATGTAAAGTATCAGCCCTTTGTTGCTTGCAACTCCCAACCTTTTCTTGATCTGGGAATTGCTAACTTTTGGATGTCAACAGTTTTAAATTTGCTCCTTCAGGCCCTCAGGTTCATATGCAGTGCAGATGCAAGCTCAAGGATTACATTAAGCCCATTGCCTTATTTCAGAATACAAAATGCATTATATGAGATTAAAACATTAGACATTTTTATTCCATTGTACCTTGTGGGGTACCTGTTGTCCACTTGCTCTAGATTATTGATCAGGAAAGTCTTCTCAACTTCCTCTTTCACAGGGTGCCTTTTGTCTTTCTCCTCTTTTGGCATGGATTAACGGTGCCAGGGCCCAGGAGGATGACTAAATCTGTGGATTATCACTATGGACCAAGTTAAAATGTGGTTTGGCAATGACAATCAGATTAGCTATCCTGTGCATTGTGATGCCAAAAGCCTCTGTTATGTCTAAATCTTTAGCTGTAACACCAGGGGGAAGCTCCCAATCAAAGCTGTGGAGAAGTTGAGCCAAAGCAAGCTCAATACTCGCTGTTCCAAATGTGATAGCTGGGCAGCTTCTTCTACCAGCACCAAAAGGTATCAGCTCGAAATGCTGTCCCTTGAAATCAACAGTGCTACGGCTACCCATAAATCTTTCTGGTTCAATAACATCTGGATTTTCCCAAGATTCTGGGTCTCTCCCTATTGCCCAAGCATTGACAAAAAAACGAGTTTTGGCTGGAATATTGTACCCGTCAATGTTCACTTCTTCCATGGATTCTCTTGGGAGTAATACTGGAGCAGGAGGATGTAACCGATAGATCTCTTTAATTACAGCTTTCATGTAGTGCAGCTGAGGCAGATCACCCTCCAAAACAACTCTTCTGTCTCCAACTATTCTCCTTACTTCAGCTTGTGCTTTTTCCATGACTTTGGGGTTCATGATAAGTTCTGTCATTCCCCAGTCAAGGGTGATGAAAGTTGTATCAGTTCCTCCAGCAAACATATCCTGCAGTTCAAAACCCATAGAATTTTAGAAATCCATATGACATAATTAAATATTTATGGATTTGGAATTAAGACATTTCAAATCCATCACTTTAAAATTCAAATTTAAATTTAAGTATCCAAACGCAATCTTAGTGTTATACCTTAGGTTTTTCAATTAAATTCAATACATGATTGAATTGATCATTTATTGCCATGCAATTAAATAATTTAATTTAATTGAGGAATAGAGTAATCTGTATGCTAAAACTTAAGAAGGTTCTTAACCAAAAAAAAAAAACTTAAGAAGGTTTATATTCAACCAGTTGGGACTTCATAGCAATGAGGGAAGTGAAAGAGAGTGCTCACTGACCAAGATGATAGCTTTAATATTATCTGTGGTGAGTGGCATTTCATCATAACCATTCCTCTGTAAATCAAGTAAAACATCCGCAAGATCCTTATGCTCCTCTTTTTCTCTTTTGGGATTTTCATGCTCAGTCAGCAACTGATCAAAGAGTTTATCAAAGCGTTGAAAAGTATTCTGCAGTCTTGATTTCATGCCTGTTAAGCTGTGTATGAACTCCATGGAAGGGAAGAAATCTCCTATGCTAAATCCTCCAAGCAATACTTGATACTCCTCAAGCATCTTTTGGAAACCATGGCTATCATATTCTCCTCCTGCCGAGAAATCCCTCCCAAATGCAACCCTGCAAAGAACATCATTTGCATATAGTCCAAGCATCTTGGATAGATTGGTGGTGCTGGGATATGACTGTGCAACTCTACATACCAAACGTGCTACTTCTTCCTCTCTAACAAAGCTATATGATTGAACCCTGCTGGCACTTAGTAGTTCAAGTATGCATATTTTCCTAATATGCCTCCAATAAGCACCATATGGTGAAAAACCAACATCAGTGCAATTATAAAAGAGGTGTTTGGCTGAATAGATTTTTGGACGGCTTGATAGTGCAAGATCATGGGTTTTCAACACCTCCTTGGCTAGTCTAGCGGATGAAATCACAACTGTTGGGACCTCACCAAGTTGTAAGTAAATAATTGGCCCAAAATTTTCTGCCAGACTCTGCAGAGATAGATGAGGCATGTTGCCAAGTTGGTGAAGGTTACCAATTATAGGTAGCTTTGGAGGGTTTGGTGGGAGATTGAATTTTCTTTTCCCTGACTTCAACTTCATGAAAAAACTCAGCAACACTGCTAGGAGAATGGATGCAAGGAGCAAGAACGGTTGGAAGCTCTCCTTTAGCCATGATAGAAAAGCCATTGGAGTTTTAATCGACATAAAAGAGAGTAAATAATTCCCCTTATTCAGTAGGTAGTCATCTATTTATATTTGCGACTATGCTTTACCCAGAGGATAAAGTTTGGCTACAAACTTGGTTGTAGCTATTAGCTATAATTCTCTTTACATAAATTAACATGATTACAAATTTGAAAATCTAATTGTTGAATTGCTAATTTTTTATGTCCTTAACATCCTTGTCACTTGTCAAATTTCATGTCAATTGGATGTTATTTACTATTCCATCTATAAACTTATTTTTATATATAATTTTAGATTATAAAAACTTGAAAGTTAAACATTTAATTGATGACATAGTTGCCGAAAATCAGTTTGGACATTCACACTTTTTTTGTAATCTCCTCGAACTCCCTGCCCACACATCCATTGCAACGTTGCATTCCCACAAGGCATGTAGGTCAGATTCTTTTGCTCTCTTGCACAGCTCACATGTGCTGTCTTCTTCAACTATATGCCTGCGAGCCAAATTTTCACGGGTTGGGAGGATGTTCTGACAAGCGCGCCAGCCAAAGACTTATCTAGTATTGCATTTCCTGTTAAGTATTAAGTAATCTTTTAGCTTTTTTAACCTCTCCCAGAATTTGTGCTGCAGAGTTTAGAAGATAATTAGTGAAGTTACTTGTGGAAAATGATTGAGAAGTCAGTGGATGGAAACTTAGGTTATATTCGGTAACAGTTTTTGTTTTCTATTTTCAAAAACTTGTTTTTGAGAATATAAAGAAAAAAAATTTTCTTGTATTTTTGAAATCAAAAACATATTTGACTAGTTGAAATTAAAACAATAATTTTTTGAAGAAAAAAATAGAAAATACTAAAATATGTTGTTACTAAGATTTGAACTCTAATGCTAACTCATTAAATGAGATAGATTCATTAAATTAAATGCGTAATTTAATTGACTTTTGATAATTAGAAACTGAAAACAGTCTTTTGCATGTTTTCAATTTTCTTCACAAATTGAGTTTTGAAAACAATTTTTGTTTTTTGTCAATTTTAGGTTGCTAAACAGGTTTTTTAGTTTTAAAACTAGAAAATTGTTTTTAGAAACAGAAAATAAAGAGAAAAAACAGTTATCAAACATACCCTTATTCTTCTTATCTTATATTTTCCTTTTCGACTTCTTGTTATCTTTGGCTCTGTCAGTAGATTATGATTCATCATTGGACCAACCCCAAAAGAAAAATATCAAGAAACTGCTCATATGGTCATGTATAACAAACAAAATTCCATTCCAATTTCTATCATTCCACGTAAACATGATGTGATCAAATAGTATAATTCCTAGAACTAAATGTAAAAATTAATATTTTTTACACCAATTTATAAGTTTATGTATTATTTATTTTGAGTGGTTTGTTTTTATTAGTGAGTGTGACTACCGCATTAACTGTATTCCGAGAAAAAAAAAACAAATAATTACCTTATTAAGAGTCAAAGACTGTAAGTAACACGCAAAACAAAGAAATTTGGGCAACAGACTCCCATTTTCTTCATGAAACATGCGCTTGCACAATGTCAGATTGCTCTCATCTTACTCATATTTTATTATTTGGGAAAGGCATGGGTTTAGCCTGTCTTGTACATTAAACCCGAAATTATGCAAACATGAGGCCGCATCATATTGGATTTAGTGCATGGTACATTGGACACAAGCCGTGTCATTATTTTCCATCCCGATAAAGAATCATCATATTACTAGAAAGATATCATCCAGCGCCTTCACAAGTCGCAACTTTGAGTTGGATTGAAATTTGGTACAAGTACAACACCAGGTGTAATTAGTTTCAAGGACTAATATTAAAGGTTAGAAAGTTATCTTATTACCATATTGTTCTATGAAAATAATGAGATTAAATTTGATGGTACGTCCAATTAGGGATGGCAATGGGGCAAGGCGGGGCTGAAAGAGGCTGAAGGATGGGGTCTTCGCCCCCGCCCCGCTCCGCATGACGGGAAAATTTTTCTTGTCCCATCCCTACCCCTTGGGGCCCCGCGAAGCCTCACCCCACCCTGTAAAACTCTATTTTTTTTTTAATTTGCCTCACAACTATTACAATATATTTTTAATAAAACCTATTTTATTAATAAAAATATACTTGAAATTATAACTAACTTTATCCCATCAAATCAAACTAATTTTTAGCAAAAACTAAATAATATTATCCAAGAGTTTAACAAGATAATATCGCAACAAAAACAAGAATCTCATACAGTGGCGGCTTCAGGAATTTTTCTCAGGGTGTTCCTTAAGAAGGATAAATTACACAATTTAATAAAAAGAGAAATTATTAATTATTGTTGTTTAGTTGTTTCATTAATTTGTTTGTCTTTTATAAACTATAATTTGTTATATTGTTATTTCATTAATTATAAAATTATTAATTTTTATTTAGCCTAACATAATTTAATTTGTTTTTCTTTTATAATGTATTGGTTAATTAAATTATTAATTATTGTTTATTAGTTGCTTCCCCCAATTAATTATTGGTTAATTAAATTATTGTTTATTAATTGCACTAGCACACATCCCATGTTCATTTACTTCCTCCAAATCAAATATCCCACCTCGGCCCCATGCCCCCATCTACCCCCACTCAACAGACAAGCCCCATGCCCCCAATCATAAGAGCCAATCAAATAAATTCACAATCACAAATCATAATACACTAAAAGACAATTAATTGTATCTCACCAACACCAACACCAACAAATAAAGCCAAAAACAGGGGCAAATATTAATAAAGTGATAAGGTAATATATAAATATATAAATATATATATTAATTTTTGTATAATACTTTCATGTAAATAAGTCCTTCAAGATAATATATAAAAAAGGATCTGGCTTCTGTCTAGTGGCCAGTGCCACTGGACACGTTGGATTGCGAACATGTGTTCAAAATTGAACACGTGTCCATATTCTGACGGGTCCAGTAGCCACTAGACAGAAGCCGAACCCTATAAAAAAATATCTAAAGTTCACAACTCATTAGATATAAGATCTTAGCGAGCAGTGAGCACGTCACTAATCACTAGCCCTTCAGGTCAAGTCTTAGACCTGGCTTCTTAAGTTTAAAAATAATTTAAACAAATGATGAGAAAAGACTTGCCTTTTAAATTTGAAAATAATTAAAACAAATAAAGAGACAACTCATTCCCACTGTCACATTTCCCAAGCAATCTGAATCTGATAAGTGATAATTTCTTCTAGTCTTTAACTATGAAGCACGGATGCAGCTGGGAGGGTGCCACACCAGAGTCCGACGCGGCTGCTTGCGTGTCAGTGCCGCGCCTGAGCCTTTTTTTTTTTTTTTTTTTTTCACGGATTCGCGCCGACTCGGCTCGATTCGCGCTAACTCGGCTTCGATTCGCGCCGAACCGGGTAGATTCGGCCAGAATCAAGCCATATCGGCCGAATCGGGTCGTATTGGCCAGCGATCGAAATGGCTGAAACAGGCCGAAATCGGCTTTGAATGAGGCCCAAACATTCTAAATCTGTCATTTCTTAAATTTATTCTGAATATTTATTGCTTCTTTCATGTTTTTTTTTTTTTTTTTTTTTTTTTTGTGTTTCTTGCCTTCTTCTTTCTTTGTTTTGTGAATCAAGGCATAGTAATGTGTTTTTTAAGAATATTTTAATAGTAAAAATATATAGAAAATATAAATAATTTTTTTAAAAAATTTTTTTTGATATCTGCACCCCGCCGCACCCGCACCCAACTTTTTCAAAAATTGCCGAGTCCTGCACCCGCACCCACACCCGCACCCAAATCCGGAAACACACCCGTGCTTCATAGGTCTTTAATTAGCTTTTCTTCTTCCCAACATATGCTTCTTTGTCTTCAACTCATTCTTCTCACTTTTCAGTCACAACGTATGCTTCTCAATCTCCATCTCCTTCTTCTCACTTTTCAGTCTCTACTACACTTCGTCTTCCCCAGTTTTTCAAACATAGAGTAAAGCAACAAATTATTTCTCTCTTACAGCTTCAGCCTTCACTTGCTCTACCTCTTTCTCTCCCTTTCTCACTTTTTCTTCTCTGAAGAATAGATCTAGCAAACAAGTAGTTGCTTTCCATGAAGACCCAAAATAAATAGCCCAAAATAAATCTCCAAAAATTACGACTATTGAACACTCTTAAATTTAAAATCTTTCAACAACCACACAAACAGCATGTTTGACATTTATTAAAACCTATTCTAATATTTTCATTACAAGCACAACCTAAACAAGGGCATCAAACTTACTACTTTGCAAAAGCTCTTCGCCCACACTTTCTCTTCAAACTGATCGTTGACTTTGTGTCAAATTACATTTTTTACTCGAATCAATTATTTTCCTTTCTAATTTTTTGCATGGATTGCAAATTTAGGGTATATTAATTTTTCAATTAAGGGTTTCAAATGGCTTAAAAAAGAAAAGATATTTTACTATTTAGGGTTTGTATTTGTGAATGAAAATGTTCTTCATATAATTGTTTTAATAACAATAAATATTGATAATTTTTAGTGCTAGTCAAACTAATTTTTTTTAAACTCATTTTTAAGATCATAATCAAACACAGGATAATGAGACAATTTTATTGAAACAAATTGACTGTTAATTGAAAAAATCTAAATCATACAAACTAAAATGAAAATAGGCTAAAGTTTGAGTATACAATTTGTAAATTAGCTAAACAAACACAAAATATGACAACCTAAGACTTATTTGTTTTGAAAAGAAAAAAAAAATTTGTTTATTTTTTGCCCTTTGATTTAATGAAAATTCTTTATCTAAGTGTGTATGTATATATGTGTGTGTGTGTCCGTTTGGGAACAATTTATTTAGTTTTTTGCTTAAAAATTTTGCTAAAAATGTGCTAAACTATACTTGTACCTTGAAAAAATTTGAAAAAGTGAGAAAATGTGAAAATAAGTAAGCTGTACATAAAAACTAAAAGCAGATGTCAATTGCCAAACACACTCAATTGAGGCAATAAACGAAAAATAATCCAAAATAAGTGGTTCTTACCAGGATTAATACTGTTCCAAGCAGAACATTATCCCAGATAAGCATATCCTTAATTATGTTATCAAGTCGGATTGTAACGTATAATTTTCGAGTGTCTTTTGCTTTGTTTTTTTAATACTATCTTCTCTGAAACTCTGACCCTCTTGGCTCTTGCAAAACCCACCTTTTGGTATGCAAAAGTTCCACCTTTTCCTTGTTCTGATTAACGGGTTTCGTTTAATTTTTGTGGGTGTTTTGTTTTTGTCTATGTTTGGTTTCTAAGATGATGAAAGAAAAGAAAGCAAAGTTTAAAGTTAAAGTAACCAACGCGTTTGGTAAGTGATTTCATTTAGGGGTGTTTGAATTACGTTTCTCATTTTAGGGTGTTTAAATACTAAATTTAGAAAACTCCTCCTACCAGTTTTCAGTTTTCAAATAACATTACTCAATAACACTTTTTTTTAAATATTTAGAAAAGTGTGAGACCTACTTAATATTATTAAGACCTAACATAACTATAACTCTCTCTCTCTCTCTCTCTCTCTCTCTCTCTCTCTCTCTCTCTCATGTGCACATCTCATCTTTTTTTCTTTCTTTCTTTCTTTTCCTCCCTTCTCTTTCACGTTTATTCTCTCCTCTAATAAATATTAATAAAATAATTATACATGTCAGAAAGTTACCACTTTAAAAAAAAATACATACACATACAAAACACACAATTATATTTTTTTCACATTTTAAATTATATTATTTGAAACATGGTACCAAATACATTTTTTGTTTTAAGCACGTATTTTCACAATACTTTTTAAACCCCAATTTCTACATTATTTTAAACAATAATACTTGAAATTTACTATCAAACAGGCCCTAAGTGCTTGGACTTGATTTGTGAGACTTTACTTTCCGTTACATAATTATATTCTCTATTCTTGAGTGACTAATATATACTAGATCCTGCACATTGCATGTAATAATATTTTTAGGATGATCTCATTAAATTTATTTTTGCAATTTGGACTAATTTAATAAATAGTAATGTATTTCATAATTATATTTACATTTTTTATAGTAACAATCACAAATGTAATATATAATTTTTGTTATATCAAAATGAAAACAATACAATTTTCTCAGGAATTCAAAAGGTTGAAAAAATATTAATTTTTTAATAAAAATTATTTATAACATTTTGTGTATCATTAAAAAATAACTAAAATTTGGAAATTATTTTTTAGTAAGAAAAAAAAAACTTTTTCAGACCCAATTTTTTCTACCGTACAATCAAAAACTATGAGAACGTATCAAAAAAATTTATAAAATTCAACAAAACTAAAATTCAAATAAAAAAGAAAGAGAAAAATAAAACTCACATCAAAGTCAAACTCATTCTCCCGAATATGTAAAACATTTCAAATGTGATGTGATCAAGCCAAATATTCAATGCATTATCAAATTTAAAAATTTTACCCTATTATACATAATGATTGTAATCAAGCCAAATATTGTGTTAATACTGTCAAAATCTAATCTAAACTTTAATCCAACATGCGAAAAATGAATAGATAAATAAATAATTTTAAACTCGAAATCGAATTTGTTTTCTTAAAAATCTCAAAAAATACACTAATGAGATAAGGAAGATGAGCAATAAAAAATATTCGTAAATGCTTAAAAACAATTACTCACACATCTAAAAACATCATATAATAAAGACATAACAATATGGTGTGAATTTGTTAAACAATATATTTACAAACAGTTTAAGAAAACTACACAAAGATCATCTTCTTCAAGTACTGTACTAACTGTTCTTCATCATATTGTTCAAATTATTCTGCTGTTTTCCAAATAAACCAAAACTTGACAATAACACAGAATATGGACATATTATATTATAATATAATTTTCCCCCAAATTTGGTCAACAACATTAAAAGTATTTAGTGTTGCAAAAAAAAGAAAAAAGAAAAAAGAAAAAAAGAAAAAAACTTGCATCAAGGATGTTAGGAATGGAATGAATGGGTTTGATCTTTCTAGCTGGATTCGAGGTCAGCTGGTCCTCCAATGGAGAAAAGAAAATAACAGAGAACGGGATTGAGAGAAAGAGAAAGAAAATTGGTAACATTCTTCTTATTATCTATAATTGGTGTACAGACTTACCTTTATACCCTTGGCTACTCTAACTAGCCTTTTCTCTAACCAACCCAATATCCTAACTAACTTGTAACTAACTGACTTGCATACACAATTCCAGCACCAGCACTACACAATACCTCCAAATATCCAACACTACACGTGCACAATATCCCACAATATCCTATTACAATCATACTACAAAATATCCCACAATATCCCCACAAATATCCCTAACAATACCCTCCCCTTAAAGCACCTTGTCCACAAGGTGAGGGAATTGTTGTTGTAACGTGTACAAGTCTTCCCAAGTAGCATCATCAGTACTCCCTCCGTGCCATTGCACTAGGACTTGAGTGATAGTCCTGCTTCTCAGATGACGAGTTCTGGACTGCAAAACAGCTACTGGTTCAGGATTAAGGCTGCCAGCTGCATCTACTGAAGGTAAGATAGGAACAGCAATCACATGCTTGCCCAACTTTTCCTTTAAGCAGGACACATGAAAGGTAGGATGGATTTGAGACTCTGGTGGTAGATCCAATCTGTATGATACCTTGCCAACCTTATGTAGAATTTGAAAAGGCCCATAGTATTTAGGTGACAGCTTGCCCAAGTGCTTCTGCTTCAAAGATTTCTGCTTGTAAGGCATCAATCTGAGATAAACCCAATCCCCTTCAGCAAATTCCCTCTCAGTTCTGTGCTTATCAGCATTCACTTTCATCCTTTCTTGAGCTGCTACCAAATTCTGTTTCAACAAGGTCAGCAACTGTTGTCTAGTCCTCAACTGCACATCCACACTATCGACCTTAGTAGTGCCTGGAATGTAGTCCAACAACTTGGGAGGAGGATAGCCAAATAAAGCTTCAAATTTGGTAGAAGTATGAAAATTGGTATTGAACCAAAATTCAGCCAATGGCAACCACTCCACCCAGGTCTGAGGTTTATCAGCTGCATAGGCTCTTAAGTAATGCTCTAAACTCTTATTAACCACCTCAGTCTGCCCATCGGATTGAGGGTGATAAGCTGAGGACATAGCCAGCTGAACTCCTTGTAATCTCATCAACTCTTGCCAAAAATGAGAAGTAAAAACAGGATCCCTGTCACTTACAATTGAAGCTGGCATTCCATGCAATTTAAACACATGCTGCAGATAAAGATTAGCTACCTTGGCAGCTGTATAAGGATGAGACAATGGTATAAAATGAACAAACTTGGTAAGCCTGTCCACTACAACCAGGACCACATCCTTAGAATAAGACTTAGGAAGGCCTTCAACAAAGTCCATGCTGACATCACTCCAAGGTTTGTCAGGAATGGGTAAAGGTTGCAACAATCCAGCAACATGACAAGTCTCAGACTTAAGTCTTTGGCATATATCACATTCCCTCACATGCTTCTTCACATCAGTTCTCAAACCAGGCCAATAAAAGTCCCTCTGCACCCTATGTAAAGTTTTAAGGAACCCTGAATGTCCTCCTAAGGGACTGTCATGAACCTGCTGCAAAACAGCAGCCTTCAAAGCATCACATGACCCCAGATAGAGCTTACCTTTATACAACAACAACCCATTCTGCACAGTATACCCTTTTGGAACCTCCCTTCCCAACTGAAAAGATTGAAATATATCCTGCACCTGCTGATCCGAACCATAACTGGCCTTAAGGTCAGTCAACCATGCTGGAGAAGGAAAAGATACCATGCATAACACCCCATCATGAACTTCGGAAACTCCCTCATCATCAAAATCAGTTTTCCTTGACAATGCATCAGCTACTAAGTTGTCCTTGCCCTTCTTATACTCAACAACAAAGACATATCCAAGCAATTTAGCAAACCATTTCTGCTGAGCTGGTGTGCCAATTTTCTGCTCCAAAAGGTACTTCAAACTCTGTTGATCAGTCTTGACAGTAAAGGGTCTGCCCACCAGATAAGCCCTCCATCTCTTGATAGCAACGACTAAAGCAAGTAACTCCTTCTCATATGTTGATAAGGCCAAATTTTTTCCTTTAAGAGCCTGACTATGGTAAGCTATTGGCCTACCATTTTGCATTAGCACTGCTCCTATTCCCCTTCCAGAAGCATCACACTCCACCACAAAAGGTTGGTCAAAATTTGGCAAAGCTAACACAGGAGGATGAACCATAGCATCCTTCAATTGATGAAAAGCCAACTCAGCCTCCTTAGTCCAACTAAAAGAGTCTTTTTTTAAGAGGCCTATCAAGGGTGCTGCAATTTGGCCATACCCTTTGACAAACTTTCTATAATACCCAGTGAGCCCCAAAAAACCCCTTAGAGACTTAATATTCTTAGGAATTGGCCATTGTTGCATGGCAGCAACTTTCCTAGAATCAGTATGAACCCCCTCAGCAGTAATAACATGCCCCAAATATTCTACCTCCTTGCAAGCAAACATGCATTTTGACCTTTTAGCATATAACTTGTTCCTAGCTAAAATCTCAAGAACCTTACTTAGATGACTTACATGCTCAACCAAGGACTTGCTATAGACTAGGATATCATCAAAAAATACTAATACAAACTGTCTAAGGAAGGGCTTGAATACCTGGTTCATCAATGATTGAAAGGTTGAAGGAGCATTGGTTAGACCAAAGGGCATCACCAAAAATTCATAATGGCCCTCATGTGTTCGAAAAGCTGTTTTAGGTATGTCTTCTTCCCTCATTCTTATTTGGTGATACCCAGACCTCAAGTCCAACTTGGAGAAAATGACAGCTCCAGCCAACTCATCCAACAACTCATCAATGACAGGAATGGGAAATTTGTCCTTGACAGTGATGTTGTTAAGAGCTCTATAGTCAATGCACATTCTCCACGATCCATCAGCTTTCCTTACCAACAAAACAGGAGATGCAAAGGGGCTGCTGCTGTTCCTAATTGACCCCACAGACAGCAATTCTCTTACAATCTTCTCAATTTCATTCTTTTGGTAGAAAGGATACCTATAGGGTCTTTGGCACACTGGTTCAGCTCCTTCTTTAAGAACAGTTGGATGTTCATGACCCCTAAAAGGTGGTAATCCTGTAGGAGTTTCAAAAACAGCCTTAAACTCTTGCAATAAAAATTCCACTTCAGCTGGAAGCCTCTCATCTGATGCACTTGTCTCCACACTAGCAATCTGTAGTAGCAGTCCCTTCTTCACAGGCACCTTGAAAAACTGCTTACAATCCATAATAGAAGACCCTAAGGATGGAGTTAACCCTTGCAGCAATACTTTTTGATCCTCATAGCAGAAGCACATAGTTAAGAGTTTAAAGTTCCATTGAATCTCACCTAAAGTGCTTAACCATTGAGTACCCAACACTGCATCACAACCCCCCAATGCTAAAACATGGAATTGAATACAAAACTCCACTCCTTGAATGCATACTGGTACACTACTACAAAATCCTTGGGTTTTAATTACAGAACCATTGGCGACCTTAACCTCCAAAACCTTAGAAACATCTACCCTTAACTGCATCCCAGAAACTAAAGAAGCATCTACAAAATTATGGGTACTACCAGTGTCTATTAGGATTACTAACCCATTCCCATTAACCTTACCCTTCACCCTCATAGTACCAGGTGTAGGAGTTCCTGTGAGTGCATACAGGGTAATCTCCACCTCTTCTTCCTGACTAACAGATTTAGAATCAACCTCACTTTCTACTCCTTCTTCTAATTCAGTGATCTATACCCCAGACTTCACCCCACAAGCTAATTCAATTCCTTCTAACAAAAACAATTTAGCATTCTTACATTTGTGCCCAACTCCCCACTTCTCATCACAATTATAGCAAAGGCCCTTTTTTCTTCTTTCATCCATCTGAGCAGGGGTTAATCTCTTAATGGGTATCTTAGACTTAGCTTCTACCATTACATTATTCTTTGGTAAGCCCAAGATAGAACCTTTACCTGTTTCTAGTTGAAATCTTGAACTCTTCCTGCAACTGAGCACATATTCCTCCTGAATCTTGGCCAAACCAAATGCTTCATTCAAGGTGCTTGGATTCAACATCCTTACTGGAAGCCGTACTTCATCCTTCAGGCCACTCAGGAAGCAGCTGAGCTTGTGTAAGGGAGACAACCCCTTAATCCTATTAGACACAGCTTCAAACTCGGCCTTGTACAATGCCACTGTTGAAGATTGTCTCAGCCTTGTTAACACTTCCATAGGATCATCATAAGCAGTTGACCCAAACCTCACATGTAAGGCTTGCACCAATGAATCCCAATCCGTGAACACACCTGCCTCCTCAGCTTCTTGGAACCAAATCAAAGCTTCCAATTCCATGTGAAACGAAGCAATTAGCAACTTCTCTGTAACTGGGGTTTGATAATAGTCAAAATACTGATTGGCTTTATAGACCCAACTGGCAGGATCATCACCTGAGAAGCGTGGGAAGTCCAATTTCACAGATCTTGCAAACGACGGAGCTGAAGAACTCTGATTCACTGGACCCATTCTTTGAGGAGAATGTGAAAGGCTATCTTGTGAACTTAACTTCTGTAGAATGGCATTGAGGGTTTGATTCATTTCATTCAAGGTTCTGGTATGGATTCCTTGAATCTTTTGGATTTCTTGGATTTCTCTATTGTGATGGTCAGAAGTGGTACGCAGAGAAGCAAGAGCTTCATTCACCACGTTCATGGCGGCGGCGCGAGTCTCAGTCATGATGACCAGGAACAAGGCTCTGATACCAAATGTTAGGAATGGAATGAATGGGTTTGATCTTTCTAGCTGGATTCGAGGTCAGCTGGTCCTCCAATGGAGAAAAGAAAATAACAGAGAACGGGATTGAGAGAAAGAGAAAGAAAATTGGTAACATTCTTCTTATTATCTATAATTGGTGTACAGACTTACCTTTATACCCTTGGCTACTCTAACTAGCCTTTTCTCTAACCAACCCAATATCCTAACTAACTTGTAACTAACTGACTTGCATACACAATTCCAGCACCAGCACTACACAATACCTCCAAATATCCAACACTACACGTGCACAATATCCCACAATATCCCATTACAATCATACTACAAAATATCCCACAATATCCCCACAAATATCCCTAACAAAGGATCACATATGAGCTAGTCAATAATAAGACAATGGGTGTACAAACTTCATAAAAAAATCCAATAAAAAATGAGAGAGAGAGAGAGAGAGAGAGAGAGAGAGAGAGAGAGAGAGAGAGAGAGATAACCTTTTTGTGTGGGAAAATGAAATATACATAAAATGGGAGAGAGTAACAAATTTATAGAAAGAGAATGAGAATAAGAAGAGACAAAATAAAGGAAGATAAAGGGGAAAAATTATATGTAAAGTTAAAACCGCCTAAAATGAATTTGTAAAGCCAGTGTATTTATATATTTAATAATGTCAAAATTTTAAAATTAAAAAATAAATATGAAAAAATAATGATGTGGCATTAATGAACCCCGGCCCTTACCCCCTGCACCCTGCACCTCACAAACACTTATACTTGTGAAGTGACCATCGCACTAAAGGTGTGCAATGATTATATATATATATATATATATATCTATATATATTACTGTGAGAATCTAGGGACTTGTTCATTTATTATAATTTTACCAAAGTGCATTTACAACCTATTCCGTTAATATCTTCAGTTTTCTTGTTGCTAGTGCCTTGTTTATTGGTGCTCAGCAAGTAGGTCATTATTCGGGATATAAGGTCTCCCTGAGGTTCAGTAGCTGGGTTGAAATGTATTCGATAGAAATATTGACAATCCTTGAACTTGTTCTCTCTCTCTCCTTTTTTCCCTGGAAGTTGGGAGATGAAATATGACTTTAGTATCATTATTATGAACATATGTTGACATTTTTCATTGCAATGTAAAGCATCAGCCCTTTGTTGCCTGCAACTCCCAACCTTTTCTTGATTAGAGAATTGCTAATTTTTGGATGTCAACAGTTTTAAATTTGCTCCTTCAGGCCCTCGGGTTCATATGCAGTGCAGATGCAAGCTCAAGGATTACACTAAACCTATTACCTTATTTCAGAATACAAAATGCATTATATGAGATTAAAACATTAGATATCTTTATTTTTAAAACCTGAGGAGGATTTAACCTAGCTATCCTCAAGGTAAACCTGAATCCACTATGAAAGAATCGAAGTTGTTCAGCAGGACTTAGACCACTAACATCCTATTGCTACCCACCAGTAGAAACTTACTGATACGACCACGTGCAAACTCCGAGACCACGGACTCCTTCTTTCTTGGATTCTCCAGCAAGTACAAGCACACCCGCTTGTGTTTCTTTAAGTTCTTTAGTGCAGCAATTGAGTGACCATCAAGTTCTTGAACGAATCTCCTCTTGATAATCCTAAGCTTGTGTAAAGGAAAGCACCTCACAGATCTCACAAGAGATTCTCACAAACAGCAATTTGAGCAACCTTAGAGAGGTTTTGGGTACAAAACCCTAAATACAAAGGAGGCACAAGAGGCACTCAAATCTCTCTAAACAGCCGCTTAAAAACGTGCTTAGGGTTTCCTTTATATACTAGGAGAAGTAGATCTGAAACCCTAATCCTTAATGGGCTTAGGCTGAGTTGGAAAATTCTGCTGAAAAAACATTCTGCCCGAAATTCTATCGATCGAGTTTAAGCTTCGATCGATCGAGTCTAAGCTTCAATCGATTGAGCCAGGCCGAAATGCACACTTAATTCTGCAACAGCTCGATTCCAACTTTACATAAAAGGCACAACTTTGAGCAAGTCTAAACAAGACTAAACAACCTGTTTTGATCATGGTTTGCCAACAATACACATTAGAGTTCTAAATACATTAGTTTCTAAGTCTTTAGAACCTAACAAACTCTCCCTTTGGCAATCCGTGACAAAACACAACTAAAAGCTCAAAATTTACAAAGAAAAGCCCTTTACAAAAAATACCCATTATAACAAATCCAATCCTAACTACTATCCATCAATTGCAAGTGTAGATAGCAACTCAATTGAATCAACCTGTATTTTTCCTGAAACACTAAACAAGATGCATAAACGCATGTGTGGAAGAAAAAACAGTAAATCAACAAATATGCAAACTAACTCTCTCCCTAAGTTAGATACATCAAAAACAATATTAACTCCCCCTAAATAGAACATTCTTGTATTTTCCACTCATATTCCCACAATTCATCTAAATCTCCCCCTTTTTGTCACGTATTGACAAAGACAACCCAATCAGAAGGCTGACGGAAAACATACGCAACAGAGAATAAGAGAAAATATAGAATTATGGGAATACAAAACAATTCAACTCTATAAAAAATAGAGACAATAGCCCCTATGAACAACAAAGGTTAATAACAAGCTTCTCCCCCTATAAAAATAGGAAACACAAAACAAGTGTTGGGAAAAATAGTTTTGGGGAAAATTTTAGGAGGTGGGGAAAAATACATAAACCAATTGAGGATACACATGAAAAAAAATATTCTCTTTTTCAATAAATGCAAACTTGACACTATGTAACCCATAAACAGTTGCATGAGTAGAGAAAATATTTGCACATTGATTATCCATCATATCTCTTAAGAAAAATATTTTCTGCAATTCATACATAAAAAATAGCATATACTAGAATGTACAAAACTCAAAAATTAATCAATCAATTTTAAATCAAGTTGAGTACCCAATTTAGCAAAATGTATGCATGTTATGTGTGAAAACAATGAGAGATATGACTGCAAAACTGCAAGATGGATACAAAAACAATGCAATGCATGTGAATCCTAAACATAAATGATGCATGGAAGAATAGGTTGGTCAAATACTTAAAAACTAAAAATTTTCAGTTTCGATCGATCGAGTATCAATCGAATACCAATCGAGTTAGGCAGACTCAAACATTAAACACATTTTGCATTAAAATCAAGGAAAATATAATCTTGGATGGCCAAAACAAAATCACACACAATAACATGTACAAAGTTTAGCAAAGAGTAACTTGTGTAGTGTGTGCAACTAGCAAAAGCTTGAGATACATGTGAGGTCTCTTACCTCAAACTCCACAGACAACAGTGGATTCCACAACGCCTCAGCTGGAGGGAACACTCCTGACGAAGACGTGGTCTCTGGTCTCTTCCTCTGTCGTGGCGATGTCAACACCACAGTCTGTCAAGACTGCGTTGCCACTGCAAAACAAGAGCTATTACGGCGGTGTCCTCTAAACAAAGTCGCTATAAATTGGTACGATGAGTGCCTTTTGCGTTACTCAAACCAATCCATCCTCGCTACCATCAACGAAGTGCCTGGGTTTGACTTGCCCGGTTCGCAGAATATCACAGAGGCGGAGAGTGATCGGTTTAACGATGTGTTGGCCAACGCGATGAACTCTTTGGCGACGAAAGCGTCGAACTCTGACTCGGGCAAGAAGTTTGCGACGGAGGAAGATGAGGTTACGAGTTCAAAGAAGCTGTACAGTCTCGGGCAGTGCACGCCGGACTTGACTGTGTCTGATTGTTATAGGTGTTTTCGAAGTGCCATAGGAGATCTTCCTACGTGTTGTAATGGAAAACAAGGTGCAAGAGTTGTGCTCCCAAGTTGTAACATCAGATATGAAGTGTACCCATTTTACAACATCACATCTGCTTCGCCTATTCTTCCTCCGCTTGCTCCACCAGGTACGATAATTAAGAACATTTTAATTTTTTTTTCCAGATCTGTGATTCTTAACAGTTTCAGACCCTATGTGGCCTTAATTGGGTCTCGCAGTTGAGAGATGGTCCTGTCTCGATCTTCTGCTATTGAAGATGGTTTATTTATTTATTTAAATTTTAAACAATTATCTTGGGTGTCCAGAATTATTAATTTGTGTAGTCTTACTGTCTTACAAACTGAGTTAATACAGGAGGAATCCTGGCATGACACCCATGATACTAGACATGAGGTTTTGATGCATCTAATGCTAAGAGTTATTAATAGACAAAATAGAAATCTTATTGATTAAATTCTTGGTTTGTTGCTATAATATAAAATAACCAGAGTTTAGAAAAGAAGAAGATGTAATTGGGACAGAATTTTTATTGGTCTTTTTCCTGCTTCATTCTTTAACTATTTACCAATTGGTTGGGCTGTCACTGACATATCATTTGTCTAGTTTATTATTACTAATTATATATAATGTTATTTTTAATATTAAAGGATCACGATGAACTGTCTTACTTTCTAAAGTAAATGATGCATATCGTTGTATGCAGGAGAAAAAAAATTGTCGTCGCTAACAATTGTTGCCATTGTTATCCCAATTGCTGTTTCTGTGGTTCTTCTCTTCATTGGCTGTTGCTTCTTTTGTCGGAGAGCAAGGAAGAAGTATAATAATTTACCAGAGGAAAATGGTGAAGAATAAAAGATTATTATTTAATCACTTTGCTTTTTGGTCTTTGTGGTATAAACAATTCGCAATTGGAATTTTTATTTTAAAAAAAATCATTATATCTACTGCTTTGTTGTCTAGGTGGAGTCGAAATTACAAATGTAGAGTCCTTGCAGTTTGACTTAGATATCATTGAAGATGCCACAAACAAGTTCTCAGAGGATAATAAGATAGGTGAAGGAGGATTTGGTGCCGTTTACAAGGTAAAAATTAAGTTAATACTGAAGGTCAATGAGAGTTTTTTGCACACAAAAGATTGTTTAATCTTGGTTCAAATATATTTTCAGGGTACCCTTCCCAATGGACAACATATAGCTGTGAAAAGATTATCTGTAAGATCTGGACAGGGTGCAGTAGAATTTAAGAATGAGGTTGTATTGGTAGGCAAGCTTCAACACAGAAATCTAGTGAGACTATTAGGATTTTGCTTGGTAGGAGAAGAGAAGATACTCGCCTATGAATATGTTCCCAACAAAAGCCTTGATTACTTTCTATTTGGTTAGGCCCATCTGAACTTAAATCCAATTATTTCTTTCTTTCTTTGTTTAATGTCTCTAAGGTATGTATGGTTACTGATTAGTATCAGAGCACATGATACTGATCACTTACATATCCATCAAAATTCACTTGTCTTGAACTTCTCACAAATTGAATCAGTGCCAAGGAGCTGAAATTCTAAGATGATAATTAAATTTTGTTTTCGAATTGAATCAGCATATTTCCTTGTCCATTTGAATCTCATTCCTAACTTGAGTATTTAATTATGACAAAATTATAGAGCCATCAAAGCAAGGAGAATTGGATTGGTCAAAACGTTACAAGATTATAGAAGGAATAGCCCGAGGGATTCTTTATCTTCATGAAGATTCTCGACTTAGAATTATTCATCGTGATGTCAAAGCTAGTAATGTTTTGTTAGATGACGATATGAACCCAAAAATTTCAGATTTTGGCATGGCAAGGATATTTGTAGTAGATCAAACTCAAGCGAATACAAATAGAATTGTTGGAACATTGTAAGTTCTTTATCACAAATTTATTTATTTCTTATAACATGTGAGAGTTACAGAAATGAAATATAGATATACTTTAACACCATCAGTTCATGCTCTGCCTTGTGTAAATAGCAATGCTGTGAGAAGGATTATCTTAGGAGATTGATTAGCTTGAGATGTTCCAAAATTTACAGATATGATACTATGATTGACCTTCTAAAAATTCCTTCTTTTATTTTACTTAAGGCTGTTTCTTTATGGTTCTTGATTGTAGCGGTTATATGTCTCCGGAGTATGCTATGCATGGACGATAATTTTATTTATTTGATTTAGCTTTAAGTCCAATAATGTACACACCAATTTTAACATTTAAACCGAGGCTACACCTTACGTTCTTTTTGTGCATGTGCTACACTTTCTCGAGCACAAAATCTTACGATATGCACTAAGGTGTTCATGATTGGCTAGTGAACAGTGGTGAGATGGTTATTTATGCTTTTCTCAAAAGGTTCAAGTCCGATAGTCAAAGACATGTGACTTCAAGATCAAGACAAAGTGATCAAAACTATAAAGAAATTTTTTTTTTCTTGTAATTTTAGGATATGAAAGTATTTTATGCTTTGAATTTAAATTGATAAATTTCAAATTATAAAATCATTTAATCGATTTAAAAAATAAAATTTACAAATAATATAATATGTTAGTCTCCTACAAATATCCAAAAACTTGACTGTTTCCAACCTCAGAAATTTAGATTAGCATAGCAATTCCACTCAATATTCGGAAACCAATTCTATGACAAATATTTTTTTTTCATATGTAAATATAAATTAATAAAATTGAGTTTCAAAACACTTAGCAATATTGTGGTAAAACATAAATATTATACAAAATATTTTAAATAATTTTGCAAAGTCTCTGCGCATCATCTAGTTTCTATTAAAAGTTTTTCAGTCGTCACACAGTTTTTCTTATGATGAAAAAGTCCTATTACTACTATCATAATTTGTCACTATAGTAAATTATGAAAAGAACGAAATTTTTTAGATATCTAGTATTGCACTTCCTATTAAGTTAAATAATTTTTTAGTTTTTTTAACCTCTCCCAAAGTTTGTGCTGCAGAGTGCAGAAGATATTAGTGAAGTTACAGTCTGGAAAATGATTGATCGAGAAGTCAGTGGATGGAAACTTTTTATTATTTAGTTTTTCCTTATCTTTTCCTTCAACTTCATCCTTGGACCGACCGCAAAAGAAAAATATCAAGAATCTGCTTGGCTTTTTATACTTATTGTATTTTTTATTTTTTTCTTATCTTTTCCTTTTCAACTTCTTGCTATCTTTGGCTCAGTCAGTAGATGATGATTCATCCTTGGACCGACTCCAAAAGAAAAATATCAAGAATCTGCTTGGCTTTACTTTGGAAGAAGTATCACAAACAAATTTCCATTCCAATTTCTATCATTCCACGTAATCATGATGTGATCAAATAGTACCTAGCACCTTGTCTTCCCACTTTCTTCATTTTCCATCCCTGAGTCTTCTATCTATATTATCTTAAAAAAAGAAAAAAGAAAAAGAAAAAGATAAGGTTATGTTTGGTAACAGTTTTTGTTTTCTATTTTCAAAAACTTATTTTTGGGAATATAAAGAAAAAACAATTTTCTTATATTTTTGAAATAAAAAACATGTTTGGTTAGTTGAAATTAAAAAGATAATTTTTTAAAGAAAAAAAATAGAATATACTAAAATATGTTGTTACTAGGATTTGAACTCTAATGCTAACTCATTAAATGAAAGAGATTCATTAAATTAAATGCGTATTTTCATTGACTTTTGAAAATTAGAAACTGAAACAGCCTTTTACATGTTTTCAGTTTCCTTCACAAAATGAGTTTTGAAAATAGTTTTTGTTTTTTGTCCATTTTGGATTGCCAAACAAATTTTTTAGTCTCAAAAATAGAAAATTGTTTTTGAAAACAGAAAATAAGGATAAAAAACAGTTACCAAACATACCCTAAGTGGTCTAAAGTATCATATTGGTTAGTGAGTGAGTTTTCGATTTATAAATCTTGCTAGTATTTACAAATGTTAAGCTCTTTTGGAAGTGATAGTGTTATAAGTTTATGTATTATTTATTTTGAGTGGTTTGTTTTTATTAGTGTGAATGTGACTACCACATTAACTTTATTCCCAAAAAAAACACAAATAATTACCTATTAAGAGTCAAGATTGTAAGTAACACGCAAAACAAAGAATTTGGGCAATAGACTCCCACTTTCTTCATGAAACATGCGCAGGGGCGGCGCTATACTTTGTTCAGGGGTTCAAATGAACCCCTGACTTCAATTATTTTTTATTTTTTTATATATATAATATATTTTTTTGTTAGTTTAATACTTAAATTTTTTCTTAAAAATATTATTTTTGCACACTCTGACTTAAATTTTATACACTCTTATTACAAATATTTCCAACTCTAAGAGTAAGAATAAGTGTTTGTGAATTATAAGTGTCACTCTTTATTATAAATTTATATTAGAGTAATGTTACAACTATAAACTATTTTACAACATTTTTACAAAATGTTAATATGGCCAACCTCTTATTGATTTTCATCTAAGCTCACCATTAATATCAATTTTTTCATTTACCAATAATCACTCACCACATTAGTAGTTTGTAAAATTTTTTGTAAAATAGTTTGTATCTCTAGCATTTATATTAGAGTAATGTCACAACCACAAACTATTTTACAATATTTTTACAAAATGTTAATGTGGCCAACCTCTTATTGGTTTTCATCTAGGCCCACCATTAATATCCATTTTTTCATTTACCAATAATCACTCACCACATTAGTAGTTTGTAAAATTTTTTGTAAAATAGTTTGTATCTCTAGCATTATTCTTTATATTATATGTGTGTAAGTGTATCTAATATTGATTGTGTGCATTACTTTTTGTTATAATGTTATTTGTGTAAATAATAATGTGTGTGGAAGTTTGTGTGTATGGTATAAATATAAGAGAAATGTTTTGACACCACTTTCCTGGGAAATATAACAATTGCCCTAAGGGTATCCGTTAACATGATCCTAAATATAATATAACTTTATATAATTTAGTAATTAGGAAATAGAGAAGATTTGTTGCATGTGTGTGTATTGTTATTATGTTATAATAATTTTTTGTTATAAAGTCAGAAAAATAAAAAAAATAAAAAATTGTAAAGTTAGTGATTGTTCAAGTATTTTATTGGTTAAGTAGACATGTAGTGTATTATTTATGTATGAATGAGTGTGGTTGTGTACATCAATAATTAATACAAAACCAATGAGTTGAGTTTATTCATTTAATTTAAAATATTTTTATAAAAACAAAGACAAATAGATAATAACAACTGCATAAAAATAAAAATGTTAGACAAACTTAACAAAATAAAATGGTCATAGCTACTCACAATCAAAATAAATACTCATAATGAATTATCATATAACAATTCAAAATTTGAAAACTTGTAGAAGGAAATTGTAAAACTTCAAAATTTTTTTTTTTTTGATAACTCGATATATTCAAGTTCTCTTTTTATTAATTTTTTTTTATATAAGTTTTTTAATGACCCCCCTAAACAAAATTTCTGGAGCCACCACTGAACATGCGCTTGCACAATGTTTCAAAGATTGCTCTCATCGTACTCTTATTTTATTATTTGGGAAAGGCATGGGTATAGCGTGTCTTGTGCATTAAACCCTAAATTATGCAAACACGAGGCCACATCATATCGGATCTAGTGCATGGCACATTGAACATAAGCTGTCTTTATTTTCCGTCCTAATAAAGAATCATCGTATTACTGAAAAGATAGGGCAAATTACAACTTTTCCACCCATAGTTTGACCAAAATTTAAGTTGCCTATTTGTGATTTGAAATTTGATACTTTATTCACCTGAGGTTAGCTTAGTTAAAGATTTGTAACCTACTTCTGTTAAAAATATGGCTAAATATGCAATTTTGCTACTTTTATGTTTCTCTCCTCCAAAAACACAAAAAATATAAAAAGACAAGATTAAATAAGTTCAAAAAGAATTCAATGAAACACTTGCATCATGAGATTTCAAACCCCAGGTAAGCAATTTAAATTTCAGTAAAACCTTAGAGCATCCACATTAGCTCTTTTATAAATGTGTAAAATACACATTTTGACCACTTTTACACATTTTGAACCAAAAAACACTCCACATCAGTCCGTTTAAAAGTGTGTAAACTTTTGTAAAATTATCCATGAGCTACAGTACCCGCGTAAATTTACATGGGCACTGTAGCTCGTGTATTTAGTTTTTTAATAGTTTTTTCTCTCTCCTCTCTACCTGACTCTCACCTCCCTCTCTCTCAGGCGTGCGCTCTCTCTTTCTCTCTCAAAAAACCCACTCCATCCTTTTATCCTCAGTTCTCTCTCCCTCTCTCACATCTCTCTCTCTCTCTCTCTCGTTCAAAGCATGCCACCGGAGTTCACAGCGTGGTGAGATCGGCACGTGGCGTGTGGCGTGATATCGATGGTGGCGGTGTGGGTTTGGGTCGATGATCGATGGCGGCGACGTGGGGAGGTCTCGATGGTGGTTTTAATCTGAGTTTATGGTGTGGGTTGGTCTTGGTTTGTGTGGGTTTGCTTGGTCTGGGTTGATTTAGGTTGTGGGTTGATCTAGCTATAGAGGCGTGGAGGCGTTTTGATTGGCGTTGATTTTTCTGTGTGGGTTGATCGGTGTTGGTTGATCTGATGTTGATTTTTCTTTGATTTTTTTGTGTGGGTTGATTGGGTGGTGATGATGGTGGTGATGGTGGCTGTGGGTCTGTGAGAGAGAGATTCTTTGATTTTTCTTTGATTTTTCTGTGTGGGTTGATCGGGTGGTGATGATGGTGGTGATGGTGGCTGTGGGTCTGTGAGAGAGAGGGGCAGTGAGGGAGTGAATAATAAAAAATTGTAAAATAATGAATATTTTATTGAATAAATGTATAGAATAGATAAACTGATATGGGTGTTTTGTAAAAGTGGATGTATAAAATAAAAAAGTAGGTTTTTTCGTGTAAAAATAGACAGAAAATTTAAACGAGCTGATGTGAATGCTCTTAGGTGAGTAAAGTGTCAAATTTCAAACCACAGGTAAGCAACTTAAATTTTAGTCAAATCACAATTGAATAAATTGACTAAATCACAAGTGGGTAAATTGTAATTTACCCAAAAAGATATCATCCAGTGCCTTCACTAGTCATGACTTCAAGTTGGATTGAAATTTGGTACAAGTACAACACTAGGTGTAATTAGTTTCAAGGACTAATATTAAAAGTTAAAATGTTAACTTATTACTATATTGTTATATGAAAATGATGAGATTAAATTTTATGGTGCACCAATTAGGGATGGCAATGGGGTGAGGCAGGGCTAAAAGAGACTGAAGGATGGGGTCTTTGCCCCCACCTCGCTTCGCATAATGAGAAAAATTTTCTTACTCCATCCCTGCCTCTTGGGGCTCATGAAGCCCCGTCCCACCTCGTAAAAATCTACTTTTTGTTAATTTACCCCACAACTATTACATTTTTTTTTAATAAAACCTATTTCATTAATTAAAATATACTTGAATTTATAGCTAACTTTATCCCATCAAATCAAACTAATTTTTAGCAAAAATTGAATAATATTATCCAAGGGTTTAACAAGAAAATATCACAACAAAAACAAAAATCTTATAATATAACATACAACAAAATAGAGGCAGAAAGCCACGTTAGGTAGAATAAAATAAGCTAATATTGATATGTTTGTTAATTAGTAGTGTTTTAGGATATGAAAATTTTACAATTATAACATTTATCAATGCAGGGCAAGGACGAGGTGGGTCCAAAAAATCTAACTCATCCCCACCCTACCCTGCCCTGTGGTGCTAGGCTAAAATCTCACCCCATCTCCTCCCCACCATCTTTGCGGGGCGAGGCAAGCAAGGCGGGACAAAATTTTCATTCCTACATCTAATGCCTTAACTATTAATGAGTACCATAGGAAAGATAAGCAAGCACATGGGGACACAATTAGTGAGACTTTAATGGTTAGGGGCAATTCTAATTATAACAAGTCATGTAGGATAAACAAATATATATCTAATTTTAAAGGAGCCACCGATTAAAAATGTTAAGAAAGATGAGTGTGCCTATTGTCACAAAGGGAATTGGAAAGAAGACTATCATGTTTTAGAAAATAAGGACAGGATGGATTTCAAGGAAGATTTTAGCAAAGAAGTGATGTTATTTTTAGTGGGCGTGTCCTTGACCTTTTGTCTAGAGATTTTTTATTTTTTTTATAATATTTTTTATTTTTGAAGAATCTTGTGAAGTGATTTTAGAAGGCATGGGTTGCTTGACCTCTACCTCTTTCCACCTCAATTCACACTCAACTCAAAGGTCTATAATTCTAATAAACTCAATTGGTAAAGTTTTTTTATCGTCAAATAAGAGATCTGAGGTTCAATACTCACTTACATAAGAAAACTAATTGGTATCTTGACTTAATAATAAAGAACAATCATCATGGATTAGACTCCATTGGTTTGAAATGCTACCTTCTCAAAAAAAAAAAAAAAAAAAAAAAAAAAAAAACAAACAAACAAAAAAACAAAATCTTCAATAAATCAATAGCCCAAAATAAATTTCGAAAAATTACAACCGATGATAATAAACAATCATCATGAATTAGACTCCATAGATTTAAAATGCTACCCTCTCCAAAAAAAAAAAAAAAAAAAAAAGAAATCAAAATCAAAACCTTCAGGAAATCAATAGCCCAAAATAAATCTCCAAAAATTACGACTGGTGAAAACTCTTAAATTTAAAATCTTTCAACAATCACACAAACATTATGTTTGACATTTACTAAAACCTATTCTAATATTTTCATTACAAGCACAACCTAAACAAGGGCATCAAACTTGCTACTTTGCAAAAGCTCTTTCGCCCACACTTTCTCTTCAAACTTGCTAGTTTGTGTCAAATTACATTTTTAACTCAAATCAATTAGTTTCCTTTCTAATTTTTTGCATGGATTGCAAATTTAGGGTATATTTTCCAATTAAGCGGCTTTCAAATGGCTTAAAAAAGAGAAGTTATTTTACTATTTAGGGTTTGTATTTGTGAATGAAAATGTTCTTCATACAATTGTTTTAATAACAATAAATATTGATGATTTTTAGTGCTAGTCAAACTATTTTTTTTTTTAAACTCATTTTTAAGATCATAATCTAACACAGGAAATGAGACAATTTTGTTGAGACAAATTGACCGTTAATTGAAAAAAATTTAAATCATACAAACTAAAATGAAAATAGGCTAAAGTTAGAGTATACAATTTGTAATTTAGCTAAACAAACACAAAATATGACCACCTAAGACTTATTTGTTTTGAAAAAAAAAATTGTTTATTTTTTGACCTTTGATTTAATGAAAAATCTTTATCAGTGTGTATATATATATGTCCGTTTGGGAAAAATTTATTTAGTTTTTTGCTTTAAACTTTTGCTAAAATTGTGCTAAACTATATTTGTAACTTGAAAATTTTGAAAAAGTGAGAAAATATGAGAATAAGTAAGTGATACATAAAATCTAAATGCGGCTCTCAATTGTCAAACACACTCTCAATTGAGGCAATAAATGAAAAATAATCCAAAAGAAGTGGTTCTTACCAGGATTAATACTGTTCCGAGCAGAACATTATCCCGGATAAGCATATCCTTATTTTATCAAGTCGGATTGTAACGTATAATTTTCAAGTGTCTTTTGCTTTGTTTTTTTGGTAATATCTTCTCTGAAACTCTGACCCTCTTGGCTCTTACAAAACCCACCTTTTGGTATGCAAAAGTTCCAACTTTTCCTTGTTCTTTTTTTTTTTTTGATGGAAACTTTTCCTTGTTCTGATTAATAAGTTTCGTTTAATTTTTTGTGGGTGTTTTGTTTTTGTCTATGTTTGGTTTCTAAGAAGATGAAAGAAAAGAAAGCAAAGTTTAAAGTAACTAATGGAGATTTTGTGGTTGTTTTACCGCTCCTTGTTTCTAATGTGGGTTGTCTTTGTATCTAATTCAGCATTGGTGTACTATTCAAATGGGAGCTGATGGTGAAGATTATGAATTGAAGCAAATGAAAGATATGGCTGTTGCCAGGAAGAGATGGGAAGCTCTGGTGTTTTGAACCCCAAAGTAACAGTATTTAATATTTATGTCTTTCTTTTGGGCATGGAGTAGATGGGTTAGTAAGGAAACTAATGAACTGATGTTGTTTTTGCTAGCTGAACACTTTGGTTTTGAAGGATTGCAATGTCTTGCTTTAAGTGAATTATTGTTTTGATCACTAGCATGAACCTGCCTAAAATTGAATTTATTGGGTCTGCTTATAATTGAAGTCACCATTAATTGAGTGGTGGTTCTATAATCTGTAGACTATATCACATTGCTTGGGAAAATTCCAATAGATAGGAAAATTAAAAAGTGAAAGAAAATAGGATAATCTGGATTCTCTCTCCAAATGTGTTGACTTTAGCATGTACTGGCATGTAGAAATGAACATAAAAGATGATATATGTCATTATGTCGGTATTGTAAAAAAATCATCCAGTAAATTCATAGGCAATGCCCTTCTCATCTGGACGAGGCACCACATGTATAGGCAGACTGTAGTATTTTCAGAAATGATTTTTGATTATCATGAAATTTAAAGATACGTACTAAGAAGATTTTTTAGATACTCATTTTTTACATTAATTATTAAGAATCCTGGACCAGACATTTATTTGCAAATCATTGGTTGTTAAGAGTTTGTGAAAGGTATGAGTACTTTGACATGTATGATCTCTAAGATTAATATTTCAGTTCGTTGGGGCTTCACCTTCACTTAGCATTCTGACTCTATATCCATTGTAAAGGAGGCTGAGCAAGATACACAATTTGAGATTTGTAAAGACCCCTTTGCCTTTCTTGGGCCATGTCTTGGCCAGTGAGGCCTAACTTTGCAGCCATCATTTAGATAAATTGATTATGCTGATCTTTGTATCAATTGCAGTTTATTCACTTTGAAGGTGATCAAAGCATCTCTTTCCAAATGAATTCAAATTGTGAGGCTCAGGAATTTCATGTCATGTTTTTACTGTTTTCCATAGGTCAGGGAAGAAAAAGTAAATGTTCCTACACCTGGGGAACCTGGGTATGCAATTCAGCTATCTAACGAAACCCCACTTGATGGTCATCCCTCTATTGAATACAAAATGGTGGACAGGTCTAGTTTCACTTTTTGTTTTTGAATATTATTTTTGGCTCAATGCTTATCAGTTCCACATAAACATGCATTATCATTCAACAAATTTTATGTGTTTTGTAGTGTATTTGGTGATTGTTGTGATAGCTTGCAATAGTGGTAGAGACCATATATTGCACACATCTTATCCAATTATTGTGGTAGATTAATTGGTTCTCATGTACATATTTCTCTTTGCTAAACTGGTTCTCTCAATTTTTTTACCCTTGTACTATTTTCTATTCCTTTTTCCTTTTCTTAGGACATTATTACAAAGCATAATGTATCTACCATGACTCCTGAATTATCATTTTCTTTTC
This sequence comes from Notholithocarpus densiflorus, assembly GCA_030021035.2. Classification (NCBI taxonomy): domain Eukaryota; kingdom Viridiplantae; phylum Streptophyta; class Magnoliopsida; order Fagales; family Fagaceae; genus Notholithocarpus; species Notholithocarpus densiflorus. Next base: position 1,871,667 of record JARYZH020000050.1, read on the forward strand.
CCTGTTTTGAAGGCACAGGTTAAAGGCTCAACCTGTATTCCAATCTTTGATGTTGATAACAAGCTCGACGCTGGAACTCTGTCCAGACATATCACAACTTTTGTGATGGGTATCGATTTCTATCCTGCCTTCTGTACTTGATTTTGTTTTGGTGCATCAGTGGTAAAAGATCACATCATGAATGGTCATTGATTAACATCAATATCATGTCTCACTTGCATCAAGATAGTAGTAATTTTGGTGTTTGGACGTTTGTATGACATGGAATATGCCATAGTTGACTATAATGAAAACGTAGTTCCTTTGAAACTTTTTTTGGGTTTTGATAAAATGGAAAACCTTTCAAAAGAATATCCCTTTGGAGTCACCTCTAACTAGTAAGACTTATGGGTAACTGACCCCACCTGCCGAAACCAGGTGCGAGGTAATCTAGGTGTGCTCACCCTTGATGGGTTTAGCAGTTTATGCTCATGCCCAAGAGCCTCCTTTGAATTATTAGGATAAGTTTCCTTGGAGGCTTGGACTTTGTATAGATTATGTTTCGTTATTCTCAGCAAATCATTACATTCAAGAATATATAACAACTAAGATTTTATGTTTTCTGTTTTATTATGTCCCCCAACTTTTCACACAGGCCTTGCTTATTCTTGTATTGTGTGAATATATATAGTAATATATTTAGAATTGAATATGTGGAATTGATGGGACTGTTTGAAATTCAAGGAATGTCCGAATAACGCTAAACCATTGGCTGAAAAGGCTTTTAGTAATGGTGATAGAAGTTAATTTCTTAGCCTATTAAGATTGTACCAGTCAATGCTTATATTTTCTTCACAAAAACTATCTTATGGAGAGATCTTAGCGATCCATTAAAGCCATAGAGAGGCTGAGTCATCACTGAGCATGAAACACTAATATAAGGGATAAGCAAGTATAACGTATACTTCTAGCTTTGCAGGTTTTTTTATTTTTTATTTTTTTATTCAATTCAGTAAACTTGTAAACCATGTGATCCCTCTCCAGACTGCGGCTGTCCCTTGGTCAGGTTCTATATGACTTACCTCTGTTGCTTGTTTAGGTTTGAATTCATGTTCTTGGACTCATTCCATGGTCCAAACATTTGTCACCAAATTGAAACATATGTTCCAGCTTGGGAGAATAAAAGAAGGGTTCCACTCACAGCCCTGTCTTTGACTGCCACAGTTGGTTTACGTAAAAGATAAAAAATGTTTCAATTTGGTGACAAATGCTTGGACTTTGGAGTGAGTCCAAGAACATGAATTCCAACCTAAACAAGCAACAGAGGTAAGTCATTTAGAACTTGACTAGATGTTGAAGAATCATACTCGAATATAATAATGGTGTAACATACAGAATGTTGTATGCTATTTGATCACCTCTCATTCTGGACTATATTACACTGGCAGATCTCTATAGCTGCTTGTGAACTACTGTATAATGCTGGAGAGGAAGTATTTGTTATGAGTGGTTGAGGGACTTTTTTTTATAATGATTCTATTTCACGTTCTTTCTTATTTTTATGATTAGTAATAAATTCCCTTTTCTTTCTTATTGCTTTCTGTCGATCAAACATGAATCGGTGAATAATATAATGAGTTTCATCTTGTGTGGCGCAGGATCTTATGACTTATCAGAGAAGGTCCTCAACCTTTTAAACTTTCTGGAATTGGCAGGGGCTTCGAATTTCTTGGGTAACAATCTAATCTATCTTTCTTCCTATAGAAAAATATAATAAAAGGAGAAAAAAAATTGACTGAGACTTCTTGTTTTATTTTTTATTCAAATGGAAAATATATAATTCAGTGGTATAGACCAATAAAATATAAGACATTGTTTGTACTTGGTGTCTGTTTCTGTGCTTAGTGTTATATATTTTGTTCATAGCCAGTCCCAAGCGTAGGAAAAGGAGGGGTAGCGGTAGGTTGACTGCCAGCTTTATTAATATGCATTAAAGTCTACATGCTAGTTGCCCGATTCACAATCTCACCAAGCATTCTACCAAACCAGAATATGATGCCAACACTAGCCTTTGCTGATTTATTGTACTTGCTTTGAACCATGAAAAGCTAGGGCTTGTCTTGTTGCTGGTTGGCACGCAAATGACTATTGAATTAAAGTCCATGACTTGGTGATTATGTGTCCTCATTTCCTTCTGCCAATTAGATTTATCTCAAAAAGCACCTCCTCCCTTCATTAGAGTGGAGTGGAATGAAGGTGTGTTTGTGGGTTGAAGATCTAATGATTGCAGGTGTTAGCTTACCAAAGTGTCTACATTTCTTCATCCAGTACATCTTTAGCTTGGAAGACAATAAGTGCTTGACTTGATTTTTGATTATTACTTTCTGTAACACAATAAAATTCTTTATCCTTACGTGATTAACATATACTACCGTGTGAATCAATGGAATTGTTCAGGCCTTTAGGTTCATATGCAGATGCAAGCTCAAGAATTACCAGTTTCCTTATTTCACTGAGTCTAGGACACAAATTTTTCATAAGCTAACACGATCTATTATGATTGATGCATAATAAAGTAATGTCCACATAAAATTGAAGTTTCATCATCAAGCTCACATCTTGGCACCTTAACAAATTTGAAAAAAAAATTGTCCTTAGTATTGCTCTCGTTTCAAATGTAGAAAATGCATTATATGAGATTAAGGCAAGACATCAGATATTTTTATTCCATAATACCTTGTGGGCTACCTCCCCTGCTTGCTCTAACATATTGATTAGGAAAGTCAATATCTATTTCTCCTCCTGTTTGGCAGAGTACTTTGTATTTCTCCTCTTTTGGCATGGATGAACAGATGACTAAATCTTTGGATTATCATTTGCATGGTCCAAGGGAAAGCGTGGTTTGGCAATCACAATCAGATCAGCTATCCTATGCATTGTGATGCCAAAAACCTCTGTCATATCTAAATCTTTAGCTGTAATACCAGGGGGAAGCTCCCAATCAAAGCTGTGGAGAAGTTGAGCCAGAGCAAGCTCAACACTTGCTGTTCCAAATGTGATAGCTGGGCAGATTCTTCTACCGGCACCAAAAGGTATCAGCTCAAAATGCTGTCCCTTGAAATCAACAGTGCTACCCATAAATCTTTCTGGTTCAAATACATATGGATTTTCCCAAGATTCTGGGTCTCTCCCTATTGCCCAAGCATTGACAAAAAACCGTGTTTTGGCTGGAATATTGTAGCCATCAATGTTCACTTCTTCCATGGATTCTCTTGGGACTAATACTGGAGCAGGAGGATGCAATCGAAAGATCTCTTTGATGACAGCTTTCATATAGTGTAGCTGAGGCAGATCACTCTCCAAAACAGCTCTCCTCTCCCCAACAATGCTTCGGACTTCAGCTTGTGCCCTTTGCAGGACTTTAGGGTTCATGATAAGTTCTGTCATTCCCCAGTCAAGGGTGATGAAAGTTGTATCAGTTCCTGCAGCAAACACATCCTGCAATTGCAGTAACAATACTAATCAGTGTATCATGCATGCTAAGACTTTCCAGTAAGTCTTAAATCACAAAATTATTTTACAATTAGTGAAGTGACATGTTATGGTTGGTGCTAATATGTAAAAGTTATTTCTCCTATGACAACATCTCATGTCAGTAATTTATGAATAAGATAAGACTGAAGTAGCATTTTGTGATTGGTGCTAATAAAAGTAATGTGAGTTCATATGGAAGTGATATTGCTTCAATTACAAGTAGGTTGGATGTTGTGAAATTATTTATCTAACATTACTCAAAACTATTCAACAGCAATTTGTAAGTTGGGACTTTATGGCTATGAAGGAAGAGTAAGTGTTCACTGACCAAGATGATGGCTTTAATATTATCCGTGGTGAGTGGCATTTCATCAGAGCCATCCTTCTGTATATCGAGTAAAACATCCACAAGATCCTTATTCTCCTCTTTTTCTCTATTGGGATTTGCATGCTCAGTCAGCAACTGGTCAAAGAGTTTATCAAAGCGTTGAAAAGTACTCTGAAGTCTTGATTTCATGCCTGTTAAGCTGTGTATAAACTCCATGGAAGGGAAGAAATCTCCTATGCTAAATCCTCCAAGCAAAACTTGATACTCCTCAAGCATCTTTTGGAAACCATGACGATCATATTCTCCTCCTGCTGAGAAATCCCTCCCAAATGCAACCTTGCAAAGGACATCATTTGCATATAGTCCAAGCATCTTGGTTAGATTGGTGGTGCTGGGATATGATTCAGCAACTCTACATACCAAACGTGCTACTTCTTCTTCTCTAACAAAGCTATATGATTGAACCCTTTTGGCACTTAGTAGTTCAAGTATGCATATTTTTCTAATATGCCTCCAATATGCACCATATGGGGAAAAAACAACATCAGTGCAATCATAGAAGAGGTGCTTGGCTGAAAAGATTTGTGGACGGCTTGACAGTGCCAGATCATGGGTTTTCATTACTTCCTTGGCTAGTCTAGCTGAGGAAACCACAACTGTTGGGACCTCACCAAGTTGAAGGTACATGATTGGTCCAAACTTTTGAGCAAGACACTGGAGAGAGAGATGAGGCATGTTGCCAAGAATTGGAAGCCATAAGGGACTAACACAAGCCAAGTAGGCCAAATTTCCTTCATCACCAGGACAAAGGTCAAAAGTATTTCCTAGAGAATTAAGAAAAGAAGCCAATACAGAGTCACAGGCAAACCCGGGGCTGAACTCCAGGGGAGAACGCCAACGTAAATGCCCTGCTTGTTCAAATAACTCAATCAAATTAAGGCCGCCACCTTTCAAACTAGCCCAACGAAAGATAATGGGGTGGCTATCAGTGGAGCTACCGCACAGACCTTTAATTACATTAGGGGATCCCTGGAACTTGTCTTTCACAAACTTCAAATTTCTGCACTTTGCTAAAGTAACTGAAGAACGGTCCCACGTGAATACCTGGAGAATGGCACAATGGAGGGACGAGGTGATCGCGTAGCAAGAGTCGCCTTCAACTTTTTCTCCATGAAGCAGATCCAATTGAGAATAAACATGGCCCAAGAACATGGGGGCTAGAGGATACTGAGCACCTCGGGCCAATTCGATTGCCAATAGGAAGAAAGTGGACTTAATCCCGTACCGGGGTACTCGCTGAACAAAAACTTGCTGAGCCAGAGTGCTAGGAGCCCGGCTCACCTGACTTCCTTGTCTTTCTCTCGCAAAAGATTCATAACCCACCTGCCCATCTTGGCTGGTTTCCCACCAGGGGAAGCAGTACGTCCACCAAAATGGCTGAATAATTTGTCTTCCATCATGAGATCCTCGTCGGAAAGACTGATGTCGAAAGGGTTCTCATCTCCAAACACGGGGAGGAGGAGGTTATTAACCACATCCTCCAAGGTAATCGTGAGCTCACCAACAGAGAAGAAGAATGCATGAAGGGAGGGACACCAACGATGTACCAAGTGCCTGAGACCTTTAGCGTCTTTGAAACCCTCAAGATTCCTAGAAATCGCCACTGCATTCAGAACCCCGACGCACTCCAGACAGCCCATAAATTCCTCGTCAAAAAGTTCCCTGTCCACCCAAATGGGCCAACCAGTGATCTTCCCAGGAACGAAATTGAAGAAAATGGGAACCGCCTCCCAAGATCCTCGTCTAATCTAAAGATCTGAAATCTCTCTTGGGTCTGGGACCTGAGCAGAAATGGCGAAACCTGCCTAACCGGAAAATACCCAAGTGTGAGGGGACGAAGGGGCCTCACCATGGGACACCAAAGGAAAGGGAGAGCCGGGCACTCCATGACCCCCTGTGACTCACCTTGTGCAGAACCAGAAGAACTCTCGCCCTCAAAGGGGCTAGGAGTATGCTCCCTCCTTTTTCGAGAGGAAGAGGAAGCCATAGAGCAGCAAGTACACTAGAAATAGGAAAGTTGAGAGAATAAAGAACCTGGGAATGGAAAACAAAGAAGCAAATTAACCGAGAGGAAGGAGATAAGCTTGAGAATGGAAGACTCTGGGAAGTAAAAGAAAAAATATGAAATGATTGCAATAATGGCACCAAAACCGGTTGGAGAAGACGATGTATGGAAAGACGCGCCAGTTGCCAAAATTTAATTTCAAAGAAGAGAGTTATTAGCAGTTATTACTGGGAGTTACGGGAAACGTAAAAAGTGGGTAGAGGAAGTTTTCACTCCAAAATTCAACTGTCACGTCCCGTGCAAAAAGGAGTTACAAAAGAAGGGAGCGCAACATGCAAAGAAGACCAGGATACCCAAAAGCAATGGGAAAGTTAGGATCTTGAAGGAAGGTAAAGGGGAACCCCGAGGATAATTAAAATAGTGAAGAGGGAAGTCCTACAAAAACTAAAATTCTAAATTACTCACGCGTGGGCTGCAGGCAACCCACGAGCTCGGGGGGCTAAATGTTGAGGTCTAAAAAATCATAACACCAAGGCCTAGAGAAATAGCACAATGGGCCAATCCCATGGCAAGCCCAAAAGACTTGAAGCCTAAAATCCATGAAGGGACAAGCCTTAGAGCCCATGAAACAAAGGGAAGAAAGAAAAAGGCCCATCCCGCCAAGATCAGGATCCTCAGGACGCGCAACACAGTTGAAGTGGGATTAAGACAACTCAAAATGGGTGCCACGAAACACAAGAAACGAAGGGCAGATATGTACTTCTCAAGCACCCAGTGATGTAGCAAAGAACCAGAAGGCTTGGAAAGCAACAACTTGTGAACAAAAGGCTAGTACCTCGGGGAACCCAGGAAGAAGAACCATAAAGGGAAGTAGCTGGGAAAACCTTCAACTTGGCAGGGATGGATTCAGCTCACTTAGGAAAAATAACAAAAAGGGAAGGACAGCCAAAAGCTGAGTCTAAAAGGTAAGAAGCCTTGAAAGAAGAGAGATTGAAGGTCAGCTCCCCAAGGACACCCCGAAATGGAAAGTCAGCAAGTGGCTTTTAGGGAAACAACACCAAAAGAGGAAAACTATGAGAAATAGGGAAAGAACCAACCATCAAAATGGCTGGCATAACAGGGGCTCTGGTACCCAGGGAGCCAAGGGGGAGAATCAATGGTACCCCGAACCCTAGAATGACACTATAAAAGAAGGGAAGCAGCCAACATTGGAGGGACATTCAGCAATAAGAAATCATAACAGAATCATTGAGAAAACATTGTCTAAAACTCAAAGAAAGTAGAAAAACAGCGCCCGGTATCCCAGAACATCCACTATAGAATATACTTGGATTCAGACGGATTCAAACTTTGCAAGTCTTAAAGGCTTAGATAGGCATCTAAGTCTGTAATTTTTGAGCTTATTTGGACCTTGTAACACATCTTAGTGAGCACATTGTAATTCACAATTAAGAAAAATAATGAAATATTTTATACTAATTTGAGGATCTTTAACAATTATTTTGTGTGTTTCTTTATTACATTGTCTTCCTTTACTGTTTCTTGCTATTCATATACCTATATTCTTGCTTGCTAGTATGTACGTATTGTAGGATCCTTGCTCTGTGCGCCACTTGGTTTGAAAAACAGCCCATTTTGCTGCAATAAACCAAGCCCAGTCCCTTCAAACTACAACAACAAGGCCTAAGGTCCTTGCTTCAGCTTGGGCCTAGGCACTGTCCAAAAAGGGACCCTCACACCCTTATACCTGGGTGTTTTTTAGCCAGTCTGGGTTTGCTAGTTCTACCTAGGCTCCAGATCCGAGGGAAATTTTAGACCTTCAGATTAGGCGAGGATCCCACGAGGCGGTTCCCATCTTTTTCGACTTCGTCCCGGGGAAGATTACTAGTTAGTCCAGTTGGGTGGAGACAGAGCTTTCTGATGGTAAATTTGTCAGTTGCTTGGGGCGCGCAGGGATCCTGAAATCAGTAGCAATTTCCAAGAATCTTGAAGCTTTTAAGGACGCCAAGGGCCTTAGACACTTAATGCGCCGCTGGTGTCCTTCTCTCCACACTTTCTTCTTTTTTGTTGGTAAGCTCACCATCACTTTGGAGAATGTGGTTAATAATTTTCTCCTCCCAGTGTTTGGTGATGAGAATCCCTTTGATATCAGCCTTTTCAGTGAGGATCTCGAGGTTGAAGACAAGCTTTTTAGTCACTTCGGCGGGCGTACGGCCTCTCCCGGGGGGAAACCGGCCAAAATGGGTAAGTGGGTCTTGAACCTTTCTGGAGAGAAAAACAAGGCAGTTAGGCAAGGTAGGTTCCTGACACTCTGGCTCAATAAGTTTTTATTCAGTGAGTTCCCTAGATACGGGATTAAGTCTATTTTCTTTCCTCTGGCAATCAAGTTGGCCCGGGGTGCTCAGTATCCTTTAGCCCCCATGTTCTTAGGCCATGTTTAGTCTCAATTGGATCTGCTTCATGGGGATGAGGTTGAGGGCAACTCCTGCTATACTATCACTTCTTCCTTCCACTGTGCTATCCTTCAGGGGTTCATGTGGGATTGGTCTTCCGTCACTTTGGCTAAGTGTAGGAATTTAAAGTATATGAAGGATAAGTTCCAGGGATACCCAGACGTGATCAAAGGGCTGTGTGGCAATTCTACTGACAGTCATCCTATCATTTTTCGCTGGTCTAATTTGAAGGGGGGCAACCTCAATTTGGTGGAATTGTTTGATCAAGCAAGGCATTTAAGTTGGCATTCTCCCCGAGAGTTCAGTCCTGGGTTCGCCTGTGATTCTATGTTGGCTTCTTTCCTTAACTCCCCAAGGAATACCTTTGATTTGCGTCGGGGAGATGAGGGCAGTTTGGCATACTTAGCTTACATCAGCCCCTCGTGGCTTCCAGTACCTTCATCAAGTGGTCCAACGTTCACTCACTATTCAGCACACTTGGTACTTAGACAATTTGGTTTTGATCAGGACATCCCGCCGGTATTCAAGGAGGTAGTGCCTTCTCTCCCTTCCCTGGATCCGTTTCTAAGGTCCTAGGCTTTTTCTTACTGGTCACGGAGGAGCCCTCAATTTGTGGTGCCAAACTCCCAGCGAGGAGTCTTTGCTTCCAGTAGCTTTGCTGGTTATTGGAGAAGAGTTCAGAAGTCCTTCTTAAATTTTGTTGGTTTCGGTAAGATTGGGAGGACTCTTGATCCTACTCTTTTCTCTACTCATACCTTTAACAAGCGTTTGGCACTCCCCACTGCTGGCATTGTGTCTGCTGCCATAAGTAGCAAAACAGGATTTGTGGAGTGGCATGCCTCTAGGGGTGGTTGGGTATGTCATACGAATGATTTTCCTGATGCTTAGTCAGGGTGTGACCTTATTGTGGGTGCTTCTTCTGGTGTGCCAATCAAGAGAGGGGTGGTAGAGGTAATTGGTGCTGCCACTCCTGTGGGCAAAGGTAGGGAGAAGAAAATCAAATAGGAAGTTGTCAAAAGAGCTAAGATTGAGGAAAGCGTTGAGGGTACTGAGGCTGGCCCTGAGACTAAGAAGAGGAAAACTACTAAGTCTCGCAAGCAGCTAGTTATTTTTGAGGAGCTTAAGAGAGTGGACCCCTCTACAGTTGGAAAGGAAGTTGGCCATCCTTTAATCCCAAAGAACAGAGTGAAAACTAAGGTAGAGTCTTCTATCTTTCAGGTTCCTGTGAGTTCCTCAGCCCATGGTTCTTCGGGGTTTGACATCACACTCGTCTCCCTTAAGACCCTTTGGGCGTACCCGTAGTAGACAAAAGACTATTAAAGAATCTGTAGAGAGAGAGAGAAGGGCAAGGCCTCTTTCCTTCTTCTCTCTTTCTTTTTTTTGCATCTGGCCATCTTGGCTTGCTGTTCTTGTTGTGTCTCACTTTTCTCTTTTCTTTAACTGATGAATGGTCACTCCTTTTTTTTTGTAGTCTAAGCGCAAATCAAACCCCAATGGAGGTAAAAGCCAATCCTCTGGTGATGATGTGGTATGACCCTCTTTCACTTGTGCCCTTTTATTGTTTGCTTTCTTTCCCTTTTCTAGTGCTGCGTACATATATTTATTTATTTATTTATTTTATGTCTGCCACATACTCCTTCTTGCTCCTCTTTTCTTTTGCAGGTCAAGGTGCCTCCTCCTGCAGCTGGTGGTGCCTTAGTGAAAGAAGTTATGGTAGCTCAGCCTGCTGCTGCCTTAAGTGTGGATAAGGAGCCCCCTAGTGGTGGCATAGTTGAGGAAGCTAGGCAGGTAGTGAAGGATGCCTAGCCCATTTCACCTTCTGCTTTCTTGGCCGTCTAAGACCCTGAAACTTTTCAGCCTCCTGTCCCCTAAGAGCCTAAGCCCGTGCAAACCCCTAGTCCAACTAAAACTGTGACACTTGAGCCCACTACTAAGTTTGCGTTGGGCAAGGAGTCTTTAGGAGGTGCGTCCTTATCTACTCGAGCAGGTAAGCCTCATCCATTCTTTATTAGCACCTATTCTTATTTCCCTTATCCTTTCTTCCTAAAGGTTCTTGTTCCTTTTCCCCTTTGTTTCTTTTAGGTCAAACCAGCGCCCAATCTGCCCTTGAAGCTGCTCCTTCCTTGGAGTCAGAGGCTTCTGAAGGTGTGTACTACCCGCCATCATTATTCTTCTCCCCTTTTCAGTTCTTTTTTTTTTCTTTCTTTCTATACTTCTTTTATGGCGAGTCCCCCGGTGTCCCTCCCTTCCTTTAGCACTTTTGCCAAGGTTTCTTCACCTTTCTTTCAACGTACTTTATGCCCTTTCACAGAGTCTTCTGAAAGGTCAGAAAGGCGGGAGGAGGAGCTTTCGTTGATGGTTGAAGTGGCTGCCTAAGCTCAAAAGGAAGCTCTACCACAGGGGAATGGTACTGGTTTTTTTTTTTCCTTCTATCTTTACTCCTTCCTTTCTCTCTCCCCCTTTTTTTGACTCTGTTTGCTTTCACAGGTGCTGACACAGGTGCTAAGGATCCTAAGCCTGCAGTTACTAAAGAAGCTAAGGAACCTGTTCCCACTGTCTAGGTTGTTGAAGCTCAGACAGGGATTCCCCAGACTATTCAAAGGGTTGGAAGTCCTCCAGCTCCTAAAGGTGGAGACACAACAATAAAGGAGGCCCCCGAGATGGCTATCTCAAATCCTAGCTCAAGGCTCCTTGCTTTTCTGGCCCACTTTGATTCTCTAGAGTTCAACAGTCTTCCTACAAGCCACTTCCATCGCTTTGGGCCTCCCTTTGGTAGCTTCATGCACTTCTCTGTGCCTGTTGAGGGCTTGCCACTCTTGGAGGGGCTACTCAAAGCCCATGGGGACTTCACCAGTGGGTTCAGGGGAATCGTATTCTTGGGCAACATCCTGATGGAGCTCTTGTGCGCCGTGCTGATTTCTCTGAGGGACTCCTCTCCTGATTCCCTCTCCGAGGAGAGACTTTTGGAGTGGAGATGAGTGGTGCAGGATCTTATGGAAGTCAAGTTCAATTTGTCTTTTTTGCTGGATTACCTGTGGTCCTTAGCTTACATGCTGTTCTAGAGGAAGGTTTCTAAGGACCTTGACATTGAGATTGCTGCTGCTGAGGAGGCCCTGGCTCGTGCTCACAAGGCATTGCAAGATCTGAAAGTTAAGAAGTAGCTAGTTCTTTCTTCATCAACTGTTCCTGCAATTTCCTCAGGAGGCTCTTTGCTGACCGACCTTATTCCTTAGTTCCTCTTTCTTTTTCTTTCTTTGAATAACTCAGGGTGTATAAGTTTATTTCCTCCATTGTTTTGTTTTTTTCAGACAATTCGAGGTGTTTAAATTTTTTTTTTTAAAGTAGCTACTTCTGACTGCTTTCTTTATGATATATATGGATCTGTGCTTTATGCATTTTTTTTTCTTTCTGTTTTCTCTCTCTCTCTCTCTCTCTCTCTCTTGTTTTTTTTTTGTATTGAGTCTTGGACCATGGCTCCTACAAATTCTTGTGGTAGGTCTTGGAATAGGTACCCTTGTGGTTGTGTTCCTGCGCAGGTACTAAGCTAGGTACATTGGATGCTGTATTATTCTTTTTTTTTTCCAAGTCCTAGGTCATGAACCAGGAGGACCTATTTTAGGGGAAGTACTAGGCTGGGTACCCCGGGGCACTCATTCTTGCTCGAAGTCCCAGACCATGTACTTGGACTGATTGTGGTGTGAGTCCTAGGTCATGCGTTAAGATTTCATCCTTCTTCCTTTTTTTTTTTTTTTTTTTTTTGCGCTAACCCAGGTACCTCTCCTAGAGTTGGCCACATTTGGGCTGAGCCATGTAATATTATGCAATCATACATCTTACTTGAAGCTCCATTTTTTTTTGAAAAGATTCCATCACAGTTACTAAGATAAGGAACATAGGATAATTGTCAAAAAGATAGTAAGGATCTTAGAGTGTCCTTCTATCATGGATTCTAAAAAAAGATGACTACATAAAGTTCTTTGCAAAAAACAACATGGCAAAACACAGAGAGTGAGGATTTTCAGTATCACCCAGAGTACATCTGTCAGGTGGGCACTCCATTTTCCCCCATACTCATGTTTCATTTTCTTGAGGATTTTCAATATCACCCTTTTGGTAGCCTCGGCCTAGCCATTTCCTTGTGGATAATATGGTGTGGACCTCCCATGCTTGATGTGATACGCCTCGGTCAGGTCCCTCATATGCTTATTTATGAATGGTGTACCATTGTCACTGATCAGTCTCCTTGGGATCCTAAAGCGTGTAATGATATGTTCTCGGATGAAGTTTGCCACGGCTGTTCCGGTGGCCTTCTTCAAAGGGATGGCTTCTACCCATTTTGTAAAATATTTGGTGGTTGCTAAGATCCATATATGGCCATTAGAATGGGGATTTATGGGTCCTATAAGATCGAGCCCCCAAGTATGGAAAGGCCATGGTGTGGTCATATCTTGCAGCACATCTGGGTGAGTATGTATTGCATCTCTAAGTACTTGGCATGCATGACACATTTTAACCAGCTTCTTGGAGTTCTTTTTCATTGTAGGCCAATAGTGCCCCAACTACAACAACTGCCTGTAAAGCCTTCTTTTCCCTGGGTAACTTCTACAATCACCGGAGTGGACTTCTCTGACTGCTTCTCTGGCCTCCCAAGGCCCCAGGCATCTTAGGGGATCCCCGCCGTACCCCTTTTTAAACAAGATTCCATTTTGCAAGAAGTATCTAAAGGCAAGTTTCTTGAGCTAGTGAGCCAGTGTCCTGTCAGTTGGTAGGATCCCTTGAGCCAAGTATTCCATAAATGGGGTCCTCCAATCTTCTGTCACGAATACGGCATAACTTTCTTCTTTGTCCATTGAAAGTCGACACTTTTGACATTCCTCCTGTACAATTGTAGCCTCTTTGTTCATATTTGGCCAGTAATACCCCATGCGCTGCATCCTTTTGTATAGGCTGATTTTTTCTGCAATCCCACAAACCTGGCTGTACAGTTCTTCTAATCTCAGCTTCCCTTCTTTTTCATTGATACATTTGGACAGGATCCCTCCGGGCAGCCTCCTGTACAACTCTCCTTCTATCAAAGGGTAATCTTTTAGTTCCTTGATACTTCCTTCATGCCCCAACTTTCCTATCTTTCCTTTTACCTCATCTCTCCAATCTTTCTGTTTTGATTCTTCAAGGAACATCCTTTTGAGGATCCCTATGATGGAATGTTCCTGCTTGCTTACCTTTATCAAAGTACTTTTTCCTTTAAATGGTATCTGGGATCCTAGGGTGGCTAGTGCATCAGCAAACTTGTTTTCGCTTCTTTGGGTGTATTCCACACTGAAGGTTTGGAATTTTTTGCTCCAACTTCTGTGCCCAAGTTCTGTAGGCTGCCAAACTTTGTTCTCTTAGTGCAAAGTCACCCTTTACTTGGGAGACTACGAGGTTGGAGTCTCCCAAAACCTTCATATGTTTTACCCCTATGCTGAGTGCTATGTCCAGTCCAGTCAAGGTATGCCTCGTACTTAGCAGCATTATTTGAACAGAGAAACTCAAGCTTGAAGGATAATGGCATGGTATCCCCATCTTCGCAACTTAACACAATTCCCAAGCCATTTGAAGTTGTCGTTGCTGACCCGTCAAATCTCATGGTCCATTTTTTTCCTGAGAGTTCTACTACTTCCACCTCTCCGGGGATCTCCTTGCTTAGTGATCACTCTTCTTCCCCTAGGAACTGGGCTAGCAGATTTGCTATGGCTTGGCTTTTGACAGCCTTGGGGGTCCTCAGACCGATGTCATATTGAGAGAGCAAAACCAGCCACTGTGCTATTCTTCCCTTTAGGAGAGGCTGGTGAAGGAGTGCTTTTATGGGATGAGACTTGGTCACTAGGAGGATCTGGTGGGCTGAGAAGTACCGTTTTAGCCTTTGGGATCCATACATAACCACCAGACATGCCCTTTCTATCCTGGGGTACCTGGTCTTTGTATCTTTTAGTGTCCTGCTCACATAATAAATGGGTTGCTCATTCCCATCATCATCTTCCTATGCTAGCAGGGCTCCTATAGCTTGGGAATTTGATGCTAAATATAGTAACAAGGGTCGCCCACGTACTGGTGCTTGTAAGGTAGGCAGATGGTTCATAATCTGCTAGATCCTCTAAAAGGCTTTCTGCTGTTCAGTTCCCCAAGTGAACTCAACCCTCTTTTTCAGCTATTTGGATAATTCACTTGTGACCGAAGCCAGTCCTGGCACAAACCTCCTGATGTAAGAGACCCTCCCCAGGAAACTTTTGAGCTTTAACCGTTTTTGGCCTCCTCATTGTTGCAATTGTTGTGGCCTTGGCTGGATCCACACTTATGCCTTTGCGATGTATTAGGAACCCAAGAAATTTTCCAGCAGACACTCCAAAGGCACACTTCATGGGGTTCATGCGTAGTTTGTACTTCCTGTACCTTTCAAAAACTTGTTCAAGCACCTAGAAGTGTCCTGCCCTAGTCTTAGACTTTACCACGATGTCATCCACATAATCGTCCATTTCCCTAAGCATCATATCATGGAAGATGGCTATCATGGTTTGTTGGTACATGGCTCCCGCATTCTTAAGGCCAAAGGGCATCACAATGTAATAGAAATTCCTGATCGGGGTCCTGAATGCTGTCTTATCTACATCTCTAGCAGCCATGCGAATTTGGTTATACCCACTATATCCATCTATAAATAAAAACATAGAGTTTCCCGCAGCTGAATCTACAAGGAGATCAATATTAGGCAGGGGGAATTCATCTTTTGGACATGCCTTGTTCAGATTGTGAAAATCCACACAACACCGGATTTGGCCATTCTTTTTCTTCATAGGTACTATGTTGGAGAGCCATTTAGGATGCTGGATTGGCTTGATGAACCCAGCTGCCAGTAGCTTCTTGACTTCCTGAGTTATTTGAGCCTCTATGTCAGTGTGAAAGACCTTGGCTGGTTGAACTACTGGCTTAACTCCTGGGTTCATGTTGAGAGAATGGACTACTAGTCCTAGGTCCAAGCCAGGCATCGCATTGTATGTCCATGCGAATACATCCACATACCTCCTGAGTAATGCTACTAATTGTTCTTTTTCTTGTGTTGTTAACTGACTGCTAATGAAGACAGGTTTCAGGGATCCTAGACCAGCCCCCAAGTTTACTTCTTCCAATTCCTCTTCAGACTGGATTTGAGCTTCCTTGTCTAGATCCTCTAGGATTTCTTCTTGAACCATCATACAATCTGGCAGTTCGGGACCCTCCTGCATAATGCATTCAAGCCCCGCGTACCTTTATAAACGATATATTAGCCTTCCTCCGGGCTCCCGCACCACTACACATTCCCAGGATCCTGAGGAGCTAGTCTCCTTCTTTTGCCTTTTTCTGTCCAAGAGGTTCCTTAGGTCGTGGGTACCTCCTCTTTCTTCTTCTTCCAAGACAAGTGCTCCTAGTGTCCCTAGTGTGGGACTCTCATCATCTAGTTCCAATTCTTCATAAAACATTGTTTCTATAAAGTTCACTTCTTCTTGGCTGAAAGGGATTGGATTGGCAGGGATTCTTATGGGCTTCCCATTCAATCTTCCTTTAACACATTGATGGTACATGGAGGGAATGAGGCGATGCTTATGGAGCCAGGGGCGTCCCAACAGAACATGGTAAGAAACTTCTGAGTTAATCAAATGGAATATGGTCAGGGCTACTATTAGGCCCACCTTTAAGGCCAGCTGCACATATCCCTCAGTCGATTCTGCTACTCCTCCAAATCCTATTATCTCCATAGGAGCCCCCAGGATCCTCCTACCAATCAAGCCCACAGCCTCTAAGGTACTTAGGGCTATGAGGTTGAATGATGCCCCTATGTCTATCAGTGCTCTCCTGATTTGGACACCGTTTATGGTGGCCATCAGATAAAAGGGTCTGCAATGGTCTGGATGTTCAACTTCCATGTCTTCATCCGTGAAGGTTATTGCATTGGTTGTCTCCAAGTAAGCTCGGTTGGCATGGGATTCTACTGTGAAACATTCCACCCCTGAATCAGCTGCTATACTCATGAGGGATTCTATGGCCATCCTTCTTACTTCTAGCCCAAATCCCAATTGATTGAATAATGATCTGAACTTAGGGCTCTTCTGAAGGGTCTTGACTGTGCTAGGGTGAAAGGATCCTTCAGGTTCCTCTACTTCTGCCGAGCTTCCATGGATTACTACAGCCACCACTCCTTTCCCTTTATGGTTGGGTAAAGGGTTCCTCTACACCTCGGGCTCCTTTTGGGTGAGCTCCAGGGTCCTCTCCCTAAACTTTTTTGTGAAAAAGCCTCCGAAGGGTCCAACAATCCTTGGTGGAGTGCTTGACATAGTTATGAATCATGCAAAACAAAGGATTCTTCCTTTCTTCCTCAATAGGTGGAATGGACACAGTGAATGACCTAACAATTCCGTCTCCAATCCATTTATCCAGAACATGATTCAATTCTTCCGCAGTACATGGGATCACAGGTGGTTCCTCGGCCATTTCTCCTTTAATTCTCTTCCTCTTTTCTCCTACCAAAGCTGTCATGGCCTAAGGTACTGGCACCCTCTTTGTTCTCATGGTCAACACTGTCCTCCTAGTTCTCTGTAGCAGGTCAGCAAATTGGGTTATGCATAGATTTTCGAGATTAAGCCTGTAATCAAAGAGCATGTTAGATATGCAAGTCTCCATGAGCTCCCTATCGAACCGTGTGCCTCACCAATCCATCCAACCACCAATTGGTGAAGGATGAGGGGGCACAAATCTTTTATAGCATTCGATCGTAGACCAAGCCCATTGGTATTGGAGCAAATTGTGAAATCCCTCACAATCCCTCCCTCACAATGCGGCTCCAACGACTCAAACCTATGACCTTGGCTCTGATACCACTTGATAGGCCACAAAGAAATTGACCCCTTGTGATTGAAATTAATTAATTAATTAGCCAAATTATTAATTAATCAATTTATCATGCAAAACACGTGGTAGCACAAACAAATCACCAATAAACTAATTATGCAGGCGGAAAATAAATAACACGGTAATTTGTTTACGAATGGAGAAAACCTAACGGCAAAAACTCCACCGAGTGTCACCACTCCTGAAACTCCACTATTATCACAACAAGCGGTTACAAGTAAAGGAATCCCAAGTACCTTACCAACCTACAGTTGAACCCTTACCCCAATACCCAATTGGACTTGTTCTGTAATGACAGTTCCCCCTTTTGATGCACGGCTCCCAAGTACGTGACTAACCAATGCGCGAATCCCAGTACGCAACTTCAATAACCAACTATGAAGGTTATTGACTGCAAAGTTCTTTAATTCATCCACATGATGAAGATCAAGAAGATGCTTGGTTACAAAACCCTATGGTGCACATACACAGCAACTTCTTCAAGAGAAAGAGATAAACTAGGGCAAGAACTTCGTCTTTGGTTACAAATTGCTTGAACAGAGTTTGCTCAATGCTTGTGCAACTTGTGTACTTTGACAGCTCTTAAAACAATCCTTTTATATGTCTAGGGTTAGGAGAAAAGAAAGCCCAAAGACACATCCATGGATCTCAAGAAAAATAGAACAGAAATTCTGTTTTCATAAACCTCGACAGATAGAAGCTGTCAAGCATCTGTCGAGCTAGCTGTCGAGCCACGGGGCTAAAACAACTTCTTAAACCTCGACACATGCTAGCTGTCAAGTTTTAATAACTCTGCACTTTCAGCTTGTTTTCTTGGACAGACTTGAAGGCTTCAACACTTGATCTTGAAACATGATTTCTTGAAGTATTTAAACACATCCTAAATCTACCCAAATACAAGTAAAGTGCATTTTGTCAAAGGATTAGCCAATTACATAAAATCATGATATATGTTCTTAACATGTGAAACACATATGTCCTAACACTCCCTTTCTTCGTGATCCCCATAGCAGTCCAAAGAAACATCCTCAAATCTTTTGATGAACTGGATAGGGTCTTTTCCGAGCCTTTGCCTTACCATCTGAAGGCTTTGGAAGGTGGCCTTGTCTTCACCTGGATAATACTTTGAGCAAAACCTCTCCATCATCTCATTCCAGGTCTTAATGGACCCCGGCCTCAAGGTAGTGTACCATGTGTATGCTCTGTCCAATAGGGACTTAGCAAACTCTCTTAGACACAGCTCCTTGTCTCCTGCGTAAAGACCCATGGTGTGAATGAACCTACTCACGTGCTCCACAGCACTTCCGTTCCTTCCATCAAAAGGGTGAAACTTTGGGGGTTCATATCCCTTGGGATAGGGCTTGCCAAGGAGTTTTGGTGGGAATGAGGGATCCCGAGAGAATTGCTTGGGGATCCCCGAGAGCTTTTCCCTTTCTTGTTCCAAAAGGGCGTTGACATCCGCTAGTGTGAGATACTAGGGGTTAACTCCCCCTCCTACTACTGACCCTCCTTTTGGTTGGGCTCTTTCTTGGTTGGCCACAGGGGGAGCGTTATCTCTGATTTCTTGAGTCCTTCCCTCTTTGAGGATACGGATCTCCTGTTGTAAGTCTTTCATCATTTCTGCCATCTGAGCCATGGGCTCTAGTTCCTACACCCCACACCTCTGTCCTAAGACGACCTCCTGCTCCACCAGAGGTACTTCATTCCTCTGCCTTGAAGTTACCTCATTTTCTCCTACGAGCTCAAATGTCGCAGGTAGTACATTGGTACCTTTACTGTTCCTTGGTCTTGGAGCCATGCTCTGCGAAGGGACTGCTTCTTCCCTTTCCTTTACCTAGTCCCTAGTGGAGTCGCCCTAATGTGTGGGTTCTTTTTTTTTTTAGCACACAGGCCCAAGTAGAAACAAGGATCCTGGACCCAATACTTATTGTTTTAAGGGATTGGGCTTGGTTCACCGCAGCTAAATTGGGCTGATTTCGAACCAAGTAGTGCACAAAGCATGAATCCTACAACACATACATGCTAACAGACAAGAAATATATGCACTGAACAGCAAGGAATAGCAAAGGAACGAAATTGATCAAGAAGGAACATAAAATAAAGCATTAGGGATCTTAAAATAATGCAAAATATTTTATTACTTTCTTGATTGTGTAATACACTATGCTCACTAGGACGGGTTACAAGGTCCAAATAAGTTCAAAATCACAGACTTAGATGGCTCTTCAGGCCTCTAAGACTTGCAAAGTTTGAATCTCTTTGAATCTAAGTGTGTTCTCTAGTGGCTATTTGAGGATACCGAACAATATTTCCCTCCTTTTTCTCTTTTTTTTTTTTTTTTTTTTTTTTTTTTGAATTCT
Organism: Notholithocarpus densiflorus; assembly: GCA_030021035.2. Taxonomy (NCBI): domain Eukaryota; kingdom Viridiplantae; phylum Streptophyta; class Magnoliopsida; order Fagales; family Fagaceae; genus Notholithocarpus; species Notholithocarpus densiflorus. The sequence goes on from JARYZH020000050.1 coordinate 1,891,308, forward strand.
AACAGAGTTTTCTTAATGATTTTTACTCTAATTCACTATTGTTGAATGTCTTTCACTGTTGGTTGCTTCCCCTTTTATAGTGCCATCCTAGGGTTTCCGGGGTACCACTGATTCCCTCTATTTGTTCTTCTGGGTACCAGAACCAATGTTGTGTCAGCAACATTAGTGGCTGGTCCCTTCCTTATTCTTTATTATTTCCCTTTTTTGAGATTTCATCTTCGAAAGACCCCAGCTAACCTTCCCGTACTGGGGTGTCTTAAAGGGCTGACCTTTGGTCTTTCTTCTTTTAAGGCTTCTAGATTCCACCTTTTCAGACCCAACTTTTGGTTGCTTTTCCCTTTATCATTTTTACCAAGTGAGTTGATTCCTTCCTGCCAGGCTGAAAGATCCCCAGCCACATTCCCTTATGGTTCTTCTTCCTGGGTTCCCCGAGGTACTAGGCCTTTACTCATGGGTTGTTGGTTCTTAAGCCTTCTGACCCCCTTTCTGCATCATTGAGTGGCTGATAGAGACATATCTATTCTATTTCCTTGTGTTTCTTGGTACACACTCTAAACTGTCTTAATCCCAACCTAGCTTTGCTGCATGTCCCAAGGATCCCTGGCTCCTGGGAATCCCCAGGTATCCTGGCCCAGTTATTTTCCCGGGCTCCCCAGCGATTTTCTGACCTTTAAGGGCTATGCTGGGCTTTTTTCCTTCCTTTATTTTATGGGGCCTGAGACTTGCCCATTCATGGATTTAGGTTCCTCTTTATGGACCCTTAATGGGTTTGGACCTCTCTTCTTTCTTATTGGAAGCCTAAATGCTTTATTTTTCCTAGGTTTCAATCCTTTGCTTTGTTTTGGGCCTTGGTATAACATTGTGATTTTTTGGACCTCAACAATGGACCCAATATTATTGTTGTTGTTGTTGTTGTTGTTTTGTTTTTATTTAATTTTAGGATTTAATAAAGTAAAATATATTAAACTATAAGTCTATAAGAGCATTAGCATCCGGAATTGCATAAAAGTTTCTATTTTACCATGTAAAAAGCTATTTTATCTATTATACAATATCATTTTACAATACACCCAACATCTCAAATTTTATTTTAACATATAACACATTAAAATAATATAAATTATACAATTAAATAATATAAAACTATCTATCTCTCTTCTCTCTAATTTCTGTCACTGCCTCTCTGTCTCTGTCTCTCTCTCTCTCTCCCTCTCTCTCAACCACACCACCACCAACAATATGAGGCACCACCACACCAAAACCCATTGTTTAACCACCACAACCACCACCAACCCAACCAGGATCAAAGCAGCAAACCCACCATCACATCAACCACCACGACCTAAGAACAAAACGCAACCACCATGCCAAGAACAAAACCACCATGGCCCAACCACAACCACGAACCACAACCCCCAACTTCCACCACAAACGCCACCTTGACCACAACCCACGACCTCCTTGGCTTGACCACAAACTACCACACCAAAACCCATTGTTTCCGCTACAACCACCACTAACCCAACCAAGAACAAAGCCCAGCAAACCCATTATCACTGCAACCACCGTGACCTAAGAACAAAACCACAATTACCCAGCCACAACCACAGCTCCACCATGGTTCCATGATGTCCACGCCTTCACCACAGAAGCCGATCTCCATGCCTCCACCATAAACCGTTGTCTCCATGTCGATTCGAGAGAGACCGAGACAAAGAGAGTGGGGAGAGAGAGGCTAAGATTACAGAGAGAGGGATGGAGTCTGAGCTGAGAAAAGAGAGACTTGGAAGAGAGAGAGAGAGAGAGAGAGGAGAAGTAATGAAATATAATAAAAACGATTTTACAACTTGCTACAGTATCTTCTAAAAGTACCATCTTACTGTAGCTAAGTTGCAAAAATTTTTATAAATAGAAATTGGGATAATGCTTGTTTTTGTTGGTTTGATGGTAAAAAATAGCAATTTAGGGGTTGCAATTCTAATGCTCTAACTATATAACTATGTGTTTGATTAAATAGGTTTGAGATTTTTTTTTAACGCTTCATACCCCTTGTTTCATGTCTGACACCATCAGGGATTCGTAATTCACTTAACCAACATTTTTGTTTTTTTTTTTTTTTTGGAAAGTTGGAAACCAACGTATTTAAGAATCTGTCAATACCTATTGTCCCACACAAATAAAAATATTTCAAATAACACCATAATGACACTCAATCATCAAGACCAAAGGTTTGGCTATCTTGGATGTGTTTCTCAAAGTACGGTTGATCATTATAAACATCATTCTAGTCATTATTAGCTGAATTAAATTATTAAAAAAAAAAATCACCTTTGTAGTTAATGGTCTCTCTCATAGTGGCATCACCCTCGGATTTCTTAGCTTTTCACACTCGCCTTCCATTCTCTAGTAGTCTAGTCTCTTCTCTTCTTTTTTTGTTTTTTGTGATTTTATTTATTAGGTTAAAGTGACGACTGGCGACTGACGTGAGCGTTAGGCTTTTATTTTTTACTTTTTTTTTCAATCAATTTTGGTTAGGGCTACTGGGCTGATCTGTTTATTACATTTTTTATTAGTTTGGGGTCTTTGAACTCCATTTGGAGGCCTAAAATAAGCACACACAAAAAAAATTAAATTTTCCTTTATAGCACAAGATCTTTAGTATCTCTATGGGATCGGAATTCTATAAGATCTGGATTGAAATCTCACACAAATTTCACTTTATTAGAGATCCTAGTGAGATCCATAACATTTTAGGGATGTAGGATCTTAGTATTTTAATATCCTAAGATCCAGATAGGGATATTAATAACCATAGACTATACTACTACTATTTAAAGGGTTTCTCCTGTTTGGAATGAACATTTTGGTGGTTAAAAAATACCCCTACATCCAATGTTTAAGTAAAGACAAAACTTGGGGATAACCCAGTAAAAATACATATAACTCTCACATAAATTATCTTAAAATTTAAGAGTGATATACTTATTGGCCCCCCTAGAATTTTGGAAAAAAATGACTTTAGACCTCAAATAAATTCACACTTTCAACCTAATGAGAAAATTTTGATAGGGTAAATTACAAAATTAGTCCCTATCCTTTACACCATATCTCAATTTGGTCCTTAACCTTTCAATTGTTTCAATTTGGTCCCTAACCTTTTTAGTGTCGTGTCAATTTAGTCCATGTTGTTATCTCTTAGATGAAAAAAACTGATGTGTCAAATGGAATAATAAAAATATATTAATTATATCACATCAACGGCCAACTGTACTGCCACGTCAGATTAAAAAAAAAATCTATTGCAAATGTTCACACATGAGATCAGATTAGGGAAATTTCTAAATCCCTAAATTCCTGTCTCTCATCAGGTTCATCTTCCTCTCCTCCATCACCTTTACTCTCACTCTCACTTTCCCAAAACGCTTTCCCGCCAAAAGCACTTACTTAACTCTTTCAAATGGCCCCTAGTTTTGCTTTCTCTCTCTGTATCTCTCTTCTTATATAACACCATCTTCCACAACCTCGCTCACATTATTATCTCTTTCTCTGATCTTTGTCTCTTTTGAGCTTTTTTATTTTTTTCCTTTCTTTCAAACAAACCCATTTATTTCCAATCTTAATCTTATCAATTTCAAAAAGCTGAGAAAGATCGTGGTTTTGAACCTTTTGATCATTTTTAGCTTCTGGGTGTTATGTGTTGGGCTTTGGATTTTTTAAGTTGAAGTTGATATTGCTGGCTTAAAAAATCCACTCAAATTATTTTAAAAACAAAAATAAAATAAAACCATTTCAGATGTTCACATGTACAAATCAGTCTAGGGAAAATTCTAAATCCTTCCAATCTCTCATCAGATTCACCTCCCTTTCTTCTCTCTCTCTCTCTCTCTCTCTCTCTCTCTCCCCCCCCCCCCCCCAACTCTCACGTGAGTCAAGAATCAAGATTACAAATCTCACATGTGAACATTTGAAGTGGGTTTTTCTTTAAAAAAATTGATGTGGGGTAATTGATATGGCATGAAAAATATTTTTTTATTATTCCGTTTGACACATCAGCTTTTTTCATCCAAGGGATAATAGAAAAGACTAAATTGACACGTCATTGGAAATATTAAGGACTAAATTGACACAAGTGAAAGGTTAGGGACCAAAATTAAGATATGGTGTAAAATATAGGGACTAACTTTGTAATTTACCCATTTTGATATAAAGAACCCAGAATCAAAAATGAAATTTGGCCATTCATTGATTTGTTGACCCATAGCTCCACCAAAATAAGCAACAAAATAATTTTAATAAATTCAAACAATCACAAAAGGATAAATAGAAAAAATAAATCCAAATCTTTTCATTCAGGACTCTTACACTCCGTTTGAGAGTTCATAAGGGAATGAAATGGAATGGAATAGTCATTAAAGGAATGGAATAGAATGAATTTAGTAGGGAAATGAATGATTTTGAATTAAAAAATCTTGTTTGGATGTTTTAAAATAAAGGAATGGAATTGAATGGAATGTAAGTAATATTGTTTGGAAGTGACATTGGAATGAATGGAATGAAAAGAAATTATTTTATAATAACATTACTATTATACCCCTCATTTTAAAGAACATAAATAATGATTCTAGTTTAGGGGGAAAAAAATTTATTGTAGCTAAAAATTAAGTTATGTATATTTCTATGTTGTAAAGAAATTCACGCATCACATATTTATTTTCAACAAAATAAACATTGTCTAAAAAATACAAACAAATATCTTTTTTTTTTTTTTTAACTATAATGAGTCTTGCCAAAACAAAACAAAATAACAAAATAAAGCAAATCTAAAGTTGGCCAAGAAATCCCACACTTTTTAATTTTTAGGCTTAGACATCAGTGTCAATAGAACACATTTGCACTCATGATCTGGGCAACCAAAGAACATGTAGGTCTCAGTCTTTGATATTGGATCCAAGTCCAATACGCCCAACGCTGCATGAACTTCTTCTCCATATGACTTTGAAAAACACTTTGCCATAACCTCAGTCACCCTATCAATTTCCATTGATACATTATCAAATGACTGGGAAATTACATTCCCAAGTTCGTCATCTTCTGCCAGTCTTCTTTTCTTGCTTTTAGAAGACATTGCATCTTGTGATGACGCTCGAGAACATACAACATTAATTTATGGTGACCTCTGATCATCTTCGACTTCAAAGTTCTCCAAAGAAACTTCATTTTGAGATACCAAATTATCAATCTCATCAATAGTGGTCGATGCAGCATACCTAGCACGTCTCTCCTTTGCAGTTTCAGCATGATCACCTTTTGCTCTATCTTTAGCCCAAAGTTGTGTCATCTTAGAGTAGTTGGGCATAGGTGTTGTCATCCACTTCTTGGCCGCAGGTTTAGACTGTTACAAACCAAGAAAAATGGTTATATTACAGATATAATTATGTAATTCAAAATTAAACTCACAAAAAATGGTAATTTACTGCTATAAGTGGCTCCCAAACTTCTAGTTCAACTGTCTATATATTTAAAGAATCATTCCATCCAGAACCACTCAATCCATCTATAAATATGTCATAGCATTCATGAAAATTCTTCTTCAATGTCTTTTGTCGATTTTTCACCTTATCCTTATTAATCTCCATGTGAAATTTTTCAACCAACTCTTTCACTATGTCATCATATGCCTTAAAGGTAAAAGTTCCATTAACTTTACCACCGATGATCACTTGATGTAAAAAAAAATCCATTAAAGCATCATCCATAACACTACTCCATTGTACTTCTTTGCTTGGATCTCCACCATTCTTCTTTTATATCTTACCCATGCTATAATTAATAAGACAAAAAACACATATAAAATATTGTTTAGATATTAATATTAATTATCAAAAGATAGAGAGCAATATCAAAATGAAAAGAGAAATTTGCATAACATTTAGGTCTAAGTAATTGAAACATAACATAGTCTTAAACAACATGACAACAATAAACCCAAAAGCTATCACATTTGGACATAGTTTTGCCACATGGCTAATGCTATAGAATCTCTTATAATATCTCATTGTCTAGCATGCTTATCATCTTCTCTAGGAGTAGGGACCACACGTTCACAATGAGAATGTAAAACCTCTTCATCAACTTCAGCAATAAGACTTTCATCAGGATCGACACCCATTAAATAATTATGAAGTATGCAACATAATAAAATGATTTCATTTTGTGTGTCAACACAATAACTAGGCTCTATTGTACTTGCTATGATAGGAAATCTCTTTTTCAGTACACCAAATGCCCTTTCAATAGCATTGCGCAATGGCGCATGTCGCAAATTAAACAATTCTTTAGCATTTTCAAGAGGACGAGCAGAGTACTCTTTTAAATGATATCACATTCCGCTATAAGGTGCAATCGAAAGCTATCTCGAAGAAGATTTTTCTAAACACATACAGTGATGCCAACTTTGTAGGCTGCAACAATGTTAAGACTTTATCAAATAACACCACTTTTGTTATAATTTATGCACATTTAACGAGTTGTGTCTATCTTCTTTCGTCAAACCAAAAAAAAAAAAAAAAAAAAAAAAAAAGAAAAGAAAAGAAAAAGAACATGAGTTGTGAATTTATATGAATCCACTATTTTTTTTTGTCTACTCACAAATTCATTATATGAAAAAATTGTGGCAAAACGTTGTGCTGACTTATAGTGGCACTAACATTTTTCGGTAGATGACTATGCCAAATTGCCAATCATCTTTAATTTGGTGAAATTAGGCTATGGACTAAAATTCCCGATTGAATAAACTCTATAATTTTAGTATTTTATTGAGTTGGAAAATTAGCTTTTCCAAGGAAAGAAATTGGAAGTAAGGTATCTATCAATCTCTTTTCACACCTCATAAAAGTAGTAATTTTGTGTAATAAGTATGGCATTTATCGGTTATATGAGGGCATTCACATTGAACCCTTTTAAATTGATGTAAAATAGCACTATAGTTAAACATCACAATACAAAAGAAATCTTACACTCAAATGTCCATCATTATTAATTTTTTTTAAAAAAAAAAAACTAAAAAATATAAAAGTATTTTAACTTATTGTAAATCTTCCATCCTCTCTCTCTCTCTCTCTCTCTCTCACTAGCATGGGGTGTCACCTACAATGATAGATTCGTGTAGTTGCAGTAGTCGATAGCTGAGGGGATTTGGATCCGGTGCAATAAGCCAATAACACCATACAATACCACTCCATGTGAGATGTACAAGTTAATTAGATAATTTTCTTTAAATTTTTTATTTTTTACCTTATCAATTTTTACATCTTACATGAAGGTGGTAATTGCATGGCACAATTATCATAATTATTGCACAAGATCTCAGCCCGGCCGAGAGTTGCTGGATGTGGGTGGCCTAGGGTGAGACTTGAGAGAATTGGACATTGGGGAGTGTGGGAAAATATATAAAGAAGAATTATATTTTAGAAAATTTTTTTTGAAACTATATTTTAGAATATTTTAATAGAATGTCTTATAAATGAAGAGCGGGATACATATTTTACTAGAGAAATTGATTCTTGAAAAAATAAAAATAAAATAAAAAATCAGACGTGAATGTCAACACTCATGTACAGAGAGCAACACCGAAAGGAAGCTCTCTCTGTTACAAACTAATCAACACTCATGTACACAAATGTCACATAGCAAGTAACCACTCGTGGACACCTTAATTTGCTTACCTACGCCTAAGTAACCACTCATAGCAAAGTACACTAGTCACGCACCCACAAAGAAAGCTTCACCCAAAGTAAGCAAATTACCACATATATATAAGCAAGAATTTGGTTTGCTTACTAGTAATTACCACATATATTTATTAATTTAACAAACTTCTTGATTCATCATATTTATACTAGTAATAATTAAGTTGGTTTACTTACTTTAAGAGTGTCACAAAATAAGATAATGTTCATGTGTATGTATACAGTATACACACAGTACACAATTTTGTTCATTGTCGATTTATTTTATTTATCAAAAAGATATGGTTGATTCGGCTCGTTAGAAAAAACAATACAATATTGTATTTAAATCTTCATTTGTTAAAGCAAAAGTCCCATCACCACTATCAGGCTCTCGAATCTTATCGATCTTATTATTTCCTTAGCAACCCCGACACCAAATCGTATAGATGACAATGTTAATACATCAGCAGTATCAAAAGGAATATCAGAACCCAAAAAATCCCCACCGACCGAAGAATACTCCTCTCTCCAGCTGCTACAGCTCCAAATCCTCACAAAATCAAGAAGATCCCAATGATTCCTCCACTCTTACTCGTTAAAAATATCCCAATGATTTCTCTACTACCACTTGATGTGGTTTCAATGAGTCCACGCACACTCAAAAGCTTTTTTATTTATTTATTAAAAAATATAAATAAAATACTCATGGGTTATGTGGACGATTCTCTCCCTTGCCCTCAAAAAAATAAAAATAAAAATTATATATATATTTATTTATTTATAGACACACACACTGTTAGCAAAAGTTAGAATCCCAATTCTAACTCTAAGCTATGTGACTGATTCAAGGCAGCCAGGCCTTATAGTAAGAGAAAGGTAGAGAAATAGGGAAAGAGAGAGAGAGAGAGTTTAGCATAAGCTGGTTTTTCTTATTCATGTCCTTACTCATTGCTTGATTACACTTATATCCATATTCCAACTGTTAATGCAATCACACCAACTAACAGGTCTAACAGCTTAACAACTTGCTGTACCCATAACTAACTTCTAACAACTATCTTTAACTGTCTAAAGCACATACAACAATTCTAATTTGTTACAATGAGCTAATTACACTTGTTGCTGACAAGGCCAGTGACTTGGACTCTTAACATACTCCCCTCCTTTAAAGAACCTTGCCCACAAGGTGAGGGTATTGATTCTGTAACTGGTGTAGCGATTCCCAAGTAGCATCTTCAGTGGTGGTGCCATGCCATTGAACCAAAACTTCAGTTATAATCCTATTCCTTATCTGCTTAGATCTCTGTTGCAACACAGCTATAGGAGGAAGAGTAGGCACAGGAGAAGTATGTTGGCCCAATTTGGGTTTGAGCAATGAAACATGGAATACAGGATACAACTTAGACTTTGGAGGAAGGTCCAATTGATAAGCAACCTGGCTAATCTTCTTAATCACCTTAAAAAGGGCCATACAATTTGGGAGACGACTTCCAACTCTTTTGATGGGTCAAAGACTGTTGCCTATAAGGCTGAAGTCTTAAGTAAACCCAATCCCCCGCTTCAAATGACCTCTCACTCCTGTGTTTATCAGCTTGAAAGTTCATTCTCTCTTGAGCAATGATTAGGTTCTGCTTCAACACTTCTAGAATTTGAGCTCTGGTGCTCGTATAAGACTCCATAGCCTCAGCCTTAGTTAAGCCAAGAATGTAATCAATGAGCTTGGGTGGAGGAATGCCATAAAGAGTCTCATAAGGTGTAAGTTTGATGGCAGTGTGAAAATTGGTATTAAACCAAAATTCTACTAAAGCCAACCATTCACTCTACCTATGTGGTCTGTCACTAACAAAGGATCTCAAATATTGTTCTAGGCATCTATTTACAACTTCTGTCTGACCATCTGACTAAGGGTGGTAGGCAGAGGACATAGCCAACGTGGTACCTTGTAATTTGAACAGCTCAGTCCAGAAGGTGGAAGTAAATGTGGCATCTCTGTCACTCACTATGCTTTCTAGCATACCATGAAGCTTAAACACCTGCTGCATAAACACATTGACAACTTTGCTGGCAGTGTAAGGATGTGTCAAAGGTAGGAAATGAACATACTTGGTTAGGCGATCTACCACCACCAAAATGACATCAAATCCTTTAGATTTTGGTAACCCCTCTATGAAATCCAAACTAATATCAGACCAAGGCCTAGATGGTATTGAGAGGGGTTGTAGCAAACCTGCAGGAGAGATGGTTTCAGCTTTCATCCTTTAACACACCTCACATTCTTGAATATGTATCTTAAGATCTCCCTTCATACCATGCCAATGGAAATCTTGTTTCAGTCTACATAATGACTTCAAATACCCTGATTGTCCAGCAGAAGGGCTATTATGACTGCGGTTAAGGATCAGAGATATAATTTGAGGACTATCACCCACAAAACTCTTCCTTTATAGAGAATTACACCATTCTGCAGTCGAAACTTGTTGTCACTAAGGCTATTATCTTGCAAGGACTACAATAGGAGCTGCAATTTAGGATCTTGAGTGTAACTAGCTTTTATGCCATCAAGTTAGCTAGGCACAGGAAAAGAGATTAAACACAAGATGCCTTGCTTGTCTTCTTCCCGTCTAGAAAGAGATTAAACCCTGTTGTCTTTACCTTTCTTGTATTCAACCACAAAAGAATAACCCATAAGCTTGGATATCCACTTCTGCTAAGCTGGTGTACCAACCCTTTGTTCTAATAGAAACTTGAGAGCTTGTTGATTAGTCTTTATCACAAAAGCTCTTCCTACCATTAAGCTCTCCACTTTTTGACTGCTTCCACAGAGGCTAGAAGTTCTCTTTCATATGTAGAAAGATGCAAAGCTCTACCCTTCAATACTTGACTATGAAAAACAATTGGCCTTTGATCTTGCATCAGTGAGTGGGGCTGAAGTAGGTACAGGCCACTGCACCATAGCTGCAGTCTTCTTGATGGTTTCTCTATTAATTGACACACGTACGCCAACTACCATCTGCCTTTCTCACCAATAAAACAGGAGAAGAGAAAGGACTTTAACTAGGCCTAACATAACCTACTTCAAGTAATTCCTTAATTATCTTTTCTATTTCAGTTTTTTGATAGTAAAGGTACCTGTATGGTCTTTCACAGATGGGTTGAGTCTCATTCTTCAAATTGATTTGATGCTCATGCCCTCTGGAAGGTGGTAGCCCCGTTGGAGTCTCAAAAACTTGTGCAAATTCTTCTAGTAGATGAGTAATGTTTGTAAACTGACGGTCCCGATTTGCTGCAGTGTCTGGTACAGTAATCTGCAGAACCAAGCCTTTCCTAATTGAAGACTTGAGGAACTTGCCACTCTCTTGCAAGGAAGAGCTAGGGGGTCTTAACCCTTGTAAAAGAACCTTTTTCCCATGTACATAAACTGCATTGTCAAGGATTTGAAGTCCCATTGAATGAGGTCAAGGGAGCTGAGCCATTGAGTACCAAGTACTATATCACAACCTCCCAAGGAAATTAAATGCAACACCAAGACAAAAGAATTCCCTTTCATCTTGATTGGCACGTCAGCACAAGTTCCTTGAGTCATGATCACATCTCCATTTGCAACCTTGACAGTAAACCCTGTTCTTGATGACATTGGAAGCTTTAAAGCTTCCAAGAGTGAGGAATCAAGGAAATTGTGGGTACTGCCAGTATCAATAAGGATGACGACCCAGTGATTGTTGATTCGTGCAAGGACTCTCATGGTCTTAGGTGATGGTTGACCAATTAATGCATACAAAGTGAATTCTGTTGTTTGGCTAGCAATTCTTGAATCAATATCAAACACAGAATTATCAGCTGCATCGAACTCAATTATTTCTTCGAGATGACACCCTTGCAAATGCTCTGGACAAGGTTGGAAACACTCCATTAGAAAGAGCTTAGGAGATGTACACTTGTGCCCTGGCTTCCAGTGTTCATCACAATGATAACACAATCCTTTTTTCCTTCTTTCATCCATCTGCATTGGGGTAATCTTGTGAATTGGAATCTTGGGTTTATACTGCTCTAATCTAAAATCTCCCTTGGGCATTCCCAAAATTGATGGAGGTGCAACTTCTTGGATCCCTTTAAGACTTTTCTTCCCAGTTAAGAGATACTCTTCTTGTATTTTGGCTAACCCAAAGGCTGCATTTAGATTCACTGGATTAAACATTCGAATAGGGAGTCTCACTTCATCTTTCAATCCACTTAAGAAACAGCTTAACTTGTGCTTTTCAGATAAACCTTTGATTCAATTTGAGAGTGATTCAAATTGACCCTTGTACCATTCTGCCTTAACCTGGTGAGAGCTTCCATGGGATCGTCGTATGCTGTATTGCCAAATCTGATCTGCAATGCTTTTACAAACGCTTCCCAACTTGTGAACAGTCTTGCCTCCTCTGCATCCTGGAACCATATCAAGGCTTCGCCATCCATATGGTATGAAGCCATTAAGATTTTTTGATGTGCTGGTGTATTATAAAATATCTTTGCACAAATTTTTAAACTTTCTAAAGTACCTACATCTTTTAGTTGAATAATTTTAAATTTAAAAACACAAATTGGTTAAAAGAGTATGTAATTTACTATTTTTTAAAAAAGTTCCTAAGTTTTAGGCTTTTAAACTTTTATCAAGATCCTAAAAATTAGGACATTGTCTTTATCTCACTTTTAAACATTATTTCACTAAACCCAAAATAAAAAATAAAAAAGAACCTTATTGCACACGCAATGCGCGTGTGATGAGTCTAGTCTATACTATTTATAAGATGATTCATCTCTTTAAACTGGATTTTTATGCAGTTCAAAAATACTCCTAAACCTTAGGTTTAATGGGAAAAAAATTTGAGGACAACCCGGAAAAAATATATCTTCAACTTTACTTAAAATGCCTACAAAATAGGACACTCTCCTACTAATCTATATCTTTTTTTTTTTTTTGAAAACTACTAATATGTGTTTAAAACAAACTTATCCAAATTTAAAAAAAAAATGAAAATTACAACAGTAGACACAAAAAAAAAAAAAAAAAAAATTGCTTGCGATGAGGCTAGTATATATATAAGAGGATTTTCTTCTTTCAACTGGACTTTCATGTGGTTCAAAAATATTCTCATTAATGAAAGGTAACTTCATTTAGAAATAGGGTCATAAATGTCAAATAACAAATTTCATTTTGAATTCAAAAGAGAATTCCTAAAATTTAGGATTTTTTCCCTTCACGTTCAAAAAAGAAATTACAATTACTACTTATCTTTAAAATTTATCTTTTTTATTTGTTTGAAAAATAAAAAAATATAATTTTAAATTATAATAGATGGAAATTATTAACTTTTACAAAAAAAAATAGAAGAGTTTCTAAGCACGTGCAACGCACATGCTGTGTGTATATATATATATATATATTAGGGGTGTCAATGTTCGACCCAACCCGCGAACACGACACGAACCCGACACGGGTTTTTTCGGGTTAGGGTTAGGTCTTAATGAGTTTGGGTCATAAACGGGTCGACCCGAAAGCGACACGATAAGAAACGTGTCATAAATGGGTCAACCCGCATAACCCGCAATAGACATGTTTGACACGCCAATTTATTTGTGTCAACCCGAAATGACCCACTTAACACAACCCATTTACCTCGTATAACAAATAAATATTTATTTTATTTTAGATTTGTCAAATACCTTTTATATCCAACATATATTTTAAATTTAAAAAGAAAAGTGAGTAATTACAAAATTTTACAAGGGATATAATTGGAAATTGAAACTTTACAGACCCTAAAACTACTAATACTTTTTTTTTTTTTTTTTTTTGGCATAGAACTTACACAAATGAAATTGGATGAGCTTGTGGAAGATGTTATGAATTTGGACATCAACAAAGAATCTATGGATGATAATTGTGGTCATAGTTAGGATTAGTCTATTGTTTGCTCAAATTCTTTCAATATTGATACTTAGCATTTGGCGAGTTCCATTGATATTATATTTTTGTTGAACTATGTTATTTTATTTTTGTTAAACTTTGTTATTTTGAATTTGAGTTGAAGTGTATGCACTTCTTTTGGAGTGTAAATAACTTATTTCTAGATGAATGTTATATTTTTGTTGAACTATATTATTTTGAATGTGGGTTGAAGACTTGAAGTGTATGCACTACTTTTTGGGATGTAAAAAAAAAAAAATTTCTAGATGGATGTTATATTTAATATTATGCAGGTTGAAATGAGTTGTGTTACATTCGTGTCAACCCAACATGACTCGTTTATTAAGTGAGTCAAATGGGTTAGGTCAGGTCAACCCGCCTTATTAACAGGTCAGGTTAGGGTTGAAGGATCATGACACGATTATTAAATGGGTCGGGTTAGGGTTGAGCCATTTAGTCGAATACCCCTACCTCGACACGACACGAACCCGACACACTAACCCAAATTGACACCCCTAATATATATATATATATATATATATTTATATATATATATATCGGTGTTACTTGTGCAGAGACCTCTTGTAGGATAGCATGAGATTCTACCATGTGACGCATTTCTTGAGATTCACCTTATATATTTGGGCTTTCATCCCAACAAAGTTTACATTTATATCAAAGTATTTATTTCGGCGATAATATTTTCTAAATGAGTTATTTTTCAAAAAACATTTTCTATAAAACTATCTTATTTTTTTTTATAGCAACCTTAAATGAGTTGAAAAATAATTTCCTAACTTCCTATATTTTAATTTGTTATGAAATAGAGTTGTTTTCCAAAAAAATTTAATGGAAAAAAATCTCTAAAAATAAGCCATTCTTTTTTTGTTGATCAAAAATAGTTTTCTTTTGACTCATTTTTTCTGATTCTACCAAACACTAATAAACACTGAAAACTATCTTTATACAAGATTTTCCATGAAAACAAACGGAGCGTTATGAATATATTAATTATCTATATTTATGCATTAATTATTAATATTAAAGGAATTTATATGATTTTTTTATTATTTATAAATTCTATATATGAAACAATTTTTTTTGGAACAATAATAATAATGGATTTATAATATAACATTCTTCCCCATATTTAATTGCTTTGAGAACCATTGACATACAAGCCATCTAAAATTAAATATTTGTGAATTTATAAAATTAATCTTAACAATTTAGATTTTCTAACTCCTTTATAAGGTATTCTTGCTCAAATTTAGTTGCTTTTGCAACAATTGAAACAAAGTCCAACAAAAAATTAAATAAATTTAATAACACACAATCAAGAATGTAAAAAAAAAAAAAAAAAATTTGAAGACTATTTACATTCTTGAGTAGGCATGAAATATGTGTATTTGTATGAGTCACTATATCATGCAATTTCAAGTTTGCAAACACATATGGTATGATCAAATCACTACACTACTTTGTCTTTCTATTTTGATTATAAAATAGAATACTAAAGATTACAATTTTTTAGAAGGAAAATTATTGAAATTTTTTTTTTTGATACATTGATAGTTGGGGTGGGGTGATTTGAATCCTAAGGGCACGTTTGGTACACTATAATGATTATTATATGAGAATATGAATAAGTATTACAAGGAATACATTAAGTTGGAATATAATAAGTATTACTATTCATTAGTTTGGTGACTACTTAGAAATAAAATTCTGAATATGCATCCACAATTTAGTAGAGTATAAAAAGAATGTGTAATTAAATCATTTTTAAGTCAAATTTCCTAAAATACACTTATTTTAGGGTGTTCAAAATAAAGCTAATAATTAATAATAAGGAAAATTTGTTTTCTTTCCTTTTGAAAATGTGGCAATTAATGGTTTTTTAGGAAATTTTTTTAAAAAGTTATTACATAAGATGAAGGAATAGATATTCAGTACTTTTGATAAGAAATAGTTATTCCTCATTTTGAAGAATAGCTATTCATAAGGAATAACTATTCATTGTAATAAAAACATAACCAAACAACCGAATAGTTATGCCATAGGAATATCTATTACATTACAGTGTCTATTACAGTCTACCAAACGTGCCCTAAGTGTTTCTGATGAAAATACCAGAATGTGCCCACTAATTGAGCTCTCTTAGCAAAAATTATTGAAATATTAAAAGAAATTAATAACAAGTGATCAGATAGTTTTTAGTAATTGACAAAGGTGAAATTGGTGAATAATCAACCACGATCAACCTGATCTACAATAAATAGCAACTGTAGCTATTTAATTTTGGTCCCCTAAATTTCTCAAAATAATTAATGCAATTAAATGTCTCAAAAATAAAATTTTACCAAAAAGTCCCCAAAAACCGAGTTTTAATTGAAAAATTGACCATCCAATTAGAGTAAGAACGGTTCCATGATAAAGGGCAAATTATCTTCGATTTGACTATTCGTGGGTATAATCGGGATAGAATTGAGTCAGATATTGTCAAAATGTAGAAAAAGTTAGTTATTCCTTTAGGAAACTTGCTGAATTTTATCTAAAATATATTTTGAAAGTTTCATGTAAAACGGATTCAGGTGATTTGAAATATGAGTATTATTTTGATAAGTTTGGCTTACTTTTAGTACCTTTTCAATTGGATATGTCATTTTGTTTTAAATATACAATAGTAAGTGGTAGTAAATTTTAATTTCTACATTTTATTTAGTTAGTGAGTGATGTGGCAGTTTCTCATTAAAATAAGAGAAAATTTTATTTAAAAAAATATTGAAACTAAGCCAAATCCTATTCTGATTATCTCGAGACACGTGCTTTTAACATCCATTAAATTGCATCCATATTTATCGAAGGAAATTGTCTAATATTTCTTGGAATACATGTTGCTATTTTTATTGGGTCCACATTCATTTAAGTTATTCTTTGTATTTTATTAGAACTAGATGCAGACTCGTGTGATGCAATTTAATTTCATGATTTATTTTTTTGTTAAGTAATGTTATAATTATTTTCTAATGTTATTATTTTTTAACAAAGTATAGTTCATACAATATATTAAGTTGTCTAGATTAAGAAATCTATATTTTTTTTAAAATTAAAATTGAAAGTGTTTTAAATTTTGCAATTTTTTTTGAAGGAAATGTAATAAATTTTACATTCAATTATTATATAAGGCAGGATATTTTATAAATAATGTAATGTGTGATTGAAATTTGTTTATAGTGCTCCTTACAAATGGTTCATTCTCTATATATCTTGAATGATCTAAGAGAAAGCAAATATAAATAAATTCATCACTTATATTAGAAAATAAAAGACCAGACTTTAATAAGAAAATAAAAATGTAATTTTATCAAAAATCTACCAACATTACGCTAAGAATGTGATATAATTGTCAATGAAACAACTCATCTTTCTACACAAAAAAATCTCCTCCCAAAGCATCATCGATTTGGACTGAATTGGACGGAAGTGTTATGCTAATATGACTCAACAGGAGTGTAGAAATAATAAAATACTACGTTTTAGCTTTTATATATCATATAGATGATCACATCAATCTTTATCAGAATATGCATGCAATGTTTTGGGTAATTTCATTCATTTTTTTTTTAATCATATTATTGAGGAACTTGTCTCAATTTTATTTATTGACTTGGTTAATCATTGTTAAAATTTTACTGTCCATATGCATTGCAACCCTTGCCTTAATGAGAATTTGCTAGCTCTAATTGAAGCCACATAAAGATCCAAGATTTTGCCCACATTTATTTTGCATAAAAAAGAAAAAAAGAGTCACCATATATCACAATTTTTTTCCTCGGCAATTGTGCTTTATAAAATATAAAGCCAGTTACATTGATATTTGTTAAGGTTTACTATGAGAGTTATGTAATGTCACAAGATGCTAATTTGAAAAGTTTTATTCTTCATTATTTTAACTAAATTATTATGCATTATTGCTATGAAATTGTTTATGATATAACTCAAATTTTTAATGTTGGTGGAAAATCATTTGAAATGGATTGTATTGGGGAAATAAAAATATATATACAAGTGCCTTTTGTTCTTGGTCTCCTCATGCGTTAAACCTTTGACGAAGTAATTTATGATGATTCTAGTATCATTATTATGATCATATGTTAGATATTTATCATTGTAATATAAAGCATCAGCATTTTGCTGCCTGCAACTCTCAACTATTTCTTGATCAGGGAATTGCTAATCTTGAATGTCAACAGATTATTTTGCGTTTGAACAGGCAGAGGCTAATTAACTTTTACTCTCCTGAGCCAAAGAAAAATTTGCTCCTTCCGGCCCATAGGTTCATATGCAGATGCAAGCTCACGGATTATACTACATCTTATTTCAATATACAAAATGCATTATATGAGATTAAAACATTAGATATTTTTATTCCATAATACCTTGTGGGCTACCTCCACTGCTTGCTCTAACTTGTTGATCAGGAAGAGTACTTTGTCTTTCTCCTCTTTAGGCATGGATAAACAGTGCGTGGTGCATGACTAAGCCTTTGGATTATCATTTGCATGGTCTAAGGGAAAGTGTGGTCTTGCAATCACAATCAGATTAGCTATCCTGTGCATTGTAATGCCGAAAACCTCAGTCATATCTAAATCTTTAGCTGTAACACCAGGGGGAAGCTCCCAATCAAAGCCGTGGAGAAGTTGAGCCAGAGCTAGCTCAATACTTGCTGTTCCGAATGTGATAGCTGGGCTGCTTCTTCTACCAGCACCGAAAGGAATGAGCTCGAAATGCTGTCCCTTGAAGTCAATTGGGCTATCCATAAATCTTTCTGGTTCAAATGTGTCTGGATTTTCCCAACACTCTAAATCTCTCCCTACTGCCCAGGCATTAACAAGAAAACGAGTTTTGGCTGGAATATCATACCCATCAATGTTTACGTCTTCCATGGATTCTCTTGGGAGTCATACTGGAGCAGGAGGATGTAATCGATAGATCTCTTTAATTACAGCTTTCATGTAGTGCATCTGTGGCAGATCACTCTCCAAAACAACTTTTCTGTCTCCAACGATGCTTCTTACTTCAACTTGTGCTTTTTCCATGACTTTGGGGTTCATGATAAGTTCTGTCATTCCCCAGTCAAGGGTGATGAAACTAGTATCAGTTCCTGCAGCAAACATATCCTGCAGCAATGATACTAATCAGTGTAATTTTCATGCTAAAACTTAGCAATAAGTTCATGGATACAATAACTTTCACAATCTTTTTTCACAACCACTAAGGTGGGATATAATGATTGGTGCGAGGGCGAAACTAGTAATAAGGTTGCCCCCAAATTTTAGGAAATCCTTTTATAGTATTTGTAATTATTGAAAATTTTGAAGTGTACCTTATAAAAATTGGAGTTGCGCTCCTCTCCCTCCCCAATATTTTAGTTTGTTAGGTATATAGCACTTTAGGTTGGCAAATCATGAACAAAAGTATTAGTCTTGTGTGTTTTTAAAGTCTAATTCAAGTTCAAGATTAAGTCCTAGGAACAGATCAAGATAAAGTAAGTCATTATATCCTTGACACCTATGTCAAATACTTGTCGATCAATTGAGATTGTCTCGATAGGTTGTCGATCGATTAAGAATCATGAGACTTGATTTTTTGTCTAGCCCATTAAGTCAGCTAATCACTTGGAATTTGTGCATACATTGCAGAGAGAGAGAGAGAGAGAGAGAGAGAGAGAGACGTGCCTCTTGAAACATATAGTACTTTATTACATTACATAGATGATGAATAAATGAAAAAGCCAAACTCTGTACAGTATCTCTTGGAATCCTGAATATGTTTCTACCAATAATTGTACTAATTTACATATGTTTTTCTCCTTTCAATCGGTACTAGTTGAATATAACTTCTATTATAGGGATCAATTTCTAGTCGCATAACTTAATAATAATTCTGTAAAGCTTCCGTATAATTTTCTTCAGATTGAGCTAACACCTGTTATGGTCGTAGAGTGAGAAAACCTAATCTCTCTTTCTTTCACTATAATACTAGAATTTTAGAAGCAAATTGAAGACAGTGTTTTTCAATATATATTGAAATTGAAGCAATAGTGTTATCCAAATGCTACTATTGTGGAGTGAAATTTTTAAAAGGTTCTTGAAGTCACTCAGAGATTCTAGTCATAAAGTAGAGGTGTGTCATCCGTGAAGTATCCATGTTGTTGAACAGTTTAGAGGTTCTGAAGCAGTCGTAGGTTTTCTTTTTTCCTGTAATTTGTTCTATAGGGGTAGAGTCTAGGTAAATTTTTTACTTAGATTATAAACTTCTCTTACTATAGTGGATTGTTCATTTGGGGGAAATTTTCCGCGTACTAGTTTTCCCCTTGATTGTTATGTGATTAGAGATGATTTGTATTCATATTGGCTTATAATTAGTTAATTTGACATATTTGGACATAATTGGAATTTGATTGATTAATCTGTTGCATTATTGAATTCAGGGTCTAAATTTTCCTAACACAGTTTAATTGTGTTCTTAAAAACAAATAAATTATATTTTCAACCCTATAATTTATGAGTTGTAACAAATTAAACCTTGGTGTTTTGGTCTGGTGATAAAGAGCTATTATCAAGAGCAGATGCTATAGGTTGAAATTCTTTCAAAAAAAATAAAATAAAATAAACCTTGAAGTTTTAAAAATAACAAATTAAACCTTATACTTTCAAAAGTAACAAATTAAACTCCAAGACTTTCGAAAAAACAAATTAAACTTCAACCCATTGTGTTTGAGATATAATATAGGTTCAAGGTTTAATTTGTTACTTTTGAAAACTCAAGATTTAAATTATTATTTTTTAAACTGTAAGGTTTAATTTATCACCTTTTAAAACTTCTTGTTTTAATTTGTTACTTTTAAAACTATGTGGTTTAATTTGTAACACACTTAAAATGAAATTTCCCAAAAAATAATTGGCCAATCGGTCTAATAGTTATAGATACAAGCTACTTTTTTTCCTCAAATTCATTTTTTGTTGTAAAATTTTGCTCTTGTGCATTAGTTAAAGTTTTGTATTATTCATGTCTTTGATATTCGTTGGTTCCATTGAAATTTTGTTATTCACTTTAGTAGGCAATCCAGTCATAGTTTTAAAAATCGGACTAGCTGGGAACCGGAGACCAATTCGGTCCAATAAAAACCGCTAAAATCGATCAAAACCGGGAACGAGGTATAAAAATGGATCTTTGACCGTACCGGTTTTTAAAACCATAAATCTAGTAATTTGAATTTGTTTGTTTTTAGACCCCTTAAAACACAACCAGATTAACCTAGTTAATTAGCCAAGTTATTACTTAGTCCAAATTCAAGATCTAAGTTAACACAATCATATAATCATATCAATGTAAAGTGCGGAATATAAAGAATACAAAAATATGATGACCCAGGAAACCAAACAGGTAAAAACCTAGGGAGGATTTAACCTAACTATCCTCAAGGTATACCTGAATCCACTATGAAAGAATCGAAGTTTCACAATAGCGACTTAGACCACTAACATCCTATTGCTACCCACCAGTAGAAAACTTACTGACACGACCACGTGCAAGCTCCGAGATCACATACTCCTTCTTTCTTGGATTCTCCAACAAGTACAAGCATCCCCGCTTGCGTATCTTTAAGCTCTTTAGTGCAGCAACTGAATGATCATCAAGCTCTTAATGAAATCTCCTTCTTGATAATCCTAAGCATGTGTGAAGACAACCACCTCTCAGATCTCACAAGAGATTCACATATACAGCAGATAGAGCAACCACAAAAACATGGCTAGGGTTTCCCTTTTATACTTAGGGCAAAACGTAAAACCCTACACGTCATATGGGCTTAGGGCTGAGTTGGAAATTCTGCAAAAAAAACATTCTACCCGACTTTCGATTGGTCGAGTCTAATTCTCGATCGATCGAGCCAGTCAGAATTGCACACTCAATTCTGCAGTTAACTCGATTCCAACTTTACATAAAAGACCTATACTTTGAGCAAGTCTAAACAAGATTAACATCTGTTTTGATCATGGTTTGCCAACAATACAAATTAGAGTTCTAATACATTAGTTCCTAAGTACTTAGAACCTAACATAATTGAAAAATGATAATTTTCAAAATGTCACTATGGAAATGATAAAAGATGAATTTTGTTCCATGAAAGATCGTCATTGAGTAGAATTTGGATGGGAGCTACTAATTTTTTTATTATATATTTTTGTATATGTCTAATATCAAATGATTCTCCTGAAAAAATATACGTAAATTTGATAATTTTGTTAGCGATATATTTATGAATAATGACTTACTCTAGTATTAAACATTAAGGTTTGTAAATGTGTGTGTGTATTTGTTATATAATAAAATGATGTTAATGATAACCTCATATGAAAATTATGTTATATTATACTAATAACTATCAGCCGCCTTAATTAGTTGTGAACAAAAAGTTTATGATTTTTTTTAAAAATTTGATTGTGGTCTATCTATTGTTTTAGCTTGATCTTTAGTTTTGAAAAAAAAAATTATGAAATAGTGTAACAATCAAGTTTTGAAATAGTCTAACAATATCTATCTTTTATGCCAATATCTATCTTTCCACTTAACCAGATGATGTGATCGGGATGGAAAATTATTAAATATTTCTATAATATTATATTGAGGTAATATTCCAGAGCAATAAGTTCAAAACATTATATAAAAACTAACCTTGTCATCTTATTTTTATATTAGAATGTTTGTTTTTATTATCTTTCCACTTAACCAGATGACGTGATCGGGATGGAAAATTATTAAATATTTCTAAAATATTATATTGAGGTAATATTCCAGAGCAATAAGTACAAAACATTATATAAAAACTAACCTTTTCATCTTATTTTTATATTAGAATGTTTGTTTTTATTATTGTAAATCATCATATTACATCACATCACATTAGTTCCTAAAAAAAAAAAAAAAAAATCACATCACATAGCATTAGGTGTATTTCAAAAACCCCTAATAATTCCTCGAATAAGATTGTAACATGTAAGTAACATGCCAAAATCTATATAACCTTTTCTTCTTATTTTTATATTAAATAGTGTATTTTTATTATTGTGAATCATCACATCACATCAGGTGTATTTCAAAAATCCCTATAATTCCTCGATTAAGATTGTAACATGTAAGTAACGTGCCAAGGAAATTTGCCAAATGGTTTAGCAATTTCACCATGGATCTTTCGAAAGCAACTTTGAGCAAAAGTTTGAAATATATAGTTTTTTTTAGGACTACAACACACTATTTTGGGAAATAAATCCAAAAGTTTAAAACACTATTTACTGCAATTTATTAAATACAAGCACAGTTTAGAGGTGCTATTAGTTGTAACTTGATACTTGTTGTAAGTGTTCAACCATTGAACTACTAAGAGAACTGATTAGAGGCACTAGGGTTCAAAGATTACTCTCATCTAAGGGCATTCTCATTTGGCAAAACCCATTAAAATGCAAAATAAATAACACTATAACTAAAAACAGGGAAAAAAAAAAAAAAAAAAACCTAGCTCTATCTAGTTATCTATTTTGCATAAAATTATGCACAATATATACTACCATGCTTATCTAATTATAAGTAGCTTATATAAAACTTTTCACCCAATATTTCATTCACACTTTCTCTCTCCTTTAAACTCCTCTAAATAGGAAAAAAAAATTATATAAATATGGTTTGTTTAAAAAGAAAAAGATTATTTTAATATGATGGTTGCGTTTGACATTGGTTGAAAAATGCAATTTTTTTTTTTTACTATTTAGCTTATTTTTGTTACTAGTCAGCTTATTGTTGCTGCTATTCATGGGTCCCGTTGCACTTTTTGATATTATTCATGGATTTCGTTGAACTATTTTAGCTAGTTTTTACTATTTAGCTTATTTTTGTTATTAGTTAGCTTATTATTACTACTATTCATGGGTCCCATTGCACTTTTTGGTATTATTCATGAGTTTCACTGAACTATTTTAGTTAGTTTTTAGCTTTATCTACTGTACTTTTAGTAAAAAAATTTCAATTTTAGATAAATAAGCCGTTCTTAATCGGACTCGACGTGTCCGAATTTTTTTTTAAAAAAATGGTACCTAGGATGTGCTATAAATGCAAAATAGAAAAAAGTTATTTATTTGCAATATAAAAGTAGATTGTTTTTTATTCAATTTTTTTTTTTTGGTGTGTGCATAACCAAATAAAGGTGTACAAAAAACCGAACCTACCAATTGATTACACTAGCACCAATCAAAATCAATTGCCACAGGCAGTCTGCAGTCACTGAGTTGCCAGTCATGGTGGACTGGTGGAGGTGCAGTGCAGTCCACAATTATGGTTTTAGAAAATCACAAAAACTGCACCGAACCAATTAAGTCACAAACCCCATTATGGTACAGTGTGGGATTTAGAAAAGCTACACCTTACGATTCAGTGACAAAATACCGCACTACATGGCACCGCACCGTGTACACCCCTACCCACATCAAAAGTAGAGACTTTGTGCATATCAATTTGGAGTAATGGTCCCTGTCTTGTTATACTGAGGACAGTTCAACATCATTGATTGGTTCACTCTTTTATTTTTATTTTTATTTTTTTTTCCCAGTTGGGTGTTTTTTCTGGTGACAAATTATCGTTGTTAATACCGACGAATTCCTAATAGAACAGTAATGAAAGCTATCGTTGAGAATCTCGAAGATTTTTCTAAAACCATACGAGTTATATGCCAACTTGTTTAGTCCGCTACGCAATCACCTTTGATTTGGTGAAATTGGGCAATTGACTAAAACTCTACAATTTTAGTTTAATAAGTATAATATATATCTAACAAGGCAAAGCTCATGTGTGTTTAACGTTACGGTTATAAAGTAAGGGTTTGACTTATTTCCAGTACTTTTTAAACTGAAATATCTTTTTATTTTAACTAGCTTGTAACCACATGCATATACATGAATATACTTAAAATATATATTAAAATACATAGTATAATTTTTACCTATATAATTTAAATATTATTGATAGTCATTTTTATATTTTTTTTAACTCTTTAAAAAGTCTTGTAAGAATATTATTAGGTAGAAAATGTAAATTGTCTATATTTTTAAAAAAATTTTATGTTCATTAATTCTAAACTTTTTGGATTTTGTATGGTACTTTACTTTCAAGAAATCAAGTACTGGGTAAATTTTTTTTTTCACTTTTTTTTTTCTTTTGCAAATTTTATATTATTAAGTGAATTATAAATATTTAAGATCGTAATTAGTATTTAGATTATGGACTGTGGAGTGATTTATCTTTTTTTTTTTTCTTTTTGTATGGTGCTTTACTTTCAAGAAATCAAGTACTAGGTAATTTTTTTTTCACTTTTTTTTTTCTTTTGTAAATTTTATATTATTAAGTGGATTATAAATATTTAAGATAGTAATTAATATTTAGAGTGTGGGCTGTGGAGTAATTTATCTTTATCTTTTTTTTTTTTTCCTTTTTGTATGGTACTTTACTTTCAAGAAATCAAGTACTGGGTAATTTTTTTTTTGCTTTTGTAAATTTTTTTCATTTATTCATTTCTAGCAACTATATTTTTCAAATTCTCAACCACTATATTTTTTAAATCTCCCAAGGTTATCATTTTTGGTAACATTTTAATTTGAAATTTATCAAATCTATATAATTTGGAATGAAATTATTCATTACTTTTTCCCAACAAAATTCATTAATTTTTTTGCCTAGTTTTATTTTTTAGGTTATGATTATTATTCATTAACTTATCATTATCCCTTTCTAATTTTTCTTTTAAAAAACCTATCAAATTTTAATTTAAGGGATTATTATTATTTTGATTGTTAAGTTTGGATTAAACAAAAATAAATTTTTTTTTAAATGATAATGATGAGTTTGAATTTAAGTTGGATTTGTTAGAGAGATAGAGTTTCACTCCTTATTAAATTTGGACTAAACAAAAAATAATTTTATTTAAATATTGTGCTGACATGGAAAATTGTGAGAGTTTCAAAGGGTTCGGTTATATATATATATATATATTTATATATATATGAGAACTGATATATCATCCACTAACTAAAAAATAGGTAGAGATTAAAACCCACTACCACTTATCATTGTATATTTAAAACAAAAGGACATGTCTAGTTAAAAAAAGTACTGGAGGTAAGGCAAACCCATAAAAGAATTGCATTTTAAAAACAAAAACAAAAAAAATCAAGTTTTCAATCTTACATGCTTAACCATATTTATACTAAAAATCAATTGATTTCTTAGATTTATGATGAGAATAATCATCATGTAATAGAGATAATAGATTAAAATTCTGTTGTATTTATAAATAAATAAAAAATTCACATAGCAGTATTTTTAGGTTTTCAGTATCTACAATACCCTCAACGTATAAAACAAACTAGCTAAATAAGGAATTGATTTCTTTTGTTATAATTCCTGATGTGTGATGTGTGACACTTTGTCTTTTACTTGGACATGGCAAATGGGTGGGTCGGGTCGGGTCTGGTCGGATTACAGGTTGGGTTGGATTGACCCATATTACATAATTTTTTTTTTTTTTAAGAAAACAACATGTATTTGCTATTTGGAAAGTCACACCGCAAATTACTTGATATAAAATGCATTACTTTAAATTTCTCACTCATATCAAGAATGAGCTCAACTAAACAAATTAATACTTATTTAATAATTTTAAAATTATACAAATGCCAACATTACTAACCAAAACAAAATAGCACAAATGATAAGTAAAACAAATACATAAGTTTTATTTCTACAAAATATCAACATCCCAAAACATAAAACAAAATTACAAATGCCTTATTGGATAACTAATTTGACAAAGAATAAAAGTATATAAGAAATTTATAATCTTGAAAAAACTAATTTTATAATCTATTATCAATTGTGTTTGGGACTCTCTTTTAATTTGAAAATATACATTAAAGTTTGATTGTTTACTTATTTATACATGGTCTCTTTTATAAATATAATGTCATTGTTAAGCAACACACACTCTAGGAAATATCATAATTTATTTTGAAAAGTAGTTTATTTTAGATATGAATTGTTAAAAAATAGGCCTAAGCATTCATAATTTATGCTAATTTCATTGATACTTTGGCTTCATTCTTTTCACACTTATAAATGTTTCTCATACATGTCTATAATTTTAAATATATGTTTTTAACTCTACTGCAACCAGATTATCTGGGCATGTATTTTGTATTTGATATCTAAAAATCTTTACTAATTATAGAATGCCTCAACTATTCATCTTTCAATTCATTTGCATGCAGTTATGTAAAAGTCTCAATTGTTTCTTTAAAGCTCACAATAAACAACTAAACCAATATTGTCTTATTTTTTTTTACCAAAAAAAAAGTTTTAAAAAATGGTTTGGGTCACGAGTTGGGTTGTAAGTCAAAAAAATCAGATTAGGTTACGGGTCAACCCGTATTTGCTTTGGATCAAAAAATTCAAGTTCGAGTTGAGTATTTTTTGGATCGGTTTGGGTCAAGTTAGAAAATTCTAACCCGTTTTACCATGTCTACTTTTACCCACTATAGGAGTCCTATTTCTACTTGATTTGGGTTATGTAATCTCCCTAGTTTCTTCGTAAAATTTTTCCTCCTCATCTTTTGCAGGTGTAGGCTGTTATCAAATCACATAAATTCTTGATATTCTTTTCTTGTGTGTGGCCATCTCTTTTTGGTCTACTTATTTTTCCATTCCTATTGTATGTGCCTGAGATTTTCTACTTACTCGTAGTAGTTGACATTAATTTTATACGCATTGACACCAATTACAAACAATAGACACTAAAGATTCCTACTTCAATTATATATACATACATAGATAATGAAGAAATTAAAGGTTCCTACTTCAATTATGTGAATATGTGATTAAAATATATTTTTTTAAAAAAATTATAGGAGTACTGATTAAAATATCATTGAATTATATGTATGCTTCTTAATAATTTAGACTTAACAGTATTTTTGTTTTAGAAAAAAGACAATGCATTTTAATTAACAAAGGCTGTTAAAATCAGCCTGAAGTACATCTGCAATATCTGGTGGTACATTTTCCATCTAGACTTAACAGTAAAAATAGCAATATTGTGTCTTTGAGCCAAGGCTAAAAACAATTGCCAGTTCTACTGTTTAATTTCTTACCAGAAAGAGTGGCTAAGGATTATAATCCACTTGACACACGTACGCCAATTAATACACTGTGCCACCATGTGTGCCAAATGTCAAACATTATTCACCTCCCCTTTTCTCAAAATTGGTTAACATCCAATATTCACAAATAAGTTCTGCCGTTTATTCTCAAAAAAAAAAAAAAAAATTCACAAATAAGTTTAAAAGATAGTAAAAGATGAAGTTATTGAGGTATTTAGGTACAATTCTAATTAGCTCAATTGGTAAAGTCTTTGATGGTTGAATAAAAGATTTGGGGTTCAATTCCCGTCTACACCAAAAACTGATTGGTGTCTTGGTCTGATGATAAAGAGCTATCATCAGGAGTGGACGCTATAGGTTGAAACTCTCTCTCAAAAAAAAAAAAAAAAAGTACAATTCCAATTGTTTCAAAAATATATATATATATATATATATATTGAAAACAACCAAATTAATTTTTTTAATAAATTGCAATAAATGAATATCCACGATAGACTATAAATTCCTTAAAAAGTTACAATTATCAAAATTTTAATCCAATTAAATCATATAAAGAGACTCAAATTAAGACATTACCATGTTGATTAAACTTTTTTACTCCATCATCTTTTTGGTAGGATTGATGACATTAAACAATAACATGTAATTCAATATCAGCTAATATATATATAATTTTTTTTTTTAGAATTATGTCAGCTAATATGATTCTCAGAAAAAAAAAAAAAATCAGCTAATATAAATATTACTCCATAATATTACCAGTTCATGTAAGTAATATTAATATTACATGGAATTTTTTTTTAATATAAAATTTACATCTAATATTTAACCTGAGGCTTATAAATATTAGCACCAAAATTTAATGTTGACATTAATTTTATTAAAAATTAATAAATTTATTGAATTCAATTATGTCTAATAAAGTTATAAATATATAATTACATCTAATATTATTTATATTAATAAAAAGTAATTAAATATTAAATTCATGTGATTATATTGATGACATGTAATATTATATGAGGCTTATCTTGTAATTTAATATTGAGAACTTATAATGTTTTAGATTTTCAAAATATATAATTATGTTTTTTTTAATAAGACTTAATTTGTGGCCAAAATATATCTTTGGTTATTCTAGGTTCAAACATTTTTTTTAACAGAATTTTATATTAATAAAAAGTAATTAAATATTAAATTCATGTGATTATATTGATGACATGTAATATTATATATGAGGCTTATCTTGTAATTTAATATTGAGAAATTATAATGTGTTAGATTTTCAAAATATATAATTATGTTTTTTTTAATAAGACTTAATTTGTAGCCAAAATATATCTTTGGTTATTCTAGGTTCAAACATTTTTTTTAACAGAATTTTTGGTTAATTATGTCAAAAATTGCCTAAAATTTGTGGTTTTAGAACTTTTGTAGAATCATATTACGCAACTTGGGAGTCATGGTCCTTTTCTTGTTTCGGAAGACAATTCAACATGGTCTATGGATGTTTTATTGTTGGGTCCAATTAACGTATGTCCTTAAGGCATAAATTAATAATCCATTTTAGAAAACTTTTTGTAAAATACAAAATACATGCAAAGGTATATGTAGAGGATGTCTTGTGACTGTAGAGGATGTCTTGTGACTTACAGTATAGAGCCAGCACTATATATCTTGCATTTGGTATATGTAGAGGATGTCTTGTGACTTACAGTACGTGAGCTCCACCGACGTATGGATCTCGCATATTATGAGAAGACTGTTGTATACATCAAATGCAGGATAAATTGTCCCCTGCATTCATGTTGAACGCTTCAAATTGAAGTAAAATAACACTGTAAAAGATTTTAAAGAGACAATCTAGCCAAAGAAAAAAAAATGTAAGATGAGATGTAACTAAGTAACAATTTAAAAGCAAGGACAGAATAGGAGAAGCAACTTTCTTGGTCCCTCCAATTACTATCAATACATAAACTAGATCTAAATGCAATATTCGTTGACTGTTGATCACTAAAAGAAGCTCTCTGTTAAAATGCTTTACCAAGATTTTTCGTGGAGACCTTAATTTGCTTACCTACGCCTAATTAACCACTCAACACGTACAGTCATGCACCCACAAAGAAAACTTCACATACAAAGTGCCCCCTGCACACTTAGTCATTCATTCATTCCTTACGTATTACATTCTCCACACTCCTTGAATCTTTACCCCATATATATATATATATATATAAAATTGGGTTTTACTATTGTATATTTTTAGGACATCCATTAATAAATAATTTTAAGAAATTTTTTATGAGAAAATGAAGAAGTGATTAACTTTTTCTTTACGGTTTTTTCAATGTTTTATAAAATATTTTCTAAAATGGTTAATTATTAATAGATCCCATGGTTTATTAAGGAAGTTTTCCTTTAGCCATGCAAGAAAAGCCATTAAATTTTTTATAGATATAAAAGTGAGTATATAATTCCACTTGCTCTGTAGATGGTCATCTATTTATATTTGCAGCTTGCTCTCTCTTGAACATTTGTTTATGGACTTTTCTCCGGCCATAGTTCTGATTTTTTGTTACAACATTTTTATAATTTATGGCCTATGTATAATGTCAATAATCAATTTATATATAAAGCTTATCATTTTAACAAATTATGTCAAAGTTTGTGAAAAAAAATTGTTTAATAATAAATCTAATAACACAACAAATGTCAAAAAAATTTTTTGGGTAACAATTGAGGTTTATAGATTGTGTTTGTTGTATAATAAAATGATGTCAATGATAACCTCATATAAAAATAATGTTAAACTAATCACTATATCAGCCGCCTTAATAAGTTGTAAAAAAAAGTTCTCAAAATTTGTTTCTTGATTGTGGATTTTGTATTTTTTTTTTTAGCTTGATCTTTAATTTTTTAAAAAGTTATGAAATAGTGTTACAAATAAATTTTCATGCAAATATCTATCTTTCCACTTTACCATATGAAGTGATCGGGACAAAAAAATTATTAAATATTTCTACAATATTACTGAGGTAATATTTCATACCAATTAATAAGTGCAAAACACTATATAAAAACTAACCTTTTCATCTTATTTTTATATTAAATGGTTTATTTTTATTATTGTAAATCATCACATCACATTAGGTGTATTTCAAAAATTCCTAATAATTCCTCGATCAAGATTGTAACATGTAAGTAGCATGCCAAGGAAAAAATGTCCAGTAATAGAGTCCCATTTTGAATGGTTCCAAAGTACTTTGAAGTAGTTAAAACTCTTTTAGTTAAAATTAATTTGCCAAATGTTTAGCAATTTCACCAAGGAGCTTTCAAAAGCAACTTTAAGGAAAAAGTTTGAAATGTATAGTTTTTATAGGACTACAACACACTGTCCTGGGAAATAAATCCAAAACTTTAAAACACTATTTACAGTAATTTATTAAATACAAGCACAGTTTAGAGGTGCTGTTAGTTGTAACTTGATACTTTTTCCACTTTCTTTTTTTCTTTTTTTGTGGGGTGCGCCATGCCAGAGCAATAGTGCAACGCTTGGGCGACACTTAAGAGTCCTAGTAGCGAGCCACTATGGTGGGTTCTTCCCCTCAAGAAATAAATTTAATATCGTCTGACCTGATGGGCCACATATCAGATATTAAAATGATAAGAACATATTAGAGGCACTATAGGACTCAAAGATTCCTCTCATCTAAGAGGGTTTTTTTTTTTTTTTTAAGAGAGTTTCAAGTTTCAATTTAGGGCGTCCACTCCTAAAAAGCATTGTCATAGGGTCATGTAAAGTCTATAAAAATGCAAAATAAATTACATTATAACTAAAAATAAGAATAAAAAAGAGAGAAAAAAGCTCCATCTAGTTACCTATTTTGCATAAAATTATATACAATACTATTGTAGGAGGGGTAGCTAGTGATGAAGCCCAATCAAAAGAGGAATGGGCTCAAAAGCAGGCCCGATGCATTTAAATTGTAGAAATCGGTTATCAAGGCCAACCCTTAAATCCTTAATAGCTTCACTTGGTGATTTTAAGAAAGGAAATAATCTAAGACAACAGTTTAAGAAGAGAATAATAGAGAGAAAAACAAGCATTCTTATTCAAGTTCTTCCTTGGGCTGGCTGCGGAGCAATGGATCTTAGGTTTATACACTTCTTGGTTATAAAATTCTTAATTCCTCTCTCTTTCCTTTCTATATATATATATATATATATATATATATATTAAATTTCTTTTTTATCCCCATTCTAGGAGGATCGATCTTCCTTACTATATATAGCTACTGGGATTGCATCCTAACCTTCCACTTGGATGTTTGTTGATCCTTTTTTGGATACTTGTCCCACTGTTGCTTTGCCAGTGGTGGTAGAGTAGGATGTAGGTTGTGGGAGCACTGTTTAGGGGTCGTTCTGCCATTAATGTAGCAGGCTAAGTTGGTACAGTGTATTAAATGTGGAGGTAATATGTGCTTTATCTGGAAGCTTCCTCATCTCATTGCTTGCATGTTTCTACTTCTTTCCTTGACCTTCAGTCCTATGATCTTGGTGGTTTGTCTAAAGTCTCCCAAGGAGCGTATGCTCCTTAGGCTCCTCGGGCGGGCCACCTTCTTTAGTTTCACTATCTGGATTATCTTTATTGTGTTGGGCTTGAACTGATGAATAGTTGGGCCCAACTGCTCCTCAGGTCGAGCCTATTTGATGATCTTCCTTCTTCAGGCTTCCCCCTCCCACAGCTACCATGTTTATCTAAATCAAGGGAGTCGATTCCGTACTGTACTGGTCGGTACGGCCGATATATACCGTACTGGCAAGCAAACCGGTACATATAACCCTCCTATTTCATACCGGAAAAAATATCGGCCGTACCGGCCATGTATCGGCCGTACCGGCCATGTATCGGCCTTATCGGCCAATTTCGGGCAATACCGGCCGGTACAGAAAAAAGTTTTTTATTTTTATTTTTAAGTTTTGTAATTTTTGAATTTTTGTTAGGGCAGAATGGTAACTTATTTGCATTAACTTATTAATATTATTTGTTTTCTTAGTATGCAATGGTAACTTTTAAGCTTTCTATTTTTTATATTGTGTTTTTTTTTTTTTTTTTTCTTCTTTTAAATGATACTAAAGTCTAAAACCATGAATAATTAGTTCTGAATTGAGGAAATGTTTTATGGTAAACTTTTATATTTATTATAATATATACACACACACACACACACACACACACACACACACATACATACATATATATAAATATATATTTATAAATATAAAAAATAGCGGTAAACCCGAAACGGTACACCGGTATTGACCGATATCCGAAATATATCGTATCGCTGGCCAAACCGGTACAGCCTCCGGTACAGTATTGACTCCATTGATCTAAATATAGGTAGCTTATATAAAACATTTCACCAATTTTGTATTCATACTTTCTCTCTCCTTTAAACAGAAACAAATATATAAATATATATATATTTATATATATTGATGGTTGATTGGGTTTGTTTTGAAATACAAAGATTAAAATAAAATGATATATTTAAAATAAAGAATGAGATATAGGATATTGTGGGGACTAAATCCGCCGCAAGCTTTTTGTCCTCTTTGGAGAGCCAAGCCCGCAAGGTTTTGTTCTCAGTACCGAGTGTGGAAGTTCAGGATTTTCACCTCAGGCCAAGGGATTTGCCTTGTAGCCATTTTGGCTTGACACCTTTGTCCCATATCGGCAGGAGATGCGCCTCACTCATGCCTTATAAGCCCTTGGAGCAAGCATGAGTGTATCACTACTACGCATGCGTGGTAGTGGTACACTCATGCTTGCTCCAAGGGCTTATAAGGCATGAGTGGGGCGCATCTCTTGCCGATGTGGGACAAAGGTGTCAAGCCAAAATGGCTACAAGGCAAAACCCTTGGCCTGAGGTGAAAATCCTGAACTTCCACACTCGGTACTGAGAACAAAACCTTGCGGGCTTGGCTCCCTAAAGAGGACAAAAAGCTTGCGGCGGATTTTGTCCCCACAGATATGTTGATAAAATGCAAAATAGAAAAAGTAACTTATTGGCAATTTCAAATGTATGTTTCTTTTTTTTGCATAACCAAATAAGAATACTAAGGGTCTGTTTGGATATTACTTATTTTGCTGAAAACTGAAAACTTATTGCTGAAAACACTATAGCAAAATAATTTTTAAACTATGAATAGTGCTGTGGGACCCAGGATTTATTGCTTATGCGCGTTTTTCACAAGTTTGGCTGGGTCGTGAACAGTGTCGTGGGACCTAGCCAAAAACGCAAAACGCAAAATCATTGCTTGGCAAACGCACACTAACTTATATTTTCTTGTACTATTAATTTCCATACCCATAGCTAAAGGAGTACAACTCACCAAATGATTGCACTAGCTAGCACCGATCAAAACCGATCGCCACAGGCAGTCACCATATTGCTTTTCACGGTGGAGGTGAGAATACAAATCCTTGTGGTGGAGATCATCTCTTAATATTTTTAGAAATCCCCAAAAAACTGTGTCGGTTAGAATTATATGGTAAAATAATTAAAATCATCATCTTTTAATAGTTTAAACTTTTGGAAAGATCGGTAATTTAATATGACATCAAAGCAAAAGCAACTGAGTTCAATACATATTTCCTTCATTTTACTTCTCATTTAAAATCTCGTGTGTTGGGTGACTTGGGTCTAACCTATTAGAAGGAAGTTTGAGCCCACACATAAAGGGAAGTGTTAGAATTTTAGGATTAATTGATTAAATCCATCATCTTCTATTGGTTTAAGTTTTTAAGAGAATTGGTAATTTGACCGTACCGAACCAAAGCGGTCACCAACCCATTAAGGTGCAGTGTAGTGAAGGATCAAGAGAAACTAGTCCTACACGTTTAGGTTCAGTAGCAAAATACGGCACTGCACCACACCGTTTACACCCCTACCCACAGCAAAGAATAGACGTTGTGCATATCATACACGACTTGGGAGTAACGGTCCTTGTCTTGTTATATACCGAGGACAGTTCAATCTCATTGATTGTTTCATTTTCATTCCCAGTTTGGAGACAAATTATCATTGTTGACACCGACAAATTCCTGATAAAACAGCAATGAAAGCTAACGTTGAGAATCTAGAAGATTTTTCTGAGCACATACGAGACATATGCCAACTTTTTTAGTCCGCTACGCAATCACCTTTGATTTTGTGAAATTAGGCAATTGACTAAAACTCTATAATTTTAGTTTTATAATATAATATTATGAAATCGTTTTCTCTAATACGGAAAAATTCACGTGTGTTTGGCACTGCGTTTTTATAAAGTAATTGAATTTTAAGGAAAAAAAATCAAGTTTTCAAAATTTTTTTTTTGATAAAAGGTTTTCAATTGGTCTCTTAACTTGATGATAAGAGTTATTATCAAAGAATGTATGTTATAAATTAAAATTTTACCCTATTTATATATAAAAATAAAAATAAATCACTCATACTCACACGCTTTTTCTTTAATGCACAGTATTTTTAGGTTTTCAGTATCTAAAATACCCTCAAATATTTTAAAATAAAAATAATTTTTAATAATAAATTTATTAATATAATTACATCATTGTAATTTATATTAATAAGATGTAATTAAATATTAAGATTAATATAATTCATGTAATTATATTAAGGATAAAGTTTGATTACAAAATTTGTTATAGCCTAAGGCTAGAACTGTATTCAATATCTTTTTATTGGAGATGAATTTTGACAAATCTACAATTGAATTACATTTTCTTCTTATATTTTTCATACTTGTAAAATTTCCTTTTGGATATAAGATAAAATTTCTACTTTAGCCTAATCTAAGTGTATATGTGTTATTGCAAGTTTTATAGTCTAAAATTATGCATAAAAAATAACTTTATAGGTTATATAGTAAATAACATCCAATTGGCACAAAATTTGATATGTGTGTTAAAAGCATAAATAACATGCAATCTAACGGTTAGATTTTCAAAATATGTAGTAATGTTAATTTTTTTTAAAGGAATTGTAGGCATAGGTTACAACAAATTTTGTAACCAAATTTTGTCCTTATACTAATTCATATTACCAGTTCACCTAATATTATTTAAACTAGTATTATTCCTATATAATGCACGGCGTAATGAAGATTCAAATTTAAGCTAAAAAAATTTAAAATAATTAAAACTAAATTATTAAATAAATAGTAATAATAAATAATAAAATAAGTAAATAATTTTAATAAAAAAAATTACTTGAAGTTCTGATTGTTTAGAGTTTCGTCTTTATAATATAAGTGTTGTGAGAGGAATGAATCTTTCCCCAATTAGGTATTATCCACTTTGGGATGGGCAAGGTCGACCCTTGCTCCCACCCGCACGGATTTGCTCAATCCCACATCGGAGAGAGACGCCTCCCACCCTTTCCTTATAAGCACTTGGCCTAAGAAAGGGTGTACCATAGTGTGTGTGATCAAGGCAAGGGTGGGAGGCGTCTCTCCCCGATGTGGGATTGAACAAATTTATGAGGATGGCATTGGCTCCTTGGCCCATTCCCAAAGCGAACAATACCTGATTGGGGAAAGATTCGTTCCTCTCACAAAAAGGCGCCTTTTGGGGTTTAAGGGGAAACCCCCCTTTGTCATGTCGATGGACACCGAAGGAGTGCATAGTGTGCATGAGTGCACATGCAGTTTTTTAGACTTGCTCATGTGATCATACACACTATGATACACCATTCGTTAGGCCAAGTGCTTATAAAGCAAGGGTGGGACGCGTCTCTCCCCGATGTGGGATTGAACAAATTTGTGAGGGTAACATCGGCTCCTCAACCCATTCCCAAAGCGAACAATACTTGATTCCATCGGCACGATGAAGGGGGAAGGTGGGGGTTTCCCCTTAAACCCCAAAAGACGCCTTTTTGTGGGAGGAACAAATCTTTCCCCAATCAGGTATTGTTCGCTTTGGGAATGGGCCGAGGAGCTGATGCCACCCTCATGAATTTGTTTAATCCCACATCGGGGAGAGATGCCTCCCACCCTTTGCCTTATAGGCACTTGGCCTAAGGAAAGGGTGTACCATAGTGTGTGTGATCACACACACTATGGTACACCCTTCCTTAGGCCAAGTGCTTATAAGGTAAGGGTGGGAGGCGTTTCTCCCTGATGTGGGAATGAGCAAATCCGTGCGGGTGGGAATAAGGGTTGACCCTGCCCATCCCAAAGCGGACAATATCTGATTGGGGAAAGATTTGTTCCTCCCAAAAGTGTTTATCTATTTTTATATTTTAAAATTCTCTTTATGCTTTGTGTTAATTTCTTAATATAAGATATGGAATGAGTTTGATCATTCCTATTTGGGTTATGTTTAATTTATGCCTTAACCAGTACGGACAATAATAATAATAAATTGTTCCTCAATACCAATTTTTTCCTTGGAAAAAATCAACACATTCACAAATTAAATACAATAACCAAAACCAAAAATCAAAACATACACAAAAGAGTTCAAAAATTAAGAATATAAAAAAATAAATAAGAACTTACATAAGAGAACCAAGAACTTAAATGGTGTCCATTATTTTGCTTTTTATAATAAACCCCCTTTAGTGTAATATCCTACACACAAATTCAGAAGCAGAGAAGAATAAGTAAGATGAATTTATTAGATTAAAACATAAGAGTAAGTTGTAGTTTGAA
This sequence comes from Notholithocarpus densiflorus, assembly GCA_030021035.2. NCBI lineage: Eukaryota > Viridiplantae > Streptophyta > Magnoliopsida > Fagales > Fagaceae > Notholithocarpus > Notholithocarpus densiflorus. Next base: position 1,928,972 of record JARYZH020000050.1, read on the forward strand.
AAAAAAATGTAACAACATGGGGTGTATTGTGTGAGATTTAATTATAGGGATGACTTATTAGTTAAGAGGGATTGTATCAAAAAATCATGGCTAAATATATATATATATGTATATATATATGTATATATATATATATATAAAAGTTCTGAAAATTTTAATAATAGACTTTTAGTTGAAGCAGAATTTAAATTTCTAAAACTTAGTGAAAAAATTTTATCTAAATTAAATTTGAACAAAGTTTAGCTACAAAATTATACCTAAAAAAATAGAAATGAATATCATTTTATTTGAGGTGAATTTTGATAAATCCACCATTGGATTACATTTTCTTCTTATATTCTCCAGCAAAATTTCTAGAAAATTAAAAGTCAATAGTTCTATCATCAATAAATTGTTTAAATTATAAGTTTTTGTAGTTTAAAATTATGCATAAAATATAAGCTATAAATCATATAGTAAATAATATCCGATTGATACAAAATTTGACATGTGTATCAAGAGCATAAAGAACATGCAATCTAACGGTTTGATTTTCAAAATATGTAGTAATTTTTAAAGGAAGTTTTAGCCTTAGGGCTACAACCAATTTTGTAACTAAACTTTGTCCATTAAATTATTGTTAAATCTTATCCCTTAGTCAAGAGTTTTGTAGCTTAATATCCTAATAAAATATTAATTTAATAAGATACAACTTGAGGAAAAAAAATAAAAACAAAAGCGTGGATTGTGTGGGAGTTAAGTTTAGAAATTTGTTATAATAGACTTTTATTGAATAGAATTTAAATTTGTTTTAAATTATTGTTAAATCATGCAACTTGAGTAAAAGAACAAAATAAAAGATGTAATTATTGTTAAATCTTATCACTTAGTCAAAATGTGAGTTTTTTTTTTTTTTTTTTTTTTTTTTTTTTTTTTTTTGTGTTTGGCTTACCTCAAGTACTTTTTTAACCGAAATCTTCTTTTATTTTAATGAAAGACTGCCATGTCATCCATTAACTAAATAAAATGTGGAGATTAAAACACACTATCACTTGGCATTGTATATTTAAAACAAAAGGAAATGTCTTGTTAAAAAAGTACTAGAGGTAAGCCAAACCCCATTTTTTTTAGAAAGAAAACAAGAGTTTTTGTATGGGATTTAAGTTTATAATTTTTTTATAAAAGACTTTTAGTTTGAATAGAATTTAACTTTGTTGAAATTTAAATGATAAAATTTTACCTAATTCAAACAGTTATTAAATATTGTCTCTTAATTGAGGAAATATATCCTAACAAAAACTATATAATTAATTTACTAATTAGTGTGAGTAATCACTTGGCACAACCACAAAAAGTCATGACTGAAAGTTCTGAAAATTTTGATAGTAGACTTTTAGTTTGAATAGAATTTAAATTTCTAAAACTTAGATGATAAAACTTTATTTAAATTAAATTATTGTTAAATCGTATCCTTAGTCAAGAACTTTATTGCTTAATATACTAATAAAATATTAATTTAATAAGATGAAGCTTGAGGAAAAAAAAGTGTGGGTGGTGTAGGATTTAACTTTAGAAATTTTTTTATTTATTATAATAGACCTTTAGTTTGAATAAAATTTAAATTTGTTTTAAATTATTATTAAATCATGCAACTTGAGGAAAATAAAATAAAACGTGGGTTATGTAGGATTTAAGTTTAGAAATTTTTTATAATAGACTTTTAGTTTTTGAATAAAATTTAAATGTGTTTTAAATTATTGTTAAATCTTACCCCTTAGTCAAAACATGGGTTGTTTTTATTTATTTTTAATAAAATTAATTTACTTATTATTGAGAGTATCCACTTGACCCAACCACAGTTTCTAAGTTCAACTTTTATTATACTTGAGGAAAAATACAAATACAAAAACAAAAACAAAAACAAAAACGTGGGTTGTGTAGGATTTAAGTTTAGAAACTTTACTAATAGACTTTTAGTTTGAATATAATTTAAATTTGTTTTAAACTATTGTTAAATCTTATTTTAAATTATTGTTAAATCTTATCCTTTAGTCAAAATGTGAGTATTTTTTTATAAAATTAATTTGCTAATTAGTGAGAGTGGCCACTTGGCCTAACCATGGCTTCTAAGCCCAAATTTTATTATACTTCAGGAAAAAAAACAAAAACGAAAAACGTGAGTTGTGTGGATTTAAGTTCAGAAATTTTTCATTCTAAAAAAAAAGTTTAGAAATTTTTAATAATAGAATTTTAGTTTGAATATAATTTAATTTTTTTTAATAAATTGGGCAAGGATTTGCTGCAAACTAAGTTGCAGCAACTCTTGTAAAATGCACACATGTCAAGTGGCTATCTGGTAAAAAATTCAATATTGACAATGGAGTTTTCATTTAAATATAAGCTTGGAAATGTGTCTATTTGAGGCATTGACATGTGTGCATTTTTGTAGGAGTTGCTGCAACTTAGTTTGCAGCAAATCCTTTCCCAAATAAATTATTTTTAAATCTTATCCCTTAGTCAAAACATGAGTTTTTTTATTTTTTATTTATTTTTATATATATATATAAAATTAATTAACTAATTAGTGAGAATAGTCGCTTGGTGCAACAACGGCTTTTAAGCCTAATTATATAGCATATGATTTAATTTAATGTCAACTTTAAATTACGTGTAATATTAATTTTGGTGAAGTATATTTATTTATTTTTTATTGAGAGATAATTACAACATGCTGCTAACCCCGCAGCTCGAACCATTTTCTCCCTAGACCCCCAAATACTTTGTGCATGAGGAAGTGACAATTCAGCTACAAGGCCTTTGGCTATTTATTTATTTATTTAACATTAAACGTCATCTTATCATGTTGAAAAAAGCCATACCATATATATTACATCTTATCATTTAACAAAATTTAATGACTTGTAATTACTTCTTATCAAGATTATTTCAATAAGAGAAATTTTGTCAACATAGATGATTATCATTTATTTCTGCACCATTTTTAGTCATATATGATATGACCTTCCTTTTTTTCGATACTGAAGGTTGAAAAAAAGGAAAAGTTTAAACATTCCGGTATTATATAATATAAGATTCTAAAAAAAAAAAAAAATTATATAATAGTAATAATAATGTTTCCACTTATTGTTATATTAATTTCTGGGTCTGATTAATGAGTATCCTTAATTAGCGCATTTATTAATTAACTATTTTAGGGAAGTTTCGATACTAATTTTTATAGAAAATATAAAAAACTGTCAAAAATATCAATTAATAGTATCTCCTAAATGAATTCTCTTAAAACCTCCGTTAGCAAATGGAAACATTTAATTAGGATTCAAATCTTCCATCCCTCGGTATTGTGAATAATTCACCAAAAGATTTTTTTTTTTTTTTAATCTGTTTATATCCTTCCTGTGTACAATAAGCTAAATTTCTTTTAAGATAAAATAATCCTACAAATTTTTTTCTCAATTAAAATGAAAGAGACTGAATAATTTCTCTTAGAGCAGCTAGCTGTAATCTGAATCGGGTAGCTTATATATGCATATACAGATATTATTTTACTAAGAATTTTGTATTTCCATAAATGCTTGAAACAGTGACTTATAAACGCCCCAAATCTGATACAAAGGGTCAAATTAATGTAGCAAACCATATTGCAAAGAAAAAAAAAAAAAAAAGTTGTTGAACTGGGACAAATACAAAACGAAAGTCCCATAAATATCCATATGCTCCTTTTCTTGTCTCATTAAGAGCTACCAATGTCTGCACTTGACACAAAACTAAGCATACCTATCAATCCTACCCCCTCAAAATACTCTGTTAACTTTTCTGGGAAAACCATAGAAACAATAGTCACTGACAAAGCTAGCAAGGCAGATGAGTGGGTTCACCAAATCCTTTCTACATATGCTGGAACATCCACTGTAGTAGGTTTAGACACTGAATGGAGTCCACATCCAAGCAAAAGAGCAGCAATTCTACAGCTTTGCATTGATGAGAAGTGTCTAATTGTTCAACTCTTTTATATGGATAGTATTCCCCAATCCCTCAAGAATTTTTTGATGGACTCCAACTTCACTTTTGTGGGAATTGGGGTTGCTAGAGATATAGCTAAGCTCAAGAATGAGTATGAGCTAGAGTGTAGCAAAAGTATGGATATTGGTGAGGGGGCAAAGAGACAGTGGCCAGGACGATTTCAAGGGCCTAGCTTGAAACAACTTGCCTTGGAAATAGTGGGGCTTGAAATGAGAAAGCCTAAAGATGTTTGCATGAGCAATTGGGAGACAAGATTGCTCAATGAAGCTCAAATTGAATATGCATGCATTGATGCTTACGCATCTTATAAAATTGGCCACAAGCTTCTCATGGAAGAATGAGGGGCTCTTAATCCATTTGGATACAGTGAATCTTTTCAAGGACTAGGTATCTGGACAAGTACTAATTGTGCCACTTTTACTTTTCATGAATTATTTCTTTTCTTTGTGCTTGCATTTCGAGTCTCAATTCCTTTTCTTAGCACTTAAGTGCAAAATTTGGCTCCAATAGGCTAATAATAACCATTATAGAGGTGGATTAAAATTTTTGTTTCTGCTTTAGTTTCCCTGCAAAAATGTTTCTATTATTGAGCAGATATTATAATTAATTTCCCTACCTGAATGTTTTGTTATTGCGCATACATTAGAGGTAGATTAAATTTTTTGTTTCCGATGTGAAACTTCATTGCATTAAATGTAATACTAGAGGCTCTTCTTTGCTTAGAGGCTCTTCTATTTTTTGGGTAAGGGTTAATTTAGAACATTTATTATAATTTGGAATTAATATATTTTTCAATCACAAAAAAACCTAGGGGTGTGATGAGAAAATTATTTCACCCACAAATGCTTAACACTCATCACACCCATAGGTTTTTTTGTGATTGAAAAATATATTAATCTCAAATTATAATAAATGCTCTAAATTAATCCTTATCCAAAAAATAGAAGAGCTTTTGAGCACACGCATGCTCAAAGGCTAGTTTTAGGTATAAAAATTGAGGAATTCAAACAGGAGAAGCCCTTTAAATAGTAGTATAGATTATTCATTTTGGATTGTTAACTTTGTAATGACATAAAAAGATATACTGGTTATAGAGTGTCACAATTATCATTTTTTTTTTTTTTAAATGAGAGTTATCAATTTTTTTTTTTTTTTTTTTTTAATCCTAAAAGGCAACCACTTTTTTTTTTTTGAGAAAGAAACCTGGAATTCATCTTATTAAGAAATACCGGCTAAACCAGCCTGATAAATATCGTTAAAGTGAGGCGGAACAGACTCCATCCACACAAGAAAACTGAAAATATTAACTGCAAACCTAGCTAAACTATGAGCTAACTTATTACCATCCATCCTAGTATGAGAGTAAAGTAATTTAGAAAAAGAGCCAGCAAGTAACTGAACATCCTCCACCAAAAGACCTGAGGCTAAGAGATAATGAGCCAGCAAGTAAATTTTTTTTTTTTTTTTTTAATTCTAAAAGGCAACCACTTAGTCCTTAAAGGTAGCTAAAGAATCTTAGTTCTTTCACATCCATAACAAAAATTTTAAATGCTAAAGACTCTCATGCTGTAAACACAAAATTTTTTAATTAAAATTTTAAAATTGGTAGTTATTTAATCCTAAATTAATCCTAAAAGATAGGCACTTAGTACACATCCATAATTACATTCCGAATTTGGATGAAAGTAAATTCATATTTTTCTTCCACGATTCTTATGTTTCTCATCACATGCACGCTGAGCATTACTTGGAAACTATTTATTTATGGGTCATTCTACCATACCCCCCAAAAAAAAGGGGGTACAGTACCCACTTATATCTGAGCCGTTAATTTATTATGGTTTTGATCTTGTCCATTGATTTAATTTTAAAGGTTTTTGGTTACCGGTTAAACAGGTTTTATATATAAACAAAAAATTTAAACATCCTTTTCTCCTTTTCAGCCTTTTCTCCTGTCTCACGTTTGCTCCTCTACCTCTCTACTTCGTTTGCTCATTGCTCTGTTTGCCTCTCTAAACAAAACCCTCAAATTGTTGATACCACATCTGCAGCGCACCCACAAAACCCTCAGAGCTCGACGCACCCACAACCTCAAATCGGGGGCGCTTCTTCTCATCCAATCCACTCGTCGGCGCTGCTCTCTAGCTTATTCTCTTCCCATCCATATTCAAATCGGCGGCGCTTCATCTCTTCCCGGAAGACTCGGCAGCGCTTCTTCTCTTCCATTCTAAATCGGCGGCGCCACCCACAATCTTCAGGTTCTCTCTTTACATATAATTAACGCTGATATGGGTTTATATTATTTATCTAAACTTTGTGGGTTTATGATATTATTGTTTTGTTTGAGTTTCAGTTCTTATATATTTGAAAAATTAATCTTTACACCGAAGGGCTTGACAGTCCACCATTGATTGCCTGGATCACTACTGTCATGTGAAACGAAATTGTAATAAGGTTGTCGATGCTTTGGCAAAGAAATCCTGGGTTAGGCTAGAATTAGAACGTCAGGTTTGGGTTGAAGACTTACTTGGGGACATTATCCCCCTTGCTCTGTTTGATTAGTTTTCTTATGTTTTAATAAAAGCATTGGTCTGTCTGACAGACTGGTTTCTAAAAAAAAAGAAAAAAAAAATCTTTACACTTTTGAGTTTGGGATGTGAGACGTGGGAACCCTTATCCATAAGTTGGGATAAGATTAGATTTGGTTGGGAGTGTGGGGAGGACACGATACTATGAACCTACGGACTTAGGAGATTATTTTTTTTTTCAACCACCTTGGCAGTAAGAACACCAATTTCAGTGTTGGTTTGTGCTATATTTTAGAGTTGGTTTCCAATTTTAGAGTTGGTTTCTCTAAAATTTAGAATTTGAAAGAAGCCTGGTGAGTTTGCTCAGAGTTTCAAGAGCAAGTATTTTATCTAGATGATGTTCACCATAAATTGAAGTTGTAATAAAAACAGCCTTCCTAATTAGATCATCTCCTGTATCAAAATTGTGTCCCTCTTTTAGCATTAGTTTCTACTTTCTAGCAATGTGGCTCTGCATAGAGCCAGTTGGTGCCAAAGGCAAGGATTCAACTGGGAATTAGTCAGTAACAAAGCGATTTCTCAACTTGAGTAACGAATAGTTGGTCCCCCAGCTCCCAAAGCATTTATATGATCTCTCAACTTGAGTAACGAATAGTTGGCTATCAATTACCAACCAGAGGTAAGGAATATGGTCTTTCTTCCTACTACCATAGTATAGTGATGATTTAATGCTGCAGACATTAATGTTGCTTAAGTTCTGCAGGTAATGTTGAACTTCTTGAAGGATTTTGAAACAAAGCTTGGGATCAAGATCACATGCTCACAAGAGACTGAGCCACTCGGCACTGCTGGTCCTCTTGCTCTTGCTAGGGACAAACTACTAGATGATTCTGGTGAGCCATTTTTTGTTCTCAACAGTGATGTTATTAGTGAATATCCTCTTAAGGAAATGATTGCATTCCACAAGTCCCATGGAGGAGAAGCTTCAATATTAATGGTGACCAAGGTAACACTCTAAATATATCTTACTTGAAGACATTGTGAAACATGTGGGGAAAGGTGATAACAAATAATTTCTTCTTATGGTGTGGTGGTTATGGGACAATCTACTGGAAAAGTTGAGAAATTTGTAGAGAAGCCAAAATTATTTGTTGGTAACAAAATAAATGCTGGAATTTACTTGTTGAACCCCTCAGTTCTTGATCGAATTGAACTGAGGCCCACCTCAATTGAGAAAGAGGTCTTCCCAAAAATTGTAGCAGAGAACAAGCTCTATGCTATGGTGCTACCAGGGTTTTGGATGGACATTGGACAACCGAGGGATTACATTACAGGGCTGAGACTGTACCTAGACTCATTGAGAAAGAATTCTCCATCAAAGTTGGCCAATGGCCCCCACATTGTGGGAAATGTTATAGTGGATGAGACTGCCAAAATTGGCGAGGGATGTCTGATTGGGCCCGATGTTGCCATTGGCCCCGGTTGTATTGTTGAGTCGGGAGTTAGGCTCTCTCACTGCACGGTAATGCAGGGAGTCCGCATCAAGAAGCATGCTTGCATTTCCAGCAGCATGTTTGTTCTATTTTTATCCGTTTCTCTTCTTTGTAAAAGTTAGTGTCTTCAAATCTGAGTGATGTGAGTTAAATTATTGGAAGGGTCAGTGTTTTTTTTTTTTGAAGAGCATAAAATGCACATTGGTGTGACTTGCATCTTAGAAGTGTATATATAGAAATAAATTATTTTTTTCTCCAGCTTTGTGTAACTTATCAAGCTGAATATTCTATGAATATTTTGTTTTTAATAACATTTTTAATCAGATGGTTTATGCAATGTTTTCAATGTTTGTATTCTGTGATGGTTAATCCCAGTGTCGGTAGCATCTCAATCATAACGACAATAAATATTTTACAGGGTAGACCTATACAGATCTCTCTTTATCATCTTTTGTCTGATTTGCTGAATAGTAATGCTTTCTTGACATATGCAACACAGGGTGAAGAACGTTTGTTTTTTTTTTTTTTGATAGAGACACAGGGTGAAGAACAAGTATGCGTTTGAGCATGGCATTTTTTTTATTAAAAAAAAAAGAAAATTAAAAGTTATGTGACAGTTTTTTGTAATGTAATGTATCAAATACGCACTCATAAAATTGCTTGTTTGAGTGGGACAAGTTTGTCATGCATTTTTTCCTGCATAGCTTTTACAAGCTTAAGGAAAACATGGCGATCCTAATATCAATGGGATACAAAGCAAAAATGAAGCAGATGTTTTATTTCAACTAATATGTATAATATGTATAGCTCAATGACATGTTGGTATTTCAAAATTTCAACAGAAACATCCAAGATTCAACTCCTCTCGCCCCCACCTAAAATGTATCGACAGTACATATTGGGCTAGAGGAGAAATTAGAGCCCTATGATTTCTTCTGAATCATAGGCCAGAGCTAACTAAAGATCTGAGTTGATATTTTCCTGACCTGAAAATTTCATTTTTCTATCTCATTGTTTAGCAAAATTAACAATATAATAAAAGAGCCAAAACTTTTGGACTGTTTATGCCACATCCATACTTCACAGAGTGGCACCGACAGTATAAAAGGTTCTACAGATTAATGGCTTATGGAAAATGTTTGATGTGAGCTGATTAGCCACTAGGTTGGGTTGCCATTGCTGTCATTGCTGCTATTAGGTAGTGTAAAATAACATAATCCGAAAAAAAATGAGTACACAAGTGATTATTATCCCTTTCTTTGAACCAACAGACTAGAGAGATGTCAGGCTAGCCCCATCACAGATTTGTACATCAGCCACCCCCATTCCCATACTTTGCCTCAATGACCCTTCTCCAAAGGTCGTCATTCTCCAAACACAACATATGACCCACTATAGCTGCAACATCGTATATAGGGCTCCATTGATTTTGTAGAATGTCCAAACATATGCTTCCATCTGCATAAACTGTAAAAACGGCAATAAATGGCTAGGATTAATACAAACAAGCAAAACCTCTCACTAAATGGGACCAAGCAAAGCAAAAACAAAGAAAAGTCAAGAGTTGAATGGCAAAGCTGGACAAGTAAATGGGACCAATACTAAGTTCACATTAATTTAGGAGCTTGATCTATGTTCACATTAATTTAGGAGCTTGATCTATCCAATAAATAATTAATAAAAAGAATCATCAAAATATATATATATATATATAAGTAATAAAAGTAAGGGAACCACCAAATGTGAGAAAAGAACTGTCACATGTGATATTGGAACTGCACAATGTGAGGATGGAACCGTCAAATGTAAAAAAAAAAAAAAAAAGTAAGGGAATCATTAAATGTGAGAAAAGAACTGTCACATATGACAAAAGAACTGTCACATGTAACAAAATAGAACAGATGCGATGTTGGTACTGTTGGTACTGCTTAATATAGCAATGGAACCATTAAATTTGAGAAAAAAAAATAAAGGAACCACCATATGTGACAAAAAAACTGTCAAATGTGATATTGGAATTGCACAATGTGAGGATGAAACCGTCAAATGTGAGAAAAAAGTAAGGGAACCACCCAACGTGAGAAAAGAATTGTCATATGTGATGTTGGAATTGCACAATGTGAGAATGAAACTATCAAATGTGAGAAAAAAAAAAATAAGGGAACCACCAAATGTGACAAAAGAATTGACACATGTGATGTTGGAACTGCACAATGTGAGGATGAAACCGTCAAATGTGAGAAAAAAAAAAGTAAGGGAACCACCAAATATGAGAAAAGAACTGTCATATTTGATGTTGAAACTGCATAATATGAGAATGGAACCGTCAAATGTGAGAAAAAAGTAAGAGAACCACCAAATGTGAGAAAAGAGCTGTTACAAATGATGTTGGAACTGCACAATGTGAGAATGAAACCGTCAAATATGAGGAAAAAAAAAAGTAAGGAAACTACCAAATATGAGAAAAGAACTGTCACATTTGATGTTGAAACTGCATAATGTGATAATAGAATCGTCAAATGTGAGAAAAAGTAAGAGAACCACCAAATGTGAGAAAAGAACTGTTATAAGTGATGTTGGAACTGTACGATGTGAGGATGAAATCGTCAAATATAAGAAAAAAAGTAAGAGAACCACCCAATGTGACAAAAGAACTGTCATATGTGATGTTGGAACAGTACAATGTGAGAATTGAACCGTTAAGTGTGAGAAAAAAGTAAGGGAACCACTCAATATGACAAAAGAATTGTCATATGTGACGTTGGAACCGCATAATATTAGGAAGGAACCGTTAAATGTGAGAAAAAAAAATGAGGGAACCACCAAATGTGAGAAAAGAACTGTCACATGTGATGTTGAAACTGCACAATGTGAGGATGAAATCGTCAAATGTGAGAAAAAAGTAAAGGAACCACCAAATGTGAGAAAAAAATTGTCACATGTGATGTTAGAACCGCACAATATGAGGATGAAACCATCAAGTGTGAGAAAAAAGTAAGGGAACCACTCAATGTGACAAAAGAACTGTCATATGTGATGTTGGAACCGCATAATGTGAGGATAGAACCATCAAATGTGAGAAAAAAAATAATGGAACCACCAAATGTGAGAAAAGAACTGTCATATGTGATGTTGGAACCGCACAATGTGAGGATAGAACCATCAAATGTGAGAAAAAAAATAATGGAACCACCAAATGTGAGAAAAGAACTATCACATGTGATGTTAGAACTGCACAATGTGAGGATGAAACTGTCAAATGTGAGAAAAAAGTAAGAGAACCACCAAATGTGAGAAAAGAACTGTCACATATGATGTTGGAACTGCACAATGTGAGGATGGAACCGTTAAATGTGAGGAAAAAGTAACTTGGTATAGCAGGTTACCAACTAGTGGGTACCATACCCTCCTTTTTTTGGGGATACCGTAGAATTACTCTTTATTTATTTACTTATTTATTGGCTAGGGGAAACAATTTCTTTAATACTACACACTTGACATCGTAGGTAAGTAATTTTTTAAGACCAATTTTTAATAATAAAAAAGGAAAAAAATATATGATAAGTAATTTTTATTATTCCCATTTTATTATAATTATTCTTTATCATCATGCTAAGACACAAATTTTTCACATTAAAAAAAAAATGACAATATTAAATTTCATATAGTAGGATATTTACAAAAAATGGTCATTAACAACTACTTGATAGATTGACTACCATTTCTCTCTCCCAAATTCATCCAATATGCCTGCCATGCAATCTAACAAAATTGTTGATATGTCACCCTAAAAAAAATACAAAAAAATAGAGAGTAAGGCTTAAATGTAAGAAAAACAACAAACAAAAATAATAGGACGAAGACAAAGCACCACTTAAAATGCATATAACCACAAAAAATAGACAAAAATATATATCATTCTCACTCTTTAAAAAAGAGTCATTAATTAGAGAAAATATTAAACAATTATCAAACTGACCAAATAAAAGAAAAGATTAAAAAAGAAAAGTGTGGTCCTATTTTGTACGCACAATTTTCGTGAGAGTTAAAAGATTTTCTTTTTCTTTTTCTTTCAAACTCTAAATCACATAAAAGAATAAGATTTTTTGTTTTTTTTTGTTTTTTTTTTCTAAACTCTAAGTCAGCGTTCAATTAAATATTTTGTTAAAAAAAATATATCAAAAAGTAATTTGAGTTCAAATAGAACTCATATCTGAAAACGTGAATATAAGACAATTTGAGTTCAAATAGAACTCATATTTTTTCTTTGAAATATTCACATTTAGAAATATGAGTTCAAATAGAAAATGTTTAGAAATATAAGAAAATTCACGTTTAAAAATATGAACTCATATTTAAAATTTTTAGTTCAAATAGAAATCAAATAGAACTCATATTTAATATTCACGTTTTCAATATGAGTTCTAATATAAGTTCAAAACGTTTTCATGCTAATATGAGTTATATGACTTCAAAACGTGAATATAAGAAGTTATATTTGAACAAAACATTAGGAATATAAGAAAATGTGACGTGAGAGTGTTTTTTTATTTATTTATTTATTTTTTAAGATAAGATAATGATATGGAAAGGATAATGATAACAAAGTAAGGAAACTAAATATAGGAAAGCAAATACTAAATGGCAACTCATAAAAGCAAACGTAATAGAGAGAACTCAATACGCATGAGGCGTTCTAAATAGAGGTCATAAAAGATACTTACATTTTTGTCATTGACTACACTTCAAGTCCAAACAGTTCGTTGGAGATGGAGGACAGAACACACGAAAATCTTGAAGATCAACACCCTAGTGCAAATTCCTGGAAGTTATACCAAAATCTTGAAGATAGGCACCCCAGTGCACATTCCTTGGAAAAATATGTGAAAGAAATTAATGGTGAGGTTGAAATATAAGGGCTATTTTACACAAATATTTGATTAGTTTTTAGAAATTAAGAAGTTGTTCATGAATTAGAAAATCAAAATAGAAAAGACCAAAGTATATTGACATACACATACCGTTGAGCAGGAGCAAATTTGAGTAGAGCAAATAGAAAAAATGATGATAATGGTGAAAAGAAGATTAACAGAATTGAGAGAATTGGAGAACTGAAGAAAAAGTAATTTGAGTTTGAAAATCAACGTGAGTGTACCGGGAGAGTGGTCCTATTTTGTAAATAGTGTTTTACGTGAGAATTTTAATTTAGAAAAATGATCCAACCAAATTGTGGTGATATAGTTAGCAATTTGAAAACCAACAGGAGAGTAGTAGTGTCTAAATTTAAGGGATATGGATGAAAAGTTATAGTGATAGTTTTACTGTATGAGTGTTATAAAAAAATAAAGAAGAACTTTTATAATAAAAAAAGAAGAAGAATTGTTATAAAAAAAAAAAAAAAAAGAAGAATTGATTTGAAAAAAAAAAACAAAAAAAAAAAAAACGTGAAGGGAGTATGAGTAAGGGAAACGTGAATTCAAAAAAGAAAAAAAGAAAAGAAAGAGAGAACCTAATATCAAAAAGGAATTAAAAAAAAAACAAAGAGGTAAGTATCGAAAAAAAGAGTGAAAAAAAAAAAAAAAAACCAACTTAGGGGAAGTTAGACATGGGTTTAAAAAAAATGAAATAGAAAACGAAAAAAAAAAATGCGGCCCCAATTAAAAAAGAAAAAGATCACATCAAAAAAGAGAGAGAAAAGTGTAAATGTGGAATTATGGAGAAAATTCAAATCTCTTAATACTTTCTTCTAGAAAAAACTTTTAAATTTATCTAATTTTATAGGCAATGTTTTAGAAATAAAAGTGGATGGTAAGGGAATGAAATGTAAGGTTTTAATTTTTTAATGTGGGTTTCTAAAATTTTTAAAAAAACAAAAACTTTTTAACGTGGGTTTAAAACAAAAAGAATTATTTTCAGCCAATTAAAAAAATAAAGAAAGAGAGAAGTTTAAACGTGAAGTTTGCTTCTGAATAAGTGGGTTAGTGGGAGAGTGATCATATTTTGTAGGAAATGTTTTAGGTGAGTATTAGAAATGTATTTTTACGGAGTTATCCTTAAGTTTTGACCCTACTTAAACATAGGCTGTAGGGGTATTTTGAAAAAAAAAAAAAAAATCCGGTCCAAACAGGGGAAGCCCCTTAAATAGTAGTATAGATAGATGATTATTTTCCTTAATTAGATACTATATGATACATTTCCAAATTCCATTTTCAGCAACCAAAATGGAGTGAAGAAAAACAAGAAACTCAAACTTACCAATTCCAGATTCCTATTATCCAAATTGAAGACATAGGGATTCTACTACTACTAATATGCATTGCCTCTATATACTACTAGCCAGAATATGGAGTTGCAATTGCCATAAGAGGAAATTTTCTCTGAATGGTTAGACTAGCAGATTCAGTCATGACCAAATCTACTCCTCTTGCTCCACTAGGCAATGTCCAATCAAAGTTTTGAACAAGATTTGCCAAAACAAGCTCAATAGTGGTTATGGCAAAGGAAATTCCTGGGAAACCCCTCCTTCCAGCTCCAAATGGAATCAATTGGAAGTCATGTCCTTTAAAATCTATAGATGAAGTTAAAAACCTTTTTGGTTGAAACTTCTCAAGTTCGTCCCATGACGCATGGTCTCTTGCAATTGCCCATGCATTTATAATAACTTGTGTTTTAGCTGCAATATCATAACCTTGTACTTTGGCATCTTGAATCGATTCTCGTGGAAGTAACAGTGGAATAGGTGGATGGAAACGAAGAGTCTCTTTAATATTTTACTGCCTTGAAGTAATGCATTTTATCCAAGTCATCCTCTGTTATGTATTTTTTGTTGCCAATGATATTTCTCACTTCATTTTGCACCTTTTTCATCACCTTCGGGTGCCTTAAGAGTTCTGTTTGTGCCCATTCTAAGATTGACTGTGTAGTGTTAGTACCAGCAACAAATGCATCCTATAACAAAAGAGGGTCAATATTATAAAGAAGTTTGTCAAAATGCATGAGAAAAGAGTGCCAAATACCATAGCCTCCTAAACTAAAATAGACCCATTTTGCAATTGGGTTTTGATTGTTTCACATTCAACAGTATTCACACTATTTCACATCATATCATGTATAAAATGTGGATATCTAATATAAAATTATGAATATTGTATTAAATATTTCATGTTCAAAAGTGTGAAATAATAATAAGTTTTGAGTGGTGGAAAATAAAAATGATTCCAATGATGGATTCATGTGAAATTGTTGTTACAGTTATTACTCACCAATTGCAATTTGTCACTACAAATAGATGTGAGAAGTGTGTGAAAATATGTACGTCTATAGACTTATTCATTAGTTTTTATCTTATATAAATAAAATAAAAATAAAAGACAACGGTGTAATGATAAAATTATATATTTTTTCTCTCATTAAAATTTTGTTAACAATTGTTGCCCACTTGTCCTTTACTAGCTACTATAGGATGGAAGTAATATCTATTTTTTCTAATCGACCTCATTAATTAGTACAAACTTCCAAAACAAAATATATTCTTAAGCTCATCCTAGAATGTTTTAGAGGTGTCAAGGGCTCTTAGCTTGCCAGAAAGAATAAAATTATCTTTTACCTCTTCAGACATGTAATTTAGACATAATGATCATACTGTCATACATCCCATGTGAAGCTTAATAATCCCAAATGCTAAGTCTATATTTTTTTGGGTAAGTTACAAAGTACGCTTCTAAAGTTTGGAGTTGTTTGGATTTTACATCTAGAAGTTTGGTTTTGTTAGCAAAATCCCACCCTCCGTTAGTTTTGGCTGTTAAGTGACATATTGGTATGCTGATGTGTATTTATTAATTTTTTTTGTGCCCAATTAGACTCCCAAAAAAATGTTTTTCACTTAAAACAAAGAGCACTACTAGTGCTTCCAAAGCAGTGTCATTTTCGGAGGCTAATTTGGCCAACAAAAGAAAAAATACACATCAGCACGCCAGCATGTCACTTAACAATTAAAATTAACGAATGGTGAAGTTTTGCTAATGGAACCAAATTATAGGGTGTAAAAACCAATTTTCCAAACTTCAGCATATAAAAACCAAATTTCCAAATTTCAAGGTCTAAAATTCAAACAACCCCAAAATTTAGGGGTGTACTTTACAATTTTACCTATTTCTTTAGTGTTGGTAAATCGTGTGTAGAGAGGGAAAATTCCCGACCTATCACAAGCTGACACGTCACACTACCAAGTCCACAAAATACAGCCAATTACAAAGTGCCACATATTGCTGCTAGGTTTTACTATCACTACTCAGAAGCCAATGAAAATTTGCCAAGTGTCATGCAAAAACCAATCACGCATCAGCACATGTAAGCGATGACACAAGCAGTCTCGCACGTGTAAGCGATGACACAAGCAGTTCAGCGCGTGTAAGCGATGACATAGGCAAACCAATCAGGCTGTGACATGTGTCACCAATCAGACTCCGCCACGTGTCGCTCACCCACCCCCAAACTCCTATAAATAGAAGCCTTCCTAAGACATTTCAGGAGGACACACACCAAGCCATCTGAAGCACAAGCAGCATCAGAGAAGATTCAGAAGCATCAGAAGTACAGAAGCTCTGCAAGAATCAAGCCTCAAAGCCTTCAAGAACTTCAACCTCAAAATCGAAGAACACTCGAAGCAGAATTATCCAAACTATCTGCCTAGATCCTAAAGTTCACTGGAATCAAGCTCAAAAGCCTCCAGAAACTCCAGCAACCATAAATTGGTGAAGCTCAACGGATTCAAGCCTCCAAAGCCCCGAAGAACTTCCACCACAAACCTTCAAATACGAAGAACATTCAAAGCAGAATCATCCAAACTATCTGCCTAGATCCAAAAGTTTGCGGGAATCAAGCCAAAAGTGTCTGAAAACATCAACAAATCACAAATCAGTGAAGCTTTACGGATCCAAGCTTCTAAAGCCTCGAAGAACTTCCACCACAAACCTTCGAAGACGAAGAACATACGAAGAACACGAAGAACGTGAAGAACAAAGGATTTCTAAACAAGCTCATAGCCAGAGATTCATTGTAATTCCATTTCAAAGGTCTTCGATCCATTCCTCAGCCAAATTGAAGGATATTTTGTGTTCAAGTCAAAATCACATTACTACAAATCCAATCAACAAGTCTTTTAAGGAGATCGAATCAGAGGATCACTCTTTTGTAATTACAGAGAATTGTACCACACAATCATCAATACAAATTCGCATTTGTGAAACTATTTTACTTGTTTGATTTATTTCGAACTGAGAAATTTAGTCGTCTACATCGTGAACAAATTGTAAGTCTTGTATGTTATAGAGTTATATTTTCAAGACCAAGACAAAGATCCAGAATCAGCTCAAGCATATATAAGAAGTTTTTGTTTCCCTTGAGACACAGCTAGACACACAATTGATTTATTGAGTTGTGCCTTTATAGACTCTATTAATTGAGTTTCGCAATTCTTAAATTTTAATCAAGCCCATTAAGTGGTCTCATGACTTGTATTTCAATCCCTACATGAAAAAGTATTTAAAAGATCATAACAATTGACTAAACACAAGGATAGAGAGCCTTTATCATGCATATAGGATTTCTATACCTAATCTCTCAATTCACTATCATACCAGAGACACCCAAGTGAATTTGAAGAATGGTATTGTTGAAGATTTGTGATCAAGTTGAAGCCACAATATCAACAAAGAAAAGCTGCAATGAAATATTTGAGGTTAATTGTATTGAAGTTGCAAGTAGGAAATTCCTATTGGCAGAATCCATGTTAGAAGAGTTCAAAACTGGTTGGAGATACGTGTGGTTGTGTGAGTAAATCACTACTTAAGGTAGCAACTAGAAGTTAGGGTTAATTTATGATGTAAGAACTTCAATTCTATTAGTAGATTCCGCCTTGGGGTTGGTCGTAAATCCTTAAATAGTTTTTTCCTTAAGCTAAGCCATTGGTTTTTCAATTTGTAAGTAAATTTCCTTGTCTTTGTTTTACTGCGCTTTATGATTGAAAATTTGTTTACTATGGCTTAACTAACCTTGAAGTGAAATCATTAACTACAATTTTTCTAGTGGAGTTTATGGTGTACCTTTATTTTAGACTCCCTATCCCTTGTGTGTTTATTTATTTATTTCTCTAAAAGAAATTATATTCATAATAGGTTAACTAAATAACTTGGTATAATTTCACTTATTTTTATCAATAGAGGTCTAGTCTATAACCTTTCACCAAAGATGAGAGAGAGATTTCTTACCAGGAGTAGGGCCTTAATGCTAACTCTATCAATAGGTAAACCAATCACGTTTTCCTTTTGAATCCAAAGCAAAAAGTCTACAAAGTCCTTTTTTTGGTCTTCATTTTCTAAACCAGCAACAAGGTCATGACTCTCTTTCTTTTGTATATGCCTGTTAATTACTCTTTCTATAAAATCATCAAACTGTTTAACCACTTTCTCCACTCTAGCATCCACGCCATTGACATGGTTCACCCAAGCTAGCCATGGGATATAGTCCTCAATGCTCATGACACCCAACAACTCCACAAACTCCCCCAGAAGCTCCTTAAACTTTCTTCCACCTTCCCCTTCACCAAATTTCTTTCCCAAGGCCACCCTATATACTACATCATTAGTAAGCTTTGCGAACGCTTCACTTAAATTCATAGCTAAAGAAGAATTACAACACTGTTTGATTTTCTCTATCATTAGGGCAGTTTCCTCCTCTTTCACAAAGTGAAATGACTGAACCCTTTTGTTACTCAAAAGATGTAGCACAAGTATGCTTTTCATCTGCCTCGAGTACTCACCATAGGGAGCCATTGAAACATCTTTGTAATTGTACAATAGTTTATCAAACATGCTTGATTTAGGCCAGTTTGCAAAGTTGAGGCCTTGGGGGAATACGTGGAAGTAGCCGCTTTCCAACGATTGAGGGTAGGCCTTCCTATAATCACATTGTAGGATGAAGGTGAGTCTACTACCAAAAAGTTATGTCTATTGGTTACCTAGAGGGGGTACGAGCCAGCTGTGACCGTTAGCGTTACTATTCCCCGGGAGTACACCTTGTCTCCACTGAAATTGACGTGGGGGGATTCGAATGGACGAAGTCTCTTCGGGTCTACTTTTAACTGCTGGAAGGCAGACAGGTAGATGATATCTACCAAGCTCCCGTTGTTTACCAGAACCCTTCTGGTATTGAATCCTTCAATCATGAGCATAATGACCAATGGGTCATCATGAGGCTGTTTCACCCCTTTGACATCTTCTTCTAAGAAATACATATCTTGGTCTGTCTGCCATTGCTTTAGAAGAGGCATGTTGTGAATGCTGTTCACTTGCCTCTGGTATGACTTCCTGAGAGACTTGAATGACCCTCCTGTAGACGGTCCTCCTATGATGGTTTTTATTTCCCCCATAGCACTTTGTGGACAAAGAGGCATGTGGTCCTCGTCCCTCTGAGAGCCTTCGTGTTGATCCTTGTTTCCATCCCTAAATCTGCTGGAATCTCCCTTCTTCATGAACTTCTGCAGCTTCCCTTTTCGTATAAGCTCTTCTATCTGCTCCTTCAGGTCTCGGCAGTCCTCTATATAATGTCCGTGATCTTTGTGAAAATGGAAATATTTCCTCTTGTCGCGCACATTGGGTGACGAGTGTAATGGCCTAGGCCATTTGAGATAGTGTTCGTCCTTGATTTGCGCCAAAATCTGGTCGACAGGCATCACCAAAGGTGTGAACTTCACTGCACGAGGGTTTTTGTCATCCTTTCATCTGCTCCCTTCAACATTCTGTCGATCAGCTCGATCCCTTTTCTGTCCTCTTCGGTCGTCTTCTTTTTCTTCTTCTTCTCCTTTGGTTTCTCTACCCCCTCTTTTGCTACTAGGGCATCTTCAGCATTCATGTACTTCTGCACCTTCAAGAGCATCTCTGCCATTGTCTTAGGGGGATTCTTTGCCAGGGAGACCACAAATTCTCTAGACTTCAATCCAGCCTTGAAGGTTGTTAGCTGTACTTTATCATTTGTTTCATCCACCTTCAAAGTTCCTCGGGTGAAATGTGTTACATATGATCTCAAGGTTTCCTTATCTCCTTGCTTGATGGTGAGCAAATGGTCAGCCGACCTTTTTGGACATTGCCTGCCGACGAAATGACGGAGGAAGGAACTGCCTAGCTGCTCAAAGTTATCAATGGACGATGTTGGTAGTTTAGTGAACCACTCCCTGACTGCCCTTTTGAGGGTAGTAGGGAAAGAGCGACATAGTATTTCGTTAGGGAGCTATTGGAGACCCAAAGTTGTCTTGAAAGTGTTAAGGTGATCCAAAGGGTCCTTTAATCCATCAAATGGCTTGAGCTGGGGCAGACGAAATTTTGAGGGTACTGGGCATTCCTGGACCGCTAGGGTGAAGGGTGAGTTTGTCTTCCTGACCATTTTGTCCAGACTCCAGTCTGTTTTCTCTTTGATAGGGTTTCTCAGCTCGTCCATCTCTTTTCTCATTTCCCCGAGAAGATCTGAGTTTGCCCCTTCTAGAGTGCCTGGTCGTTTTCTCTGGCTGTCTCCATCATCGTCCTAATTAGTCTCCGAGCGATTATCTTCTTGTTGTAGTCGCTGCCTCATCTCTTGGTTCTGCTTGGTAAGCTCTTCCACAGTGGCTGCGAGTGTCTGAATTTGTAGAGCTAATGCTGCAGGATCTTGGTTAGCGTTGGATTCCATCTGGACTTGTAAGTTGAATGGAACAGTGCTTTCGAACTAAGTGCGAAAAAGTTGTGCCCACAGACGGCGCCGAACTGATGATGCTCAAATCGTCAGTCAGAATGATCGTCCAAGAAGGAAGTCGTCCACAGCCAACCTGATTCTGAGAAGGTGAAAAGTGAAGGGAAGATGTGTGGGTCATCGGTGTGGTGCCTGCCACAGAGCCTCCGATGCTAAAGTTAGAATGGCTAGAATAAAAGGAGAAGTATTATAATGAAGGAGTGTATGAGCTAGAGTTTTTGTACCTTTATAGATATGAGCTATCTGTATATATACCTGCCTCCTTTTCCTAGCCGTTGGGAGTGCTATTAATGGAGGCTTGAATGGGTTATCTGTAACACTTCCTTGAGATGTTAATGAGAGGATCGTTGTTGCTTTAACGGTAAAGAGATTTATTGCGGTCCTGTAACGTATTGCCATCATGTATGAGCTGGCAGCCTTCTCTTCGTCCAATGGGTTCAAATGATGACGGATTGGAATGGTTCCTTCGTCCGTTGGTCCCTTTTCTGGACGAGGAGGTTACCTGAGGGAATTGGGGTCGTCCATCAGTTTCTAATTTATTGAGTGGTTTTACTTCAATTTGAATCTTGATTTGATGATTTCCTTAATTAGCACAACTCTTCACAAACTGAAATTTTTACCATTCTAAGAGACAAAGTATATGAAAATTGATTCATGATGTACATATGAAGAGATAAACTATGATAGAGTTTTCCCTTAATAATGTTGATGCAATCTCATATAAAACAAAACTATTGAAATATATCTATAAATTATATAGATAGTTTATAATTATATCTCAAAGTTTGTTCGAATTCAGTGATGAATTTGAATTTTGGATAATAAAGGATATATTAATTGGTGGTGTTCATTCATGCGGTGAACAATTGGTTTTTGGATTGTACTTCTCTAAAACAATTGCAGTCACCAAACCACAGGAGATAAAAGGTTGAGGTTGGAGGTGGCAGTACATGAAGATCATTCAATCTTCACATGCTAAATATGTGTAGAGCCCATGCAATCAAACTAGAATTCAACTATAATAACAACTATGTGCATCATTTTTTATGATGACAAATGCATCAAAATCCAAGTTGACAACAAGGTGCCAAACATAATGTCTTATATTTATTTATTGTTAGGACATATGTGATTCACTTGTTAGGAACATATGTCACTATTTTATGTAATTGGCTAATCTTTTGACAAAACGCACTTTACTTGTATTTGGGTAAATCCAGGATGTGTTTAATACTTTAAGAAACTGTGTTTCAAGATAAAGTGTTGAAGCCATGCAAGTTTGTCCAAGATTCAAGCTGAAAAGTGCAAGTTCATTAAAACTCTACAGCTAGCTCGACAGCTAGCATCTATCGAGCTTAAAGAGCTGTTCCAGTCCCGTGGCTTGACAGCTTCTCAACAGCAGCTCGACAGATAGGAATTTATCGAGGTTTATGAAAAACATAATTTCAGTTCTGTTTTAACTCTAATCCGTGATTATGTGTTTGGGCTTTCTTTTCTCACTACCCTATACATATAAAAGGATTATTTGAAGGGCCGTCAAAGGTGACACAAGTTGCACAAGTGTTGAGCAAAGTTTGTTCAAGCAAATTGTGACCGGAGACATAATTTGCCCTAATTCATCTCTTGTGTAGAAGTTGCTGTGTTTGTGCACCGTAGGGTTTTGTAACCAAGCATCTTCTTGATCTTCATCGTCTAGATGAATTAAAGAACTTTGCAGCCAACAACCTTCTCTAGTTGGTGATTGAAGTCGCGTATTGGGATCTGCGTAATTGGTTAGTCACGTACTGGGAACCGTGCATTGAAAATGAGAGATTGTCACTACAGAACAAGTCCAATTGGGTATTGGGGTAAGGGTTCAACTGTAGGTTGGTATAAGGTACTGGGATTCCTTTACTTGTAACCGCTTGTTGTGATAATAGTGGATTCTCGGGAGTGGTGACCTTAAAATCACCCGGTAGGGTTTTTGCCGTGTTGGTTTTCCCCATTCGTAAATAAATCACCGTGTCAATTTATTTTCCGCTGCATACTTAGTTTATTGGCGATTTGTTTGTGCTACCACTCGTTTGCATGTTAATTTGATTAATTAATAAACTTGGCTAATTAATCAATTAATTCACCACAATGGGTTAATACGTTTTTGGCCTATCAAGTGGTATCAGAGCAGGCACACTCTAATTAGGTTTTAATCTTTGCTGTGTTGATCCATTGACCCCTATTTGTCATGGATAGAGGACAGTCTTTAATTATACCTCCTTTATTTGATGGCACTAACTATGCATACTAGAAAGTACGCATGAGAGCTTTCTTGCAGTCTTTAGATGAGAAGGTGTGGCAAGCTGTTGAGAAAGGCTGGACCAAGCCAAAGGAAGCGCTAGCCGATTGGGATGAAGCCAAGATCAAGGCGGAAAACTTCAACAGCAGGGCATTAAATGCTTTATTCAGTGTAGTCACTAATGAGGAGTTCAAGAAGATATCCTCTATTGAAATTGCTAAGGAAGCATGGACCATTCTCCAGACAACCTATAAATGAACTAAGGCTGTCATGAATTCAAAGCTTCAGAGGCTCACTACAAGTTTCGAAGAGATCAAGATGGAGGAGGATGAGTCGTTTGATGAGTTTTATGCCAAGCTCAAGGACATAGTGAACTTAGTTTTCAATCTTAGGGAAACCATTCCTGAACCCAAGATTGTGAAAAAGGTGCTCAGATCTCTACCCGAGAGATTCCATGCCAAAATCACTACGATCGAGGAATCAAAGGACATCGACAAGATTCCTCTGACAGAGCTGGTTGGTAATCTGCAGACCTATGAGTTAGGTTTAACAAGAATTGGCAAATTGGGTAAGAGCAAGAGCATGGCACTGAAGGTCAAGAGCAGTGATACGGATGAGTCTTCAGATGATGAAGATTCTAAGATGAAATCTTACATTACTAGGCAATTCAAGAAGTTCATGAAGAATGCCAATGGGAAAGGTTTCGACAAGGACCGTAGGCAATCCAGTTCTTCTCAGTTCAAGAGCCAAGACAAAGGGAAGAAGGATGCTAGGGATGGCGGTCAGTACACTGTTCCAGCAGGACCAAAGTGCTTTGGGTGTCAAGGCTTCGGTCACATGAAACAAGGGTGCCCTACATATCTCAAGACTATTGGGAAAAGCAAGGCACTTGCTGCTATATTGAGCGACACTGAACCTAAAGATGATTTCGACAATGAGGATGACAGAATCCTAAATGCCTTCACTGCCACTGTCAATCCTACTGAGGGATTGTTGAAGATGTGGATGAAGAAAAGGAATTGGTGGATTCTAAGTGTGAGAAGATGGATGATCAAGATGATATCCATACAGCCTATGAGAAACTGTACAAGCTTTCTGAGAAGCATAAGAAACTTTATAGGCTGGCCACCAAGAAGCTCAGTGATGTGGAACTTGATCGTGAAGAGCTTTCCACAAAGTTTGATGAACCAAATTAGACTATTGGAGCATTGAGGTTTGAAAACAATTTTTTGGCTGAGAAGACCAAGAAGCTTGAAGCGGAGCTGTTTCAAGTCAGAGCTCAATTGGAGAGAACTTCAAGTGCAAAGCTTGATGAGATGCTCAATCTTTAGAAATCTGCTTCTGATCGAACAAGTTTAGTGTATGGTCTCTCTTCTTCTAATATTGCTTCTACAAGTACTACTGTTTTTGTTCCTCTTGCTAATAATGTTGAACTGATAAAGTTAAAAATGATTTAGCTAGTAAGAGCATAGATAAGGGTAAGTCTATCTTAGGAGCACCCCCTAAACTTGCTAAGAGTGAGACTAAAAACCCTAGGGCTAAGAAGGCTAACTCTCAAAAGCCTAAATAAAAGAAGCAGCATCTCTGTCATCATTGTGGAGTTGTTGGTCATACTCGACCAAATTGCTATAAGTGGTTAGTCACTCAATAGAGCAATGGCATGATAGCATCTGGAAGCCAGAATCAGCTTCAATCCTCTCTTGCTCCTCTTGGAGATCTTCTCAAAGCCCTTATGTTCCTTTCGAACTTAAACGGTTTCAATTCTTCCCCCTCACCGCTTGATCAAGGATTTGCTAGACGGAAAGGTTCTTCCAAGGTGTGGAAGGAAAAGGGCTCAAAGTGATTCTATCACTTTCTTCTCTCTCTTCTTGTTTTTGTTTTTGCATAACTTGTGTGTTCTGCTTTTATTTTGAGTCAGTCTAGTTTTATGCTTTGCTTTGCTTAACATGTTTTTGTTTGTTTGTTTTTATTTTTACTTTATTTTGTTTTTCATTAAAAAATAAAAAAAAAAAAAAAATTGAAAAATTAGAAAATACAAAAACAGTGTGTGTTTTGTGTACATTGGTACTTGTGTACCTTGGATGGCCATTGAAATAAAGTTTTCTAAACTTTGTATCTTTTGTAGCTTAGATGAGTATCTCTATGCACAACCAAGCAAGTGAGCTTTGTGGCTCTTGTTTGTGATGAGTAAGATTAAGTCATCTCTTGTACTTAACACTCGTATCACTCTTTTTGACGGGAAGGACTAGAAAATCCTAAGAGAAAGGCATAAATAATCATCTCACCACTGTTGCCCGCCAATCATGAATGACATTTGTGTGCTTCGGCATAGCAAAAGTGGAATGTCAAATGCTTAATATAATTGAGTATTTCTTTTCTATCTTTTATATTCCCATGCATGATTTGCTTTAAAAAAAATATGCAAAGAAAAATAAAAAGCAAAAAGAATAAAATGCTTTAAAAAAATGATTGCAAGCGTGTATTCTACGAGATGTGGGAGTTATAGGATGTACCTCGAAGGTGATAGTCTCATATCTCAAATCGTCATAACATGTATACACTTATGCAATCTTGCGATGTTTTTCACACACAACACGCAATATTCTTTGCTACTTTTGATACATGTGCAAGTACAATGTGATTTGGCTATCACAAGGTTTACATGTGTTAATGTATGCTCACTAAACTGTCTTGACTTGTTTTTTAAATATAAAATTGGTTAGACTTGTTGTGTGTGTGTGTGTGTGTGTGTGTGTGTGTGTGTGTGTGTGTTTTTGGGATCCATGTTCTTAAAAATTGTTGTTGAGAGATGTTTTTGAGAGTTTAAAATGTTGATTGGATCATTGTTTAAGTTGCATGCTTGATTGCATTCATATATGTATTTTTCCCTTCTTGAAAAACTGTTTTTAAGCAATCTCGACAGCTTCTCGACACCTCTTCGACACCTGGCTATCTGTCGAGATCTTAAGCTGTTTCTTATCGCAATCTCGATAGCTGTCTCGACAGCTGATGGATTGATCGAGAAAGTTTCTGGACCCTTAATAGCTTCTCGATAGCTAGTGGATTGATCGAGCTTCTCTTTAGCCTTTTATTGAATTGTCCCTCGACAAATCCTCGATAGCTGCTTCTGTCGACGCCTTTTTCTCAACACTTGGCTCGACACCTATCTCGACACCTCTATCTGTCGAGATTTACTGGGCTTTTATTTAAGCGCGAATTGTGATTTCCTTCTCATTTTTTCTCGATCTCTCTCTCGACAGACTTGTCTTCTCTCTACCCAAAACACTCTCTCTCACTCCAAACCTCATTCCCAAGTGTTTTTCAAGCTTTTTCAAGTTTTTTTCTTCACTTGGTAAGCTTCTTTTCTCTCATTTACATGCATTTCATGTTTTGAAACCTAGGTTTTGGGGTTTTTGAAAATTGATGAGTTTTTGTTGAAATTTTAGGATGGGTTTTGATTAAATGAGTTTAAAATCTCATACATTGCATCACATAAGCATTATAACAGTATTATCATGCAATTAGATGTCTGCAAATTGACTGTGTGCTGGTAGGATTGGATTGGGCTGAGCCCATGATTTTTTTTTTTGTTATTGCATGTCACATGTTCATGCATTCCCATGCATACTTACTCTCTATTAAATATATTTTGATATATTTGAACTGCTTGGGACTTTTCTGATTGTCTCTCTCCCTCCTTCTGTTTTCTGTTTACGTTAGTCGTGTCTATGGCACCTAAACGTAAGTCTGCTCCGTCTCGGAACCCTTTTCGTTCCGGGGCATCTTCTTCCTCTGATCCTACTCTTTTTCATATTCGGTTCCGTGATGAGGATGCCCGTAAGGCCTTCTCGGAGAACTTTTCTCGACAAGGTGTTCATTCGGAACGCCGAGTCATTTTGGCGGACTTCGCCAACACTGACCTACCCGATGTCATTCACAGTCGGGGTTGGGAGTCACTGTGTGACGTCCTGGTCACATGTCCATCCGTGCTGATTTAAGAGTTTTACTACAACATGCATGGATTTGATTCTTCAGTACCTCTCTTTCATACTCGTGTTTAAGGTACGCGCATTGTTGTCACACCGGAGTTGGTATCCGATGTGCTCCATGTCCCTAGGGTAGAGTTCCCTGACTACTCAGGTTGTGAGTTTCTGAGGACTGTGTCCAAAGATGAGCTCAAATCTGCTTTCTGTGAGCGCCCTTTTGTTTGGGGTGAGCGTTAGTTCACTTACTGTACGAACTTTGCAAAAGGTCCTCGGTTTTTTAACATGGTTATGACTTTTGTTCTCCACCCTTTGTCTCACTATAACTCTATCATAGAGTCTCGTGCTCGGATTTTGTTGTCCCTTCTTGAGCATCTCACTATAGATTTCCTTTCTCACTTTATTCTTTCTATTATAGATGTCTATAGGGATTCGGCGTCTCATGATAAGCTCATCTTTCCTTCCGCTATCACGAGGATCTTACGCCATTTTTCTGTTCCCTTTCCAGCGTCCGACCACTTTTCTTTCATGTGTGCCATAGATGCCGCTACCGTTAAACTGAGCAAGGCGTAGTTTAGGATGAGGCAGTCTGGGTCAGCAGCTCCTCCCTCCCGTTCGGCTCCATCTCGATCTGCTCCATCCACATCTGCTCCTTCCTCTTCTACGAGCGATATGTCACTCGAAGACATCATGGTGCAGCTTCAGCGCATGGATGCTCGCCTTGATACACTCTATACAGAGCTGTATCAGGTGAACGTTCGTGTCGTTCGTATTGCACGGCGACAGGCGATCATGGGTGGCTTCGCTCCTGAGGCTTCTCCTCCACCTCCTCTCGTTGCTTCTGATTCTGAGGCTGACGATGATGATGATGGTGATGATGATGATGCTTCCGATGATGATGATGATGGAGATGCTTGCTCTTCCAGTATAGATGAGATGTCTACTTGACACTTTTACCCTTTGTCATTCGTGACAAAAAGGGGAAGTAGTTTTGGATATGAGAGTAATCATTCTTAAAGGGAGAGTTAGTATAGGACATTTTTGTTAGGAGGAGTGTTGATATATGAGGGATGTAGTGAGGATTATTTGTATCTTTTTCTTTTCTCTACTTTAGATACATTTATTCTTGTACATGGGTCTTGTGACCATTATTGACATACATTGTACTTATTTTCTTTATATGTTGATGTATGTTTCTTTCACCTACCCTTACATGTGTTGTTTCTTTTCTCTCTTTATGCATATGCTTTTTATTACTTGTATGCAATCTTTTATTTTTGTTTCACATGAAGATGCCTTGATAAGTTTTGTTTAAAGTGTTTCAGAAATACAAGTTGTCAAAGTCTTCTTGCCATAAACTCTCTTCTTGCAAAGTTTTTCAAGAGTTTGTGTTAGGATAGATTTTATTTTATTTAACAAGTGAATATAAGTTGAGTGATTTATGACTTCTCTCATATGTTCATTTGTTTGTTGTGGTTTTGTCACGGATTGCCAAAGGGGGAGATTGTTAGGACATATGTGATTCACTTGTTAGGAACATATGTCACTATTTTATGTAATTAGCTAATCCTTTGACAAAACGCACTTTACTTGTATTTGGGTAGATCTAGGATGTGTTTAATACTTCAAGAAACTGTGTTCCAAGATTAAGTGTTGAAGCCATGCAAGTCTGTCTAAGATTTAAGCTGAAAAGTGCAAGTTCATTAAAGCTCGACAGCTAGCATCTATCAAGCTTGAAGAGCTATTCCAACCCCGTGGCTCAACAGCTTCTTGATAACAGCTCGACAGATAGGCATCTGTCGAGGTTTATGAAAAATAGAATTTCAGTTCTGTTTTAACTCTAATCCATGATTATGTGTTTGGGCTTTCTTTCCTCGCAACCCTAGACATATAAAAGGATTATTTTAGGGCCGTCAAAGTTGACACAAGTTGCATAAGTGTTGAGCAAAATTTGTTCAAGCAAATTGTGACTGGAGACAGAATTTGCCCTAGTTCATCTCTTGTGTAGAAGTTGCTGTGTTTGTGCACCGTAGGATTTTGTAACCAAGCATCTTCTTGATCTTCGTTGTCTGGATGAACTGAAAAACTTTGCAGCCAACAACCTTCTCTAGTTGGTGATTAAAGTGTACTGGGATCCGCGCAATTGGTTAGTCACGTACTGGGAGCCGTGCATTGAAAAGGAGAGATTGTCACTACAAAACAAGTTCAATTGGGTATTGGGGTAAGGGTTCAACTGTAGGTTGATATAAGGTATTGGGATTCCTTTACTTGTAACTGCTTGTTGTGATAATAGTGGATTCTCGGGAGTGGTGACCTTAAAATCACCCGGTGGGGTTTTTGCTGTATTGTTTTCCCCATTCGTAAACAAATTACCGTGTCAATTTATTTTCCACTGCATACTTAGTTTATTGGTGATTTGTTTGTGCTACCACGCGTTTGCATATTAATTTGATTAATTAATAGACTTGGCTAATTAATCAATTAATTCATCACAAGGGGTCAATACCTTTTTGGCCTATCATTTATAATGCTTGAATTGCATGTTTAAATAAGAATTAATATAAATAAAACTTAATTTTTATATACATATATATATATATATTTGCTACCTCACTTTGAAGGATTCACAATATCATTATTTTATTTAATTGATTTTTAAACCAAATTTTATCACTACAAACGAGTTTCTCTTACATTTTTGTTGTGTACTTTGGTTCAGTTTGGTCCCATTCAGTCCTATTTGGTCTATTCTGTCCACTTTTGTCACATTTGGTCCACTTCGGTCTTATTTGGTGAACTTCATTCCACTTTTATCCTATTGAGTCCATCTAGTCCTTTTCGGTCCACATTGGTCCTATTTGGTCCCATTCCATTATGTCCAATTTGGTCCTATTCGGTCCACATTGGTCCTATTCGTTCCATTCGATTCATATTGGTTCACTTCATTCCAATTCAGTCCATTTTGGTCTTATTTGGTCCAATTCGGTCTACTTTGATTCAATTTGGTCCTATCCGATCCACATTGGTATAAGCTTTATATATCCATATTTTCATTTTCATGTCTCAGTAATAGCTACCAATGTCTGCACTTGATACAAAATCCCAGCATAACTATCAATCCTACCCCTCAAAATACTCTGTTAACTTTTTTGGGTTCAGCAAATCCTTTCTAAATATATATGCTGGAACATCCATTCTAGTAGGTTTAGACATGGAGTTCACATCCAAGCAAAAGAGCAGCAATTCTACAGCTTTGCATAGATGAGAAGTGTCTAATTGTTCAACTCTTTTATATGAATAATATTCCCCAATCCCTCAAGAATTTTTTGATGAACTCCAACTTCACTTTTGTAGGGATTGGGGTTGCTAGAGATATAGTGTTGTAGCATTTTCATATTAAATAATTAAAGTGATAAAATTGTCAATTTAAATGTAAAGATGCGGGAGTTAAAATGGAAGATAAAGAGTTACTCAAATTGTGTAATCCCATACTGGTAAGGTAAGTATAGTGATTAATGGACTGAAATATATTTGAATAGATATTGGGTCAAATATATGCACGGGAAAGATGAAAGGATGGGGTGTCAAAATTTGTCAATGTTTGTGCCACTTTGCTACCTTTTATCTGTTTAAATTTCTATCACTGATTTCTTGGGCCTCCATTTTTTCTCTTCCAAACAACTTTCTTCATTTTACTTTTCAATTATTTTTTATCCAATGTATTATTTTACTTGAAAGCATGTTCTTGGTCATGATAACATTGTTACTTGTTAGGCATTTGTTTGGGTACCTGCCTTAATTTCCCAGCAAAAATGTTTCTATTATTGAGCAGACATTATAATTTCCCTACATAAATCTTTTTGTTATTGCGCTTACATATATTATAAGTAAATTTCTAATGTGAAACTTCATTGCATCTGGTGTAATACGATTATGTATCCTTTTAGAGACTATTTCCATTCTCAGCAAGCAAAATGGAGTGATTAAGAAAGAGAAACTCAAACCGACCAATTCTAGATTTTATTAGCCAAACTGAACTTAGGGACTCTGGCTGCTACTAATATGTATGGCCTTTATTACTACTAGCCAGAATATGGAGTTGCAATTGCCATAAGAGGAAATTTTTTATGAATGGTTATACCAGTAGTTTCAGTCATGTCCAAATCCTCTCCTCTTACTTGACCAGGCAATGTCCAATCAAAGTTGTGAACAAGATTTGCCAAAGCAAGCTCAATAGTCGTTATGGCAAAGGAAATTCCTGGACAACCCCTCCTTCCAGCTCCAAATGGGATCAATTGGAAGTCATGTCCTTTAAAATCTATTGAAGAAGTTGAGAACCTTTCTGGTTGAAACTCTTCTGGTTTGTCCCATACCATAGGGTCTCTTCCAATTGCCCATGCATTGATGATAATTTCTGTGTCAGCTGCAATATCATAGCCATGTATTTTGGCATCTTGAATTGATTTTCGGGGAACCAGCAGTGGAATAGGTGGATGAAAACGAAGAGTCTCTTTGATTATTGCCTTCAAGTAATGCATTTTATCCAAATCATACTCGGTTATGTCCTTTTTGTTGCCAATGATCTCTCTCACTTTATTTTGCACATTCTTCATCATCTCTGGATGCCTTAAGAGCTCTGTCATTGCCCAATTTAAGACTGGGTATGTAGTGTCTGTACCAGCAGCAAATACATCCTATAATAAAAGATGGCAAATATTGAATAAAGTTATGCATGATGAAAGAATGTTACACCATAGCACAAAGACAATATTTGGAAGATAAACTATGGAAGAAGAAAGAAAGTTTTTATTTATTTATTTATTCATTGCTTCCTTTACAGAGAATGTCCTCTCAAGATATAGCTAAAGTGAGATGCAAGACTACAAAAACTAAAGCATCATGTAGTACCTTAGTCCTTAGGTGTCTTCCATGAATACAAGCTAAATAGGAATCATTACTATTTACATATGTGTCTAGCTTTCATAATAGAATTAAACAATTATTTGTTCATTAGGTGGTATGGGTAAATAGTTACATAAGCACATAACTGTTCCTTTATTGTTTGCAAAATAGACCCTTTTATAATCAAGGTTATCTACCTTTTTTTGAGGGAAATAAGAGACTATTTAATTTTACTTGTGACCTCCCTTCCTCAAACATTCCAAGTTATTTTCTTTATTATACATCTTTTCTCATTTTGGGCGGAAATATTTAATTTCTCTCATTACTTATGCTTGAACGAGTCTATAGACGCTTTCAAAAATAAAAGTTTATAGACACATACATTTCCATAACTTGCTTAGATAAAAAATTATGATCAATGAGCAATAAAAATGGTTTTAGAAATCATCTATCCCACTTTTAGAGTTATACTTTATACTTCATCAATTGTAGCATACCGCGTGATTGATTTATATTTTCCTCATTTTAAACTTTGGTTATTTCATAGGGAAAAGAAAAAATACGTGAAAAGTTGTGATTGGTGTAGCTAAAAGTGCAATATAAAAAATGATATCATTCTTCTAGGGATGATGAAATTATCTTCTACCTCTTCAAACATGTAATTTGGACCAAATCATACTTTCCATTCAAGGGCAGAGCCAAGAGGCCAGTTGCACCCCTTAGCCCTACCCAAAACCCTCCTTTTTTAGAGTCATTCAACAATTTGATTACTGAACATGTTAATCAAGTACAAATCTAATAAAAACAAATGAAAACCAAATGTATAAAGTATGTAATCTATATATATATATATATATATATATATATCTAAAAGCAGAAGCGTATCATTTATTGTTGCTATGCTCTTGTTGAGCCACATCAACGACCACGTTATCCACTCATTTTCAACATTCTTTCTCTTATTTTAATTATTATTATTTTTAATTAATTTCCCAACTTATTGTTATACTTTCTCTAACTTTTCCCCTCCCTTTTACCTTTTCATCTCTCCACCACTATCTACCTTAATATCACTTTTTTTTTATCCCTTTATTTTTTTGCTTTTCTTATTCCCTTCCTCTTACTATAAATTTACAATTCTCTTTTCCATTCTATTCATAGTTTTTTCACATACAAAAGGTTATTTCTCTCTCTCTTCCTCTCTCTCATTTTATTTTCATTTTTGGTGGATTTTTTTAAATATATTTTTTGCATCTCTACTTTGGGTTGATGAATTTTTGTATTATTTGGAACTCTACCTTGGGATGATGTGATTAAATTTTGTGTTTTTAAGTTATCTTTTTTATTCTCTTTGATTTCATAGATGTTATCATATTGCATTATAAAGATAGTATATAAGAATATAATATTATTTTATTACATAACATGACTTGGATAATTTGATGTTTATTACTATTTTTCATTTTTACTCTTTTTCTTCTTATATTATTTTCTATAAATTTCTTATTATTCTCTCTTACGTTCTCTCTTAAAAAGGTTATTTATTTCTCTTGATTTTTTATTCTTTCTTGCAACTCTACTTAATTTATATTGATGAATTATTGCGATTTTTAAAAATCTATTTTGGGTTCATATATTTTGGTGTTGTATTTTTTAGTTCCCAATCACAAGTAATCTCTCTCCCTCTCTTTCTCTCTACAATAAAATTTAGAGAATAAATATTAGGAATGCTATAAGCATATGGATAATAATTGTTGAATTGAGATTTAGTTAGTTAGTTAGTTACAATTCCAAGCATGTTAATCACATTTAGCACATGTTGGAATTATTAATACACATGGGTAATAATAGAACCAATAGGATGAGGCCATGTGGGCCAATGAGATTAGAGCTAGTCTCCTATAAATACATGATTGTAATCCAATATGAGATATCAATTGAAGAATAAACCAACTTCTTAGTGCATTAGTGCATCTCTCTCTCTCTCTCTCTCTCTTAATCTCTCTCTTTCTCTATGGAGGGTGACTACCTCGAATTAAGTCAATTTCCTTACAATTCCCATCAATTCCCTAATAATTCCCATCAATCTCCATTAGGAACCACTGGGTTCCTAACAATAAACTATACATATTTAGTATAAGTTTAATATGATTTTTGATTATCATGATAATCTCTTTTATGAGAATGAATAATTTATTTAAATAAAAATTATACATACATACATACATACATGTATGTATATATTTATTTATTTTGCTTAAATGTACAATCAACTCGATACAATTCATTTAAAAGTAATGACGTTAAAACAAATGAATAATTGTCCTAAAGATTACGTTTGTATATTCATAGCCTTTATGTTTAGAAAGACTTTCACTTAAATTTAGCCGTATTGAAGTGAATTGAAATGCTATATTAATGTGGCTCAACAAAAGCATAGTAACAATAAATGCTATGCTTAAATTTTAGATATTATATGAGTTTGAGATATATATATTTATATATATATATATAAAATAAATTTGGATTTAGATTAGGTGCTTTCAACCCAAACATGTATTTTCCCATTATGTAAGTGCACAAAAATAGATCAAAGTGGACCAAAATGAATCGAAGTGAATTGAATGGACCAAATGGAACAAAGTAGACCAAATGGAGAGAATAGGACCGAATAGGGAAAAAGAGGACCGAATAAGAACGAATGGACCGAATATGACTGAAGTGGATAGAATAGACCGAGTGGGACCAACTCAGACTGATGTGGACTGAATAGGACCGAAGTGTACAGAATGGACTAAATAAAACCAAAGTGGATCAAAAGGACTGAATAAGACCAAAGTGGACCGAATGGCCCGAATAGGACTGAAGTGGATCAAAGTGGACAGAATGGATCGAATAGGACGAATGTGGACCGAATAGATCCAAAAGTAAACATAATGGACCAAATAGAACTAAAGTAGACAGAATGGACCGAATATGACCGAAGTGGACAAAATAGGACTGAATAGGGCCAGTGTGGACTAAATTTACTGAATTGGACCAAAGTTGATTGAAAAAGACCGAATAGAACTTTGGTGGAAAGAATGGATCAAATAGGACCAAATTGGATTGAAGAGGATAGAATGGACCGAATAGAACCAATGCGGACAAAATATGACTTTTGAATATTTATAATTTTATTGCATTTTTAGGGCTCATATTTCTAATTTCTAATGCCTATTTTAGTATTTTCTTTGTATTTTTTTTAACTCAAAACTAAAGATTTTAGCCCAAGATTAATAAATTTTCATACTTTTCAACCCAAAAATTAAGAGAAAAAAAAAAGAATTTTTGAACTAAACTTGAAAAAAAAAAAATCTACCAAAACAATCAATTTAAGGCTCAATTAGTCTAAAATGGATTGACGTGGGACCGAAATTGACACAGTGGATTGAATTGGGTTGAGTGGACTGAATTGGATAGAATAGAAATTGTTTAATTTTTAGGGAGAACAACTTATTTTCAAAAAAATTTAGAGAAAAAATTCTATATTATTTTTTAATACAAAATAATTATTTATTCTCACGTATCCCGTGGGTCTGGGACTAGTTACATTAAAAACAAGTATTCAAATTATTTATACAATAATTTATTATATTTCATAAATATGAGTAACTATATGCACAAAAGGTTGTCAACTGTAATAATTTATATATTTTATAAGTTTAGCAATAACCAAAATTAGTTTCGCTTGAAATTTATCTAAAAGTACTAAAAATCATTACATGAGAGTTGTAAGCAAAACTTTGACTATAAAAATTAAAACACTACTTATTAGTGTGTGTATATATTAAACCTTAAAAAATAAACACTATATAATAGTTATTCTATCATTTTATGGATAATCTAACATTGAAATTATGTTTAGTATTATTCAACTGAGTGGTGTTTTACTGTTCAAATCTTTGAATATAAATATATATGTTAGGTTCTAAAACTTAAGGAACTAAATGTATTAGAACTTCACTTTGTATATGTTGGCAAACCATGATCAAAATAATGAGTCTAGGTTTAGGCTTGCTCAAAGTTTATTTGTTATAGTTTCAATCGAGTTGAATGCAGAAACTTACTATGCAAAATTGCAAAGCTCGATCAATCGAAAGTAAGGCTCGATCGATCGAGAATCGTATCTGCAGAATTTGAATTAAGCCCAAATAGCAGTTCAAGCCCATTAAGGATTAGGGTTTTAGATCTAATTCTTCTAGTATATAAAGGAAACCCTAAGCACATTTTCAAAAAGACTTTTAGAGAGAGATTAGAGTGCATCTTGTGCCTTTTTTGTAGATCTAGGATTTTGTACCCAAAAGCTCTCTAAGGTCTTTGTTGAGTTGTGTGTTAAATCTTTTGTGAGATCTGAGAGGTGTTTACCTTCATACACACACATAGAGCTATCAAGATCAAGATTTGCATCAAGAACTTGATGGTGGTTTCAGTTGCTACATAAAGAACTTTCAAAAAGATCCAAAACCTTTGAGTGGAGTCTCAAAGTAACAAGTAGGAGAACTTGTGGTTGCAGTAGATCAAAGAAAGAAGTAGTCTATAGACTTGGAGCTGTCACGTAGTCGTGGTAGTAAGTTTTCTACTCGAGGTAGCAATAAGATGTTAGTGGTCTAAGTTCTATTGTAAAAACTTCAATTCTTTCATAGTGGATCTGTTTTACCTTAAGTATAGCTAGGTTAAATCCTCCATAAGTTTTTTCTCAGTTAGGTTTTCCTGGGTTATCATATCGTTGTGTTCTTTATTTTTTTGCATTATTTACATGATATGATTTTATTGTGTTAACCTAGAACTGAATAATTTATCTAAATAATCACTTGGTTAATTAATTAGGTTAAACAATCTAGTTTACAGGGGTCTAAAAACGTACAATATACGTCTATGCGTTGTGCCTGTGCATAGTATGTGTATTTGTAGGTCTCCATATGTATGGAAAGACATATATATTAGTTATAAGTTTT
The DNA here is from genome assembly GCA_030021035.2 of Notholithocarpus densiflorus. NCBI lineage: Eukaryota > Viridiplantae > Streptophyta > Magnoliopsida > Fagales > Fagaceae > Notholithocarpus > Notholithocarpus densiflorus. The sequence goes on from JARYZH020000050.1 coordinate 1,965,947, forward strand.
AGCCCTTGAAGTCAAATTCTAGCTATGCTACTTATTCCCATGCGAAGCTCTTCAATCCCAAAAATGAGGATGAGATGCACAAACACATGAGAGAGAGGGAGAGAGAGAGAGAGAGTTGCTTACTAGGATTACACCTTTAATGCCAACTCTATCAATAGGGAAACTGATCACGTTTTCCTTTTGAAGCCAAAGCAAAACGTCCACAAAGTCATTAAGAGCATGATCATGACCCTCTTTCCTCTCAAAGTTTAGATGCTCTTCAATTACTCCTTCTAGAAAATCATCAAGTTGTTTAGCCACTTTCTCTGCTCTAGCATCCAAGCCATTGACCTGGTTTACCCAAGAAAGCCATGGAATATAGTCCCCCACGCTTATGACACCCAACAACTCACCTAACTCCTCTAGAAGCTCCTTAAACTCCCTTCCACCTTCCCCTTCACCATATTTCTTTCCCAAGGCCACCCTTCATATCACATCATTAGTGAACTTTGCAAACACCTCGCTTAAATTCGCAGATGAAGATGAATCATAACACTGTTTTATTTTCTCTATCATTAGGGAAGTTTCCTCCTCTCTCACGTAGTGAAAGGACTGAACCCTTTTGTTACTCAAAAGATGTAGCACAAGAGTGCTTTTCATTTGCCTCCAGTACTCGCCATAGGGAGCCATTGCTACATCTTTGTAATTGTACATTAGTTTACCAAACATGCTTGGTTTGGGCCGGTTTGCAAACTTGAGGTCTTGGTTCTTCATGATCTCTTCGGCAGCATCAGCAGATGAGACAACAAGGATAGGTACGCTGCCAAAGTGAAGCAGCATGAGAGGGCCATGGCGTTGAGCTAAGGTTTGGAGTGAACGGTGAGGCTGCAAGCCAAGTTGGTGAAGGTTTCCAACGATGGGTAGCTTTGATGGTGAAGGTGGTGAGTTTTTTTTGGTGTTTCCGTTTGGAAGGAAGGACCATTTGAATAGGAGTATGAAGATGAAGGTCAAGATGGTTATAACAAAGGGTTGGAGCAACATGGATGTTACATTTGGCACTAAAAATTGCAGGAAATTTGACATTTTCTTCTCTCTTTTCCGGGAAAGTTTGTGCTTCTTTTGGATGTTTAAGTTTATGGTGTTGATGTTCCACAATCTTTCAACTTTTAAATATGAATTATGCCAATGCCACAAAAAGTGCCCAATTACACAAATTGTGCCATTTTATTTAAGCACCAGCATAACTCTTTAAATATATCAAACAGCTTTGGATACTCACCTCATGCCCAATCACCCCAAGAATAGTTTGAACATGAAAATGAATAAAAGTCAACAAATGGCTTATGTTAAACTTCAATTCATGAGGTACGAACGCGACAGTTGCATCCTAGATGACATCAAATTCAAAAAAGGAAACTACCGTTGCTAGACACGTATAGTGAAAAGAAATAAAATAAAGGCTAGGCATGAATCATGGAAAGTCAACCTTCGAACGGAGAGAATCATGGAACAAAATATGCTTTTACAAGAAAAACAAAAAAACAAACAAAACGAATATAAAAGAAGAGATTAAATTCTATAAGAACGTGGTGTAAAACTCATGTTTTACCCCTCCAATCCTAATATGCCACATCATCTTATCACATATTTAAGAATAAACACAATCACACACAATCAATTCTAATACCCATATATAAATCCAACCAAATTGGGAATTTATTGAGATGTTATTAGGTGAGATAGGATGTATTGAATTTTAAATAAAATGTTGACGTGGCAATCACTTATTGGATGGTGTAAAACATAGGTTTTACACCCCATCCTTATAGAATTTAATCTCATAAAAGAAAGGGCTATGAATATAATCAATGGATTGAGATCCCGTGCAATACCTAGGGTATTGCACGGGGTGTAATAGATTTAATATCAGCCATGGATTAAATCTAATGCTCAGAAAATTGACACGTCATATCCCACACTGGCAATCTGCGTGCTTCAATTTCTCTCCTATCTCTTCGGCCAAAATGGGAAACTAACCATAATTTTCTAACTATATAGTTAGCAGTCAATGTTTTCAAACTATATTTTTTACTAGCATCTCGAGTTTAAAAGACTCGATTTTGGCCCATAAATCGAGTCTCAAAGACTTGATTTTCATGGTCTAATCACGTCTCATGTGGCATCTTTTTCCACGTGGTGACCACCTGGAAATCGAGTCTCTAAGACTCGATTTATAAACCAAAAAAAAAATTTAAAAAAAAATTTAAGTCTCAAATCTTTCATGTACTAGCCGAAAATACCCAAAAAAAAAAAAATACAATCAGATCAGAGAGAGAGACAATCACAAAATACCCAAAAAAAAAAAAAAAATACAATCAGATCAGAGAGAGAGACAATCAGATCAGAGAGAGAGAGAAAGAATCTAGAGAAAGAGCTAATCTAGAGAAAGAGCTCACCTCACCAGTGCGGCCTGGGTTGCGGTGGTGTTTTTGTTTCTTGGATTGAAGCATGAGAAAGACTAAGAGAGAAGGAGTGAGACAAGAAGAAGAAGAAAGAGAAGAGAGCAGCTCTTTGGCTTCTTTCTTTTTTATTTCTGGCTCTGATTTCTTTGTTGGTGCTGTTGTTCTTTTTTATTTTTGTGTTTGGGTCTGGCTTATAATCGAGTATTAGAGACTCGATTTTCAGGTGGCCGCCACGTGGGAAAAGTGCCAACTTAGACCCGATTAGAACATAAAAATTGACCCTCAAAGACTCGATTTATAGACCCAAAATCGAGTCTTTTAAACTCGAGATGCTAGTAAAAAATATAGTTTGAAAACATTGACTGCTAACTATATAGTTGGAAAATTATGGTTAGTTACCCATTTTGGCCTATCTCTTCTCTTTTCACTTCAATAGTTCAGCTTTCCCAAATTTGAATTTCAGGAAAAAAAATCTCTCATGGAGACAGTAAATACATGGCTGAATCTCAGCGGGCTTCAGCTCGTCCCACACCACCACCACCACCACCGGTGATGCTTCTCGGTCTAGTCTTCTCCTCTTTCAAGGTTTTCTCGTAGCTCTCACTCTTCTCGTTGCACCCACACCACTATCATTGGCGGTGCTTATTATCGGTGTCACCACCACTGGTGGCTACTGGGTTTCCCTCTCTCCTTCTCAAATTTATTTTCTCTTTTATTTTTCTTTTTGTTTCAGTTTTAATTATTTTGATGACTAGAGCTATGTGATTTTGTTTGGGTTTGAAAAATGGGGGTTTTGGGTATGGATGAATGTGTTGTGATTCAATATCTGTTTGATGGTGAGCTTGTGTGTGTCAGATATGTGTTGTGGTTATAACTTTGGTTTGGATTTTTGGGTTTCAAATGAATGGTGATTTTTGGATTTCAAATGAACGGTGGTTTGATGGGGGTTTACACTTTACAGACTTGGGTTGATGTCAAAATGGGTTTTGATGAGTCTGTTTTATTGTGTAAATACATGTCATTTTTTGCGTGAGTTATTGAGTAAGTGAAATTTGTGTTCTTGAGCGTGCTTAAATTAGTGTAAACACATGGAGTAGTTAAGTGCAGATCTTAAAATCTGGGTATGTAAAGGGTAAGTTCTACCTTCTTGTTTTTTTTTTTCTTCTTCTTCCTTTGCTTTGATCTTTGTTATTGCCTTGCTTCTTTATTGTTGCTGTTGTTGTTGCTGTGGCCTTTGAGTCCTCTGTTATTGTTGCTGAAGGTGTTTGTTGAAATGCTTCATAGAGTTTTAGTTTATCTCTTTGTATTCTGCCTTCTTTTTTCTTTTCTTTTTGGATTTTTATGTTAATGTGATGCTAAAACTGTGATGTTATGTGTATGGATATTGGATATTCGAGTTAGTGTGTTATCATTGAGAACTTATCTCAGGCAGACCGTAGACAAATTATTCTCATAAAAGCTATGATTTTGTATTCAAAATAGCACAAAAATAAAAAAATAAAACTATTTATTTGTTAACTGCATTAAGTGGTCTGCTGGCTGCCCTAAAGCTGTTTTAGCATTGGATTTGGATATATTGGATTTGACATTTAGGAAATGTTGATACCAAATCTATGATTTCCCTCCCCCCCCCCCCCCCCCCTTTTTTCTCTCTTTTCTTGATTTATTTGCCTAAGATCATACATTTCTTACTCCTTTTAGCTTCTTTTACTGAAATAGAGCTATGATTCTCTTAACTTGATACTAATTTCTCAGTTTGAAATTTGTCACAATGGATCAGTTTTTTCTCATTCCCTATGTTTCTATTGAGGTTTGAGTTGTGAAATGCACTGAAGCTGTTTGTGAAAATATTTGTTAGAAACTTTGAAGTGATGTTAAGATATTTTATTTGTATGTTGTGCAGTCTTGAGGGAGATTCGTCATATTGAGAAATGCGCCAAAATATGTGATTGTAAATCTTTGGGTCCAAGTTGTAGTAATGTGCTTCAAGTTGCAAAAAACAAGCAAAAATGTGCTTTTCAATTGTTAACAAAAAGAGAGATTGATATGGTTTCTTATTCTGGTGTACAGGGACGAAGTGACCAAGTTTAAGCTACTTTTGCAATTTGTTGATGTGCAACCTTATAACATTGGTAGAAGGGAATGGAGGTTGTTGAATGCCAAATGATGAGAGTTACTTTTTGCGCTGCATAGTTGTCCAAGGTTGTTGGTTTCCAATGGCTGATTTGTTCACTTGTCAAAGATCATTTGTGACCTTGAGAAGTAAATGATTATACATGTAAATCTTTGATTGTAATATTATTATAGAGAAATCTAATTGAATTACAGTAAGCAATCGTTTTCTATAAGAATGATGTGTTTTTTCTCTCAATTGTTGCTACCTTTATCTCTATTAACTATTTGCCCCAATAAATATTTGGTCTTGGCCAAGTGATCCCTTAGTCACTGTTTTGTTAAGGGATCTTGGTTTTCTTTATACTTTTTGAAGAAGTAATAAAAGTTGGCAGATTTCTTTGTACATGGTTTTTGAGAAATATGATATGAAAGTTTGCAACAATTGTAAAATTAACAAGCAATCATGCAACTTACTTGAATTACTAGCTAGTTTTAACACTAAAAGGAGCTGGTTTTAACACAAAAGAAATTAGGATTGCAACACAAAAGGTTTTATACCAGCAATTACAACATTTAAATTTGAAAAACAAGGAATCACAACCACTAAAATGAAGGAAAGAAAATAGCTAATAACTGACACACTAGGACTTGAAAACAAGAGACTCAATAAACACAACTGGTTAAATTGACCTAACTGAATTAGAAAATGACTCCACCTACATGATAGACATCACACTAAAGTGACTTCCATAACTCTCAGAAATGGTTTATAACACGCAACAATAGAACAATTATGTAACACCAAAATGATAACAAGGGTCTATACAAAAGGAGCTCAAATCTTGTGTTTTAAATGGTTCACAAAAGTTAATAAACTAATCAAACATTATTTATTCCACGTGGCTGAATGTAAATCAACATTACAAGCAATTGATAAGCATGCTATGAGAATCTACCCAACATTATAAGATAGATAAAGCTTATTAAACCCGATCTAAACTAATATTGAAATACATGGGACTTAAACTTCATCTTCATCTCCTTATCAAAGTGGATGTGTTTAACTTGATCCCTATCAATATGTCTCTCCAAAAATGTTGCATAATTTGGTCTTGCATGCTTGCCGTGATAAACATGTAACAAATCTGATAGGGAACATATACAAGAGCATCATTGTTTCTTTCTTCTTCAGCAAACCCAACAGAATAGAAGCATCACATGCCTGCACTACCAAAAAAAAAAAATTTATTATTACAAAGAATGAACCAAAATCTGGAAATTCCAAGTAAGCTTGCAAACTTTAGTTGCATCTAAAAGAAAAAATCTTTAAATTGCAGAGATGAAAACGAGCAATTCTGTTAGGTTCTAAGACTTTAGGAACTAATGTATTAGAACTTCAATTTGTATTATGTTGGCAAACCATGATCAAAACATAGAGTCTAGGTTTAGGCTTGCTCAAAGTATGTTTATTTGTAAAATTAGAATCGAGTGATTGCAGAATTTATTGGACTAAATCTGCAAGGCTCGATCGATTGAAAATTAGACTCGATCAATCAAACCACGTGCAGATTTATTTTTCTGCAAAATTCCAATTCAGCCCAAACTCTACTTAAACATATTGGGTTTCAAGTAAAACACTCATAGTATATAAAGGAAACCCTAAAGACGTTTTTATAAGGCTTTTTAGAGAGAGAAGAGCGTGTCTCTTTTGTATCTAGGGTTTTGTACCCAAAAGCTCTCTAAAGTTGTTGTTTATACTGTGTGTATGAATCTCTTGTGAGATCTAGAGGTGTTTGCCTTCATACATACTTAGGGTTATCAAGATCAAGATTGATGTCGAGAGCTTGGTGATCGTTTTAGTTGCTGCATAAAGAGCTTAAAGAAAAACACAAGTGGTGTACTTGTGGTTGTTGTGAATCCAAGAAAGAAGTAGTCTGTGGATTTGGAGCTGTCACGTGGTCATGGTAGTAAGTTTCCTACTCGAGGTAGCAATAGGATGTTAGTGGTCTAAGTCGCTATTGTATAAACTTCAATTCTTTCATAGTGGATTTATTTTACCTTGAGGATAGCTAGGTTAAATCCTCCCTAGGTTTTTTACCGGTTTGGTTTTCCTGAGTTATCATATCGTTGTGTTATTTATTTTCTGCACTGTTTGAATGATATGATTTATTTGTGTTAACCTAGATTTGCATAATTTACCTAAGTTAATCACTTGGCTAAATAACTAAGTTAATCTGTTTGTGTTTAAGGGGTCTAAAAACATACAAATTCTTCCATGAAAAATAATTAATGGTTGAAACTCAAGGTTTAACATTTTAATTTATACTATGCAAACATCCTAAAATCGTTTCAAGTTGCATTTTTCAAACACCATTTATGCAAAATTATCAAACACATGTAAATAATAATTCTTTTATAAATAAAAGTTATGCTCTCACATAAACCTCATTCATGCCAAAGCTTGATATAGTATATTTCCTTTTTCTCCTTCTAAATCTCCTTGCCTAGAATCTCCACACAACTATACAATACCACCACAAATGACATCACAACACCCATCCATGAAAATTGCCAAGCAAATAAGTACTTTCACAAAATAATGTTTGAAAACTCAACAATCCAAATTCAAATAAAACAAATGTGCAAAGCTAGTAATTATTGCTGCATTTTATCAAACAGATGGAGTGCATAAGAAATGAACACAAGTTGAAAATCAATAGGACATAAATTCCTAAATACCCCATACAAAAATCGTTCAAGATACATCATTCCATCAAAGACTAACCATAATCATCAAAGAGATCAACATGGATATCAAATGAATCAAAAGGAAAAAAAAAAATAATAATAATAATCAAGAACACGTATGGCAGAAAATTTCAAGGGCCAAAAAAAATCTGGAAATTTCAAGAAATCAATCTGATTCAATGACTAAGTCTATCAATTTGATCTTCCATTTGTAATTTTACACAGATTTAGTGAAAGTATTACCATCAAATTCATGAAAATACATAATTACACGATTCAGGTGAAAAAAAAAAAAAACTGAGAATAGAGAAGAGAAATAGAGATAATAAAAAAACTTGTATTTAGGTAACAAAATGTAAAATCTGAAATATCTTGGAAAAAAAATTACTTACAAGTTTAGAGGAGGAAGAAAACAAAGATTCACAAAACCCATGAAACGGTTGAAGGTTCGCTTCGTCAACTAGAAAAAGAGGAGGGTCAGAGCAGAGATGAAGGTGGGCATGCGGATGTGGTTTGGGTAAGAAGCAGAAACTGAGGGTGGCGGTGACGGTGGCAAAGACAGCAGAGGGAGGAGGACTGGAGAATTGAGAGGGTTTTTTTTTTTTTTTAATTTTTTTAATTTTTATCAGAGAGATGCGGCTTGTTAGGGATTTTTTCACCTTCATGTGGATTGATGAGCTGGCACTTCACAAGAGCCATTAGATGCTTTCAACGGTTGAGATTTGTGCTATTGCATGGGATCTCAATCCATAATCAATTAACATTGCCTCTGCTTATCCAAAAAAAAAAAAAATTAACATTGCCTCTTTCTCTTTCTGGATATCCGCTCGCGATAGCAGAGCGCTAAAGCGCATATTCCAAAAAATGTTTTGATTATGGCTTTAGTTTACTCTAGCAAGAGAGTTACCATAAGCTTTTCTATAAAAAATGCCACTTTGACACACCAAAACCTTACTTTATTATTTTACCACATCATTTGATAATATCCTGTAAATCAAATCTTCCATTTTAACGTTACATCACATTAAAATAATAATATAAAAAAACTCAACTATATTAAAAAAAAAAAAAAAAAAAAACCAAATCAACCACTACCGTCCATCACCCACACATCCCACCACCACCGGCCATCACCCCCACAACCCTTCACCAGTACCATAAGAACCCACCACCTAAGACATCAAAACCACCACATAATCCATCCCAAAACCAAAACACAAACACCATCAGACAAACAAGAAGGAAAAAATAAATAAATAAATAAATAGAAGGGAAAGAGGTCGGCGGCCACTGGTGGTGGCTTCACCAGTGTGCACAGGAGAGGGACACTACCACAAAAGCCATCAATCCCAGCCCCACACCATTTGAAACGCCGATCTCAAACCCAAATAAAAAAAAGCTTTCCACAAGTGTGAAAGAAGAGGGAAAAAAATATCAGAGGGAAGAATTTAAAAGCCGATCTCAACCTAAAGAGAAGACGATCTCAACCCAAAGAGAAGAGAGGAGAAATAAAGAAAAAGAAAAGAAAAGAGAGATGGCCAGCCTCTGTGAATGTACGTGTGAGAGAAGAGAGAAGAAAGAGAAAAGAAAAAATAAGAGGGGCAGGAGAGAGAAGAGAGAAAGAGAGAATAAAAAATAGTTTTTTTAATTTTGCAACATGCTACAGTGCGATTCTATCAATAGAATCGTACTGTAGCAAGTATTGCAAAAATGCTAAAACTTTTAACATTTGAAACAACTCACGAACCTTGTTTTTTGGTGTTTGGTGTGTCAGATGCTAAAAATTTAGCATTTGACACCTAATGAAAATGCTCTAAGAGCATTCTCATCAGGTGTTTTATAAAAAATGTCATTTTGACACACCAAAAACCTACTTTATTATTTTAGCACATCATTTTACAACATACCATTTATCAGATGTTCTATTCTTCAATTCTATATATTAAAATAATATTTTTAACACATTAAAATAATATATTAAGCCCTCCCTCTCATAAACATCATCAACAACAACAACAACGGCACAACCACCACTGCCGCAACAACGGCCACCAACAACCACTGCCGCAACAACACCGACAGCCACCATCGGCACAAACCCACATCCACCAACGCCACCTTTAAAAAAATAAAAAAATAAAAAACCACCAAGACCCACCACCATAAACCCAGCAAAACACCCAAGACCCACCACCATTCACCACCATTCACATAGAAAAATACCGAGAACCACCCCAAAAATCCATACCAAACCAACCAAACCACCACCACAACACCGCCAAACATCACAGGATTCACAACAAACCACCAAACCAACGATCAACGATCAACCATCGTCGAGTATCGCAACAAACCAAAAAACTCTGAATATCAACCAAAACCCATTTATCCAAACCACGATCAACCACTAACCCAAACCACGATCAACCACTGACCCAAACCACAAAACGCACAAAATCAACCAAAACCCACTGACCTAAACCTCAATCCATCAGACCATTAGACCCAAACCTCAATCCCACAACCATCAAACCACCACCACGCGAAGTACCAGCCAACCAAACAGAGAGAAGAGAGAAACAAAATTAAAAAAAAAAAAAAAAAAAAAAAGAGCGCATAAACGAAAAATGAAAGAAAAGCATGAAATCTGAACCAACTCTTCTTTCGACGAATCTGCCATCATCACCGATTTATTCTCAAACGAACCAGAGAGAGCATTTTGGTCCAGTCAAGAAAGAAGACAAGCAACAGAGAGAGTGGAGAGAGAGGTATCAGATGGGAGGAGAGAGAAAAATCAATAAAATAAGCCAAAATATTTTTGGAATTAATGTCCGTACCGTCTCATATTTGAGACAGTACTGTAGCTGTGTGCTATAATTTTTGAGATATGGAATACCTGATGAGGATTGATTTTTGGGGTTTGGTGTGTCAAATGCCAAATATTTGGCATTTGGCACACCTGATGAGAATGCTCTAAAAGTACGAAACCCTGTCTTGCTTGGTTTTGGAGTTATACATCACGACACAAATAAACCAAGTCCTAGTTGTATTTGGATACATTATCCGACTTTGTTAATATATATATACACTATGTTATAGTTTAGTTATTAGAATTGTAGTGTGTTGAGAAAGTGTAGTGCTACAAGATTAGTGCAAATACAATAGGGTACTTTATTCTTTGTGTGAGAGTGTCAAGGGTGTATTTAGAGAATGGGTCTTGTGAGAGTACTATTGTGCTACTATTGTAATCTCCTTATTTTATAGTGGAAATTTCTCTATCGCCGTTGTAGGCAATTGCTGAACCACGTTAATTTCTTCTTTCTTCTTTAATCTTGCATAAGTGGGTTTATTTTCACAACAATAATTTAATATTCCAGCTTCTTTATGCTCTCTCTCTCACATGCCAAATATGCGTAGAGCTCATGCAATCAAACTAGAATTCAACTATAATAACAACTTTGTGCACCATTTTTTATGATGACAAATACATCGAAACCCAAACTGACAAGTTGCCAAACATTAAATGTCCTATATTTATTTATAACGCACGAATTGCATGTTTAAATAGAATTAATATAAATAAAACTTAGTATCACAGATGTTCTATATCTATGTTTGCTTCCTCACTTTAAAGGCTTCACAACATCATTATTTTATTTAATTGATTTTTAAACCAAATTTTATTACTACAGATGTGTTTCTCTTATATTTTTGTTGTGTACTTTGGTCCACTTTGGTCCCATTTGGTCTTATTTGGTCCACTTCAGTCTTATTCGGTCAATATTGATTCTATTTGGTCCACATTGGTCCACTTCGGTCCTATTTGGTCCACATTGGTCATATACAATCCAATTTGATCTTATTCGGTCAATTTTGGTTCCATTCGGTCCATTTTTTCCACTTGGTCCTATTTGGTCTTATTCAGTCCACTTTGGTCTTATTTGCTCTACTTTGGTCTTATTGAGCCCTTCCAGTCCTTTTCGGTCCACACTGGTCCTATTTGGTCCCATTCTATTATGTCTAATTTGGTCCAATTCGGTCCACATTGGCCCTATTTAGTCCATTCAATACATATTGAGTTAAGCACCAGCATAACTCTTTAAATGAATTATGCTAGGGACAAGCTTTGGCACAACTCTTTGTGCCACAACTCGTCACATAGCGAGTTGTGATTAGTAAGGGTGTGTCAGTGGGCCATGTGGAGACACACTCTTACTAATCAGAACTGCCATATGGCGAGCTGTGGCACAAAGTTGTACCAAAGGTTATGTCCCTAGTATAATTCCTCTTTAAATATATCAAACAGCTTTGGATACTCACGTCATGCCCAACCACCCAGGGACGGAACTACCTTATGGCTGAGGGGGGCCATGCCCCCCCCCCAACCTTTGAAAAAAATTCCCTAGTATATATATTAGCATAAAAAATATACTTTTGGCTCTAAAATTAATATATTTGGCCCCTCTCTCCCAAACAATTTACAAGCTGTCCCATGAAACAAAAATGAAAAAAAATATCAAATTATCCCTTGTCTAGTTGTCCCAAGAATATCAAGAAAAACATTTAGCTAAACATTTAGCCAATTTACAAATCCGGACAACAAGAAGAATCTACAAAACAATTCACATATTCAGATAATAATAAAAATTCTTTGGACACAATCTAAGTTAAAAAATATATATAACGAATCTATTATAAATCCTAGCAAAACAAATCACAAAAACCCAATAACCTCTACCCAATTTCTACCTCTCATTAGAGAGCTTTTTGTCCCTCTCAAGTAATTCCATCTCATAGTCACAGAGACAACTTCTATGCTGCTAATCACTCCATCCACACACCAATTAGTGTCACTAGCAACTTAGATCAGTTGGTGTCTTTAACTCAATCCATGAAAAATTTTATTTTTTTAAAGATCTATTGCTCACTTGGATCAGTTGGTGTCTTTTAAAAATTTACTTTAACGATGCATTATTAGCATTAATTTATTCTTGATTATAATATCTATTATTGATTTAAAAAAAAATAAAAAAATTCAAAAAAATAAAAAATTAATGCTAATAATACATCGTTGTCAACCTTTAGTATTAATATTCTAACTTTTTAAAATTCTTGAACAAAGAACTTTGCCCTCCCTAAGTTTGAATTCTGGTTCCGTCCCTGCAACCACCCCAAGAATAGTTTGAACATGAATATGAATAAAAGTCAGCAAATGGCTTATGTTAAACTTCAATTCATGAGGTACGAACGCGACAGTTGCATCCTAGATGACATCAAATTCAAATAAGGAACTACGGATGCTAGACACGTATAGTGAAAAGAAGTAAATTAAAGAAGTAATTCAAATAAGGAACTTAAACGCTAGAAGTTTAAAACACGATGTGTGAGAGAGAGTCAACCTTCGAACGGAGAGAATCATGGAACAACATATGCTTTTTCAAAAGAAAACAAAAAGAATATAAAAGAAAGGGCTATGAATAAAATCAATTAACATTGCCTCTTTGAAGCGCATATTCCAAAAAATGTTTTGAATATGGCTTTAGTTTACTCTAGTGAAAGTAGGAAACCCTGTCCTGCTTGGTTTTGGAGTTATACATCACGACACAAATAAACCAAGTCCTAGTTGTATTAGGATACATTATCCGACTTTGTTAGTATATATATATATATATATATATATATATATATATATATATATATATAGCTTCTGACCCTTTTTGCTGTATCTTCAATTATGGACAAAACTTAGGATTTTTTTTTCTGTCAAATGGACAAGATTTAGTTATAGTTTCTTAGATATAATTCCTTCCATTATAATCATACTGAACAATAGCGCCCTCAACCATTGCCACAATCTTGTACTACACCTATACATAGTTTTGACTAATACTATAATTTCACAGGAGGAAATATGATTTATTTTTTAAAAATAAATAAGAGAAAATTGTGTAAATTATCGTTTGTACATGCACGTTGGTAAAAATAGTCTCAAATATATTTTTTTAATTTAATAGTTAGGGTGTTGATCTGATAACTTGACATGATCTGTCAAGTGTACAGTTTATTCATCATCTTCTAGTATTTAAATTAACTCTTTCAAATAAAATTAACCTCAAAGACGGACGAAATTAGCACTGTTCATATCATTCTATAATATAAACTTCCATAAAAAAAAAATTTAGGAGAAATTACACTATTGGTCTCTGAAGTTTATCCTATGTGCGTAATTGGTCCCTTAAGTTTGAAGCAAACATAATTGGTCCTTCAAGTTTTAAACTAAGTTGTATTAGTCATTTCACTAACTGCCGTTAGTAGTGTTACTTATGTGACTAAAGGAACAATAACTTGGCATTTTTTTTTTTAAATGTGGTATGTTTTTAATTAAAAAATTAAAAAAAATTAGTTTCCACGTTAGAAACAACATTCACAACCCAATACCAACCAAATTAAAAAAAAAAACAAAAGTATTTTCTACCCTAGCCGCTACCCCTTGCTCATGATTGGACTATTTTGTTTGAGGTAGACAGTAGTAGCCATTTCTGAATAGCTGTATTAAGATGACAGCATCTCACATCAACAAAAATGTCAGATAAATGTTGATGTGGATATTGAATGAGCTTCCTGTGGCATCAAATTGTCTTTGGTAACTCAACTATTCAGCATCAACCACAAGCAAATAACCCGGGTGACCTTTGAGCATACATGGACCAGTAAGCCCAACTGTAAACAGAGCCTAAACCTTGAAGCAGTGCCATATCCTATAAGGCATTAGACTGTGATGCTGGTCCTAAATTGGATGGATCCACATCCCTGATCGTGACTCTCTCGTATTGGACAGTAAGCTGTGAATCTTATGTTTTTCATCCATGCAAAAGCTAAATTACTATATATATAAAAGGCTAAATTACGCTATCTCTAACTATGAAGTTGCTAGTTTTATTTGTAATATAAGAAAATTTGTAATTACTTTAATTTGTTCTCGAAAAGTTAAAAAAGATATGTTGAATGTTAAAGGGTTTTTAGCTTTCCAACTAATATACTGCTATTTTTCCCTTAAAAAAAAACTAATATAGTCCTATTAATTTGAGTTCTAAAGTCATGCCAATGGCCCAACGTAGTGGATATACCCGTCTTAATGATTATAGATTGGGCTTTACCATAATTTGCTCTTACTGGATAAGAATTCAATAATGAGTCCTGTTTGTAGGTGCAGACAATTTTAGAGAAAATTTAATATTATTTTTTTGAAAAATATAAAAAGTTGTCAAAAAAATCGAGTTTTTTTTTTTTTTTTTTTTTTTAAGTTTTTAAAAATATTTCCTAAATTAATACCTTTACACTGTCCTTTAACTCTTCTCTTAAATAATTGAGAGGTTTATACATATCCATGAGGTATTGGATCCACATGGGAGATTCACAAATGTTCTTAGGTGGATTGAATCACAGTAGTTTCATGACTTTCATTTCAATCCCTATCTAAAGACTAGTAGTTTTAAGCTATGGGAAGCAATTTCATGCGTGTTGTCGCCTTAAGGCTTGGAAATTATGGTCTAGCTCACACAAAAATCCAAACTAGTAGGCCATGAACATAGGCGGCTTTACAATACATGGTTATCATTTTAAAGTTGATAACCTCTTTCTCCCATTTATTGCTGATAGGCCACAAACTGAATTGACCCCTTGTGATAGAATTAATTAATTAATTAGCCAAGTTATTAATTAATCAATTTATCATGCAAACACGTGGTAGCACAAACAAATCACCAATAAACTAATTATGCAGCGGAAAATAAATAACACGGTGATTTGTTTACGAATGGGAAAAACCTAACGGCAAAAACCCCACCGGGTGATTTTCAGGTCATCACTCCTGAAACTCCACTATTATCACAACAAGCGGTTACAAGTAAAGGAATCCCAAGTACCTTACCAACCTACAGTTGAACCCTTACTCCAATACCCAATTGGACTTGTTCTGTAGTGACAGTTCCCCTCTTTTGATGCACGGCTCCCAAGTACGTGACTAACCAATGCGCGAATCCCAATACGCGACTTCAAACACCAACTAAGAAGGTTGTTGGCTGCAAAGTTCTTAAGTTCATCCACACGATGAAGATTAAGAAGATACTTGGTCACAAAACCCTATGGTGCAAATACACAGCAAGTTCTTCAAGAGAAAAAGATGAACAAGGGCAAGAACTTTGTCTCTGGTCACAATTTGCTTGAACAAGGTTTGCTCAATGCTTGTGCAACTTATGAACTCTTTGACGGCCCTTAAAACAATCCCTTTATATGTTTAGGGTTAGGAGAAAAGAAGGCCCAAACATATAATCACGGATCCCAAGAAAATCATATCAAAATTCTGAAATTCATAAACCTCAACAGATAGGAGGTGTCGAGTAGCTGTCGAGTAGGTGTCGAGAACACGGGGCTGAAACAGCTTTCTTAAGCTCGATAGATGCAGCTGTCGAGCCAGCTGTCGAGTTTTAGTAATTTTGCACTTTCAGCTTGTTTTCTTGGATAGACTTGAACGCTTTAACACTTGGTCTTGAAACATGGTTTCTTGAAGTATTTAAAACACATCCTAGATCTACCCAAATACAAGTAAAGTGCGTTTTGTCAAAAGATAAGCCAATTACATAAAATCATGACATATGTTCCTAACAAGTGAAACACATATGTCCTAACAATCTCCCCCTTTGGAAATCCGTGACAAAATCACAACAAACAAATGAACATATGAAAGAAGTCATAAATCACTTAACTCATACTCACTTGTTGAATACAATAAAATCTATCCTAACACAAACTCTTGAAAAACTTTGCAAGAAGAGAGTTTATGGCAAGTAGACTTTGACAACCTGTATTTCTGAAACACTTTAAACAAAACTCATCAAGACATCTTTGTGTGAAACAGAAATAATAGATTGCATACAAATATAAGAAGCATGTGTATAAAGAGAGAAAAGAAACAACACATGAAGAGGTAGGTGAAAGAAACAACATACATCATCATATAAAGAGATAAGTCCAATGTATGTCATAAATATGGTCACAAGACCTAATTTATAAGAACAATGTATCTAAAAAGAAAGAAAAGAAAAGATACATAATATCCTCACTACATCCCTAAAAAAGAAACAACACTCCCCCTAACAAAAAAAAAACTATACTAACTCTCTCCCTAAGAGTGACTACTCTCATATCCAAAACTACTCCCTCTTTTTGTCACGAGTGACAAAGGGTAAGAGTGTCAAATAGACATCTCATCAGTAGAGCTAGTATCTCCATCATCATCATCCGAAGCATCATCATCAACATCATCATCATTCTTAGAATCAGAAGCCACTGGAGGAGGTGGTGAAGGAGCAGCCTCAGGAGCAAAGCCGCCCATGGTCGCCTGCCGTCTAGCAATACGGCCAACACAGACATTCACCTGATACAACTCTATGGAGAGTGTATTGAGACGAGCATCCATGCGCTGAAACTGCACCATGATGTCTCCTAGTGACACATTGCTCGTAGAAGAGGAGGGAGCGGATGTGGATGGAGCAGATCGAGATGAAGCTGAACGGGAGGGAAGAGCTGCTGAATCCGTCTGTCGCGACCTAAAATGCACCTCACTACGTTTTACAGTAGCGGCATCTATGGCACACATAAAGGTGAAATGGTCGGAAGAGGGAAAAAGAACAAAAAAATGGTGTAGAATCCTCGTGATAGCGAAGGAAAGATGAGCTTGTCACAGGACGCTGAATCTAGATGAACATCTATAATAGAAAGAATGAAATGAGAAGGGAAATCTATAGGAAGATGCTCAAGGAGAGACAACAAAAATCGAGCACGAGGCTCTGTGATGGAGTTGTAGTGATAGAGTGGATAGAGTACAAAGGTCATCACCATGTTCAAGAATCTAGGACCTTTAGCAAAGGCCTTACATGGTGTAAACTGACGCTCACCCCAATCAAAAGGGCGTTTACAAAAAGTAGAAATAAGCTCATCTTTGGACACAGTCCGCAGACGCTCACAACTAGGATATTCAGGAAACTCTGTCCTGGGAACCCAAAGCACAGCCGTAACAAGCTGTGGTGTGACATGAATACTAACACCCTTAACACGAGTGAAAAAGTGGGGGACAGACCGGTCAATCCAATGCATGTTGGAGTAGAACTCCTGAATAAGCACGATAGGACAAGTGACGGGCTCGTCACAAAGAGACTGTCATTCCCGACTGTGAATGACATCGGAAAGGTCGGTGTCGGCAAAATTTGCCAGAATAACTTGGCGTTCCGAATAAACACCTCGTTTAGAAAAGTTCTCCGAGAATGCCTTGTAGGCATCATCATCACAGAACCGAAGAGATAAGGGGGCAGAATCTGAAGAGGAAGAGGATGCCCTGGAACGAAGAGGGTTCCGGGACGGAGTGGATTTACGATTCGGTGCCATAAACACTACTAACGTAACTAACAGTAAAGGGAGAGAGAAAAGGAGACAATCAGAAAAGTCTCAAAACAGTTCACATTATTAAGAATATGTGAAAAGAAGTACGTATGCATGGAGAATGCATGAGCATGTGACATGCAAAAGTAATTGCATCATGGGCTCAGCCCAATCCAATCCTATCAGCACACAAACATATTGCACACATCTAAATGCATGAAAATAATGTTATAATGCTAATGTGATGCAATGCATGAGATTTTAAACTCCTATAAGTGAAAAACCATCCCAAAATTTCAACAAAAACTCATCAATTTTGAAAAACCCCAAAATTTTTCAAAAACCCCAAAAACCTAGGTTTCAAATCATGAAATGCATGAAAATGTAAAAGAATTGAAGCTTACCAAGTGAAGAAAACTTGAAAAATCTTGAAGAAACCTTGAGGAACACGATTGGAGTCAGATGAGAGAGTTTGGGAGATGAACAGTCAGAGCAATCGAGAGAGAGATCGACAGAAATGAGAAGCGGATTGCACGAGGTGTTTAAATAGAACCTCAGTAAATCTCGACAAATAGAGGTGTCGAGAGGTGTCGAACCATCTGTCGAGGTAGGTGTCAAGAAAAATGACATTCGATAGAAGCAAGTGTCGAAAAGTTATCGAGGAACATAACATCAGACACAAGAAGTGAGGCTCGATTGATCCACCAGGTGTCGAGAAGCTATCGAGGAGGCAGGAGCTTTCTCGATCGATCCACCAGGTGTCGAGGTGCTAGCAAGATTGCGATAAGAAAAAGTTGAGAAAGCTCGACAGATAGCCAGCTATCGAGGAGGTGTCGAGCCAGTTTTTCAAAAACAGTTTTTCGAGGAGAGAAAAACACAGATATGAATGCAATCAAGCATGCAACTCAACCAATGATCCAATCAACATAATAAGCTCTCAAAATCATCTCTCAACAATAATTTTTAAGCACATGGATCCCAAAAACACACGCACACACTAAACAAGTCTAACCGATTTTATTTTTCAAAAACAAGTTAAGACAGTTTAGTGAGCATATATTAACACATGTAAAACCTTGTAATGGCCAAATCGCATTGTACCTGCACATGTATCAAGAGTAGCAAAGAATATTGCGTGTTGTGTGTGAAAAACATCGCAAGATTGCAAATGTGTCAACATGTTATGACAATTTGAGATATGAGAAGATCACTTTAACTTACACACAATCATAACTGTTTGATGGGGATTATCACCTTCGAGATACATCCTATAACTCTCACATCTCCTAGAAAACACGCTTGCAATCATATTTAAAAGCATTTTTGATCTTTTTGCTTTTTCATTTTCTTTGCATATTTTATTTAAGCAAATCATGCATGGGCATATAATAGATAGAAAAGAAATACTCAATTATGTTAAGCATTTGACATTCTAATTTTGTTATGCCTAAGCACACAAATGTCATTGACACTGCACTTTTACTATGCCGAAGCATACAAGTGTCATTATGATTGGCGGGCAACAATGGTGAGATAGTTATTTATGTCTTTCTCTTAGGATTTTCTAATCCTTCCCGTCAAAAAGAGTGATACGAGTGTTAAGTGCAAGAGACAACTTAATCTTACTCATCACAAACACAAGCCACAAAACTCATTTGCTTAGTTGTGCATAGAGATGCTCATCTAAGCTACAAGAGATACAAAATTTAGAAAACTTTGTTTCAATGGCCATCTAAGGTACACAAGTACCAATGTACACAAAACACACTGTTTTTGTATTTTTCTGATTTAAAAAAAAAAAAATTTTATATGAAAAACAAAACAAAGCAAAACTGAAAAATAACCAAACAAAAACATGTTAAACAAAGCAAAGTATAGAAACTAGACTGACTCAAAACAGTAAAGCAAAACACACAAGTAATGCAAACAAAAAAAAAAAAAAAAAAAAAAGAGAGAAGAAAGTGATAGAATCACTGGGAGCCCTTTTCCTTCCACATCCTAGAAGAACCTTTCATTTGATTAAACCCTTGAACCGGCGGTGAGGGGGAAGAATTGAAACCACTCAAGTTCGAAAGGAACACGAGGGCTTTGAGAAGATCTCCAAGAGGAGCAAGGGAGGATTGAAACTGATTTTGGCTTCCAGATGCTATCATGCCGTTGCTCTGTTGAGTGCAAACCACTTATAGCAATTTGGTCGAGTATGATCGGTAGCTCCACAATGATGACAGAGATGCTGCTTCTTCTGTTTAGGCTTATGAGAGTTAGCCTTTTTAGCCCTAGGATTCTTAGCTTCTTTCTTATCTTGCTTAGGGGGTGCTTCTAAGATAGATTTATTTTTGTCTAAGTTCTCACTAGTTAAAACAGTTTTAATATCATTGTTCTCAATTTCAACATTATTAGTAGGAGGAACAAAAATAGTAGAACTAGTAGAACCAATATTAGAGGAAGAAAGATCATACCCTAAACCCGTTCGATCAGAAGCAGATTTCTGAAAATTGAGCATCTCATCAAGCTTTGCACTTGAAGTTCTCTCCAACTGAGCTCTAACTTGAAACAACTTTGGTTCAAGCTTCTTGGTCTTCTCAGCCAAGAAATTGTTTTCGAATCTCAGTGCTCTAATATTCTGATTAGCCTTATCAAACTTTGTGAAAAGCTTTTCACGTTCAAGTTCCACATCACTGAGCTTCTTGGTGGCCAGCCTATAGAGTTTCTCATGTTTCTCAAAAAGCTTGTATAATTTCTCATAAGCTGTATGGATATCATCTTGATCATATATCTTCTCAAACTTAGAGTCCACCAATTCTTCTTCTTCATCCACATTTTCAACAATCCCCTCAGTAGGATTGACAGTGGCGGTGAAGGCATTTAGGATTCCGTCATTCTCATTGTCGGAATCATCCTCAGGCTCGATGTCGCTCAAAGTAGCAGTAAGTGCCTTACTCTTCCCAATACTCTTGAGATAAGTAGGACACTCATGTTTCATATGACCGAAGCCTTGACACCCAAAGCACTTAGGTCCTGCAGGGACAGTGTACTGACCACCTTCCTTAGCATCCTTCTTCCCTTTGTCTTAGCCTTTAAACTGAGAAGAACTTGATTGCTTGCGGTCCTTGTCGAAACCCTTTTCATTTGCGTTTTTCATAAACTTTTTGAACTGCCTGGTGATGTAGGAC
Source organism: Notholithocarpus densiflorus (assembly GCA_030021035.2). Taxonomy (NCBI): domain Eukaryota; kingdom Viridiplantae; phylum Streptophyta; class Magnoliopsida; order Fagales; family Fagaceae; genus Notholithocarpus; species Notholithocarpus densiflorus. Next base: position 1,986,861 of record JARYZH020000050.1, read on the forward strand.
TTCATCTTGGAATCTTCATCATCTGAAGACTCATCTGTCTCACTGTTCTTGGCCTTCAGTGTCATGCTCTTACTCTTGCCTGACTTACCAATCCTTGTTAACCCTAGTTCGTAAGTCTGTAGATTACCAACCAGCTTTGTCAAATGAATCTTATCAATATCCTTTGATTCCTCGATTGCCGTAATCTTGGCATGAAATCTCTCAGGCAGAGATCTGAGCACTTTCCTCACAATCTTGGGTTCAGGAATAGTTTCCCCAAGATTAAACGCCGAGTTCACTATGTCTTTAAGCTTGGCATAGAACTCGTCAAATGACTCATCCTCCTCCATCTTTATTTCTTCAAAGCTTGTAGTGAGCTTCTGAAACTTTGAATTCTTGACAGCCTTTGTACCTTCATAGGTTGTCTGGAGAATGGTCCATGTCTCCTTGGCAGTTTCAGTAGAGGATATCTTCTTAAACTCCTCATTGGTGACTGCACTGAATAGAGCATTCAATGCCCTGCTGTTGAAGTTTGTCGTCTTGATCTTAGGATCATCTCAATCGGCCGGCGCTTCTGTAGGCTTAATCCAGCCTATCTCCACAACTTGCCACACCTTCTCATTTAAAGACTGTAAGAAAGCTATCATGCGTACTTTCCAGTATGCATAGTTAGTGTCATCAAATAAAGGAAGTATAATTAATGATTGTCCTCTATCTATGACAAACAGGGGTCAATGGATTAAACATAGCAAAGATTAAAACCTAATCAGAGTGTGCCCGCTCTGATACCACTTGATAGGCCACAAACTGAATTGACCCCTTGTGATAGAAATTAATTAATTAATTAGCCAAGTTATTAATTAATCAATTTATCATGCAAACGCGTGATAGCACAAACAAATCACCAATAAACTAATTATGCAGCGGAAAATAAATAACACGGTGATTTGTTTACGAATGGGGAAAACCTAACGGCAAAAACCCCACCGGGTGATTTTCAAGTCACCACTCCCGAAACTCCACTATTATCACAACAAGCGGTTACAAGTAAAGGAATCCCAAGTACCTTACCAACCTACAGTTGAACCCTTACCCCAATACCCAATTGGACTTGTTCTGTAGTGACAGTTCCCCTCTTTTGATGCACAACTCCCAAGTACGTGACTAACCAATGCGCGAATCCCAATACGCGACTTCAAACACCAACTAAGAAGGTTGTTGGCTGCAAAGTTCTTCAGTTCATCCACACGATGAAGATCAAGAAGATGCTTGGTCACAAAACCCTATAGTGCAAATACACAGCAACTTCTTCAAGAGAAAAAGATGAACAAGGGCAAGAACTTTGTCTCCGGTCACAATTTGCTTGAACAAAGTTTTCTCAATGCTTGTGTAACTTGTGAACTCTTTGACGGCCCTTAAAACAATCTTTTTATATGTTTAGGGTTAGGAGAAAAGAAGGCCCAAACACATAATCACGGATCCTAAGAAAATCAGATCAGAATTCTGAAATTCATAAACCTCGACAGATAGGAGGTGTCGAGTAGCTGTCGAGTAGGTGTCAAAAACACGGGGCTGAAACAGCTTTCTTAAGCTCGATAGATACAGCTATCGAGCCAGCTGTCGAGCTTTAGTAACCTTGCACTTTCAGCTTGTTTTCTTGGACAGACTTGAAAGCTTTAACACTTGGTCTTGAAACATGGTTTCTTGAAGTATTTAAAATACATCCTAGATCTACCAAAATACAAGTAAAGTGCGTTTTGTCAAAGGATAAGCCAATTACATAAAATCATGACATATGTTCCTAACAAGTGAAACACATATGTCCTAACAATTGCAAAGGAAAACAATAACAATAATAAAGAGAGAGCCATCATTAGTATGGAATTGCAATATTATATAAGAGAAGAAAAAAGAGAAAGCCAAACAAAAACCAATGGACAATTGTACCACTCAAAACTAATAGTTCATTACTTAATATGACAATTGTAGAACAATTGACAACAAAAAGTAAAAACCACTACATCGATGAGAGACCTTTTATTCCTTTTTCTTCATTAGTATTGCTATCATTATAAGCCATTATTACTCATAATAAACAACAAGAACAGAGAAAGCAACACTTTATTCGAATAATACAACTTCATTATTAATTAGCATTCCAATATGCTGCCACTTGACAAATAAACCCCGCAACCATTGCGAGAACGATGACACATTTGCAAAAGAAGCAGAACATTGTGAAGAACTGATTGTTTTGTAAGCTTGTGATGTCTTTTTTGGAATAGTTTGTGATGTCTATTTCTTTGGATGAATACTAGCTTGTAATTTCTGGCTGCTTTATATAGGCACGCATGGCTTGACTTTTGAGCTTCACAAATTTTTGGGAAACTCAGAATATGGCTTATGCATGCATTTATGCACAAATTCCCAATGGACCTTAATCATTGGGTGTGAAATTAATTAATTGTGGATGTTGCATTGGACAAGGAAGTGAATTTTTTTAAGTGAAAGCCCATTGAGCTTCTCCATTTTGCCTGTATAGTAAATGACGGAGGATTAGATAAGAATTTTGTATTAGATTATGAGCAAAATTCGTTTATTTTAGTATTAAGTACTATTAACCCTTGCCACTCACATTACTTTATTTCATATTCCCTTGCTATTAATTACATTATTCTAGTTTAGAATCAAATGTTTGCTGTTACTTTTAAGCTCGGTCACATAATTAGTTGACTTAAAAATTCATCTCGGACTTTGATTTCAACAATACCCGATTATAAAATTAAAAATGTCCTGTTAACGAGTGTTCTTAAGACATTTGTTAATTAGAAAAATTATAATACTACTTTCACGAGAAATATAAAAAACTATCATAAAAATCATTTATTTATTTTTTTCTCATAAAAAAATTTCTAAAAACATTTTATAAACCAATGCTTTTAGGGTATCTATTAACTTTTGAGTATTGGTGTCCACCTCCGAAGAATATGTATAAAGTGAATGTTGATGGGGCTGTTTTCTCGGCAAAGAAGATTGTTGTTCAGGACAGTCAAGGATTGGTGATGGTTGCAATGTCAATGAAAGTTAGTGCTCCGCTGGGTCCTTTGGAAGTTGAGGCAAAAGCCTTTGAGGCTGGTCTGCAGTTTGCAAAAGATCTGGGAATACATGACTTCATTTTAGAGGGGGATTCTCTTAATGTTTACAGGGCCCTAGCTGGTTTATCTCATGCAATTGCCGTGGTTGCTCCTATAATATATGAGATCCTTGATTCTTGTCATGATATTTGTAATGTTAGGTTTTCTCATGTGAGGCGCAAGGGGAATACGCCTGCGCACCTTTTAGCTAAACATGCTTGTGGTATTGTTGATTTTCTAGTTTGGATGGAAGAGAATCCTTGTTTCTTAAAACAAGCTCTTTATCATGATGTAATTTCTTTTTAAGTAATGAAAGTTTCTAGTTTCCCATAAAAAAAAAAATTGTATTTTTATATACAAAAAATTGAAACTTTATTTTTCACTCCAAGACCCATTAGGGGGACATATTAGTCATTTTTTCACCAACCGCCCAACAACCCCAAAGTAACTAACTTCCTATTCCCGCCCACATCAACCTATCCCTCACTGCCACGTGTCAATTCCATTCCCGCCAAAACAACCTATTCTTTTCACTCTAAATTTACATCTCATGCCACTGCCACTCACAAACAGAGCACTCTGTTTTTCTCTGACTCTGTAACTATATATATATATATATATATATATATATATATATATATATATATATATACTCAGGTCAGTTCAATGCACTTGAAGCCTAAGACGAAAATTGAATTGAGACCTTTTATATATTTTAATATGATTTTTTTAAAGAAATATAATTTAAATATTACTTAAACTCTATTCTCTTATTTTAAACGTAAAATTACTAATTAACATAAATATATTTTTTGAGAAATTTTGTAGAGACAAAAATTTTGATACAACTTTTCACAGCTGTTGATGCGGCAAATTAATAAAGGCAGGGCCGGCTGAATGGTAGAGTAAGAGATGCGGTCACCTAAGGCCCCAAGTAAAAAAATAGGCCCCCAAATGTTGTGAAATTTTAAAGTACTTGCAAGTGTACGAACCATACCGAAATATAGTTTGACAAGAACAAGGTCGAACCCACAGGGACTTGAATGAACGTAGGAAAATTAATTAAACTTTAACCAAATTAATCCTAATCTAGTTTAATAAAAATTGGTTGTTTGAAATTAAATATACTAAGCAAATAGTTAAACTAGGCAAAGATATAATATAAAGCAGTAAAGAGATGTAAACAATCTAGAGAAAGAAATTAAGGTTTTGGAATCCGTCTTATAAGTCATATCAGTATATATTTACGATCATTAGTTTTCCTCAACTACTGCATGATAATCTAGAAATCAATCTTGCTATCATGGAAAATATTATCATTAAAACTTTTATTTAAATATCTAAAGCATGCTCTTCTTCGCTTCCTAGGTATAAAATCAAATCATCAATTGTATCCGTACTCAAACAAATCACAAGAGATATCCAATTTTGAAATCAAGAAATAATAAACCAAGTATTTAATTAATTAAGTCAAATCCAAAATCATGAGAAAAACATGATTGAACTCATATCTAGAATCCTATCTTAGTCAATTGATACGAAGCAAGAACAATTTAAGTCATTAAAGAACAACTATTGTGGAAAAAATCAAATCACATAAATATTACTGATAATCCTTTACAAGGTTTCATCCTCAACCCTAATTATAAATTTAGCTACTCATGGTAATTGAAATAAAACACAAGAATAAAATACTAAACATTAAACTAAACAAATAAAATAGAGAAAGAAATAGTCACAATGCTATCATGGAGAAAAGCTATAGAGGAGCCACATGCGGCACTGCCTCTTGCTCCAATTTTCTGTTTTGCATCCCAACCCTAGCACTAGCCTTCCTAAATTTTGCCCTAAAGAGCCTTTAAATAGGTCAAGGAATCCTATTAGAAGTTGAATTCCCGTTTGGAGAAAATCCCAAATTTTTAGGCTTCACTTAATCGACGATTTTAGCCCATTTAACGTCAAACTTCAGACTTTTGGTAAACTACAAAGTTGTAGCCTTTAAGGTAACTTTCCAGCCCAACTTGAATCATCTTGATTGGAAATCTAAGCCGAAAGTTATGTTAAAAATACTAACTGATGTGCAGGCTGGAATCCTAATCCGAATTGGACTTGGATTTGGTACAAATTTACTTTGATTCATTGCTCCAATTGGACTTAAATTTAATTGGGTTGACCTTCTTTAACTTTATCATGGCCCTTGTAAAAGTAAAGTCTACTAGCTTTCTTCTCTGCACAAATTAACTTATTTAATTCCATTTTCCTACAAAAGGTCACGCAATAAGATTCAATTAAACACAAAATTGATTATTCAGCATTATTCCAAAACCAAATATAAAATGCATGAATTAACTCAAAATAAGTATGATAATGATTTCTAATAATGATATAAATATGCAAAATTAAACTATTATCAATGCACATCACCAAATTTTAACCAATAAATAAAATAATATTTTTTTCCAGATGAAAAACAAATAAAAAATAAAGAAAAATGCAACGTCCACAATATTTTTTACAACACTTTTACAACTAATGCTAAGTAGCAGGTTGTCATAGCCTGTTATTGATGGCAAAAAAAAAAAAAAATTATAGTGATATTTTTAAATAGAAAACAAAAAGCAACTTAAAACCTAGGATTTGTTGTAAAAAATATTGTGAATGTTGCACTTCTAAAAAAAAAAAAATATTTACTTTGATTCATTGCTCTAATTGGACTTAAATTTAATTGGGTTGACATTCTTTAACTTTATCATGGCCATTGTAAAAGTAAAGTCCACTAGCTTTCTTCTCTGCACAAATCAACTTATTTAATTCCATTTTCCTACAAAAGACAAATTCACGCAATAAGATTCAATTAAGCACAAAATTGATTATTCAGCATTATTTCAAAACCAAATATAAAATGCATGAATTAACTAAAAATAAGTATGATAATGATTTCTAATAATGATATAAATATGCAAAATTAAGCTATTATCAATGCACATCACCAAATTTTAACCAATAAATAAAATAATATTTTTTTCCAGATGAAAAACAAATAAAAAATAAAGAGTAATGCAATGTCCACAATATTTTTTACAACACTTTTACAACTAATACTAAGTAGCAGGTTGTCATAGCCTGTTATTGATGGCCAAAAAAAAATAATAATAATTATAGTGATATTTTTAAATAGAAAACAAAAAGCAACTTAAAACCTAGGATTTGTTGTAAAAAATATTGTGAATGTTGCACTTCTAAAAAAAGAAGAAGAATATTAATAAGAGTTTAGTTAGCAAACTTTTACTAGTTCTCATCTAAGTCTACCACTAACATCACTCTTTTACTTACCACTATCAATCTGTCACATCAACATATATGGAAAATTTTGTCAAATTTTTTCTGTCTATAAAATTTCTAAAAAAAGAAAAAATTCTACTTAGTTCATGTTAATTAGTAGTAATTTGTATCTAAAACAAGATAATCAATTTTCGCCTTAGGCCCCCAAATGCATAAAGTCACTCCTGAATAGAGGTAAGTAAAAAAGTGATATTTCCTCAACAACAAAAAAAAGAAAAAAAGAAAAAAAGAAAAAAAAAAGTGATGTTAGTGGTGGACCTAGCTAGATGAAAACTAGTAAAAGTTTGTCAACTCAATTGTTGTGATTTTTTTTGTGTATTGCTCTTTTTTCTTTTTTTAGAAGTACTACATTTACAATATTTTCACAACAAATTCTAGATGTTAAGTTGTTACTAGCTCTAATTTAAATCTACCACTGAAATTACTTTTTTGATCACCAATAACAACTAGTAACAACCTACTACTTAGGATTTATTTTGAAAGTATTGTGAAAAATATTGTGGACGTAACATTTTTATTTATTTTTTTGATAAAAAGATATTATTTTATTTATTGGCTAATACTTTAGCTTAATTAATTAATATTATTACAATAAAAGAAATAATCAATTTGATTAAAATTAAGGGTTTTTTTATTTTATTTTTTTATTTATAACTTGGGAGCCTTAGGCAACCGACTGTTTTGCTTACACTGTAGAGCTATGATGCGTCTCAATTTGAATGCCACAAAAATATTTGAATATCTGACTAATAATTGTTGTGATGTGGCTTGACTTGGGACAATTGGCAAAGTCGGTGCCTTTAGTTTACTCTAGTGGAAGTAGGAAACTACGTCCTACTTAGTTTTGGAATTATACATCACGGCACAAATAAACCAAGTCCTATTTGTATTAGGATCCATTAGCCGACTTTGTTAGTGTGTGTATATATATATATATATATATATATATACACACTATGTTACAGCTTGGTTATTAGAATTGTAGTGTGTTGAGAAAGTGTAGTGCTACAAGACAAGTGCAAATACAATAGGGTGCTTTATTCTTTGTGTGAGAGAGTTAAGGGTGTATTTAGGGTTTGGGTCTTGTGAGAGTACTATTGTGCTACTATTGTAATCTCCTTATTTTATGGTGGAACTTTCTCCGTCGTTACTGTAGGCAATTGCTGAACCACGTAAATTCCTTGGGTCTATTATTTTCTTCTCACTTCTTTAATCTTGCGTAAGTGGGTTTATTTTCAAAACAATAATCTAATATTCCAGCTTCTTTATGCCCTCTTTTTCTGTAAGTAAGTTTTGGCCACCAATGTTGTTTTCTTGTATTGTTACAACATTTCTCCTATTCGCTGCTATTTCTTGCCACAGGCAATAAAAGGTTAAGGTTGGTGGTGGCTGTACAAGAAGATATATCATCCAATCTTCACATGCCAAATATGCGTAGAGCCCATGCAATCAAACTATAATTCAACTATAATAACAACTATATGCACCATTTTTTATGATGACAAATGCATCGAAACCCAAATTGACAAGGTGCCTAACATTAATGTCCTATATTTATTTATGATGCACGAATTGCATGTTTAAATAAGAATTAATATAAATAAAACTTAATATCATAAATATTCTATATATATATATATATATATTTGCTACCTCACTTTGAAGGCTTAGCAACATCATTATTTTATTTAATTGATTTTTAAACTAAATTTTATCACTACAAACGAGTTTCTCTTATATTTTTGTTGTGTACTTTGGTCCACTTTGGTCCCATTCGGTCCTATTTGGTCTATCCTGTCCACTTTGGTCCCATTCGGTCCACTTCAGTCCACTTTAGTCTTATTCAGTCAACATTGATTCTATTCGGTCCACATTGGTCTACTTTAGTCCTATTCGGTCCACATTGGTCTTATACGGTCCAATTTTGGTTTTATTCGGTCAACTTTGGTTTTATTCGGTCCATTTTGTCCACTTGGTCATATTTGGTCCACTTCAATACACTTTAGTCTTATTTGGTCCACTTTGGTCCTATTGAGTCCTTCCGGATCTTTTCAGCCCACATTAGTCCTATTTGGTCCCATTCCATTATTTTTCAATTTGGTCCTATTTGGTTCACATTTTCCCTATTCAGTCCATTCGATCCATATTGGTCCACTTCGTTCCAATTCGGACCATATTGGTCCTATTTGGTCCAATTCGGTCTACTTTGATCCAATTTGGTCCACATCAGTATAAGCTCTATATATCCGTATTTTCATTTTCATGTTTCATTAAGAGCTACCAATGTCTGCACTTGATATAAAATCCCAGCATAACTGTCAATCCTACCCCTCAAAATACTATGTTAATTTTTCTGGGAAAAACCATGGAAATAATAGTTAGACATGGCAAAACGGGTTAGAATTTTATGACCTGACCTGATTGACCCGCAACCCGATTGACCCGCGACCCGATTGATCCGACCCGCCTATTTTGCCATGTCTACCAACATTGAGTAGATTAAGATTGAGGTGTAATTCTTATAAAATATTTACTTATTCTTCTTTACTTAATATGTTAAGTACTCCATTATAGTTTGTCATTCTTTACTTGCCACCTTCATTTTCTCTTCCTACTTCAAACAAATCGAAGATTATACCAAGATTAGCTTCTAGAAAGCTGGAACAAGAGTTGCACCAAATTTGGGTATCAAGTGTTTAGTGGTAATTGGTAAGTGGTAACAGGTAAGTGGTAACAGTATCACTAGTGAGAATCTAATCACAGTTAAGGAACTCATAAACAATTGACAGATTGCATCTATTTCAAAAAAAAAAAAAAAAAAAAAACTTGTTTGAAAAATACAAGTCAACTGAACCTGACTCGACCCGCGACCCGATTGACCCACAACCCAATTGACCATTTAAAAATGACCCATTTTGACCCGCGACCCGATTGACCTATAAACCTGATTGACCAGACCCGAACCCGACCCAACCCACCCGTTTTGCCACGTCTAATAATAGTCACAGTCAATAGTCATTGACAAAGCTAGCAAGGCAAATAAATGGGTTCACCAAATCCTTTCCAAATATGCTGAAAGATCCACTGTAGTAGGTTTAGACATGGAGTCCACATCCAAGCAAAAGAGTTGCAATTTTACAGCTTTGCATAGATGAGAAGTGTCTAATTGTTAAATTATTTTAAATGGATAATATTCCCCAATCCCTCAAGAATTTTTTGATGAACTCCAACTTCACTTTTGTGGGGATTGGGGTTGCTATAGATATGTTGTAGCATTTTCATATTAAATAATTAAAGTAGTAAAATTGGCAACTTAAATGTAAATGTGGGAGATAGTAGATTCCAGTTAGCTCAATAGTGGGTTCTAGTAAGCTTAACTGGTAAAGTCTTTGATGATTGAATAAGAGATCTGGGGTTCAATCCATGCTTACATAAAAAACCGATTGGTGTCTTAGTCAGATGATAAAGAGCATCATTAGAAGCAGATGCCATAGGTTGAAACACTCTCACAAAAAAAAAAAAAAAAATTGTAAAGATGTGGGAGTTAATATGGAAGATAATGAGTTATTCAAATTGTGTAATCCTACATTGATAAGGAGAGAGACTCTTTATTATCATTTTTAAGTGTGGTGATTAATGGTTTAAAATATATTGGAGTAGATATTGGGTTAAATAATTAAATATGTGCATAGAGAAGTTAAAAGGATGGGGTGTCAAAATTTGCCAATGTTTGTGCCACTTCGTACCATCTAATGTCTTGGCCCTGCTTTTTTTTTTTTTCTTTTTTTTTCTCTCTTCCAAACAACTTTCTTTATTTTACTTCTTTATTATTATTATTGTTTATCTATTGCATTATTTTACTTGAAAGTTGAAAGCATGTTTTTGGCCATGATAACGTTATTACTTGTTAGGCATTTGTTTGGGTACCTGCCTTAATTTTCCAGCAAAAATGTTTCTGTTATTGGGCAGACATTATAATTTCCCTACATAAGTCTTTTTGTTATTGCGCTTATATATATTATAAGTAAATTTCTGATGTGAAACTTCATTGCATTTGGTGTAATACGATAATAAATCCTTTTAGATACTATATTACGTATTTTTAAGTTCCATTCTCAGCAACCAAAATGGAGTGAGGAAAAAAGAGAAACTCAAACCGACCAATTCTAGTATTTATTAGCCAAACTGAACTTGGGGATTCTGCTGCTACTAACATGTATGGCCTTTATATAGTACTAGCCAGAATATGGAGTTGCAATTGCCATAAGAGGAAATTTTCTATGAATGGATAGACCAGTAGATTCAGTCATGTCCAAATCCTTTGCTTTTGCTCGACCAGGCAATGTCCAATCAAAGTTGTGAACAAGATTTGCCAAAACAAGCTCGATAGTTGTTATGGAAAAGGAAATTCCTGGGCAACCTCTCCTTCCAGCTCCAAATGGGATAAATTGGAAGTCATGTCCTTTAAAATCTATTGAAGAAGTTAAGAACCTTTCTGGTTGAAACTCCTCTGGTTCGTCCCATAATATAGGGTCTCTTGCGATTGTCCATGCATTGATAATGACTTGTGTGTCAGCTGCAATATCATAGCCATGTATTTTGGCATCTTGAATTGATTTTCGGGGAATCAACAGTGGAATAGGTGGATGAAAACGAAGAGTCTCTTTGATTATTGCCTTCAAGTAATGCATTTTATCCAAATCATACTCAGTTATGTCCTTTTTGTTGCCAATGATCTCTCTCACTTCATTTTGCACATTCTTCATCATCTCTGGATGTCTTAAGAGCTCTGTCATTGCCCACTCTAAGACTGTGTACGTAGTGTCAGTACCAGCAGCGAATGCATCCTATAATAAAAGATGGTAAATATTGAAAAAAGTTGTAAATTTGCATGATGAAAGTGTTAAACCATAGCGAAAAGACATATTTAGAAGATAAACTACGGAAGAAGTAAGAAAGTTATATATATTTATATATATATATATATATATATGTATATATATATTTTTTATTCATTGCTTCCTTTACAAAGAATGTCCTCTCTAGATATAGCTAAAGTGAGATGCAAGACTACAAAAACTAAATCATCATGTAGTACCTTAGTCCTTAGGTATCTTCCATGAATACAAGCTAAATAGAAATCATGACTATATACATATGTGTCTAGCTTTCTTGATAGAATCAAACAAATATTTGTACATTAGGAGGTGGCGTGGGTAAATAGTCATATAAGTACATAACCATCCCTTTACTGTCTGCAAAACAGACCCTTTTGTAATCAAGGTTATCAACCTTTTTTGGAGTGAAATAAGAGACTATTTAGTATTACGGGTGACCTCCTTTCCTCAAACATTCCAAGTTATTTTCTTTATTATACATCTTTGCTCATTTTGAGAGGAAATATTTAATTTCACTCATTATTTATGTTTGAATGAGTCCACAGACGCTTTCAAAAATAAAAGTTTATAGACACATACATTTCCATAACTTGCTCAAATAACAAATTATGATAGATGAGCAATAAAAATGGTTTTAGTACAGATTTATGTGAAAGTGTTATTATAGTTATTAGTCACCAATTATAACTTGTTACCTCAACAAGATGTAAAAAGTGAGTGTGTGAAAAAATGTATGTCTATAGACTTATTATTATCTTTTACTTCAAGGATGTAATGTTGGCTTGTTTTTTGTTCAAACTTCCAAAACGAATATGCATATTTTCTTAAACTCGTACCAGAATGTTTTAGAGGTGCCCAAGGCTCTCATCAGCAAAAATTGAAATCATCCGTCCTACTTTCAGAGTTATACTTTATACTTCATCAATTGTAGTATATCATGTGATTGATTTATATTTTCTTCATTTTGAACTTTGGTTATTTTATAGGGAAAAGTAAAAATATGTGACAAGTTATGATTGATAGAATTTGTTAAATATATTATTATTAACGCAATGTGTCATACTATGTTGTATATGCTAGAGTGGATGTAGAAGGGGAAGCATAGAATAGGAACACCAAGAACACGAGGGTTACATGGTTCAGCCTTGTCAGCCTACATCCACAGAAGAATCCCTTAAGGATTACATCTTTATTGTATAAAAGTGTAGTACAATAACCTATGTTACAATAAACCCTAACATGAGTATATATAGGCAACTAAACCCTACACTACTAGTACAAGTAGGAGTGGGCTTGGGCCTATTACATTGGGCTAATATGACTAATATATCTCTAACAGAATTTAAAGTGCAATATAGAAAATGAGATCATTCTTCTAGGAATGATGAAATTATCTTTTACCTCTTCAAACATGTAATTTGGACATAATCATACTTCCCATTCAAGGGCAGAGCCACAAGAGGCCAGTTGCCACCCTTAGCCCCACCAAAAACCCTCCTTTTAGTGTCATTCAACAACTTGATTACTAAACATCATAATCAAGTACAAATCTTAAAAAAAAAAATCAAATGTATAAAGCATGTAATTACATTTAAAACCTAGCACCCTCTGTGACCGTGACTCATCTAATCGATCGGATCTGGCGCTTGGGCAGGGAAAACCATTATATATATATATATAAACCTTTACCTTTCAAAAGTGTTTAAGTATTAAAATTATTTATACAATAATGTATTGTATTTCCTATAAATGGGTAAGTATATGCAAAAATGGTTGTAAACTGTAATAATTTATACATTTTATGAGTTTAGTAATAAGTCAATAACCATAATGAATTTCGCTTGAAATTTATTTAAAAGTACTAAAAATCATTACATGACAATTATAAGCAAAACTTTGACTATTTTTTTTTTTTTTTTTTGAGGGGCAGCAAAACTTTGACTATGAAAAATTAAAACACAACTTATTAGTGTGTATATATTAAACCTTAACAAATAAACACTATATAATAGTTATACTATCATTTTATGGGTAATCTAACATTGAAATGATGTTTAATATTATTCAAATGAGTGATATTTTACTGTTCAAATCTTTGAATATAAATATATATGTCTATGCGTTGTGCCCGTGCATAGTGTGTGTATTTATATGTCTACTGAAGTGTATATATATTAGTTACAAGTTTTAGCCCTTAAAGTCAAATTCTGGCTATACCACTTATTCCCATGTGAAATTTATCAATCCCAAAAATAAGGATATCAATAGGGAAACCGATAACGTTTTCCTTTTTTATCCAAAACAAAACATCCACAAAGTCACTAAGAGTATGATCATGACCCTCTTTCTTCTCAAAATTTAAATGCTCTTCAATTACTCCTTCTAGAAAATCATCAAGTTGTTTAGCCACTTTCTCCGCTCTAGCATCCAAGCCATTAACACGATTCACCCAAGAAAGCCATGGAATATAGTCCCCCACGTTTATGACACCCAACAATTCCATAAACTCCCCCAGAAGCTCCTTAAACTTCTTTCCACCTTCCCCTCCACCATATTTCTTTCCCAAGGCCACCCTACATACTACATCATTCGTGAGCTTTGCAAACACCTCGCTTAAATTCAAAGATGAAGATGAATCATGACACTGTTTGATTTTCTCTATCATTAGGGAAGTTTCCTCCTTTCTCACATAGTGAAAGGACTGAACCCTTTTGTTACTCAAAAGATGTATCACAAGAGTGCTTTTCATTTGCCTCCAGTACTCACCATAGGGAGCCATTGCTACATCTTTGAAATTGTACATTAGTTTACCAAACATGCTTGTTTTGGGCCGGTTTGCAAATTTGAGGTCTTGGGTCTTCATGATCTCTTCGGCAGCATCAGCAGATGAGACAACAAGGACCGGTACGCTGCCAAAGTGAAGCAGCATGAGAGGGCCATGGCGTTGAGCTAAGGTTTGGAGTGAACGGTGAGGCTGCAAGCCAAGTTGGTGAAGGTTTCCAATGATGGGTAGCTTTGATGGTGAAGGTGGTGAGTTTTTTTTGGTGTTGCTGTTTGGAAGGAAGGACCATTTGAATAGGAGTATGAAGATGAAGGCCAAGATGGTTAAAACAAAGGGTTGGAGCAACATGGATGTTACATTTGGCACTAAAAATTGCAGGAAATTTGACATTTTTTTCTCTCTTTTCCGGGCAAGTGTGTGCTTTTTTTGGATGTTTAAGTTTATGGGTTTCCCTTGTTGATGTTCCACAATCTTTCAACTTTTAAATATGAGTTAGGCCGGTGCCACAAAAAAGTGGATACTCACGTCAGGCCCAACCACCCCAAGAATAGTTTGAACATGAAAATGAATAAAAGTCAGCAAATGGCTTATGTTAAACTTCAATTCATGAGGTACGAACGCGACAGTTGCATCCTTGATGACATCAAATTCAAATAAGAAATTAGTCTTAAAAATAGAAAATTATTTTTGAAAACAGAAAATAAAGGAAAAAAAAAATTACCAAACATACCCACGCTAGAAGTTAAAACACGATGAGTGTGAGAGAGTCAACCTTCGAACGGAGAGAATCATTGAACAGCATATGCTTTAAAAAAAAAAAATTGAATATAAAAGAAAGGGCTATAAATATAATCAATTAACATTGCCTCTTTTCTCTTTCCGGATATCCGCTCGCGATAGCAGAGCGCTAAAGCGCATATTCCACAAAATGTTTTGAATATGGCTTTAGTTTACTCTAGTAAAAGTAGGAAACCCTGTTCTGCTTGGTTTTGGAGTTATACATCACGACACAAATAAACCAAGTCCTAGTTGTATTAGGATAAATATATATATATATATATATTTATATATATATATATATATATATATATACACACCATGTTACAGCTTAGTTATTAGAATTGTAGTGTGTTGAGAAAGTGTAGTGCTACAAGACGAGTGCAAATACACTGGGGTACTTTATTCTTTGTGTGAGAGTCAAGGGTGTATTTAGGGAATCGGTCTTGTGAGAGTATTATTGTGCTGCTATTGCAATCTCCTTATTTTATAGTGGAAATTTCTCTATCATCACTGTAAGCAAAATTGCTGAACCACGTAAATTTCTTGGGTCTATTAATTTCTTCTTTCTTCTTTAATCTTGCATAAGTGGGTTTATTTTCACAATAATAATTTAATATTCCAGCTTCTTTAAGCTCTCTCTTTCTGTAAGTAAGTTTTGGCCACAAATATTGTTTTCTTGTATTGTTACACCATTTCTCCTATTAGCTGCTATTTCTTGCCACAGGCAATAAAAGGTTAAGGTTGGTGGTGGCTGTACAGGAAGATCATCCAATCTTCACATGCCAAAATTGCATAGAGCTCATGCTATCAAACTAGAATTCAACTATAATAACAACAGTGTGCACCATTTTTTATGATGACAAATGCATCGAAACCCAAATTGACAACAAGGTGCCAAACACTAAATGTCCTATATTTATTTATGACGCATGAATTGCATGTTTAAATAGAATTAATATAAATAAAACTTAATATCACATATATTCTATATCTATATTCTCTGATATTTTTGTTGTGTACTTCGGTCCAATTTGGTCCCATTAGGTACTATTTGGTCTATTCTATCCACTTCGGTCCTATTTGGTCCACTTCAGTCCTATTTGGTCGATATTGATTCTATTCGGTCCACATTGGTCATTTACAGTCCAATTTGATCTTATTCGGTCAATTTTGGTTCCATTTGGTCTTTTTTTCCACTTGGTCCTATTTGGTCTTATTCGGTCCATTTTTATCTTATTTGGTCTACTTTGGTCCTATTGAGTCCTTCCGGTCCTTTTCGGTCCACAATATGTCTATTTGGTCCCATTCTATTATGTCCAATTTGATCCTATTCGGTCCACATTGGCCCTATTCAGTCCATTCAATCCATATCAAGTTAAGCACCAGCATAACTCTTTAAATATATCAAACAGCTTTGGATACTCACGTCATGCCCAACTAGACATGGCAAAACGGTTGGGTCGGGTCAGGTCGGGTCAAACAGGTTGCGAGTCGAGTCGGGTCGCGAGTCGGGTCGAGTTGACCCGTATTTTTCAAATAAGTTTTTTTTTTTTTTTTAAATAGATGCAATCTGTCAATTATTTATGAGTTCTTTAACTATGATTAGATTCTCACTAGTGATATTGTTACCAATTACCACTAAACACTTGATACCCAAATTTGGTGCAACTCTTGTTCCAGCTTTCTAGAAGCTAATCTTGGTATAATTTCGATTTGTTTAAAGTAGGAAGAGAAAATGAAGGTGGCAAGTAAAGAATGACAAACTATAATAGAGTACATAACATATTAAGTAAAGAAAAATAAGTAAATATTTTATAAAAATTACACATCAATCTCAATCTACTCAACATTGGTAGACGTGACAAAACGGACAGGTTGGGTCAAACGGGTCGCGGGTCAAAACGGGTCACGGGTCAAAACGGATTATTTTTAAACGGGTCAATCGAGTTGCGAGTCAAACGAGTTGCAGATTAAACGGGTCGGGTCAGAAAATTCTGACCTGTTTTGCCATGTCTATGCCCAACCAACCCAAGAATAGTTTGAACATGAATATGATTATATGAATAAAAGTCAGCAAATGGCTTATGTTAAACTTCAATTCGTGGGGTACGAACGCGACAGTTGCATCCTAGATGACATTCCCCAAAATTCAGGAATAAGGAAACTACCGATGCTAGACACGTATAGTGAAAAGAAATAAAATAAAGGCTAGGCATGAAAAGCTTAAACGCTAGAAGTTAAAACACGATGGGTGTGAGTTTGAGAGAGTCAACCTTCGAACGGAGAGAATCATGGAACAACATATGCTTTTTCAAAAGAAAACAAAATGAATATAAAAGAAAGGGCTATGAATATAATCAATTAACATTGCCTCTTTCTCTTTCCAGCGATAGCAGAGCGCTAAAGCGCATATTCCAAAAAAATGTTTTGAATATGGCTTTAGTTTACTCTAGTGAAAGTAGGAACCTCTGTCCTGCTTGGAGGGGTGAGATCGGAGATGGAGGGTGTGGGTGAGATCGGAGATGGTGGGCGAGGGTGAGATCGGAGATGGAGGGTGTGGGTGAGATCGGAGATGGTGGGCGAGGGTGAGATCGGAGATGGAGGGCGACGGTGAGATCGGAGATGGTGAGGGCTTGAGATCGGAGGCTTGGAGGATGAGGAGGCTTGGAGGATGAGGAGGTTCGATGGAGGCTTGGAGGATGAGGAGGGTCGATGATGTCTGGGAGCTATACGGTTAAAATTGTTCCTCTCAAATACCATATATACAACGCCTAAAGCCGCATTTTAGACACGCGGCTATAGGAAAACTCTAAGGCCGTGTTTAATAAATGCGGCCCAAACCCAAACTAAAGCCGCGTTTATAAAACGCGGCTTCAGAATAAGTATAAGGCCGCGTTTTTACACACGGCTTCAGACCTCATTTAAATCCGCGTCTATAAAACGCGGCTTTAGGCAGGCTAGAGCCACATTTTTTAAATGCGGCTACAGTTAAGAAAAAAAAAAAAAAAAAAAGGAAAATTTGATTTGCCAAAAAAAATTATATATGGAGGTCCTATAGCCGCGTTTTTTAAACGCGGCCATAGGTCTACCCTAAAAACGCGGCCACAGCTCAAAAAAAACGTGGCTTCAGAACCTTCTATGGCCCCGCGTTTAAAACGCGACTCTTGTTTTTTATTTAAGCCGCGTTTTTAAAAAACGCGGCTTTAGTCCGTCTGGGGCCACATTTTTATAAACGCGGCCCAAAAAAACGCGGCCTAATGCCCCCGCGTTTTGTAGTGTTAGTAGTAAGAAATAATTAATTATAATGATAAGTAAATAATTAAGATATAAAAAATAAAATTTGAAATAAACCAATTATTTTCTGTGGACCACACACTAGAAACCTCATAAATATCGAATTATCAAAAAAAAATTAAAAAAAAAAAAAAAACGAATTCTAATCGATCAAACACAACACCAATCGAGTTTTTCATTTTTTTTTTTTCAATATTTTACTTGTATAAAAATAATTTTATTTCAATCATAAGTTGGCAAAAATTATTTTTGCCAACTTATTTTACTATTCAGCTTATTTTTGTTACTATTCATAGGTTTCATTGTACTTTGTGATACTATTCATAGGTTCCACTATACTATTTTAACTAATTTTTACCTTTATTTACAATACTTTCAGCAAAAAAATTTCAGTTTCAGCAAAATAAATGGATCCCAAACGGATCCTAATAGCTTAAAAATTTTGTGTTCTACTATTACTTTACACAAAGATCATATGATTTACAACATTTGTAGGGGCTCCAAAATTTTCACATCCTCAATCGCATGGCATCTCATTTGGGTACTATAAAAAAATTAGTGTGAGTAATAAAGAAACTTATTAATATTATTATGTGTTAATTACATCATTAAGCACTCTTATATATAAGAGGTAACCATATAACCATCAAACTAATTCTAAGGATTTACAAAATCACATGTAATAAATATTAAAAAATGTAAGCAATCTACAAAATACAAAAACTAGTCCAAAAATGTAAATTCCAATAGCTACAGTGCTACACTACAACACAAAAGGCTGTGACACTTTTACTATGACTTATCTCGTGCGTGAATTTGTTATAATTAGTTGGGAGTGGGCTCCCATGATAGTTTCCACATAAGTATCTATTATGGGCAGTGACGGAGTCAGAATTTCAGTTTAGGGGGGGCAAAATTAAAAGACAATAAAAAAAAGCCTAAAGAAAATCAATCAATATTAATAATAAATAAATAAACAACTGTAAACAAACTATAACTGTTATAACATTTTATTGTGTCTCTAACATTACTTATTATTATTATATTATATTGTGTATAATATTAATATGGGGCCCATTGATTGAGTTGTTGTGGCTGATATGAAAGGAAAAAAAAAAAAAAAAGGATTAGGCAGAAAATATAAAAGAGCAATGGGAATGGTGTGGTGTGGTGAAATCACGTGTGACAGTGGCTTTCAAGAAGTGAGAGCTGGTGTCTTTTTCTTAGGTGCTAGGCTTATTGATTAAGTAGTATAGGTTTTTGGCTTTTTCCTTATGTGAGTGGTACAGATTGGTTATTGTGGCAATGCTTCTTTGTTTTTTCTTTTCTCATGTCAGGAGGGGCAAGAGCTTAAAGAGTTAAAGTTGTTTCATTTAAAAGTTATTTTTTGAGGAGCCAGGGGGCACTTGCCCCCTCTCGCCCCCCCTTGGCTTCGTCCCTGATTATGGGTGAGGGTTAAGCTTCCATTCAGTGTAGCAACATTATTCGGGCTGTAAGAATACTTTGGTTTTAATGCTATTTCTATTCAGCAATATGTCTAAAATGGCGAAGTATTAACACACAGTACTGTATTTCTGAAGTTTAATGTGGACTACTCTGGGAGAAATTATTTAGTGCACCTAGCTAGGAATGTCACAGCACACATGCTGTAAGTTGTGATTTTATTTCTCTTATGGTCCATTTGGATTAAGGGGAAGTGAAGAGGAGTAGAGTAGAATTGGCTGAAAATAGACTAATTTTTGGCTAATTCTACTCTACTCTATTTCACTCCCTCTCATTCCCCTCAATCTACACGGATCACTAGTTTCTGAAGAGTTTGTGATGCTATTCAATACTAAGATCCTCTGGTAGTGTCCTAGTGTCACTTTTGTTCTCCCTCACATCTACACAAAGCATACCGGGCTTCTTTTACGGAATTGGTGCCAATGAAAGCCCCAATGCTTGTGCTAAAACAATGCCACTTTATAATGTTGTACGAATAGCTCGACAATGGGTATCGGCATCTCTCTCTCTCTCTCTCTCTCTGAGAGAACTAGACTTGACCATGGGCTTCTATTTTTTCAGATTGGTACAAACACGAAAAATTGTTTGTCCAAACCTCACGTGTTAATAAACTTTTCCCCAAAAAAAAAAAAAAAAAAAAAAAAAACGTTTAATTTTTCTGAAACAGAAAGTCATAAGAGGTGGTGGTAAAGAAATCGTTTAATTTTCATCAAAAGTAACAAACAAAAAAAAGATGTTTTTTTTTTTTTTTTTTTTTTTTGAGAAACCAACCCTTGTATTATTAAAGAAGGCTAGTGGAATCAGCCTGTAATACAGATAAAAGGTCTGGTGGTACATCTTCCATCCAGACTGACATTTGTGTTAAAAATTGTGATTTTCTTGCTAAAGAGTGCGCTAAATTATTACCCTGTCTACGTACAAGAGATATTTTAAAGTCTGAAAAATGTTCACCGAGGAAAAGTAGATCTTGCACTAGGTGTCCGTAGGATGTGAAGCTACTGCACTCTGTTTTCAGAGCTTTGTACAGAGTCTCTGAATCTCCTTCAAGAATGATCCGCTCAAACCCCAACTCCAAGGCAAACTCTAGGGCCCGTCTTGCAGCTAGGATCTCGACCTCAATAACTGAAGGTGGCAGTGGGATTTGTTGCGCCATAGACGCCATGACAAGGCCATCTCTGTTGCGCACAACGATCCCGATACCGGCTTTGTCCCTGTCTTCGAATGTGGCTCCGTCAAAATTTAACTTGTACCAATGTTCAGGAGGTGGTGTCCAGATGGCTGGTTGCTTACTCCTTGGTGTGATTGGTGGTAAGGGACTGGAGTGGGACTCAAACCGTTGCTCCCGAGAGTGCTCCAGCACCTTATTTAGTGGTATTGTAGGCTTTCCTAAGCGCAGGTTATTCCTACGATTCCACAAATTTGATAATACCACCAAGAAGAGCTCGAGTTCCTTCAGACCTGCAAAAACAGAAACAATAAAGTCAGTGAAGCATGTTTTTTGCTTGAGGGCGTCCTGGTTCCAAGACGGTGTTGTCGACCATAGGCTCTGCAATTCAGGGCAGTGATAAACGGCGTGAAGGGTATCCTCTTCGTGCTGCTTACATATCTCACAAAGGCTGTCAGAGACAACTTACCGTCGGACCAAATTTGTCTTGGTGGGAAGTGAGTCCTTGCATGCTCGCCAAATCAGGTGTTTCACCTTATTAGGAACATCAAGGCTCCAAAGCTGCTTCCAGAGCTATTTCAGGGGGCTTGATGTTGATGAGCTTGGCTGACGAACTCGACACGAGTCTTGCAAGAATCTATAACCTGACTTGACCGAGTAGACCCCATCCGGATTAAAAGGCCAAATCAGTATATCATCTTGTATGGATCGGCAAAGTGGGATCTTTTTGATAGTTGATGCTTCAAATTCATAGAATACCCTATCAATTAAGTCTTCTTTCCATACCCTATTTTCTTGATCAATGAAATCTCCAACTCTAGTTGTCTCACAACCGTCCATCATTGGTGAAATGACTTTTGGACATCCAGACGTAGGCAGCCAGTTAGCACTCCACACGGGCACCGAAAAACCCGACCCAATACGCCATAAACCTCCCCATTTTATCACATCCCTACCCTTGATTATGCTCTTCCAAGCGTGGGATGCACTCGGTGGACATTTTGCTTCCAAAACCGTGGAGTTTGGAAAAAACTTGGCTTTGAAAACTCTATGAAAAAGGGATTGAGTGTCATGTAGTAACCTCCACGTTTGTTTTGCCAAAAGTGCGTCATTGTACAAGGCGAGATCTTTAAACCCCATACCACCCTGATTTTTTGGTTTACATAGGTCCTGCCATTTCACCCAATGAATTTTTCTACGATCACCCCTTTGACCCCAAAAAAATCTGCAAATTAAGGTTTCAATTTCATGACATAGAGTGGTGGGAAGCTTAAAGCAACCCATAGTATAGGTGGGTAAGGCTTGCGCGACGGCCTTGATCAAAACTTCACGACCTGCTTGAGATAGAAGCTTTGCTTCCCACCCTTGTAGCTTCTTCCATATTTGTTGCTTGATGTAAGTAAAAGTCTCCTTTTTATTTCTGCCAACAAGAGAGGGGAGGCCCAAATACTTCTTATAGCTTTGTATCACTGTAACTCCAAGCATGTCCTTGATCAAAGTTTGCATGTCTCCTAGTGTGGATTTACTAAAGAAAAGTGTAGTTTTGGTTCTATTAATTTGCTGCCCCGATGCTCTTTCATATGTAGACAATACATCCAACAAGCTTTGGCATTCACTTTCTCTCGCTCGACAAAAAATCAAGCTATCATCAGCGAAGAGGAGATGAGTAATTTTGGGTCCATTTTTGCAAATAGACACTCCTCGAATGTCTCCATTTGTGGCTGCCTTCCGTATCAAACCATGTAGTCCCTCAGTACACATGAGAAAAAGATAGGGGGAGAGGGGATCGCCTTGCCGAAGTCCCCTTGTGGGTGAGATCTCGCCATGGGGCTCCCCATTGATCAAAATCGAGTAAGATGCAGTAGTAATGCAAAGCATCATAAGTTGTACCCATCTCTCATTGAAACCCATCTTCATCAAAACTTTCTCCATGTAGGGCCATTCAACTCTATCGTAGGCCTTACTCATATCGAGTTTTAAAGCCATAAAACCTGTTTTGCCTTTGGTATGATTCCTCA
This sequence comes from Notholithocarpus densiflorus, assembly GCA_030021035.2. Taxonomy (NCBI): domain Eukaryota; kingdom Viridiplantae; phylum Streptophyta; class Magnoliopsida; order Fagales; family Fagaceae; genus Notholithocarpus; species Notholithocarpus densiflorus. The sequence continues at coordinate 2,009,756 of JARYZH020000050.1, forward strand.
TGTGGTGTAAAGTTTCAAAAGCCACTAGGATGTTATCTGAAATCAAGCGGTTAGGTATAAAAGCACTTTAATGATCAGAAATAATATGGGGCATGATAGTTTTCAGTCGATTAGCTAGGACCTTAGCAAAAATCCGATACAACACATTACTCAAACTTATGGGTCTAAATTGTGTCACATATTCAGGGTTCTTCACTTTGGGGATCAAAGTTATAAAAGAGTGACAAAGTGACTGAGGTAGAGTACCTGTGTTTAGATAGTGCAATATAGTTTGAGCAACATCTGACCCGATCAAAGACCAGTAACTTTGGTAAAACAAAGGAGGCATACCATCGGGGCAGGGTGACTTCAAGGGTGCCATCTGTTTTACTGCCGTTTCGACCTCTTCAATAGTGAAGTCTAAGAGCAACATTTCGTTCATATCATCAGTGACAACATGAGGTATATTCTCCAAAACTTCCTCCATGCCTTCCGGGTTGGCGGTTGTGAAAAGATCATTATAGAAGTTTACAATGATTTCATTCACCTCAGATTGTCTAGTGCACCACCTGCCCGTGGGATCATACAGCTTTGTAATGTAATTACGTCGCCGTCGTTGGGAAGCTCTAGTGTGGAAAAATTTGGTGTTTCGATCCCCGTCCTTAAGCTATAGGATTTTTGATCGTTGTGCCCACATTTTAGCTTCCTTGTCAAGGAGCTTATTAACCTCAGTCTCCAAAAATCTCATCCTTCTTGAGTCCCCTGTACGTATCGAGTCCCTCTCCGCCTGCTGTAAAGCTTTTCTTTTTTGTTGCAGTTCCCGTTTCACACTTCCAAAAGATTTCTTACTCCATCGTGCTAGTTCAATGCCACACTTATCAATCTTATTCACCACCCTTGTATCCCATGGGTCAGTCACTTGCTCTGACCATACTGCTTCTATTGTATCACTACAGCCCTTTTCCGTCATTCACATCTATTCAAAACGAAACGGTTTTTGAAAACCCGAATCCATGCCTTTAGGTGTGATCCATAGTGGTTTGTGATCAGAGCTTGTTGTGTCTAAGTGATAAATTTTTGTATCCGGAAACTTTGTGAACCACTCATTTGTCGCCACAGCTCTGTCCAGCCTCTCCCACACGGTGAAATCCGGGTAATGTTTGTGCCAAGTAAATGGGAAGCCCACAAATCCTAAGTCCATGAATTCACATTCATCAAGGATATTTCTGAATAACTGCATCTGACCGTGTGGTCTTGTTCTACCCCCCTGTTTTTCCGACTGTCGCGTGATTTCATTAAAATCACCAGCGCATAGCCAAGGAGAACTACTCCTTCTCTTCAACTGTCTTAGCTTGGTCCAGGATTCATGCCGTTTTTGTGTGTCGGGTTCGCCGTAAAATCCAGTGAATCTCCATTCATTTTCCTAGTTTTTGTTTATAGTGGTGTCAATATGATTGGGAGAGAAAGTTTCAATATCTAACTTGAAATCTTCCTTCCAAAACAATACTAGACCCCCTGCCTTATTCCTTCTTGGTACTTCAAACATGTGCTTGAACTGAATTTTTCTCTGAACTAATTCCAGCCTTGCTCTATCGGTCCATGTTTCGGCTATAAACACGACCGAGGGATCTTTTGCCCACACCATGTCTGCGAGCTGATCTTCTGTACGTAGGTTCCCAAGCCCACGACAGTTCCACACTAAGAGACTCATTGCTTCTGGCAGGGCTGGTAACCAGCCTCCACCAATATCTGGATGTTTTCATGATCAGATTGAGAAACTGCAAGTTTCTTATTTGGTAACTCAGTCTGATGTGTGTGAGATGGTGCTGCTCTTTTCTGCTTCACCGGTTCAGTATTTGGTAAAACTTCTTCCCTGTTAGTTCTGGTGATTCTCTTCCATGTACCTGGGGAGTGAGTGTTATGATGAAGTTTGGTTGGGATGGGGATGTCTGGGGAGTTTTCAGAGTGAGAGGAAGGTGGTAAGCTTGACGTTGGTGCATGGGGAAGTATTTTGGGTTGTGTGGGCTCCAGGGAGTTATTAGGAGTAAAAGGTAGGATATGGGGGGAAGGTGGTGTGATTTGCATTGGTGCATGGGGAAGTATTTTGGGTTGTGTGGGCTCCAGAGATTTATTAGGAGTAAAAGGTGGGATATAGGAAGATATTTTGGGTTGTGTGGGCTCCAGAGAGTTATTTGGAGTAAAAGGTGGGATATGGGAAGATATTTCGGGCTGAGGTGTTGTTTGAGTGGACAAGGGGGCCTTTTGGGTATTTATGGGGTTATATGGGAAAGGCATGTTTCCTGAAAATTTATTTTGGGCGTGATTTCCTCCTCCGGGTATCTCAAAATTATTCAGAGCACAGTCAATGGCATTTATCTGTTCCTCAAACGTATCTGAGCTTTTATGTGTGGGCGTTAACTCCGGATTATGTTGGGCTTGGCCAGCTAGGTTGTTCTCCTTTTGGAAAGTTGATTTGAAGTTTGAAACTGACGCGTCCGCCTTCAATGCATCTGCCTTTTCCGTGTCAGTAAATGTCTGATTAACCACCTCTGTTTCTGCCGCCGGCGTCCACCGGGGAGCTCGTGTAGTGCCACTTCGGTCTGCGCTAGTTTCCTTTCTCTCATAGAAACCTGGGACCATTACCACTGCCTTGCGTGAGTCCCTGAAAGGAGCTGCCCGTAGCCAAGAGCCATAGTGCTTATCTTTCTCCTCCAAAGTACCTGCACTGTCAATCCACAGATCATAGTCACGGTCAGAATGTGTTAGACAACCACACCAATAACAGAGATTTGGCAAACGTTCGTATTTAAACGAAACCCATTGTTCCCTATTGTCTTCAAGGGTCACCACCCTGCCTCTACATAAGGGCAGTGATATATCAACCCGTACACGCACTCGCATAAATCCGCCTCCATCTACGGTTGGAGTGTTTGGATGGCATAGTACCTGCCCAGCTGTTTCGCACACACCTTCTGCCACTCTGGGGTTCATGAATCTGATTGGGATGCCATGTACTTGCACCCAAAAGTGAGTATAGTTAAAAGACATATTCTCCCCTTCTGATTCTTTATTGTATCGCTGAAGCACCATAAGGTGCTTGTCAAAAGTCCAAGGCTCGTTTGCCATAATTGTCTCCACCTCTGCCGCATTGTCAAAAGTGAAAAGAATAACATGGTTGCCCATATTTTTCACCTTGAACCCGTTCCTAGAACGCCATAGTGGTTTGAAAGTTGCTGCAATTGCTTCAATATTGAGGGCTCGCTTTGTTAAGAATTTTGCAGCAATGATGTATTCCGTTGTAGCTAAATCATTGTTCAACTGAAATCTGGGTCCTTCCTGTTGTGTGAGGGAGAGCCCTTTCCACTGCCTGGTGAGTTCTTCCATGAAAGGAACAAACGTAAGGGTCCTTCTGTGAGAGTATATCTTCTCAAAAGACAAAACAAGAGAACCTAAGCGCAAGCTTGTTACGCAAAGGGACACCAGCACCTTCAAAAAGGGACGACCGTTCTACAGCCTAGGAGAGGTTTGGCAGGCCAACCTTCACTAGCGTCAGAGAAACTTTTTCTACATGATGTTTAATTTTTCTTTACGGGGCCCTTTTCTTTTCCCACTTCATTTTCTACTCGTCGAAAGTAAAAAATAAAGATGTTATGCTCCATTCTTTTTAAACGGAAAACTGGAAAACATATCTTTTTTTTTTTTTTTTTTTTTTTTACAAGATAGAATTTCTACTCTAACCTAATCTAAGTGTATATGTGTGTGAAGCTCCTTCCTGGAGACTTGAACCCCGGTCATTGCCCCTTACACCCTACAAGCACTTATACTTGTGGAGTGACCATCGCACTAAGAATGTGCGGTGGTAAAAACATATCTTCTATATCTCTCTCCACTTTTCTTTTTCGTGTTTTACATTTATAGATTGAGATCAAGTACATGCAATTACTTCACTTCCTTCTCAAATTTTTTACATTTTAAATTTTTTACCTTTAACTTTTTACTTCATTTTAATATTTTTTTTTATTTAAAGGTTGAGATTAAAAGTTGCAAAAGCAACTTTCAATCTCAACCATTCATTATTATTGCATCTAATATTTTTTTTTATTTTATGGTTGAGATTGAACAATCTCAACCATCCATTGTTATGCATCAAGTGAAAATACCTTAGGTATTGCATCAGGTAAAATGCCTTAGATATTGCACATGATCTTGTTAGTATATATGTATACTCAGGTCAGTTCCATGCATTTGGAGCTAGACGAAGATTGAATTGAGACCTTTTATATATTTTAATATGATCTTTATAAAAAAATAATTTAAATATTACTTAAATTCTATTCTCTTATTTTAAATGTAAAATTACTAATTAACATAAAATATCTTTTTGAGAAACTCTGTAGACATAAAAATTTGACAAAATTTTCCACACCTGTTGATGTGGCAAATTAATAGTGGTAAGTAAAAAAATAATGTTTTCTTAAAAAAAAAAAAAAAAGTAAAGTAAAAAAGTTATGTTAGTGGTGGACCTAGCTAGATAAAAACTAGTAAAAGTTTGTCAACTCAACTGTTGTGAATTTTTTTGTGTATTGCTCTTTTTTTTTTTTTAGAAGTGTTACATTCACAACATTTTCACAACAATTTCTAGATGTTAAGTTATTGCTAGTTCTAATTTGAATCTACCACCGAAATTACTTTTTTGACTACCAATAACAACCAGTAACAACCTGCTACTTAGGATTTATTTCGAAAGTATTGTGAAAAATATTGTGGACATAACATTTCTTTTTTGATAAAAATATATTATTTTATTTATTGGCTAATACTTTGGCTTCATTAATTAATATTATTACAATAAAAGAAATAATCATATTGATTAAAATTAAGAGGTCTTTTTCTACTTGGGGCCTTAGACAACCGACTGTTTTGCTTGTACTGTAGAGCTGCATCTCAATTTGAATTCCACAAAAATATTTGAATATCTGACTAATAATTGTTGTGATGTGGCTTGACTTGGGACAATTGGCAAAGTCGGTGGCTTTAGTTTACTCTAGTGGAAGTAGGAAACTATGTCCTACTTAGTTTTGGAGTTATACATCACGGCACAAATAAACCAAGTCCTAGTTGCATAGTTGTTAAAATCCCGATCTGGATCCTACGATTTTACAATCCCACCTGCCCAAAATGATTCGAATCTTTCAAGGATATTTGCGATCATTTAGGATCGTACGATTTTGACAATCCAAAACGATCTTGGTTTCTTGTAATCTTCTTTAACTTGACAAAAGGCTCAGTTGGACCAAAATGAAAAATAACTTCCCAACAAACCAAGTTTTGCTATTCTAATGTAGAGAGATAGAGTGTCAGTTGAACCCAAATGAAAAATAACATCTCAATAGAGTATCACGTTTTAAGATTTTTGGCCTCTTTAAATGATGCTTACAAATGGATGTAATGGTGTATGGTAATTATATCAAATGGATGCAAATTTTTGGTTTTTTAATGAATGTATAATTTATGTGATTATTTAACATACCAATTTGTTTTTTTTTTTCTCAAATAATGTTAGTTCTTACGATTCACGATCCGATCCTAAGATTCACGATCCCACCTACCTCCTACGATCTTATATAAGATCCCGATTTTGACAACCTTGCCTAGTTGTATTAGGATACATTAGCTAAGTTTGTTAGTGTGTATATATATATACACTATGTTACAGCTTGGTTATTAGAATTGTAGTGTGTTGAGAAAGTGTAGTGCTACAAGACAAGTGCAAATACAATAAGGTGCTCTATTCTTTGTGTGAGAGAGTTAAGGGTATATTTAGGGTTTGGGTCTTGTGAGAGTACTATTGTGCTACTATTGTAATCTCCTTATTTTATAGTAGAACTTTCTCCGTCGCTGCTGTAGGCAATTGCTGAACCACGTAAATTCCTTAGGTCTATTATTTTCTGCGTAAGTGGGTTTATTTTCACAACAATAATCTAATATTCCAGTTTCTTTATGCCCTCTTTTTTTGTAAGTAAGTTTTGGCCACAAATGTTTTTTCTTGTATTGTTACAACATTTCTCCTACTAGCTGCTATTTCTTGCCACAAGCAATAAAAGGTTCAGCTTGGTGGTGGCTGTATAGGAAGATCATCCAATCTTCACATGCCAAATATGCGTAGAGCCCCTACAATCAAACTAGAATTCAACTATAATAACAATTGTGTGCACAATTTTTTATGATGACTAATGCATCGAAACCCAAATTGACAAGGTGCCTAACATTAATGTCCTATATTTATTTATGATGCACGAATTGCATGTTTAAATAAGAATTAATATAAATAAAACTTAATATCATAAATATTCTATATCTATATTTGCTACCTCTCTTTGAAGGCTTCACAACATCATTATTTTATTTAATTGATTTTTAAACCAAAATTTATCACTACAAACATGTTTCTCTTATATTTTTGTTGTGTACTTCGGTCCACTTTGGTCACATTCGGTCCTATTTGGTCTATTCAGTCCACTTTGGTCCTATTCAGTCCACTTTAGTCTTATTCGGTCGACATTGATTCTATTCGGTTGACATTGGTCCACTTTAGTCCTATTCGGTCCACATTGGTCCTATACGGTCCAATTTCGGTTATATTCAGTCAACTTTGGTTCTATTTGGTCCATTTTGTCCACTTGGTCCTATTTGGTCTTATTTAGTCCACTTTGCTCCTATTGAGTCCTTTCGGTCCTTTACAGTCCACATTAGTCCTATTTGGTCCCATTCCATTATGTCCAATTTGGTCCTATTCAGTCCACATTTGCCATATTCGGTCCATTAGATCCATATTGGTCCACCTCGTTCCAATTTGGTCCATATTGGTCCTATTTGGTCCAATTCGGTTCACTTTGATCCAATTTGGTCCTATTCGGTCCACATTGGTATAAGCTCTATATATCCGTATTTCATTTTCATGTTTCATTAAGAGCTACCAATGTCTGCACTTGATACAAAATCCCAGCATAACTGTCAATCCTACCCCTCAAAATACTCTGTTAACTTTTTTGGGAAAAACCATAGAAATAATAGTCACAGTCAATAGTCACTGACAAAGCTAGCAAGGCAAATGAATGGGTTCACCAAATCCTTTCCAAATATGCTAAAAGATCCACTGTATTAGGTTTAGACATGGAGTCCACATCCAAGCAAAAGAGCTGCAATTCTACAGCTTTGCATAGATGAGAAGTGTCTAATTGTTCAACTCTTTTAAATGGATAATATTCCCCAATCCCTCAAGAATTCTTTGATGAACTCCAACTTAACTTTTGTGGGTTTGGGGTTGCTAGAGATATGTTGTAGCATTTTCATATTAAATAATTAAAGAAGTAAAATTGGCAACTTAAATGTAAAAATGTGGGAGATAATGGGTTCCAGTTAGCTTGATAGTGGGTTTCAGTTAGCTCAACTGGTAAAGTCTCTAATATTTGAATAAGATATCTGGAGTTCAATCCCCGCCTACACCAAAAACTGATTGGTGTCTTGGTCTAATGATAAAGAGCATCATGAGGAGCATCATGAGGAGCGGACGCCATAGGTTGAAACACTCTAAAAAAAAAATGTAAAAATGTAGGAGTTAATATGGAAGATAATGAGTTATTCAAATTTGGTAATCCTACATGGATAATGTAAAGATGTAGGAGTTAATATAGAAGATAATGAGTTATTCAAATTGTGTAATCCTACATGGATAAGGAGAGAGTCTCTTTTATTATTTTTAAATGTGGTGATTAATGGTTTAAAATATATTGGAGTAGATATTGGGTTAAATAATTAAATATGTGCCACTTCGTACCATCTAATGTCTTGCCCCCCCCCCCCCTTTTTTTTTTTTCCTCTTCCAAACAACTTTCTTTATTTTACTTCTTTATTTTTTTATTTTTTTATTTACTTATTTATTTATTTATTTATTATTATTATTATTTATCTATTGCATTATTTTACTTGAAAGTTGAAAGCATGTTTTTGGCCATGATAACGTTATTACTTGTTAGGCATTTGTTTGGGTACCGGCCCTAATTTTCCAGCAAAAATGTTTCTATTATTGAGCAGATATTATAATTTCCCTACATAAGTCTTTTTGTTATTGCGCTTATATATATTATAAGTAAATTTCTGATGTGAAACTTCATTGCATTTGGTGTAATACGATAATGTATCCTTTTAGATACTATATTATGTATTTTCAAGTTCCATTCTCAGCAACCAAAATGGAGTGAAGAAAAAAGAGAAACTAAAACCGACCAATTCTAGTATTTATTAGCCAAACTGAACTTGGGGATTCTGCTGCTACTAATATGTATGGCCTTTATATACTACTAGCCTGAATATGGAATCGCAATTGCCATAAGAGGAAATTTTCTATGAATGGTTAGACCAGTAGATTCAGTCATGTGTAAATCCTCTCCTCCTGCTCGACCAGGCAATGTCCAATCAAAGTTGTGAACAAGATTTGCCAAATCAAGCTCGATAGTTGTTATGGAAAAGGAAATTCCTGGGCAACCTCTCCTTCCAGCTCCAAATGGGATAAATTGGAAGTCATGTCCTTTGAAATCTATTGAAGAAGTTAAGAACCTTTCTGGTTGAAACTCCTCTGGTTCGTCCCATAATGTAGGGTCTCTTGCGATTGTCCATGCATTGATAATAACTTGTGTGTCAGCTGCAATATTATAGCCATGTATTTTGGCATCTTGAATTGATTTTCAGGGAATCAACAGTGGAATAGGTGGATGAAAACGAAGAGTCTCTTTGATTATTGCCTTCAAGTAATGCATTTTATCCAAATCATACTCAGTTATGTCCTTGTTGCCAATGATCTCTCTCACTTCATTTTGCACATTCTTCATCATCTCTAGATGTCTTAAGAGCTCTGTCATTGTCCAATCTAAGACGGTGTACGTAGTGTCAGTACCAGCAGCGAATGCATCCTATAATAAAAGATGGTAAATATTGTAGAAAGTTGTCAATTTGCATGATGAAAGAGTGTTAAACCATAGCACAAAGACAATATTTGGAAGATAAACTACGGAAGAAGTAATAAAGTATTTTTTTTTTATTCATTGCTTCCTTTACAAAGAATGTCCTCTCTAGATATAGCTAAAGTGAGATGCAAGACTTAAAAAACTAAAGCATCATGTAGTACCTTAGAGCATCCACATCAAACAGTGGATAATAGAAAAAGTGACTGATTTTACACATTTTACCCAAAAAAATACCCACGTCAATCCTTCTAAATCACTGTTCCTTTCCAAAATTGCTACAGTTACAGTAATCGTGCATATTTACACGGTTACTTTAGCTTTCTATTTTATTTTTTTATTAATTTTTCTCTCTCATATCTCATCTGATTATCTCTCATCTCTCATCCGATCTCTCTCTTCCTCTACCCTCTTTCTCATCTTATCTTCTCTTAAATCCAACAACAAATCATCAAATTCTTCAAACGTAATCAATCTAGATCCCAAATTCATCAAACCATCTCCTCTAAATAAATAAATATATATATATATATATATAATCAAACCCAAATTGCAGAAGAAGAAGAAGAAAATGCAAAAATAGTAGAAGAACAAGACGGTGTCGAAGAAGAAGAAGTAGCAGCAACAGCAGTCAGTGGAGAGCCCTAAAATCACCACCCATGTAGTGGAAAAATCAGCCCAAAATCACCACCGAAATTGCAAACCCAAAATCACTGGCCATAATCAAACTCAAATACAAAAAGAAAAAGAAGAAGAAGAAGAATGAGAATGAGAAGAAGAAGAAGAAGATGCCGAAGAAGAAAGAAGGAGAAGGAAAAGAAAAAAAGAAGAAGAAAGAAAAAGGAGGAAAATAAAGAGAGATATAGAGTGTCAGAGGTATTATTGAAGAGTTTGGTAAGGTGGTGGGACCGGTGTGAAATAATAAAAAAATGGTGAGAATGTATTATTTAAATAAAAGATGGTGTAGAATAGACAAACTGATATGGGTGTGTAAAATAGAAAATGTATGTTTTCTTTTGCAAAATAGACAAAAATTTTACACCAAGTAATGCAGATACTCTTAGTCCTTAGATGTCTTCTATGAATACAAGCTAAATAGAAATCATGACTATATACATGAGTCTTTCTTGATAGAATCAAACAAATATTTGTACATTAGGTGGCGTGAGTAAATAGTCATATAAGTATATAACCATCCCTTTACTGTCTGCAAAAGAGACCCTTTTGTAATCAAGGTTATCAACTTTTTTTGGAGTGAAATAAGAGACTATTTAGTATTACTGGTGACCTCCCTTCCTCAAACATTCCAAGTTATTTTCTTTATTATACATCTTTGCTCATTTTGGAAGGAGATATTTAATTTCTCTCATTACTTATGTTTGAATGAGTCCATAGACGCTTTCAAAAATAAAAGTTTATAGACACATACGTTTCCATAACTTGCTCAAATAACAAATTATGATAGGTGAGCAATAAAAATGGTTTTAGTACAGATTTATGTGAAAATGTTATTATAGTTATTAGTCACCAATTATAACTTGTTACCTCAACAAGATGTGAAAAGTGAGTGTGTGAAAAATGTTAGGCTTTGTGGAGCCTAGTTGTGTTTAGTCCGAATTATGACCCGACCCGAAATAATATTGTTACGGTTTTTAATGGGAGATTTTCTGAGACATAGTCCATGGAACGGAGGATATAAAAACTGTTGTTTGGGAGATTAGGGTTTTATGTTGTTTTTGAGAGAGAAAACTATACTACCCCACTCTGAATTTTTTCCCTGAGAATAGTGAAATCCCTGCAACTCCGTAAACATAGGCAAATTGTCAAACCACGTAAATACTGTCTTGTGTGTGATTATTTTTCTTTGGTGTATATTTTTTCTCTATCTTTGCATTTCACTGATCTGGGAATTTCGTACATATTCCCTTCAAAAAAATGTATGTCTATAGACTTATTATTATCTTTTACTTCAAGGATGTAATGTTGGTTTGTTTTTTGTTCAAACTTCCAAAACGAATATGCATATTTTCTTAAACTCATACCAGAATGTTTTAGAGGTGCCCAATGCTCTCATCAGCAAAAATAGAAATCATCCGTCCTACTTTCAGAGTTATACTTTTTACTTCATCAATTGTAGTATATCATGTGATTGGTTTATATTTTCTTCATTTTAAACTTTGGTTATTTTATAGGGAAAAGTAAAAATATGTGACAAGTTATGATTGGTAGAATTTAAAGTGCAATATAGAAAATGAGATCATTCTTCTAGGAATGATGAAATTATCTTTTACCTCTTCAAACATGTAATTTGGACATAATCATACTTCCCATTCAAGGGCAGAGCCAAGAGGCCAGTTGCCCTCCTTTTAGAGTCATTCAACAATTTGATTACTAAACATCTTAATCAAGTACAAATCTAAAAAAACCAAATGAAAACCAAATGTATAAACCATGTAATTACATTTAAAACCTAGCTCCCTCTGTGACCATGACTCATCTAATCGATTGGATCTGGTGCTTGGGAAGGAAAAACCATAATATATATTTATATATAAACCTTTACCTTTCAAAAGTGTTTAAGTATTCAAATTATTTATACAATAATGTATTATACTTCATAAAAATGAGTAAGTATATGCAAAATTGGTTGTAAACTGTAATAATTTATACATTTTATGAGTTTAGCAATAAGTCCATAACCATAATGAATTTCGCTTGAAATTTATTTAAAAGTACTAAAAATCATTACATGACAAATATAAGCAAAACTTTGACTATGAAAAATTAAAACACGACTTATTAGTGTGTGTGTATATTAAACCTTAACAAATAAACACTAAATAATAGTTATACTATCATTTTATGGGTAATCTAACATTGAAATGATGTTTAATATTATTCAACTGAGTGGTATTTTACTGTTCAAATCTTTGAATATAAATATATATGTCTATGCGTTGTGCCCGTGCATAGTGGGCGTATTTATAATTTTATATGTCTACTGATGTGTATATATATATATAAATATATATATATTTATATATATATATGTATATTAGTTACAAGTTTTAGCCCTTAGAGTCAAATTCTAGCTATGCCACTTATTCCCTTGCGAAGTTTATCAATCCCAAAAATAAGGGGTTGTTTGGATTTTGTGAAAACTGAGTAATATAACTCAATTTTTATCACCCATAACTCAAAATATGTGGGACCCTCAAAAGAACCTTTGTTTGGGAAGATTTTTGAGTAATGTTTTCATCACTCAAAACTCTAAAAATCTGAGTTATCGTGATGAAAACTAATACACATTTGAGATGTTTTCAAGTGATTGAAAACTGAGTTCAATGGCAAAGTTGTAAAAAAATAAAGTGCTAGGACCCACTGGTCTTTGTCAAGTCAGACTTTACTTCTCTCTCTCACCGGTCATTCTCCACTTTTCTTTCTTTTTTCTTTCTTCTCCACTTTTTTTTCTCTCTCTCTCTCTTCTTTCTCTCTTCTTCGTTAATAGTAAACACCAAGAAGCAACTGAGTTATACTTTCTTTCTTCTTCTTCCCCCCCCCCCCCTTCCTTTTCGCCTTTCTCATTACAAATTTTTTTTTTTCTTATTCTTTCTCTTTACAAATCCTTTTCTTGGTGGGTTTATGGGTTGAGATCGGTGGGTTTATGGGTTGTTTATGGTGGCGTTAGGTTTGTGGGTTGAGATTAGTGTTTTTGTGGGTTGTTTATGGTGGTGTACTCCTCAGTGGTTGTTGGGTTTTGTGTGCTCTCTCGATTTTGTTTTTGCTATCTCATTCACATTACTGAAAAATATGTGGGTATTGTGATTCTTGGTTTAGTTATGGCTTTGAGTTTCTGCTAGGCATAGTGTGGTGTTGAGTTTTAGCTATGGTTTTGAGTTTCTACTTCTTGTTACTATTCCAAAGTGGAAGAGAGGCGTGAAATGGAAGAGGCCTGAAAAAAAAAAAAAAAAAAAAGAAAAAAAAAAGACCATTTTGACTTAGCATAGTAAATGAGTCCCACCACTTTGTGCAAAATTTTGAGTTATAGAAAACAAAATAAAAAACCAAACAAGTTTTAATTTGAGTGAGAGAAAAAATAGGGATAGAGATATGAGTTATGGCAACTAAGTTTGAGTTATGAGATTTGAGTGATGAGTGATAGTGTTTCCACCATCCAAACAAGGCCTAAGGATGAGATGCACATATGAGAGAGAGAGAGAGAGAGAGAGAGAGAGAGAGAGAGAGAGAGCTGCTTACTCGAATTAGAGCTTTAATGCTAACTCTACCAATAGGGAAACCGATTACGTTTTCCTTTTTAATCCAAAACAAAACATCCATAAAGTCACTAAGAGCATGATCATGACCCCCTTTCTTCTCAAAATTTAAATGCTCTTCAATTACTCCTTCTAGAAAATCATCAAGTTGTTTAGCCACTTTCTTTGCTCTAGCATCCAAGCCATTAACACGATTCACCCAAGAGAAAGCCATGGAATATAGTCCCCCACGCTTATGACACCCAACAATTCCACAAACTCCCCTAGAAGCTCCTTAAACTTCCTTCCACCTTCCCCTTCACCATATTTCTTTCCCAAGGCCACCCTACATACTACATCATTCTTGAGCTTTGCAAACACCTCGCTTAAATTCACAAATGAAGATGAATCATAACACTGTTTGATTTTCTCTATCATTAGGGAAGTTTCCTCCTCTCTCACATAGTGAAAGGACTGAACCCTTTTGTTACTCAAAGATGTAGCACAAGTACGCTTTTCATCTACCTCCAATACTCACCGTAGGGAGCCATTGACACATCTTTGTAATTGTACAATAGTTTATCGAATATGCTTGATTTGGGGCGGTTTGCAAAGTTGAGGTCTTGGGTCTTCATGATCTCTTGGGTAGCATTAGCAGACAAGACAACTGTTAAGGTTTGTGCCCTAAAATCTAATTTATTGGCATGTTATAAATAATTAAACTGTTTAATTATATGAGATTATTTATAAATGAACTAATGGGACATTATCATAGTCCTTGAGATGCATTTTATGTGATTTATGTAATTTAGTTACAGAAGATATAATTCACAAGTTCCTTGTAAACTCAAAATATAGTTCGTAGTCGGTGATGAAATTGGGCGTTTCATCTGTGAAGACTATAACACATTAACTAAGATGGTTTATCTTGATCATAGAAGTTGAGACTTCTAGTTGATGTGTTGATATGTCTTAAGTGTGTAAGATATATTGAACTGGACCGCTGTGAGATTAATTATTCAATTAACAACTCTCACCTGAATAATTAATCTCACGACTTCTACTTTCATAGACTCTTAATCCTGAGAAGATACTGTACCCGATCATGAAATGTAGGTTGCTTTGATATATCAGGAGTGAGATCTAGATTAACGATCAAAACCTCAGTATGTTGGGTAACCACATGTACTGTTAAGGGAACACATATTCTCGAGATGGAATCCATAATCTCTTTCTATAGAGACATGAAATATCCCCTTCAGATAAGTTTAATGAAACTGGTTATTCAGAACCGGCCACTTTAGTAAGAGTTACTAAAGTTTATATTTTATGAAATTAGATTTCATAAATATGAATAACTAAAAGATTAGACTGGGTACTCAAGGAATAAAATAATTATTTACAAAGTGACAATTTATTATGATTTTGTTCACTATGGATATTTCATGGAGGGGTCGAATGATATCATATTAGAGTCTTGGGAAATAATTTATTAATAAGGCCTAGAGTGCAATTATATTTCCATAGTAGTACTTGTTATATAATTAATGGTAACTTTGGGATTGTCAAGAGTTGACAGATAAGTCTAAAGGCCCATTGGAGCTAGAGTCTTGTTAGTCCCTTTGGTCCCATCCCAAGCCACACATTTTAGCCCAATTGGGCTGGCCCAAAAGGCTAACCCAATTAGATAATAAGTTATTTATTTAATAAGAGTTATTAAATAAAGTAACTGCCAAGGCAGTTAAAACGTACGTATGATTAAAAGGAAGAGAAAACAGTTTTTTCTCTACAGAATCTTGGAAATACACTTTTCCAAAGGAAAATCAACATACACAAGAACTGATTGAGAGACCACTCATCTTGAGCACTTTGTGGAATTGGGATGAAGATTGAAGGTATTCTCAAGTCATGTTTTTTGAATTTTATTGCACCAAGGTTCGCTTTCTTTTCTTTTTTTTGTTCTAGAATTCAAGGTTACATGTTATCTCTCATGAATGAAGTAGATCCTTATGTTGCTTCCGCTATGGTTTTTGTATGAGATGCAAAACCAGTTTTTCCAACAACAACAAGGACGGTATATACGCTGCCAAAGTGAAGCAGCATGAGAGGGCCATGGCGTTGAGCTAAGGTTTGGAGTGAACGGTGAGGCTGCACGCCAAGTTGGTGAAGGTTTCCAATGATTGGTAGCTTTGGTGGTGAAGGTGGTGAGTTTTTATTGGTGTTTCTGTTTGGAAGGAAGGAGGACCATTTGGATAGGAGGATGAAGATGAAGGCCAAGATGGTTAAAACAAAGGGTTGGAGCGACATGGATGTTACATTTGGCACTAAAAATTGCTGGAAATTTGACATTTTCTTCTCTCTTTTCCGGGCAACCGTATGTTTAAGTTCTTGGGGTTTCCCTTGTTGATGTTCCGCAATGATTCAACTTTTATATCAAACGATTATTTGAATATTTGTAGCCACTGTAAATTGTCTCAGATGGTACTCAATGTGATCTAGAAGCTTCATAAGGCAAATCAAGTGAAATGAAATAACTAGTTTGTGAGTCTATTGTGTGGGATAAGACAACTATGATGTTTAAATTATGAACGCGACGAGTGAATGCTAGGATACCTTGAATCCAAATAAAGCAAAAACGTTTAGCTAGAAGTTAAAACACGATGTGGTACCCTCTCTTTCTATAGGTAAGTTTTAGCCACAAATGTTGTTTTCTTATCCGCAGCTTTTTTATGGTTGTTCCCTCTCTTTCTATAGTTAAGTTTTACCCACAAATGTTGTTTTCTTGTGTTGTTACACCACTTATCCTGCTAGCTGTTAATTCTTAGTAATGAATCTTCGGCTCTTCTGACTTTGGAGGCACATTGAAGTGAGTGGTTTTACTTTATTTTGAAAGTAATTATTTTATTTTGAAAGTAATTATTAGGCGTTAGTCCGGTGCTCTCTTCTTACATATTCATGGTAGATTCCGTCAATTAAATTCATAGTAGAGTCTATCATATATATGAGAAGAGGAAGTATCATATCACTATACTCTAGGTATACGGAAACTAATAATTTTCCTTGGTTTAAATTTTGATGTCCTTAATTAGCACGATTCTTTAGAGAATGGAATTTTCCCACTCCAAGAGAGAGAGAGTTTATGTATAAATTGCTAGGGCATTGCTTTATTATATTAACTTCATTTGGTACAAATGATATATGCATTTTTGAAAAGTTAATCCAGAAATATAAATGAGTCAAAATTCACATTTAAAAAAAAAATGAAATCTCATCCAAAATAATTTTGAAGTGTTAATTGTTAGGGTTCATAAATGTTTTGGAAAATCCTATTTTTAAAAAAATCAAATTTGGATTGTATCAATAAAATTTTGTTAGAAGTGCTAAATTGACGAGGTTATGATCTACCTAAAGATGATAAATTGATAATTTTTTGCCCATGTCTTTTACATCATAATGAATGGGTTATCTCCATATAGTTCTTTGGAGTATCGGAAATTTTTTGGCTATGAATGGATTCATTCATGGAGGAAGTTCTATAAAGTGATTATAAAGTTCTAGTGTCATTGTTGTTAGGGTCATATTTTCTATGTAATTGACTAATCCTTTGATAAAACGCACTTTACTTGTAATTTGGTAGATTTAAGTTGGGTTTAATTTATCGAGAAGTATGTTGATCAAATATATCAAGTGGTATCTTTAGAGTCATGAAGATTGATCCAAGAAACAAGTGAAAAAGAAAAAAACTGTTTCATTAAGTCTTGACAGAAGCTCGACAGATACTACTATCAAGGTTAAAAGAAGAAGCTCGACACAAGCTTGATCTTGCGAGAATTACGATTTCAGAATTTCCAGATCTGAAATTTGGCATATGCTATCTTATTTTATTAGGGTTTCTTTTCTCACAACCCTAGTCATATATAAGGCTTATTTTAAAAGTCGTCATATACGAATACAGAGACCTAGAACTCATATACTCTGTGTGAAGCTACTGCATTTGTACGCCTTAGGGTTTTGAAACCAAGTGCTTCCTGATCTTCATCGTTTATGAAGTGAAGAACTTTTTAGCCGACAATAATCATTCAAGTTGCTGGAGTTAGTCACGTACTGGGATCCGTGCAAAGGAGTTAGTCACAGATTGGAGATTTGTGCAACAAAGGAAAGAAGACTGCTACAAGATCAAGTCCAATTAGGTATTGAAGTAAAGGTTCAATTGTAGGTTGTATTTTGAGATAGGCTAGGGTAGTGGTAAGATTCCTCATACTTGTAACCGTTTGATTATTGATTAGTGGATTTTTGGGAGTGATGACCTTAAATTCATCCGGTGGGGTTTTTGCCTTGTGAAAAGGTTTCCCTATTTGTCAACAAATCACCAAGTCAATTTATTTTTCACTGCATTTAGTTTCTTTGGTGATTTTTTGGTGCCTCCACAATTTGCATATAATTTGACCTAATTAATCAACTTGGGTAATTGAATTAATTAACCGGAGTCAAGCTATCTTAACCCAACGATTGTGCTAGTAGACAAACATGTTTGCTGAGGTTACAAGTCAAGTCTAGTCTAGTTTTCAATAGTCCATTTTATTAACGATTTCCTATTACTGTTTAAGAGAAATAAAAATAAAAATAATAATAAATAAGTGTCAAACAGATTTTGGGTGACGAAACACTTGGAAACTATCTCTTTGAACAATTTTTCAAAACACCATAAAAATAAGTTTTGAAAATATAAACCAAACAGGCCCTCATATTCCTTGGTAACTTGGCTTTTCCATATTATAGTTATTACTTATTTACTTTGCATAAACACTATAAAGAAATTTAGCAAGAACTTGGAGTTGCAACAGCAAGTAGAGGAGCTTTTCTGTGAATGGTAAGCCTAGTGCATTCGGTCATGTCCAAATCTTCTCCTTTTGCCCATCAGGCAATGCCCAATCAAACTTGTGCACAAGATTTGCGAACAAAAGGTCATCGGTAGCCATGGCAAATGTAATTCCTGGGCATCCCCTCCTTCTAGCTCTAAATGGGATCAATTGGAAATCATGTCCTTTAAAATCTATTGTAGAATTCAAAAACCTCTCTGGTTGGAACTCAGTTGGATTGTCCCACAATGAAGGGTCTCTTGCAATTTCCCATGCATTAGTGATAACCATGGTACCAGCAGCTATGTCATATCCCTTTATTTTAACATCTTGGGTTGATTCTTGAGGAACTAGTAATGGGATTGGAGGATATAAGCGAAGGGTCTCCTTGATCACAACTTTCAAGTAATGCATTGCCTCTAAATCATTCTCTGTTATATAAGGCTTGTCCTTGGCAATTCCCCTAACCTCACTTTTTAATTTCTTCATGACTCTAGGGTGCTTTAAGAGCTTTGACATTGCCCATTCTAGGACTGTGTAAATAGTATTGGTTCCAGCGGCAAACATATCCTAGAAACCAAAATAGGTAAAGAATCTATTTAAAAAAAATATGTATTGGTTAGAAAAGGGGGCCAATCATGTTAGGGCAGGAGCTATTACTTATAAGCCTTCAAGTATTCGACATTTGATCATGTGAAATAGATAACATCACAAAGTCAACTAGTGCACAGAAATGGATTAAAATAGAAGTTAATGAATACTAAGAACTTAATCCCCATTTGATCATGATTAAACAATAGTTACATGCGGGACTCATGCATCTCAAACATATAAAATTGGTTTTAAAAATATATATAATTTGATGGTTTCAAGTTACAACAATAAGAGAAGGGGGTCTTTGAACCATGGTTTTTCTAAGAATAACAAGAATTTTGGACAAAAGTTAGATAATTATATAATATTCTGAGAGTACAATCAATATATTTCCTCTCATATAATAGTGGGTCTTGCTATTGAATTTAAGTTGAATGACATATAAAATATGGCAAATTCACCTGGCTGAACGAAATGATGATATATAAAATAAGTTTGATTTTTCAAAAAATAATAAAAACAATAATAATACATCTTTCTTGTTAAACTGAAACTTGTACTCACTAAGTTTGACTGAAATTTATTTTAATCGTCTAACTTTATTTTCGTTCAATTGAATCCTCTAGATTTTTAATTTATTTAATTCAAGCTTTCTATCCAATTTTATTAAAACAAATGCCATTAAAGAAACAAGATTGTTAAAACAAAGGGCAGTGGCAACAAGGATGTTACATTTGGCACTAAAAATTGCAGGAAATTAAATGTGACATTTTCTTCTCTCTTTTTCGGGCAAGTACATGTTTTAGTTTTTGGGGTTTCCCTTGTTGATGTTTTTTCTTTTATTTTTATTTATGGAATTCCCTTGTTGATGTTCAAACATGCCTAACAGCTTCAAGAAAAGAATAATATGAAAATGAATGTGAGTAAAAGTCAGCAGTAGCTATGACTTATAAGCATGCAAGTATTCAACAGGGCAAGGTTGAGGATTGACTGTAATAGGTATTGTAGAATTTGCTGATTTTAAGATGGCTTTAACTCTTTTTATTTTTATTTTTTATAGTGACAAAAGAAATGAACTAAATGGATATCATATTTGATGTGAACACTAGGTAAATGTATTTGATTGAATTTTTTTCTGGAAACAAATAAATTATGAATAAAGTTTTTTTTTTCATTTAAAAAATATGTATGTACAATTTATAATTGAATATTTATTGGTATTCTTTATAATACTTAGAAAATAAGCATATTCAAACAACGATATATTTCCCTTCACTTATTATACAAAGGAAAAGTGGTAAGAAGACTTTGAGTTGTATATTCTAGGCTAAAATATAAAATTCACTTTGACAAAAATTCATTTTAGTCCTTTAATTTTTCTTTTCTTTTTTCTTTTTCAATCAAATCCTCTAAGTTTTAAAATTATTCAATCGAGACCTTCCATCAAGCTTCCGCTCCGTTAAAACTTAAAACACACCTAAAATTATTATTTTAAAATTATAAAAAAATGATTAATAAAAAAATCCAAAAAATTAGAAAAATGGAAAAATTCTTCAAATCCGGTGGCAACAGTGTAAACCAACTACAGCATATTCATAGAGAGAAATTCATACCAAAATCGGTTTACACCATCTTCCTTACTGCCGATCCTTGCCGGCTATCCTCAATGTTCATATTGCCCTTCCCAAAGCCACTGTTGTCTCAGGGACCTTATAATCCAAAAATACATATCCATCCATTGTTTTATTTTCTAGGTCTTAATTTTATTAACGGTTTTTTTAAAAATATTAATTTTCAGTGTGTTTTAATGGAGCACTGTAATGGAAGCTAACGAAGGGTCTTGACTGAACAACTTTGAAATTTAGAATACTTAATTTAACAAAAATAAAGTTAAATGACTGAAATGAATTTTGGCTAAATTTAAAGGGTGCGTTTTACATTTTAACCTATATTCTAAGAGTTGTCATATGTAATTTTCCCTTAAGAAAACACAGAGACATTGTTCTAGAAATTAAAGAATGACGGAATATTGATCACTTGTAATAAAGTTTTTTATTTTATTTATGGAAGCCACTTGTAATAAAGTTATCATAGAAAGATTTGCACCCCTTAGAACTTTGTTAAAGTAAGATATTTAAAAAAATAATTCAGGAGGACAATAAAATGAATACTCTTTCTTCTTACCTAATATAGAGTCCCACCTTTAAGATATCTTTAGAATAATAGGAGTACGGCTTTCACCCCCCTCTGACATAATAGTAGATTTTACTAATTAAATTTATAGTAAGACCCACTATTCATATGAGAGTGAGAAGTTGCCAACAGCCTTGTAGCAAAATTGGCACTGTCCATGCTCAAAGTGTTTGAGGGTCTAGGGGAGAAAGGATTCGAATTGCGAGATTAGAAGCATATTATAATTATCTCTCAAAACAAATATGAGAAGAAAGAGTATGTATTTATTGTACCCCTAAAGTATCTTATTATTTTCCATTAAACAAATGATTCTATACAAAATTGGGCAAATAATTTCTTTTCCTTTGTTTTTTCTACAAGAGAAAATAAAGTATGGAAAACAAGACTGTAAGGTTTAGTGTTAGCAAATTCCAAGATCATCTATCTTGTTTGAGTCATAAATGTTGAATTCCAAGTACAAGATCAAGTTCCAAGATTCAACTCAAGAGAAGGCAGTAACTAGAATCTTGACTAACCTTTGATTGAGTTTTGATTGATTGAAACAAGCTTCTCAATCAAATCTATTCTAAGGCTCACTCTATTGAGACATAGGAAACCTCATTTTTAATCAAACCCATTAAGTCGATTGCTAAGTTGGCAATCATGCCCTACATGCTAAGCTATATAAGGGCATATAAGAGTCCACTGAAAAGGGTCTAATAACAACTTTTGTGCACCATAGTGAAGAAACCCTTAAAGCTCTCTATTCACCACCTACCAAGAGTTCAACAAGTAAATCTAAAGATTGGTTGTTCAAGTGGGTGATCAAGGATACAGAGCCATCCATGTACCTTTGTAATGAAGAAGAAAGCTTCTAGGTGGTTTGTTAGGAATTCGGTAGTTCCTAATGGGGACAAATTGGAATTGTAAGGGAATTGACTTAATTCGAGGTAGTCACCCTCCATAGAGAAATAAAGAGATTGAGAGAGAGATGCACTAATGCACTAAGCAATTGGTTTATTCTTCAGTAATGGAAATGTGATTACAAGTAGGTATTTATAGAATCATAAAACTATTCTATTGGGCCACATGACTTTATCCTAATGGTCATATTATTCCCCATATGCATTAATAATTCCAACATGTGTTAAATGTGATTAACTAACTAAATGCATTCTATACCCAAATATGGGTTCCTAACATGGTTCTTATTGTAAGTTTTGGCCACAAATGTTGTCTTCTTGTATTATTACACCATTTATCTGATTAGCTGTTATTTCTTGCCATTGAATATTTGGCTCTTTGGACTTTGGAGTCACACAGATATGAATGGTTTTACTTCAATATGTTGTTTTCTTGTATTGTTACACAATTTCTCCAATTAGCTGCTATTTCTTGCCATTGAATATTCTACTCTTTGGACTTTGGAGACACAAATGTGAGTAGTTTTACTTCAATTTGAATCTTGATTTGATGTGCAAAGTTGTAATTTACAACTATTTTGTATTGACTTTAACTCCGTGCCAAATTTGATTGTAATTTCTTCAATCATATTTCCCTGTATGTATGTGGGATTAATTGTAAGGGATGAGTGTGAGAGAATGTGAAGACTCAAGCTTAAAAGGATGAACAAGTGGATTTCGCGAGTGTCTCGCGAGAAGCCTACCAGCGGAAGACCCACGCGTAGAGCACATGACTGAAAGATGAAGAGTCATGCCAGCCTAGAGGTTTTCACAAGTGTCTCGCGGGAAAGGCCATCCCGCGAAGTACTCACAAAACTTTCTGTTTGGCAAAATGTTATGTTTGCTTTACCAAGTCTTTACCCACACTATATATACCCTCATTACCCACAAATTGGAAATAATGCTTTTTAGAGAGAAAACCCTAGAAAATACACTTGAGAGTTAGAGATTGTTATACCCACAATCATCTACACATTTTCCTTGTGGGTTTCCTCAACTCCTACCTCTCCATCTCCATATCCTTGAGAGGTTGATAGCCCAAACACTTACCATACTCATCCTGAATGTAAAGTGAGAATTTGGTGCTGCTAGGAAGCATTGGAAGGAGCCATTCATTGGCGAATGCAATCGGGTTGAATTGCGGGATCTAGAAAGCTAGAGAAGACAAGGTTTCGAGAAGGCAGTTGGTAGCAGGAGCTTGGAGGGCTCAAGTACATGGGGTAGATTAGGCTTGGAGGGTCTTTTGTTATTCGTGTACTCCAACTTTATTCTCTAGTGGATCGATTTCAACTTGAAGGGTCGCGTAGAGGTTTTTCGCCGAGTTCTTTAGTTTCTTCTTCGATAACACGTCTTGGTGTTATCTTGTGTTTGCATCTTTCTTCCCTACTCTTAAGCTTTCCTTTTATTGTTGATAATGGATGAATATGGCTTAGGGTAGTGATAATAGTTGTTTGCACTTCTTTACTCTTGTTCCTCACTTAATATAAGTTAGAGTAAAAGCTATCTAGCTGTAATTTTTATTTGGGGGTCTAAACAAGCTCTTGTGTTTTTACACAAATCCGAGCTTTCAATTGGTATCAGAGCAGGTACACTTATCGGATTTCATTATCCTAGTGTGATCCTAGACCCCAAGTAAGATGGATAGATCTCAATCTCTCAATGCTCCTCCTTTATTTTGATGGGAGTAATTATGCTTTTTGGAAAGTACGTATGCGTGCTTTTCTTTGTGCCATTGATGAGACCGTGTGGAACTCTGTTGAGAATGGGTATGTAAAACCCACTACTGCCAAATCCGAATGGAATAAGGCTGCTCTTGCTTTGGCAAATGCCAATAGCAAAGCAATTAACACTATTTTCCATGGTGTTTCTACTGATGAGTTTCACAGGATCTCGCATGTGAAAACCGCAAAAGAGGCGTGGACCATTCTTG
This sequence comes from Notholithocarpus densiflorus, assembly GCA_030021035.2. Taxonomy (NCBI): domain Eukaryota; kingdom Viridiplantae; phylum Streptophyta; class Magnoliopsida; order Fagales; family Fagaceae; genus Notholithocarpus; species Notholithocarpus densiflorus. Next base: position 2,033,525 of record JARYZH020000050.1, read on the forward strand.
AGACAACCTATGAAGGTACCAAGAAGGTCAAGGACATCAAGCTTCAAATGCTCATTACTCGATTTGAAGAAGTAAAGATGAGCGACGATGAGTCATTTGTTTCCTTCTATGGGAGACTCAACGAGATAGTGATTGCCAAGCTCAATCTTGGGGACAAGATTGAAGATGCTAAGGTGGTGAGGAAGATTGTGAGATCCTTACCCGAAAGCTTCCGGGCTAAGGTCACAGCCATAGAGGAGAGTAAAGATTTGGATGAGATAAAGATTCAAAAACTCATTGGATCTCTTCAAACATATGAGCTCGCACTGCCTTCTCACAAGTCCAGCAAATCACTTGCTCTTAAAACTATAAATGAGAGAATGAGTGATTCCTCTGATGAAGACGACGTAGAGAAAGAGGTGGCATTTCTTGCAAAGAACTTCCAAAAATTTCTCAAGATGAAGAACAATAGGAAGTCATTTGGTAAAGGAAAGTTCTCATCTTCCAAAAGTGACAAGAGGGAGTTCAAGAAGAAAGATGGGAAGGATTTTCCATCCACTCAAGGAATCGTGTGCTATGAATGCAACGTCCATGGACATCTCAAGAAAGAATGTCCAAACTATTTGAGAGGAAAAGGTAAAGTGTTTGCCACTACCCTTAGTGATTCAGAAAGCTCAAATTCCGATGCGAAAGGAGAGTGTGATAGTGAGGGAAACTATTCAGCCTTTATGGCAATTACCGCAATTAACTCTAGAGATGAGTTGAGCTACTTGGTTGATGAGCTCAGTGTACACTCCGAAGGTGATGAAGTAGATGATTCAGAAGATGAGGATGTGTGCCTCAACGAAGGTGAGAAGAACCTTCAAGAAGTCTATGATGCGTTGCTTGAAGATTGTGGCAGATATGCCAAGGTTGCTAAGAATGCAGTCAAGAAAATGAAGAAAATTGAAGAAGAGCACAAGTCCACACTTGTGCAACTCAAGGGCGCAAAATGTGAAGCTGAAGGGCTGAAGGAAGAATTGTTGAATGCCTGCTCGAAAATCAAGTTCCTTGAACTTGAAATCATTCAAGCAAATGTCAAAGTGGAGCGCATTTCCACCAAGAAGTTTGATAGTGTGCTTTCTTCACAAAAATCTCCAAATGACAAGACCGGTCTAGGCTATACCGGTGAAGGAAGCTTAAGTAGCGAACCCAAAAAGGAAGTGAGGTTCGTATCGGCCAAAAATGTAGAGAAATCTAAAGTGGAGAAGCCCAAGATTAAGACCCCTGTTGTTGCTAAGAGAACCATTAGTGCAAAACCAAAGGAAAAAGGGAAGTCATTACCCAAAAGTTAAAGGGGACCTCAAGTGAAGCATTTTTGTCATCATTGTGGTGTGCGAGGGCACACAAGACCAAATTGCTTTAAGCTTCAGGCACTCAAGAGGGCTGATTCCTTGCGTGGTCAAGACAACTCAAAAAGAAGGCCAAAGGGAGTTCAAGCTAAAGGAGAAAATGAGGGACACCTCATTGGAGATGTTATGGAAATGTTGAAGAAAATTTCATCATACCTTGTTAGCTTCACCCCAAGGTTTGAGAGTTATGTCGGTCGTACCCCTCCATCTAGGGATCTCACCCAAAACACTCGTACAGTGTGAGTGAAAAATGGTACTCATGCATGATCACTCACTATGCCCATGCATTAATACTTTCAATGTATTAGGGTTATAGTTTCATGCATCATGACATATGCAATCTTCTTGTGTCATTGCTTCCGTTTTAAGCATGTTTCTTTTGCAAGCCTTTGCTTGTTGTTTTTGTTGATCTTACTTTGTTTGTTTTTGTTTTTGAGTGTGTTGAAAAATTCAAAAACTCATAAAAAGTGAAAAATCTCAAAAAGTTTGATCGCTTGTGTTGTGTATATCACATGTGAGTTTGGCGTAGTACCTCCGTACTAATGGCGTTTTGCATTTACGAGCTTAGCTTGTTATGTGTGTACATTTTCTAAGTGTGAGCAACATCTAGAAATCTACGTTTGATTGTTGTAAATAGATCTTCAAGCCTGTCATGAATGATTGGTCAATAGTCTTACTTGATCTTGATACATGCGTAGACTTGTGCCTATATATCTCCTCACACTCATTTTTTCTTTTTCAAAAGAGCTCTACAAATGTCAATCTCTAAAAAGGGAAAGAGCTGAAAAAGCCTTGCTTCGAATTCAATGATAAATTTCAATATTGGATAATAAGTGTTATAAGAATTAGGGGTGTTCATTGGTGCTAAGATCGGTTACCACACCACATATGATAAAAAGTTGAGGTTGGTGGTGGCAATTTCCTTTAATATATATACATACATATATATATATATATATATGGTGAAATAAAAAATTATTGATATATTTATTTTGGACCCCCTAGGTAAGATTTCTAGTTGCCCCACTATTTGGCACTTGCCTTCTTTTCTTTAAATAAATATTTCTAATATTGAGGACACATTATAATTTCACTGTATTTTTGTTATTATGCATATATCATAAGTAAATTAAAATTTAGTTTCTGATGTGAAACTTCATTGCATTTTGGTGTAAATGATTATGCTCCTTTTATTAGGAACTTACTATACTCTTTTATTTATTTCCAAATTCCATTCTCACTAACCTAAATGGAGTGGGGAACCAAGAAAAAGCTGCATACAAGAAAATATGGGCCCGTTTGGTAGGGTATATCTTTAGGGTCAAGCTGTACTCATCCTTTCTCAGTACTCAAATAGTTGACAAGAAAGATGGGTATAGGCCCAATAAAGAGGGGGCTATTGGAAATTTCTTTATATGTCAAATGATAGGCCCACTCGATGATTCTTTCAATTTCTTTCTTTTTTCTTTTTTTATTCTCTCTCTCTCCCTCTTTCTCTCTCTCAATTTTCTCAATGAATTTCTCCAGGGTTTTGCTTTGAAATCCATGTTGTTATGAGGTTAGTGCTTCTCTGATTTTCTCACATTGATATGTTTTTTGCGGTGATATTTTCTCTTTTTTTTTTTTCTTTTTTTTTTTTCTTTTTTTGGATCTCTTACATGTTTTGATGTATACGATCTTCTTTTATATTTTTTTTGTTCTTTTAGATCGGTTTCGTGATTGTAATTGAATTCTTCTTAGGTTTCTGATGAACTTTTGGTTATCATTTTGTTTGTAGAGAAATTGATAAAGTAACCCAAAGTTTTGAGATTGATAAATATCAAATTCTCTATATCTCACCTTAGCATACATTGAGAATAATAGAAACAATTGTTGTATCAAACTAGATATTTTTTCCCGGGGCAACCAAATCAATAAAACATATGTTGAATATACAATACAATATGTGGCAACTTCTTCAGGAAAAAAAAATGTGGCAACTTAAATGATGACTTTATATAGGCTTTTTAATGTTGACACAAAAGGATTGCGTCAACCAAAACGTTGACATGGAAAAGATTTTTATTTTATTTTTTTATATATGAATATTGTAACTTTCATTAAGAAGAAGAGAAATACATGGCATCTTGAGCTAAAGTAGCCTCAAGCATATGAGAATTTTCCTCTATCCAAGTTACATAGTTATCAATACCCTTGGCATGTCGAGCCAAGATATGGAAAAGATATTAGTTGTTACCAAAATAATTAATTTTTCATGTCAACTTAAAAGTTTGACATGAAGATTTTAGGTCTCACAATTTATCATAGGAGTGGCAAAATTTGACATGATCTATGAACACGACACGACATGGGTGTTGTGTTGCTCATTAGTCGACACGACATGAATTCGACATGTGAACACAAATTGCCATTCCTATTTTGAAAGCTCGAATTTATGTGAAAACACAAGAGCTTGTTTAGACCCCAAATTAAAATTATGGCTCGGTTGATTTTACTCTAACTTAAACTAAGTGCGGAATAGAGTAAATGCGAGGAAATAAATAATATAACTACTCTAAGCCATATTCATTAAATCACAGCAGTAAAATGAAATCTAAAAGAGTAGGGAAGAAGAATGCAAACACAAGATAACATGTCGATGTGTTATCGAAAAGGAAACCAAAGAACTCGGCGAAAAACCTTTTCGCCGCCCTCCAAGCGGTAAATCAATCCACTAGAGAATAAGTTGGAGTACACGAATAACAAAAAACCCTCCAAGCCTAGTCTATCCTATATACTCGAGCCCTCCAAGCTCTTGCTACCAACTGACTTAACGAAGCCTTGTCTTCTCTAACTATCCGGATCACGCAATTCAGCCCGATTGCATCCACCAAACAAATGACTTCTTCCAATGCTTCCCAGCAGCACCAAAACCTCACTTTACACATAGGATGGGTATGGTTAGTGTTTGGGCTATCAACCTCTCAAGGATTTAGAAATGGGGATGTAGGAATTGAGGAAAACCACAATGGATTATGTAGAGAATTATGGGTATGACAATCTCTCACTTTCAAGGGTAGTGGCTAGAGTTTTCTCTCTGAAAAGCACTCTTCAACATATGTGGGTAATGTGGGTATATATAGTGTGGGTAGAGACCTGGTGTATCATATATGACAAATTGGCAAAACAGAATGTTTCGCGGGTATCTCGCGGGAAGGCCTTACCCATGATACACTCGCGAAAACCAGCTGTCACCATTTGTCATGACTCTTCGCATTCCAATCATGTGCTGAGCACATGCTTCACTTCGCAGGAAGGCTACTCGCGAGCTACCCGCGAAAACTTCTTTGATCTTCAATTTGCCTTGAGTCTTCACACTCTCTCTCACACACAACCCTTACAATGAAATCCCACATAAAATATAGGGTACAAAAGATTGAACAAAATTACAATCAAATTTGGCATGGAATTAAAGCCAACACAAAATAGTTGTAAATCACAACTTTACATATTTAATTGAATCCAAAAAAATAAACATTTTTTGCATAAACTTTTTATTTTTAAAGGTAGATACTAAATGTCATTTTTCTTGTAGTGGAAATTCAAACTGGCTAATTGTAGATCTTTCTACCCAAAACTAAACTTGGGAGATTCTTCTACTACTAATAGTAATATGTATTGTGTCTATATATACTAGCCAAAATATGGAGTTCCAATTGCCATAAGAAGAAATTTTCTATGAATGCTTAGACCGGTAGATTCCCTCATGTCCAAATCCTTTCCTATTGCTTCATCAAGCAATGTCCATTCAAATTTGTGCACAATATTTACCAAAACAAGCTCGATAGCGGTTATGACAAAGGAAATTCCAGGGCAGCCCCTCCTTCTAGCTCCAAATGGGATCAATTAGAAGTCATGTCCTTAAAAATCTATAGAAGAAGTTAAGAACTTTTCTGGCTGAAACTCCTCTGGTTTATCCCACAACATAGGGTCTCTTCCAATTGCCCATGCATTGATAATAACTTGTGTTGTGTACCAGCTGCAATATCATAGCCATGTATTTTCGCATCTTGAATTGATTTTCGAGGAACTAACAGCGGACTAGATGGATGAAAACAAAGTGTCTCTTTGATTATTGCCTTCAAGTAATGCATTTTATCCAAATCATCCTCAGTTATGTCTTTTTTGTTGCAACATTCTCTCTCATTTCATTTTGCACCTTCTTCATCGTCTCAGGGTGCCTTATGAGCTCTGTCATCACCCATTATAAGACCGTGTACGTAGTGTCAGTATCAGCAACGAATGCATCCTATAACAAAATATGGTAAATATTAGAGAAAGTTGTCAATATGCATGAGGAAAGTGTGTGAAATACCATAGCCTCCAACACTAATATAGACCCTTTTGCACTCGAAGATATCTTCTTCTTTTTTTTTTTTTTTTTTTTTTTTCTTTTATTCTGTGTGAAATTAGGCCATCTAGTTTTACCAGTAATCTCCCTTTGTTGACCATTCTATATTATTCAACCTCATTTAACTCCTCATTTGCTTGACAGCTAAACATCTTAGCTCAATTTCCCTTGTTACAAAGTGTCTGTATATTAAGACATAAGATTAATTTAAAAATAAATAACAAGCTAGACACAATAAATTTGTGTAAAAAATTATTGTTCACTTATTTGAATAAAAATCATTTGTCTTGTTCGGAGGGTTCCACTTTATACTTCACTGATGATAGCTCATGGTACACCTTTCACTTTTTTTAATTTATAAAGTAATCAAAAGTCTAAGATGAAAAAAAAAATAAATAAATAAAAAGACATGAAATAGTCGAATTTGTAGAGTATAAAATAGAGGTAAAAATGGACCTGAAAGATTTATTATTATTTAAAAAAAAAAAAAAATTATGCTTATCATGCCACTTGCTACTTTGCATGGAAGTAATGTCTCACATTTTTATTAAAATTAAGGGGTAATTACACTCCCCTCCCTTGAGCTTTGAGGGAATGACACTCCACCCCAAACTTGAAGAGAAAAAACACTCCCCTTCCTCGAGGTTTGAAGAAATTAACACTCTCTCCACTCCTTTTTGTATATATTAATAATGAAATATTCTAAATTTTTATAAGTATTTCTTTACAAAAATTTAACAATAGTTAGTAACAAAAGAACTGATAAATTTAGAATAAAAATGCAAAATTTATCAAACATCAAAACACTTGCAGCTACAAATCTCTCCATAACCCATTGAAAAAAGAAAGAAAGAAATACTAAGTAAAATTCACACTTAATATTCAAAATACACTTTAATAATTAAAAATTTAAAACAATGAATTTTAATTATAAAATAAGATAATTTTGAAAACTTGCTCTTAAGCAAAGAATAGGTTAATACACAACATTTTTAATATTAATTTAATAACGTTTGGTCAATCGGATGTTAAAAGGGGGAAAATGTTTTTTCCCTTCAAGTTTAGGGTGAAGTGTCATTTTCCTAAACCTCAAGGAAGGAGAGTGTAATTACTCTGGTCTCATTTGCTCCACTTTGGTCTCATTCGGTCTCATTTGGTCTACTCTATCCACTTTAGTCCTATTCTGTCCACTTCTATCCACTTAGGTCTTATTCAGTTGACATTGATTCTATTCGGTCCACTTCAGTCCTATTTGGTCCACATTGGTCCGATATGGTCCACTACGGTCTATTATGTTCGCTTCAGTCCAATTTGGTCTTATTCGGTTTACTTTGGTTCTATTCGGTCCATTCTGTCCACTTTGGTCCTATTTGGTCTTATTCAGTCCACTCTAGTCTATTTTGGTCTTATTTGGTCTACTTTGGTCCTATTGGGTCTATCCGGTCCTTTTCGGTCAACATTAGTCCTATTTGGTCCCATTCTGTCCACATTGGTCCTATTCGTTCAATTCGATCCATATTGGTCCACTTCGTTCCAATTCGGTCCATGTTGGTCCTGTTTGGTCCAATTCGGTCCACTTTGATCCAATTTGGTCCTATTCAGTCCATATTGGTATAAGCTCCATATATCCAGATTTTCGTTTTCATGTCTCATTAAGAGCTACCAATGTCTGCACTTGATACAAAATCCCAGCATAACTATCAATCCTACCTCTCAAAATATACTCTGTTAATTTTTCTGGGAAAAACCATGGAAATAATAGTCACTGTCAATAGTCACTGACAAAGCTAGCAAGGCAAATGAATGGGTTCACCAAGTCCTTTCTAAATATGCTGGAACATCCACTGTAGTAGGTTTAGAAATGGAGTTCACATCCAAGAAAAATCGCTACAATTCTACAGCTTTGCATAAATGAGAAGTGTCTAATTGTTCAACTCTTTTATATGGATAAAATTCCCCAATCCCTCAAGAATTTTTTGATGAACTCCAACTTCACTTTTGTGGGTATTGGGGTTGGTAGAAATATAGTGTTGTAGCATTTTCATATTAAATAATTAAAGTAATAAAAATGTGAACTTAAATGTAAAATTGTAGGAGTTAATATGGAAGATAAAAAGTTATTCAAATTGTGTAATCCCACATTGGTAAAGAGAGAGACTCATTTATTATTTTTAAGTGTGGTGATTAATTGACTGAAATATATTGGAGTAGACATTGAGTCAAATATGTGCACAAAGGAAGGTGAAAGGATGGGGTGTCAAAAGTTGTCAATGTTTGTCCAACTTTGCTACCTTTTATCTGTTTAAATTTTTATCGCTGATGTCTTGGGCCTCCTTTTTTTCTCTTCCAAACAACTTTCTTTCTTTTACTTTTTTTTTTTTTTTTTGTTATCCATTGCATTATTTTATTTGAAAGCATGTTTTGGGCAATGATAACGTTATTACTTGTTAGGCATTTGTTTGGGTACCTGCCTTAATTTTCCAGCAAAAATGTTTCTATTATTGAGCAGACATTATAAATTCCCTACATAAATCATTTTGTTATTGCGCTTACATATATTATAAGTAAATTTCTGATACCTGCCTTAATTTTCCAGCAAAAACGTTTCTATTATTGAGCAGACATTATAAATTCCCTACATAAATCTTTTTGTTATTGTGCTTACATATATTATAAGTAAATTTCTGATGTGAAACTTCATTGCATTTGGTGTAATACGATTATGTATCCTTTTAGATACTATATTATGTATTTTCAAGTTCCATTCTCAGCAACCGAAATGGAGTGAAGAAAAAAGAGAAACTCAAACCGACCAATTCTAGTATTTATTAGCCAAAATGAACCTGGGGATTCTGCTGCTACTAATATTTATGGCCTTTATATACTACTAGCCAGAATATGGAGTTGCAATTGCCATAAGAGGAAATTTTCTATGAATGGTTAAACCAGTAGATTCAGTCATGTCCAAATCCTCTCCTCTTGCTCGACCAGGCAATGTCCAATCAAAGTTGTGAACAAGATTTGCCAAAACAAGCTCGATTGTGGTTATGGAAAAGGAAATTCCTGGGCAACCTCTCCTTCCAGCTCCGAATGGGATAAATTGGAAGTCATGTCCCTTAAAATCTATTGAAGAAGTTAAGAACCTTTCTGGTTGAAACTCCTCTGGTTCGTCCCATAACGTAGGGTCTCTTCCAATTGTCCATGCATTGATAATGACTTGTGTGTCAGCTGCAATATCATACCCATGTATTTTGGCATCTTGAATTGATTTTCGGGGAACCAACAATGGAATAGGTGGATGAAAACGAAGAGTCTCTTTGATTATTGCCTTCAAGTAATGCATTTTATCTAAATCATACTCGGTTATGTCCTTTTTGTTGCCAATGATCTCTCTGGCTTCATTTTGCACATTCTTCATCATCTTTGGATGCCTTAAGAGCTCTGTCATTGCCCAATCTAAGACTGTGTATGTAGTGTCTGTACCAGCCGCGAATGCATCCTATAATAAAAGATGGTAAATATTGAAGAGAGTTGTCAATATGCATGATGAAGTTTAACAGCACAAAGACAATATTTGGAATATAAACTATGGAAGAAGTAAGAAAGTTTTTTTTTTTTTATTCATTTCTTCCTTTACAAAGAATGTCCTCTCCAGATATAGCTAAAGTGAGATGCAAGGCTACAAAAACTAAAGCATCATGTAGTACCTTAGTCCTTAGGTGTCTTCCATGAATACAAGCTAAATAGAAATCATGACTACATATATGTGTCTAGCTTTCGTGATAGAATCAAAAAAATATTTATACACTAGGTGGCATGGGTAAATAGTTACATGAGTACATAAGTATCCCTTTACTATTTGCAAAACAGACCCTTTTGCAATCAAGGTTATTAACCTCTTTTGGAGTGAAATAAGAGACTATTTAGTATTACTGGTGACCTTCCTTCGTCAAACATTCCAAGTTATTTTCTTTATTATACATCTTTGCTCATTTTGGGCGAAAATATTTAATTTCACTCATTACTTATGTTTGAATAATGAGTCTATAGACACTTTCAAAAATAAAAGTTTATAGACACATACATTTCCATAACTTGCTCAAATAACAAATTATGATCGGTGAGCAATAAAAATGGTTTTAGTACAGATTTATGTGAAAGTGTTATTATGGTTATACCATGTGATTGATTTATATTTTTCTTCATTTTAAACTTTAATTTTTTTACAGGGAGAAAAAAAAATGTGACAAGTTGTGATTGGTAGAATTTAAAGTACAATAAAGAAAATGAGATCGTTCTTCTAGGAATGATGAAATTATCTTTTACCTCTTCAAATATATAATTTGGACATAATCATACTTTCCATTCAAGGGCCGAGCCAAGAGGCCAGTTGCCCCCCTTAGCCCTACCAAAAACCCTCCTTTTAGAGTCATTCAACAATTCGATTACTAAACATCTTAATCAAGTACAAATCTAATAAAAACAAATGAAAACCAAATGTATAAAGCATGTAATTCAATTTAAAACCTAGCTCCCTCTGTGACCATGACTCATCTAATCGATTGGATCTAGTGCTTGGGAAGGAAAAACCATAATATATATATATATATATATGTATATATATATATATGTTTATATATATACCTTTACCTTTCAAAAGTGTTTTAAGTATTCAAATTATTTATACAATAATGTATTATATTTCATAAAAATGAGTAAGTATATGCAAAAATGGTTGTAAACTGTAATAATTTATACATTTTATGAGTTTAGCAATAACCATAATGAATTTCGTCTGAAATTTATTTAAAAGTACTAAAAATCATTGCATGACAATTATAAGCAAAACTTTGACTATGAAAAATTAAAACACAACTTATTAATTAGTGTGCGTACATACTTTTTTTTTTTTTTTTTTGCTAAACTAGTGTGTGCACATACTAAACCTTAACAAATAAACACTATATAATGGTTATACTATCATTTTATGGGTAATCTAACATTGAAATGATGTTTAATATTATTCAAACGAGTGGTATTTTACTCTTCAAATTTTTGAATAAATATATATATATATATATATATGTCTATGCGTTGTGCCCGTGCATAGTGTGTGTATTTATATGTCTACTGATGTATGGAGAGATATATTCTGGCTATGTCTTCCCATAGGAAGCTCATGAATCCCAAAAATGAGGATGAGATGCACAGACACACATGAGAGAGAGAGAGAGATGCTTACTAGGATTAGAGCTTTAATGCTAACTCTATCAATAGGGAAACCGATCAGGTTTTCCTTTTGTATCCAAAACAAAACATCCATAAAGTCACCAAGAACATGATCATGACCCTCTTTCTTCTCAAAATTTAAATGCTCTTCAATTACTTCTTCTAGAAAATCATCAAGTTGTTTAGCCACTTTCTCTGCTCTAGCATCCAAGCCATTGACACGATTCACCCAAGAAAGCCATGGAATATAGTCCCCCACGCTTATGACACCCAACAATTCCACAAACTCCCCTAGAAGCTCCTTAAACTTCCTTCCACCTTCCCCTTCGCCATATTTCTTTCCCAAGGCCACCCTACATACTACATCATTAGTGAGCTTCGCAAACACCTCGCTTAAATTCACAGATGTAGATGAATCATAACACTGCTTGATTTTCTCTATCATTAGGGACGTTTCCTCCTCTCTCACATAGTGAAAGGACTTAACCCTTTTGTTACTCAAAAGATGTAGCACAAGTATGCTTTTCATCTGCCTCCAATACTCACCATAGGGAGCCATTGACACATCTTTGTAATTGTACAAAAGTTTATCGAACATGCTTGATTTGGGGCGGTTTGCAAAGTTGAGGTCTTGGGTCTTCATGATCTCTTGGGCAGCATCAGCAGACGAGACAACAAGGACTGGTACGCTGCCAAAGTGAAGCAGCATGAGAGGGCCTTGGCGTTGAGCTAAGGTTTCAAGTGAACGGTGAGGCTGCAAGCCAAGTTGGTGAAGGTTTCCAATGATTGGTAGCTTTGGTGGTGAAGGTGGTGAGTTTTTTTTGGTGTTTCTGTTTGGAAGGAAGGAGGACCTTTTGAATAGGAGTATGAAGATGAAGGCCAAGATGGTTAAAACAGAGGTTTGGAGCAACATGGATGTTACATTTGGCACTAAAAATTGCAGGAAATTTGACATTTTCTTCTCTCTTTTCCGGGCAAGTGTATGTCTTTTTTGGATGTTTAAAGTTTATGGGATTTCCCTTGTTGATGTTCCACAAATTTTCAACTTCTATTTATATATCAAGCAGCTTTGGATACCCATGTCATGCCCAACTGCCACAAGAATAGTATGTACATGAATGTGAATAAAGTAAGTAAATGGCTAATGATACGAAGGCGACGCGTGGATTCTATAGTACCTCAAATTCAAATAAGGTTCTACGGATGACACGATAGTGAAAAGGAGGAAAATAGGATATGCTAGAGCACCTCAAATTCAATTTGAATTCCGCAAAAATGTTTGAATATTTGATTAATATTCCAGCACTTCATGGTGGTATATTCTCTCTTTCTGTAGGTTTTGGACCCACATGTTGTTTTCTTGTATAGTTACACCATTTCTCCTACTAGTTACCATTGAATATTTGGCTCTTTGGAGTTTAGAGGCACATAGAAGTGAGTGGTTTCACTTCAATTTGAATCTTGATTTGATGATTTCCTTGGTTAGCACGACTCTTCACAGACGAAATTTTTTTCCCATTCCAAGAGAGAGAGACTATACGAAAATTGATTCATGATATACATATGAAAAGATAAACTATGAGTCTTCCCTTAATAACGTTGATGCAATATCACGAATTTTTATACACATCAATGAGATTATTTATATATCAAAACTATTGAAATATATATATATATATATATATTTCTAAGTTTTGTTCGAATTCAATGATGAATTTGAATACTGGATAATAGATGAAATAAGAATTAGGGGTGCCCATTGGTGCTAAGATAATTAGTCAATACCACACCACATATGATAAAAAGTTGAGGTTGGTGGTGGCAATTTTCTTTAGTATATATATAAAAGTCATGTTAAAGATATGTTTTAAATATAAATTATATATTTTTGGTGAAATAAAAAATTATTGATATATTTATTTTGGACCTCTTAAGTAAAAATTTCTAGTTGCACCACTATTTGGCACTTGCCTTCTTTTCTTTAAATAATTTTTCTAATATTGTGGAGACATTATAATTTCCCTGTATTTTTGTTATTAATGCATACATTATTAAGTAAATTTAAATTTTTGTTTCTGATGTGATATGAGATAAGTACTTCTCTGATTTTCTCACATTGATATGATTTTGGGATATGTTTTCTCCTTTTTTTTGTTCTGATCTCTTACTTGTTTTGATTAATACGATTTTCTTTTATATTTTTTGGTTCTTTTAGATTGGGTTTCATGATTGTAATTGAATTCATTTTAGGTTTCTAATGAACTCTTGGTTATCATTTTGGCTGGGTTTGGATAGCAATGTGTTGGCTTTTTTGGCTAGGTCCTGTGCACTGTTTACAGGACCCGCAAGTATGAAAAAACGTAAATTAAGATAATTAGTCAATACCACACCACATATGATAAAAAGTTGAGCTTGAATTCATTTTAGATCGGGTTTCGTGATTGTAATTGAATTCATTTTAGGTTTCTAATGAAACTTTTGGTTATCATTTTTTTTTTTTTTTGCAGAGAAATTGATAAGGTGATCAAAAGTTTTGAGAGTGATATGTTGGGTGCATTGCACCATGGGGAAATTCAGAAAGTTTAAGTGAACTTGCTGGAGAAGCTTGCCAAAAAGAGGAGTTGAAGTCATCTTTGTTATGCACAAAAGTCAAGGTAAGTAGGTTGCATTTATTGTGACTTGATGTCAAGAGTGTGAAAGGAAGAAAAGAAGAAAAAGATGAAGAAATAAAAGGAAGGCTATTCGGCAATTTGGTGTAGAAGAGTGAAGAGGAGAAGAACTACATGAATGAGACTACGGGTGGCAATTCGTGTTCGCATGTCGGGTTCGTGTCGTGTCAACTCATGAGTATCTAACTATAAGGGTCAACACTAACCCGACATGTTTATTAAACGGGTTAAGATTCCTCAACCCTAACACGACCCATTTATTAAACGGGTCAGTCGTGTCGACCTGTTTATCTGATTTTATCAAAATGAAGAAAAACATTTATGAAAAAAAAATGCAAATAAATATTTTAAATATAAAATTCAGAACTAATGAGTAACTATATCACTAATAATCATTCAAAACTAAAGCATATCTCAATATCATAAATAATCAATCACAATATGTCAAAGAAAATAAACCACAACAACTAATAAGTTTATATACCTAGGGTTTGAAGGGTAAATTGGTAAATTTTCATTTAATTAAACGGGTTAGACGGGTCAAACGGGTTCCATAGGTTGAACCCTAACCCAACCCGTTTATCAAACGGGTCCGTCGTGTCAACCCGAATATGACACAAATTCATTAAGTCTCAACCCATAACCTGCTAATTTCGTGTCGTGTCATGTCGGGTTCGCGGGTCGTGTCCAATTTTGTCACCCCTAAATGAGACTGACAACAGTGCAGTCATGAAGAACTACATGAATGAGAGCAAGCAAAAAGAGAGAAAAATATAGATAGCAAGAGAAAATTGTGAGAGATATATAGTGAGGAAGAGTGAAGAGAGTGAAAAGAAAAATAGAACTTCTTTTTACTCAAGTGGTATCTTTAAGTATTGTAATCACTATTTAATATAGTTAAATTATTCGAAATTTGTCCCGTGGTTTTTTCATTTGAAAAGAAAGGATTTTCACATAAATCTTTGTGTTTTTGTGTGGTTGACAGGTTGTGCTTCTGCTGTATTTGCTGAAATTTATTCAAAGTTATATAAAATTTTTCCCAACATGATAAAGACACCAAATTCCTTTTGCAATCGACAATTGAAGGATAGCTTTCAGATGATTTATCTAAAAATGCTTCAATTCAAGTTCGTTGAATTTATACGTTCAGGTCTCTCTCTATCTCAACTTAGCTTACACTGAGAATAAGAGAAACAATTGTTGTATCAAACTAGATATTTTTTATGGAGCAACCAAATTAATAAAACATATGTTGAATATGTGGCAACTTAAATGATGACTTTATATTGGCTTATTAAATGTTGACACACAAAAAAAAGCGTCAAACAAAATGTTGACATGGAAAATATATTAGTTGTTACCAAAATAATTTATTTCTCATGCAGATTTTAGGTGTCACAATTTATCACATCACTATGCGGCAACTATTTGATTGATGCAAAATAAAACGCCTTTTGCATAAACTTCTTATTTTTAAAAGTTGACACTAAGGGCCTGTTTGGCAAGCCATCTCAAATACAAAACTACACATTTTAAACAACATTACACATATTTACATACACTTTTTCACCTACACGTATATCAAAAACACCCAAACAACATAACTCAAAATACTCTCCCAAACAGGCCCTAAATGTCGTTTTTCTTGTAGTGGGAATTCAAATTGACCCTAGCCAAACTAAACTTGGGGGGTTCTTCTACTACTAATATGTGTTGTGGTTATATATACTAGCCAAAATATGGAGTTGCAATGGCCATAAGAGGAAATTTTCTATGAATGCTTATACCAGTAGATTCAGTCATGTCCAAATCCTTTCCTGTTGCTCCATCGGGCAATGTCCATTCAAAGTTGTGCACAAGATTTGCCAAAATAAGCTCGATAGCAGTTATGGCAAAGGAAATTCCTGGGCAGCCCCTCCTTCCAGCTCCAAATGGGATCAATTGGAAGTCATGTCCTTTAAAATCTATGGAAGAAGTTAAGAACCTTTCTGGTTGAAACTCCTCTGGTTGGTCCCATAACGTAGGGTCTATTGCAATTGCCCATGCATTGATAATAACTTGTGTGCCAGCTGCAATATCATAGCCATGTATTTTCGCATCTTGAATTGATTTTCGAGGAGCTAACAGTGGAATAGGTGGATGAAAACGAAGAGTCTCTTTGATTATTGCCTTCAAGTAATGCATTTTATCCAAATCATTCTCATTTATGTACTTTTTGTTGCCAATGATATCTCTCACTTCATTTTGCACCATCTTCAATATCTTGGGGTGCCTTATGAGCTCCGCCATTGCCCATTCTAAGACTGTATATGTAGTGACAGTACCAGCAGCAAATACATTCTGTAGAAAATATGGTAAAAAAAAAAGACATGACATTGTGTAGCAGTTTGAGCATAAAGTAGAACAGAACAGTAAAAATGGACCCGAAATATTATTTTTTATTTTTTATTTTCCTGCTTATCAGGCCACTGGCTACTTTTGCATGGAAGGGATGTCTCACCTTTTTATTAAAATGAATACAAACTTCAAGCCCATTGTCCATATTTTTTAAGTACGCCGACTCTTAAAACATGAACTACGAGATGTTTATAGACGATGTATTGTAAGTGTGTAGTAATCAATGCCCATTTATCTTTTACCTCTTAAAACATGTAGTAATTTGGACATAATCATACTTCCCATGCAAAGCTCAACAAACCCATTACATGGTGATTCATGAACCATAAATCCGAATTATTAAAAAATCACATAATTCAATAATTTAATTATGTGATTAAAAATACTTGTGGGCAAGTTTTTAAATTGCCACTTAGGATCTGTTTGGATATCGCTTATTGCTGAAAACTGAAAATACTATAACGAAATAATTTTTAAATGTGTGAATAATACTATAGGACTTAGTTTTAATAAAAATTTTGCTAAAAAAAATATTTGTAGGTCTCGTGAACAGTACACTGACTCAATGAAAAAAAGCACCACTGGGAAGAAATTTCATTTTGGAGCTAAAATTTCCCCCTTGATGAAATGAACACACACAGGTAGAGATAATTTTCTTACCAGGATTAAAGCCTTAACGCTAACTCTATCGATAGGGAAACCGATCAAGTTTTCCTCTTGAATCCAAAGCAAAATGTCTACAAAGTCTTTTTGGTCTTCTTTCTCTTGACTAAAACCATGGTTATGATCCCCTTTCTTCTGACAATTTATATGCTCGTCAATTACTCTTTCTAGAAAATCATCAAACTGTTTAGCCACTTTCTCTACTCTGGCATCCAAGCCATTGACACGGTTCAACCAAGCAAGCGATGGAATATAGTCCCCCACGTTGATAGCACCCAACAACTCCCCAAACTCCCCGAGAAGCTCCTTGAATTTCCTTCCACCTTCCCCTTCACCATACTTTCTTCCCAAGGCGACCCTACATACTACATCATTAGTAAGCTTTGCAATCATTTCACTCAAATTCACAGATGAAGAAGAACAAGACTCTTTGATTTTGTCAATCATCAGGAAAGTTTCCTCCTCTCTCACAGTGCAAAAGGACTGAACACTTATGTTACTCAAAAGATGTAGCACAAGTATGCTTTTCATCTGCCTCCAATACTCACCATAGGGAGCCATTGACACATCTTTGAAATTGTAAAATAGTTTATCGAACATGCTTGGTTTGGGCCGGTTTGCAAAGTTGAGGTCTTGGGTCTTCACGATCTCTTGGGCAGCATCAGCAGACGAGACAACAAGGACTGGTACGCTGCCAAAGTGAAGAAGCATGAGAGGGCCATGGCGTTGAGCTAAGGTTTGGAGTGAACGGTGCAAGGGCCATTGCTACCTTCTAATGCTTGTGATAACTATGAGAATAATGTATTGGCATGTTATATATATATAAAAATTCAAGACTAATCAAAATAATATAATTGTAAAAGAGGCAACCAGTTACTTTTCATGGCAAGCTCTTTCAGTGGATTCAGCAAAGTTGTTAAAGGCAGTAGCAACACGTCTGAGAAACACTTCATGGCCACTTAAATACTCGCCATCTTTCTGTTGAAACCAAAGAATACAGGATGAGTAAATTATAATATTATAATTTTGGACAAATTAAAAAATGATATTTATGTGGTCTATAAACATAAGGGACAAAAGCCATCAATCCAAAAACAGACAGAGCCCATACTTGAAGAAGATAAACAGAGATAGGAAGCAATCTCTTCAGAATGTGCAGCAGTCTACCACCCAACTGCAACAGAAAGTGAGAAATATTAGCTTTCGAGAGAAAGCAACAATAAGGGAGCCAAAAACCAAGCCTTGTGATTTGTGAGAAAGAAGAAAAATTATGCAAACTATTCAATGAATGCATGCACAAATCTTTATTTGAAAGGGTAATTATCAAGGAATATAGTCAATCTCATCCACAAATAATATGAATAGATGTAGTAGATGGGGATCAAAACAAAACAATAAGAGATATTGGTCAAGAACATTTTGACTCACTAACGATTGACAAATGCCAATAAGTTCTAGTTCAAATGGATTTCCTTCTTCCATAAGGAGTGTAGGTTAATGTTAAGGGTTCAAAACCTACTTCAAAATAGTAATAGTAACAAAATTTTGACTAACATTAAGCCATCGAATAAGAAGATCCTAAATTATTTGAAGGTTTAATAATCATCCACATGCCCTTTTGGACGTTAATTCAATGACAAGAAAAAATCTAATCTTATATGGTACATCTTGCTGAATAATCATGATCATCAAAACAATATATTGAAAATATTAAGTCATTATAACACTAAATCCCACAAAGAATTCAAGTCTGGTTTATGAATTTAATTAATTAGATTACTCTGCCAGGTAATTTTACTTCCCACTCAAACAGGTACGCTAGGAGGGATACTATCTCCATACTTACTTCAGTTTTATCTTCTCATCTTCAATAAATCACAAAATCTATAAATACAAAATTAAAAAATTGAATAATATTCATGATCTCAGCTATAGCTAAGGAAAATTTTCATAGATCCACCATAAGACGAGATATGCTATACAGTAAATATTGGCAATTAAGAAACAAAAAATCCATAAAAGAGGTATAGCTGTCTATAGCTGTTATGAAGAGAGCAAGCCCACCCTTTTTCTAAAGACAGGGGTCACTCTCACAAGGCACCCCCTTGGGATATGCTACTCTCTCACACTCTGGACCTTCTCTTTCAAATATCTTAATCTACTATTGAAATTTCGTTGATGAATTATACTTTCAAAAACATAATGACACCAACAGCTTTATTCCACTGCATGTGACATAGCTCACAACACCACAAAAGTCAAGAAAAAGAAAAATATTGAAAGGTAACAATACTGATCACCTGAAGAAGAAAAGGTTCAAATGTGTCCCTAGCCTTTGCAACAGCTATTACACAAGCAGTCCTGATTTCTCACAAAAAGAAGAAAGAAAAGAGACAGGTAGAAAAATTAAAACAAATATTTATAAAAGCTAAAATGTTAGGAACCCATGGGTAGAACTCACCCTTGAAAACCAGCTTGCAAGGGGAGGGTGCCCAAGAGCTTGTAAACACATGGTTAAACTTATACTTAATCCATGTGAGACACTAGGATCATAACATAAAAAAAAAAATCCCATATACATGATGAAATTAGAAAACTATCATTACCTTGAGTAGTTTGTTCCATCATGAATATCTTCTACACCACAAGCATTTACAATTTCTTCCCGTGTAATTGGAGGGCATTTAATGCCTCCAACTACAAAACGAAATTCAGCCATGGCACGGTGATACTGTGCACCCCCATAAAGACGCATTCCCGCATTCTACACACAAATGAAACCCTTCTATATGAATTTTCTTGAAAATCTAAAATGTTTGTGGAACAATAAATCTTATCATTCGATATATAATAGTTCACGAAATACTTATCCACATATTAGTATTTTTGAGAAGAAAATCTCTTTATATATTGATTAGGGGACCCATTTAATTCTTTAAATTAGAATGTTACATATGCAGTACTCCATCTCACATTGGACATGTATTGGGTCAATCTAAACTATACAAGTAATTATGAGAAGCTACAATTGTGATTAGTCCTTTTGGATAACATGTGTGGCAAACAAGAGCCCCATGGATTTGAGTGGAGGGAGATTTCCCCTACTCGGGATTTGGAATGGAAGTCACCACTGACTGGGAATGTGATAGCATCATGCAGGCATGTACTGAATTTCGCAACAAGTATATATTAGGTCGACTTAAGCTATATAAGCAATCACGGGAAACTCCAAATCATGACTAGTCTTTTTGTGGAATCTTACAAATGTGGCTAGTATATCCTCAGGTCGTGACAAGCTACAGGGTAGAATTTATAAAAGCAACTCAACTCACTCAACATAGCCTTAATCCCAACTAATTGGGGTCGGCTACATGAATTTTTTTATGATGCTCGACCATGTTAGGATCAATCTTCCTAGTTACATCTTTAATAATCATGTCTTTCCTCATAACTTTCCCCCACGTCATTTTTTCCCTCCTTTTGCCCATTTTGCTCCTCCAAATTAACATAAAAAGAACAGACTAAACAAGAATTCAAGAAAAATAAAATATGACACAAGTAAAATACACTATAAAAGAGAAAGGTACACAGCTTTTCAGCTAAGTAACGTGTGTTGAGTTATGTGGCACTGAAATATATAAAAGCTTCAGCTCATAAAAATGTCTAATGTCAGACAATTCTATGCCTTACAGGTATTAGCTTGTGAGGAAAATGAACACCATCAGAAGCAACAAATGCCCCTCCATTAATTCTCTCATCTTGTAGTGTTTCACCTATAATAGAAAGACACTGATTGTTCAGAATTGAACAAAGCAGAAGGAGAAGAAAATGACAAAACATTCAAAAGTAAAGTGTAATTTCAGTTTCAATGATGACAGTGTAATGATAATATCAATAATATGATTTGAGTTGTCCATGGTAAGCAACATCAAGATGATTTACCAAATTTATCTGGAGGAGCAACAACTGTCCCTTTCAATAGCAACGACAACTGAGTAATAAAGCGTAGTTAGTTCAAATGGATAATTGTGAATAGGGATAATAATATTGTAACATCAGCAATGCCAATATCAGAGATAGATATGTTAGTGCATGTGGGTGCAAATTATGTCAATAGTATTGAAACTGTTTTTTTTCCACATTTCATTTGTGGTGCTGTTTTTCATTTTTTTTTAGTATTGTAAATTTTTTTTTTTTGCTTAATACATACATTGTGTGTTGTACGGAGGAACTCTTTATTAATATTTTTCATATTATGTGGACTTTAAAGTACTCTTCAAGTACAAATCCAACCACAAACTAAGAATTTCCTGAATAATTCATGCACTGTCTTTCCAATTGCCAGACTCTGTCCTCGTTCAGGAATATGAAGCCACCTACAAAAATTAGATATTGGCACGTGACAGGACTAATAATTAATATGACTACTAGAGACTGATAGGGCCCTAATTGAGACCTTGGTCAAGAATAGATCATGAAATGCTCGTCCTTTCTCCTTTAATTTTACTTCATCCAGGGTGCTGCACATAAAAATAAGGTAAAATAAAATTAATTAATAGTTAGAAAGAAAGAAAGAAAACTATAATAAAAGATTCATTTACAATTATTATTATTGGTAAATTACAAATGAACCTAGTGAGTCTTGAACCCACCACCTCACCTTCCATACCGTTATTATAGAAGGAGGAAGCTCCGTTTAGGCAAAATTTAAATCTGTCTATTATTGCCTTCAAACAAACAATTATTAAAAAAAAAAAAAAAAAGGTAAATTTCAGTAACTTACCCTAAGGTTTGAGCTAATGCCAACTAAGTCCAGCACATTTCAAAATTGACCAAATTGGTCCTTAAAGCCAATTTAGTCCCTAAACACTGTTAGTGCCGTTAATTATTCTAACCCTGCGCTTCTCTCTCTGATTCTCTCTAGATCTCTCTCTCTCTCTCTCTCTCTCTGATTCTCTCTTCTCTCTTCTCTCTCTCGTCTAACCTTTGCAGAAGCCATGAGCTTCATAGCTTTAGTGATTTTCTAGGTATTTTTAATGGTATTAATTTGCTCTCGGAGTTCATAGATACCACAATAAATTTGGGTTGTTTGTGAAGGCTGAGGTAAACTAAATGAGAGTGAGATATGGGTTTTGGTGGAATTAAGAAGCGAGGAAAAGTTAAAAATTGAAGGTTTTGTAGAGACCCACATAGTTATATTGGAGTAGGCAACAGTCTTTTGTGGGTTATATTAATAAAGATTTGATTTTGTGGGTGTCATTTTGGATCACTGCAAAACCTGCTGTTGGGAGGGTTTTAGCAAAAAGAAAGTGAATCCATGTTAGCAATTGAAGGTTTTGCGGAGACCCAAATAGTTATATTGAAGAAATCAACAGCTTTTTGATGGGTGATATTAATAAAGATTGGATTTTGTTGGTGACTGAAAAAACCTGTTGTTGGTGCAAAAGAAAGGTGTAGGGATAGTGAAGGTTTTAGCAACATAGCTCGATGTTCTATGGCTGGGTTTGGTATACACACAGAAAGAGAAGAGAGATGGACGAGAGAGGAGAGAGAATAGAGGGGTGAGAATAATTAACAGCACTAACCGTGTTTAGGGAACAAATTGGGCATTTTTTCAGAAATAACCATAAAAAGCAAACTATTTTGTTAGTTGGCCAAGGTTTAAAACAATTTTGCTATCTAACAATTCGAGCACGTTAGGGTCGATTTTGGGTTTGCACCAGCAGCTGAGCTGGAGGAACTGTCCATGTAGGCTTGGAAATCGAGTCTAGTAGACTCGGTTTTCATCATGGAAATCGAGTCTACTGGACTCGGTTTTCATTCGTGGAAACCGAGCCCTATGGACTCGATTTAATAACGCAGAGACGCACAGATGCCAGAGATCAAAATGCGATGAACAACGAAGAAGCAGCAAGCAAAACCCAGCAACCTTCGTTGAAGAAGGGGGGGGGGGGGGCGGGGCGGGGAGTGTAAGCTGTACTCTCAAATTATTCTAGAGATATCTTAAAGGTGAAACTCACTATAATGAAAGAGGAAATAATATTCATTTATTGTACTCCCGAATTATTCTTTAAATATCCTACTTTAACAAAATTCTGAGGGGTGCAAATCTTTCTATGATAACTTTATAACAAGTTGTCAATATTCCAATATTCTATGATTATTTAATTTCTATTACAATGCTTCCATGTTTTCTTATACCTATGACACCTTTTAGAATATAGGCTAAAATGTAAAATACACGCTCTAGGATTAGCCGGAATTCATTTCAATCCTTTAATTTTTTTTTTTTTTTTTTTTGGGTGAACTACTCGAAGTTTCCAAGTTGTTCAATCAAGACCTTCTGCTAGCTTCCGTTACAGTGCTCCGTTAAAACACACTAAAAAATAATATTTCAAAAAAAAAAGTTTAATTAAAGACCTAGAAAATAAAACATTGGATATGTATTTTTGGAATATAAGGTCCCTGAACATTGACAAGTGGCTGTGGGAAGGGCAATCTGGACGTTGAGGACAGCAGTCCAAGATCGGCAGAAGGAAGATGGTGTAAACCGATCTTTTGTTTTGTTTTTAACCTTGTTAAAGTGGTGTAAACCTCTTGTTCTTTTTTTTCTTTTTTTTCTTCCTGTAGTTTTAATTTCCATTTTTTGTTCTATTTTTGTCGGTGATTAAAGCTTAGTCAATGGCTAAGTTTTCTTTGGGTTGTTAAAAAATGGTGGCTTTGATTTGGGTTTAGGAAGATGGGTATTTGGGTGTGGCCGTTTGCTAGTGTTTGGGAAGTGGTTGCTTTGATTTTGGTTTATTTTCAAATTGGTATTCTGCAATAGTTGGTTAATTAACACCGTCGTCCTCACCACCGGATTTGAAGAATCTTTCTATTTTTCTAATTTTTTGGATTTTTTTATTAAATTTTAAAATCATAATAAAATAATAATCTTAGAGCATCCGTAGCAGATGTGTTAAATGTGTTAAATGCTATAATAATATTTGGCATTTGGCATACCAAACACCAAAAACGGAGCTTTATCAGATGTGTTAAATGTGTCAAACTTTTGCAACATGCTACAGTACCGTTGCATTTTTGACACGGTACGGACGAGAATGTCATATGAGTTTATTATTTTTTTATTCATCTTTCTCTCTCATCCCAATTAAAATATCTCTTTCATCTTCTCCTTCAGCCACAGATTCACCGCCTCCATCTCCACTCTCCCATACTCTTTTTTCTCCCCTCTTCCCTTTTGCTCTATTCTCTTTCCATTCATGAATCATGAGCCACCACCGATTTCCTCTCTACCATCTCATAAATTCCATCATCACTGATCTATAAAATCTCCTTCACCGGTTTTTTTTTCCCCTTTTGTTCGCTCTCTCCTCTCTGTTCTATCTCATACACCGAATCGGTTTAGTTCATCTCAGAGTCGCCAACGAAACCCAGGCCGAAGCATCAAGCCACGCCACGCCACGCCACACGAACCCGACCCACACTCTCAGATCGCCATCCACCAACACAGCCACATGAACCCGACCCACCACATCCACAACAACCCATGGGTTTGTTTGATTTGGTTGTGTTTTTTGCCGTGTCGATCTCTCTGGTTGTGTTTGATGTGGGTTTTGCTTTTGGGTTTGTTTGATTTGCTGTGCCGATCTCTTTGGTTGTGTTTTTTTTTTTTTTTTTTTTTTTTAAGGTGGCATTGGTGGATGTGGGTTTGTGCCAATGGTGGCTGGTTGCGGCAGTGGTTGTTGGTGGCTGTTGTTGCGGCAGTGGTTGTTGGTGGCTGTTGTTGCGGCAGTGGTTGTTGGTGGCTGTTGTTGTGGCAGTGGTGGATGTGCCGTTGTTGTTGTTGATGGTGATGACAGGGAGAAGATAATATATTATTTTAATGTATAATAAATATTATTTTAATGTATAGAATTGAATGATAAAACATCTGATAAATGGGATATTGTAAAATGATGTGGTAAAATAATAAAGTAGGCTTTTGGTGTGTCAAAATTGCATTTTTTATGAAACATCTGCTACGGATGCTTTTAGGTGCGTTTTAACAGAGCATGTAATAGAGGCTTGATGGAAGGTCTTGATTGAACAATTTTGAAACTTAGAGGACTCGATTGAACAAAAGCAATGTTAGAAGACTGAAATGATATTTTTGTTAAATTTAGAGGGTGAATTTTGTATTTTAGCCTAGAATGTACAACTCAAAGTCTTCTTACCACATTCCCATGTATAATAATTAATAAGTGAAGGGCAATATTCCATTGTTTGAATATGCTTAGCACAGAGCCAAAGGTTAGGCCTTGTTTGGTAATGGTGTTTAAACAATGAAAATTGTTGTTTAAACACCACAACACGTATTTCCACCCATTCTTTTATCGACATGTATTTTCACAAAACTTAAACAACATTACTAGAAATCTCTTACCAAATAGACCCTAAGGGTCTTGTTAATAAGTGTTCTAAGGAGTATGAATAAATATTCAATTATAAACTGCACACACATATTTTCTATTTAAAAAAAATCTCTATTCATAATTTATTTCTTTGATTGAAAAAAATTCAATCACATACATATACCTAGTGTTCACATCAAATATCTATTTAATTAGTTCATTTCTTTTGTCACTAAAAAAAATAAAAAACAAACAAAACTTAAAGCCATCTTAAAATCAAAGAATTCTATAATACCTATTACAATCAATCCTCAGCCTCATTGCCCTATTAAATACCTTCTTCTTTTTTTGGTAAACTCTTTGTTGAATACTTGAATGCTTATAAGTCATAGCTCCTACTTTAACATGATTGGCCCCCTTTTCTAACCCATACATATTTCTTTTAACAATAGATTCTTTACCTATTTTGGTTTCTAGGTTATGTTTGCTGCTGGAACTGATACTACTTACACAATCCTAGAATGGGCAATGTCAGAGCTCTTAAGGCACCCTAGAGTCATGAAAAAATTGCAAAGTGAGGTAAGGGGAATTGCCAAAGACAAACCTTATATAACTGAGAATGATTTAGAGGAAATGCATTATTTAAAAGCTGTAATCAAGGAGACCCTTCACTTATATCCTCCAATCCCATTATTAGTTCCTCGAAAATCAACTCAAGATGTTAAAATAAAGGGATATGACATCGCTGCAGGTACCATGGTTATCACTAATGCATGGGCAATTGCAAGAGACCCTTCATTTTGGGAAAATCCGACTGAATTCCAACTTGAGAGGTTCTTGAATTCTACAATAGATTTTAAAGGACACGATTTCCAGCTGAACCCATTTGGAGCTGGAAGGAGGGGATGCCCAGGAATTACATTTGCCATGGCTACCATTGATCTTTTATTCGCAAATCTTGTGTACAAGTTTTATTGGGCATTGCCTGGTGGAGCAAAAGGAGAAGTTTTGGACATGACTGAATGCATTGGGATAGCCATTCACAGAAAGGTTCCTCTACTTGCTTTTGCAACTCCAAGTTCTTGCTAAACTTCTTTATTAGTGTTTATGCAAAGTAAATAAGTAATAAATATATCATTGAAAAGCGAAGTTGCCAAGGAACCTTTCTCGTTGAGGAAATCATCTTTGATCCAGATAAGAACTATCTAAATAAGAATTTTCCTGAATAAAATGTTCCACAACTTTAATTAACCCTTCCATAAGCCAAGAGTTTGTGCCTGATCAATTGGCACCTTCCCCCATGCCGTAATTACCTAATTATCTTTCCAAAAAAAAAAAAAAAAATTCCTTCCATATGAAACAAATCAAGAAAATTCAACAATATACAAGTGGACCTGCATTATGAGCAAACTGTGCGAAAAAGAATCCTTCTTTTTTCCGGTTTCATCACAACTTGTGCTTATGTGCGAAATGGGGTTCTACTAAACTTGGACATGCACGCTTAGAGGCATAGAAAATTTGGAGCATCAATGGCCATTTGTCTGGCTGAACATTACTTTGTTTGATAGTAGTAGCCATTTCTACGCTATGTTTGTTTTGGCAAAAATATTTTAGGAAAAATACTTTTTAGAAAATGACTCATTTTCTAGAAATATTTTTCGTAAAATTATTTCATTTTTCTATATTTGGTAATTACCTTAAATGAGTTGAAAAACAATTTTCTAACTTCCCTTATTTAGTTTGTTGTGAGATAGAGTTGTTTTCCCAAAAAAAAAAAAATAATGGAAAACAATCTCTAAAAATAAGCCATACTTTTTCTATTGACTAAAGATAGTTTTCTTTTAACTCATTTTTTTTTATACTACCAAACACTGAAAAACACGAAAAAGTATCTTTACAAAAGGTTTTTCATTCAAACATACAAAGCAAGCTTATTTCTCAAAAACAAATCAGTTTGGTACTCCTCATGCGTACTCATTGGAGGTTTTTATAATGTCTCCAAACATAAGTGAGTTTATTGTAATTTATTTTAAATTCAAATATATATCTCAATTCTCAACTAAGACTTATGTAAAAATGAGAATCTTTATAAGTTTATAACACAATCATCATGCTAAATGTGGAAACTTCAAACTTCAAAGCCTATTTGGTACCCCAATTTTAAACAGTTTTTTTTCAACTTAAAAATAAATAAATAAATGTAGGTCCCATTAATACAGCATTTGTTTGGTCATTATATTTTGAAAATTGTTTTAAGAAAACTACTTGTAGGGACTGGGTTTGAGGACTTCAACTATTGGATGAGTGGACTCAGGCTCAACTAGCCCAATACAATAAATTTGTAGAAAATGAGTTTAAGAACTAGGCTTTAGTGAGGATAATAACGAATAAACATGGTTATGGGTAAACTAAATAACAAGAAAGTGGGCTTTATGTATGAAATTCTATCATCGGCACTTATTCGGGGAGCTATTTGTTCTTATTATTTTCTCAGTGCTTGGTTACAAAGATTACAAAGATGATACCAGTTGCTACAGTTTTTTCTGCTCGAAAACCTCCTCCTCTTTTCTGGAGAATTTCTTACATTATATACCCCCTTTCAGTTGATCCCAACCCTCCATTTGCTGATTATGCAGGTCACTTCTCGAGTGTTTGTCCCATCAGCCGCCGTCCCAAACATTCTGTGAGTTGCAGCAACCAAAGCAGCACTGTTCAGGGGTCATTTCCTCATTAATGCGGCCAGAACATTAGTTATGGACATTTAATGTGGAGGTAACAATTTCTCCTTGAATTGCCCCTCTACTAGGCTCCCATGGCTAACCCATTGTACTTGTCCTTTTCATTGGGGTGCTCTACGAGGCTGCCTTTGATGGTGTGCCGCTCTTCCCTTCTATGATTTCGGTTCGCCGAGGACAGGATTGTCCTCGGCGATGCTTCTTGGCAATTTGGACTTTCTTCATTCGTCCTTGGGCATTTTTTCTTTCTCGGTGTGGGCCTTGGGCTTAGTATAAAGTGGGCTGGGGTGGCCAAATTCTTTGACCCCACAATAGCCCCTCAAAAATCTGCTGTCCGGCTCCTCGGACGGAGAGGAGGATTTTGATGTTCTCGGGCCTTTATCATGGCATGTCAAGTCTTGTCCTCCGTTAGCTCCAGAGTCTTTTCACCTGTCCAAGGCACGCTCCTGGCGCTTCGATATACGGAGCGCGCCCTTATTAAATTCTGGTGGCTTGATGCTCCCCACGTTCAACGGTGTGATGGTAATCTAACGGTGGGAATTTCTTTAACTTTATGGACGGGAAAACCTGTATGGTTATTTTTAATTGGAGGTATAAATGTCCATTTGAACCAATTTGCTTCTTTACTTTTACACTCAGGAGTTCTTGCGTGCATATCCTGAGTCCGGTCAAATCTTCAACCAAACTTACGTCTCTTTTCAGCATAAAAAGCCTGTCCCGGGAGTTTTTCCTCATTTTTGTAAGTTTTCTTCTTTCTCTGACTCATATTTTCTCTCTTCTAAGTTTCTCCTTCTCTTATTCCTCTCTTTCTTTCGTCCTTCTTTGAGTCTTTTAGCCGTTTATAGGGATGGGTAGGTTTAAAAAGTTGGTTGAGTCTGAAGAGGTAATAGAGAAATTCATCACCGACTATAGGGTACCCAGGGATGTAGGTTTGAGATACTATGAAGAAGGCGAGTGGCACTTTATGAAGCAAACAGGTGAAGTAGTAATTCCCATGATCGCCTTCATAGAAGGTGGTATGAGAATCCCCATGGGGCAGGTGACAAGGGACTATCTTAGGCATTTCCGATTAGCCCCCACTCAGTGCGCCGCCAACGTGTTTAGGATCCTGGGTTGTGTGGACGCCTTAAACGCGAAAATGGGATTGAGGTTAACCCATCGCGATGTAAACTGGTGCTACAATCTCCAACACCTAAATGGCAAATCCTACCATATGAAAACGAGGGATGACAAGGTTTGGCTTATTCAATGCCTCCCTGAGTCCAGTAAGGGGTTGAATAAGGACTTTCTCATCGTGTCAGGGGGGTGGCACAGCGGCCTTCCTTGTCCGACAGAGGAGGGGGCACTAGGTGGGGTATTCAGAGTAGGAGAGGGTTGATCTTTTGTGTTGTCATAGTTTACACTATTTGGCTGCTAATATGAATATACTCTCTTTTTTGCAGATCCACACACCTTTGAATGACACTTTCACTTGGTCAACTGGGAAGATTTGGCAACCATCCTTAGGGTGGAGGTTTTTGTGAACGAAGCTGACAACTAAGTCAGAGCCGCTCACAAGATCCTCGGGTACGATCCCATCCAAAAATCATTCTCGACTCCGAAGTACGTGATCAGAGCCAAAGATCCTCGATTTCACAGAATCACCATAGCAGAACACGGGTTCTTGCTTCCCGAAAGATCTCCTGTCCCAGAAGGCGCTCCGTTGGCAGGCTCTTCTTCGTCCCATCAAGCTATAGAGGCCGAGGGAGGAAGAGTAGAAAGCGAAGAACAGGTCGCTGAGTTGGGTCAATCCGAGGACGATTTTGGTGTATTCGACCAAGTTAACCTATTCGAGGATCCCCCTAGTGACTTGGGCGACCCCAGTTTGACTGAAGCGGATCTCCTATCAGTAGGGACTTCTTCTCAGGCCAAAATGAGTTTTAAGAGAAAACCCTCAACCAACTTGCTTGACCTAATTGAGGGCCAACCGGGGAAGGACGCGCCGGGGAAGCCGCAGTCTAAGCTTCCTCCTCTTCCAACCAAGCCTCAGCCAGCTCAGACCAGGTCCTCTTCTACCCAATTACAACCATCATCTCCACAGTCCAGACTTCCTCCTCCTCCCCAATCTACTCTGCCTCCTCAGTCCGAGCCCGCCGATCCAAAAAGGAAAAGAGGTTCCAAGGGCAAAGAGCCCATGGATGGGGGGAGATTTCGTTCCTCTCAGGAAGAAGATGAAGCCTTACGAGCTTCAAAAAAACTAAAAATCGGGCACCAAAGCCAAAAGAAAGAAGTCACCTCTCAGTCCGAGGCCCAAGCCTAGCTTCCTGCCCCAATGCTTCATGGGGAGCCTTTGATGGACAACGCATCCCTCAGGGACTTTCGAGGGGGTGAAAGCACCTATGTGGCTGATGCGTTGGAGAGGTCCCTGCTACTTCCCACCGATATGGCTAAGTTGGGGAATTTGAGGAGGCAGAAGGTCTTCCTCAGCACCAAGAGGTACTTGGGCATGGTAAGACTTCTAATACTTGTGACTCTGTTGATTTTTGTTCCTTGGTTTCCAACTAACCAGGTGTTTGTTTCAATTGGCAAGCTGTCCAGGCTATTTATAGGCTAGAAGAGGCAGCCAACGACCAGGGCAGGGCAGGGCAAGTGTTCTTAGGTGCCAGACTCCCCTTTGGCTATATTTGTAACTCAGATAAATGCTTAAGCTCATTAATTTCCTCAAAGGTTATGGTCCGAGGAGTCACACAACACCTGGAATCTGTTTAACGCTCAGGCCTTTGTTGAGAGTAGTTAGTTTCCCTGTAGGTTTGAGTCCGAGGACTATGCAAGACCTTGGTGCTGTCTAACACTTAGGTTCTTCTGGAAGTAGCTAGTTTGAGTCCGAGGACCATGCAAGACCTTGGTTCTGTCTAGTACTTAGATTTTCATTGAAATAGTTAGTTTCCCCATAGGTTTGAGTTCGAGGACCATGCAAGACCTTGGTTCTGTCTAACACTTAGGTTCTTCTGGAAATAACTAGTTTCCCCATAAATTTGAGTCCGAGGACCATGCAAGACCTTAGTTCTGTCTAGTACTTAGATTTTCATTTAAGTAGTTAGTTTCTCCATAGGTTTGAGTCCGAGAACCATATAAGACCTTGGTTCTGTCTAACACTTAGGTTCTTCTGGAAGTAACTAGTTTCCTCATAGGTTTGAGTTCTCGGACCATGCAAGACCTTGGTTCTGTCTAGTACTTAGATTTTCATTGAAGTAGATAGTTTCCCCATAGGTTTGAGTTCAAGGACCATGCAAGACCTTGGTTCCGTCTAACACTTAAGTTCTTCTAGAAGTAACTAGTTTCCCCATAGGTTTGAGTTCTTGGACCATACAAGACCTTGGTTCTGTTTAGTACTTAGATTTTCATTGAAGTAAATAGTTTCCCCATAGGTTTAAGTCCGACGACCATGCAAGACCTTGGTTCTGTCTAACACTTAGGTTCTTTTGGAAATAACTAGTTTCCCCATATGTTTAAGTTTGAGGACCATGCAAGACCTTGGTTCTGTCTAGTACTTATACGATTGCCAAAATACAAGACATATAATCACAATGGACTAAAAATTTGAATTAGAGTAATGCTTTTGTTAATAATAATACATTTTCAGGTTATTTACATTCCATGGACGAGGTACA
The DNA here is from genome assembly GCA_030021035.2 of Notholithocarpus densiflorus. Classification (NCBI taxonomy): domain Eukaryota; kingdom Viridiplantae; phylum Streptophyta; class Magnoliopsida; order Fagales; family Fagaceae; genus Notholithocarpus; species Notholithocarpus densiflorus. Next base: position 2,065,021 of record JARYZH020000050.1, read on the forward strand.
GCTTTTTCATTTAAGTCTTTTAAGTAATATGCACTTATTCCTGCTACTGAAGTAATTTGGTATGGTCCTTCCCAATTGGGTCCCAGCTTTCCCCAAGATAGGTTCTTGGTAGCACCCACGACTTTCCTCAACACTAAGTCCCCTAGTTATGTTGCTTTCTAAGAAGGGAAATTTTGTATGAGAAATAAAGAATGAGATGGAGATATGTTTTTAGGCAGCAAAATGATAAAGTTTCAGAATATTAAAATGTGGGAGAGATGGATAGTGTGTAATGGTGTTATCTAAGAAAAAATATTTTTGTAAGGGAGATGGAGGAGTATGGAGGAGTTTAGAGATATGTGCAACAAGGTAAATGAAGTTTCAGAATATTGAGGATGAGAAAGGGATGGATAGTGTGTAATGGTGTGGTGTGATAGGTGTAATGTAATGGTGTTATCTAAGAAGAAATATCTTTGTAAGGGAGATGGAGAAATATGGAGGAGTTTAGAGATATGTGCAGCAAGGTAAATGAAGTTTTAGAATATTAAGGATGAGAGAGGGATGGATCTCCCTTGGTGTGTGGCTTGGTCCTCTTTATATAGAGTCAAGCATGTAACTAGATTAGAACTAGTTAAAGGGAAATTTAGCAAATAAGGAAAAATCTTTGACAAAGTAAGTGGTTTCATTAGTGGGATTTTGTTTTTTAGCCAAAAGAAGCAAAGTTAGAGACTTAATGGTGCTGTCACAGCCGTTACAGTTGTTAGCTGTCAAATGATGCCATCTGAAGTGAGATCTTTTGCTTGGAGGGAAAATATTTGGCATTAAATTCATGGTTTAGCTAAAAATGGTAAGATAATCTTTATGAGATCTTTCTATTTCTGGTACCACAGCTGAAGCCACTGCAGAATGTGCTGGAGCTGCTGCAGCTTCTGCAGAAACTGTTTCTGCAGAAGCTATTTCTGCTTTTGCTAGAGTTGTTTGCAGCTTCTGCTGGAGCTGCTGTTGGTATTTTTAGCTAAGTTTCTTCTTTTGGAAAATTATATGCTTAGTCCATGTATAATTTTTGTAAGTAATAGTAGACTAGTTGGTTGATATTTGATGAAGTTTTAGAGATGTAATTATGGTCTTTTTGCATTTTAATCAAATCTTGGAGAGTAAGGAGAGCATTTTAATGCTAGATATGAGATATTAATATATATTTAGTCATGTGCTTGGAATTGATTTAGATGATAATAATATAATCTTCATTAAATACTATAATTACATTTTTAAACTTATATTATATGATGAACATTAATTGTTATGTAAAGAGCATGAGGAGTTTTATCATTTTAAGTGTTATGTGATATGAGAGGCTTACCAAATGTTACTTATTGCACACTGACCCGTCAGAGTTCAGGGAATTGGGGAACACATGCCAAGCAACATACTTTCCTTTATCAACTTTGAACCACTGGAGCTTTACTGAACATACTTCTTGGCTCTCCAAACCACGACTCTCAAAATTTCCCGAATGAGACTCATGAGCTTGGATCATAAGCCAAAAAATAAGATGATGTTCTATTAGCTTGAACCATGGGCTTTGACGTCTTTTTGTGTAAATATGGGCTCTTTTGGGCTTTAGAAGAGATTCTCCCAAAATCCATGATAGTGTTGACATGGTGCGGGTCGCCAATGAAATGAAGTCATGTGGTGTGAAAAATTTGTCCTCAACAAACTACTACTAAAATAACTGAAGGAAGCTAAAAATATGTAACACATGTATATAATTTGAAATTGAGATTCTTATTAAAAAAAAAAAAAAAACCACGTCTCTAACAAGAGTTTCGGATTACTTATACTACTATAAAAAGTGAAGGAAGTTAAAATTCTACAACACATCTTGGTTGGCGTTCATAGTAATTTGATGTGGTCGTAAGCCTGTAATGGAGGCTACTTCGGGATTACATCATTGTACAACTATGGGAGTAGAATTTGAGTTCCATCCGAGGGGGTTAATTGGTGAGTTGAGTGTTTGGAGGTATGGGTTTTAATTTAGAGATTTTGTGAGTGTGCATTTGTGTTTTTTGTTTGAACTCTCATTTTGTTGTTGGCTTTGATTTCGAGTATATACATTTTGTTTTGTTGTTATGTGTGTCATGTAATACAAATTACAAAATCGAAAATTTAGTGTTCCAGAGAAAATGAATTTGTTTGAGATTGAGAGATTTTGTGATTTTTCTGTGTACAACCTTTCAGTTCGTATTGGTGTTAATTTGGCTTACAATGAACACTTTCCATTACTTTGGTTTTATAGGCATTTATTAACTTTATAAAACTTAAGACTTAACTGTTCACAAACACAACTAATAGTATTTCCCAAAAAAGAAATTCCTTACATCTACACATCTATACCCACATTTAAAAACTTGAAAGTCTTAACAATTGGATAGGATAATCAATTTCACTTTTAAAATAAAACAAAATTCTCCTGCTAATTTTTTTTATAATCTCTCCCATCTCTATCCCTAAGTAAGGTTGTTTTATGTTTTTCTAGATAAAATTTTGCAAATGATGGTTGACAACCCAGCTGTTAAAGTTCATTGCGGAGGCTACATTCCTAAGAGAGCAACATCCTCACAAGTCTGGAAAAAAAAAAAAAAAAATTACCATTCCCTTTGGCCCCAAGGTTGTCTTCACCAAGTCATCAGCAATTGGCAATTGCTCCAATTAAAATTTGAAAGGTATTTACTCAACATCTTCTTTTTGTTCATGTACAATATATATATATATATATATATATATATATATATAAAACATGTACATTATCTCTAATTTGTTAGCTAATAGATTCTTTGTTGCAGAAACATCACTGCCGCTAAGTTTCAATTAAAACTCACCGAACTGCTGTTGTCTGTTGAGTTTCAATTCACTTCGGTGAATGGCCGGTGGTAATGGGTTTGAAGTTCCAAAAGGTTAATGATCAAAATAACCCAAACCATGATGCCTCTATTGGTGAAGACTCAAGATGGTACTGTAACAAATTGGAAGACGGTACAAGCTTTTATGAAGGAATTTTGTGCAATTTTAATGGCCAGTTGAGAGAAAGTTCATTTGTGTTTTTGTAGGAACAAGATATGATTTATTGCTACCATGAATTGAAGATATCATGTAATTTTGTTATGTGGTTGATATGGTATGAAGATGTTAAACAGTTCTTATTGTTTAGATTTTTTGAGAAGATTTTAATTGTACGTTTAGATGGTTTAATTTGATGACTTTTAATTTTTTTAAATCTTTATATAGTGAGGTGGAGGAGATGGGATTTCAACCGGTCACAATAAAAGATACGGATACCATTATTATTGGACTTTCACTTAAACCCCTTTTAATTTGTTGAATTTGAGTTTCAATAGTTTAGAAATTTTGGCATTTCAAAAAATTATGATATGCTCAATAGTTTATCTCTTCTCTTATCCTTACCTATGAACATGTTAAAATCCAAAGTGGGAGTGTACACAATTTTGCATTATTTTGGTTTATTCAACTAGATTTGGTACTAATGTTTTTTTTTTTTTTTTTAATTTGAAAAATAGAAAGTAAAACGGCATTTGAGAATAAAAGTGCCAAAAAATTATAATAATTTCAAATTTGGGTTAATTTCTAATATTTTTAAAGACATAACTATAGACTAGCCTCATCACACGTGTTTCACGCATGTGATAAGACTTTTTTTTTTTTTTTTGGTTTAATGTCATAATTTTCACTTCTTTCAATTTGAGGTTTACACTTTTTTCTCACAAAAATTGTACATTTAAAACTACTAATATGGCTAGAAGTATCATAAGGTTAACTCTAAAAAAATAAACAAATTTGCACACGAAAGTATGACTTTCTTTTAAAAACTCTTAGCATTTCATTTAAATTAAAAACAAAAAATTGATAGTTGAAAAAAAAATTTGAACTTGAAACTTCTCTATTGGAAACACTAAAATGTGTCAATTTAGAATTTGAGATAAAAGATCCTTGACATATTCAAGACTCAAATTAAAATTAAATAAACAAATTTGAGAAAAAAAAATAGGTTCACACTTGTCCCCTTTAAATAATGTGAAAATTTGGCCCATTATTCATTTGTTGAATGAGCTTTAGGACTAACCCAACAAACAAAAATTGACATAGTAATAGAAAAAATAAAATTAATAAAAACCCAACAAACACAACTCACTTGAAAAGGGCTTCTAAATCAAACCGGGCCCAAACCCAAAATGACAAAAAGAATATGGACAGAGAATATCTACAAAGTAGTAAATTATATTCGCGCGTCCTATAAAATAATGTGCCATTTGGCCCATAGTTAATAGCTTGTGCTCTTTGCCTGGCTTTATCTGGATTCCACCAATTCCGTGTTGATTTCACTCATGGGCCCATCTTTTTTCTTTTTCTTTTTTTTTTCTTTATTTAAGCATAAATTGCATGATTTACCTTAATGTTTTATGTTATTAACTTATGGTAAAAGTTTTTAATTGAATAAGAGATCTTGAATTCAATTCTCGCCTATATAAAAAATCGATTAGTGTATTAGTCTGATGATAAAGGACATCATAGGCTGAAAGTTGAAACTCTCTCTCAAAAAAAAAAAAAAAAAAAAACCTTATGGTTAAAATTTAGTTACAAAATTGGTTGTAGTTTAAGGATATAACTTTACTCAATATCTTTTTATTTGAAGTGAATTTTAACAAATCTACCATTAGATTACATCATCTTCTTCTTATCTCTTTCATATTTGTAAAGTTTCTAGAAAATTAAATATCAATAGATATGTCATCAAAAATTGTTTAAATAGCAAGTTTTTATAGTTTAAAATTATGCATAAAATATAAGCTTATAGATCATATAGTAAATAATATCTGATTGACATAAAATTTGACATGTATATTAAGAGCGTAAAGAATATATAATTTAACGGTTAGATTTTCAAAATATGTAGTAATGTTTATTTTATTGAATAAAATTGTAGTCTAAGGTTAGTTTACAACCAGTTTTGTAGCTAGATTTTGTCCTTAACTTATTATACTCACCTCCTCTTTAGTATTCGTCATAAATTGCTTATTTTTCGATAGTTTATTTATATAATATGAGATAAAATGCAAAAAATTAATTTTTTTTCAAAAAATTAAAATTAAAATTATTTTAAATAAAATTGAGACAAAAAGTAGTGTAAAGTCAACAAGCAGTACATAAAATAAGCAAAAAACTAACTTATAACATTCCTTAAACATATAAGTAATTTTTGATAGTATATATTGATAAATATGAAACAAATAATACAATTTCTAGTAAATTTTATATTAAATATGTGACAAAAAGCAAAAACTTAGTTTATTTTAAAAAAATATATATTATTTTGTTATTTTTTTAAAAATTTATTTAAGTTGAGACAAAAAACAAATATAAAAAAATAAAAGTTTTTTTTTTTTTCCAAACAAATGCCTAATTTGAAATAAGACACTCATCTGAGTCAACTCTCCTAAAATGCAAATAGTTTTATATTAATTTCTACTAGATAACTAAAATGACTTAGAAAAAAAATCTCAAAAAAGTAGTTTTAAAAAAAATCTCCAACTTCCTATTACAATAGTATAGTATATACGGACCGTCCATCAAAAAAAAAAGAAAAAAAAAAAGAAAAAAGTATAGTATGGACCAGATGAGGATGATAGTTTATGCGAAGAGTAAAATAAGAAGTTGGGGATTTTTTAAAACTTGTTTTAACACGATAATAAAAAATTTTGTGGAGTTTAGTGCAATTTAAAAGGCTTTACTCTTCATTCTCAAAAAAAATAAAAAATAAAAGGCTTTACTCTTGTGTTCCTCTTAAGACATATATTAGTAAATTATTTTTTAAAATATTTTATGAAAAAATAAAAAAGATACCAACTTTTTTGAATTTTTTTTTTAATTTCTCTTAAAATGTTTTAAAAAATAAATGATTAATGTGTGCCAGCCCTAAGAGCATTCTCATCAACTCTCTCAAATGTGCCAAATGCCAAATATTTGGCACATTTGACACACCAAACACAAAAACAGACACTCATCAGGTATGCTAAATGTCTCAAAATTTTGAGACATGCTACAGTACGCTCTTAAATATGAGAGCGTATGGACAGCAATGCCATTTTGGTTTAGTATTTTTTTATTGTCTTTTCTCTCTCCTCTCTCATCACTATTGTTTTCTCTTTTCTCTCCGTCACTCTCTATCTCTTCCCTCTCAGTCCGCTCAAGATCTCTCTCATCTTTGCTCAAGATCTCTCGCCGCCTCACCTCGCCGTCAACCTCCACAGCCCTCATCGCTGACCTCCACAGCCCTCGCCGCCGACCTTCAGATCTCTTAATCGAGTTATGGGTGTGAGATTTGGGATGAGTTTTGATGTGTGGGTTTTGTGTCATTGATTGATCGGTTGGGTTGGGATTTTGGGCCGGTGGTGGTGTCGTGGTTGCGGCAGTGGTTGGTTGAGTTTTGGGCCGGCGATGTTTGTGGCTGTAATGGGCGACAGTGTTTGTGGTTGTAGTGGGTTTCAATGTATGGGTTTTGGGTCATTGATTGATCGGTTGGGTTGGGATTTTGGGCTAGTGGTGGTGTTGTGGTTGCGGCAGTGGTTGGTTGAGTTTTGGGCCGGTGATGTTTGTGGCTGTAGTGGGCGGCGGTGTTTGTGGCTGTAGTTGGCTGGCAGTGTTTGTTGAAGATTTTGAGTTTCTTTTTCTTTTATCTTTTGTTGAGATTTTTGGATTTGGAATTTGTTGGAGATCCAGTGATTTTGATTGTAGTTTGTAGAGGTTGATTTGCCGTTGGTGGTGATTTACCGTTGCCGTTGCCGTTGCTGTTGCCGTTGGTGGTTTGTGGAAGTTGATTGTGATTGTAGTTTAATGTGTTAGAATTTTTTAATATTATTTTATGTGTTAGATATATTATTTTAATGTATAGAATTGAAAAATAGAAGATGTGATAAATGGTGAATTGTAAAATGGTGTGTTAAAATGATAAAGTAGATTTTTAGTGTGTTAAAATGACATTTTTTATGAGAGAGCTAATGTGAATGCTCTAAGGGCAAATATTAACCAAATCAGTAAAACTAATTTTTTTTATTTTTTTTAATTCTTCATTCTCTCAAGATCAAGAAAAAGCTAACTCAACCATGGTTAAATCTGATCCAACCCTAACCACACCTAAACCCCACCCGACAAAACCTAATCAATAATAGTTTTAGACAAATACGAATCCACGGGTAGAAAAGCGGACACGTGGACGGCCAGATTTCATCTCAACCGACTAACGCTTCCTCCTTGAGAGGTTAAAAATTAGGGTTAGGTTTCGCTTTGTTCTTCACAATACACAACAAACAAAACCCTTTTGACTCTCTGTTTGTTTCTCACGAAAAAAAAAAAAAAAAAAGCCAAGAAAGAAAATCTGATAGTCATGGAGATGGAGCGCGTGACAGAGTTTCCCCACACGCACATGGATCGGCGACCCACCAAGAGGGCGCGTTTGGGTTGGGATGTTCTTCCTCAGCCTTCAAAGGTATAATCTTTTTTCGCTTTTTTCTCCACCTTTGAATTCTCAGATCCGCTTCGTTTTCGTGAAGATCGAAGCTTTTTTAGTTTTGCTAAATCTAGATCTAGATCTGATTTGATTTTTGTTCTGATTAGCTCTGTTTTATTACAGATTTTGCTTTATTTTTCTTAGATCTGTTAGATCTGTGTATTAGTTTCGATGTTTGTATCTTCTTTTTTTGAAAGTTCAGATTATTATTATTATTTTTTTGTATAAACTAGGTTTAATTAGATTTTTCTTGCTGTATATAATTTCTGTTTAGTTGGGAAATTCTTGAATTCATTATGTGTGGTTTATTTATTTAAATTTAAGATCTTATATTTTTGATTTGTTGTTGTGTATAAATTTGATCTATTTGGGAAAAAAATGAAATAATCAATCTAGCTGTGGATCTATGTGTGTATGTATGTATGTGGTTTTTATTTATTTATTTATTTGGTTTTTGGGTTAGATAGATTTAAAATTTGATCTGATATTTACATCCTTGAGGATTGGGTGTTGGGTATTATTGCTTTGAGATCTGTTTAATTTATTTGTCAAGAAAGGTGATTCTTTTATTTAAAGATATATTGAATTTTTGAAGTTGGAGTCTTTAACTGCTGTTATTTTGTTGGAGAAACAATTACCTTGTCTTGATTCATAATTATTGGGGAAAACTTGTTTTGAAATTTTCTGATTTAGATTTAATTGAGCTAAATTGATTTCTTTTTGATTTGCTCATAATTATGCATGAGATGGGTATTTTTCATGTGTGTGTGGTTGCTTTATTAATTTGAGTTGGTGGGTTTCATCTTTTAAATGATATTATTTTTGGTGTGATTTTGATCTGTGGGACTCTTACCATCATGGAAAGGTGTATGTGGGTATTAGGTATAGCGAAGGGGGCCGGAATTTTAAATTAATCTTTTGAGTGGTACATGAATGGATGGCTGTGTGTAGGCTCAGGTAGGAATGTTTTGTGGACAAGAGGTTGGGAGTCTGACAAGCTTTGCACCTTCAAGAGCACCCTCAGACCTTACCACTAATTCTTCTCTTTATGAAAAGGGAGTGGCTCGAAATGGTTCTCCCCCAAGGCGAGATGATGACAAAGATGGGCATTACATGTTTGAGCTTGGAGAAAATTTAACTTCTCGCTGTAATTTCACTTTACCATCATCAAAAACTTTTATGTTCGTTATCTGCTTGAATTTTGCCATTAAAACTGCTAATCCTTATTTTTTTCCCGGTGAAAGTCTTACATTTCATAGAACTATTTGATTTCACACAGTTAGTGCTTTTGACTTTTGTTCTGAAGTAATCATTGTTCTAGATTTACACCTAGTATGCAGGATAAGAGTAATCCAATGGTTGTGGGTTTGTGTTGGTGATCCCAAATTAACTCAAGCACTTATCTTGTTTCTGATTTATTATGTGTGTATTGATGCTTGCAGATAAAATCCACAGCAAAATGGGTGAAGGTACCTTTGGTCAGGTTTTGGAGTGCTGGGATAGAGAAAGGAAAGAAATGGTTGCCATCAAAATAGTCCGTGGAATCAAGAAGTATCGTGAAGCAGCTATGATAGAAATTGAAATGCTGCAACAACTTGGTAAACATGATAAAGGTGGCAACCGGTGAGTAATTTGATTCTTGTTTTACAAATTTTACAGTGTTACAGCTTACTACCCTTAATGGCACTCTTTAGTTACTTTCCTAAGCCCTGTGGCAATTGTTAAAATTGTTTATTCCTTGCAGTTGTGTTCAAATACGGAACTGGTTTGACTATCGTAACCATATCTGTATTGTAAGTATTTGATTAATTTTGTGATGGATTAATTTCCCCAATTCAGCAAATAATTTGGGGGTTAAGACTTTTGGGTGAATTCAAATGATTTTAACAGGTGTTTGAGAAGCTTGGACCAAGTTTATACGATTTTCTACGGAAAAACAATTATCGCTCATTTCCCATTGATCTTGTCCGTGAGATTGGCAGACAACTGTTGGAATGTGTTGCATGTGTGTAGTAATTACCTAAGCTAGTTTTTTTTTTTATCCGTCTTTCATATGTTTTTTCTTGAATGTGCTATGGCTAAATGTTGAGATTTATTGATTATAAATGTTGAGATTTATTGATTAATATTTGATTAAACTCTGTAATATAGATAATCACCTCTATGTTTATACTGTGTTTTCATTCATTAAAATATGTTAAAAGGTGGCAGTAACATCCTTTATGTTTATCGTCATTTCGTTGAATTGGCTTGCGTTGTATTTATCTTTTGGCTCTGTTCTCTGATGATATTCCTGTCATTTGCTTTTGCAGTTATGCATGAGTTGCAGTTGATTCATACTGACTTGAAGCCAGAGAATATCCTTTTAGTATCATCAGATTATGTTAAAGTTCCTGATTACAAGGACTATAAGGTACTATCTGTTCTCATTTTGGTCTCTTTCAAAGACTTTTTGCACCAGGTGTAGGATAAGGCGTATGCTGCTTTGCCAGAATTTGCCTTTCAGTATTTGTTGTATGCATTGTGGCATGCTCTTTTTGGATACTGTGCTCTATTGTTTGTTGTGTATTGATATGCTCCTTGGTTAAACTCTTTAAATGTCGTGCTACATGCAGAATTCTTCTCGATCACCAAAGGATGGTTCATATTTTAAAAGAGTGCCAAAGTCAAGTGCCATCAAGGTGATTGATTTTGGTAGTACAACCTATGAACGTCAAGAGCAGACCTATATTGTATCCACACGACATTACCGTGCACCTGAGGTGATTCTAGGTATGGTTTCTTCCCCCCTAATTTTGTTTTTGTTAATTCCATGTCATGGCAGATGAGTTGAATTCTTCCAATAATTTTACAGGACTTGGATGGAGTTATCCCTGTGATGTATGGAGTGTTGGCTGCATCTTGGTGGAATTATGCACGGTATATTTGCTAATCTTTTGTGGTAATGTCAATATGGTTGTGAAAGATTAAAATTGGGTTTTTGATTCCATTTGATGTATGACATAGGGTGAGGCATTGTTTCAAACTCATGAGAATTTGGAGCACCTGGCAATGATGGAGAGGGTGCTTGGCCCATTGCCCCAGCACATGTTGAAGAGAGTAGAGTAAGTGATAGTGTGATTAGCAACATAGTGATTATTGTTTTTGGAAGTATATTCAAAGGTTAATGTTCTGATTTGCTGTTGGTCTTTTTAGCCGACATGCAGAGAAGTATGTTAGGAGAGGTAGATTGGATTGGCCAGATGGTGCTACCTCAAGAGAGAGTATTAAAGCTGTAACGAAGCTCCCTCGTCTTCAGGTTGGTATTGATGGAGAATACTCTCCATAAAGTTCATTGTTTGTGTTTATCTTGTTAACAGATTTCACTATTGTCTAGTTGGAAACTAATTAAGCTAATATATATCTCTGATTCTTGCAGAACCTGATAATGGAGCATGTTGATCATTCAGCTGGGGATCTCATTCATCTATTGCAGGGATTGCTTAGATATGATCCGTTAGATAGGTTGAAAGCTCGGGAAGCCCTTAGACATCCCTTCTTTTCTAGGGATCATCTGAGGAGATGATGATCCAGCTGACTAGTATAGTGAAATGGTCTATCTGAATGCCATTACAGGGCCTTCTGCTTCACAAATGGCTTCTAAATATCTATACTCAACTGAAGGATGCCGAAGAATTGTTAGTTGTATATACACACTGGAGAAAAGCTCACTTGTCAAAGGGCACATCGGCTCTTTTCCTGCCTGTTGACCATTTGTTTTTTCTTTTTAAATTTGATCTTTCCATCTTTTCATGTATGTAGTCTCGATCCAGCTAACAAGATTCCAAATGTAATACCAGGAAAATTCCTCAAATGTTAACAACTCTTAGAAACGATGGTTTATTTTGTTCTCTAATTACATGGTCTCAAAATTCCAAGTTTACACATTTAAACTGGGCTTTATCATTTAACAATTCACCAGTTTTTTTTTAAAAAATTCTCTCTCTCTCTCTCTCTCTCTCTCTCTCCCCCCACCCTCCCTGCCCGGCGCATTATCTCTTTTAAAACTATTGAGTTTAATTTGTTGGATTGAGATGGTATGCGACTGCACCATACAATTTCTCATCTCTATTCTCACAAATTTTTTTTATCACACTTACTTCTTAATTTTAACTCTTTTAATTAATTTCTACTCTATTTTATTCCATGATTGAGATTGTGAGTAGGATTTTTCAACTCAATCTCAACAATCTATTGCTATTGCACCTGATCTCAATGTTAATTGTTACACTTTTTAGTAGTGCTACATGTACTACTAGTCGATCACAACTTAGAAAGAGAATTCAAAATTCTACTTATGAGATGATTGAAATCTATTAATTACATTAATTAATTACTATATCAGATTGTAAGTAAACCAAATAATCAGTATGGGATTGAGATCCCGTGCTATACTTACGATATTGCACGGGGTGCAATAGTTTTAATCTCAACCTTTACTTTAATCTAATGAACATAAATATGACACGTCATAAAGACATGTCACCAATCCGCATGAAAAAATTTTCTCCAATTCCTTCACTCTTTTCTGTACCCTTTTCAGCTTCCCCAAAATAAAAAAATTAAAAAAATTAAAAATTAAAAAAAAACACTCCCTTTCTCTCTTCCGTCAGATCTTTCTCTAGGACTCTATGGCTGAATCTCCACGAACTCCATTGCTCAATCTCCATGGCTACAGCTAACAGCCACCATGTTCCTCCACCAATTCTGGTGCTGGTTTCGGTAAAGTTCCTCTGTCTCTCTTTGATTTTTCGTTCTTTTAATTTTCTCAACAACAAAAAAAAAAAATTTTTTTGCACCCACACTACCGCCGGTTGCGGTGCATATAGATGGTGTTTACACCATTGGTGGGTGCCTGTACCCCTCTCTTTCTCTTTATTGTATATTATCTTTTTATTTGCTTTTTAAAAATGACCGAAACCCCTTAGATATCATTTTGTTTCAGTTTTTATTAGTGACTAGGTTTTCTTGTGCATAAAGCTTGATGATTTGCTTGGGTTTGAAAAATGGAGGTTTTTGGATACAATCAAATTTGCTGTGATTGAAGGGAAAGTCATTATGAAATTTCTCACACCTGTTATTTTCCTAAATTGCAGATGGGTATTTTGCGTGTTGTAGTTCATTTTAAAGGTATAAACTGTGGCTCTTGATGGGCTAACTTGAGGGGAAAATTTTGCTTGCTTGAATTGTTACCAATCATACTGAACAAGTTTAGCCTAAATTTTAAGTAGTCAATTTAGATTTTTATATGTTAAGGCCTCCCTCAAATATTCTGGGTTTTTGGTTCAAAAGAATGTTTGAAAATTTGGTGTTGTGTTTTTTCTTTTAATAAATCTTCAAATATTTCTAGATGAACTTTAATTCTTGGGCATTTTAATGTTATACAGATATGTTACTGATTTATGAACTCTAATTCTAATTGGGAATTTCTAAGTTATACAAATATGGTACTGATCTATACAATAAAGCAGAAATTGCATTTAGATTTAGGCACAATTGAGCTTATGAAAAAGAGTTTGTTTTATGCATTTTTCCCCATTTATTGTGGCCAAAGCTTATATGGATTAATTGTCTCTTGTTTTCTTGTTAATAGGATAAAATGTTTTAAAGCATTCCATGATCTATATTTTTTTTGACTTAAAAGATAGAAAACTTGTATTGATATGTTGAAAGAAAGTATACAAAAAAAACTGGTCTGAATCCTGTAAGACTATCAGACAAAACAGAGAACCAATTCAGAAAAGAGCATAGCAACTAAGACACATTACATGACAGTGCTACATAAAGAAAAACTTGACATAAAAATTGCTAAGAATTTGAAGTGTTGGTACTCTGCCAGGAAAATAGTAGCTCTAACAAAGATGGCCTTCGGTTGTAACTTGTAACTGAAGTTTTTCAAAGTAGAATGTTATGTCTGAAGAAAGAAGTGCACTGCTGAAAGGGAGAAGATTATGTGGAAGAGTTGGCATTGTGGATAGCTATTGCCGTGGGTGGATAGCTATTGCATTTGAAATTCGTATTTGGATTACTATGGAGTTGCTGTTGCATTCGTAATTGAATTATTGTTATTTGGATAAAGCTATATTTGATTTGGTATTTGTATGAGTTTCCAAGAAGTTGAGTTCCTTTAGGATTATCTGTTAGTATTTTGAATATTCATAGGAGTATCTATTGTTATCTGCTGTTATTTGAATTCCTAGGACTTGTATTTTTTTTTTTTTTTTAATAAAACGCAGAGAATTATTATCCCAATTTCCCTCTCTATTCTCTTATTTAGGAGACTAGTCATCTCGAATACAACCAATAACTATCCATTCAGTTATAAATTAAACCCAGTCATAACATAGAACCTGTTACAAGCATTCCATGATGTATTGAAGCCATATCTTGTTGTGGCTACTTATTTTCAGTATCAGTGAAACATTGAATGTATTTTCTATTTTAACATTGTTCATTTACAAAAACTTTTACAAGGATTTAGAGTACACACCAAGAAAAATGAAATAAAAATTAGTTATTTTTTTCTTGATATTGGTTTGAGAGTGTAATCAAATGTAATTGATTGTGTGCCTTTGTATTTCTATATCTTGTAATGCTTCAAATTCAACAATTTTGATGTTGCCTATACGGTCATGAATTGATGCAAGAGTTTGATCCAATAATGAACAAAACTTTATTGAAATGTATACCTTGATTACAAGACAATTAGAACAAGAGCCCTAATTAAATACACAGTCATGGGCAATGATTTATTTCACTCAAAAAGAACCTAAAATTTGTATTCACAAATTCTCTAAGGATGCAAGTTGAAGCCCAAGTGTAATAAATAAGATTATACCCAAGCAAAATACTTCCATTCAAAACAATTTTTGAATTATACAAGTGGCCGAAGTTTATGTATCCAAAAAATATATATATTTGTACAATACTTCTTAATGGTAGAAATTGTGAGAACATGTATAATCCCTCTAGCATAAAGCAGTCTAAACTTAGCACTAATCCCTCCAGAAAATGCCATTTCTCGCTCTTGGTGATCAATCGAAGAATAGAATTCCTTGCCAAAGGCCTTGTAGCTAAATTGACACCTCCCCATATACAAAGTGCTTGGGGGTTTAGAAGAGAAAGGGTTCGAACTGCAGGATTAGCAGCACTTTGTAATTATTTCTATAAAAAAAGAAAAAGAAAGAATACAATTCCTTTAATCATGCCATTCAACCTGACAAAAGAACAAAGCGTGATTTCAATGATAAACATAAATCAAAATTTCCAATTAACAACAGGCACAAGTGAAGCCATAAGATCACTATCCCTATTTACTACTAAATATATAAGTTTGTTGAGGGTTTAGCTTGGGAACTTCCATCTTAAGAACTCAGCTAAGGGACCAACATTAATACAAAGCAGATCATATAGTCTGAATGTTCATGAGATACATTTAATTCCTTTGTAATCAATGACATAATATGGTAGGCGCACAACCCAATTTTAATGGGGCAATCAGACAATAACAAATGCATTTTACATTAACGAGAAGCAAAGACTAAAAAAAGGCATCAAAGCAAAATTACGTTCCAATAAAGATTGTCACTGAAAGAATCTAAAAAGGGGCCCCAGGTATTTAGTGGTAAATGCAGGTGAAAATTTTTTGGCATGAATTTTATTTCAAGATAAGCCAGTTAAATTCACAACATGCTCCTTTCTCAAAAAAAAAAAAAAAAAAAAAATATATATATATATATATAAATTCACACAAAAAATTATTTTTTAGCAAGGACTGAAAAATAAAATTAATTAAAGAAGGGCAAATCTTTGACAATAAAATCAAAAAAAGAGGGAGAAAAGAACTGATATCAAAATGTCCATATATAATCACGTTTATATATATATATATATTGGGGGTTGGCTTTAGAATAAAGGTGCGGCCGAAACACTATTGGAGACTTGGAGCACGGTCAGGGTGTAGAGGTTGTCAGAGTGGCAACAGTGATAAGCAACTCCAGCAACGACGGTGTGGGTGCAAGGAGATCAGTCCTGGCTGGGCTTGAGAGAACCAGAAAACAGAGAGAGAAACCAAGATGAGAGAGAGACATGAGTATCCCAGATAATGTAAAATCAAAGAGAGACAAAGGAACTTTACCGGAACCATCGCCGGAATTGGTGGAGCGGAACATGGTGGCTGCTAGCTGTAGCCATGGAGATTGAGCAATGGAGTTCATGGAGATTCAGCCATGGAGTCCTAGAGAAAGATATGATGGAAGAGAAAAAGGGAGAGTTTTTTTTTTTTTTTTTTTTTTTTTTTTTTTTTTTTTTTTTTTTTTTTTAAATTTGGGGAAGCTGAAATGGGTACAGAAAAGAGTAAAGGAATGGGAGAAAATTGTTTCACGCGGATCGGTGACGTGTTTTTATGACGTGTCATATTTATGTGCATTAGATTAAAGTAAGGGTTGAGATTAAAACTATTGCACCCGTGCAATACCCTAGGTATTGCACCGAATTTCAATCCAACAGTTTGATTGATTATAAAAAAAGAAGATCATTTTGACTGGAATGTAATTAAGCTAATTATGACACATGGCGACTTTTAGTGTTTGGGTGGACTATTAGGCAATGGTGATGCGGTCCTCCGAATAAATTTTCCCAGCTTGGTGTTGTATTTGTGTCCTTGTAAAAGCTTATCGATTAGCATGAGTTTTGTCTTTGTATGATGTGACGCACTTGTTTGGGCTGCTTGATGCTCACTGTTAAATATTATTATTAGTAACGCGATGTGTTATACCATGTCGTATATACTAGAGTGGATGCGGAAGTGGAAGTATAGAATAGGAACATTGAGAACACGAGGATTACGTGGTTCAACCTTGTCAGCCTACATCAACGGAGGAATCCCTTAAGGGCTACATCTTTATTGTATAAGAGTGTAGTACAATAACCTGTGTTACAATGAGCCATAACATGAGTATATATAGGCGACTAAACCCTAGACTACTAGTACAAGCAGGAATAGGCTTGGGCCTATTACATTGGGCTAATATATCTAATATATATCTCTAACACCCTTCCTCAAACTCAAGGCGGAAGCTCGATGAAGTCTTGAGGTTGGATAAGTATAAGAAGATCACTTGGAGATGCTTTGAAGAATGCCTTTGAAGAAACCACAATGAAGAATGTGCCAATTGACCAATTTTGGAACTTCAAATGAAGAAACGGAGGTCAAAATTGGAATCTACGCGAAAAACTGTACAAGATAGGCCCTTTTGGAAATTTTGACCTTTCGTCAAAAGTCAACGCAAAAGTCAAAGTCAACGAAATTAAAAATCAACGGTCCTGGTCAAAGTCAACGGTCAGTCAACAGCTACATGGTCCGGGTCGGTTCCGGGTCTCCGGGTCGGGTCACGGATCGGGCTGTAGAGACGGTGACGTCATTATGATGACGTGGCGCTGACAAGGATTAGGGCTGACGTGGACGTGCTTGCGTGGCTGATGACGTGGAGTGATGATGTCATCCAGTGACGTCAGATGATATTAGCAGGACTTCTTCGGCGCGTGGTAGGAGCGTGCGATGACAACCGGCGCGTGGAGGGGAAGCCAGAAAACCATGCGGCGCGTGGAGGCACGTGCTTTAGTAGTTGAAGGCCATATTTCTTCCGTAGGCAGATCGGCAGTCGACATGGCCGATAGGACGGCGCGTGTGGCTGATGGATGAGCTGCACATGAGGAAATCGTGGCAGCGCGTGGGGAGGTTCTGAGCTGATAGCGGCGCGTGGTGGCGCGTGAGGCTGCCGTTGGGGGCCGAGTTTCTGGGTTTTTGTCGCGAGAGGTCGTGGAGCACGTTTGTGGTGTTGGTTTCATCAGGCGAAGCTTGGATTTGCACAGATCTGAAAAGTTAAGTCACGGCTTTGCTTGAGTTTGTGGATCTTGGACACAGCACTGAGCTACGGTGGCTGCGAGATGCCGTGGAGTCTAGATCCATCAAAGAAGCATGTGTGACTTCTGATGGTGGTGTGCACGTGATGTTCTTCTTTGCTTGCTAGAGATGTTTTGCTTGATGCCAAGAACGAAGTTTGACTCTGATACCATGATAAATATTATTATTAGCAACGCGATGTGTTATACCATGTCGTATATACTAGAGTGGATGTGGAAGTGGAAGTATAGAATAGGAACACTGAGAATACGAGGATTACGTGATTCAACCTTGTCGGCCTACATCCACGGAGGAATCCCTTAAGGGCTACATCTTTATTGTATAAGAGTGTAGTACAATAACCTGTGTTACAATGAGCCATAACATGAGTATATATAGGCGACTAAACCCTAGACTACTAGTACAAGCAGGAATAGGCTTGGACCTATTACATTGGGCTAATATATCTAATATATATCTCTAACACTCACAAAGGATTGTAACAAGGAAAAGTACAAATGATGCATTGCTAGTTGAAGGGAAGTTGCGTAAGACACTTTAATTCCTAAGGGATATAAGAACTTCGAAATGAGAACCTCTGCAAGCGTAAGAACTTTGAAATGAGAACCTCTGCAAGTAGTTTATTGAATAGAGTGAATTGATTTCTTAATTAAAAAAAAATTGATTTTTGTTTTATAGCAATTCACAAGGAGTTAAGCGCGAAATAAAAGCTCCGAAAATTAATTCTCTTTTAAATTTTTTTTAATAAATTATAATATACATTGTGTTAAAGTATAAGGGACTGTTTGGGCTGGTTGATGCTCACAAAGGATTGTAACAAGGAAAAGTACAAATGATGCATTGTTAGCTGAAGGGAAGTTGCGTAAGACACTGTAATTGCTAAGGGACATAAGAACTTCGAAATTAGAACCTCTGCAAGCGTAAGAGCTTTGAAATGAGAACTTCTGCAAGCAGTTTATTGAATAGAGTGAATTGGTTTCTTAATAATAAAAAAAAATTTTGACTTTTGTTTTATAATAAGGCGTAAATGTACTTTTAATCCTACATTTTGACGTTTTTTCATTTTAGTCCATACATTTTATTTTTATCACTTTTAGTTCCTAAACCAATTAACGCGTGTTATTTTCGTCCTTTCCGTCAATCAACCGACGGAAATAGCTGAGGTGACAGTCGGAGGCATTAAAATATTATAAAAAAATGCCACATCACCCATGACACATTAGCATTTAAATTAAAAAAATTAATTTATTAATTTTAACTAAATAAATAAAAAAAAACAGAATTAAAAATCAAAATTCACCTTAATTAAGATTTAAGATTAAGAAAAAAAACTTGTAGTAACTTTCTCAATTTTTCTTAAATTTTCTTGTCAACCAAACACAACAAAATCATCAATAAACACTAAACTCAGACCCAAACTCATCTTTCATTTTCCCAGATCTCTCTCTCCTTCTCCCTCTTGGGTCAAACTCCTCTCTTGGCTTTCTCTTATTTCTTTTTCTCCGACGGTCCTCTCCATCGAGTGCCTTAATGGTACTTTCACCGCTGACAAGTGGACCAGCGATTGTTCAAGTCATTCTGGGCAGATCCGAGGTCAATTCCTTCGTTTTCAATGGCCCCTACTCTTGATGTTGGTGGTGGGTCGGGTTTGGTGGCTGTGAATCGTGGGTTAAGGACATGCAGCAGCGGTGGGCTGTCGTGGGCTTGGTGGGTCAGGCCGTGGGCTGCCGTGAATTTGGTTTTGGCTGGGTTCATGACTTTTGGCTGATTTGGGTTGCTGGGTTATGATGTGGTGGTGGTCGGCGGTGGTGTGGTTGGTGGGTTTGTGGTGGTGGTTTTCTGGATAGATCTGGGTTTTCTGGGTTTGGATCGACTAGGTCCATTGATGTGAAACCCATAGACCAAGCCTAGAAAGGACTCACTGCCGTTCGTGGCGTCGTGGTCAACAACGAAGGATTGAAGCTTGAGGAGCTTTGGCCTGGGTTCCTTGCAATGAAACAGAAGTAGAGATCAGAGGTGGTGGATCTGGTGTGTTTGGAGGTTTCAGATCGGTGGTTTGAGTTGAGTTTCAGATCGTTGGGTTTCAGATCGATGGGTCGTTGATCGTTGGGTTTCAGATCGTTGAGTTTTGTGTTGGTTTAAGTTGATTTTGTGTTGGTTTCTCAGAAAGATAAGAGAATCATACTCTTTCTTTTCTTCTATTTTCTTTGGTGCCCGAAAATTTGGGTTTAGAGTTTAGTGTTTTTGTGTTTGGGGGCCAGAAATTCTGGGTTTGAGTTTTGTGTTTGATGCTTTGGTGGTGTGGGGGTTTGATTTTTCGGATTTGTTCATGTATAATTTTGTGTTGATGTGGATCTAATGCTAATTTTTTGGGTTTTAAATTCTGGGTTTGTCTTCTTGTTCAAATGTTTAATGTGTTCATGTTTAATTTCTTGTTCATGTTTAATATGATGTGGATTTGGTTTTTTTTTGTGTTTGATTTCTGAGTTTGTATGATTTTTTTGAGTTTGTGCTCTTGTGTGTTGTTGATGGGGTTTGTATGATTTTCTGGGTATGTGCTTGGGTGTTCTTGTTCAAAATGAGTAGATCTAAATTTATGTATTTTATTGTTTTTAATTCTATTTTTTCTTTTTTTTTTATTTAGTTAAAATTGACAAATTATTTAAAAAAAAAATTAGATGCTGATGTGGCATTTTTTATAATATTTTAATGCCTCCAGCTGCCACCTCAGCTATTTCCGTCGGTTGACTAACGGAAAAGACGAAAATAACATGCGTTAATTGGTTTAGGGACTAAAAGTGGTAAAAATAAAATGTATGGACTAAAATGGAAAAACGTCAAAATGTAGGGATTAAAAGTACATTTACGCCTTATAACAATTCACAAGGAGTAAAGCGCGAAATAAACGCTCCGAAAATTAATTCTCTTTTTAAATAATTTTAATAAATTATAATATACATTGTGTTAAAGTATAAGTGACTGTTTGGGCTGGTTGATGCTCACAAAGGATTGTAACAAGGAAAAGTACAAATGATGCATTGCTAGCTGAAGGGAAGTTGCGTAAGACACTTTAATTCCTAAGGGATATAAGAACTT
Source organism: Notholithocarpus densiflorus (assembly GCA_030021035.2). Taxonomy (NCBI): domain Eukaryota; kingdom Viridiplantae; phylum Streptophyta; class Magnoliopsida; order Fagales; family Fagaceae; genus Notholithocarpus; species Notholithocarpus densiflorus. The sequence goes on from JARYZH020000050.1 coordinate 2,085,639, forward strand.
CGAAATGAGAACCTCTGCAAGTGTAAGAACTTTGAAATGAGAACCTCTGCAAGTAATTTATTGAATAGAGTGAATTGATTTCTTAATTAAAAAAAAATTGATTTTTGTTTTATAGCAATTCACAAGGAGTTAAGCGCGAAATAAAAGCTCCATAAAATTAATTCTCTTTTTAAATTTTTTTAATAAATTATAATATACATCTATATTTATATATATCTAAAAGTTGAAGCGGAGTATTTATTATTGCTACGCTTCAGTTAAACCACATCAGCGCCATATCATCATTTATTTTCTTATTTTATTTTTTATTTTTAGATTTACCGATTGACATTTATTGAGCATCTCCTTAAATTCAGGTATTACTTTATCTCCAATTCTATCATGTGTCTCCCCGTTAACACAAACTCTTCAAATGCCGCTATTATATGGAATTCTGACAGTCACCAATACATTACAACCTCCTCACCTCTTCTATCTGTTGTAACTTCTTCCATTTATTATTTTATTAGGTATGATATGACAAATAATGCCATGTGGCAAACAATTATGGATACATGTCAATCTTTTAAGCTGCAAATATTTTTCTTTGTCGTTTTCATTTAGCATTTATTCATATATACTTCCTATTGCGTTACCATGATAGACTCTATTTATATTATGGTCTGATGTTATACAACCTTTCATATGTTGATATATGATTGTTACCAAAAAAATTAATAAACCTTCTACATCCTTTCCTCAACTTCAACTCTATATATTTCTTATATTTGGATTGTCTCTTTCAATCTCTCTAATACATTTTTCTCCAAAAAAAAAAAAAAAAAAAAGAAAAAGAAAACACCATTTTAATCCCTACATTTTAGAGTCACAGTTAATTTGGTCCCTACATTTTGGTAGCATTTTTAGTTCTGTTTTTTCTTTTTAACTTTTCTTCTTTATTCTTTAGGTTTTTCCTTGAGGTTGATAGCCACTGAGTTGGTTTTTTCTACTTGTACTACCTTCAGGTGCTAAATCTTTGTATTCTTTTTTTCTTTATTTTTTAATATACTTCTATCGTTTTACTGTTTAAAAAAAAAAGAAAAAAAGAAAAAAAGAGTTTAAGAGCTGATGGGGCCACATTAGCCACTAAAATTTAGACACATCAACATTTTATTTAATATTTTAATATTAAGCATGCCAACTATGCAAATTGTTTGCCATGTAGGCATTTTTCGTTAGTGAGTTAACGGTAGGGACCAAATTAAATGCATGTTGAAAATAATAGGGACCAAAGTGACTGTAACTCCAAAATGTAGGGACTAAAATGGTGTTTTCGCCAAAAAAAAAAGTTTAGGGGTTGTAGTAGGGAAATCAACTTCTCAATTCAGTACCTCTCTCTCTCTCTCTCTAACCTTATTCTTCATGTATTTGCATGTTCTCAATTCACATATTTCCTTCTTTGTATTTAGAATTTGTGGTTGAATGGTTATTTTGTGACCAAAGATTTATTTTTCCTAAAAGCTTGAAATGGTTGATATTATTTTAAGGTTAGTGTTAAAGTTTTGAATCTCAGTGCTTGGATGGGTTTACTTTAGATTAATGTTTGTATAACTTCGAGCATAAAATAGTTTTATAGGAATCAATTTGTTTGTACAATTTTACATGTATCTTTAGTATAAAACTTATATTTGGTTGGTATTCTTCTTTGTATGACATGTAGTACTGTTTCAGGTCTTTGTTTCTATGATGCTGCATTGATCAAAACATGTAAAATTTGGATGAGAAGCAACGTTCTATAAATTCCTCTACTTCCGATGCACATAAAACACACGCAAACATACCTTTTATTAGTTATATATCAATTTGACCATGCATTAATATTTTTATAATGATTTGCATATTATTAACTCAATTTCCTATTTTTAAATTTCGTTAGATCTTATTATCGGTAGCTTTCCCGTGCATCGCACGGGTTGGTGACTAGTTGTGTTAAAGTCTGAAATACTGTATATTAAACTGTATAATAAAGTAAAATGGACTGTCTTATATAAGTAAGGTGTGAGTACAAGTTACCTAGAATTATATGCTAAGCCCATTGAGTTTATATTCTATTAGTATTAATCTAACAGTCCCCTAAACTCATGTTAGGTGATGTGATGTCAACTTGAGTTTAGAAGTTAAAACATGAAAGTGTTCTAGTGGGAGAGGCTTAGTGAATATGTCAACAAGCTGATCTTGAGAAGCTCTGATACCATTTTAAAGTTTGAAAGATTGTATATTAAACGGTGTGTAATTAAGTAAAATGGTCCGCCTTACATAGCTAGACAAGACCTGATATACAAGTGACCTATAATTATGGACCTATGCCCATTGGACTTATACTCTCACAATATTCTAACAATACATAAGACTCTCATTTGATAAGAAAACCTTATAAAATAAGTAAATATAACCCTAAATTACAGTTCCAAAAATTACCTTAAAAAAAAAAACTTCTAACTATGACAATATCTCATCCTTCATCAGCTAAGAATTGGAATTCAAAAGCAAGTATTCTTCTTGTACCTTACAAATACGGTAAACTTTTGTCTCCACTCGGTGCAGGATTACTACAAAATGAACACTTGATGATTGTCCATTTCTTATCCATTAGAAATTCATGATGTCAAATGGTCAAAGTTTGAGACTGAAAAACTACCATAAATATTGAAGATAACATACATTCATGCAGTGAACTGAAACCAGAAAATGGCTTTCCTATCATTACTGTCACAGCAATGGTGGCAAGAGCTTCATGGAGTGACAAAGTTGGCTCTTTTTCTTTATACTCTTCTCTTACCTTTCTTATTTCTAAGACTCCGAAAATTAGGTGACAAAGGCAAACTTAACTTGCCTCCATCACCTCCAAAGTTGCCAATAATAGGCAACCTCCACCAGCTTGGTACACTACCTCACCGCTCTCTTCGAATGCTATCAAGTAAGTATGGCCCTCTAATGCTCTTGCACTTGGGCCATGTTCCAACTCTTGTGGTTTCATCTGCAGAGATGGCTAGAGAAATGACGAAAACCCATGATATTGCTTTCTCAAATAGACCAAAAACCACAGCTGCCAATATCTTTTCTTATGGATGTATAGATGTGGGATTTGCACCCTATGGTGATTACTGGAGACATACGAAAAAAATTGTTATTCTTGAGCTTCTAAGCCTGAAAAAAGTGCAATCGTTTCAGTTTGTAAGGGAAGAAGAAGTAACACTACTTGTCAATCAGATACATGCATGTCTCAGTAAAGGTCCAGTTAATCTGAGTGACATGTTGCTTGCTATTTCCAACAATATTACTTCAAGATGTGTTCTTGGAAGTAAGTTTGGGGAAAAAGATGGTAAGAGTACATTCGGAGAGTTATCAAAAAAGATGATGATGCAGTTTACGGCTTTTAGTTTTGGAGATTTCTTTCCTTCTTTGGGATGGATGGATAATTTAACAGGCTTGGTTGCAAGTTTGAAAGCATCTTTAAGAGCGATGGATGCATTATTTGATCAACTGATTGAAGAGTATAAGATGCTGAACGTGGATGAAGATAAGAAAGACTTTATGCATATTCTCCTCAAACTTCAAAAGGAGGGTATGCTTGAAATTGAGCTTACCAAGGAGAATCTCAAAGCAGTCATACTGGTATATATATCTCTCTCTCTTATTGCACACAAGAATACCCTATCACACTTAGCCTTCTAAAGCTATAATGTTTGAATAAGTCTAGGGATACTACTAGTTCCACAACTATTTTAACATGACAGTTTGTAAGTGGTAAAAAATAAAAGTGATGTTAATATTAGCTTTCATGTAAAACTAACTGTTCACTACTCACACCTTATCATCTCAATAAATTATTAAAAGAAAATTGTGTCCATAACAAAGTTGATAATTTTTTTATAATTTGCAGGACATGTTTGTGGCAGGAACTGAAACTACTGCAACAACACTAGAATGGGCAATGGCAGAACTCATTAAAAATCCGAGTATGATGAAGCAAGCCCAGGAAGAGGTAAGAAGAGTAGTGGGGAAGAAATCAAAACTAGATGAGACTGATATCACCCATTTGCAGTACTTGAAATGTATCATTAAAGAAACTTTGAGACTACATGTACCTGTTCCACTTTTAGTTCCTCGTGAAACTTCAACCAATGTAAAATTGGGGGGTTATGACATTCCTTCGAAAGTGACAGTTTACGTAAATGCATGGGCAATACAAAGGGACCCAAAACTTTGGGACCAGCCAGAAGAGTTTCTACCAGAGAGGTTCAACAAAAACCCAGTTGATTTCAAAGGTCATGACTTCCATTTCATCCCATTTGGTAGTGGGAGAAGGGGTTGCCCAGGAATAGCATTTGGGAGTGCAGCAGCTGAATATGTGATTGCTAATCTTTTATACCATTTCAATTGGAAATTGCCTGGTGATGAAGTTATGAAGGACCTAGATATGAGCGAGGAATATGGAATGACTGTTCATAGGAGATTTCCTCTTCTCCTAGTACCAGCTTTGTACTCTCCAAATTAAGAACTAAGAAGTCAAAGTTGTCGTTTTGTTATTTCTCTTTTTCTTGTTTTATTTTAGTAGACATCAATGTTGTTAATGCTTGAATAATTCAGAACAAAATAAAACTTCACGATGTACAAGGTTATTAGAAACATATGAAGGATGGGAATGATTTGAGTTCTTTATACTTGATATTATTGGTGAGAATGTCATGGTGTGTGGCAAAAAAATGTGGTTGCAAAAGAATTGATGTAATATTCACTAAACAGACTAAATGCAATTGGAGCTTTTTCAAGTTGTTTCTATAGATTAGATTGACCTAGTACACACTTAATGTTTGATATCCAAATTGTACGTCTAGTAGAATCAAAATAGTGTTTTTAAGATACGATTTCGATATACCTTGAATAATATTAATATTTTGCCTTAGAGATATCCATATCTTAAGTTTGATATCCAAACTGATATGTAGAACTAAAATCATGTATATTTCTACATAATATGAACAAGATTATATTTTTGCTATAAAGGTGGATGTTTGATATTCAAACTCTCTAAATCAAATTTGAGTATAAATTTATTTACTAGTGGAAGATTAATGAGTTCTTTCAATATTTTTGTGTAAGAGATTAAATGAGTTCCACAATTTAAAATTGAGGAAAAACAAATAGTCATTGCCGCTTCCAATCAAAATATTTTTCTTTAACAAGTTTTTCTTTGATTAAAAAAGATTATTTTTTATTTATTGGTAAATATTTGAGGCTTAATTAATACATTCATTAGTAACGGATATCTCTATTAGTAAAAATTTGGAGGCCTTTTTTCATTGGGGACCTTAGGTAGTTGCCTATTTGCCTCATCCATTGAGCCGACGCTGTCCATCAGTCCATGTCATGGCAGATGAGTTGAATTCTTCTAATAATTTTACAGGACATGGATGGAGTTATCCTATTATCTTTGGAGTGTCGGTTGCATCTTGGGTGGACGTGGAACTATGCAGGGTATATTTGGAAATCTTTAGTAGTAACGTTAATATGGTTGTGATGGATTAAAACTGGATTTATGCTTACATTTGAAGTGTGATATAGGGTGAGGCACTGTTTCAAACTCATGAGAATTTGGAGCACCTAGCCATGATAAAGTGGGTGCTTGGCCCATGGCCCCAGCACATGTTGAAGAGAGTAAGTGATAGTGTGATGATACCAATTCTTAAGTTTAAGCTTTTGAGAGAATTGATAATTTATCATGGTATCAAGAGAGAAGATCCTAGGTTTTCGATCCTTGACTTTACTATATTTCTCATTTAAAATGTTAAAAATCTCACGTGTTAGGTCTCACTTATTAAAAGAGAGTTTAAGCCCACACATGAGAAAGAGTGTGAGAACAATAGTTAAATTATTAAATTCACAATTTATTAAAAGTTTTAATTTTTGGGAAAATTAGTAATTTAAAAAGGAGATTATCCATGAGAAGCATTGAGATTTTGCTATTTAGGCTGGTTACATAGTGAATGGTCTTTCTGTGTGCCATTGCTGACAATTTTCTATCTTTACATAACTGAAGGATGCTGCAGAAGAATCTGAGAGTTGTATATATATACTGGACAAAATTAATCTAATGTTAAGATTTCAATTCTCTTTATGAGGCTCTTGAGTGAATGAAGTGATGTTTCATTCTATACTCACATGCTTGCAAAGTATAATTTAATTAGATTTCTCGTCTCTCCCATGTGTGTATTTGATTTTTAATGCTATTTTTCCAGAGAAAAAGTGAATTTGTTACCCTTCTTGGCTTTCCTGAGGGGGAAAAAGTGAATTCGTAGAAAAGACTTGGACAAACTTTAATATTTTCTTGGTGTATATATATATATAAATATATATATATTTATATATATATTTATATATATATTGATGTTGCAAGGTCTCGAGCATGAATTGCGTTGGATAAGACTTGTTGAAATGGTACATTGGGTATGTCCACAAAAATCTTCAATACAACAAGAGTTGTGGACCATCAATATAATATGGCCACATCTCCCCAATCAAGTGACCATACAAGACCATTGGGCAGGTGCTCATATTACATGACAACAAACTCAACATCACTGAAATTTTTTTTATAAAAAAAATTCACAATATTCTTTATTTGCAAGACATTGAAGGCAAGAGAGGCAATTTTATACTACGGGCACTTTTATAATAGTCAAAACATATTAGCTTAAATAGCTTGTTCTTAATTATTTTAAACACCCAAATATTGTCTTAATTTGTATGATCTGACACACTTCTTTGGGGTGGTTCATACATGAATAAATAAAGAACCTCTAAAAGCAATATATTAAAGTTTTAACATCATTTTTATGAGAAATATAAAAATTGAAAAAAAAATTCATTATTTTTTTTTCAAATAAAAAGTTTTTAAAAATACTTCATAAATGAGTGATCTTAGGGCATCCGTTAACATTTTCCTTTATCAAATAATAAATTGAAAATTTGATTTTTTTAGAGTTATTATGACTCCAAATCTATATAATAACTAATAGTCAAAACGTTTGACTTTTTGTTGACATTTCCTTATTATGCCATGTGGTTGCATAAATTTGTGCCACCTCTATATTTAAAAACACAAAAAAATGTGTCTGTTCATTTGGCTGCTAAGCAAACCGTTTGAGTACTATTTTTACTACTATTGGTGTTCAGTTGCACTGTTCCACTGGGTAGTTACCAATTTTACACCATTCTGTATAAGTTATTTATGATATATTTGTATAAGTTATTTATTCATTCTTCATCCTCTTTTTCTTCTACCTTCTCTCCCTCTCTATATGCCTTATTTCCTATTTCCTATGACAACCTTGAAACAAATCCCACTACAAGTTTAGATTGTTTAGTAATATTTGCAATAAGAATTATTTAGGAACTAATTCCTTCTCTTTACGGATTTGCAGGATTTTTTTTTTCAAAATAGCACTGAATCTTAAACAATTTCGTTAGTTAGCACGTTTTCAAAACAATTTAGCAAACTAACATCTTGAGTGCAAGGGACTCGATTTTTTTGTGCTAAATCGAGTGTGACGAACTCGAGTTCCATGAAACTTGAGTCTTCAAGACTCGATTTCCCTCAGATATCATTGAACCAAAGACCTAAACTCAATGAAACATCATCAAAACCCAAAGACCCAGAGAAGAAAATGAAGGAATTAGAGGAAAACCTTCGCCTGGAGCTTTGTCACTGCTGCCGCCTCCTCCTGGAACCTTCGCCATCGCTGCCTGGGTTCAGTCTGAGCCGAACGGTTTGGGTTAGGGAGATCTGGGTTTGTGGGTTTGTTCCTTCTTCGTTTGGTCTGGGTTTCTTCCTTCTAGTTTGTTTTCCTTCTTGGTGTAGTTTGGGTTTCTTGCTTCTGGTTTTATGGAATTCGAGTTTGTAATGCTCGATTTCCATGCATAGAACTCGAGTCTGTAATGCTCGATTTAGCGCACCAAACTCGAGTTCCTTGCACTCGAGATGTTAGTTTGCTAAATAGTTTTAAAAACGTGCAAAGTAATGAAATTGTTTGAATTTTAGTGTTATTTTGAAAAAAAATCCCGGATTTGCAATATGAATTACTCAGGAGGCAAGCAATTCATTCTCTTATTATGACAAGAAAAGTCCACAACAACTTCAAAGGTTAGATTCTGTTCTTTTATGTTAAACCTTCGATCTCTCCCTTCTATTCCTAAATTTGCAACCCCTTTCTTCCCTACATCACTATCATGACCATCAAATCAGACCTTAAACTACAAGACTGCAACCCTATCTTCCTTATATTCCTTATGACTCTTAAAGATTACAAACCTCTCCAATACATTAACTATTTAGTCAAAACCCTCTCTAATATGTGAAATTATAATATAATCTCAAGTATTTGTTTTGCTTTGACCCAATTACAGAGACAATGGCGTGAACACTAATCTATGTAAGGATGTCAATTTTTCTTTGATTTTTTTTTGGGGGTATTTTCTAATTGTTTTTGCCGTGATAAAAAAAGATTTAATTTTGATCAAAACTATAGAGGCAAAGTAAAAAACTTTGAAACAAACAAAATTTCTATTGCTTTATTTATTTATTTGGGTAGGTAGAGGAATTCTGATGATGGGCTTTGTTGTTGATAGAAATAGATATTTGAATAACCATTTTGAACAATTCAGAAACTACAAGATGGGATTCGTCTAATTTCCTCAGGGCGAGTCCTCCAATGACCAGCGGTCGCACAACAAATTCAAGGTTTTCTTTCCTCTTCATATTATAGATTTATGTTCCTGTTAATTGTTTGATTAAATTTGCTATATATGATATAGTGTAATTTGAAAAGGTTGGCCCCCTTTTTTTCCACCATTGTTTTTTGAAGACGTTTAATTGCTTTTGGAAAGCAAATGGATTTTGCTTTTTAGTGAGATATTGCATGGTCAACCCAAGCTAAATGGTACAGTGAAATTTGAAACCAGTTCAATTTTCGTTATGGATCATTTTTGAAGTTTTTTCTTCACTTTTGTCAATGTTCAATGGTAGTGTGGCATTTTTTTGGGTGTATTCATGCTGTAAAATATTCTTTTCATTCCCATTTAGAACATGTACACCACATGTAACATGTTTGACAAAAACTCTCACTCAAAATTGAAACTTACCAAATAACACCGTTTGAAATCCCAACCAAGGTAGCGGTAACTTGCACCCAAATTGTTTTGAGGGCTATGAATGGATTGTAGCCAACTTGCTCAACTTTTTTCAAGCAGAAGGTTGTAGGTGTAGTTGATTCTGTGGGGTCGAGGTGGAAGATGCTCTTCCTGCCGTCTGGGGCTGTTCCAAAATTCAGTCGGTCTGACAGCATGACATGATGGAATGTGTGTTCAACAGCTAGCCTTCTTTCGCTGAACTCATGGATTGGGCTTGGGATAGGGACCAAAAAACATGCGAACTCACTACCATGCTATCATGGGTACTGTGGCAATGAAGAAACAAGATTCACCTTATATTATGTTGCAGTGAGTTCCATTAAATCTTATAATTGCATACTTGAACTTGTGATGAACAATTCTATGATATAGCTGAGAAGAGCATCAATTTTTTATTTGTATGTATAGAATTTTGTCTTATGCACAAATAATTGTAAGATGGATTTGTATTTGTTTAAGGGAGCAACTAGCTTGTGCTAACCAAAAGGAATGAAATCATACAATGGGCTGTTATGTATATTCTAATTATGCTTAAGAAACAAAAGCACATAAGGATGGGCTGTTATATTTATTCTAATTATGCCTTTTGTTCTAATATATAATGTTTATTCTAATTATGCTTTTGTTCACCCCATAATTGTTTGTAACTCATACCTCTCCGTTTTATAATTCTGCAGTTCATAGCTTTATTTTTATTTGTTGGGTTCTAATTTGGAAAACCAATTTTACTGCCAATTTTGATTGTGTTTGATAGGCCACAAACGGATTGACCCCTTGTGATTGAAATTAATTAATTAATTAGTCAAGTTATTAATTAATCAATTTATCATGCAAATGTGTGGTAGCACAAACAAATCACCAATAAACTAATTATGCAGTGGAAAATAAATAACACGGTGATTTGTTTATGAATGGGGAAAACCTAACGGCAAAAATCCCATCGGGTGATTTTCAGGTCACCACTCCCAAAACTCCACTATTATCACAATAAGCAGTTATAAGTAAAGGAATCCCAAGTACCTTACTAACCTACAGTTGAACCCTTACCCCAATACCCAATTGGACTTGTTCTGTAATGACAGTTCCCCCTTTTGATGCACGGCTCCCAAGTACGTGACTAACCAATTTGATGCGCGGATCCCAGTACGCGGCTTACTTCTTTGCACGAATCCAAGTACGTGACTAACTCCACAACAATTCTTTGATTGTTGTAGTTGATTTGCAGCAGCTTCACATAAAAACACCAATAAGATCTTCAATGTTGGTGCAAGAGACTTTACTTGGTTACAGAACCCAAAGGCGTACAAGAAACGCAGCAAGAACTCTTTCTTCTATAGTAAGAGGCTAGGGTTTCAAAAAGAAAACCTTATGAAGCTCTCTAGGGTTAGGTTTTTCTTTTTCCACCTCCTTTAAATAAGAGCTTAATGGGCTCTCCTATTCCAAATAGGTTTACACAAACCTTGGGCTTTCTTAGTCCAATAAGAATTATACAAACCCACAAACCTTGGGTTTTCCTAGTCCTATAAGGATTATACAAACCCATAAACAAATAGCCTTTTAGAATAAAAACGTTGCTGGCTATAATCTGAATCTCGTAAGCTCGATCGATCGGGACATCTGTTGAGCTTCTGTCGAGGAGGTATCAAGACCTGCAGATTGCACTTTTCTTGAGCAGTTCTTGAGTAATCTTCATGTCTTCAATTTAACCACTTGTAATGATCATCTTAAACCTACTTAGATTTACCCAAATACAAGTAAAGTGCGTTTTGTCAAAGGATATGCCAATCACATAGAAATATGTCCCTAACAGTGTTTGTGGTTTTGGATCCCTAAGCTTAATTCTGACACCATGAAATGAAGCAATTTGAAGGCCTGCCCAATTGTCACCACCAATATATATGGGTACCTTTTTTTCTCATTCTTACTCTGATTGGAAGACCAGCAATTTAGTTTTTTATTTTTCGTTGGATTTTCAGTTTTGACAGATATATATCATTTTCTCAATCCAAAAAAAAATTCTTACTCAAATGGAAATTCATCCTATATGGATGAATGGAAGGTACACCTAGCATTCAAAACTAATTGACTATTGCAAGTTATGCTATGACTACATTTGACCTTAGGCAAAACTTTGTTGACTTTGGATCCTAGGGCAGGGATGTGATGCCCATGTTGTTGAAGGTACATAGCAAAAAAAAAAAAAAAAAAAAGAGTTTTTGAAGCGGATGCTAAAGACATAAATTGAGAAGTTGCTGTTGCTTCCAAGGCAATTGATGAAGGACCATGGCCAAAGATGACTACTTATGTAACCATTCTTGATTATACTTCTTATTTGTCAGTTTTAATTTGATGTAGAAAGAAAACGTTATTGTAACACCCCGACCCAACTTTATAGTTAAACTATGTGTTTGAGTGGTTAAGTATTATTAATATTTTAAGCCACTTACTTTCTAAAATTAATATAAGAGTATTTAATAAACATATTATTTTATAATGCCATTGAATAAGAATTGTAAAGATTATAAATAATTGAAATGGCTATTTGTATTATAAATATGATGCATGAGATATTATAGTAGAAATTCCACTCACATGCAACCAATGGGAATTCAACACAAGTAATATCAATGTACCATGCATGTTGACAAACCCAAAGACCAAGACTTGGCCTGCCATGCAATGAACAAGCTCCACCTCACCTCTTCTTTGACTTTCTCAAACAACTAGAACATCGAAGAAGCCTATCTATTCCCACGGGTAAACACAAATCAGAATTTCCTCACCTCACTTTACTCTCTTTTCTCTTAAGGAAAGAGCTAGGAAGCAAGGTTTTGAAACTCGGACCGGACCGTATGGTCCGACCGGGAAAACCTTGAACTGCTCCTCTTTGCGGTTCTTTTAGCCTCAAGAACCCCTCTATGGGAAAAAAGCAGGGACTCGTGCGAACCACGGTCGGACCTCACGGTTCTGAGAACCGTGATCAGACCTCTTCTCACTGTTCCCTACTTCCCTTTGAATCTGAACCTTAAAAAAAAAAAAAAAAAAAAAAGAAGAAGAAAAAAGAAAAAAGAAAAAAGAAAAACAAGCTTTAAATTCTGCTCCTTTCAGAGTAGGAGTTGATGGTGGAGAGGGCCGATTGTTGGAGCGAACGATCTTTGTAGAGGAGATCGAAGGAATGAGGGATTCCAACGGAGGAGGAAGGACGGCTGCTGCTGAAGCTTGCGTCTGAGTCTCGTGATTGGTTGAATTGACGGAACTGCCATTTTTTCCCCCTAAAAAATGGTGGTCCAAAAGAACCAGATCTGAAGTCACAGCTCACTATGGACTTCGTTCTTCACAGCGCAGCTCCACAGTGGACTAGATGACATCTTTACTTTGTGATTTTGGTCTAAGAGGAAAGAAGAACAAGAGATTTCATAGAGAGAGAGAGAGAGAGAGAGAGAGAGAGAGAGAATGGGTTCTGCAAAATGGTGTTTGAGCGAGAGAGAAGCTTTTTTTGTTTTTCAAAGGCAATGTTGAATCTGTTGATACTTCATTTTTCAAAGCCACGGTTAGATCAGATGCTCAAATGCCTAACAGCTAGCCACCTTGAAACTTTAAACCTTGAGATTTGGAATTATCATTTATAACCCCTTTAAAATTGTACCGTTCCTAATCTGTTCAACCAGAAGACATGATTTAGTCTAAGGCAGCTTTTTCAATTTTTTATTCTTTACTTTAGTCATTTTTCTGGTCTGCCGTAGCATCTTTTAATTTTTTATTCGTTTCTTTAGTCATGTCTTCTGTATGTGGCAGTGTTTAGTCTGTTTCTTGTCCTGTAGCCTAGGCGGATAGGCCTGTTGTGGTTGATAAATAGTTAAAATATTTTAATGGTATAAATCATGACTTTTAAAGATATTGTTATGTTGACTAATGTACAAATTTATTAAAATATTATAAATGATAAGAAAATATCTATTTAAAATCTATATTAAACTATGAAAAATACATTTTATTTTTAGTAGTCTCCGAATACTTGAATTTTTTTAAATGTTTAGTCAAGATTATTAATTTTTATGCATTAATTTTTATTTATTTCATATTAATTAATTATTAAATTAATTATTACATCATCACGGTTCGACCTCGGTTCGACCTCAAAAACCTTGAACCCCTCCTTTTTACGGTCCAATGAACAGTCCGGGTCTGAAAACCTTGCTAGGAAGCTCCCTTGGGTCTTTCTCTCAAACCCACGGGTCAACACCTCAAAAGGAAAATAACACTCCATCTTATTTCTTCTTCATACTTTCTCAAAGAAACTAGAAGACTCAAATACTCTCTCAAGCTCTTTACCTCTCATACTTTCGGGTCCAGCCACTAGGAAAGGGAAATCCTTTCATGCAAGAGTGATTCTATGTCTATTTCCCTCAAGAACCATAAATTTGGTAAGGGTTTTAGCTACTCTCATCTTAGAATCCATGATTTCTTTAAAGAATTTTAATAATGGTAATTTGTGGTTTGTGAAATTAGGAAATCATGAACTTGTAAGTCTCTCTATATATATATATATATATATATATATATATATATATATATATAGTGTTTTAAGAAGCTTAGAAGCTGTGTTGGTGATTTGTTGAAGGTAGGTTAGGGTTTTTACTAAATAATGATTGTATATGATTAAGGAAGTAAGAAAAAGTTAGGATGAGTACTTTTGATGTTACTGCTGGGATTTTTGTTGTATTTAATTTTGCTATAAATGGTTAAATGACTATATATAAATGTTTTCTAACATGTCTAATGAGTGTATAAAAAGCCCCATATGATAATAAGACTATTTGCAATCATTTTATGATTTTACAAGAAAATGTTTCAGAGCTGCCTCTGTAACAGATTCTGTGTTTACGCATGATAAATTATGTATTAAATTGTATACAGTGAATTTGGATGCTAGGGATATTTCCTATGAAATATAAGACACTTATGGTTGTAATGGAAGTGGTCTCACAGCATTTGGATCTATATAAAAATAATGGTTTAATTTCTAAGTTGCATGAAATTCTGTCAGGACAGATTTGAGCACGTTGTCTTTTATGATTTTTAGTAAATCATGGTTTCATGATTTGACTCCGAAATTTTTATGGTATATATTAGACATACAGGGGAGTGGTTCTGTAAAATTTCATGACATTTGGATGTGTATGAACACCCCATTGTATTTTACAAATGGGGCATATGCTGCTGAAATGAGCAGTGAATAACATATGCTACACTTGACTTTGAGGATTTAATTCTAAAGTTAGGGTGAATGTTTTGAGCTATAATTTAATATGCTTATCTTTTGGTATGTCTAGATCATAGATTAATTTTGTATAACTTGGTTCAAGATTTAGTACTCAAAGAAGGGGTTCTAAACCATTCAACTGTTGTTTTTATGAAGCTATTTTATTCATGTTGTATGTTGCCTTGTGTAAGTTTATGCATGCACCCTTGCTTCCAATTTCAAAGCACCTTTTGAAATGAAGTTGACTTCTAGAGATATGTTATTAATATGAGAATGCTGGTTTTTCTTTAGTTTGGTATATCATTTGTTGATGTGTGCATAATATATTTGTGGGAATCTCATTGAGGTGGGATAAGGATTTCCTTGATTATAAGAGATAGGCTTTGAGATAAATGTGTAAATTTATGATAAGGAATAATTGATAGTAATAAGCTTCGATATTTGGTTTAGGTGTTACTAGTTCCCAAGTTTAAGTCATGAGGTTATTTTAAAGTATATTATGCATTAAAAGGTTTTTGATTAGAGATATGGCATATAATCATGTTTCAGACAAATATATGTTCGTGAGCTTTCGAAACCCTGTATATGATTTAAGCATATTGATGCTATTACTAATTCCACGAACATGATGTTTAAAGAAAAGAATGGAAATGCTATTATTATGAAATGTTATGCAAAATAAGAAATTTCAGTATGATGTATAAGTATGAAATGTTTTCGGGTTATGTCCTCTGATGATCTGAACGCTGCTAGTAGGGGTTTAATTATTGGCTTTCCATGGAAAATGTTATTTGATTAGCCATTAAGTGGGACTGGCTCTGCTGTACCCGCCCTTGTTGGTTACAGCCAACTTGTGGAGGAAGTCAACCGACTCCCATGGTTGAAGATATGTATTATGATGTGATCCCGGGAATACTTGGCATTGTGGGGAATGCTGGATGCCTAGCACTGTGGTGCTAGAAGCCTCCCAAATAAGTACAGACTTATCAGATGTGGACTAACCAATATGTTATGGATAGCTATATTATGTTATTGATCATGAGAGAATTATTTTGTTTAAATGCATTATGAAAAGTTGAAAGCTCTCATGAAAAGAAGAAGTTTATGATGAAAAGAAAAGCTGTTCTTTAAAGATAAAAGTTTCTGAAGTTCTGTTGTGCTTTAAAGATAAAGAATCTGATGAAAAGGTTTTAGTCTTCTGTAAAGATAAAGCTTCTGATGAAAGTACAAGTTTATGTTAAAAAGTTACCAATTATCTTATTTAAGTTAAAATGATTATTTTGTAATGAGAATACATATATATTGATTTTAAACAATCAATATTATATTTGGTGATTTTGTAAGAAATGAAATAAATTAAATCCTAAAGGTTTTGGTAATATTATTCTGATAAGAAAAGGGAGAACAATTATTTTCCTATGAAAAGCGTATAAGTTATTATTATGAATAGTGTAAAATACTATGCATGAAAAGATGTTCTCCTATCTGAATATTCATAGAATGAAATGATTTGATTTACATGCATCCTTATTAAATTCTCATATATCTTACCTTTACTGAGCTGTGTAGCTCACCCCTTTTACTCTTTCAGTCAACAGGTTTTATTTTGAAGCAGAGAGAGCCTTAGTCGAGTTTTGGAAGGAGCTAGTTTTAGTTTTAATGTATAGATCCCAAATTAGCATTTGATGTTTAGCTTTGTAGTATTGTGCATTTTAGGATCTAATGAAAGTTGTGTACCTTAAAGCATTAAGAGAAGTATTATGTGAAATTTAGAATTTGAATAACTGGTGGATTATGTTATTCTTTGAGTACAGTGTAGATGCTCTGAATATCAAGTGAAAAGTTATATCTCAAAAAGTATAGAAACAAGAATGAAAAGAAAGAGGGAAGCTTTTGTAAAAGTTTTAAAAGTTAAGTTGGTTCTTGTTAATATCAGGTTTAAACTTGATATTAGCATGCCGGTCATGGTCACAAATCCGGGTAACGAGTTTGGGGCGTGACAGTTATTGTCTACAAATTTTAAGATTGATTTTATTTTTTATTTCTAATAAATATCCAAGAAAGACAAATGGCATTTTTGCATTTTGCTAATTTGATTGAACAACCAATGATGAACTTGCTGCACTTGAGACTTGGGACGTTAAATGTGATACTATGTTGGTATATTCATTGATATAGTTCATCTGTTGCTTTATAAATTTTGAGAGTTCCCTACATTTTATCTATTTTTGTGAGATTTCTATATAAGAACTTTTAGGGTGGGTGGATAAGGTCCATGGTCTCACCATATACATTTTCTTTATTAGTGAGCAGATAATTCAAGTATTTGCAAGCATAAGATTGAAAGAAACAACAGGTTTGCTTTGTTAGTAGTAGTAATCTCTTAAGTATGGCAAAAAATCTGAGTTCTTTATACTTATACTTATGGATATTATAGGTGAGAATGTCATGACGTGTGTCAAAGTATGTGGTTGTAGAAGAATTGATGTAATATTTCCAAAACAGACTAAATGCTATTGGAGTTTTTTCAAGTTGCTTCTATAGATTAGGATCGACTTAGTACACACATAATGTATAGGACTTACTTAAGCACATGCACCCTCATGTAGCAAACACCCTCACAAGTAAGGCCATACGGTTCACAGAATTATTTTGGTATATAAAACTAAATATGTCTGAATTTTTTATTTGTTTAAATATGTAATTCGAAGAATTTAGGTGATGTGGTAGTCTAAAATTTTTTACATCTTCAAATGCATGAGCAAAACATTCCAAGATTCCATGTTATCTTTATACATCTTTTTACAACTCATCTCCTAAAGAGTTAAGACTTGAAATATATATATAACTAAAGAGCTGCATTAAATAAAAAAAAAAAAAAAAAAAAAAAAAAAAAAAAAAAAAAAAAAACTATCAAAAGCCAACATGCAGAAGCAACTCTTCAGAATGTGTTTGTTGGGGATCACAATTTGACTCTCTACAATCACTCTAAAAATAGGCCCGCATGGTGTGATGTTGAAGGCCATAAAAGATTTGAACATGTCTTTCTCATCACCAATTAGTTTTGAGGTAGAATGACATAGTTCGTAGTCCAACAAATGGTATTAGAGCCAAGGTCATGGGTTCAAGTCATTGTGAGGGAGAGATTGTTGGGGGACCACAATTTGACTCCCTACAATTACTCTAAAAATAGGTCTGCGTGGTGTGATGTTGAAAGCCATAAAAGATTTGAGTATGTCTTCCTCATCACCAATTGGTTTTGAGGTGGAATGACAGAACTCACGGTCTGACAGTGTTAAAATTGCATCGAGAATTATCAAAAAGCCAAAATGAAATTTCTAATTCCTTATCATCAATTGGTTTTGAGGTGGAATGACACAGCTCACGGTCCGACAGTATTGAAATTGCATCGAGAATTATCAAAAAGCAAAAATGAAATTTCTAAATTCTTGTTATTCGAAAGAAAAATTCAACCTAATCTTGTTTTGTTAAGTCAATTATTGGAATCTCTTTCTCAACTGTATATGATGAAGTAGAAGAAATTTGAGGTATATGGAGTTTTAACAGTTTTTAAGAAATTTTCACTTCTCAAAGTACCAATTACTTTCCAAATATAATCAATTAGAAGTTATGGTTGTTGTTGTTTGTTATTTCTTTTTTTCTTGTGTTACCTTAGAAGATATTTTAATGCTTGAATAATTTCAGGATAAAAATAAATTTCCGGATGGTCTAAGTTATATATTGAAATTGCATGAAGGATAAGAGAAATTTTAGTTATGAAATGCGTGAGAATGTCACGGCCAGCGGCCAGGCAAAGAATTAGATGCTTCTGTACTATTTCCAAAAAAAAAAAAAAAAAACATCAATTGCTATTGGAACTTATTGTTGCTACTTATAAAATCTAGAATTACCTGATTCTCCAAAAAAAAAAAAAAAAAAAAAAAAAAAAATCTAGAATTACCTAGAACACACCCAATGTAGGTCTTAAGAAGATGGACTCTTATGATTGCAAGCAATGATAGGACCACAAAAACTTACACAATTTTTCCACAACTCTCATGTAACGAGTTTTGGCAAAAGTTCTATACCATATTTTCTCATCTCACGTAAGCTTTAACAATTCCAGTCATACAATTCACATGATGTTTAATTATGTTAATCAAAGATGGTGATTGACAAGCTTAAAAGAATCAAGACTTGAAAGCGCATTTGCTTGTGTCGTGGAATCTTGAGCAGTAAAACCCCAGCATTTGATGCTAAACCAGTCACGTCCATGTGCCTCCAATTCTATAAATGTGTCTCCAAAGTCTAAAGAGCTACAGATTCACGGGGGAAAAAAACTACGTAACAATACAGAAAACAACATTTGTGGCCAAAACCTACTTAATTATAAAGATTAGAAAAGAGGGGATCCATAAAACAAGCTGGGGATATTAATGATAAGATGTTCATAATTTGGTATGTAGGTTTAAACTTCTACAAGCCCACACGTGTTTCGCATTCATAACCTTGCATCTGACTATTTTTCTGTTAAATATATTAGCAACGCAATGTGTTATATCATGTTGTATATGTTAGAGTGGATGCGGAAGGGGAAGCATAGAATAGGAATACCGAGAACACGAGGGTTACGTGGTTCAGTCTTGTCGGCTTATGTCCACGAAGGAATTTCTTAAGGGTTACATCTTTATTATTGTGTAAGAGTGTAGTACAATACACTGTGTTACAATGAACCCTAACATGAGTATATATAGGCGACTAAACCCTAGACTGCTAGTACAAGTAGGAGTGGGTTTGGGCCTATTACATTGGGCTAATATGTCTAATATGTCTAATATATCTCTAACACCTTCCCTCAAACTCAAGGCGGAAGCTCGATAAAGGCTTGAGGTTGGATAAGCATGAGAAGATCCCTTGAATATGCCTTGAAGAATGCCTTTGAAGAAACCATGGTGAAGAATGTGCCAATTGATCAATTTTGGAGCTTCAAATGAAGAAACGGAGTCCAAAATTTGAATCTATGCGGTGAAAAACTGAGTAAAATAGGCCTTTTCCGAAATTTGACTTTTGGTCAATGGTTAACGCAAGAAGTCAAAGTCAACTTAAGGTTAACACTAAGCAAAAGTCAACGGGCAGTCAAAGTCAACGGCCAGTAACAGTGAAGGTCCACGGGTTAGATCCGGAAGTCTGGGTTGGGTCGTTCCAGGTCAGCAAAGTCAAAGTCAAAGATGACATGGAGACTCGCTGACGTGGCTAGGGTTGACATCATCTAATGACGTCATAATAAGGCTAATGTAGTTTTTGGCGTGTGGCTAGAGCGTGACGGTGATGGCATGTGGTAAAAACTCTGGGGGCGTGTGTAGGCGCGTCTGAGTGAGATAGATGCTCAGACTTCACTAGTTTGGCAGATCGGCGGGCTACGAGGTTGTTAGGGCAGTGCGTGTTACTAGAGGAGGATCTGCTCATGAGGAATCCGAGGCAGTGCGTGGAGAAGTCCACCGAAACAACGGTAGCATGTGGGGGCGCCTGTGGCATTCGGTGGAGGCCAGACCTCTGGGTTTTTCTCGCCGTATGCCGTGGAGCACGTCTATATGATTGGATTCATCAGGCGAAGGCTTGCTTTGCACAAATCTAATAGGGGAGGCATGACATGCTTGAGAGATCAGAGACATGGTGGCGAGATAGCAACGATGGTTCTGTGGGAGCTATGTGAAGCTGTGGAGTCCAGATCTATGGGCAAGCAACAACACTGTGGTGAATCTGTGTTGTGCACGTGGGAAATTTCTTTGCCATGTAGAGATGTTTGTTTGATGCCAAAAACAAAGTTTGGCTCTGATACTATGTTAAATATATTAGTAATGTGATGTGTTATACCATGTTGTATATGCTAGAGTGGATGCAGAAGGAGAAGTATAGAATAGGAACACCGAGAATACAAGAGTTACGTGGTTCAGCATTGTTAGCTTACGTCCATAGAGAAATCTTTTAAGAGTTACATCTTTATTATTATATAAGAATGTAGTACAATAGTCTGTGTTACAATGAACCTTAACATGAGTATATATAGACGACTAAACCCTAGACTACTAGTACAAGTGGGAGTGGGCTTGGGCCTATTACATTGGGCTAATATGTCTAATATATCTCTAACATTTTCAAATCTTTCCATGTGTTTGTTGCTTTACTCATTTTTTGGATTTATGAATTGTAATACATTCCCAAATTTGAGAAGATTACTACAACTGTATACTCGTTGATTGTCCATGTCTAATCCATTTGAAATTCATTAATCATGTTGTCAAAATGTCGAAGTTTGTGACTGTTAGGGCTGCTATAAGATTGAAGATAACTTTGTTACTTTCATGTGGTGAACTGAAACTAGGAATGGCTTTCCTATCACTACAGTCACAGCAATGGTGGCAAGAGCCACATGGGTTGACACAGTTTGCTATTTTTCTTCTCTCTTTCGCTACCTTTCATATTGCTTAAACTCCAGCAGTCAAATGGCAATGGCAAACTCAACTTGCCTCCATCCCCTCCAAAGTTGCCAGTAATCGGCAACCTCCACCAGTTCAGTACACTGCCGCTCTTGCACTTGGGCCATGTTCCAACTCTCGTGGTTTCATCTGCAGAGATGGCTAGAGAAATGATGAAGACCCATGATGTTGTTTTCTCAAATCGACCCAAAACCACGGCTGCCAATATCTTTACTTATGGATATGCAGATATGTCATTTGCTCCCTATGGCAATTACTGGAGACATGCAAGAAAAGTTACTATTCTGGAACTTCTAAGCTTGAAAAGAGTGCAATCGTTTCAGTTTATAAGGGAAGAAGAAGTCAAACTACTTGTCAATCAGTTACATCATGCATGTGTCAGTAAGAGTCCAATTAATCTAACTGACATGTTGCTTGCTGTTTCAAACAATGTTACTTCCAGATGTGTTTTTGGAAGAAGGTCTGAGGTAAAAAATGGTAAGAGCACATTTGGAGAGTTATCAAGAAGGATGTTGATGCAATTTACAGTTTTTAGTTTTGGAGATTTCTTTCCTTACTTGGGATGGATAGATTATTTAACAGGCATAATTGCAAGTTTGAAAGCAACTTTGAGAGCATTAGATGCATTACTTGATCAAGTGATTGAGGAGCATAAGATCCTGAATGTGAATGATGATAAGGAAGATTTTGTGCATATTCTCCTCAAACTTCAAAAGAAGGGTATCCATGAAATTGAGCTTACTCAAGACAACCTCAAAGGAGTCTTATTGGTATCTCTTTTCTCTCATAGTTAAATAAAGGTTAAATAATTAAGTTTACCTTTTTTTTTTACTAGCTTAAATTTTTGTAATAATTGATAATTTGTTATGGTATCAGAACAAAGGTCTTTAGTTTGAACCTTGTTTTTACTTAACAGTTTAACTCCAATTTTAAATTAAAATTGCATATGTTAGGCCCCACTTATTAAGTGAGAGTTTCAATCCAAATTTGGAAAAATGTTAGAATAATAGATAAATATTTCAATTTAATATTTCCTATTAATAATTTTGGACAATTAGGTAATTTATCACTCTCCGATTGCACACACAACTTACTAAAGCTGTATTATTGTTTTATAATTTAGGACATGTTTGTGGGAGGAACTGATACCACTGCAACAATACTAGAATGGGCAATGGCAGAGCTCGTGAAAAATCCAAGTATAATGAAGAAAGCACAAGAAGAGGTAAGAAGAGTGGTGGGAAAGAAATCAAAAGTAGATGAGACTGATATCACTCAAATGCAGTACCTGCAATGTATCATTAAAGAAACTTTGAGACTACATACACCAATTCCACTTTTGGGTCCTCGACAAACTTCAGCT
Source organism: Notholithocarpus densiflorus (assembly GCA_030021035.2). NCBI lineage: Eukaryota > Viridiplantae > Streptophyta > Magnoliopsida > Fagales > Fagaceae > Notholithocarpus > Notholithocarpus densiflorus. The sequence continues at coordinate 2,107,990 of JARYZH020000050.1, forward strand.
AGTGTTAAATTGGAAGGTTATGATATTCCTCTGAAAACGACTGTTTATGTAAATATATGGGCAATACAAACAGACCCTAAACTATGGGACCAACCAAAAGAGTTTCTCCCGGAGAGATTCATGAAGAACCCAATTGATTTCAAAGGCCAAGACTTCCAATTCATCCCATTTGGTGGCGGAAGACGGGGTTGCCCTGGAATGACATTTGGGATTGCAGCAGTTGAATGTGTGATTGCTAATCTTTTATACCATTTCAATTGGGAGTTGCCTTGTGGTAGAAGTAGGATTGATCTAGATATGAGTGAGGTACATGGATTTACTGTTCATAAGAAATTTCCACTTCTCCTAGTACCAACTGTGTAATCTACATTATAATCTATTAAGAAGTCTTGGTTGGTGTTGGTCAATTGTTGTTATTAATATTAAATAAGTTAAGAGCAAAATAAAATTTCAGGATGTACTAGCTTACTGCAAACACATGATTACGATTAGCCATCACACGGAAAACTTGCTAAAGGTTTAGTGCATGAGGAGATCAGATAACAAACCAGAGGGACTTGTATAAATTTTTTGTTCCAAGATAATTCGGATGTTTGAGAAAGAAAGAAGTTGAGGGGGTGAGTGTGTATTCGGGTGAGAAAGCTAGGGAAAAAGGAGGGTGAGTAGATAAAGTATGAATGGCGGGGGTAGACACCCCATTTTAATTACCCTATATGACTATAGACTGTGTTCCCTGATGATACCATTAACGAGCCATCACTAAGAGACCCTGGTTAAGCGAGACTCGAGAATTCAAAATCTTTTTAAAACGCTACATATGTGTATGCAAGGTTGATCCTTGCTTACGCAGGTAGGAGTTTGTGTAGTTATTTATGGAAAATTTCTCTTGAAAATCCGATACAAACCTGATTGCATACCATTGGAAGAAGAGTTTGCACTAAGATTTTTAACTACAAAAGCCTCATTCATTCTCTTTTCGAGGCATAAGCAAACATCCTCGAAAATACTCATCGGAAATGCTATGAATGTGATTCCAGGATAAAAACAAGGATTTTATTATTCTTTTGAGTTCTTTCTTCTTTCTTGGCCAAAGCCTAAGCATGCAAAGTCTTCTTCCAATGGAAGGCGAAAACATTATATCTTCATTGCTACATGATTAAAGTAGGCTCCTCAGAGTGGTCTTCATAATAATGTGGCTTCAAAATACATGGGTGGAAGCTGGCCCATTCGGTCAAGCGGGTTTAGGTGTCTATCACATTCCCAAACTTGTATCCTAACTCCAGAATTAATGTTTGGTTTGTTAGACCATTACATTACATAGAGGGTCATGTTCAATTTCTAGACTAACTTAGTAGCAACTCTCATATCTCCGCCCAAATCCATTTGATTAGTGGCGTACACTATATCTAGGATAGGCCCACACTATATCATAACTGTTTTAAAAATGAGGGCACTCATAGTGGAGGAGTATTGGGTCACGGTTGGTAGGAGGTAGATTATGTATTTATTATTTATTTATTAGTGGGCGTTACATCCTCCTCCCTCCCCTAAAAAATTCATTCTTCAGATTGTGCGTATCTCAAATATGTAGCTTAAGACCCACCAAAATTATTGCACTAAGAATGTTATTTTATTTAAGGAGAGAGAAAAAGATAGAAAAAAAAGAAGAAGAAGAGAGAAAGACAAGGTGGTGGGTCTGTGGGAGAAAAAAAAAAAAGGTAAAAAAAAAAAAAGAGTTTAGTCTTGCAATGGGCTCCATGATTTTCAACTTATTTACAAAAAGATTATTTGTTACTTGAAACCTAAAAATTGGTATGGATGAATTTTCAAAATATATGTTTTAAACACTCTAAATTGAGAAGTAACTCAAACACTCTTGATAAAAAACTTCTACCAAATACTATTTTCTTTTTGGGGCTCACAGTTTTCAGTGTTCAAATATTGAAAACTATTGTTTGGACAAGATTTTCGTACCTCTCTAACAATATGTAATTTTTTTTTCAAGGATTTTGTAATTTAACTAACAGAAAACTTGGTGTTTTCAGCCAAGATATTCAAGGTCCAAAACTGTCACGTAGCAAAATCTAAACTTGACTCCCTTATATTCTATTTTTCAAAGTGTAAAGGGAAAAGTTGGAACAATTTGATCAAACCAAGTCCTAAATAAAAAAGTTTATAAAAAAAAAAAAAAAAAGTTTATCAAAATTCCTAAATAACAAAATGAAAATTATCTTTAATGGAAAAACAACGCAGTGTACCATTGCCGAGAGTTTTCCACACTTCAGCATGCACAAGCAAAAATATCCTAAGATTCCCTTGTCATTTTATAAAATGATGAAAGACCCATCATTCAACTTGTAGTAATAATTTGTTATATTGGATAGAGAATAATTGAAACCACATACGTAGTTGATTATTGTAATTTTATTTAAAAAAGATAGCACTATTTTTATTGTATTTGATCAAGATAACTTTAATGGAAATTAGCTTTAAGGGAAAAATAATGCATTGTATTGTCACCGACGTCGACAGTTTTCTACACTTCAACATGCACATGTAAAATGTGCTAAGTTTCCATCCACATATTATAAAATTATGAAAGACACATCATTCAACTACTTGTAATGCGGTGGATTGCAATTATATTTGAAAAAGATAAAACTATCTTTACTCTATTAATCAAACATGTATATAGTTGAATTTAATTGAAGAATTTAAATCACAACAGCTAAGAAATTCGTATAACTTAACTTTTGGAAATCTATTATATATACTTGAAGAGCTCATGCTAAACACTAAAAGGAAATGGCTCTACTATCATTGCTGCCAGAGCTACACAAAATAGTATTCCAACTAAATCCCCTCCTCTCCCTTCTTATCCTCTTCACTTTTCTTTATGTTTTCAAGTGCGTTACAAGTGCCAAACCCAATTTACCTCCATCCCCACCAAAGCTACCATTAATTGGAAACCTTCACCAGTTAGGCACATTCCCATACAATGTTGCACGGACACGGACATGGACACGGGAATACGGCAATTTTTGAAAAATAAGACACGACACGGTGGGGACACGGCGGTTAAATAATTAATTAAATTTTATATTTAGGTATATTTTTAAATATTTTTAGACATAAAATACGTTTATGTCTAGAATTTAAATTATGTAAGAACTACAAATAAGTAAACTAACACCCAAAGTAGTACAATAATACACATAAAATGTTTAGATTAGAGTACAAACCATAAAAGGATAACAAACCATAAAATGTTTAGTAAAATCACCTACAATAATTAACTTTAATAAATAAATAAAACTATAGCAGGACACACAAAAACAAATTTATAACTTATAACTTATATAAATAAATAAAAAATAGGACAGAGGGCACGGGGCACCCACAGCAGCAATGAAAAAAAAAAAAAAAAAAAAAAAACCAAAAGAAAACGCATTATAAATAAGTGAGTAACAGTAGTACACCCACCCATTCACCAAAACTAATATCTGAAAGAAAGAAAGAAAAAAAAAAAAAAAAAAAAACAGAGAGAAGAGAATCAAGAGATGGTCCGATGCCGAGAGAGAGAGAGATCGGAAGGGACAGAGGACAGAGGGCATGGCGTCGACGTCGGAGCTCGCTAATCGGCTCGATCTAACTCCGGCGAGGGACAGAGGGCAGCGGCAGCGACAGAGGGAGGGTGGGTTGAGAAGAGCTTGAGATGTGGTTTCAACTTTCAGTCTAAGAGACTCTAAACTTGTTATCACAAAATCAATGGTATTGGTAAGTCCACTTGTCAAAATCTGTGATTTTTTTTTTCACTGCTGGCGTGTTGGACGCGTCGGCGCTGCGTTGGAGCTGCGTCGGTGCCGCGTCGGAGAAGCGAAAAAAAAAAGAGACACCGCCGGACACCGGAATTCGGGGCACGTGTCGGACACCGACACGACGCCAAAAATGGCGTGTCCGTGCAACCTAGTTCCCATATCGTTCTCTTCAAGCACTCTCAAAGAAGTATGGCCCTATAATGCACTTAGATTTGGGGCATACTCCAACCCTGGTGGTGTCATCTATAGCTATGGCCAGAGAAATAATGAAGACACAAGATATCATTTTCTCAAATCGGGCAAAAACCACAGCTCCCGATATCTTCCTCTATGGATGCACAGACGTAGCATTCTCATCCTATGGTGAGTATTGGAGACAAGCTAAGAAAATTTGTGTCCTTGAACTTTTGAGTCTCAAAAGAGTGCTATCTTTCCAATTTGTAAGAGATGAAGAAGTTGCATTATTAATCAAGAACATACGTGAGTTGTGCATCCAAAAGGCTTCTCTTAATCTAAGTGACGTGTTGATTGCGACTTCAAATAACATAGTGTCTAGATGTGTACTTGGACGGAAGTTTGAAGATGGCAAGAGCAGGTTGGGGCACCTATCAAGAAGGATAACAGAGCAATCAACAGCATTCTGTTTGGGAGATTTTTTCCCTTCTATGAAATGGATTGATGTTCTTACAGGGTTAATACCAAGTATGAAAACCACTTTTCGAGAACTTGATGCCTTTTTTGATGAGGTTATTGAAGAACACAAGACAATGAAAAGTAGTTATGAAAATCCTAATTATAAGAAGGATTTCATGGATATTCTCCTCCAACTTCAACAGAATCCTATGCTTGAGTTTGAGCTAACTGATGACAACATCAAAGTGATCCTACTGGTATCTCTCTCTCTCTCTCATCTAAAAGTTTTCTTTTTCTATAGAATGATGACATAGGGTTACTATAAATTTTACTTCATAAACCTTATAAATTGATCTATCAGCAATTACTAAAATGTAATTAGCAATCTGAGGGATAATATAAATTTTACTACATAGACTTTATAAACAGATGTATTAATTTTTAACACAAGAGAAAAAAGTAATTACAAATTATTTATTACATTGAATGTGGCATTGATCACATTCATTATCAAGTTAGTTTATAAGATTTTTGTAGTAAATTTAGTGGCAACTATTGTAGGTTTAGTATTTTCCGAAAGTAATTCATGCATTTATTATGATTTTAAAGCAACACCAACATTTTATAAGGTTTTCAGCAGAAAAAAAAAAAAACACTTAATAAGGTTTTATAATGTTTCCAAAAGTAATTCATGCATTCATTGCGTAAACCTTTTATAGTAGAATTAGTAGCGCCTTTAACATTTTCCTTTTTATAATTTAAGGACATGTTTGTGGGAGGAACCGATACTACTTCAACAACTTTGGAATGGTTAATGGCGGAGCTTTTAAAAACTCCAAGTACTATGAAGAGAGCTAGAGAAGAGGTGAGAAGAGTGGTGGGAAAGAAGTCAAGGATAGATCTGAATGATATCAATCAAATGAATTACTTGAAATGTGTCATCAAAGAAACGTTGAGACTACACCCACCAATTCCTCTCATGGTGCCTCGAGAAGCAACAAAAAGTGTGAAATTGGGAGGTTAAGATATTCCGCCAAAAACAAGAGTATATGTCAATGCATGGGCAGTCCATAGGGATCCTGAGGTATGGGATAGGCCAGAAGAATTTCTCCCAGAGAGATTCATCGACAATCCAATTGATTTCATAGGCCAAGACTTTGAATTGTTCCCATTTGGAGGTGGGAGAAGGGCACGTCCAGGTTCGACATTCAGTGTTTCTTCTATTGAATATGTGATTGCCAATCTCTTATATTGGTTTGACTGGAGGTTGCCCAATGCAAATGTTAAGGGAGAAGACTTGGACATGAGCGAAGCTAAGTCCTTCGTTGTGTCTAAGAAAATTCCTCTTCATCTTGTACCATCATTGCACTCTCCTTGATCTATGATTAATAGATTTATGGTTGTTCTCATAATAATGTAATTTTTCTGTGTTCTCTTATCGAAATTTAGTGTATTGGGAACTTCAACCTTAAATGGTGCACTGCATTCTCTTTCCCTACTTGCTACCAAACTTAACTCTTAAAATTGTAGACAGCATTAGTTAGAATAATGTGATAAATAATTAAATTCATAATTCCTTATTAGTTTATTTCTTTGGAAAAAAATGGTTGGTTATGTCATGAGTTCCACACTTCCACCGTCTTCACCCTATGTTCTATTTAAAAAGTTAGAAAAACATATGTATTGAAATACATTTATTAAAGGGGAATATGATCAACAGGTTAAGGGAGTCTTAGAATATAAAAAAAATAATACCCCTAAATTGTTGTAACTAACTTTTAATAAGTTATGATTGAGTTAAAAATTGAATTCACTGTGAAAATGGCATACAACATCTCTAGATCTATCCAGGTTTGAAAGAGTACAAAGAGACGTTTAAATAACCAAGTTATTAAGCAATTTGGGTAGAAACTTTGGAATCTAAATTTGCCATGGAAAAATTAAAATTTTCATGTAGAGAATGTAGAAGCTTTCGTAAAAGAAATAGAAAAATTCACTATTGGTTAACGAGTACCCTTAAAGTAATTGTTAATAAACTATTTTAAAAAAGTTTTGACATAATTTTCATGGAAAATATAAAAAGTCATAAAAAAATTAATTATTATTTTTTCTATAAAGGCATACACTAATCATCCATTTTAAGAATTTTTTTATGAGAGAAAAAAGTGATTTTTTTCATAAATATTTTTTTAAAATGGTTTATTAATACATGTTTTTAGAGCATAGGTTGATAAAACTCATATTATATTACCAGTCATTGTCAATGTCATTGATAAAAGACCACTAAGCTCGAAACCTCTTTTTGAAGTAGTTCTTGAGCAATTATAATTTATTGGTACTATCTTTTTTTATTTTTATTTTATTGAAAGTACAACAATTGAATAAATAAGTAAATAAACTAATGCCAGATTATTTTTTTCAAGAGTAAGGAAAAAAAACATGTTTGAAAGCAACAACAGGAAAGATATATAGGAGCGTTCGGCTCCAAACCTCTTTGGAAATGTTGGTACCATCTGAAATATGTTGTTGTTGTTGTTTCTTTTCTTTTCTTTTCTTTTTTTTTTTTTTTTTTTTTTTTTTTTTTTTTTTCAGGTAAATACAAATTCTGCACTGTTCTGGTTCAACAATTATTAAATGAATAAACTGATACTGGATTTTTTTACTTGAGTAGGAAGAGGACATACACATTCATATAGATATTTAAACTCACTACCTAAACAAATTAACCCAAGAAATAGAGAGTAAAAGATAGGAACACAGAGTAATAGATAAAAATAATAAAGTAAGAAACTTATCTTCTTCTCAAATTAAAAAAAAAAAAAAAAAAAAAAAAAAAAAAACTATACAAAGTAAGAAATTTGCAACCTATTATAATCTACCGAATGATAAGAGTTTATAAGGAAGGAATCATTCTTTTAATTTATAAGCAATAGCACTCGATATTCCATCTGATTTTCATCCATACATGAGCTAGGACTTATATAGGACCAATCTCTAAGTATGAGTATTGAAAACTAGTGCCCTTAGGGTATTTGTTAATAGACTATTTTAGAAAAGTTTTTTATTAAAATTTCCATGGAAAATATAAAAATTTGACATAAAAATCAATTGCTTTTTCCTTTTCTTACAAAATTTTTCAAAAAATATTTTTTAAACCAATACTTTTAGAGTATCTGTTAACTCTTTCATTAATAATAATAATAATAATAATAATAATAATAAAATTTATCAAATATTCAAAACACAACTAATCTATATTTATATAATATCTAAAAACTAAAGCATATGACACCACCACATTGGGTTTTTAGAAAAAAGAGGTTTTGAAGGTTTTTATTGGAAAATCATAGGTTTTCGAAAATTGAAGGTGTTACCATTTATTTGTTATTATTTTAAAAAGAAAATAAAACAAGAAATAAAAATATTTTTTTGGTTTGATTGACTCAATGGATAAGAAAAATAGTCTACGTTCCACCAAGAATAAGTTTGGGATCAAATTATGTCATGGGAAGGTTCAAGCTAGGCACCTGCGCACGCTCGATATGTCTACTGGTCTCTACTAAGTAAGTAAGAGTTATTTAGTGCTCAATTAATTATTCAATAGACACAATATTATTAACCAAATTTATTTCATCAACTCAAAAAAGTGGTAAATTTTATGGCATGATGACCTAAAAATAAATTGAGTGACAAGATAAACGATAATAATAAAAACAAGATAATAAAGAAATTAAAAACGAGTGTAAGCAATAGGAATAACAATTTTACTATGTAAAGCATGTCTAAACTTACTCTTATTTTCAATTGTTATTCGGAAACAGAAGTTAAATTTATTTTAGCCTTGAATTTTATTCTAGAGAAACTATACTTTAAAAGTTATCAAACGTATTTGTTAAAAATCGGATAAGCCCATGAATTATCTCTCTCTCTCTCTTTTTATTTTATTTTATTTTTTTTAAGAGAGAAAGCCCATGAATTAGCTTGGTGTTTCATTCTTTGCAATGCGCGTAGGCTTTTGTTTTATCTAAACTCTTTTTTGATATAAGCTGGGCCAAAAAACTAAATAAGATTACGAACTAAAGGTCCATTCAAACTATGAGTTTAGAATTAAAATGAAAATGAGCCCTCAGTCTAGAGCATTCTATAAAACACCTCCCCTTATTAGTCGAGATCATTGACATGTTTTTATGTTTTTCTGCTTTAAACCAGTCTCCTCTGCTTTCATTGTTAACACTGATTACTGAATGTTAAATTTTACCAACATCCAAGAGCATGAAATGTCATACAACAAGCAATCTCAGCCCCTCCTTAGCTGAGTTTGGCGGCAGTCTACGCAGTGATGTACGGTGGCAACAGCAAAGATGCTCCCAGCAGTGGTCCTCCAACACAGTGCCAGCGTTCCGGTCACTAGAGACACCATTTCAGTGACTGGTTCCAGAGGCTTGATAACTGAATACACTGCTTGGCAATGGTTTGGTCACCGGACTTTTCACGCCAGAGTCTTGGGTGGATGAGTCACCAGTTTTGGTAATTTGCTTAAAAAAATTTACTTGCCATACCAAACACCTGAAACTATTTTACTAAAAATGTTTTACATGTAAAATATTTTATGTTTGAAAATATTTTACTTTCAAAACAAACGGAGTGGTCTCTCTTTTGATTTTCTCTCTCAACTACTAAAACTCCAAAAGTAAAAGTTGGATAAAACAAATAAACTTAAAATAAAAAATAATTGGTTTAAATAATAATGTGGGATTTGGACAAAAAAAAGAAGAAGAGAATTTTTGTATTTTTTGAAATCGAGAATTTAATAAAATAGGGGAAGGACGATTGAAAACATGAAGAAAAAGAAAAATTAAAAGCAAAGTTAATAAAAAAAATGAGAGAGGGAGAGATTTGAGATTGTATGCTCATAGTTCAATTAGTTCATCATGAGGGTTGCATGCACAAAAGGGTATGCATCATAATAGAGAAATAAAATAGGGTGTTTACAGCAAGGGAGTCAATACCATACTGGAAGTTGTTTCAATACCGTACTCAAAGCTGTTTCGGTTTGGTCAGAAAACAAAATATTTTGGTACTGGTCAATACCGGAGTACCGTTAATTTTATATATTCTTATATAAATTGAAATTCCTTTATTTATATATATATATATAAATATTTACATTTAAATTTATTTATTTTTTTATAGGTTCGTTGGTCAAAATCCATATAATTTGTAGGTTTGTACTTATTCATTTTTTTTTTTTTTTATAAGATATGCTTGTACTTATCTAAACTCTAACAAAAGTGGTAGTAGAATTTATCTAATAAGAAAAAAGAAAAAAGAAAAGAGTGGTTGCGAAAAATTTTAAATTACCATTTGTACTTATCCAAAGTTATCATGAATTACAAACTTCATTTATTTGTTTTTTACAATTGGATGGTAGTAAAAAATTTGAATCTAACGTGTAGCAGTAGGGATTAGGATCTGGTGCAATACCAAAGGAATTACACCGGGTGCAATAGCAATAAACGGTTGAGATTGAAAGTTGCAAAAAATAACTTTTAATCTCAACTATTAAATAAAAAAATATTAAAAAAAGTAAAAAGTTAAAGTAAAAAAGTAAAAAATGTAAAAATATTTGTGAAGGAAGTGGTGTAATTGCATAGTGCAATTGCTTTTAATAATTGCACCTGATCTCAATCTGCAGCAGTAGTACTGTCATAAGTCATTCACGTGGGTCAGTGGGTGTATTAGTGTTGTCCACTACAAAAAAGATTGCTATTTGTGACGAAACTTTTTTGACAACTACAAAAAGCTGTCGTAAAAACTAGCTTTTTCGACGGCAAGTCTCTTCCATCGACAATGACTCGCCAAATATTAACACATTTATGACGGCAAAATGAGTCTGTTGAAAATGCCTATTTTTTTGTTGAAAATGTGATTTTTTTTTTTGTCGAAAGTGTTCCCGCCTTACTTTTTACGATGGCATAAAAATGTTCGTCACTAGCAAAGTATTATTTACGACGACTAAAGAAAAACCGTCAGAACTATCAACACTTGTGACAACTTTGGTACATCGAAAATACAAAATATATATTTTTTATGGTGTTAGTATTTGAGACAAACAATCTTCCATTGTAAATATAAAAGAGGGTATTATTTACGACGATAGAAGAAACACCGTCGGCACTATTAACACTTATGACGACCTTTATGCATTGAAAATACAAAATATATATTTTTTATGGTGTTATTATTTGTGACAAATATTATTCCATCGTAAAAAAGAAAAAGAAAAAAAGAAAGGGTCTTAGCGATAGACATGAAGCCATCGAAAATGGTAAAATATTTTGTTGGGAAAATTCCCCCCTTACTTTTCACATTTGTGATAACATTTATCCATCACAATTAATTTTTTTATTTCCCTAATTGAGTTTGTATTTATGACGAACATGCTAACCGTCGTAAATAGTTAATCTGCTTTAAAATTAAGGGTGTATTAGTAATGGAATTGGATCCTTTCCAATAAATAATATTTGTGATGGACCTACGCCGTCGACATTGGTAATTTTTTTAAAAGGGGGAAATCATGCCCTTATTTTTCATGTGTTTGATGGTTTTTTCCATCACTATATATTGCATTGTTATTTGCGACAGACATTGTGGTCGTCATTAATAGTTAAAATTTTCATAAGAAATAAAGGTATTAACAACGGTAAGGTAAATTTGTCACAATAAAAGTGATTTCCAACATACATATGGCCGTAAAAAATGATTATTTACTTTGAATGGTAAATTTTCCTCAATTTTGTCTTAAAACTCTAGAATTTTGTCTTAATTTTGAAAACAGCAAAAAAACATCTGAAAAGACCCTCCAAGTACATGAGGGCTATTTTGGTCATTTTAGAAGTAAAACGTATTTTGATCATTTTGAAGCTTTTAGGGGCACTTTCATCACTTTAGAAGTTTATGGGTATTTTGGTCATTTCCTAGCTTTGATGGCGTATTTCAGCCATTTTGAATGGTCGGATTGTGTCAATGGGTTTATCAAATTAAGTTTCCAGTGGGTGGGTACAACAACACGTGTCCATCATGAAACCAGATGGAGATCCAAAATCTGACCGTTGGATTGGTAGAATGTGGTGAAATATTTGTGTTTTTAAATTATAGTGATAATCAAACGGTTAAATTGTGAGAGCAGAGTAGTCAAATCTTGCGAAACTTCGTCAAAGTCTATTAAACTTGGTCAATCTTTGGTCAAAATTCAAAGTTGGTTCTAAGACCAATGGATTTAATAAAATTAGGTTGTTCAAGGAGATTTTAAGTGGGTTTTGGGTATTGATCAGTGTTTTAAAGTTTTCTTGGTTTTCATGTTTTTATCAGTTTCAAGTTTTAAAATGGCAAAGTCAAAAGTCATATGCAAATTCATTCGAGTTCATTTTGTAGGTTTTTGGTTGTATTTTGCATATCATTTTCTCGATTCTTAGTAATACTTATATAGTGTATAACTCTCTTAATTAGTAGAGTATTGGATATTTTTAGTGATTGAAGTTTCATTATAGGCGGATATGACACGAATCCATCTTGTGCCATAGTTAGATTTAAAATTTGACCATTGGATTGAAAAAGTAGGATAAAATATTGGTTTTGATGAATTTTGAGTACAATCAAACGGTTGGATTAGGAGAACGTGACCAATCAAAATTTCTTGGTGTGTTGGTACAACAACACATGTCCATAATACTCTAGACTCAAATCCAAAATCTGACCGTTGGATTGGAAGAATGTGGTGAGATATTGGTGTGGGTGAAGTATGACATCAATTAGACGGTCAGATTTTGAAAATGAGTAGTCAAAGTTTGCAAAACTTGGTCAATATTTGGTCAAACATGATCAACCATCGAAGTTGGGTCTATGACCACTCGATAGGATCAAATTACGTTGAGTAGGGAGGTTTTGAGTGTGTTTTGGGTATCGGGTATTGGTCAGTGTTTTAAGGTTGTCGAGGGGGAAATTGATACCTCTATCTAAGATGTTGGGAAGCTAAGCCGAAACTCGACTATGGGCTCTTGAGATGGTACCCAAAGGCTTTCGGTGTGATGACAAAGCCTATCCAAGCAAGAAACAAAGGCTGCACTTGACAAAACAGCAACAAAAGCCCAATGAAAAACACGTTACAATACTTAATTAGTACATTAGTGGTCCTGGTCTGATAGTTCAAGTGAAATAAAATCTCAAGCTGTAATGTAATTTCAGGTTAATAAGTGTGTTTACATAGTAAAAATCATATGTTTTCCTTATTATTATTAAGTCAACATAAGGGAACACTTCCATAGTTTCCAAAACATTATGGCTTTCATCATAATAATACTAAGGAAGGATTAAAGGCTTCATAGTTACAAATAAAAGAGGAAAAATAGGATGGAATGAAGGGAGAGAGAGATCTCAGCTCAGTGCAGCAAGTATTAAACTAAGATTTTGGTGAGTATGTGTGTTCATAAGACATTAATGAGGCAATTTGGGCTGTTTTGAGTGAGTGGGATATGATTAATATTGAGGTTAAGGTTTTAGTGAGTAGTGGCCTAAGAGGAATGAGTGGTGAGCTTAAGGAGAGCTAAACCACAAACAAAATGGCCAACAAATCAAGAGTTTTAGAGGGAGTGGCTGTCCCCCCTGTGGGCTGAGATGCTTATGCTTTTATAATGGAGCTTTAGAGAAGCATTAATCAACAAGAATCCAAAAAAACGTAGGCCTGATTCAAGGGAGCCAGACAGCTGAATTAATAACCTGGATTTGGCCTAAAAATTGGAGATTTGCTTTTGGGGCTGCCTTGCTTCTTTGGGTAATGATGGGACTTTAGAGTGTTTGGGGTAATCTTGCATTAAATGTTGAGATTGTGTTCAACCAATGGGATTAAGACAAGTATTAAGGAAGAATCCTAGTGTTGCAATTGAGATTTGGACCCTATGAAGTAGGATTCAACACCCCAAGCCAGGTGTCAAAGTTTAAGCTCACTTCAGAGGGTTTCGCTGGAGATCCCTTTATGCCTTCCAAACCACATGTTCCCAATTTTTCCGTTTTAGGATTCATGGGCTTGGCACATGAATCACGCCTTGAACGTTTTTAACATTTATAGCATCAATTTGTTGAAGTTTGGATAATTTGGTTTCAACTCCCCTTCTGTTGGAGGTGCAGTCTTGAGGAAGATGATGGAGTCCCATCATCCTTCAGACTTCAGCTGATATGACAGCCCTTGGGCACTATTCATGTCAAGTAGAGGGCGGCAGAAAACTAATGAGATAGCCCTTAGTTCATCCTTAAAGGCTTGGTTCTCTTGTAGGGGTCTCTAGTTGTTTCTTTGGTTAGGGATGAACAAGGGCTGGTTGCTCACTTTCAAGCCTCTTGTTGGGACCTTTTTGGGTTGGAAATTTGCTCCATTTCAGCACTTTTAGTTGGGCCACATGGCCCTTTCTTTGCTTGGGCTTGTTCCCTACTTCATGAGATTCTTGGGCCTACAAAATGGGCATTAAAGACATGATTTGCCATGGGTTTTTTACTCCTCATGGGCTTTAGTAGAAATAAAATGAATCCATGAGCTTTAATAAATATTTATGATAGATTTTGGGTATTAATTCCCATGGGCTTTAAATAACAACTTGTTTAGTTTCTCATAATTTTTACTATGGATTACTTTGTTAATGATATTTTCTTTGGGGCTTTTTTTAAATAATGACCTCCAATATTGTTCTTGAGAATAATATTTACCATGAGTTTTAAATAAATATGGTAACAACCACTATAATGGAATAATGTGATGTTCTCATAAGTTTTCTATAGATAATCATAATGAACATGTAGGATGAATAATTACCATGAGTTTTGGTAATAAATATTATTAATGTTGTGATGTAAGATAGATAGTGAACATGAGTTTATAATATGAAATAAATAAATGTCATGGGTCTAATAATCATAACTTTCCATGGGTTTTTATAAGATGATTGCCATGGGTTTTGAGAATAGATAATTCATAAATTCTATGAGCTTGTGATATTACAGTAATATGTTTAAGTATTGTTCATTATTGGACTTTTAAGTGAAATAATTATGATATAGTATTTTGCCAAGTATTAATAACCTTGGGCTTTTAATGGAATAGTGCCAAGTAGTTAGCTTGGGCTTTTAATAGTGCCAATGTAAGTTAGGCTTTTGATATTGTCAATGAGAATTGGGCTTTGATGTTGCCAATGAAAATTGGGCTTTAAATATTGCCAGCGAGAACTGGGCTTTAATATTGCCAATGAGAATTGGGCTTTGATATTGCTAATGAGAATTGGGCTTTAAATATTGCCAACAAGAACTGGGCTTTGATATTGCTAATGAGAATTAGGCTTTGATGTTGCTAATGAAAATTGGGTTTTAAATATTGCCAGCGAGAACTGGGCTTTGATATTGCCAATGAAAATTGGGCTTTGATATTGTTAATGTGAATTGAGTTTTGGATAAATAAATTGCCATGGGTTTAAACCATGGGCTTTGATTATGGATTTGAATTCCATTGATAAAATTGTTTTGCCATGAATTTGAATCATGGGCTTTTCAAATATTGCCAAGCATAAGTATTCTTGGGCTTTAAATAGAATATGAGGTGTTTATTGGGTTCATAGGGCCGGTTTTGGGCTTAGCTAAATAATGATAATAAAATTGGAAAAAATATGAGTTTTTTGGGCTTTTTTGTGATATTTTATATCATAACCCAATTTAGATGATGAGATATTAAACATTTATGATTAACATAATGATAGAGCAAAAAATATTTGGGAAAACCCAATAACTTATTAGTGGTGTTTGAAAATAAATAGGTGGTACTCAAATAAAATTAGGTGTAAAAAAAAAGTATCCTAACAAAGGTTTTCTTGGTTTTAATGCTTTTATCAGTTTCAAGTTTTAAAATGGCAAAGTCAAAAGTCATATGCAAATCCATTCGAGGTCATTTTGTAGGTTTTTGGTTGTATTTTGCATATCATTTTCTCGATTCTTATTAATATTTATATAGTGTATAACTCTCTTAATTAGTAGAGTATTGGATATTTTTAGTTATTAAAGTTTCATTATAGGCGTATTCGATATTTTTGCATGTCATTCAAGGCACACTTAACAAAATTCAATGGAGGTTTTGGTCTATGAAATGAAAAAGTAAAATAAGAGTAGTGACTAGAGAGAGCCAGAGAGCATTTGGTCCAAGTCTTTGAGCGAAGAAGAAGACGACGAAGAAGAGGAAGAGATCTAAGGTGGTGGGCCATCGGCAAAATGAAATTTATTATCGGAATATTAGCAACAATAGTGGCGATGTGATTTTCCTTTTTATTGCTGATTTTTTAATTTTTTTTTTCTAGCCGGTTTTCATTTTCCAGCCGAAAACCGGTATATACCCTAGTACGACCAAAACAGCCCTAGTACAACCGGTATTTAAACCGGTACCAAACAGCTGCGTTTCTATACCGGCCTAAGCATCGAAACAGTAAATACCGGTCGTACTAGCCAGTACGGTACAGTATCAACTCCACTGGTTTACAGTATCATTTATTGTTACTACGCTCTTATTGAGTTATATTAACATAACATTTCGGTCAACTTTGGTCCAATTCAGTCAACTTATTTGAGAATGGGAAAAGACATTTTAGATGGGAAATTAATAAACACAACAACAAAACGCATCAACCCAAACTAGATTAAGAAATTCAAATTGTATTTTATTTAAACCCTTACTAATCTATATATATCTAAAAGCTGAAGTGTAGCATATATTGTTGCTATGCTCCTGTTAAGTCACATCAACAACCACATCATCCACCAATTTTCAACATTCTCTATCTTATTTTTAATTTTTTTCTTATTAATTTCCCAACTTATTTCTATCCTCTTTCTAATTTTTCCCCTCCATTTTACATTTTTATCTCCCCACTACTATCTACCTTAATATCACTTGTCCTCTATCCCTTTATCTTCCTTTATTTTTTTGGTTTTCTTATTCCCCTCCTCTTACTACAATTTTACAATTCTTTTCTCCATTCTATTCATAGTTTTTTCACACACAAAATGCTTTTCTCTCTCTCTCTCTCTCTTGCTTTTTCTTTTTTTCTTTTTTTGGTGGATTTAAAATTTTTTTTTTCTTGCATCTCTACTTTAGGTTGATGAATTTTTGTATTATTTGGAACTCTACTTTGAGTTGATGTAATTAAGTTTTATGTTTTTAAGTTGTTATCTTTTTTATTCTCTTTGATTTCATAGATGTTCTCATATTGCATTATAAAGATAGGATATAATAATATAATGTTATTTTTTGACATAACATGACTTGGATAATTTAGTGTTTATTACTATATTTTTTATTTTTACTCTTTTTTTTTCTCATATTATTTTCTATAAATTTCTTATTATTCTCTCTCACATTCTCTCTTGAAAAAGTGGTTATTCTCTTTCTCTTGATTTTTCATCCTTTCTTGCAACTCTGCTTTATATTGATGAATTATTGTGATTTTTAAAACTCTATTTTGAGTTCATACGTTTTGGTGTTGTATTTTTTAGTTCCTCATCATAAGTACTCTCTCTCTCTACAATAAAATTTAGGGAATAAATTATACATATTCAATATAAGTTTGATATGAGTTTTAATTATTATGATAATCTCTTTTAGGAGAATGAATAATTTATTTAAATAAAAATTATACATACATACATATATGTATATAATTATTTATTTTGCTTAAATGTATAATTAATCTCATACAATTCATTTAAAGGTAACAATATTAAAACAAATGAATAAATGTCCTTAAGATTACATTTATATATTCATAACATTTATGTTTAGAAAGACTTTCACTTAAATTTAGCTACATTAATGTGGCTCAACAAAAGCGTAGCAACAATAAATGTCATGCTTAAGATTTTAGATGTTACAAGTTTGAGATTTTTATATTTTTAATATAAATTTGGATTTAGATTAGGTGCTTTCAACCCAAACATGTCTTTTCCCATTATGTAAGTGCACTAAAATAGATCGAATTGGACCAAAATGAACCGAAGTGATCTGAATGGACCAAATTGGACCAAATGGAACAAAGTAGACCAAATAGACAGAATAGGACTGAATGGACAGAATAGGACCAAATTAGAATGAATGGATTGAATAGGATCGAAGTAGATAGATTGGACCGAAGTGGACTGAATAGGACCGGAGTGGATGAATGAACTGAATAAGACCAATATGGACCAAATAGGACTTAAGTAAACAAAATAGACCGAAGAAGACCGAAGTGGACTGAATAGGACCGGAGTGGACGAATGGACTGAATAAGACCAATATGGACCAAATAGGACCTAAGTAAACAAAATAGACCGAAGTGGACAGAATAGGGCGAATGTGGACTGAATATGGCCAATATAGATTAAATGGACTGAGTTGGATTGAATAAGACTGAATGGACTGAATTGGAACTAATAGAACTTTAGTGGAGAAAATGGACTAAGTATGACCAAATGGACCGAATAAGACTTTTGAATATTTATCATTTTTTAGGGCTCATATTTCTAATTTCTAATGTCTATTTTAGTATTTTCTTTGTATTTTTTAACTCAAAACTAAAGAGTTTGTACATGCAAGTTTAGATTTTGGAGATTATCTTGTAAAAATCTCTAAAACCTTAACAGTACATTTAGACATCATCTTTGTCAAAAATGGTGTCTTTGTGTTTGTAAAAAAATGAAGAACATGAGAGTAAAGTTGTGAGAAAAAAATATACACAAGTTTTTTTAACGTGGAAACCCTCTATGTTGGGAGAGGGAGAAAACCACGGGCACAAGCCAGTCGAATATTCCACTATTTTATGAAAATTGTTACAATGGAGGTATTGAGTTACAATGGAGAAAAAGAGAAAGAAGAGGTGGGGAAAGAACTTCCACCGTAGTGTCAAAAAGTCTATCTTGTGTCTATCTCTTTTGTCCATCCCTTGTGTCTATCCCTTGTCATTGAGTCATTTATCCTAATGGTGGAAATGGGTATGTGTCACTTTCCTAATGGGTAAGGTGTTGCCTTCCTATTGGAGAAGGACAAGATAGAGTCTTGACAAAATGGGACCACATGCATTTGATGCTTCTTGGACAAGTGTGCTTATGCTTGTACTACATGCAATAATGCTTCCTCAACAAATTGGCCTCTACTGTAATATTCCCCAAACTTGTAGCATATAGCTATAATGGTCCATGACTAATCTTGCTATCACTTTCATCCACTTTCTTGGACACATGGACCACAACTAATGGCTACATGCTTGCTATGCCTTGGACATGTGGTGATGGCGGATTGACCCATTATAAAGCAAATCCAATATGCCCCACTTTTGGGCTTGGTGACCGTATAGAGTTTAACCCAAATATAATAAAATTTCATAGTTTTCAACCCAAAATTGAAGAAAAAAGTGAATTTTTGAGCTAAACTTGAAAAGAATATCTACAAAAAGAATTAATTTAAGGCCTAATTAGTCTAAAATGGACTGAAGGGAGATCGAAATTGACCGAGTGGACTGAATTGGACTGAGTGTAACAAATTGGACCAAAATAAACCTAATTGGAAAATAGAAATTGTTTAATTTTTAGGGAGAACAGATTATCTTCAAAAAATTTTAGATAAAAAATTATATATTATATTACAATACAAAATAATTATTTATTCTCATGCATTGTGTGGGTTTGCGACTAATTAAAAATAAAGAGTGGTAAAAGAGAATTGATGATAAATTATCACTTTTTTGAAAAGCTTAAATTATTAGGAAGTGGTGAATATAAGCATTTACCATTAAATAGGTTTGGTTACCCAAAATTTTTCATAATTGTAGATATGTGATGTTGTGATTATTATATAGTAAATATTTCATTAGTTGTGGACTTATGTAAAAGTAATATTCCTCCAATTACAAATTGCTACTTTAAAAAGTTCTGAAAAAGGTTGTGACAAAAGTCCATAGCATTGCTTATAACCATTATATTCTAATACTCTTCAAATATGGGTCATTTGCTTCTTTAATTAATAAGCAAATATCAAGCCAATACATATGATTTTTAACTTTTTAAATGGAATGAGACGTAGTAGAGTCAAGTCATAATTCAATTTCATGAGATAAACTACTAGTTTTTCTTTCAAAAAGTAAACTATTAAGAAATTATAAATTTAAAACCCATTATTTTAACTAATAACTAATGATGTCTATGAGTTCAAGAGTTGATCGACTTTGTATTTGTAGCAAGTGAGGAAAGTGAGTGCAGACTGCAGTGCACCGTTAAAGTTGGACGTCCCAATACACTAAATTTAAATGCTAAACTAGGAAACAACAGAAAATTCTAAAACAAAATAAGTGAACACAGAAAAATTACATTATTATGAGAACTTATCCATGAATCTCTTAGAAGACAGATCAAGGAGAGTGCAGTGATGGTACAAGATGAAGAGGAATTTTTTTGGACACAACAAGGGCGCTAACTTCACTCATGTCCAAGTCTTCCCCCTTAACACTAGGACTGGGCAACCTCCAGTCAAACCAATATAAGAGATTGGCAACCACATATTCAATTGAAGCAACACCGAATGTATGACCTGGACATGCTCTTCTCCCACATCCAAATGGGAACAATTCGAAGTCTTGGCCTTTGAAGTCAATTGGATTGTCTATGAATCTCTCTGGGAGAAATTCTTCTGGCCTATCCCATACCTCAGGATCCCTATGGACTGCCCATGAATTGACAAAAACTCTTGTTTTTGGTGGAATATCATAACCTCCAAATTTCACACTTGTTGATGTTTCTCGAGGTACCATAAGAGGAATTGGTGGGTGAAGTCTTAGTGTTTCTTTGATGACACATTTCAAGTAATCCATTTGAGTAATATCATTCACATCTATCTTTGACTTCTTTCCCACAATTCTTCTCACCTCTTCTTGAGCTCTCTTCATAGTACTTGGAGCTTTGATAAGCTCTGCCATTAACCATTCCAAAGTTGTTGAAGTAGTATCTGTCCCTCCCACAAACATGTCCTGAAATTATAGAAAGGAAAATGTTAAAAGGTGCTAATAATTCTGTTATAAAAGGTTTACAAAGTGAAGTAACAATGAATGTTATTAGTATTACTTTAATAACCTAGTTAAAGTTATTACAAAATTTACTACAAATTTTTTTTTTTTAAAATTAATGTGATAATAAATGTAATTATTACAAAATTTACTCCAAAAATTTTATAAATTAACGTGATAATAAATGTAATCATACATATGTTTAAAAATTGACATATCAGTTTATAAAATTTATGAAAGAAAATTTGTAGTATATGAGCATCTCTAATTACATTTTAGTAATTAGTGACACATAATTCAGAGAGAGAGAGAGAGAGAGAGAGAGAGAGAGAGAGAGAGAGAGAGAGAGAGACCACTAGGATTGCTTTGATGTTGTCATTAGTGAGCTCAAAGTCGAGCATGGGATTCTTTTGAAGTTGGAGGAGAATGTCCACAAAATCTTTATTGCTAGGATTTTCTTCATTACTTTTCATTGTCTTGTGTTCTTCCACAACCTCATCAAAGAAAGCATCAAGTTCTCGAAAAGTGGCTTTCATACTTGGTACTATCCCTGTAAGGACATCAATCCATTTCAAAAAAGGGAAAAAATCTCCCAAACAGAATGCTGTAAATAGCTCCATTATCCTTCTTGATAGGTGCCCAAACCCGCTCTTACCATCACCTTCAAACTTCTGTCCAAGTACACATCTAGAGACTATATTGTTTGTGGTTGCAATCAACATGTCACTTAGATTAAGAGAAGCCTCTTGGAGGCATGACTCACGTATGTTATTGATTAATATTGCAACTTCTTCATCTCTCACATACTGGAAAGATTGCACCCTTTTGAGACTCAAAAGTTCAAGAACACAAATTTTCTTAACTTGTCTCCAGTACTCACCATAGGATGAGAATCCTACGTCTGTGCATCCATAGAGGAAGATATTGGCAGATGTAGTTTTTGACCGGTTTGAGAAAATGATATCTTGTGTCTTCATTACTTCTCTGGCCATAGCTACAGATGACACCACTAGGGTTGGAGTATGCCCCAAATCTAAGTGCATTACAGGGCCATACTTCTTTGAGAGAGCTTGAAGAGAACGATGTGGGAATGTTCCTAACTGGTGAAGGTTTCCAATCAATGGTAGCTTTGGTGGGGATGGTGGTAAGTTGGGTTTGTCACTTCTAATGTGCTTGAAAACATAAAGAAAAGTGAAGAGGATAAGGAGGGAGAGGAGGGGATTTAATTGGAAGGATAGTTTATGTAGCTCTTGCCATGATTGCTGCAGCAGTAATAGTAGAGCCATTTCTTGTGAGTGTTTTGCATGAGCTCTTCAAGTATATATAATCATTTCTTCCATGATCATACAATTTGTTACAATTTGATATTATGATCAATTGTAATTAGTAGATCATCACTTTTACTTTTTACATATATCATCCACTCACAGTTACACTTATAGAAAAAGTATTGATTCAAGAGTTGTGTTCACATTTTTCAATAGTTAAATATAGTTTTTTTGATGTTGTGATTCATATTCTTCAATTAAACTCAATCACATATATATTTATTCATTAATATAGTGAAAATAATATTATCTTCTTCAGCCATTACAATCAAGTATGATTTTATAAATTATCTTTTTTTTTAAAGAATCTATAAATTATCTATTTTAATAAACAAAGTGACAAACTGTTAGTTGAATGATGCGTCTTTTATCATTTTATAAAATGACGTGGTAATCCTTTTGCTTGTGCAAGTTTTTTTTATTTAATTTTTTTGGGATTGATTGTAGTGTAGAAAATTGTCGGTGGCTGACTAATGGATTGGTTAGGATTGAGATCCAACTGCACCATACAATTAATACATATATAAAAATTCAATAAATGTTTACATCTCACATGACGTGGCAAATGCATTGCACTGAACCCGAATCCAATATGTTATATTTCCATTAAAACTAATTTTCATTTTGTCATTTTATATGATTGGACTTTGAATTATCCGATATCTATTAACTATATAAAAGGAGGCAATGTCTTTACAGTGTCATTTTGGTTTATTGAGCCACTTTGTCCTTTTTTTTTTTTTTTTAAGTTTTGAATAGTAGCTACAGTACCAAGTGGCACTGTAGCTACTTTTTTTTTTAGTCTTCGTTTGTACTTTTTTTTTTCCTTTTATATATATTGTTATACTGACACAACAAATTTCACAATGTTTTCACAATTATTGAGGTGTCAATTTCTTATAAGTCAAAATAAAATATGAAACTGTAACCAATCACAACTGAAAATAAATATTTTGTGAAAATATTATGACATTTGTTAGGTGAATGTATAAAAACTACATTATTTTTGGTTTGTTCAATATGTATTTTTTTTTTTTAAGTCATCGATTTGTGCTCTTTTTTCTACTAACTATATAAAAAGAGGCAATGCCTCTATGGTGCCCCTTTTGGTGTAGTGAGCCATTTTTCCCCCCAAGTTTTGAACAGTTGCTACAGTGTCACTTTGGTTTGTTCAAGTGGCATTGTAGCTACAGTAGCTATAGTGTTTTTTTTTTTTTTTTTCAGTCTTCCTTTTGAACTTTTTTTTCTTTTAAATATTTATAAGAACCCGCATATATATTGTTATACTGACACAACAAATTTCACAATATTTTCACAATTATTACGGTATCAATTTCTTATAAGTCAAAATAAAATATGAAATCGTGACTAACCATAACTGAAAATAAATATTTTGTGAAAATGTTGTGACACTTGTTGGGTGAATGTGTAAAAGCTACAGTACTTTTGGTTTGTTCAATATGTACTGTTCATCACTTTTTTTTTTTTTTTTTTTTTTTCAGTCATTGATTTGTGCACTTTTTTTCTATATATAAAAAAAGCAAATAGGCTCATGAATAGTATTATGAACAATATTTTTGGTTTAGTAACTTGCCTTTTTCCTCCTTTTTTTTCCTTCAAGTTCACCAACTTGGTTTGAGCTTGTTTTTTGTTTCTTTTAAAGGATTTTTATATGTTTACTTTTTACTTGTAATGTAAGCTTATATTGTATACACACAAAAAGTAGCAAATATTATATACATTTGCAAAAAAAAAATTGTTCAAATTTTGCAAATGTGTACAACATTTACAAATTTTTATGTGTTTACAATATAAATTTACATTGTGAATGGGAAAAGTTATAGTAATTTCGTTACAGTAGTTTTGGTTTATTTAACTTTCACTGTTTTGCTGGCCTTTTTTTTTTTTTTTTTTTTTTTTTTGTGAATGCATAAAGTTGTAGTATATTTACTATATTATTTTTGGTTTGTCCACAATAATTTTCACAACACTTTTATAACAAATCAAATATGGTAAATTGTTATTGGTTTTAATTTAAACTTACCAATGAAACTACTTTTTTGCCCACCAATAACAACCTGTAGTAACCTACTACTTATGATTTGTTGTGAAAATGTTATGGACATAACATTTTTTTATGGAAAAAATGTTAAGACATCTTGATGTTGTCACAATATTTTCAAAACTGCTGAGTTGTCAATTCTTTATAAGTTAAAATAAAATATAACAAAATTATAAAGGTATTATGAAAATGTTGCGTCATTCTGTTGTGTTTTTAGAATGACGCAACATTTTTCATCCTTTATGTTTGGGGTAGTTTACAATTTTTCCTTAAACTTTAAAATCAAACAATTTTTCCCTTAATATTTTGGAAAAGAGCAAATATGTCATATTGTTATTCTCTCAGTTAAATCCTAATGAAAACTTATGATTCTTAAAATATTTTATTTGTGTAATGTCTAAATTACTCATGCTAAATTTTAACATCCTAAAAATTTTCTTTACGTATTTTGAGTTTTAAATGATAAAAATTCTTAGAAAGTTAGAATGATGATATTCAATGACACAAGTCTTTTTTTTTTCTTTTTTTTTTTTTTTTTTTTTTTTTAATTTCTTAGCAAAACTCAGTTGTTTATTGTTGGAAGATGATGATATTCGTTATCATTCTTAGAAGTTTTTAGAGAATAGATATATTGTCTTTAGCAAGTAGGTACTAAAAAAATATTATAGTTAAATAATTATTTATATGTACATATAAATAATTATTTAACTATAATAGTTTTTTAAACAAATAATTCTTAACTTT
Organism: Notholithocarpus densiflorus; assembly: GCA_030021035.2. Taxonomy (NCBI): domain Eukaryota; kingdom Viridiplantae; phylum Streptophyta; class Magnoliopsida; order Fagales; family Fagaceae; genus Notholithocarpus; species Notholithocarpus densiflorus. The sequence continues at coordinate 2,132,687 of JARYZH020000050.1, forward strand.
GTACGTGGTTGATCAAAATTCTTAAACGAATGATATTAACTTTTTACGACATAATTATCAAAATTCTTAAAATTAATGTCTCTTTTGATTAATGTAAATCTCTATATACTTTAAAAATCAAATGATTCATATCTTTGTTTTGTAATACAAATAAAATTTAGAATTGACCTTAATTACTACAGTACTTTTTTTTCATGACAAGCACGTGCCTTGCACGTGTTGCCCTAACTAGTAATAATATAAAAGAGAATGTGAGAGAGCCCAGTTTAGCTTTTCTACTTAGATATTTATACATAATTAAAAGACTAGCTAAAAGCTTTGTAGTTCAATTAACATATTCTAGTGTTTCAAACAAAAACATACATAATTCAAATCCCCTTCAAGTCAACTATCAATGTATCAAAGAGTAATAATTTAAAAAACGAAATTACTAATGGCACTCTAGATGGATTAGTTTAATGTCATATTGTCCTAATTTCTGTGCAACTAAAATTTATATTTATATTGCTAAGGGAGGTATGAAAATGCTATAATTTTTACGGTTAAAAATTTGGATCATCTTTGATTTTTTCATTCATTGGAAAAACACTAGTTTTTGTTATATATAGGGTCTGTTTGGATTGAGCTTATTTTTGCTGAAACTGAAAACTGAAACTGAAAACACTGTAGCGAAATAATTTTTAAATGTGTAAATAGTGCTGTGAGACCCATTTTTAATGAAAAGTTGCTGAAAAATGTAATTTGTGGGACCTATAAACAGTGCACGGATGCACTGTTCATAGTTGACTTGTCAACAATTGCGGGCCGAACAAAAAAAAAAAAAAAAAAAAAGAGAAAAACGCATTACAAAACACAAACGCCATTTTAAGTTGAATCCAAACGAGTACATAATATTTCTATTATATTACATAAGGCAAATCAAAAGTGAGTGAGCCTGGCTCCCCACCCTACCAAGGAAAATTTTTGGCTGTCACTTCTTCTTTATGTGGGGTATGTAAGTAAGCCAGCACAGGAAACTCACCATTGCCTTCTATATCTTGTACTTCGTCAAATTCGAACGCCTGCCCCCTCCATGTGCTTAATGGGTCACGGTACCAGTCATTTCATTGATAATAGAGCACTAAGCTCGAAACCTCTTTGGATTTAGTCCGTGAACATTTATTGGCTCTCAATCATGAAAAAAATAAAATTGGTACTATCAGAATTTTTTCATCCAGAGCAAGAAATAAACACGTGTTTTTTTTCTTAATATATAAAAATATTATAACTTTATTAAGAAGATAAAAATAATATATAATGAGTCAAAATAGACTCAATTATGAATGAATTTTCCTTTATTTAAATTACAAAAGAACCAATATTTTTGGCATATACGGAGCCAAAACATGAGCCGGGCAATTGCCCTACCTTTTTATGTGAGATAGTTGAACACTTCTGGCAGCTTTTGTCGAGTCCTCTCAATGATATTGGCAATAACAACTAGTGGATCACCGAACTCATCCAAATTGGCTGATTCACGTTGGACTTAATGCAATTCAACAAAATTGTGAATAATTCAAACTCGAAAAGAAAGAAAAGAAAAAAAAATTACGGGTAATTTAATGAAAAGTAGTTCTTAAAATACTCACAATCAAATGTCACAGCACGATTCTCAAAAAATAAAAATAAAAAAATGTCACAGCACAATTCATGTCTGCCACCAAGAGGGCGTTTGGATTGGGCTGAAAGTGGTTAAAGTGGGTTGCGTTTTCAAGTTTTTTTTTTTTTTTTTTTTTCCTGCGCGTAAACAGTAATTTCACGTGGGTTTATTGTGTAGAGACAAAAATCACTGTTCATACACTATTTATCATTGTTCACAATACTGTTTACACACTAAAAAATATTAAAAATGAGTCCTACGGTACCATTCACACATTTAAAAATTATTTTGTTACAATACTTTCAATTTTCAATTTCAGCAACAATAAGTTCAACCCAAACTGACCCTATGAGGGCGTTTGGATTGGACTGAAAGTGGGTTGCGTTTTCAAGCTTTTTTTTTTTTTTTTTTTTTTTTTTCTGCGCATAAACAGTAACCTAACATGGGTTTAATGTGCAGGGGACAAAAATTAATGTTCATGCACTGTTTATTACTGTTCACAGCACTGTTTAAGCACTAAAAAATATTAAAAATGAGTCTCACGGTACTATTCACACATTTAAAATTATTTTGCTACAGTACTTTCAGTTTTCAGTTTTCAGTTTTCAATTTTAACAACAATAAGTTAAATATAAATGGACCCCATATCTACTCTTCTTACTTCAAGTCTTCAACAACCATTGTAGTTGGTTGGTCGCTTTCTGTACAGCAATTCCTCTTTCAAATAAAAAATAAAAAAAAATCGCTTTTGCTATTTGTTTTATATTCTGGCTGAATGTGTGTTTTTATTTTTATTTTTATTTTTGAGAGAAAATATTTTGGCTGAATGTGATTGCTTTAAACAGTTGTCAGGGTTGACTATACTTTATTATATTACTCCCACGAGAAGCACTCTGAGTTATTTCAATTGAATAATTACCCCATATTAAAAATAAAATAATAAAAAAGTACTGCCCCAAGTTCAGAATTAATGAAATGTTAATTTTGTGCAGCGATCATGGACAACTCCAATTCCTACACTCCGACTAAAATTTGAATGAGGTTCTAAACTACGTAGGTATTGGCTGTGGTAAAAAGATGAAATTTGGCTGTGAGTGTGAGTAAGTTTGACTGCGGTAAAAAGATGAAATTTCCTGTTCGTGAGAATGAAACGCAGGAGAGAGAGAGAGTTTGGCAGTGGGAATGGAGAAGTGCAAATAAGATTTTGGGTCCGTTTGGATTGAACTTATTGTTGCTGAAACTAAAAATTGAAAATTGAAAACTGAAAGTACTGTAGTAAAATAATTTTTAAACGTGTGAATAGTACCGTGAGATTCATTTTTAATATTTTTTAGTGCGTAAACAGTGTTGTAAACAGTGATGAACAGTGCGTGAACAGTAATTTTTGTCTCTACACAGTAAATTCATGTGAGATTACTGTTCATGCTCAGGAAAAAAAAAAAAAAAAAAAAAAGAAAAAAAAAAAGAGAAGAAGCTTGAAAACGCAACCCACTTTCAGCCACTCTTAGCCCAATCCAAACGCCCTCCAAATCCCCACATATTGAACAGGTATGCATATTTTATTATTTTATAATAAAATGGCATAAATATAAAATATTACTCAATGTGTATGTTTTATTACTTAATTCTTTTTTCTTTTGGGCAGTTAGTTTTTTTTTTTTTTTTTGGAAGAGTTCATAAATGTGACTCCGCTTATTAAAAGCAAAACCTCACGCCCCTCACGCTTCAAGTTCAAATCATCTTCATATATATATATATATATATATATATATATATATTTTTTTTTTTTTTTTTTTTGAGGGAGTTCAAATCATCTTCATTGATCTTTATCTCTTTCTCTTTTTATAAAAGAAATAAATGCTTATACATTATTTTTAAATGTGTCTCTTCTTATTTTTCTTTTTTCTTTTTATTTTTTTTATATTTTAAAATTACGCACACTACAGTTCTTTTTTAAACGTGACTCTTCTATATTCGGCTTTGCTCTTTAAATTAGATTAGTTGTTCGTTTATTTGTTTTTTTTTTTTTTTGAAAATAAAAATCAACCTAAAAAATAGTAGTTTACACTACTTTTGGAACTATCCAAAACTTTATCATTATCTAAAAAAAATCCTTTTAATTTCTCCTCTCACGTTCTCCTTTATCCTTAAAATTAGAGGCTTTAATCACTATCAATGCTTCAATGGTGGAAATAATTGATTTTTTTTTTCATTTTTCTCTTTAAAGAAATAATAAATGCTTATATTTTAGTTTTTTTTAAACGTGACTCCTCTTTTTTAATAAAAAAAAATACGCACGCTACGGATTTTTTTTTATAATAAACGTGACTCTTTTTTTTAATAAAAATGACTCTTTTAATAAACGTGACTCTTATATTTTCATTTTTTATTCTTTTGGTTTATCCTTCTTCTCTTTTTGCTTTCATGCTGTCAATGATGATAAAGAAAAAAAAAAAAAAATTTGGAGCCGTTCTCACAGTAAAACCTAAGTCACAAAAGAAAAAGGGAAACAAAAAATAAAAATAAAAATGAAAACGCAAAGGATAATGCTACCAAAATTTAAATTTTATTGTTGCATACCTTCATGGCTTCATGTTCAGCAGTGTTGATTGTGCAGCTTTGTCACAAAATGTCTCTAGCAAAAAATCCCATGACTTCTTTGTTTTTTTTTTCAAAACAAAAAACAAATTCAGAGGATGAGATGAACACTTTGTCAATTTCAAAGAAACTGCTACCAAAATTAAAGTTTTTTTTTTTTTTTTTCAATACAGTATTTCAAAAGAGAATGCTACCAAAATTTAAATTTAACATACTTTTCTAGGTCAATATTGATTGTACCGGATTTGTCACAAAATGGTTCTGGCTGGTTGGTTTTGCAATTTGGGTGAATGTGAATTTGGTGTGTGGAGTGAGAACAGTGAGAGACGTGTGGTCAAGAAATTCGGTAATGATAGGAGAATGGCTGAGTTTGTTCACGTTTTTTGGAGGAGTGGAGCTAGAAACTTGTTTTTTGAAATTTGATATTTGATGTTTTTGACCCTACTTCTAAAAGAACTCACTGTTTATTGATGATGGTATTTTCGAACTACATAAAAGTCCAATAAATTTTATGGAGAATCTTGTAACTTTATTGACTCTATTCCTAAAACATTTGTTGGAGAAGTCATAGATTATTGGATGAAGTATTTTGACCTTCAGAAAACCCAGATCAAAGAGAGAATCCTAATAGATAATATAGAATAGATAAAGCATAATATAATTTTTTTTAAATACATTTTAAAGCAATCATTAATCAAAATAGAATTTGGAATTCTTTTATATATATCCCAAAAATAATCTACTGTTAACTTCATACTAACTGAAAATCATTGTATATTCATTTACAAAATAACCTTCATTTTGGTTGCAAAGCCTAGTTTTAACAATATTAATAAATAAATAATCTCGTATTATAGTTGAAGTAGAAACAATAAGAATAATTTCACTTGGAACTACTCTAAAACATTTTCATAGTTTGTTGATCTTTTAATCCTTATAAACTAGTACTCTAAAACATGCACACATATGTACATGTGTGCTACGGTCCTCATCAAAATAATGAAAAGAAAATAAAACTAACATAAAATATAGTGAATAAAAGGTAGAAAGCAAACACACATAAAAGCAAGAAACTACCTTAGAATTGTAATCAAAGATTAATCTTGCTTGAAGGCCTTTAGCTTACAAGTGTAACAATTCTATAAACAAGTTCGTATTTTGTTGATCTTCTAATCCTTATGAATCACTTGTCACAATTGAGAAAGAAATTATGAGGAATTAAATTTAAAAAAAAAAAAAAAAAAAAAAAACATATTTGTGCTTTGGATCTACTACTATTGCTATCAAAATTTTGAAGAAGAAAAAAAAAACATAAAATATAGTGAAAGAAATAGAAAGCGACGCACACACATGCAAGAAACTGCCTTAGAATAGAAAATAAAAGATTAATCTTGCTTGAAATCTTTTAGCATCTCATTTCTCAGTTTGCCCATAATTTGTAGTTGATTAGGAATTTTTTTCCCTAATGGATTTAGATACATAAAATACCAAAAACATAGAAATAAATTTTCTTATTAAAAAAAAAAAAAAAACTTTTATGTTAACACAAAAATTTAGAGGAGCCCCTACAAGTATGGGCTAGTCTACCATATTTGTTTTTAAAAACATATTTAGGTTGTGTTTGTATAAACTATTACGAAATGATGTTTTGGAAATGAGCATTTGTAAAAAAAAGAAACTATGAAGAGTTGCTGTTACGAAACGGCGTTTTGGGTGTAAAAACGTACTTTTAAGCTCTGAAATTGCCTAACCAAACATATTCTAGACTACTGAAGTTTTAGGGAGACAACTGAAATATTTATATGCATATTTATCATAAAAATAAGTTTGGGAAGAAAAAAAAGGGAGGGGGTCTAAGAATAATACTACATACACAATAGTTTTACTAAGTAATTTACACAGCAAATTACATAATTGCTTAGTTGGTAGGTTGTTATTGATTTTCATACACTATTTTATTATCTACTATTAATAACTTTATGCTTCATGTTGTAAAATCTGGTGACACTTAAGACTTATTGGGAGGCCCCAAGCAGTTCCCTTAGCCTTGATGTGGATCCATCTCTGACTCAGTGTGGGTTTGGACCCGCGTTTTAAGCCCCACGTTTGTGTTTTTTCTTTTTTTTAAAGACCAGCACCTGGTGCACTGTTCATGGGACATGAACAGTGCACCAAGGCATATGAACAGTAAAAAAAAGAGTTAACAGTAATTTTTCACACATTTAAAAATTATTTTATTACAGTGTTTTCAGTTTTTAGCAAAATAAGTTGTATTTAAATGGACCCTCAGTCTCCATTGCCTCCAGTCCCTCAACCCAACAGCCAATAATCTGCTGGTGTCCCCATGCCACTGACTTGCGAATCTACGTTTAATCGTTCCCTGTACAACATGTTTCATGGTGTATCAATCTCTTTCAAGAATTGGGCAAGTGCTAATAATTAATGGAAGATAATGGAATAAAATTATTCACTATGCAATCTTAGGGAGCGGGTCTAATACGATAATTAAATATCATAAACACCGACATGACAAAAAGTTCTGCAAGTCAAGTTTTGTACTCAACATCTAATTAAATGGCTCCCATGAGGGAACCCTTTTACTTAAAAAAAACCTCCCCACCTTCCCAAATCATAATGGTGCCCTCTCAGTTGAATTATCAAGTACTTTAATCAATGAAAAGTATGAAAAAGCCTATCCCACTACTTCTAACCTTGCAAGAAATTAATGAAAGTCTAGCAAGATTTTTATATATAAGATTGAGTGTAGTCTCCCACTAGATAAACATGATAAAATTGAGTGAATGATATAATATAATTTGACCTACAATCATTGAATTATACTAAAGTATCCTTATATATTGTAGTAACTCCACAATTAACCTCTCCCAAGGTTTCCATATATATCTTGTGATTGGGTTGTTAGTTTGCATTGTTGTAAAAACATAAAAAGAGAAAATGGCTATTCTACCGTTATTACAACAATCATGGCAAGAGCTACACAAAATAGCCTTCATTCCCCTCCTCCCTCTTCTTTCCCTTCTCTCATTTCTATATGTTTTCAAATGCATTAGAAGTAGTCGAAAACTCAATTTACCTCCATCCCCACCAAAGCTACCAATCATTGGCAACCTTCACAAGCTTGGCTCACTTCCACACCGTTCTCTTCAAGCCCTCTCTAAGAAGTATGGCCCTGTAATGTTCTTCTACTTCGGCCATGCACCAACCCTTGTGGTATCATCTGCAGATATGGCAAGAGAAATGATGACAACACATGACATAGTTTTCTCAAACCGGCCAAAAACCACAGCTACCAATTCCTTACTTTATGGATGCACAGACCTTGTGTTCGCACCCTATGGTGAGTATTGGAGGCAAGTAAAGAAAATTTGTGTCCTTGAACTTTTGACCCTCAAAAGAGTGCAATCGTTCCAGAATACAAGGGAAGAAGAAGTTTCTATATTGATCAATAAAGTACGTGACTCATGCCTGAAAGGTGTTTCTATTAATCTAAGTGAGTTCTTGATTGAAACCTCAAAGAACATCGTTACTAGATGTGCATTTGGAAAAAAGTTTGAAGAAGAGGATGGTAAGGGTAGGTTTTCAGAACTACCAAGAAAGTTAGCGGTGCTACTTACGACCTTTTTTTGGAGGGATTTTTTCCCTTCTCTAGGTTGGATTGATATTCTTACAGGAAAAATAGCTAGTCTAAAATCCACTTTTGGAGAACTAGATGCTTTTCTAAATCAAGTGGTTGAAGAACACAAGACAATGAAAAGTGATGATGAACATCCGGAAAACAAAGATTTTGTGGATATTCTCCTCCATCTGCAAAAGAATGGCATGCTTGACTTTGAGCTTACTCATGACAACCTCAAAGCAATCCTACTAGTATCTTTCTCTCACTCTCCCACTCTCTCACTCAAACACACTTCTAGTATCTTAAAAGTTTATTTTATAAAATTGATAATATTATACATATTTAAATTTGTAGTATTTAATCTAAACCATAAAATAGTTTCATTTTAGATGAAATAATCTAAGACCATGGAAAACATACCTAAAGTCTTATTTTTTTCATAATTTCAGGACATGTTTGCGGGAGGAAGCGAAACAACTTCAACAACTTTGGAATGGGTAATGGCTGAGCTCATGAAAAATCCAAGTATTATGAAAAGAGCACAGGAAGAGGTAAGAAGAGTGGTGGGCAGTAAGTCAAAGATAGATTTAAATGATATCAATCAAATGGATTACTTGAAATGTATCCTCAAAGAAGGTCTAAGACTACATCCGCCAGTACCTCTTTTGGTACCTCGAGAAACATCGGCAAGTTTACAATTTGGAGGTTATGATATTCCACCGAAAACAAGAGTGTTTGTCAACATATGGGCAATCCAAAGGGACCCTAAACTATGGGATAGGCCAGAAGAATTTCTCCCGGAGAGATTTAAAGACAACCCTATTGATTTCATAGGTCAAAATTTTCGATTTCTCCCATTTGGAGGTGGGAGAAAGGGGTGCCCAGGATTGATATTTGCTGTTGCTTCTTTGGAATATGTGCTTGCCAACCTTTTATGTTGGTTTGATTGGAGGTTGCCTTCCATTAATGCACAGGGAGAAGCTTTGGACATGACTGAAGTTAATGCTCTCACAGCATTTAAGAAAAATCCTCTACATCTTGTACCAACATTGCACTCTTCTTGATCGATCCATTACTATTTCGTGCGTATGCATGTTCTCTATGTAATCTTTCCTCATTATCTTGTTTTGTTTTAGAATCTGTTGTTGTCTCTTACTTCCTTATGGCAATAAATGTAAAGGGACTATAGTTGTGGCAGTAATAATAATTATAGTTGTGTCATTATGTTTTAATAAAAATGAATTTGTACCTAGTGCCATAAAACATTTATATCATCATTCTCATCAGGTCCTTTAAAATTGACCGAAATGCAAAATAGATTATGGATCCATAAAAAAGTGTGTTATATATTTTTAAAGGGTCCGGTTAATGTATGCCCTAACACATTAAGCCATCTATTTTTGGAAACATTTTCTCGTGAATTGAAAAAGCTGTCAATATTTTTTCAATTTTCGAGAAATTTTTTTCCAAAAATGAAAATTATTGTGTGCCCTTAGGGCACACATTAGCAAAATCCATTTTTAAATGATGATTGTAGCTTATATATATGGTAAGCAGATAGCAAGGCGTAAAACAAGTGACTAGGCTTGTGTGATATTCTTAATTAGTACTTCATTTTGTGACATATGATTTTAATAAAAATTTGGGGAATTAGTTCTTTTATATTACGTGTCATTAAGAAGAAGAAGACAGGAAAAAAAAATAAAAAAGAAGAAGAAGAAGGAAACGTAAATATTAATAATAATCACAATGATAATCACAATGATACGTATATGAAACCTTCAACCTAAGTTTTATATTAGGACAAAATTTAGTTACAAAATTGGTTATAGTCTAAGGTTACGACCTTACTCAATAAAATAAACATTACTACATATTTTGGAAATCTAACTGTTGAATTGTTTGTTCTTTATAATCTCAATACATATGTCAAATTTTGTGTCAATTGGATATCTTTAACTATATTATATATAAACTTATATTTTATGCATAATTTTAAATTACAAAAACTTGCAATTTAAACAATTTATTGTCAATTTTCTAGAAATTTTGCAAACATGGAGAATATAAAAAGAAGATATGATCCAATAGTGGATTTGTCATAACTATAATTATTATTAAGTATAGAGAACCGGAATTATTGTTAATTTCGTGAACCCCTTAAACCAGGGTTGGACCGCACAGTTCATGCAGAACCGTTGGCATAAACCGTGCAGTCCAACCCTGGTTCAATTTTTTATTAAAAAAAAAAAAAAAAAAAAAAACTTAACACAATTTTATTCTACTTAATTAAATTATCCATCTCTTACAAGGAATAAAAAAGAAAATATAATTAAAATCCTTCAAAGATATTCAACTTTACTTCAAAAATTAATCATAAATTTTAATGTTTTCATGGTTATTATTTTATTTTATTAACTTTCTTATTTAATTATTAAATATATGCTTGAAAATCATTAAATTAATTATGACGTCATCACGGTTCGACCCGTTTCAACCTCAGTTCAATCTCAATAACCTTGAACCTCTCCCTTTTACGGTTCAATGAACGGTTCGGGTTTCAAAACCATGATGCTATGCACGTCTTATGTTCTTGCCGGACCGTAGATTATGTTTGCATATATCAATCATCTATATGTGAAAGAAGTATTACATATATTTGTTACATTAGATATATATCACATCTGACATGTGATACAACCATTGTGTATAGAAAGTTGTCTAGCATTCAAACTTTTTGAGGATAATTGTACTAAGGAAAAAGTTTGTGTCAATTGGATTCTTTATAATCTTAAAATACATATCAAATTTTGTGTCAATTGGATATTATTTACTATATGATCTATAATATTATATTTTATGCATAATTTTAAACTACAAAAACTTGCAAATTAAACAATTTATTGATGGCATAGTTATTAATCTTCAATTTTCTAGAAATTTTGCAAGCATGGAGTATATAAGAAGAAAATGTAATCCAATAGTGGATTTATCAAAATTCACCTCTAATAAAAAGATATTGAATAAGGTTATAACCTAAAACTACAACCAATTTTATATCTAAAATTTGTCATTGTACTAATTTAACCATTCAATTAGTGGTATTTATTTATTGTATCAACATTGGATTATTTGTATCATTTTCAAAACACATGAATCTTTCCTCTTAATAAGTATTACTTGTTTAGGCTACGTTTGGCTAACGCGTTTTGCGTCCACGTCTGGCGCAAAACGCGTTTCAGCCTTTTTTTTTTTTTTTTTTTTTTTCTGCGCACGGGTTTAGGGGACAAACGGCTACTGTTCATTGAACAGTAGCCGTATTTTGTTGACTTTTCAGCTTCTTTTATCAGTTTTGTGGGTCCCGTAAACAGTGTACGGGACCCACAAATCTCACTTTTCAACAACTTTTTCATTAAAACTGGGTCCCACAGCACTATTCACACATTTAAAAATTATTTTGCTACAGTATTTTTCAGTTTTCAGTTTCAGTTTTCAGTTTTCAGCTGTATCCAAACGGACCCTTAGTCGTTGCATCAAAATTTTGAAACAAATTGTGTGATGGTAAATCTATCTGACTATCTCTATGAATGTCACATGAAAAACTCTCCGAAGTACTCATTTTGTATGCGTTCACTAAATAAATTAGCAATGTAGAAAGGAAAATTATTAATGTTGACAGTTATGTTGTACAAATTATGATTTCATTTAAAATTTTTGTGTTAGAACCCCTTTCTCCCTCCCTTGTGTGTGTGTGTTTGTTTCTCAAAAAAAAAAAAAAGTATCACAGAAGTATAGCACACTCAGTCTTTTTATGGTTCACCTTTTTCTATTAAAAACAATTTTTTTTAAATTTTAAATTTATGAATTCCCGATGTATTTAACATAGATATCGAGGATTCAAATCTCTCCTGTCTCATTAATTTGACACAAAAAATAGAAAAAAAAAAATAGAGTGCATTAAGTAGGACACTTGATACAAAATCGAAGTACATTTAAAATATAAAGACACTTGATATGAAATTACAGTGCAATTGGAACAACAGTTGATACAAAATTAAATTTTAATTAGAATTTAATTAGGGTTCTTGATTTTTGTTTTTTTAAAGAACCAATTTGGGTTCTTGATTGAGTATTTTTTTTTTAGTAATGATACAGACAAAAACTATTTTACAATATTTTTATAAACTGCTGATGTGGTTTTAGTATTTTCCAAATAGTTATTGTAAGTAAAAATGTGATGTTAGTGATGGGCCTATATTAGAACTAGTAAGAATTTGTCCATATTAACAGTTTGTAAATAGTTTGTGGATGTAACATTATTTTTTTTATTTTTTATTTTTAATAAAAAAACGTTACGTAAGTTATTAATTTGACTTTTATTGGATTCTTATGGATAGTTTCCTCATCTCTTATTGCGTCTCTCACCAATATATTCTTGTTAATTTGACCGTCAATTTCGATACACGTATTAAAATTACATGCTTTTAAAAATAGTAGGGCCACCGGCCACTTTAACTTTTCAAGATTATAAAATATTTTCAGATGTGCACCAAGAATTTCCCTTAATTTAATACTATAAGTCTTTGATAAAAGCCAAATTAGTTGGTTAATTGTTACTTTCCTTACATTTTTGGAATTGAATCATTGAAATTTAAAAACATATATATTATTCTAAATTACTTTTTCAGAGAACACACCACATGTGCTAGAAATTCTGACCGCACACATACATAGGCACACTTTTATTTCATTTAAAGTGATAGGCAAAGTTATTGCACAATCTTGACATAATGATTACTCTACAAATACAAGTTATTGTAGGGTGAGAGAGGGAGAACAAAGGTTGGGGTTCAAGTCTCTAAAAAGAAGCTTCCCCAAACATACATAAATAAATAAAATAAAATGATTGTGAAGAAATCGTTTTAGATCAAGATAGTTTTCATCCATTTGAAGGTTGGGATTTATTTTAAATAAATCTAAGGTATAGAATATGTCACCTCATTTAAAGTCAATAATTTAAATGACTATGGTTAAGTAAACTAACGTTTAATAAAAAATAAAAATAAAAAAACTGTGTCAACTCTGCCAGAGAGGGAAAAAGATGGTGTTTAACACACATCTTTGGATTCCTATCCAATGCCCAGTCCCTAAGGGGTGCAGGTGATGAAGACAGAGATTGAATATGTGTTAGCCAATCTCTTGTACGAGTAGTACATTCTTCTTAAGTGGGAATCCATGGTCATCCTTTTGATGTGTTTTTTGTATCTTTGTCCTATCCAATTCAATAAAATTGTTTCGTTAATATTAGCAATAACCTTCTCTTTGTTGTTAATCCATGGTGTTATTTGTCAGGGTTTTTTTAGTATTGGCAAATTTCCTGTCAAAGTTTCGGTTGTAATCACAATACTCTCGTGTATTCATTTTATCTGAATTGTAATTGTTTCAAGTAATTGAGGTTAAAGAGCTAAAAAAAAAAAAAAATTCAAAGTGCTACACTAACAAGCTTAGTTGAGTGAGATTGCCATATCAAGCGAGATATCAAGCAAGTTCATCAGGAATTGTTTTTAAGTTACACAAAGAAGTTCGCTTGACATTGAATAGAAATCTTGAGAGGAGAACACGATACAAACATCGAATGCAACCTGAGTGTTTGTGAGTTTTTGGAAACCACAGACCATTGAAACAAATCTTCAAGGAGCCTTGAAGAGTTTGATAGATAGGACTAGTGATCGTCATCTCAACTTATGCTTTAGAGATTGTTATGAGAAGCAACTGATATAGTATGTTGTGTTAGCAGAAGCAGGAGGCTTAGATATAAGAACATTGCATAACTAGAGATTTCATATGTAATTATGTACTACAATTATCTTCATAATAAATCTCGTTTACTAGGCTAGGCCTCAGAGATATCCGCACAACTATAGACTTTTTTATTATCTTCATAATGGATCTCATTCTATTGTTATTTTTTTAATTAGAAATTCCATTAGCATGCTACAAAAGAAACCAAACATTCAATATATTCTCAAATAATAACAAATCATGGAGTTCAAGCATTCGATATATCTAAAAACCATATTAAATTTTAAGAACTTGTCAACATGCAATGTTTTCAAATATTAAAATCAATATAAAAAATTCAATCATCAATCCATAGAAACACAGATAATTTCAAGTACACATGATTAAAAAAATTAAAAATATTAAGATTCACCTCTAATCCTAACTAGAGATTTAACCACTCATAGTTATGCAAAACAAATCCATAAAAGAAATTGCTAAACATCTAAAAGAACTAAAAAAATTAAAGATGAAAAAAATTCTAGGGTTTTTTTGCTCTATAACCTCAATCTTCTCCAAAGAAAAAGGGAAAATCCCTCAAATTTGGAATGTCAATCCCTTTTTTTTTTTTTTTTTTTTTTTTTTTCACTGTTAACTTCCATATCACTTTTAACCTCCAAAATGTTTTATTCTGAATTTGTGGTGAACTATAAAGTTGTAGGTCTTTGAGTATTCTTTCCAACCCCACAATAATCAGCTCAATCGGACATCTGTGCAAAAATTAATGTTAAAAATACCAAGACTGCCTCAAATCTTCCTTCCAGGATTCTTTCTAAACTTGGCTTTGATTTCATTTGTTCTTCTCTCTTGCTTTTGAACTCCCACATGATTTGTTAACTTACTGGACTCCCAAGATTACTCTCCTTGTAGCCACGTCTTGGAGCACAAATTGGGCGGACTTGTTTATTTCTTTTCATTCCATCTGATGTCCCTGTACGACTTGAAAGCGTCGACCCAATCTGTCCCAATTTGGGCTCGGTCTTGGTATGGGCTTGGGCTATGATAATAATAATTATTATTATAATATGGCTTATTATTATTATTATTATTATTATTATTGATTCTCATATGGACCTAGTACTATAAACACTACTTTATTATTTACTATTAACAATTTATCACCTTACTAAATTGTAAAATAAAAAATATCATTTTACACTAGTTTATATTTACTATTTTTCATACATATCCATAATTGATGTGAAAATATCCACATTTTAAAATACAACATTTTAACGCATAAAAGTGATGTGAGAGAATTAAGCCCAGTGTAAAATTTGTTATGGATTATGTTGTGACTCTAGACTTTTGCAGGAGCATTAAGGCCAGAAGCAGCTCCCTTAGCTTCAGTTCCCTGTAAAACATGTATAATTGCAGATCAATCTCTTCTAGAAATGGAAGTGCAAATAATTCGATAACTATATTTCATAAATATTCCAAAAAAATCAAGCTTATTTACTCTACATCCTTATTAAATGGCTCCCAAAAAGGAATCTTTTTACTGAAAAACCTCCCCAGCGTCCCAAATCTTAATTGGTGTCCTCTTAGTTGAATTTTCAAGTACTTTAATCAATGAAAAAAAAAAAAAAAAAAAAAACCTATACCATTCTTTCTAATCTTGCTAGACATGAAAGAGATTGAACCTTTAAATTTAATCAAAGGGAGAGCTCATTAACGATATGGTTAATTAATGTTAGTTTGCTCAAATTTGGAGGTAGTGTCAATTTCATAAAAATGTTAGTAATGTTGACGTGTAAATAGTATGTACTAAATTCCCACTTTAGATAATAATAATAATAATAATAATAATAATAATAATAGAACAAAATTTAGTTACAAAATTAGTTGTAGTTTAAGGTTACAACCTTACTTAATATCTTTTTATTGGAAGTGAATTTTGACAAATCTACCATTGGATTACGTCTTCTTCTTATATACTCTATATTTGCAAAATTTCTAGAAAATTAAAGATCTATAGATATGTCATCAATAAATTGTTTAAATCGTAAGTTTTTGTAATTTAAAATTATGCATAAAATATAAGCTTATAGATCATATAGTAAATAATATCCGATTAACACAAAATTTGATATGTGTCTTAAGAGTGTAATGAACATACAATTTAACACATAGATTTTCAAAATATGTAGTAATGTTTATTTTATTGAGTAAGGTTGTAGCCTTAAGCTACAACAAATTTTGTAGCTAAATTTTGTCCATAATAATATGAGTGAGTGGTTAATATTAATAGAGTCAATATTGTACCGATAGCTGTTCAGATTTGGTTAGAGAAACAAAATGTTTTAGTATCGGTTGATATTAGTTTACTATTTCAAGATTGCCGCTATATATATATATATATGTGTGTGTGTGAGAGAGAAAGTGTTTAAAATGATAAATTTATATCTCACCAAACTAATATAATAATAATAGGTATACAATTTAAATAAATAAAAAAAGTTGTACTAAAATACTATACTAATTTTCTATTGTACAATTTTTTGAGTTAATAAAGATCAGAATTGTACTAATATTGCAATTAATAGTTAGAAAAAAAAAAAAAAGTACAACATAAACAACTTCGTAGTTTGTTCATCTTTTAATCCTTATGAACTACTTGGCACAATTTAGAAAGAAATGATGATGAATAAAAAAAACATGTGTGCTTCAGATCTACTACGGTTTGCATCAAACTATTGAAAAAAAAAAAAAAAAAAAAAAAAAAAAAAAAGTGAAAAAAAGTAGACAGCGACGCACAAACACACGTAAAAGCAAGAAACTACCTTAGAATATTCTAAGGTAGTTTCTTGCTTTTATTTCTATTAATAGAAATAAAAGATTAATCTTGCTTGAAGGACTTTAGCTTACAAGTGTAAGCATCCACAGCAGTGGAGCTAAAAATTTAACAATTTAGCTCCACCAAAAGTCACTTTATCTATTTTACCTACACACATGCTGCAGCAGTGAATCTATTTTAGCTTTTAACACAATAAAATAATATAAACATCACAATAAAATAATATATCTACTACAATAAAATAATACATCCCACTAAAAAAACACCACAAACTGATCATCGTTACAATTCACAACCACCGCCAACCAAGAACAACCACCCACAAAAACCTTTCAGCCAGCCACATCCACCTCCACCTCCACCACCACTCCACTAGCAACAATCTCTATGTGACAACCACAACCCACGGCAAGAAAAAAAAAAATCAAACCACCACCAACACAGCCACAACCATAGCCCAACATAGCCACAACCACCAACACAGCCCACGACAACCACAACCACAGCTACCAAACCACCACTAACCCAGCCAACAAACCGCCATTTCAACCACAATCCACAGTCACAACCAAACCCACAAAAAAAAAAAAAAAAAAAATCAAACACGAAAAAACCCATGCGAAGAAGAACCAAAAAACCCACCACGCTGGTATGCCGAAACTCACTACGTTGATACGCCGAAACCCACCATGCCGATACACCGAAACCCACCACGCTGGTATGCCGAAACCCACTCCTATCCACGAGGCCAGAGCACAACCACGAGCCCGAAACACAAAGCCGAAACGACGAAAATAGAGAAGAGAGGCCGAAATGGGTCAGGTCGGCGGCCGAGTGTGGGTCGGCGGCGATGGGTTTGTGGCGGCTGGGCTTGTGCAGATCGGCGATGGATCTGTGAGGAAGAAAGAAGGGTCTGTGGGTCTGTGGAGGAAGAAAGAAGAGATGGAGAGGCAGTGAGAACTGAGGAGAGAGACGCAGATAGAGGAGAATGAAAGCAAGAAAGAATAAAAAATAAAAAAAAGTAATGTGAACGCAAAATAAAAAATTATTATTATTTTTAGATGTCTGCTACAGTGCACATCTATAGATAGATGTGCACTGTAGCAAATCAGCTAAAAATTATAAGAATGCCTCCACTGCTGCATGGCTGTTTTTGGTATTTTGGTGGAGCTAAAATAACATTATAACTATTTAGTTCCACTGCTGCAAATGCTCTAACAACTCTATAAACAAGTTCGTACTTTCTTGTCCTTTTAACCCATACGAATCACTTGGCATAATTGAGAAAGAAATAATGAGGAATAAATAACATTGTTGTGCTTTGGATCTACTACTATTGCTCTCAAAATTTTGAAGAAGAAAGAAAAAACTAACATAAAATATAGTTAAAAAAAAAAAAAAATGTCATGCTAACGGATGCTTTTAGGGCAATAGTTAACAATCTATTTTAAGAATATTTTGACACAACTTTTATGAGAAATAGAAAAAATTGTCAAAATATTAATTTTTCTTTTCTTTTCCCATAAAAACTTTCTTTAAATAGATTATTAATCATTATACTAAGAACATCCGTTAGCATTTTAAAAAAAAAACACTGATAAAAGAAATAAACTACCTTAGAATGTAAAACACAATTTTGCCCTCTACTTCTCGGTTTGCCCATAATTTTTAGCTGATTAGGATTCTCTCTCTCCCCCCCCCCCCCCCCAAAGGATAAAGATACATAAAATACCAAAATCATAGAAATAAATTTTATTTATTTATTTAAAACACGTTTTATGTTAAAAAAATAAAAATAATTGGAGGAGCCCCACAAGCTATGGGCTAGTCTACCATACCTTTTTTGCAAAGTCTATTTAGCTAGGAAGACAAAATCCCTAGGAAGACAAAATTCAAATATCAATATGTATAAAAAACAAAGGAAGAGTCTATCCCTGACTCAGTCTCCATGGCGTCCCTCGATGCGACAGCCATTCTCCACCTTCTCCTGGTGTCCCTGTTGCCTTGTGAGTCAATAGTTAATCAATCTCTTTCAAGAATAGGAGGTGCTAATAATTAATGGAAGATAATAACAATATTCACTATGCAAGCTTAGGGAGCAATCTAATACGATAATTGAATTTCATAATATTCAGCATACACTTTTGAGGAATAAACACCGACATGAGTGATGTAGTTAATTAATTAAGTATGAAGTCTCCCACTATAAAAAATGACAACATTGAGTGATTAATATAATATAATTGAACATTTTTTCTAGACAAAATTTTAATCTATGACATCTGTTGCTGATGATTGCTTTTTATCATCAGAGCAAGACACTAATTAGTTTTTGTTGTAGGCAGGGATCAAACTTCAAATTTTTATTTGACAACAATAAACTTTACTAGGTATTATCTCCCAAAAAAAAAAAAAAAAAAAAACTTTACTATAGGTTTCAATATATATCTTGTGATTGGAGTTGTTAGTTGCATTGTAGTAAACACTTAAAAAAGAGGAAATGGCTATTCTACCATTGTTCCAACAATCATGGCAAGAGCTATACAAAATAACCTTTATTCCCCTCCTCCCTCTTCTTTTCCTTTTTTCTTTTCTTTATGTTTTCATATGCATTAGAACTAGTGGAAAACCCAATTTACCTCCATCCCCACCAAAGCTACCAGTCATTGGCAACCTTCATCAGCTTGGCTCACTCCCACACCGTTCTCTTCATGCTCTCTCTAAGAAGTATGGTCCTCTAATGTTCTTATACTTTGGCCATGCACCAAGCCTTGTGGTGTCATCTGCAGATATGGCAAGAGAAATGATGACAACACATGACATAGTTTTCTCAAACAGGCCAAAAACCATAGCTACCAATTTCTTACTCTATGGATGCATAGACCTAGCATTCTCACCCTATGGTGACTATTGGAGGAAAGTACGGAAAGTTTGTGTCCATGAACTTTTGAGCCTCAAAAGAGTGCAATCTCTCCATTATGTAAGGGAAGAAGAAGTTGCTATATTGATCAATAAGGTACGTGACTCGTGCCTCAAAGGGGTTTCTATTAATCTAAGTGAGTTACTGATTGAGACCGCTAACAACATCGTTACTAGAGTTATTTTTGGCAAAAAGTTTGAAGAACAGGATGGTATGGGCAAGCCTTCAGAACTACCAAGAAAGGTAATGGTGCTAATTGCGTCAGTTTTTTGGGGGGATTTTTTCCCTTCTTTGGGTTGGATTGATATTCTTACGGGACTTTTACCAGTCTAAAATCCACCGGTAGAGAAATAGATGCTTATCTGGATGAGGTGCTTGAGGAACACTACAAGACAGAGAAATGTGATGATGATGAACATCCTGATAAAAAAGATTTTGTGGATATTTTCCTCCAACTACAAAAGGATGGCATGCTTGGCTTTGAACTTCGTCATGAGAACCTCAAAGCAATCCTACTGGTATATTTCTCACTCTCCCTTAAGATGTGTTTGCATGCAAGGATTTTAGTAATGATAGAAAATTTAAGAGAGAAAAGCGGAGAGAGAAAATTGGGAAGATATTTTGTTGGGAGGGTGAGTGGAAAATTTTGTGGTAGGGCCCGGTGTTTTCTCCCTGAGCCCATCAAAAAGTTCTCTCCAAAATGGAGAGAAAACCAAGGGAAGAAAACATGAGTTCTAGTGAAAACCAAATTTGCCACTCTATGCATTGAGTTACGATTTTTAGTTTTTCTTCTTGTGTTTTTTTTTGTCAAGCTCTTTGAAGTTGCGTTTACATTGCTTTATTTTTTTTTCAACGTTTTAATCAAACAGTGGATTTTGATTTTGATTTTTTTTCTTATTTGATCAACGGTGGGGTCCTTGGCGGCTTTTAGCTTTTTATATATATATATATATATATATGTAAAACTGAGGCAATGAGGTATTCTGCTGAATTAATCCTGCTGATAGCTGTGGCCAAGGGTGCCTTATATAGATGAAGGGAGCCTTGGGATGCGTCAGGAAGCAACTGGAATTGCGGACGGAAATCACGGAAGGTAAATTGCTTTTACTTGGTGAACATTCCACCGAAAGCAATAGTAACTTGAATGATTCTGCTGGGCAATCGAGGGAGTGAACAGCAAGTGGTCACCGCTTGGAACAAAGGTCTTGTCCCCTTGCTTTTCCGACAGTAACCTCGCATAGTGTTCCGGTAATCGTGGCAAAGGGATCGTAGCTTCCGTCTGGGCAAATTTTCATGTGCGGGTACCGGTATAGCAACCTGGGCTTGGCAAAGGTGGTTCTGAGCTTGCTAATTTCCCAGTTGTTTAGTCCGTATCATATCCACCTATGGGTTGTTCCCATGGAGGATCACTGCAGGCCGAGATCGTAGCATTCATGTTCATGGAAGATTCCCATATTTGTTGGCTGCATCTGGCAATAGCGAGGGGTTCAAAACCGACTTGTCCGAGGATCAAACCTTCCTCGGTTCCTCGTGTTCACTACTGAGATGAATCATGGCATCTTCATAAGGTCAAAGTGGAGTCCATACTGAACTCTTCTCGTGCATCCAAAGAAATGGTGCAGTCATGCCATAAATCTTGGACCACATCGATGATATGGTTGTCAAGTATTTCCTCCAACAACTGAGAGAGCAAAGGGCTCAAGAGGCGGAATTCCCTTAAACCATGGTCCTTGGTAGGTATACCCGTTGATCGTAAACAAGGTGTTTTGCTGGTCGGGACATTCATCCAATTATCCTTTTTCCCAACGTGGAGGGTGCTCCAAAGATTCGGAGGAAGGATGCGAGGGCTATTGATTTTTGCAACAAGACTGATGATTCGTGGAAATCGGGCCGATGATCTGGTCACCTTTTAATCACCCGATGAAACCATACTAAACATCCGATAGCCGAATCAGAGTCATTTTCAATTCTTCTTCTTCATACCAACTAAGAGTCCTGGAATGGGTGACTATTTTCAAATACCTTTAGATCGCCCAAAGTATTGTTCCCATTCGGGCCTTTGTAACAAAGGTGTCACCTAACTCATCTTCTTCTCTCAGGTTCAGTGACATTGATTGTGACCAATTTTCCGAAATGTTCGAACCATCGTCAAATGATTCGCTCATTACCTGCTATCAAAAATACACTGCATTTCTCGTGTGGCATATACCAAGTGACATCTTTAGCCGGTTCTCGAGTCTTGCAAGACTTAACCTAGCATAATCGTGCCCATAATAGTCCTTATACCCGTTGAATAGGTATCCTTCCGCCAAAGAGTTGACTCAAGAAGGGTCGATTTCCCCGCCTCAAGATTAACCAAATGGTTTTCTAATGCTTCGAGGTTCTTTGAAAAGCACTCATTGTTTCCTAAAGTTAAAGGTCAAGCCAAGGTTGTCATGATGGATTTGGTTTGGGGTGGGAGAGTTCACTCGCACACCACTATGGAATTGTAGGTTTCTTTGACAAAACTCTGCGGTGGCTAAAACTATTATTGGAATATGTCATCGACAAATTCTCGGGCGATGTTGCTATTCCGGGTTCTCGAGCCGTATAGCGCTTCATGCCAATCATAAAATCACGTGATGTGCTTTTCTTTGTTATTTGAGGAAGTAAACATTGTCCACACCGGTGGGGCTTTTCTCCGACAAAGAGTGTTTAAACAAGCATAATGAATTTTCTTTTCAAAATGCAATTGTTAAAAAGCAAATACTTTTATGAATGTATTGGATGATGTCAGATACATATAATGAAGGGCCATAAGAATCATCAACAATAGATGTATTGGTAGAAACAAACGGATCAAGATTCCCGGGCTTGATTTTGGCCATTTGAAATCAGGATGATGGATTTTGGCATTAATAAGGTGGTCTGAAACCGAAACTCTTCGAGACACTCACCCTCGTTGGTTCTCGGGTTTCTAAGAAACTTAAACTTGATCAAGTTGGCCAAAAAGGATGGGTAGTCACTATCCGTGGTGAAAGGATATACCGTATACATGAAAGGGTTTCCTAAGATGACCTTATCTCGTCATATTTCCTTGACTAGAACAAAGGTGGTTCCAAAACACACATCATTCCGCACACATGGGCTTGGGACTTTGAATTCAATCCGCATATTCCTACCACTTATGTGGCTAACCTTCCCTTGGTTTTCTCGGAAGTATCGGGAATGATTCCTTCTGAATGCAGCTTGAGATCGCCGAATCTATTAAGGCACCACTTTAATTCAAAATCTTACTTATGACAATCCCGACTTTGAATGCTATTTCTCGGAAGTTAATCCGACTAATGGTTTGAAAGAACGGTCCACTGGACCGGCTCCGGGCTCCATGTCTCAAGTAGTGAGGGATTTTTAATCGTTTTGTCTACTTCCATCGAAGGGTTCTCAGAATGAGATTCGCCCTCATTGCCTTCGAGAAGTACTTCTAAATCTTGACCCTAAGGTTCATAAGACCATGATCAACCCCGAGGATGACTAAGTTCATGCAGGCTTCACTGGATTTAACACATCCTTAACCTCATTCCTCGGGAGAGATCTTGATGGTAATCTCTCTTTCTTTTGACTTGCAAATCTTTGTAGATTTGTTCCAAATCGACTCAGTCTCAAACCTAGGCTCGGGATGTATTTGCCTCCTTAACTGTGGCTGCGTGGAACTCACCGAGTCTCCGAGATTTCTTCCTGTGTCCGCAGATCTGTCTCTATGAGATCAAGGAGCAGCTTCTTCTGTTTGGAAAGAACATGGATAGCCTTGCTCTACAACAACTATCTTGGCATGCTAGGATTTCTGTCTATGTCACTGCAGGAGCTAGAAAGTGCTCTCTGGTAGCAGAGGGATGTCCAAATAAACGGTGTTTCTCTTTGGTCACTAGACTCACTACTCGTGTGATCGAGTGCTAAGAGTTTGAAGATCTTTCATCGGGTTGGTCGGCATTTAGGGTGTTGATAAGGGCTCGCCTTAGCTCTACACTCTCTTTTCCAATGACCTATTTCTCCACACCCATGACATCTCCCCTGTGTCTTGTGTATGGATTTACTGGTTTGATTCGTTTATAGAAATCATCGCCTTGGAACTTCGTTTTCTATAGTTCTTGGAAAGGGTGTTTCTTCCTATGGGGTTTCAGAGGGTTCTTCGCCTCCGTGTTTGGATTTCCTCGGGATGATAAGGTGTCGTACTGCAGGATGTAGTTCCCTACTTCGCATTTGGCTTTTGCTTCGTTGACTTGGCTGGATTTTGAGGTCTTTGCACATTTTCATTCCTTCATTGCGGATTGTAGCCGAGATGTCTCCATAGGTTAGGTTATCATAATCTATGATTCCTAACGAGCTTAAGAAGCCAATCTTCCGTCCAAACAATGTTGGTAAGCTCATTGATAAACTTCTCCTTCCAAAATCTGAGTTACAATCGCTTTCTATGCATGACACTGGTGGTAAATTACATCTTCGCATTCACCGGTATTCTCTAAGGGTTTTACATTCAAGGTTTGAGCAATTGGTCATAAATCCTAGATGTGACAGCCATCGGGCTCGCTTTCTACGGCGTTTCCCACATCGCAGTAAAGATCGTGCAGGTATCAATCTAATCAGAACACTCCTTCCTATGCTTCGGGCCAAAGATAGGGTTCTCATCCCTCATCTTTCCGACAAAGATGTTTAACATCATCCTTGGAACTATCTCGCCGTGCAATTGTTCCACCAATGCAAATAAGCTTCCTGTGCTGAACTCCTAAAACAATGAGCTCAACAACCTCAAAGATTGGCATTACCATCATTTAGATAGTTATTAGCAACCATGGTTGTGTCGGATTTGTTTAGGATTCTTGTTCGATAAACCATCATGTTCCATTCATAGAGTCACTGGATAATCGTGAACTCGCATGGATCTTTCCTCATATTGAGGTCGTGCATGGGCCTGGGATACCACTCGTGAGGTCATAGGCTTACTTGGGGTTGGTAAAGCCTATTTACCCAGAATCTCGAAATTGGTCTTCTATTTGTCTTATCTCCTTTCACTATCTCGAGGAGGTTCTGTTTGTGAACTTGTAGAAGTGGTAAATGGGTTTCTAAGGTGACTAGACGGCTGTCCCCGCCGGCCGAGGTAATGGTCTCAAGGGGGAAATTGCCCTTCTTCACGCAGTTCCTCAAGCTTTGGTGACAATTTCTATGGTCAGTTGGTCCTAGGTTCGAGGACTCGGCTGCCTAGTTATAGGGAGCTTCACTTCAAAGGCTTTTCTAGGGGCCGATAGGTTTGGTGGGGTTTCCGGTCGGGAGGATAACCTTGTTGTCTATCCGGGCCTCTATCCTATCAATGCTTTCCATGACTCCTAAGAATTGCTGGTATAGTTGTTCTCGCTTGCCATTTCTTTACAACCTTTTCATCCGGGCTGTACAATTTGAAAAAGAGCAAAGAGAACATCAGCACTCACTGGTTAAAGAGTAAGGCTTCCCTGGGGACTAGATCTAACAATTTCTCGGTTTGCTAGAGTCAGCATCTTTCTTAAAGTAACTTCCACTTGGTTTTGGTAATGACACGCTCTTTTATGCCATCGAAATGTTTCTCAAAGTATTCAAAGAAAGGATAATCGCCTTTTACCTCTTTCATGAATAGCTCCATTTCTCCAAAACTTCAACCTTTGTTCCTCGCATGGTCGGGCTCTATAGGCTTCTCTTTAATTCCGTTTCCTTCGTAACTAAAATCCTTTCTGTTTACTATATCCGGTGAACTTTCTCGTTCGCTTCTCCCGTCATCTGGGTGAGTCGATGGTCGATTCGTGTTCCCGCCGAATAGGATCTCTCTACCGCTCCCGAAGCGCGCAGGGAGGTCTACATCGCCTCGACTAGTGTCACTCTTTCTTCTTTGATCGCCACAACCCAGGTCTTGTCCGGTCGTGCAGCAAGTGGGTACTAACCTCGGGAATGGTCTTTGACACCTTGAATAGCTTGACCTAAGTCTTTTCTAGGATACGGGAATGGAGTTCGCTTGATTTAACTACACTGGACGCAGTCTATCTCTAAGTATATG
The DNA here is from genome assembly GCA_030021035.2 of Notholithocarpus densiflorus. Taxonomy (NCBI): domain Eukaryota; kingdom Viridiplantae; phylum Streptophyta; class Magnoliopsida; order Fagales; family Fagaceae; genus Notholithocarpus; species Notholithocarpus densiflorus. The sequence goes on from JARYZH020000050.1 coordinate 2,158,177, forward strand.
ATAGGTGGATCCTACGGGTTGGCGATCTACTTGATCTCGACCTTGGTTCTTGTGTACAGATCTTCTCAAGACCGGGCTCATCACCTAAGGGTGATCTAAACCTAGATTGTCAAAGTGCTTAGTCTAACTGCTCCACCTGGCCAACTGCTGGACTAAATCTAAGCTCCGGATTCCTAATCGGGTTCTGACCAGAGAGGATAGTTTTCATTTTCTATCGTCCAATGGGTCGGGAATGTGACATCGCTCCATTTCTGTGGTTCTGGTACCCGGACTCGTGGATCTAACATCGTGGGTTTGGATAAGAGTGGTCTCTCCGCCTTTCTCTATTCCATCACCCGATGGACATAGCTCGTCTCATGCACTTATAATACACTGTATATAAGGGCAAAGATGACCGGTGCCATGTAACACGAGGGTTCCATGGGCTTTGATAAGCCGAGGGTGAGGACCTTCATGATGCGAGGGTCGCTGCCGCAATCGTGAGGTTTGGGAAAAAATGAAATGAATTGGACCGCTTGACAACCGGATTCAAATTTTCGCCTAAGACTGCCATTAACTGGATGACGGGTGTCTCTAAGTGGCCATATGATTGAATTGTCCAACCCTTTCCTGGACGTTGGTTTCCCAATTCCGACTGACTAGCCTATGTGGAGGAATTTGTATCATTTTCCCCGTGGGCTTTAACAAATGGGTAGGGATAACAAGTAGCATGTCTCATACCTCTTGTTGATGTCAGAGATCTTTTCTATAGTCCTAACATGGTAGTCCGCTCAAAGACCTTCGTGGGACCACTAAGATGACTCTGTAGATCCGGGCTGTGGGAACTTTGGGTATGTTCCAATCTCCTAACTTCGATTCAGATCCCAAAGCCGGTACGACTCAATCGTTGATGGTCTCCATCTTCCGTCTCGAATCTCAGTGAGTGGCTGTACCGGATCTACCGCTAGTGGATGAGTCATTACCCTTCTAAAACATCCTATTTATCATCCCGGATTTAAAAGCCTAAGAAACCACCAACCTAGACCGTTTCTATCCTCCACTGGATCTAACCTATAGATCCAAAATGTGGTGTGTATGATGCCTTCTATGATATGTTACTAACTTACAACCGTCGTACGCTCTTTCATGTCTCCCCGTTGCTACTAATACCGCTATTCCCTATTACCGAGTGTATAATGGTCCCTTCTCTCAATTCTTTAAACGCCCCAACGCCCACTCGCTAACGGCCGATTGTGGGACTCCTCCCCGGGTTCACACTCAACCTCAGATCTAGACTTCATCAAGCAACAGAATCGACATAAACAGAACTTACTCCCTAGTCTTACCGATAACACTTCTTCACGTAACTCGCTTAGTACACATCTCTGCAACAAACTTTGGGCTAAAAACAAAGATAGGAAAAGAAGATGATCCGGGAAGCAAAGGATTAGCTTAAATGTATAAACACAAGATAATGAACAGCTTGAATGAACAGAGGCTCACCTACCAACAAATGTAAAGAATGCAAACTAATTCTCACATCACGAAGGTCCTCACCAACATCAAACCCACAACCCTCGTACATACGGGCACTAGATAACTTGCCCTTATATACAGAGTGTATTATAAAGCTGCACGAGGACGAACATGTCCATCCAGCAGATAAGAGAAAGGTGAGAGACCACTCCTTATCCAAACTCCCCGATAGTTAGATCCATAAACTACCAAGAACCCCGAAATGGATCGGGATGTCACATTCTCACCCAATGGACGATAGAAAATGAAAACTATCCCCTGCATGTCCAACTCCAATAGGAATCCCGACTCTAGATTTAGTCCAATAGCTAGCCGATGGAACGGTTGGGACTAAGCTTTGACCAATCTAGGTTTTTGACCACCCTACCGACGAGCCCAAGTCTCGTAAGATCCGTACTCGCTAACCAAGGTCCGCATCCAGATCTACGCCAACCCCATAGGCAGCCACCTATCCTTAGAGATAGACTCGCATCCCAAAGGTAGTTCACAAAAACGCGAACTCCATTCCCCATGTCTGTGAAAGATTTAGGTCCGCTGTCTCCAAGGTGTCAAAGACCATTCCCTGTGTTAGTACCCTCGCTACACAAATTCAGACAAGACTCGCTTGTCGATCAAGAAGAAGAAGACAAAGACTAGTCAAGACAGCCTTAGATTCCCTCCCTCACCATCGAACTCGATACGAGATCCTATTCACAGAACCCGAATACGACCATCGCCATGATGACGACTGCAGAAACCGAACTGTAGCAGTTCACCCCTGCATATGCACGCTCTCGAAAAGGATTTTAGTTCAAGGAAACACTAAAAGAAGCCTATAGAGCCAACCATACCCAGAACAAAAGGTTGAAGTTTTGGAGAAATGGAAGCTTATTCCTATGAAAGAGGTAAAAGCTACTATCCTTTCTTTGAATACTGAGAAACATTTCCAATGGCATAAAAAGAACTCGTGTCTACTAAAACCAAACTTCCGTATAGAGAAACTTCCCTCTCCTTCACCACACATAAATGTCTTAAGCTCACATATCTTCTAGCTCTAATGAACCCTCCTTAGAAAGTGAAAAGGAGATAGAACCCCTCAGAAAACCAACCAAGACACACCCTACTTCCTCCTAAGAAATGGATATCCAAATTTAGAGGAAACCCACTTTAAAGACTCTTCCTCTGCTGTGCGTAAGATTGTTTCAGAGAATATAGAAGGCAAAGTTGTTAAACAATGGCTTCTATAAAGGAAACCTAAACTATTGCCAATCTCGCACTAAAGCAAAAAGAAAATGCTTTTAAGTAATGGAAAGAAAGGACATTTCAAGAAAGAATGTCCAGCATCTCCCCCTTACCCATTCCTTAGTATCTCAAGATATCTCCCAAAGTCTTAGAACCCGGCCCTCCCGAATATGAGTCCCCAATAGTTCATTGATAGAGAAATCTGCCGTATATACTTAATCCTCATCTTCTCTCCTAGTTTCGAGAAGCACCTCTAGTAGTTCGATGATGTCATACTCATGCCAAGATAGTCACAGTAAGTAGGAACAACACTATCAAAGTTCTTCTCGACATGAAGAACTCCTCCTAGATCTCATAAAAAGATCAAGGATCCAAATGAGAAATCTCAAACTTGAAAAGTCTCCACGAATCCTAAAGGAAACCAAGACATCCAAACCTAGGTCTCAGAACCCAAAGCTGACTTGGAACAAATCTGCTGGCCAGGGTTTACCAAATCCAAGAAAGAGACATGTACCCAAGATCTCCGTAAAGAGATAAAGGATACTAGGATCGGCAAAGACCCTTGAGCAAGACTCTAGTCATCCTCGTGTTGATTATGGTCTTAGGAACCTAAGGTCAAAGATCAAAGACACTTCTCAAGAAGGCAAATGAGGACAGTAATCTCATTACAGAACCCTTCCGATGAAGATGAAACAGCTAACCCTACTACAAACATGGAGCCGTAACTATCCAATGGACCGTTTCTTGCAAACCAATAGTCGATTAACTTCCGTAATGGCATTCCAAAGTCGATTGTCAGGCAAGAATTCCTTTGAATTCCGAGGTAGTTGTTTCTGATTGATTCAAAGCGCCCGATCTCAACCGCATTCAAGGAATCATTCCCTCTTAAATACTCCGAAACCAAGGAAAGGTTAACTTCTCGCAAGCTGGAAATGCATTGAATTCAAAATCCCAAAAGCCCATGCTGCAGACAATGCGTGTTTCAAACCACTTTGTTCTAGTAAAGAATATGATGATAGGTCATCTTTAGAAACCCCTTCCATGTACTGCTATATCCTTTCACCTACCTGAGCAGTGAAGGAATCACTACTCATCCTTTTGGCCAACCTCCGTCAAGTTTAAGTTTCTTAGAGCTCCGAACCTAGACATCAATAGTCTCAAGAGGTTTCATTCCAAGCACTTCAACCTTGTCGAGGCCAAACTCACTCAAGTACCTCAGCAAAGAGCTAAGCTACAAAAGAATTGATGAGCAATTAGCTTGCAAGATTCTACCAAACAAGGATTAAGATGTTTGAAGAAGAACCTGCCGAAGTTTGTCTGATCTTCCCACACTTTTGGTATAGGAAACGGCACGGTTGCTCTTCCCCATGAAAAGATTTCTATGAAAAGAACATCCCCACCAAAGCCAGACCTATCCAAATGAGCCAGAACTCATGGATACTTGCAAGGTGTAAATAGAGGATCTTTCTTAAAGGAATCATCGTAAACTCTAGGTCACCATGGTCCCGCCAAATTTCTTTATGTCCAAAAAAACGCCGAGATCGAGAGAGGTGTCCCCAGACTTGTTATCAACTACAAAACCCTTAACAAGGTCTTGTGAGTGGATAAGGTATCCTATCCCCAACAAAAGAGACGAAGTTACAAAGTTTTGTAAAGCAAAGGTTGGTTTTCAGTAAGTTTGACATGAAGAGTGGTTTCGGGCGTATACAAATCGGGAGCCCGATAGGTACAAAATGGGCCTCTTCACCACACCCTTTCGTCATTACTTAATGGAATGTAATGCCCTTTGGTCTTAAAAATGCACCTTTCCGAATTCCAAACATCATGAATGAGATTTTCAATCCATTCCAGCTTACATCATCATGGTATTGATTTATGTACTCATCTTCTCGTAATCCCTAGACAAACATTGGAAGCATCTCGTAATATCTCTTCCAAAACCATCAAAAGAAATGGTCTTGTTGTCTCGGCCTCCAAGATTAAGCTTTTCAAATAAGTGTCGTGTTCTAGTTTTGAGCATAAACATGCAGTCATTAAACCACCTGATATTATCCTCTTATGAAAGTCTCCCCGATGAGATCCTTGATAAGACCCAACTCCAAAGGTTCTTAGGATCCTCAATTACATTGCCGATTCTATCAAGATCTTAGGAAACAAGGTAAGCCCTCTTTTGATAGACTTCGGACCAATCCTCCTCCTTGACATCCACTCATACATCGGTTGTCCAATGTCAAGAAATATGGGCGCCAAGACAATTCCTTGTCTTGGAATCCCTCTCGGTAAAATTCTTCAAGGTCGCCCGCATAGATGCCTCTAACATTGGTTATGGTGGCATTCTCTTCGGGCCATGTTAGTCCTACTTCGAACAAATTGTTTGCTTCATTCAGAATTTGACTCCCACTACTTCAATTATAGTACTATTAAAAAGAGATCTTTATCTATAGTACTATGCATTCCAAAATTTCAAAGGATCTTTTGAATCAAAGCTTTAATACGGATTTGATCGTAAATCGCAAAACATGTTTTAGAAAAGATGTTTAAAACATTGCATCAAAACAGATTTCTTGCACGATGGCAAGCCATCCTTTCGCCTTTTGATTTTGACATAGAAGTTCATTACAGTGAACCTGCAATAAAGATACCCGGGATTCCTAACCCGTGAATTTACAAAATCCTTTCTCCAAAATGTCCGGAAGAAACCCGCATAACCCCAACCTCCTGCTGCCTAAACTAACCACTAGGAGTACAAGCCGTGCCCGTAACCCCGGCCCTCGTACAAGCCGCACAACCCCGCCCATTGGTACCTTTTTTTCTACCTCTCCAAGAACCCGTACCGTGCCTTCGCCTCCTGTTGCTAACTATTTGGTTTCACAATCCCAAAACCAAACTACCAAAGGCCCTGTATGACAACATACATAGCTCGCCCAGCCTACACTCCCTCTCCTAAGGCAATTCTCCATATTACGTGAAGATCCTCGCCCCATCATGCCTAGGCAATCTTCTTTCACCCTACTCTCCCAAATCGAAGAGCTCCTACATCAAGAAGCCCTTTGTTCAACACATCTCTTAGTATCAGTCCCACATGGCCTATATATCAAATCCTCCTCGGCCTTAGCAATAGAAGTATTGCCCTAAGAATGGCATTTCCTTCCCCAAAAGCCCAGAAGAAGATCAAATTCTATAAAGGCATTCTCATCCAAGAAAAGTCCGCCCGAATAGAAGACATCGTAGAAAGGAATAACCCCTCCAAAGTCTTATTCCATAAATTCATAATTCAGTTTTGTAAGTCAGAAAGATCGGGGGACAATTTCTCTTCACTTAAAACTCCATGCATCAAGGGATCGTAACCCCGTACAATTATTATGATTATAATGGATGCCTTTGAAAAGGTATTATTCTTTCCAAAATGACACTGCTTACTCACTCATGGTTCATTCAATACAGACCTGAAGGATGTATACCTTCGCGGGTTCCCTCGCTGGTGGGAAATGTTCGGATCAATTCCACAAAACTTCCCGAACCCCTTCAGACGCACTCAAGATATTTCTACCAAAATCTTAATCGATGTGCATTCTTCCTGGCCCCATCTTGCATATGACAAAGCCAATACAAGATCCAATCGATTAGCATGTGGAATTATGCTATCAATGTAAATCTACTGACAGGAATTCTTTGTAAATGGTGGGACAGTTCGTATCAACCGACATCATCTCTAATTTACAATCGATTTTCCTTCTTCAAAGCCAGAACTATTGCTCATCGCACCATCACAGCCAGCCTAGACTCCGCTCAATTCACCTAAATCTAGCAAGTAGAAACTCAAAGATCTGCCTCCGCAATCGGCTTCTACCCAGATCTGAGCCAGAAGAACTGCTGCTTGGCTCTGTAGTCGTGCTCCAAATAACCTATCCTGTGATGCCCAAGATCCTTATGATGGCTATACTTGGATAGCGATTAAAGTTCCAAGACAGCCTGTAACCCTAATGTAGCTCAAGAACCACCTTTGCCAAACCGGTTACTATTCGCACGGGCGACCACTCCGCGAAGTCGCCAACGTGGCTACAATCCAACGACAAGCATTCTGCACTATGCAGAAGTTGCCATTCGAAAGCAGGGACAAGACACTGCCCAACAAGACTACTTACTGCTCACTCCATACCCCGGTCATCATTCAAGTTACTATTGCTTTTGGTGGAAAGATATTCACCCCAAGTAAAAGCAATTTACCTTCCGTGATTTCCGTCCGCAATTCCAGATGCTTCCTGACGCATCCCAAGGCTCCCTTCATCTATATAAGGCACCCTTGGCCACAGCTATCAGCAGGATTAATTCAGCAGAATACCTCATTGCCTCAGTTTTACATTTGTACTCAGAACTACATTGTAAACCTCTATGGCTCTTACACTCCCCCTAGCTTACACTTGTAATAGCAATGCATTTGTAACCTTACCCAGCTTCCGCCCAGAGTGCTGCCCTCAGAACGGCACCACCATATATATATAACAAAGAAAAATAAAATAATAAAATAATATTAATGATGTGTTAAATTTTATAAGATATTATTTTTTAATTTTAATTGATAATAAGTTTATTTGTAATGATGGTAAGGAAATGATTTCTTATATTATGCATTTTATATAAACTATATTTTCTATCCCCTCACTTTTATTTTCAACCAAACAAATGAGTTTTTCATCCCTTCACTTTTTCACCTTTCCAACCAAATACAAACGAGAGAAATTAAAATCATTTCTATCCTCCCACTTTTCAATCTCCCCAACCAAATAGACCCTTAGACACACCTTTAAGATCTTAAATTACTCTATTTCTTGGAACTAATAAAGTATAGAGTGTTGTGTCATTTAAAATTATAAATGACATCGCACTTGATATATCATTAAATAGGTCATTTATATTTTTGCTGAAATTAAATAGGTCTTTTCTATTCTAAAGCATAAAATGAATTTATATTAGATGGAGATAATATCCTACCATTGATAACATACCTAAAAAGTTTTTTTTTTTTTTTTTCAGAACATGTTTATAGGAGGCGGTGATTCAACTTCAACAACTTTGGAATGGGTAATGGCAGAGCTCATTAAAAATCCAAGTCTTATGAAAAGAGCACAGGAAGAGATAAGAAGAGTTGTGGGCAATAAGTCGAAGATAGATGTGGTTGACATTAGTCAAATGGATTACATGAAATGTATTATCAAAGAAAGTCTAAGACTACATACACCTCTTCCTCTTTCTGCACCTCGAGAAACATCAGAAAGTGTAAAATTTGGAGGTTATGATATTCCGGCAAAAACAAGAGTATTTGTCAATGTATGGGCAATCCAAAGGGACCCTAAACTCTGGGATAGGCCAGAAGAATTCATCCCAGAGAGATTCAAAGACAACCCAAATGACTTGGAAGGTCAAAACTTTGAATTCATTCCATTTGGAGGTGGGAGAAAAGGGTGCCCAGGATCGACATTTGCTGTTGTTGCAGTGGAATATTTGCTTGCCAACCTTTTATTCTGGTTTGATTGGAGGTTGCCTACCATTAACGCACAGGGAGAAGACTTGGACATGACTGAAGTTAATGCACTCACAGCGTTTAGGAAAAATCCTCTCCATCTTGTACCAATACTGCACTCTTCTTAATCTATCCAATTTAATAGGATTGTGCAGTTGTACTTGCGTTTTATGTAAATTTTTTTTGACAAAACTTAAGTACAGTATTTTAGGTGCTATTTCTTAGATTTTTATCTTAAGATTCAGCTATGTGGTTACTTAACTAAAAAAACACTTATTTCACATGAGAAAAAATTCACATGGCAGAATCTTAAAAGGTGAACTTAAAGAACAGCACCTAAGTATTGTACCTAAGTCTTGTTCTTTTTCTTCATTGTCTTTTTTTGCTCAAAGGGACTTCAATTGTAATAATAATTTTAGTTGTGGAAGTATATTTTAATAATAATAAATAAAGGGTAAATTACGTATTTGGTCCCTAACTTTAAATCGTATATCAATTTGGTCCATGACCTTTCAAATATGTCTATTAAGTCCTTAAATTTTTGGTATTGTGTCAATCCTTATCCTTTTGGTGTTGTGTTAAAATGGTCTCTGTCATTAAGTGATGGATGAAAAAATGCTGATGTGATTAACTTCTAAAATAAATATTACTTTCATGCCACACAAACTGCCACGTCAGCATAACCTTAGTAATTAAATAATAAATAAATAAAATAAAAACAAGTGGTGATTGAGTAACCTGCATGTGAGGCTCAGTGGTGATTAGCAAGACCAAGGATGACGCCAGGTGGTAAGGAACGGAGGTGGTACTCAGTGGTGAGGACCGGCAGCGACTACTGGCACTGTGTCCCGACACTGAGACTGATTTTGGTATAATATTTCTCTCTCTCTCTCTCTCTCTCTGAGTTTCTAGCTCTTTAATTTGAGTTGGTATTTTGATGTTCGTTATAATTGTTTCAATTTAATCACTCAGTTAAATGCTTTAATTATTTATCTCATGATGTGAGATGTCATATTTTTTATTTCAATAGATGTTTGTTCTTCAATGCATGGATATTTGATGTTTGACGAGCAAATCATGTTTTCAATAAATGTTTGTAAATTTTTATTTAAAAAAATAATAATATCAAAGAAGTATGCTTTAATTATTTATCTCATGATGTGAGGTGTCATATTTTTTATTTCAATAGATGTTTGTTCCTCAATGCATGGATATTTGATGTTTGACAAGCAAATCATGTTTTCAATAAATGTTTGTAAATTTTTATTTAAAAAAATAATAATAACAAAGAAATTGTAAATAGTGTACAATTGCCTTAAAAAATTGAATGGACTTGCCTTTAATTCTGAAATTCATTCCACAACATTCCAAATAAGCTGTAAATAACGTACGCTAGAAATTCATCCACAACATCAGTAAGTTCATTTCATTCCATGAAACTCAATACATTAGTAACTAGCTAGGACATTAGATTAGATGGCCTTTACGATATCCAAGACACTACAATTCAAACTAGTATTCCAGTGTAAGTAGTCTGGCAACTTTTGTTATAAAGAACTATTCATCTCCTCTAGAGTTTGGTTTTTTTGACTTACTCCATGTTAGGAGAATGTTGTGTAAAATTTTATTGTTGCCAAAAATATCATTTTAGTCCCTACATTTTGGGGTTACAGTCAATTTGATCCTTACATTATTTGACAATTAAATAATGTCACATTAGCATTTAAATTTTAAAATAAATATAATTAATTAATTTTTAAATTAAAAAAAAAAATTTGTAAAAACGTTCCCAACTTTTCTGCATTTTCTTAGCAACCAAACACACCAACACCAAAACACAAAAATCATATTTACCAATCATCAACTCTCCTAGACACAAAAATAACCCAGTATTGAGCAATCCAAACTCAACATTAACCACCGCACACCCTTGGTGCAATGATTACTCTACAAGTATAAGTGTTTGTGGGGTGTGGGAGGCAAGGTCGGGGTTCAAGTCTCCAGAAAGGAGCTTTCACACATATAAACACTTAAATTAGGTTAGAGTAGAATTTCTATCTTGTATTAAAAATGATTTTAAATATATATATATATAAAAAAAAAAATAAAAAAAAAAACTCAACATCATCTTTGTAAGAATATGTCCGGTCTCTCTCTCTCTCTCTCCTCTTTTTTGATTCACCCATACCAACTTAGAGCGAAACAAATCCTTTGCCTTGGAAGCCAGCTCATCAAATTGAACCATAAACTAGGAAGAAGAAAACCATTTGATGCAATGTTTTGAATCCCTCAGTCGTCCATCAGATTGGTCAAACCTTACCTTTTTGTTGTTGTTAGTTTATGTGATGGGAAAGCACACGTTCACAAAGTTAAGCAAATAAACTCTGTTATTATGCCAAAGATGAATCACTCTACCATACGTTGTGAGTATTTTGTTCTGATTTGGGTTTTCTTGCTTTGGTTTTGCTTGAAATCTTACTTCTTTCATAGATTGCAAATATTTCTTTTTGAAAATCAACCATTTCCACTGAAATTCCTGGACTCACTTGAGCAATCTGAACAAACAAAAAATATTTCTAGAGTGGTCAAACCTTACTTCTTTCATAGATTGCAAATATTTCTATACATGGGTTCAATTCAGAATGATCACAATGATACATATATGAAACTTTCAACGTAAGTTTGACATTATTATGTTCCTTTCTTAAGTTTTGTCAACTTTTAAAAGGACAATAAGGATATCATTTATTCATATTTCTATTTCTTGTCTACTATATTTAATAAATAAAAAATATAGTTTGTTAAACTATTTGTATTCTTAGATTTAATTTAATTTTTTTTTATTGTAATACAATGAATTTGTTCAATAATAATAATAATAATAATAACAACAACAACAACAATAATAATAATAATAATAATAATGATAATAATAATAATAATTTATGACTATTCAAAAGTATAACCAGTTTTCTAAAGCATAGTAAAATTTTCATTAAAATTTATATATGAGTTACTGATAGGTAGTTCCAAATAGGCTTGAGGTACTTTTAAATGGATTTGAAATCCTTTAAATTAAAGGGAAACTTGACATAAAATCAGAATAAATAAGTTTAATCATTTGTTGAGCTTCCATAATAATTATACTAAGTTATAACCCGTGTATACACATGAAAATATTCAGTAGTAGTCATAACAAGGTGGTCTTACTTAGGTGATTGAGGTAATCACCTTGGTTTTTTTGCAAGTATTATGAATGAGTCACTTAACACAAAAATTTAATAAAAAAAATTAAATTGGACACGTAGTGCAAAATTAGATAACAATCATAAACTAATCTGAATTATGATTATATATACTTTGATTTTAACATAATATATATGATATATGATTATAAAAATTACAAATCACCTCTAAATCCAACCATTACCACATTATGCTATGCACTTCGTATGTTTCTGTCAGACCGTATATTATATTTGCATATATCAATCACCTATATATGAAAGAAGTATTACAGATATTTGTTACATTAGATATATATCACATCTAACATATCCTACTAATTAAATTTATGGTGGGACCCATAATTCATGTGAGAGAGGGGAGTATGCATTTATGATACTCCCGGAGTATTCAATAATTTTCCCTAATCAACATTTTCTTGGTAATTTGACCGTCAATTTCGATACACATAATAGAATTACATGCTTTTAAAAATAGTAGGGCCACCAGCCACTTTAACTTTTTAAGATTATGAAATATTTTCAGATTATGAAATATTTTTAGATGTACACCAAGAATTTCCCTTAATTTAATACTATGAGTCTATGATAAACGTCAAATTAGTTGGTCAATTGTTACTTTCCATACATTTTTGGAATTGAATCATTGAAATCTAAAAACATATTTTAGTATTCAAAATTCTTTTTTCAAAGAACACACCACATGGTGGCAGAAATTCCGACCACACGCTTACATAAGCACACTTTTGATTCATTTAAAATGATTGGCAAAATTACTGCATACCCTTAGTGTAATGGTTACTTTATAAGTATAAATTTTTCTAGGGTTGGAGTGAGAGGGTAAGGGTTATGGTTCAAGTCTCTAGAAGGAAATTTTACACACATACATACATAAATAAAATAAAATAAAATGATTGTAAAGTAATCCTTTTAGATAAGGATAGTTTTCTGGGATCTCAATCCAAAACTAAGAGTGTCCATTTGAAGGTTAGGATTTGTCTTAAATAAATCTAAGGTATAGAATATGTCACCTTATTTAAAGTCAATAATTTAACTCTAACAACTTTAATTAACTATGGTTAAGTAAACTAACGTCTAATAAAAAATAAAAACAAAAACTGTGTCAACTCTGCCAGAGAGAGGTGAAAAGATGGTGTTTTAACTTTTAACACAAATCTTTGGATTCCTATCTAATGCCCAGTCCCTAAGAGGTGCAGGTGATGAAGACAGAGGTTGAATATGTGTACGCCAATCTCTTGTACGAGTAGGTCATTCTTCTTAAGTGGGAATCCATGGTCATCCATTTTATGTGTTTTTTTTATATCTTTGTCCTATCCAATTCAATAAAATTGTTTCGTTAATATTAGCAATAACCTTCTCTTTGCTGTTAATCCATGGTGTTATTTGTTAGGGTTATTTTAGTGTTGGCAAATTCCATGTCAAAGTTTCGATTGTAATCGCAATACTCTCGTGTATTCATTCTATCTGAATTGTAATTGTTTCAAGTAATTGAGGTTAAAGAGCTAAAAAAAATAAATAAATAAATAAAATTTAAAGTGCTACACTAAGAAGCTTAGTTGAGTGAGATTGCTATATCAAGCGAGATATCAAGCAAGTTCATCAGGAATTGTTTTTAAGTTACACAAAGAAGTTTGCTTGACACTGGCTAGAAACCTTGGTCGAGCAAGATTTCTAGAAACTTTCAATATTAGTTTTTTTGTTTGTTTGTGCAATCAATTTGTACTCACTATAAGAATGAAAATAAAACCCTGTTTAGAAAAGACCGAAGAGAGAGTATTGAAACCCTAGGGAGAAAACCTTCAGGACTTAGGCTTACCCTCGTCAAATTTACCTATCTTTGAGAGGAGAGCACCATACAAACATTGAATGCAACCTTAGTGTTTGTGAGTTGCTAGAAACCATAGACCATTGAAACAAATTTTCAAGTGGCCTTGAAGAGTACGATAGATAGGATTAGTGATTGTCATGTCAACTTACATTTTGGAGATTGTGATGAGAAACAGCTGGTATAGTATGTTGTTAGCAGAAGTTGGAGGCTTAGGTATAAGAATATTGCATAACTAAAGGTTTCATATGTCATTATGTACTGCAATTATCTTTATAATGAATCTTGTTTACTAGTCTAGGCCTCAGAGATATTTGCATTACGAGAGATTTTTTTTTTTTTTTTTTTTTTTTTGTATTTAATCTTCATTGGCATGCTACAAAAGAAACTTAACATTCAATATATTCTCAAATAATAATAAATCATGGAGTTCAAGTAGTCTATATATCTGAAAACCATATTAAATCTTAAGAACTTGTCAACATGAAATGTTTTCAAATATAAAAATCAATCCCAAAAATTCAATCATCAATTCATAGAAACACAGATAATTTCAAGAACACAACATAAAAAAAATTAAAAATATTAAGCTCACCTCTAATCCTAACTAGAGATTTAACTACTCATAGTTATGCAAAATAAATCCATAAAATTTTTTTGCTACACATCTAAATGAACTAAAAAAAATAAAGATGACATCTCAAATCCCTCAAATTTGAGATGTCAATCCCGTAATTTTCGGAGTTTTTTTTTCCACTACCAACTTCCATATCACTTTTAACCTCTAAAATGTTTTATTCTGAATTTGTCATGAACTACAAAATTGTAGGTCTTTGAGTCTTGTTTCCAACGCCACAATAATCAGCCCAATCAGACATCTGTGCAAAAATTTATGGTAAAAATATCGAGACTGCCTCGAATCTTCCTTCCAGGATTCTTTCTAAACTTGGCTCTGATTTCATTTGTTCTTCTCTTGCTTTTGAACTCCCACATGATTTTTTTGACTTACTGGACTCACAAGTTATTCTCCTTGTAGCCACGTCATGGAGCACAAATTGGGTGGATTGTTTATTTCTTTTCATTCCATCTGATGTCCCTGTACGACTTGAAAGCGTGGACCCAATCTGTCCCAGCATTGGGCTTGATCTTGGAATGGGTGTGAGAATTCACATCTAAAATATGTGTGTGAGAATTCGTATCTAAAATACCCAACCTAATCTAACACAGTTATTATTATTTATTATTATTAAATTTCATATGAGCCTACCACTATTAATAATTATTTTATTATCTACTATTAATAACTCACCACTTTACTTAATTGTAAAGTGAAAAATATCCTTTTACATTACTTTACATCCATTATTTTTACACATATCAACAATTGATGCGAAAGTGACTCTAGACTTATTTATTGGGGGGCATTAAGGCCAAAATCAGCTCCCTTAGCCTCAATGTGGGTCCATCTCAAACTATCAATCTCTTTTTAGAAATGGATGTGGAAATTACTAGATCATAACGAAATAACCCATCACTATCCAAGCTATCTCCACTTTTGAAAAATAAAATTTTGAATCAGCTCCCTTAGCCTCAATGTGGGTCCATCTCAAACTATCAATCTCTTTTGAGAGAGAACTGTCTAATACGATAACTAAATTTCATAAATATTCTATAAAATCAAGTTTATTTAGTCTACACTACATACTAATTAAATGGCTCCCAAAAAGAAATTGTTTTATTGAAAAAGTTCCCCACCTTCCCAGATCTTTATTAGTGTCCTCTTAGTTGAATTTTCAAGTACTTTAATCAATGAAAAAAAATATATGAAAAACCTTTAAATTTTGATAAGCACTACTTTCAAATCTTGCTAGAAAATGAAAGAGGTTTCCTGAAAATGGAAGGCTAATTAAAGATTGAACCTTTAAATTTAATCAAAGGGAGAGCTCACTAACTTTGGTTAATTAATGTCAGTTTGCTAAAATTTGGAGGTAGTGTCATTTTTATAAAAATGTTAGTAATGTTGACATGTAAATAGTATTGTTAGTTAGGTACTAAAGTACGACCTTAGATAATAATAATAATATGAGTGAGTGGTTAATATTAATGGAGTCAATATTGTACCAATAGCGGTTTTTTTTTTTTTTTTTGGGATGAGAACCAATAGCTGTTTTGATTTGGTTAGAAAAATGAAATGTTTTAGTATTGGTTGATATTAGTGTACCATTTTAAGATTGCTGCTATATATATGTGTGTGTGCGCACGTCAAAGTGTTTAAAATAATAAATATATATATATATCTCACCAATCTAATATAATAATAATAACAATAATAGGTATACAATTTAAAAAACTAAATACTACACTATTGTACTAATGTAAAATTTTAAAAATAAAAATAAAACTACAATATTGTTTCAATAAATAAAAATTACACTATACTATTGTTGGGGGGACCACAATTTGACTCTCTACATTCACTCTAAAAACAGGCCTGCGCGGTGTGATGTCGAAACCCATAAAAGATTTGAGTGTGTTTTCCTCATCACCAATTGATTTTGAGGTGGAATGGCATAGGTCCAACATATTGAAAGGAAAAAAAACTAACACAAAATATAGTGAAAAAAAAGTAGAAAGCGACACACAAACTACCTTAGAATATTCTAAGGTAGTTTCTTGCTTTTATAATAAAAGATTAATCTTGCTTGAAGGACTTTAGCTTACAAGTGTAACAAGTTCGTACTTTCTGGATCTTTTAACCCTTATGAATCACTTGGCACAATTGAGAAAGAAATAATGAGGAATAAATAAATAAAAAACATAGTTGTGCTTTGGATCAACTACTATCGCTCACAAAATTTTGAAGAAAGAAAAAACTAACATAAAACATAGTTTAAAAAAATAGAAAACACACACACTGATAAAAGCAAGAAACTACCTTTAGAATAGAAAACACAATTTTGCTTGAAAGCCTTTAGCCTCTTATGTCTCAGTTTGCCCATAATTTTTAGCTGATTAGGATTTTTTTCCCCTAAAGGATTTAGATACATAAAATACCAAAATCATAGAAATAAATTTTATTTATTTATTTAAAACACGTTTTATGTTTTAAAAATAAAATAATTAGAGGAGCCCCCACTAGCTATGGGCTAGTCTACCATATCTTTTCTATAATATCTATATGCATATTTATTATATGAGTCCAGCTATGGGCTAGTCTACCATATCTTTGGTATAATATCTATAGGAAGACAAAATTCAAATATCTATATGTATATTTATTATAAGAGTCTAGTTAATTTATGTCCTTAGTACACATATTAATCATCCATTTTTTGAAACATTTTATGGAGAATTGAAAAAACTGTAAAAAAAAAGTTAGTAATTTTTTCAATTTATCATAAACAGTTTCCTAAAATAATTTACTAATGTATGCTCTCTTAATAAGGGCACATGTTAGTAAATCCCTTATTATATAAATAAATTTGGGGAGAAAACAAAGGAAGAGGTCCTAAGAATTATACTGCATGCACAATAGTTTTACGCAATAGTTTTCACAATAAATTTGATAATTGCTTAGTCGGTAAATTATTATTAATTCTCATATAAGTTCAATACCGACACTACATTTATTATCGATTATTAACAACTTTTCAACTCATGTTGTAAAATTTGTTGTGAGTGTGACTTTGGACTTATCGAGAGGCCCTAAGAAGCTCCCTTAGAGTCAATGTGGGTTTATTCTTGACTCAGTCTCCATGGCCTCCCTCGATGCGACAGCCATTCTCCACCTTCTCCTGGTGTCCCTACTGCCTTGTGAGTCAATAGTTAATCATGGCCGATACAACATGTTTCATCGTGTATCAATCTCTTTCAAGAATTGGATGTGCTAATAATTAAAGGAAGATAATAACAATATTCCCGTGCAAGCTTTGTACTCAACATCTAGTCAAAAGCTCTCAAAAAGGACCTTTTTTTTTTACAGAAAAACCACCTCACAGGCCCGCGCGGTGTGATGTCGAAACCTATAAAAGATTTGAGTGTGTCTTCCTCATCACTAATTAATTTTGAGGTGAAATAACATAGCTCATCGTCCGACATATTGAAAGGAAAAAAAACTAACACAAAATATAGTGAAAAAAAAGTAGAAAGCGACACACAAACTACCTTAGAATATTCTAAGGTAGTTTCTTGCTTTTATAATAAAAGATTAATCTTGCTTGAAGGACTTTAGCTTACAAGTGTAACAAGTTCGTACTTTCTGGATCTTTTAACCCTTATGAATCACTTGGCATAATTGAGAAAGAAAAAATGAGGAATAAATAAATAAATAAACATAGTTGTGCTTTGGATCTACTACGATCACTCACAAAATTTTGAAGAAGAAAGAAAAAACTAACATAAAACATATTTAAAAAAAAAAAAAAAAAAAAAAAAAAACACACTGATAAAAGCAAGAAACTACCTTTAGAACAGAAAACACATTTTTTCTTGAAAGCCTTTAGCCTCTTATGTCTCAGTTTGCCCATAATTTTTAGCTGATTAGGATTTTTTTTTCTCCTAAAGGATTTAGATACATAAAATACCAAAATCATAGAAATAACTTTTATTTATTTATTTAAAACACGTTTTATGTTTTAAAAATAAAATAATTAGAGGAGCCCCCACTAGCTATGGGCTAGTCTACCATATCTTTTCTATAATATCTATATGTATATTTATTATATGAGTCCAGCTATGGGCTAGTCTACCATATCTTTTGTATAATATCTATAGGAAGACAAAATTCAAATATCTATATGTATATTTATTATAAGAGTCCAGTTAATGTATGCCCTTAGTATACATATTAATCATCTATTTTTTGAAACATTTTATGAAGAATTAAAAAAACTTTTAAAAAAAAGTTAGTAATTTTTTCAATTTTTCATAAACAATTTTCTAAAATGATTTACTAATGTATGCTCTTTTAATTAGGGCACACGTTAGTAAATCCCTTATTATATAAATAAATTTGGGAGAGAAAACAAAGGAATAGGTCCTAAGAATTATACTGC
Organism: Notholithocarpus densiflorus; assembly: GCA_030021035.2. Classification (NCBI taxonomy): domain Eukaryota; kingdom Viridiplantae; phylum Streptophyta; class Magnoliopsida; order Fagales; family Fagaceae; genus Notholithocarpus; species Notholithocarpus densiflorus. The sequence continues at coordinate 2,176,579 of JARYZH020000050.1, forward strand.
ATGCACAATAGTTTTACACAATAGTTTTCACAATAAATTTGATAATTGCTTAGTCGGTAAGTTATTATTAATTCTCATATGAGTTCAATACCGACACTACATTTATTATCAATTATTAACAACTTTTCAACTCATGTTGTAAAATTTGTTGTGAGTGTGACTTTGGACTTATTGAGAGGCCCTAAGAAGCTCCCTTAGAGTCAATATGGGTCTATTCTTGACTCAGTCTCCATGGCCTCCCTCAATGCGACAACCATTCTCCACCTTCTCCTGGTGTCCCTGCTGCCTTGTGAGTCAATAGTTAATCTTGGCCTATACAACATGTTTCATCGTGTATCAATCTCTTTCAAGAATTGGATGTGCTAATAATTAAAGGAAGATAATAACAATATTCCTATGCAAGCTTTGTACTCAACATCTAATCAAAAGCTCTCAAAAAGGACCTTTTTTTACAGAAAAACCACCTCACATTCCCAAATCATGATACTTTCCTGTGTGTTGAATGATAATCAAGTATTTTAATCAATGAAAAATATGAAAAACCCTGTACCCAAAACTTCTAATCTTGCTAGAAATTAATGAAAGAGGTTTACTGGGAATGGAGGCTAATTAAAGACTCAACTGTTAAATTTAACCAAAGGCAGAGCTCACAAACTACGGTTAATTAATGTTATTTTACATAAATTTTGAGGCAGTTTCATTTTATAAAATTGTTGTAATATTCACGTATGAATAATGTAGTTAATTAATTAAGTATGCAGTCTCCCACTATATAAAAAAGACAAGATTGAGTGATTAATACAATATTTTTTTTAGACATAAATTCAATCTTTGGCATCTGTTCCTAATGATTGCTTTTTATCATCAAACTAATATACTAATTAGTTTTCGTTGTAGGCGGGGATCAAATCCCAAATTCTTATCCGACAACAATAAACTTTACTAATTGAGCTAACTCGAACTCACAAGTTATATCAATTCCTTATTTAATTTCTCCCCTGGGTATTACTTCCAAAAAAAAAAAAAAAAAAAAAAGACTTTACTATAGGTTTCTATATATATCTTGTGATTGGAGTTGTTAGTTGCATTGTGGTAAACACTTAAAAAGAGGAAATGGTTATTCTACCGTTGTTCCAACAATCATGGCAAGAGCTATACAAAATAACCTTCATTCCCCTCCTCCCTCTTCTTTTCCTTTTCTCTTTTCTTTATCATTTTCAAATGCATTAGAAGTACTGAAAACCCAGTTACCTCCATCACCAGCACCAATCATTTGGCAACCTTCACCGGCATTCACTTCCACACCGTTCTCTTCAAACCCTCTCTAAGAGTATGGCCCTGTAATGTTCTTCTACTTCGGCCACACCAACACTTCATGGTGTCATCTGCAGATATGGCAAGAGAAATGATGAAAACACATGACATCCTTTTCTCAAACAGGCCAAAAACCACGGCTACCAATTCCTTACTCTATGGATGCACAGACTTAGCATTCTCATCCTATGGTGAATATTGGAGGCAAGTGAGGAAAATTTGTGTCCTAGAACTTTTGAGCCTCAAAAGAGTGCAATCTTTTCAATATACAAGGGAAGAAGAAGTTTCTATATTGATCAATAAGGTACAGGACTTGTGCCTCAAAGGGGTTTCTATTAATCTAAGTGAGTTATTGATTGAAAACTCAAACAACATCGTTACAAGATGTGTGTTTGGTAAAAAGTTTGGAGAAGAGGATGGTAAGGGCAAGTCTTCAAAACTACCAAGAAAGGTAATGGTGCTACTAGCAGCTTTTTCTTGGGAGGATTATTTTCCCTTTTTGGGTTGGATTGATATTCTAATGGGATTTAAACCAAGTCTAAAATCCACTTGTGGAGAACTAGATGCTTTTCTTGATCAAGTGGTTGAAGAACACAAGACATTGAAACGTGATGATGATGAACATCCCAATAAAAAAGATTTTGTGGATATTCTCCTCCAACTTCAAAAGAACAGCATGCTTGACTTTGAGCTTAGCCATGACAACCTCAAAGCAATCCTACTAGTATATTTCTCTCTCTCTCTCTCTCTCTCTCAGACACTCTGTTCTTATAATTTTATGTTTTTGAAACTAATAATATATAAAGTGCTACCTACTATGTCATTTAAAATTTTATTTGTAATATTTGATCTAACCGTAAAATAGATTCATTTTAGATGGAGGTAATCTAGCTACTACCATTGGAAACATAACTAAAGTTTTATTTTATCATAATTTTAGGATATGTTTGTTGGAGGAAGCGATTCAACTTCAACAACTTTGGAATGGGTAATGGCAGAGCTCATAAGAAATCCAAGTATTATGAAAAGAGCACAAGAAGAGGTAAGAAGATTGGTGGGAAATAAGTCAAAGATAGACGTAAGTGATATCAATCAAATGGATTACTTGAAATGTATCCTCAAAGAAAGTCTAAGACTGCATCCACCAGTTCCACTTTCTGTACCTCGAGAAACATTAGAAAGTTTAAAATTTGGAGGTTATGATATTCCGCAGAAAACAAGAGTATTAATCAATGTATGGGCAATCCAAAGGGACCCTAAACTATGGGATAGGCCAGAAGAATTCATCCCAGAGAGATTCACAGACAACCCAGTTGATTTCATAGGTCAAAACTTCGAATTCATCCCATTTGGAGGTGGGAGAAGGAGGTGCCCAGGATTGACATTTGGCATTGCTGTAGTGGAATACGTGCTTGCCAACCTCTTATGTTGGTTTGATTGGAGGTTGCCTACCATTAATGCACAGGGAGAAGCCTTGGACATGACTGAAGTTAATGCTCTCACAGCATTTCGGAAAAATCCACTCTATCTAGTACCAATATTGTACTCTTCTTGATCTATCCTCCTTTAATAGGTCATCCTTGTGCATATTCAATCTCTACTTAATCTTTCCCCGTTATCTTGTTGTGTTTTAGAATCTATTGTCGTCTCTTATCGAAATAAATGTAAAGGGACTTCAACAGTAATAAAAATAGTTGTGACACGATTGTAGCTTATGTATATGCCTCTCTCTCTCTCTCTCTCTCTCTCTCTCTCTCTCTGTATGTGTTGTTTGTAAAAATATATATATATATATATATTATTCTTATATAATGTATTGTAAAATGAAGAATGAAATATAATGTGTGTTGTAAAAGTGGTTATGTAAAATAGATAAAAAGACCTTTTTTATGAGCTAAAATACATTTTATTCACATAACCGGATGAAAATACTTCTAAATCATTTTCTTGTATTTAATTTAACTAAGCATTTGTTCTTGATCTATTATGGAAAAGTTGGAAGCTTATAAATAGCACACCTGTAAAAACTCTTCTCAACAATCAGGAGAAAGGTTTTTCCTTAACTTCCTTCCATAGTCATCTCCTTTGTCTTACATATAAATATATATAAATATATATATATAAATATATATATATATAAAACTTCTCGAGAGGGAGGAATTTTTAAGAAAGTGATCTAGTTTACACCAATATTTGCCACCCACGTCGTTGTAACTATTTAACAAGAAGTTACTAATTTTTTTTTTTTTTCCTTTTGAGTTTCAATTTATGGCGTCCGTCACAATAATAACAGGGTGTCATTAGAAAAAAGGATTCTTAATTGTTTTACTCCGTTATTTGAGATATAACTTCTTATATTCTCCGACCCAATAGTGATGTCATGCTTGATAATGCTAGCACAACGTAGATTAATTCTAAAATAATTGCTTGAAAGTTGTCTATATGACTCATTCTTAACACTTCATTTTGTGATATATGATTTTATATTTTTGTGATATATGATTTTATTAAGATTTAGGGAATTAGTTTTTTCATATTACGCCTCATGAAGCACTTTTAATTGGAGTTGAAATAAGTCTAAATTAAAGGGAAAATTGACATGAAATTAGAGTAAATTTCAAATATAACTTGAAAGTTGACATAAAATCAGAATAAATTGGTTTAATCATTTGTTGAACTTCCATATTAATTATACTAAGTTGTAATCCATGCGTATGCATGGAAATATTTAATAGTAGTAATAATAATAAGGTGGTCTGACTTAGGTGATTGAGGTGATCACCTCGGTTTTCGTGCAAGTATTATGTATAAGCCACTTTACACCAAAATTAAGAACAAAATTAGATAATAATTAGAAATTAATTTGAATTATGATTATATATACTTTGACTTTAATATTTAACGGATGCTTTAATGGCATTTGTTAAGCGAACCCACAGGAATGTTTTATGGGAAAAGAAAGAAAATTAATATTTTGACAATTTTATTTCCATAAAAAGTTAATATCAAAAAATTTTTCTAAAATTGTTTATTAACAATTGTCCTAAGAGTCCCTGTTAACATGACCCAAATAATATATACTAGATTGTAACCCTTGCTTACACGCGAAAACATTCAAAAATAGTACTAACACTATAACAAAATGTATTTTTAGCGACGAATTTGAGTAAGGACAAATTTTTGTCACTGAAAACTTACATTTAGCGACAAAATTTATAATTTGTCGCAAAAAATGAAAAAAATAATAGCCTTTTTCTGCGTGAGAATTTGAATTTAAGATCGGTAAAAATGAAAAAATGAGATGATTTTACTTAGATGAATGAAGGGACCACTCACTTGGTACCAAAATTAAGAAAACTAGTTACTAACTAGTGTTATGCACGAGAATCTACCCATTTGTGAGGTAGACTAAAAAAATCTACACCATTGCATGATTTGCTCTTGTATAACTTCAATTTGTGTTACAATTTGATGAAGAAGCTATTGCTTGAACGTGCAATGGCTTACAAAAAATTGATTAGACAGTTTCAAATATTGCAAAAAAATAACTCAAAATTTCAGATATTAAAACTTCTGAAAGACTAAAAAATATTAAAGAATCGGATGATTATTCTTGGAAATTATTGAAACAAAACAAAATATATATGACTAAACAATATGAGAAATATAAAGAGAGAAAAGATGAGTTACATTCAAAAATAATCCATTGCTATAACTATTGAAAGGAATCAAAGATTCGAAGCCTACAAGAATTATAGATAATATATATATATATATATATATATTTATATATATATATGCGTGTGTGTGTGTGTGTGTGTGTGTTTGTGTGATTATACAAATTCAGATGTTAAAACTTCCAAAATGCTTTTAGATATATAATTAAAAGAATAAGTTATTGAAACAATTCAAAAAACATATGACTATTCAAAGAGAAATATAAGAAAAAGAAAAAAGTACACAAACCCATAAGGCAATAAGTTTTAAATTTTAACGAGTCTAAACTTTAAACGAACCTTATCGACATATCGCTGTCTTTAAAAAATGTTAAGCGGGGAGCGTATTTGAAATAATGAAAGTCATACCTCCTCTTAATGTATCGTATATAAGCTTTCTGCCTAAGAAATTAACATACTTTCATATCATGAGGTGAAGTAAAGACATTCATAGTAGCAGCAACCTTAAATTTCAATTATTGCAAGCTTTTTTATCTTGTAAAAAACGGTTAAAGAGGGTTTTGATAGTTCTGTCACAGTACTTTTTAAAAAATACATGAAAATCCATAAAATATATATATATATTTTTTTTTAACAAAGTAGAGGAAAAGAAAATAACAGAAGAAGAGCTCATACCTCTACTTAGATTTAAAAAGAAATATTAGGGTTTGCATTACTTTTATAGTGTTCATGATTAACTTCGCAAATTTGGAAATAAATTATCAACGTTTGAGTTTGAGTTTAAGTTAGACTTGTTAGAGATAGAGTTTCACTCCTTATTAAGTTTGGCTTAAACAAAAATATTTTTGTTTTAAAAAAATGATAATGATGAGTTTGAGTTTAAGTTAGACTTGTTAGAGAGATAGAGTTTCACTACTTGTTAAGTTTGGACTAAACAAAAATAATTTTATTTTAAATAAAAATGATAATGATGTGGCAAGCTCTAGAGAGTCAATAAAAAGTCAAAAGTTTCGGTTATATATATATATATATTAGTTTAAGGCTTCGTAAAGTGGTATAATACATTGATAGTCACTAAACAACTACTCTCGAAAATAAATCAGAATTTTGGAAATAAAAAAAACTTACCCATGTAGTGCAATATCAAATCGGATAGTAGTCAACAACATTTTGCAATATATTTCGTCCTAATAATATTTGACACTAATTGTCTAAAGCTATGATAATAGAAAAACTTAAAATTTAATATTTTACAGAAGAAGGAAAGAAAGAGATGAAAAAACAATTTATTTGGTACCAAAAAAAAAAAAAGATGGACATGTGGTACAAAATTGGACTCGAATTGAAATTGAATTTAGAATCTAATTGGACTTGAACTCTTTCGTTTTTGCATCTAATAATTCACGGCACAAAAATTAAAAAATTAGATTAGATAAGACGTATGATGCAAAATTGAACTTTAATTGAAATCCAATTTAAAATTTAATTGGATTTTCTCTCAATTTTTGACTTTATATATATATATATATTTATAGAGATTACATATCACCTCTGTACGTTTTTAGACCCCTTAAAACACAAGTTGTTTAACCTAGTTATTTAGCCAAGTGATTACTTAGATAAATTATTGAGATCTAGGTTAACACAATCAAATTATATCATGTAAATAATGCGGAAATATAAAGAACACACAATATGATAACCTAGGAAAACCAAACCGTTAAAAAACACAGGAAGGATTTAACCTAGCTATCCTCGAGGTAAAGCAGTCCTTATGAAAGAAGATTGAAGTTTGTACGATAAGACTTAGATCATTAATATCCTATTACTACCTCGAGTAGAAAACTTACTACCACGACCATGACTCAGAGTCCACGGACTAACCTTTCCCTTGATCACTTTGCAACCACAAGTACTCCCAATTTGTGACTTTGAGACTCCACTCAAAGGTTTCAAATCTTCTTTAAATTCTTTATGCGACAAGCGAAAGTGATCACGAGTTAACGACATGAATCTTAGATCTTGATAACCACGAGTGTGAATGAAAGTAAACACCTCTAAATCTCACAAGAGATTCAACACACAACACATCAAAGACTTCTAAAACGTAGTTAGGGTTTTTCATTTTATACTTGGAGTAAAACATAAAACCCTACACGTCAAACAGACTTCGGTGAAGGTTGAAAAATTACGCAAAATTAATGCGCATGAGTTCAATCGATCGAGCCTTACGATTTAGACCAATAAATCCCCTTGCAATCACTTTCGATTCCAACTTTTACAAATAAGCCCACACTTTAAGCAAGCCTAAACCTAATTTCTATGTTTGATCATGGTTTGCCAACATAATACATAATGAAGTTCTAATACATTTAGTTCCTAAAGTCTTAGAACCTAACAACCTCTATTTGGTACCTCCTTATGCACAAAGTGCTTAGGGGTTTAGGAGAGTAAATAGTTCGAGTTGTGGGATTAACAGCATATTGTAACTATCTCAAAAAAATAAAATCCAACCATTTCAACGGTATGCAATGCAGTTCTTATGTTTCTGTGGGACATATATTATGTTTGCATATATCAATCACCTATTTCCTCCCCTCTTCCCATCTAAATATAATTCATAAACTTCATGTATATGTGAAAGAAGTATTACATGTAATTGTTATATTAGACTTTTGACATGTGATACAACCATTGTGTATAGAAACTTGTCTAGCACTTGAACTTGTTGAGGATAATTGTACTAAATTAACCATTCAAATGGTACTTATTTATTGTTTCAACATTGGATTATTTTGTATCATTTTCAAAACCCTTGAATCTTTTCTCTTAATAATTTTCCCTTGTTTAGTCGTTGCATTAAAAAATTTGAATCAACTTATGTGATGGTAATTCTATCTCCATGAATATCATATGAAAAACTCTATAAAGTACTCATTTTGCATGCGTTCACCAAATAAAGCAATGTAGAAAGGAAAAATATTGTTGTACAATTTGGGTTCTTGCTTGAGTTTCCTTATAATAATAATAATAATAATCATTACGTAGGTTATTAAATTGACTTTTGTTGGATTCTTGTGGATAGTTTCCTCATCTCCCATTGGGTCTGACCAAGGTCTTCTGGTAATTTGACTTTTAATTTTGATACACATTATAAAATGACACGCTTTTAAAAATAGTAGGGCCACTTTAACTTTTCTAGATTATGAAATATTTAATTTAATACTATGATAAAAGTCAAATTTGTTGGTAAATTGTTACTTTCCTTACATTTTTGGAATTGTATCATTGAAATCTAAAAACATAGTATTGTAAATTCCTTTTCCAAAGAACACACAACATCGTGGCAGAAATTCAGTACATGCATATATAGGCACGCTTTTGTTTTATTTAAAATAAGTGACAAGGCTGTCGCGTATCTTTGGTATGATGGTTCTTTGAGTACAAGTTCTTTGTGGGATAGAAAATCAAAGATTGGGATTCAGGATTTTAGGAAAAGTTTCACACAATCATACACATATACTTAAATTATACTATAGTAAGATTTCAATTTTATATTTAAAAAATAATTGGCAAGAAATCATTTCAAATAAGGATACTTGTTTTCTTGGTTTTATTTTGGGTAGTTCAAAGAACCGGAGAAGGGGAGGTTCCCGAGGTTTTAAGGTCGGATCGAGGTTCCAGCAGAGGTCGAACCATGATAACGTCAAAATTAATTTTAATATTAATTAAAATAAAAATAAATGATTAAATGTGTAAAAATATGGAAATTTACCCTTAAAAAATATTAAGCAATTAAAACAACTTTCAAATGAATTTTCGTTATTTTTTATAAAGTGAATAGAAAATAATAAATATATAAACAAGCTTTAAAAAATTGTGTTTATTAATCTTTCAAATAAAAAATGCATTTTAATTTAAAATAAAATCATTTTTAACATAAATTTTCAATTTTCATAATCATATTCATATTTATTGATGTGAAGAATAATTCTTGAACAAAAAAAATTAGAAAATACTATTAAGTAGTGAGTGATAAAATTAAATCCAAACTATTAATCTTGTAAAATTAAAATAAATAAAATATAAATTTCAAGAAGGACACAAGGCGACTAACTTACTAGTTCAGAGATTAGTGTGTTGGACAAAGGTCCAAAACTCCAAGGAGGTCGATAGTTCTTGTGGGTGCCCGAGGACCAAGGATGAAGTTAAGGATTTGCGATATTGGTGTGGGAACCACGAGACCCTGGAGCAGGGAGGGAAAGGTCACAGGGAGGAGGGAAGAGATGGTCTGCAGGACTACGAGGCATTCGGAGTTGAAGAAGGATATGAAGGAGAGAATCTGTGATCATAGGAAGTTTCTGGTTGGAGGTAGCCTATTTGCCTCCACATTATTAATTGGAGCAACGGCTTTATCGGTACATTGATGAGAGAGTGATGACACGAGCAGTGCAAGTCACGGCTAAACGATTCCTTTTGCACACCTTCAACCCGGATATAGAAAGAAACAAGTGTCATGATAGGAAGTATGTTGGGGTAAGGATGGATGGTTGAGATGAAGAAAGAAGTATATAAGAAAAGGGGGTTTTACGAGGAAAAAGAAAAAAAGACACAAGTACCAAGATATAGAGAAAGCGAGAAGGCTGCGAGAAAAGAGAGTGAAACGGTAACATTTCTTGTAAATGTGGCCTCCTCGAAACCAATTGGTATTGAGAAAGAGTGGTTCATCCATTTAATAAGATCTGCATTTTTCTTCCCTATTTTTCTCCTCAGTGAACCCCCTTTAGTTGTTTGTTCCCTACTCTTATAAATTCATTGTTTTAGGCCACGGTTGGACTAATCCGGCCAGCATTCTAAGTGAGGCAGACGCCGGGATTTATCTAGTCGCTACAGTTATTCTTAAAGCATGCGTTTTTCACAATTTATTTTAGAACCCGTTTTCACTTGCTAAAGAACCAGGTTAGGGCATGGGTCACAGGTAACTAGGTCGAATTACATCAGGTCGGTCTGGATTTGACAACCTTGAGTTTTAGGGGATCTCGAATAGTGTCCATTTGAAAGTTAGGATTTATTTGAAATAAATCTAAGGTTTAGAATATGCCACTTTAGGGTAATGCTACAGCCATAAATTATTTTACAACATTTTTACAAGCTTTGTTAATATATCTAACTTCTTACTGGTTTTCATAAGCCCTTATTAACATCATTTTTTTTTTTTTCATTTACTAATAACCATTCATTACTCACCATCAGTAATTTGTAATATTTTTCATAAAAAAGTTTGTATTTTTAGCGTTACTCACCACCTTATTCAAAGTCAATAATTTAACTTAAACTTTAACTATTATTAAGTAAACTAAAATTTTGAAGAAAAAAAAAGACCTGTAATACACTGCGAAGAACCAAAGGGGGAAAAGATGTTTGGTTTTCTGTGATGAAGGCAGTTGAATATATGGGAGTTACTTAGATGGTGGAAGCTGGCTGGATGTTAGGAATCCGGTGGTTCCCTAATGGGATTGGATGGGAATTATAGGGGAATGATGGGAATTGTAGGAAATTTGACTTAATTCGGTAGATCACCCTCCATAGAAGAAGATTAAAGAGAAGTGCACTAATGCACTAAGAAATTGATTTATTCTTCAATTGATATCTAATGTTGAATTACAATAATGTATTTATAGGAAACTAAGCTCTAATGTCATTGGCCCACATGGCTCAAGATATTAGGTACTTAATTCAACATATATACATGAATTAAGCCATGTGTTAAATGAGAGCTCGTATTGCTCAAATCTAACTATTTCATCCTAATCTCAACCAGCAACTATCTAACTAAAGGGATTACAACAATTATTTCATATTCCTAACATTTTCCCTCCCCTTGAAAACACCTTGCCCACAAGGTGTTGTTGTGAAATAACACCTTCATTAAAGGAAACCAGCCACTAACCTAATACGCCAAAGCATCTTGGCCAGATTACCTGAACAACTCCAAAGCAATTAATCACGACCCGTGACATAGGGCATAGCATGGCAGTTGTGTATTGAACTTAACCAACTTAAAGCAATATAGAATTGATTTGCATAAAAATTGTGATCATCTAGGCTATGGAATCCATCATTTATCTAGCGACCACCAAGAAAAGAAGCATCTGGTTCCTTGGCTTTGTAATGACCATTAATGAGCAGATGTGGCCCCAGCTAGCAAAGTCCAAATTCAATGGAATTGCTTACGACATGAATAGACTGTAGAAGTCAGCACCTTCATTCTTGATTACATGAAGCGACCCCATTTGTTGAAGCATGAGTTTGGCCAACATCAAACACCATGGGATCACTTGTATTCACACAGCAGTGTGTTTTGCTCCACACCAATAGCAACGAGTTTATGTATTGTAGATTCTTGGTCGGTTGAATCAAAGAGAATTGTAGCTAACTTCTTAGTCATATTCTCGAGAACTCTTGCAATCTTGAGAGCTCTTCATTCATGGCCTTGTTAGATTCGGCCAAGGCCTTGACTTTCTTTGAAACAACCTTATTGAGATTGTCAAGGCCTTTACCTTCTCTGAAACTTCATTCACCATTTATCGTAAGTTTTTCAAGATTTCTTGCGGTCATATTCATCTCTCGAATTTCTTGCGGTCATATTCATGTCTCGAAGATTGGCCGAGCTTTGATCTGAAATGTTAGGAATCCGGTGGTTCTAATGGGATTGGATAAATTATAGGGGGATTGATGGGAATTGTAGGAAAATTAACTTAATTGAGGTAGTCCACCCTCCATAGAGAGAAAGAGAGATTAAGAGAGATGTACTAATGCACTAAGAAATTGATTTATTCTTCAATTGATATCTAATGTTGAATGATCATGTATTTATAGGAAACTAGCTCTAATGTCATTGGCCCACATGGCTCAAGATAATCTACTTAATTCAACATGTGCTCACATGAATTAAGCTATGTGTTCAATGATGCGTGTCTTTCAATCTGTACTTCAAAAATCCCTGTCTGACCAACTAGTTAACTACCTAACTAAAAGGGACACAACAATTATTTCATATTCCCTAACGGTGGAGGGACTTGGACATCACATGAGTGAGAATGCCCGAGGTTCTGAGCTAGCCATTCATAAGAAATTTCCTCTTTGTCTTGTACGATGGTACTAGAAAATATTTAGGTTTTTCGAGGTTAAATTGGGTTTGAATGTTTAATATTACAAATGTATATTTAGAGGATGCCCAAAATCTATAGGCTAATATTTGTAAACGAGATCATTATGACGACTATAGCCTAGGCCTCGAGTCATTGCATATGCTAGTGTTTACAACATTATGTACTGTAATTGCAATATATATTTTAAATGTTTTATATTAAAAATATATATTTAGAGGATCCCAAAGCTATAGGCTAGTACATTTGTCTTCTTTTATATTTTATATTTAGAGGATCCCCCAAAAACATTATGTTTTATATATTTTTTTTTAATTATTTAGACTAACTGAATTCTTAGGGAGACATTTCTCAAAAAAAAAAAAAAACTTAGGAGACAGAAATTCAAATATTTTTATGTATATTTATTATAAAAATAAAATTTGGGAGAGAGGAGGGAGGGCCATTAGAGTATTTTCCCCTTACCTGATTCTTTTATATGAAATTCATAGCTAGTAGTTGGTAGATTATCGTAACAAATTTCACAATTGTGCATTCCATTTGAAAGGATGCGAACCCAAATGCAACTATCGTAAGTAAAAATATATCAATGAGTCCAAGGTTGATCCATAAGGAATGATTGATACTAATGTAAAAAATTCTATTATTAAACAGAAAAAAAAGTTGGTAATTTGTTTTCCACCCAAAGATGGAATACGACCATATTGAAATGACAACTGAAAATAGCAAAATAATTTTGTGAAAAAGTAATGGAAAAAAACACTAAGAATTCAATGATCACTTAATATTTTATTATATGAGCTTGGATTGTTTTAACTCAATTAAGGTGGAAGTAGCTTTTGCAATCAAGATAAAACAATAAAATTCTCCAAACAAGTGTAGATCTAGTAGCAGATAACAGGTGAATTCAAGACAAGTAATTATATTGGCATGCTACAAAAGAGACCAAACATTTAATATATTCTCTTTTTGAGAATAATTTAATATATTCTCTCAAAAATCATGACGAATATGGAGTTTAAGCATTTGATATATCTAAAAATCATATTAAATCACCAAGGGAGACTTGTCAACATGCAATGTTTTTAAATATTAAAATCAATCTCAAAGTTCAATTATCAATCCATAGAAACACATAGATAATCTCAAGAATACATGATAAAAATATTAGGCTTTCACTCTAATCCTCAGCTAGTTAAGCACTCATGAAGTAATGCAAAATAAATCCATAAAAAAATTATAAACATCTAAAAGAATAAAGATGAAAAAAATATAGGGTTTCTTTTGCCTCTATATCTCAATCTCCTCAAAGAAAAGGGTAAATCCTTTATTTTTTGTAATTTTTGCCGTCACTTTTGACCTCCAAAACGTTTTATTCCGAATTTGTGGTGAACTACAAAGTTGTAGATCTCTGAGTCTTTGTTCCAAAACCAAGAAATAGCTCAATTGAACATATGTGCAAATTATGGCAAAAATACCGAGACTATAAAATCTTTCCGTCTAGGAATCTTTCTAAATTTGGCCTTGATTTCTTTTGTTCTTCTCTGCTTTTGAACTCCCACTTGATTTTGATTTGCTGGACTCCCAAAATTACTCTCTACTCTCTAGTGGGCACGATATTCGAACACAAATTGAGTGGACGTTTGTTTCTTTCCATTTCATCCAGATGTCCTGTACGACTTGAAAGCGTGGACCCAATCAGTCCACAGCTTTGAGCTTAGTCTTGGAATGGGCTTGGGCTATGATAAGCAATAGTAATAATCCATATTGTATGCGCGTGTGAGAATTCTTATCTAAAATAACCAACCTAATCTACCACTATAATTATTATTGATTTACGTCTGAGTCGCGTACTTATTTAATTATTATTTCTTATTAAGCACTTGCTTAAGTGTAAAGCGAAAAATATCTTTTCTGTTAGTTTACATCATTATTTTACAGCATCCTCTGATTGATGTTGAAAATATTTACGTTTTAAAGCAGACGTTTACTTAGCGTAAAAGTAGATGTGAAATAAGTGTTGTGAGAGGAGAATTAAACACAGCGTAAAATTTGTTAATAAGCCATATTATGTGTGTGAGAATTCACATCTAAAATAACCAACCTAATCTAACATAATTATTATTGATTTTAAATGCAGTCGCGACTAACGCTAATTGTGCTTTTACTCCACCTTACTTATTTGTAAAAGCGAAAAATATCTTTTTAAGCTGGTTTACATTCACTATTTTCACACATATCTACAATTGATACGAAAATATTTGCATTTAAAAACTCTAACATTTTAACATATAGTAGATGTGAAATAAGTGTTGTGAGAGAATTAAACACAGTGTAAAATTTGTTATGCATTATGTGGTGACACTAGACTTATTATGGGGCCATTAAGGCCAAAATCAGCTCCCTTAGCTTCAATGTGGATCCATCTCAAACTATCAATCTCTTTCTAGAAATGGATATTGCAAATAATTACTAGATCATAATGAAATAACCCATCACTATATGCAAGCTATCTCCACTTTTGGAAAATAAAATTTTCAAAGAGTAAAAATTTATCTAATACGATAACTAAAATTTCATAAAAATATTCTAAAATGAAGTTTATTTAGTCTACAATACATACTAATTAAATGGCTCCCCAAAAAACAAAACAGGTGTTTTACTGAAAAACTCCCCACTAAGTCCCAAATCTTTAATGATGTCCTCTTAGTTGAATTTTAAAGTATTTTTAACCAAAAAAAAAAAACCCTGTACCCTGCTTTCAAATCTTGCTAGACAATGAAAGAGGTTTCCTAGAAATTGAAGGCTAATTAAGATTTAGACCTTTCAGAGGCCCAATCAAAGGAGCTCACTAAATTTGGTTGATTAATGTTAGTTTGCTAAATTTGGAGGCACTGTCATTTTTATAAAAATATTTAGTAATGTTGACGTGTAAAAAATAGTATGGTTTTTTATGAAAAATAAATGGTTTTCCGAAGATAATATCAGACTTTAATACATAATAACTAACCATATATGGTTAGTTGTATGTATTAAAGTCTGATGACCATCTTCTTAAAATTCTGACTTTTGATAGATATTATAATAGAGTAATATTATTAACAAACTGTTTTACAACAATTTTAGAAATTGCTGATGTAGATTTAGTATCTTCTAAATAATTATTAATAAATAAAAATGTGATATTAGTGGTGGGCCTAAATTAGAATTAGTAAAATATTTCCACATCAATATTATGTAAAATTATTGTAAAATAGTTTATAGGTATAATATTACTCATAATAATAAATGTAAGTGGTTAATATTAAGGGAGTCAACATTTCACAAGCAGCTATTTTGATTTGGTTAGGAAAATGAAATGTTTATTATCAAATAATACTAATGTACTATTTCGAAATTGCCGCTAATATCATATTATATACTATTTCGGTGTGGGATGTTAGTTTTATAAAGTGAAGTTGGATTCTCAAAAAAAAATATATAAATATATATAAACTATATAATAAAAAGTTGGGTTTTAAACTGTAGTGAATTCATGATAGCCGCTAAATTGCAAAAAAAAAAAAAAAAATTTAGATTGTTAAATTTTTAAAATATATATAATTTTTCTTCTCCTATAATTTCTAAGTTGATAAAAATCTTAATTTGATTATAATTCAAAATTTTCCATCTAATCTTTTTTTAAAAAAAATTTTTACGTCTTAGTGTATTATAAAAAAGCAACAACTTTCTTATTTTCATAAAAGAGGATATACATTTCGTTATCAACTTTTTTTTTTTTTCAAATATATTTTGTTTTAATTTATTTTATTGGATAAATACCAAATTTTTGGATTAAAAAAAAAAGTTAATAACAACATGATATTTATTGTATAACAGAAAAAAAAAAATTGTAATTAACATTAACAACTTGATTTTAGATTTTTGAATATACATATATATATATATATTTATATAATTGTTGAGTTAAGAAGTAGAAAACACACCAAACTACAGTAGGATTTTTAGATAAAAACAAAAAGTTTTTGATCTTATCAACTTCTTTAGAGTTTGGATAAGTAACAATAAGGTTGAATCAATTTTTTTTTTTTTTTGTGATAGATATTTATCCTACACCATCTATTTTCTAATAGTAACAAATTCAAAAGTTTATTTTTCTTCTAATTTTTTTTTTTTGTTGATAAAGTAACCAGAAAAAAAAAAGAGTAATATTAACTAACGTAAACAAATTTTTTTTTAAATCTAGCCTTAACAATCTAGCTAATAACATTAACTAATCTTTTAGGATTAAGTAAAAAAAAGCTAATATGTAATTAACCTAAACTTCTTGATTAGGTAAACTCCTTTTCTTTTTGTTCATATCAAGTTGTCAGCTTTCACAACTTAAAATTATCTAATATAAAAGTGGGGGTATATATATAGTTTGGTGTATTTTCCCTTTGCCTGCGTATCACGATTTTGTTGATATTTCCTTCTCATACCTTACCTATGAAACTTGCATGTATGTATTTGCCTTCTTCTTCTTCTTTTTTTCATAAAATTCTGTTCTTAATTTTTTTCATCAAATTGAATATGTTTGTGTGCGGGTTGCCTTTGTTTAAGTTATTTTGTTAAATTTCATCTAATTTATATGCTATTATATATGGTCATTAGAATCAATAGTATATCTTCCATTCAATAGTATATATCTTCCATGAGAACTAATTGATTAATTTTAACAAAATCTTATTAAGCTTTTGAAAAATCTGTATTTATATGAGTGTGCTACTTTAACTATAATTCTAGATTTTTGTAATGCTTAGAAATTTATATTGTTTGTAATTATTGAATTAGAGTTTCTTTGTGTGTGTATATTTTTATGTGTGTGTTGTAGTCAATTTTTCTTTCAATTTTTTTAAAAAATAAATTTGGTTAGCTTTTAATTTATAATATGTGTGTGTGTGTGTGGAGTGTGTATATATATAGGCGTAAATGAACTTTTAGTCCCACATTTTAGGCTTTTCATTTGGTCACTACGTTTTAATTTCACCACTTTTAGTCCCTATAAATCAATTGCTTTTATGTTGTTTTGGTCCTTTCCGTTAGTCAAAAAGCCGGAAATATCGCGTGGCAAGCGGGTCTTATTTATTGACACGATAAATGCGGCGTGTGAATAAAATAATAATAAAAAAATTATTTGTCATTTTAATAAATGCCAAGTCAGCATTAAATAATAATAAAAAAGACATTTTCATGTTTTTCTCTAAATTCTTTTAAAATAAAATAAGATAATTAAATTAAAATTTATTTCTTTCATTATTTTTTACGAAGGGTATGTTCATGTTCCTTGGGTTCATCGAGAGGAAATTTTCTTGAGAAACAAACACACAAAACCCAAAATTCGGCTCAATGAAATCATAAATCTCAAAGCCCTCATTTTCCAACTCGGCCAAAATCATTAAATCCCCAAGCCATAAGCCCGAAAGTTCAAAACCGGAAAATCATCAAATCCCAAAAGCCATAACCCACACTTCTTCAATCACCAAACTCACATTGAAACCCACATTTTTGAACCCACCCCCAGGAGTCCTCTTCTTCCACTTCGGTTCCAATGCTTCGAGGCCGTGAGCACTTCCAAAGGCCATTGTTTCAGTCACCAATGGAGGTGGGATTTACTCCCTGGCCTTGTTCCTCGTTGGGCGCTTATTTGGTGAAGAGCTTGTACAATGTCCATGTGCGCGCTGTCGTGGGTTGATCTTCATCCACTTTGCCCGAAATTTGTTTTTGTTGTGTTTTGTGTTTGATTGTTTGTTTCCGATTGGTTTCTCATACGGGTATGTGGAGTTTTCATTGGTTTTTGATTAATTTTGATATTTGACTATTTGGGCTTCTTTCATTTCTTGAATTCTATAGAGATTGTGTTTTGTGGTTTATTAGCATTCCCCTTGATTTTCTCATGCAGGTGTGGGTTTTTGATTGTAGTGGTAGATTTTGTGTTTTTATTTTTATTTTATTTATTTATTTATTTATTGATTTTGATGTTTGGCTATGTGACCTTAAAGTTTGATGATTTTTTGGTTTTGAACTTTTTGGGCTTATGGCTTGGAGATTTGATGATTTTGCTAGGGTTGAAAATGGGGGCTTTTGAGATTTATGATTTCGTTTTTGAGCTGAATTTTTGGGTTTGTTGTGTGTTCTTTCTCGAAAATTTGCGAGGATGAACCCAAGGAACATGAACATGTTCTTCGAAAAACGCGAAAAATGTCTTTATTATTATTTTATCTTTGACTTGGCATTTATTAAATAACAAATAAATTTTATTATTATTTTGTCATGCGTCAACATTCAACGTATCAACGGTGCGCACTTTCTGTTTTGCCACGTCCAGATATTTAGTTGGAGCGACGAAAGGACCAAAATAACACGCGCTAATTGATTTAGGGACTAAAAGTGGTGAGGGAATTAAAATGTAGGGACAAAATGGAAAAAAGCAAAATGTAGGGACTAAAAGTGCATTTGCCATATATATATGAAAAGCCCCCGACAAAGTAAGGTACTAATGCGATTTTTCCAATATGTACTCCGCAGGCCATGAACCAAGATTTGAGTATCGAAAACCATGATAATGAACATCACTCCACAAAGAATGGAGATAGAAATTGATTAAATATAAAAAGGGTGATATAAAAACAATGGATATTTAAGGTGATGTGAAATTTACATGACTTCGCCTGCCTCCCCATACTGTCAAAGTTAATTCCAACTTTCATGTGAGTGTCTTTACTTTAACTCTAAAATTCCATATTTTTTTAATGTTTAGAAATTTATATTGTTTGTAATCTATGAATTCAAAGAGATTTCTTTTGTGTGTATATATTTATGTGTGTGTTGTAGTGAATTTTGCTTTCAATTTTTATTTATTTATAAATTTGGGTAGTTTCTAATTTGTAAATTCAGGATGATTTCTTGGGGTTAAAGTAAATATTAGGTCAATTTAATCATAATTCATGCAATAATAGGGTGTTAGATGTTGATAATAATTTTTGCTTATTTACATTAATTAACATAAACATCCTAGCATGTTTAGTGCTGATATTAATTTGACACTTTGAGATGCAAATTGAGTCATTATAATTAAATATAAATGTTATTATGTCGGTATGTTATAATTATTATTTGTTGTTCCTCACATTGCTTCACCTTAATTGTTATTTAAACAAGTAGAAGTTATGTCTTAGTCGACCGGATATTGCATTTCTTTCCAATCATTAGTGGTGTTCCTCAAATAAAATTACTACTAAGAGCTTTAGAAATTTAAAACTTGCCATTATCTATAAAATATTTTTACTATTTTATTGTTATTAGGCCCCAATTATATTATCAAAAAAATATATTTTTAAAATTTATATATAATTCTTACTAAACTAGTGCATCATGCACGGAGCATAAAACATAGTATATAAATTTATATCTCACCTATCTAATATAATAATAATAGAGAGTACGAATTTTAGTAAGGGATGGGGAGTGTAAAATCATGTTTTTACACCATCGATAAAAAATATTGACATATCAGCATTTTCTTAAAATTCAATACATCCTACCACACCTAATAACACCTCAATAAACTCCCAACTTTGTTGGATTTATATATGGGTGGGTATTAGAATTGATTGGGTATTGTTGTGCTTATTCTTAAATATATGATAAAATGATGTGGCATATTAAGATATAAGCGGTAAAATATGAGTTTTACATCAAATCTTTATAGAATTTAATCTCATAATAATGACAATAATAGGTATACAATTAAAAAAAAAAACTAAATAGTAAGTAATACCATTGCACTAAATGTACAAATTAGGCAAAAACCACATTTTCGTCCCTACATTTTCAAATTCCGACTTTGATCCCTATCTTTTATTTTCCACTTTATTTTTACTAGCTATTTAGAAAAATGCCTTTCATTTTAGTCCTTTCGTCGGTACCTAATGGAAAAAGTCTTATGTGTGAGACGGGCTATTAAAATAATAATAAAAAGGTTTATTTTGGCGTTAAAAATCATAACGTCGATCTAGAATTAAAAATTAATTTATGAATTTAAACTAAATTAAAAAAATTAAAAACAGAATTAAAACCAAAAATCACATGAATTGAGATCTAAGTGTGTCTTGAACCAAAAACAACAAGAACATAAACTTGAGATCTAAGAACAAGAACATTTTCCTTTATTTGACATTTTCTCTTTTTCTTTTCTTAGAAAACAAGCACAACACAAACCCAAAAAATTAAATTAAAACCAACACAACACTCCACCCCAATCTCTCTCTCTCTCTCTCTCATGTAGAATTCTTTATATCTCTCTCACTCTTAAACTAATCAAAGGCTCTACGATTCATCACCGCAGATTTCCTTCTTCTCGCCATCCAGTCGGGCTGACCTTGACTCCACCAATGACGACTCTTGGATAAGTTGCTAGAAAGATAGGCCCATCAAATGCTTCCTGTCTCAGATCTAATGGCTGCGTAGAGACGATGCGGGGAGATTGCCTGTTCTTAGTCGCAACCAATAATACGCATGAAATTTTTAGCTACTTGCTTGGCTCTCTGTGTCGAGACTCCAAATTTTCGGCTACTTGATTGGCGTGGGTTTGTTGACTAATCGGTGGGTTTGGTGAGCGCCGATGGGTTTGGTGGCCCGATCGATTAGGGTGGGTCGTTGGTTTGGTGACTAATCGGTGGCGGGGGTGGCGATTGGTGAGATTACGATTGTTCATGTTGGTTTCGGATTGTAGGGTTGGTTAGTTGATTGGGTTCGTTGTTGTTGTGGGTTTTTCGGACTTGCTTGAGAAGGTGGGTTTGTGTTAGGATCATTGTTGTAATGCATTTGTAACTCAATTCTTGCCTTGTGTTGTATGAGGCCTTATTTATTTGTAGTTAGCCATAGTTAGTGAGGGCGGGGGTTAGTTAGGTTTGTGGTATGGTTAAGGGGTTAGGATAGTTAATTGGTAGTTAGTGGGGTGTGCGAGTTAGTTAGAATGACGAGATCATGTATAAAGGCCTAGGGTAGGATTGAAGGACATTTTAGGCAATTTGTTAATGAATACTCTCATTCTTTCTCTATCTTAGTCTCTCTTATCTTTTCTATCTCTTCTATTTCTTTCCCTGCTTTGTTCCTGTTCACATATCTTGTTAGGAGTTCGGTTGTCCTCCCCAAATCGGCCATTACCAATCCAAGCCATTGATAATCCCTTGCAATTTAATTTGCTCGGAAACAGAGCTTTCTTTGTCATCTATAGCGAGGAGACACGTCACTTGACTACAACAAATGAAGCAATTGCTTCATAGGACCACCACCGATCATCACACCAAGAATCCCAGTAAGCGTACAAAATTCACACAAGAACCTTGAATGAAATGAGTCAACGGTTGTATACGGTTTTACGGAAATTGAGCTTCTTGGATCGAGGTTCTCGGGGTTTTCCATCTCGAGAGAAGTGGAGAGAATGCAAACTCCAATTACGGTTACGTGACCTTTGTGTCTTGTCATGAAGTTGGAATTTCCAAGATTCTTTGGTGAAAATCCGGCCAAGTTGGGTATATAAGGCCAATCAATATTTTGATATTACAAAAACACCCCGTTGGAGAGAAGTTGATGCTAGCTTCATTTCATATGGAAGGTGAAACCACAGTTTGGTTCTAAGAAGGTGAGGAGACAAGGGTGTTTAAGGATTGGGAGTCTCCCAGTCCGGGCTTTGCATGTGAGGGATTTGGCACCACTTTACTTATGATGACCCCATGGAAACAACACAGGGTGAGCGGTGCTCTTGTGGTAGTGTATGAGCTTGACTTGAGGTTGTCAACGAATTAAGGGGCTCTCATCGCTACACATAAAGCGAGTTGCTTCCTCGGTGGCTTGAAGGATGTCAGAGACTTCTGTTCGTATACTCGATCCGGTCATTGAATGAAGCTTTTGGGTTGGTCAAGATTCAAGAGTACAATGGAGTTTGTAAAAGGAGTTCAAGAATCCCGGTTGGAACGGGGTAAACCCTTAATTCTTGGTCCACCTCCTAAAGTGCAAACATTGATAGATAACAAGAATAATAGGCACACCAATTAAAAGAATTACACACACTTGAATGGAGGAAAGAAAGAAAAAAGGTTTATGTTACAAGCGTGATGAAATGGGGTCTGGTCATAAGTGTAAAAATGCTATGCTCTTCCTTCTTGATTGTGTAGAACTTATGCTAATGCTAATTAGGGAGTGCACATTCTTGAATTAGATGATAGTGATGGTAGTTATGTTTTTGAATATTCCTTGAATTGTCAAGATAATAGTGTTGAGGAGGTGGTATTACACTTTATGCTCTAAGTGGTACTCCTACTTTTGGTACTATGAGAGTGAAGGGGTGGAGTTAAGTGTAAATGTGGTGATTTTGGTAGGTCCGAGAAATGGCACACATAGCTTTGTGGATCCTTCCCTTTGTTTTCTGATACGCATATCCACAATGGATGAGTACACAGAATCTTGGAGGTTAAGGTTGCTAATGGTGAGGTACTTAGAACTCATGGCTTGTGCAAAGATGTTCCTATTGACTTGCGGGGTCATCGATTCTTGGTTGATTATATGTTTGCTTATGGGAGGTGTGACTTGATGCTTGGAAACGCTCGGTGGTTAGTACTCTTGGAGTAATTCAATGGAGACTTCAAAGTGACTGCACACCATGTGCTTCAGCATGGTCAAAGATATGTGCTACTTGAGTTTGAAAGGGCGGGAGAGGTACTCTCATTCAAGATGGGGTGCATTTCTTGAAGGAACACAGTAAAAGGGGGCTTAGTTTTGCAAATTTTGATTCCATTAGTTAACGAGAGGGCATTCCAAGTTCTGCGAAGGGAGGCTGCCGGGTTCTGCCCGGGTTGTTGCCTTGCTTAAGGATTTTGAGGCAGGTCTTTGCTACTCTTGTTGGCTTACCTCCCATTAGAGGCATGAGCATGGTCGGCTGGGAAGGTGCCGAGCTATTGCCAAAGACCGTACATGTATCCACTTTTATCGGAAAAATGAAATTGAGAAGATAGTCAAGGGAATTCTTTGTCTGTAGGTCATAGTTGTAGTCCATTTGCATCTCCTGTTCTTTTAGTTAGGAAGGCGATGGTTCATGGAAGATGTGCATTGACTATAGAGCTTTGAATCAGAGACTAATAAAGACAAATACCTATTCCTATCATTGATGAGTTGTTGGATGAGTTGGGAGGTGCTTGTGTGTTTTCTAAGTTGGATTTGAGTGCAGGTTACCATCGGTCGAGAATGAAGGAAGAGGATATACCCAAAGCGCTTTTAGAACACATGAGGGGGCGTATGAATTCTTGGATTTATGCCATTTGAAGCGACCCGATACCCTACACTTTCCAATCCTTGATGAATGCTATTTTCGAGGGCATTCTTGAGGAAGTTTGTCCTTGTGTTCTTTGATGACATATTGGTTTCTGACAGACTCTTCTGATCACATTGGTCATCTTAGATTGGTTTTGGAAACAGTGGCCCAGAAGCATCGACTCTATGCCTAACGAAGTCCAGTGCATGTTTGCTTGTGATGAGGTGGAGTACCTTGGACACCTTATTTACGGAGAGGGAGTTAGGCCCGACCCCAAGAAGGCTGGCGCTTTGCGCGGCAATGGCCAATTCCCAGATGTGAAGGCGAGAGGGTTCCATGGATTATTTGGGTACTATAGGAAGTTTGTGAAGGGTTATGGCCAAATTTGTAGCCTCAGCGACTACACACTCTTGAAGAAGGATTGCTTTTGTTTGGACTCCAGGAAATTTGCCATTGCTTTTCAAAGGCTTAAGGAAGGCTTTGTTTCTTGCCACTCCCGAAATGCGGCTTTGCACGATTTTACCAAACCTTTCATTATGGAGTGTGATGCTTCGGTTTGGGTCTTGGAAATTTTGTCTTGATGCAAGACCCGCGAGCCTATTGCTTATCATGACCAGAGCTTTGAAAAGGGAAGTAAGCTTTCTCTCTCCACTTATGAGAAGAGTTATTAGCTTTGGTGGTGGGCGTAGTGGAGACCTTGTTAGACGAGGCCCTTTGTTATCAAAGCGACCATCGTAGTCTTAAATACTTGTTGGAGCAAAGTGTGGAGTACATTCGGCCCGGCAAAAGTGGATTTCAACTATTGGGGTATGCTTTCATGGTAGTATAAACGGGAGTAGGGAGAATGTAGTTGATGCCACTTTCTAGGGAGGAAATGTATTGATGTTGATGTTTCTTGTGATGTTTCTTGTTGATTTAGCTCGATCCACGACCTTGGTTTTTCTTTACCAAGTGGTTCCATATAATTCGATGCGATGATCGCTTCTAAGAATTTATGTATTATTTCCTTTCCTACTCCTTCTTGGTTTGTCTAACCTCAAGAACATCTATAGTTCTAATCCCGAATTAAGGCAATTTTGCGAAGGTTCGAGTCAAGTTCTTATAGTTCTCTAGGGTTTACTTTACGCAATGGGCTGCTATTTTACAAAGGTGGGTGTATTTGGGGGACTTTAATCAAGATTTGAAGAGGCTGTGGTGTTGTTGCGTGGGTGCATGACACGAAGACCTTGCATAGGCTTGAAAAGATTTATATTGGTGGAGTTGAGGCAAGACCTAAAGCGATATGTGAAGAGAGTGTGATACTTGTCAAAAATTGAAGCATAAGACTTGTTTCCCTTTGTTGAATTACATTGCAACCTTTGCCCGTTCTGAGAAGCCATGGTTGGATGTGAGCATGGACTTTGTTGAAGGATTGCCTAAGTCCCATTTGAAGTGTGGTGCTTATGGTGGATTGATAGACTCACCAAGTCTACTACGATTTATGGCCCTTTCCCACCGCATGCGCGAGGTTGCCAATCTTTATGCACTTTGTGTTCAAAAGCATGGTATGCCATCTACTATTGTTAGTGATAGAGACCGGTGTTTACCTCTCTTTTTTGGAAAGAATTGATAAAGTTAAATGGTGGTGTTTCATTGGCCATGTCCTCGCTTATCATCCTTAGTCGATGGCGAACTAAGGTGGTGAATAGGTTGGAGGATTACCTAAGGGCTTTGCAAGCTGATAGGCCTAGTACTTGGGTGGAGTGGCTACCTTTAGCGAATTCTAGTTCAATACCAATTTTCATACCTCAATTAAGATGACACCACTTTGAGCTTTGTATGGTTATCCTCCTCAAGGGTTTTAGACTACGTGAGTTTGGTACTACAAGAGTTGATGCGGGTGGATTTGCTATTAGGGATAGACAAATGATTTTGTCTTTTGCTCGCCGAGAACTTGTCTTGCTCGAGAGCGTATGAGGTGGTTTGCCAATCAAAGGGTGGAAGGTCTTTTGTAGTGGGTGATTGGGTATGAGATTCTGCGACCCTATAAGTAGACTTGGAGTGCACAATAAAAAGCTTAGTAGCTTGCTCCAAGGTATTATAGTCCATTTAAGGTTATTCGAGGAAAGGTTGGGCGATTATCATATAAGTTGGATTTGCCTCTTTGGGTCCTTGATTCACCACGTGTTTCATGTCAACAAGGAAGCTAAATTGGGTAATCAAGTGGTGCCTAGACCCAACTCTACATTATGAATAATGATTTGGTGATTACCCACGAACTGTGATGTTTTGGATAGGGAAATCAATTCGGCTCGGAAGCGGGGCGTGACTCGAAGTGTTGGTACGGTGGCAAGGGGAGAGTAAGGAAGATGCTACTTGCGGTGCTTTATGACTTGTAAGCTAGGTTCCCTCACCTTGTAGGCAAGGTGCTTTAAGGAGGGGGGGCAGGTGTGGATCATTGTTGTAATGCATTTGTAACCATTCTGCCTTATTGTTGTATGAGGCCTTATTTGTTGTAGTTAACCATAGTTAGTGAGGCAAGGTTAGTTAGGTTTGTGGGTATGGTTAATGGGGTTAAGGATAGTTAATTGGTAGTTAGTGGGAACGTGCGAGGATTGAGTTAGAATGACAGGATCATGTATAAAGGCCTCGGGTAGGATTGAAGGACATTTTAGGCAATTTGTTAGTAAAATACTCTCATTCTTTCTCTATCTCGAGACTACCATCTTTTCTATCTCTTGTTCTTTCCCCTCTTTGTTCCTGTTTCCTATATCTTGTTACGGAGGTTTAGTTGTCACCAAATCAACCACTAGTCCAAGCCGATTATTCAATCCCTTGCGGTTCTTTGGGTTCACGTTCGTTGTTGTTGTGGGTTTCGGACTTGCTTGAGGTGGGTTTCTTTGGGTTCAACTTGCTTGAGATTGGTTTTTCTTTGAGTTTTGAGATTTTTTTGTTTGGATTGGTTGTGTTGTATTTTTGGATTGATTTGGTACTTTGGGGCTTTAGGATTTTGATGATTTTGCTGGGTTTGAAAAATGGTGATTTTAGATTTTTAATTTTTGGATTTTAATTTACGGGTTTTGTTCATATTGTTCTTGTTCAGACACACTTAGATCTCAATTCATGCAATTTTTGGTTTAATTTTTTTTTATTTAGTTAAAATTAATAAATTGAAATTTTTAATTTAGATCGCGACGTGGCATTTTTTAATGCTAAAATAAAATTTATTATTATTATTTTAATAGTTAAAGATGCATCGTAGGGCTTTGCCGTTAGAGCGATGGAAAGGCCCAAATGGAAGGCGTTTTCTAAATAGGGTAAAAGCGGTGAAAATAAAGATAGAGATCAATTAGAATCAGTAATGTAGTGGCGAAAATGTGGTTTTACTTTACAGAATTAAAAATAATTAAAAATTACACAATCAAAAAACTACATTATACTATTATACTAATGTACAATTTAAACAAATTAAAAACTATACTACCGTTTCAATCAATGAAAAAGCTACACTATTGTACTAAAATAATATACTAATTTTCTATTTACCAAAAATATTGAAGTATAGCTAAAATATATATAAAGTACAAGACATGCAACTTGACCATGTGGATGAGTGAAAACTGAACATAAACATTTGCCTTTATCATTTCCATCTCACAGATTCCCAAAATTTGCATAGAGATTCACAGCGGATAGAAGTAAAACAACAAAGGAAATGAGGAGAGAGAGAAAAGCAAGTGGCGAAAAGAAAAAAAAAAGACATCAGACATGGTGGGAAGCACAGAACGAAGCAGCAGCACCTTGGTTAAACACAACGATATTATAACTGGTGACAGGCAACTTTTTCAAAGATTTACAAAAGCTTCCAAAGTCATTCTTGAGTAATATTATTCTTCTAGGTCCATCTTTCTCATAGATCTAGAAAAGGATCCTCTCATTTCTCAAAAATTTCAACTAAATCGAGACTTTCGTTTGGTCCATTTACTAGCCGAAATCCAGTATTCACTCCGGTATGGCTGGAATGATCCTGTATGACTAGTATTTAAACCAAATCGAATTTAGCAGCATTTTTGGCACTGGCCTAGGTTTCGGTATGGAAAATACCGGTCATACCGAAGAGATAAAGTATGATGCGAAATTGAATCCATTTGTTTATATAATACAATTAATTGGGACGTTGACATGTATTCTTAGTTGGCATTCTTAAATGTTATATTATTAACCGCTCAATTGACTTTTCTTTAAAAGTACTATCTTTATGACAAAAACCCTTACTATAGTTGTATATAGTTTACGGGCCATTCTACTGTACCCCCCTCAGAAAAGGGGGTACAGTACCCTACTAATCTGCCGTTGATTTAATATTGTTTAAATCGACCATTGGTATAATTTTAAGGGATACTGGTCACTGTATACGGGTTATATATATAAACCAAAAAAACAAAGCAAAAGAATGCAGAGTCATTCACGCATCAACAAGCGCCTACAGTTTTCCTCTGCTACTCTGTCTCGTCTCAACGCTAAAGCCTCCACAGCTCTGTCTTGTTTTCCTCTATCTCGTCTTATAACGGTATCAACGTTTACCTCTCTAAGCTCAACAAACCCATACCTGATAGAAGAACCGGACAGCGGCGCACCATCGAATCTCAATATCCAACTCGCGGCGCCACCCCTGCACAGCTTCTTCTGGTCCAATCCCAACCCTCAAATCCACATCAATCCAACTCGGTGGCACTTCTTACGTCTCTACGCCCTTTTGTTCGAAGTTTTCCACGTTTATCGAATCTAAAATCTCAGATCCGTCTCATCTTTATTCTTTAATTTCCATATGGGTTTAATTGTTGCCATTTGTTCTACGTATGGGAATTATTATTAATTTTGTTTTGTTTGTTTTTGTTTACCTTTTTGGTTTCGCGGGGTTGCTAGGAACAAAACCAATCTAATATTCAGCATTTGGTTCATAGCGGTGAGAGAGCGATTGTATATACTTGAATTAGTAAAACTTCCCTAATTGTATGTTTAATGCGATTTCAATTTGGTTTATTTTTCTTTATTTTTGTCGGCTGGGTTTGTTATTCAGTTTATACTTTTGGGTTATTTATCACTTCAGGTTTTTAAATTTGGGTTGAACAATTTGGGTTTTCTCGGCAGCGGGGAGTTGGATAATTTCTCTGGGTAAACCCACCCTGTCGAGAATTAAATTGCTTGCGAAAGAAGAAAGAAAAAAAAAAAAGTGTGTGTGTGTGTGTGTGTGTATATTAATAACCCCTTTGGGCCAAATTGCTCGGTTGAGCCGGTGAAGTGCCTGGCTTTGACCACAGTCATTAGAGTGTGAGGGGTTTATGTTGTGGTATAAACATAAGTGTGTAGGCGTATTGAAAAGAAAGAATATATGTATTCTTGGTCATTAGAGTGTGAAGGGTTTACATCTTGGTATAAACAAGGTGAGTAAAAGAGAGGAGAGCCTGACCCTATACATTAGACCCAAAAGTTACTTTCAATGTTCATTGTTAGTGTTTTTAAGTTTGTTGGGCTTCCCATTCTACCCGGAAGCTCTATGTTCGGAGGATGGAGGAAATGAGAGGAGAGTAAAGGAAAAAAGTGACCGGAGATAAACTATAAAGTTGCGGTAACTAAACAAATGAAACAAACTAGTCAGAAAATTCAAAATACCTAGGCTCTTTGCACTCGAGTTTACAAGTACAACGGTGGTTTACGTGACAATGATTTGCTTGCCATTATTTTAATGAAAACCAAAACCTCTAATAGCTATTCACAAGAAATTAAAACCATTAGAAAAATCAAGAGGAAGACCACATTGTCCATTTCGGGGTATAGTGGACAATGGTTTGCATCTTAAATATATATCTTGCTACCTTGAGAGTATCGTGGCAATGGAGACTTATGTGTGACTAATATCTTTTCTACATTGTTGTCATAATGTGATCAATTCAGTTATCCTGTAACTTTGAATTAAGCTTTATGGAATCAATGACACTAGGCCCCAATTCTTGACATCTTTCGGGGAACTTATTGAAAAACTTCACAAGGTGAATTGTCAGATGATTATCCATGTCTGAGATGACCCAAGTCAAACTTTTTCATGACATCCTTTTTGGTTTGTCTAGATCTCTTATTGAATTTTGACCTTTAAAAGCGCATTCTCGATTTTGTATGTGAAGAACCTCTGCATAAAGCTTGTGGTAAAATTTATGTATAAAATGTTGTGCTTGTATCTCATTCTTCTTATTCTCGGCATCTTTGTATGATATATCAAGCTTTTACGCGTATGCTCAATCTTCTATAATTATTCTAGATGCTACGTAGTCATTTCCATATTTAAAATCAATATCCCAAATTTCAATATATCTCTGACCGAATTTGATCATTTGAAATTTTCTAAAACTTGTACGAGGAAATTGTTAGGATCTAAAAGTTGATTCTATCAGTCTTCCTTGGAATTTAACGTGCTGGAGTTACCTTTATTTTCCAGTAGACAACAAGTTCATGCTTTGTAGCATACTATTTTGTTTCTTTACATGTCAAGGATTTACAATTATCATTGTCTAAAATGAGACAGCCAGCATAGTAAACTTGCTCTGTAATGTTGTGTGCACTATCTTTGGTTAGAGTGCTAGTGTGCATGTCATTGATTTATTGAAAAAAAAGTGTGCATGGCATTGACATATGGAACAAATGAGAGTACTTTATTGACTATTTCACCATGTCACCTTGTTAAAGCGAGATAAATGAATTTTCAAGTAGTCTTGTCTTGTTAGGCTAATCTTTAAGAATCATATATTATGTGCATATGAAGTAAAATCACATCTCTTGAACTATATGGTATAAAAAATATTACTCCTATCACAAACTTAGTACACTATCCTTTGCTTGGTTTAGCTTTAGTAGTTGCAAGGATCTTAATATCCTCTTCATAATTTCTTCTTTAAAGGTTCGACGAGTTTGCGAATTTGGTATTTGAAACAATTATACACTAACGAAATTCTTACAATGATAAGTTCAGAGCGAGGGTAGAATCCCTCTTGGGATGATAATAGTGACCCATTTCTCCAAGCTCACAATTATATATAGGCTCTCATCCACGGGTCAATTAGTTGAAATTCACAATGTGTACGCAAGACCCCTAATTTTCCCACCCGAATTCTACTTCTTTTGCATGGGGACATCCAGGATGTGATTGAAACTCGGTCATGGTACCCGTGTCGAGAATGAAAAAGCTAGAGGCAATTCCATGTAGACACAAAATGCTGATCTTGGGAGTGGGTGACATAATGAATGCTTGAATCAACACACTAGAGTTCTTGGCGAACAATGACACGGGCGACAACTGTAGTGTCTCCACCCATAGCAAGGTCGTAATTACGCTAGAGATAATCACCTCAATCAAGTATTCAAAAAAAATGGGTAGTTGAATGATGCAATCATCCCAAACCCCACTATGTTGGTGTTGAGTAATGGGTGTTGATGAATTGATGATGAGTGATGACTTAGAGATTGTTTGTGATAGTGATGACCTCTCAATGTGACTCTATTTAAATTCAAGTGAAATGAGCATGAGACACTCGAAGAGCAAGTGGTTCATGGCATACTTAGAGGAAATGGATAAGCGCCTACCGGGAGATTAGTCACCATCAATGCGTGTAGCGCCGGCATGCCGAGGGGTGGTCCTGGGCATTGATTGGTTCGTATGGCAAACTTTGTCCAATTCTTAAAGATATTAGTTTGGTTTAGCAAAATTTGCTGCGGCGGGCATTGTGTAAAGAGTTCTTTAAAGCTTTTAATATTTGACACCCATTTGGCATTTGTTGAAGGTATTTTTCTCCCTCTTAAAAATTGAAAAGTGAAAAACAATTTTATGTATTTAAAGTGGAGAATTCAAGCTTAGTTTTCTATATGCACTATTTTACTCCTTTAATAAAAACAAGACTAAATTATGTTTTGACCTTTAAAGTTTGGATTTGTTTACATCTCCACAGCCTAGCCTCTTGCTTTTTGGCTTTGAAGAGAAGATATATTCTCAAAGAAAGTGAAGTGAAAAGGGAATTGACATTTACATTATTATTATTATTATTATTATTATTATGCATAATCCTTAAAAAGTGGGTTTGAGGTAAAGTTACTTTTTGGCAAAAATATACTGTGGTTTTTAAAAGTTTGTTTTATAAGCCCTTTTAATCCCATAAATTTAAAAAATGAGCACGTTTGGTCCTTCCCATTAGTTTTATTGCCTATATGTTTGCAGGCATATTGACATAACATTTTTTTAAGTGATGTGACAACCTTTTTGTGTTAAAAATTACATATTACATTGTAAACATCTCAGAAGCGGTCCAATCAAATAGTTTGGGTCTTTTAAAAGCGAAATAGGTGAGGAGAATAAATACCCCTTGTGCAATCTTTGCAAAAGAGCTATATTCATTTATTTACCAAGTGCTTCATTGCAAGGCCAGTATAATTTGCTGACAACGGATCATATGTATTGATAGAGATGGGAGTAAAACAATATTGATACGATTAAATTTCAATAACTATTTTTGTTCGAGGTAAGAGTTGAACATTTTTACTCTTTATGCAACTAAGATTATGGATGTGATATAGACGCTGCCAAACCAAGTCCAACATAATGGCAGCAACTTAAATTTAAATAGGGTGCCTTACAAAGTAACAAAAGATCTCAAGCTACAGTAGCAAGTGTAAGGGAGTCACGATTACGATAAGCAGTTTGCATTTCACTTTATTTTCCAAATTCATACATAACATTTCTAATTATGTCAAAAGGATAAATTGGAGGGGGAAGTACATGGAATTGTGGAACCAATTTTTTTTTCACTAAAGAGATCTATTGCCTCCCCACAAAAATAGAGGAGTTCAATGAATAGATCCACAACTCTACCTACAATTTTAATGGTGCTTCCTAGATCATCCTCTTAGCTTCTACAAGCGCCGCATCGAAGTTAAGGCTTAGTGTAGGAAGTTAGGGCGGTGAATAAGAATTTTGCTTCTACTTGAATAGTAGAATGTGGTCCCGAAATCATAAGCTTTTGAGATATAGATTTACTCACGAAAATTTCTAAGTGTTTGGCGGTTGTCAGGGTGACTCCATCTTTAGATGACCTTCTTGCACTTAGATGACCTTTACGGTCTTTGGACGATACTATAGACAAATTGGAGATAGTATAATTTTGGTTTACCATCATATATAAATAATAAAAATATAAACATCGGAAAATGACCTCCAACTATGTTATTTTATAGGGGTATGCCCCCGAATGTGATGGAAGCTTCGAGAATACGTGGGAAGTTAATTGGGTGTATTCAAAATATTTGTGGAAAAGCAAGATAATTCGACTGATTTTTTGTGAACAAGAGTAATTATTGTGGTTGGGCTAATTTCATGGGATACTTTTTTTTTTTAGATCTAAAATTTTTAATAACTTTAAAAATTACTATTGTGATGAGCGGTTATTAGTAAGTAAAAAAGTACAGTCTTAGTGATAGCCTAAATGTAAAGTATGGTCAAATGTGATATTGGTAGTGCTTCTCCTTAACGATTAAGCTTGTCAATTGTAAGGAAAAAAATGATTTTCCATAGAATGTGACAAAAGTATGGTCGGGAGTAATGCAGTGCTATACGATGTAATAATGAGGCGATTCAAATTTGAGAATAAAAAAATAGGAATTCTTGAATGTGACAAAAAATAGAGTCGGTGCGATGTTGGTACTATTTAATGTGACAATAGAACTATCAAAAGGCTGACGAAAAAGTAAAGAATAACAAATGTGAGAAAAGAAGCCATCCGCGTGTGATGTGGGCTGCATAATATGAGGATAGAATCGTCAAATGTGAAAAAAGAGTAAGGGAATCACCAAATATGAAAAATATCAGCGTGTGATGTGCTGGCTATGATGTGAGGATGGAACCATCAAATGTGAAAAAGTAAAGGGTACAAATGTGACAAAAGAAGTCATGTGACAAGAATAGAACGAATGCGATGTTAGTGCTTTACTTAATATAACAATGGAACTATCAAATTTGAGAAAATAATAATAAAGGAACCACTATATGTAATGAAAAAAAAGAAATGAATCTTAGATATTAGGCTGTGATGTGATAATGGAGCAAATCGAATGTAAAATAAAAAATAAAAATAAGGGAACCACCAATGTAAGAAACAAAGCGCTCGAATGTGATGTTGGAGCGCACAATGTGAGGATTGAGCTGTCAAATGTGAGAAAAAAAAAAATAAGAGAGAACTACCAAATGTGACAAAAGAGCCGACACGTGTGATATTGGAAGCGTACAATGTGAGGATGAAGAGCCGTCAAAGGTGAAAAAAGTAAAGGGAACCACCCAATGTGAAAAGAGCATCACGTGTGATGTGGAGCTATGTGATGTGAGGGATGGAGCAGTCAAGTGAGAAAAGAGTAAAAGAGGAGCCGCTGTGTGACAAAAGAAGCGACACATGTGATGTTGGAACCGCATAATGTGAATAGAACCGTCAAATGTGAGAAAAAAAAAAAGTAAAGAAACCACCAAATGTGAGAAAAGAAATCACATGTGATGTTGGAACTACAATATGAGGATGAAACCATCAAATGTGAAGAAAAAGTAGAGAACCACCAAATGTGAAAAAAAACTGTCATATGTGATGTTGGAGTACCTGATATGAGAATGGAACCGTCAAATATGATAAAAAAGCAACAATGTGGCAGTTCAGATTAATGGTCTGATCATGCTTTTGGGGGTACCAAGTAATTTACTCATGATATATACCTTGTGAATGGCGTTCATAGCATTGTGCTAAACACCAAGGAGCACCTATCAAAAAAAAGGAAAAAAGAAAAACACTACACCAAAGAAAATGGCTGTTCTTCAACCATTGTTTACAACAATCATGGCAAGAGCTACACAAATGGCGTTCACTCTTCTCCTCCCTCTTCTTTTCCTTTTCTCTTTTCTATATGTTTCAAAATGCATTAAAGCAGTGAAACCCAATTTACCTCCATCGCCACCAAAACTACCAATCATTGGAAACCTTCACCAGCTTGGATCACTCCCACACCGTTCTCTTCATGCCACTCTCTCTAAGAATTATGGCCCTCTAATGTTCTTATATTTTGTATGCACCAAATAGCAATGGTGTCATCTACAGATATGGCAAGAGAAATGATGACAACACATGACAAAGTTTTCTCAAACCGGCCAAAAACCATAGCTACCAATTTCTTACTCTATGGATGCATGAACTGGCATTCTCACCCTATGGTGAATATTGGAGGAAATTAAGTAAGGAAAGTGTGTGTCCCATGATCTTTGGAGCATCAAAGAGTGCAATCTCTCCATTAGCAGGAAGAGAAAGTTGCTATATTGATGAATAAGGTACGTGACCCGAGCCTCAAACAGTTTCTATTAATCTAAGTGAGTTATTGATTGAAACCTCTAACAACGTTGTTACTAGGGTTATTTTTGAGAAAAAAGTTTGAAGAACAGGATGGCATGGGCAAGCCTTCAGAACTACCAAGAAGGTAATGGCGCTAATTGCATCATTTTTTTGGAAATTTTTTTCCCTTCTTTGGGTTGGATTGATATTCTTACGGGACTTTTACCAAGTCTAAAATCCACTGGTAGAGAAATAGATGCGTGTCTTGATGAGGTGTTTGAAGAACACTACAAGACATCGAAATGTGATGATGATGAACATCTTAATAAGAAGATTTTGTGGATATTTTCCTCCAACTTCAAAAGGATGGCATGCTTGGCACGAGCTTCGTCATGAGAACCTCAAAGCAATCCTACTGGTATATTTCTCTCTGTCCCTTAAACACACCTCTAGGATCTTAAATTATTTTATTTCTTGAAACTGATAAAATGAATTTTTATATTAGATGGAATAATATCCTACCTTTGGAAACATACCTAAAGTTTCATTTTTTCATAATTTCAGAACATGTTTATAGGAAGCGGCGATTCAACTTCAACAACTTTAGAATGGGTAATGGCAGAGCATTAAAAATCCAAGTATTATGAAAAGAGCACATGAAGAGATAAGAAGAGTGGTGGGCAATAAGTCGAAGATAGATGTGGATGACATTAGTCAAATGGATTACATGAAATGTATTATCAAAGAAAGTCTTGAATACATACACTGAAAGCTCAAATTTGTGTGAAAACACAAGAGCTTATTTAGACCTCCAAATAAAAATTACAATTTAGATTGCTTTTACTTTAACTTATCTAAGTGCGGAACAAGAGTAAATAAAGCGCAATCACCGGATCTACTCTAAGCGCTACACATGAATAATAAACATAATAAAAGTAAAGCACAAAGAGTAAGGGAAAGAGAGATCTGTGAAGATAAGCACCAAGACGTGTTATCGAGAAGAGGAAGGCTCAAAGAACTCGGTGAAAAACCTTTCCGTGACCCTCCAAGTCGAAATCGATCCACTAGAGAATAAAGTTGGAATACACGAATAATAAAATACCCTCCAAGCCTAGTCTGCAATATTACTTGAGCCCACTCTAGCTCACCTTCATCCAACGACTTCTCGGAATCATGTCTTCTCAACTTTCTAGATCACAAATTTGCCGGAGTTACTGTAAACACCGACTGCTTTTGGCAAATCCCCAAAGCTTCGAAGCTCGAATCACTCTTTACACTACGAAAATGTGTGTGGATTGTGTTTGTGTACAAATCTCCTCTCAAAGGGTATGACAATGGGAGAGGGAAGGAGAAGAGGCTAGAATGATTTTTACTAGAATGAGTAGCTCTCTCTCTAAAGATGGATGTGTGTGTGTGTTGTAGAAAACCTATCTAGGGTTTTCTCTAAATGACCTCATACATTTGTGGGTAATGAGGGTATATATAGTATGGGTGAAGGGTAAGAAGTCGCACTTAAAATCCTCAGTGAGAG
Source organism: Notholithocarpus densiflorus (assembly GCA_030021035.2). NCBI lineage: Eukaryota > Viridiplantae > Streptophyta > Magnoliopsida > Fagales > Fagaceae > Notholithocarpus > Notholithocarpus densiflorus. Next base: position 2,213,001 of record JARYZH020000050.1, read on the forward strand.
AATTTCGGGTATCTCGCGGGTTTTAGCCTCTCCTTTGAGACACTCCACCCAGCCCGACCGTGCAGCCTTGCGACTCTTTAGCTTTACGATTGTATGTGCTTTTCATGTGGCTCTTTTGTGGGTAGGCTTCTTGCAGATTTTACTACGCGAAATCCACTTGTTCATCAATATATGCTCAATTTTCATCAACTTAATACTAAATCCAATATAATAAAATGCGCACAAAATACAAGGAACAAAATTAAAACAAATTACAACACTTTTTGTCATGAAATAAAGCCAACATAAAGCCAATCCAAGGGATCTAAACTATGGGATAGGCCAAAAGAATTCATCAGAGAGATTCAAAGACAACCCAAATGACTTGAAAGGTCAAAACTTTGAATTCATTGCATTTGGAGGTGGGAAAAGAGGAGTGCCAGGATCGACATTTCTTTGTTTGCGACAATGGAATATTTACTTGCCAACCTTTATTCTAGTTTGATTGGAGGTTGCCTACAATTAATGCACGGGGAAAAGAAGACTTGGACATGATTGAAGTTGGCTATACAGTTTAGGAAAATCTCTCCATCTTGTACCAATGCGCACTCTTTGCGCCCCACGAGGGTGGCCTAGCGATGGGATCTCGCACATGCGTAATGATCCCTCGTTCGAACTTTGGCGGGTACTAGGGATGGGAGGTGGGAGCACTCATGCGTGCTGGCCTTGCCTATAGCTCTCTTGAAGTCTTTAGGGTGAGATACGTGACGCATACCTGGGTTATAGTAGCTATGACTCGATCAACATTCCCAGCGGGTGCCTATGGTCGTACTTGGGAATTGAAGTCACACGTGGTCGCCCACTTGCCCCCACTATGCTATTCATCAAAAAAAAAAAAATACTGCACTCTTCTTAATCTATCCAATTTAATAGGATTGCGCAATTTGTGTTTTATGTAATTTTTCTTCATTGTCTTTTTTGGCTCAAAGGGACTTCAATCGTAATAATAATTTAGGCGTGGAAGTATATTTTATGTATAAATGGTAAATTAAAGTATTTGGTCTCTAACTTTAAATTGTATATCAATTTGGTCGTGACCGTTCAAATGTGTCTATTTTGTCCTTAAATTTTGGTATTGTGTTAAAATGATACCAATCGCTAAGTGATGAATAGAAAAACTCTAATATGGCCCAGCTTACAAAATAAATGTGCTTTCATGCGACACAAACTGCCACATCAGCATATTAACACTTAGTAAATAATAAATAAATAAAATAAACAAGTGGGTGAGTGAGTAACCTGCATGTGAGGCTCAATTTAGGATCAAAATCCCTAACTCACAATTACCATAGTTGCTTTGCTCCATGTTTTAGTCCAAAGAGAACGGTGATTAGCAAGACCAAGGATGACGCCAGGCGATAAGGAACAGAAATTGGTACTTGATGGTGAGGACCGGCAGCGACTACTGGCGCTATGTCCCGACCCTGAGACTGATTTTTGTATAATCTATCTCTTCTAGCTCTTTAATTTGAGTTGGTATTTTGATGTTCGTTATAATTTTTCAATTTTCAAATTTTTTTCTTTCAATTTAATCACTCAGTTAAATGCTTTAATTATTTATCTCATGATGTGGTGTCATATTTTTATTTCAATAGATGTTTGTTCCTTAATGCATGGATATTTGATGTTTGACGAGCAAATCATGTTTTAATAAATGTTTGTAAATTTTTATTTAAAAAATAATAATAACAAAGAAATTGTAAATAGTGTAGAATTGCCTTAAAAAATTGAATATGGACTTGCCTTTAATTTTGAAATTCATTCCACAACGTTCCAAATAAGCTGTAAATAACGTACGCTAGAAATTCATCCACAACATCAGTAAGTTCATTTCATTCCATGAAACTCAATACATTAGTAACTAGCTAGGACATTAAATTAGATGGCCTTTACGATATCCAAGACTACAATTCAAACTAGTATTCCAGTGTAAGTAGTCTGGCAACTTTGTTATAAAGGAACTATTCATCTCCTCTAGAATTTGGTTTTTACTCACGTTAGGAGAGAAAATTGTATAATTTATTGTTGGCAAAAATATCATTTAATCATTTTTGAGTAAGTAGTCGATTTAGTGCTTTACATTTTGATACTTGATTAATTTGGTTCCTACATTTTTAGTAGTGATAGATTTGGTCATGTTATTTTCTTTATTGTCGATTCAATTTCTTAGTTATCACCTTCAATGGAATATGCCTACATGAAAACCGGACTGTACACTTGGCACTCTTAAGTTTACGTGGCAAATTAAAATAATATTAAACAAAATTATTTGACATTTAAATAATGCCATGCCAGCATTTAAATTTAAAAAATTAAATTTAATTAATTAATTTTTCAATTTTAAAGAAAAAAAAAAAAAATTGTTAAAGCGTTCCCAACTTTTCTTGCATTTTCTTAGCAACCAAACACACCAACACAACACCAAAAACACAAAGCCATATTTACCAATCAATAATTCTCTAAACACACAAAAATAAACAAGCAATACAAACGTAACATCATCTTTGTAGAATATGTTCGGTCAAATCCTCTCTCTATCTTTTGATTCACCCTTACCAACTTAAAGCAAACAAAACCTTTGCCTTGGGAAGCCAACTCGTCAAATTGAACCATAAACTAGGAAGAGGAAAACCATCAGATTGGTCAAACCTTACCTTTGTTGTTGTTAATTTATGTGATGAGGGATGGCATCCTCCTATAATAGTTATGAGTACTGAACAAGTGAGTCATCGGTCTGCCTGCAACTCATGTTTTGGATATATAAACATAGCTAGTAAATATATCTAGCTATGTTAAGCAAATAAGTTAAGCAAATAAAATCAATTATGCTAAAGATGCATCACTTTGCTACACGTTGGGGGTATTTTGTTCTGATTTGGGTTTTCTTGCTTTGGTTTTGCTTGAAATCTTAGCCTTTCATAGATTGCAAATATTTCTTTTGAAAATCAACCATTTCCACTAAAATTAGGTGGACCCACTTGAGCAATCTGATTGTGCTCTCTTCAATCTTTACCATTTCTTGAATTTCCACTCTTCGACAATTTTTTATTTTTTATTTCCTTCTTATGTTTTTAATCACAACAATTTGCAAAGTCAATCAAGAAGCTATGAGTTACCCGACAAACCCAAGAAAGTTTGTGCTTTACGAACTTCAAATCTTCAATCAAATTTTAATTTTAAAATGAGAAATTAATTTTACGGGTTCACATTGTTTTTAAATTTCTTTATTTTATGGGTTTAGGAGATTTTCTTTTCTTTTCTCCTTTAAGAAATTAATTTTTGTTTACATTTTTATTAAATCTTGACATGGCATTATTTAAATGTAGAAAAAATTATTTAATATTATTTTATTTGCCACATATGCTTAAAGTGTACCAAATGTATGTCTGTTTGCCATGTAGGCATATTAGTTCTTGAGATAGCGACAGAGCTAAATTATTCCTGAGAGTTGAAATAATAGGCTTAAATTAGTATAAAAATATAGGAATTAAATTAGAAATTTGCTCAAAATGTAGGGTCTTTTCTACTATTTAATTATCTATTAAATATTATCAAATTGTATATATTTATTTAAAATCTATTTTTCTTATTATTTGAGATGCAAAATTGTTCATTAAATTTTTATATTCAATTTCTTAAATTTATTTCACAATATTAAAAATTAGACCATGGCTCTCTCTTTTTCATGATTTCCTTGTCCCACGATTTGTTAAGTCTCTATTGTTATAAAAAAAAAAAAAAAAAAAAAAAAAAAAAAAAAAAAAAAGATTTCTTTAATAAATCATATAGAACAGGTCCTTTCAAAAATAAAAGACAGAAGTTAATAAACCAAAGCAAGATACATAACATATTACCATTGAGTATTGACTAGAATCAAGCGTGGCTCTACTTTTTCTGTTTAACTTTTCCTAATAGTTTAGAATGATAAATTTATCATCTAAAAAAACAAATAAAATATATAAAAGGATAAATATGGAAGAGTGTAAACTGAGTAGCAGTAGCCAGGAGAAGATGGTAATGGTAGATCTAACGACAATTTTAGATTATTAAGGGAGAATATTCCGGGTAATCTCTTTAATTTTGGAGTTTTGGGGAGAGAGTTATAGAGCTTGTTCAATGTTTTAGTGTGTATAAGACTCACAGATGATTCTAAAATTCACGTGAGACTCTATCTAGAAGATGAACTTATTATAAAAACCTTCTGTCACTCTAAAAACTCAAATAACGGCTCTAGGAATATTTTTTAAAGTTGTCACTAAGAAATCTAACTCATACAAAATCTAATAAAGTGATAACTTAAATGTATCAATGTTACAAAAACGTGTAAATACACGAAGTATTCCAATTTCTTTCTACTAACAAGAAAAAAGAAAAAGAAAATGATTGATAACAGATAAAGTAAAAATTGATAATGCTGAGATGAGAGTAATAAATTAAGCGAGATAGTCTAAAATAATAATAGAGAAGAGAGAAATAAATAAATAAATATATATATATATATATGCTACAAGCGTGAGAGTTAGTCGTGGGAGAGCAAAATTGTTGTATTTGTAAAAGCTGAAAAGAGTATAACTATCGTCACCATTAAGGAGAACTCACGGTAATAATATTTTTCTTGGTACCATTTTTAAGGAAATGAAATTAGGAATTATTTTTAGGAATTATTTGAATGATTAGCGATTTTTTCTTTTGTTGAATAATTTATTCACTTCTTCTTGTTTGGTCTTGTCTCGTTTTTGTTTGGTTTTTGTTTGTTGTTATTTGGGCACTATTTATTGTTGTTATTTAAGCGCTTTAACAAAGGGGCCCAGGATTATGTTTAGAAAAATGCGAGAATTAGTTTTTGAAGTAATGTTATGTGCGGCGTTTTCTGATAAATCTTATAATATCCCGGTATTGGTAGGTAAAATAATATCGATATTGGGCCCAAATTAAATCACTAACAACTTAAGATTAGATTTGTTCTGAAATTATTGTGAAAATATTGTGAATGTAAGCATTACTCTTAAAATATGCTATATTAACCCTAGCACAATATTTAGACCCTTTAATCAAAATATTACGGCTTCATCACTTTTAGTACTAAACTAACAAATTAGACCAATATAAGGGTTTAGCCAAGTTTCATATTGCAAACATGTTCAAGAATAAACTAAAGCATGTAAAGAGCAATATGTAAATACGGAAAATAAATCAAACCACATGAAAACACCAAGACTCATTTCTTTTACACCATTTTTTGAGATATAAATTCTTATGTTCTCCAACAATAATTGATGTAATACATGATATGCAAGCACACTGTAGATTCATTCTAAAATAAATGCTTGAAAGTTGAAAGTCGTCTGTATGACCCATTCTTAGTACTTTTTTTTTTTTTTTTTTTTTTTTTTTTTTGAGAATACATTCTTAGTACTTCATTTTGTGACATATGATTTTAATAAAAATTTGGGGAATTAGTTCTTTTATATTACGTGTCATTAAGAAGAAAGAAGACAGAAAAAAAAAAAAAAGAAATATAAATACATGGGTTCAATTCAGAATAATCCCGCAATGATACATATATGAAACTTTCAACGTAAAGTTTGACATTATTATGTTCCTTTCTTAAGTTTTGTCAACTTTTAAAGGACAATAAGAGTATCATTTATTCATATTTCTTATTAATATCTCAAAAAAAAAAAAAAAAAAAACTACTATGTTTAATAAATAAATAAAAATATAGTTTGCTGAACTATTTGTATCCTTAGTTTTTAATTTAATTTGTTTTTATTGTAATACAATGAATTTGTTCAATTTACAATAATAATAATAATAATAATTTATGAAAAATCATTTGTTATGAAAATCTATTTTTAAAGAAAGTACGACCAGTTTTCTAAAGCATAGTAAAATTTTCATTAAAATTTATATATGAGTTATTGATAGATTTTGACAAAAGAATTTAAATTAGTTTAAATGATTTGAAAGTAGTTCCAAATAGGCTTGAGGTACTTTTAAATGGATTTGAAATTGTTTAAATTAAAGGAAAACTTGACATGAAATTAGAGTAAATTTCAAATCTAACTTGGGAAACTTGACATAAAATCAGAATAAATAAGTTTAATCATTTGTTGAGCTTCCATAGTAATTATACTAAGTTATAACCCATGCGTACACATGAAAATATTCAATAGTAGTCATAACAAGGTGGTCTTACTAATTGATTGAGTCATTGAGGTAATCACCTTTGTTTTTAAGAGTATTATAAATGAGTCACTTAACACACACACACACACACACAAATTGGACACGTAGTGCAAAATTAAATATGCTGATCGAGAAACTAATCTCGATTGTGATTATATATACATTGACTTTAACATAATATATATGATATATGATTATAGAGATTACATATCGCCTCTAAATCCAACCATTACCAAATTATGCTATGCTCTTCTTATGTTTCTGTCGGACTGTAGATTATGTTTGCATATATCAATCACCTATATGCTTGAAAGAAGTATCACATATATTTGTTACATTAGATATATATATCACATCTGACATGTGATACAACCATTGTGTGTGGAAGGTTGTCTAGCATTCGAACTTGTTGGGAATAATTGTACTAATTTAACCATTCAAGTGGTATTTATTTATTGTATCAACATTGGATTATTTGTATCATTTTCAAAACCCATGAATCTTTTCTCTTAATAAGTATCACGTGTCTAGACATTGCATCAAAATTTTGAAACAACTTATGTGATGGTAAATCTATCTCTATGAATATCACATGAAAAACTCTCTGAAGTACTCATTTTCGTTCACTAAATAAAGCAATGTAGAAGGGAAAATAATTGTTGTACAAATTATGTTTTCATTTTAAATTTTAAGTAATAGGTTGTATACAGTCAAAAGTATCACAGAAGTATAGCACACTCGGTCTTTTTATGGTTGATCACCCTTTTCTATAAATTAAAAATATATATATATATAATTTTAAATTCATGAATTCACATGTAAATACACTTAATTCTAAATTACAGTGCAATTGACATGAGTTTTATAATTCAATTGACACTTCCCGATGTATTTAATTTGACACAAAAGACAAAACAAAATAATAGAGTGCATTAAAAAGGACATTTGACACAAAATTGAATTACATTTAAAATATAAAGAAACTTTATATCAAGTACAATGCAATTGAAACAACAGTTGATACAAAATTAGAGTTCAATTAGAATTTAATTTGGGTTCTTGATTTTTTTAAAAAATTGGGTTCTAGATCGAGTATTTTTTTAAATTAAAAAAATTACGTAAGTTATTAATTTGACTTTTATATGATTCTTATGGATAGTTTCCTCATCTCCTATTGCGTCTGACCAACATCTTCTTGGTAATTTGACCGTCAATTTCGATACACATAATAAAATTACATGCTTTTAAAAACTTTTAAGGATTTAGATCTTTTAGATTTCATAGGGTACTTTACCAATAGATTTCTTTAAATTCTAACCACTCTTTTATGATTTAAGGAGTCTAGATTACGTCCATTAATACGACCAGCTCCACAAATACACTTAAAATAATAAAATAATGTTGCAAAAAAATAATTAAAGATTATTGTTAGTAGAATCTTGGCGTAGTAAAAAATCTGAACCATTAAGCCGATAAAAAGTAATGGAGAAAATACATTTAGTAAAATACTCTAAATCTAGAAGACCTTTTTAAGATTATGAAATATTTTCAAGATTATGAAATATTTTCGAGATGTGCACCAAAATTTCCCTTAATTCAATACTATGGTCATGATAAGCGTCAGGTAGTTGGTCAATTGTTACTTTCCATATATTTTGGAATTGAATCATTGAAATCTAAAGCATATTTTAGTATTCTAAATTCTTTTTCAAAGAACATACCACATGGTGGCAGAAATTCCTACCGCACGCATATGTAGGCATGCTTTTGATTCATTTTGAAATGATTGGCAAAATTATTGCATACTCTTAGCATAATGGTTACTTTACAAGTACAAGTTCTTCTAAGATTGGAGGAAGAGGGCAAGAGTTGAGATTCTAGTCTTTAGAAGGAAACTTCACACATACATAAATAAATAAAATAAAATGAGTGTTTGAAGGTTAGGATTTATCTTAAATAAATCTAAGGTATAGAATATGTCACCTCATTTAAAGTCAATAATTTAATTCTAACAACTTTAATTAACTATGGTTAAGTAAACTAACTTTTAATAAATAAATAAAGAAAAAAAAGAAAAAACTGTGTCAACTCTGCCATACAGAGGTGAAAAGATGGTGTTTTAACACAAATCTTTGGATTCCTATCCAATGCCTAGTCCCTAAGAGGTGCAGGTGATGAAGACAGAGGTTGAATATGTGTTAGCCAATCTCTTGTACGAGTAGTACATTCTTCTTAAGTGGGAATCTATGGTCATCCTTTTTATGTGTTTTTTTTTTTTTTTTTTTAATCTTTGTCCTATCTGTTAGGGACATATTTTATACTCTGGCAAATATTTTGACAAAATGCACTTTACTTGTAATTGGGTAGATTTATGATGGGTTTAGGACTTCAAAAACATGTTGTTTTTAAGTCAAGTGTTAAAAGTCATTAAGATCGACCAAACAAGAATGAAGAAAGACTTCTATCGAGATTTATAGTCGACTCGACCTGAGGCGCTATTTGTTGATACTTACAATTCGAGAACTTCCGGATCAGATTTTCATCCCATGCTAAAATATTTGTATAGGGTTTCTTTTTCTCTACAACCTTAGACATATATAAGGCTTATTTTAAGCCCGCCGTGCATGCGAGAAAGTGACCTAGTTCATTATTCTTTACGAGAAGAAGCTACTTTGCGTCTTTACGCGGAGTTTTGTGACCAAGGGTTTCACGTCTTGTCGTTGATGAGCGAAGAACACTCGGCCAACGCCTCTTCCAAGTTCTTTGGAGTTGATCACGTATTGGGATCATTGCACATTGGTTAGTCACGTCTTGGGATTTTATGCATCAAGGGAAAGATTGCACGCTACAATACAAGTCCAGTGGGTATTGGGGTAAGGAGTTCAACTATAGGTTGGTATTTCGGGATAGGCCAAAGAGTTTGGTAAGATTCCGTATACTTATGTAGATTTGTGATTGATAATAGTGGATTCTTAGGAGTGATGACCTTAAAATCACGATTGGGGTTTACACCTCGGTGGTTTCCATTCGTAAAACCGTCACAGTAATCAATTTATTTTACGATTAGATAATTTGATGATTTGTTTGTGCTCTGTATTGCATAAATTTAATCTAATTAATTACTTGGATAATTAATTAATTAAATGCAAGGGGTCAATTCATTTAACTAACACTATCCAATTCGGTAAAATTGTTTCGTCAATAATGCTTGATAACCTTCTCTTTGTTGTTAATCCATGGTGTTATTTGTTGGGTTTATTTTAGTGTTGCAAAATTCCATCCAAAGTTTAGGTTGTAATCGCAATATAGTGTATTCATTTTGATTTGAATTGTAATTGTTTCAAGTAATTGAGGTTAAAGAGCTAAATAAATAAATAAATAAATAATTCAAAGTGCTACACTAAGAAGTTTAGTTAAGTGCTGATCAAAAAAAAAAAAAAAAAAAAAAGCTTAGTTGAGTGAGATTGCCATATCAAGCGAGATATCAAGCAAGTTCATCAGGATGAAAATAAGACCCTATTTAGTAAAGACTGAAGAGAGAGTATTGAAACCCTAGGGAGAAAACCTTAAAACTTTGGCTTACCCTCGTCACCATACAAACATTGAATGCAACCTGAGTGTTTGTGAGTTGCTGGAAACCATAGACCATTGAAACAAATCTTCAAGTGGCCTTGAAGAGTTCGATAGATAGGATTAGTGATTGCCATGTCAACTTACATTTTGGAGATTGTGATGAGAAACAACTGGTTTAGTATGTTGTTAGCAGAAGCGGGAGGCTTAGGTATAAGAACATTGCATAACTAAAGGTTTCATATGTCATTATGTACTGCAATTATCTTCATAATGAATCTTGTTAACTAGTCTAGGCCTCAAAGATATCTACATTACTAGAGATTTTTTTGTATTTAATCTTCATTGGCATGCTACAAAAGAAACTTAACATTCAATATATTCTCAAATAATAATAAATCATGTAGTTCAAGTAGTCTATATCTGAAAACCATATTAAATCTTAAAGAACTTGTCAACATGAAATGTTTTCAAATATTAAAATCAATCCCAAAAATTCAATCATCAATTCATAGAAACACATAGATAATTTCAAGAACACAACATAAAAAAATTAAAATATTAAGCTTCACCTCTAATCCTAACTAGAGATTTAACTACTCATGGATTATGCAAAATAAATCCATAAATTTTTTGCTACACATCTAAATGAACCAAAAAAATAAAGATGACATCTCAAATCCTCAAATTTGAGATGTCAATCCCCATAATTTTCGGAGTTTTTTTTTCCCACTACCAACTTCCATATCACTTTTAACCTCTAAAATGTTTTATTACAATTTGTCACTTGAACTACAAAATTGTAGGTCTTTGAGTCTTGTTTCCAACGCCACAATAATCAGCCCAATCGGACATCTGCGCAAAAATTTATGGTAAAAATATCAGAGACTGCCTCGAATCTTCCTTCAGGATTCTTTCTAAACTTGGCTCTGATTTCATTTGTTCTTCTCTTGCTTTTGAACTCCCACATGATTTTTGACTTACTGGACTCTGAGTTATTCTCCTTGTAGCCACGTCATGGAGCACAAATTGGGTGGATTGTTTATTTCTTTTCAATACATCTGATGTCCCTGTACGACTTGAAAGCGTGGACCCAATCTGTCCCAGCATTGGGCTTGATCTTGGAATGGGTGTGAGGAATTCACATCTAAAATATGTGTGAGAATTCATATCTAAAATACCCAACCTAATCTAACACAATTATTATTATTTCTTATTATTGAATCTCATAGTAGGCTCTACTTGGCACATTAATAATTATTTTATTATACGCAGTAGCTGACTTTGTCATTTCTTGGTGTAAGCGAAAAATATCCTTTTACATTACTTATCCATTATTTTTCTGGCATGTCAATGATTGATTTTGAAAATATCCACTTTTAAAAATCTTAATATTTTAGCAACGTAAAGTAGATGTGAAATAAGTGACATGAGAGTGCATTATGTGGTGACTCTAGCAGACTTATTTATTGGGGAGCAATAAGGCCAAAATCAGCTCCCTTAGCCACAATGTGGGTCCATCTCAAACTATCAATCTCTTTTTAGAAATGGACGTGGAAATAATTACTAGATCATAATGAAATAACCCATCACTATCCAAGCTATCTCCACTTTTTGAAAATAAAATTTTCAAAGAGAACTGTCTAATTACGATAACTAAATTTCATAAATATTCTATAAAATCAAGTTTATTTAGTCTACAATACATACTAATTAAATTGCACCCAAAAGTGTTTTATTGAAAGGTTCCCCACCTTCCCAAATCTTTATTATTGAAAAAGTTCCCCATTATTCCATTAATTTGCAACGAAAAAAAAAAATATCTGGCAATGATAAAAACACTAAATGGCTACTTCAGAGGCAAACGAGTTATATCGATTCCTTAATTAACCATACCTTGGGTATTACCTCCCAAAAAAAAAAAAAAGACTTTACTGGTTTCTATATATATCTTGTGATTGGAGTTGTTAGTTGCATTGTGGTAAACACTTAAAAGAGGAAATGGCTATTCTACTGTTCTTCCAACAATCCTTGGCAAGAGATATACAAAATAACCTTCATTCCCCTCCTCCCTCTTCTTTTCCTTTTCTCTTTCTTTATGTTTTCAAATGCATTAGAAGTACTGGAAAACCCAATTTACCTCCATCCCCACCAAAGCTACCAATCATTGGCAACCTTCACCAGCTTGGCTCACTTCCACACCGTTCTCTTCAAGCCCTCTCTCTAACAAGTATGGCCCTGTAATGTTCTTCTACTTCGGCCATGCCAACACTTGTCGTGTCATCTGCAGATATAGCAAGAAATGATGAAAACACATGACATCGTTTTCTCAAACAGGCCAAAAACCACGGCTACCAATTCCTTGTTCTAACTGGATGCACAGACCTATCATTCATCCTATGGTGAATATTGGAGGCAGTGAGGAAAAATTTGTGTCTAGAACTTTTGAGCCTCAAAGAGTGCAATCTTTCAATATACAAGGGGAAGAAAGAAGTTTTCTATATTGATTAATAAGGTCCGTGACTTGTGCCTCAAAGGGTTTCTATTAATCTAAGTGAGTTATTGATTGAAAACTCTAACAACATTGTTACAAGATGTGTGTTTGTAAAACGTTTGGAGAAGTAAATGGCCAGAAGTGCAGGTCTTCCAGAACTACCAAGAAGGTAATGAGATTGCTACTAGCAGCTTTTTCTTGGGAGGATTTTTCCCCCTTTTGGGTTGGATTGATATTCTAACGGAGTTTAAACCAAGTCTAAAAAATCCACTTGTGGAGAACTAGATGCTTTTCTTGATCAAGTAGTTTGAAGAACACAAGACAATGAGAAAAGATGATAGAACATCAATAAGAAAGATTTTGTGGATATTCTCCTCCAACTTCAAAAGAACAGCATGCTTGACTTGCTGAGCTTAGCCATGACAACCTCAAAGCAATCTAGTAGTATCTCTCTCTCTCTCTCTCTCTCTCTCTCTCTCAGACACTTTTGTTCTTAAAATTTTATGTTTTTGGAAATTGATAATGTATAAAGTGCTACTTGCTATGTCATTTAAAATTTTAAATGATGTAGCATAGGATATATTTTATGATTTGTAATATTTAATCTAACCATAAAAAAAATAATTCACTTTAGATGAAGGTGATCTAGCTACTACCATTGGAAACATACCTAAAGTTTTAATTTGTCATAATTTCAGGACATGTTTGTTGGAGGAAGTGATACAACTTCAACAACTTTGGAATGGGTAATGGCGAGCTCATAAGAAATCAAGTATTATGAAAAAGAGCACAGAAGAGGTAAGAAGAGTGGTGGGAAATAAGTCAAAGATAGATGTCAATGATATCAATCAAATGGATTACATGAAATGTATCCTCAAAGAAAGTCTAAGATTGCATCCACCAATTCCGCTTTCTGCACCTCGAGAAACACTAGAAAGTTTAAAAATTTGGAGGTTATGATATTCCTCCAAAAACAAAGTATTTGTAAATGTGTGGGCAATCCAAAGGGACCTAAACTATGGGATAGGCCAGATGAATTTCATCAGAGATTCAAAGACAACCCAGTTGATTTCACATAGGTCAAATTTGAATTCATCCATTTGGAGGGTGGGAGAAGGGGTACCCAGGATTGACATTTGGCATTGCTGTAGTGGAATATGTGCTTGCCAACCTTTATGTTAGTTTTGATTGGAGGTTGCCTACCATTAATGCACAGGGGAGAAGACCTGGACATGACTGAAGTTAACGCTCTCACAGCATTTAGGAAAAATCCTCTCATCTTGTGCCAATATTGCACTCTTCTTGATCTTTCCATTTATAGGTCATCATTATGCATATTCAATACTCTACTTAATGCTTTCCTCATTATCTTGTTGTGTTTTAGAATCCTGTTGTCTTCTCTTACTTATCAAAATAAATATAAAGAGAGGACTTGAACAATCACTACAAGAAAAGAGGAGCTGTGGCGGGCCAAAAGCGCCTGAAATCCCAAAAAGTGCAGCTAAAGGTACATTTGACCTTTAGCGGTGGAACATTGCGGCGCTTCATCACACATCACTTGTTGAGTGCCACTATAGCTCCTATTGCTGCGATAACATGGCATGTACTTTATACCTTGCCAGCACAGCCAGGCGTTTTGGTTTGACTGCATTAGGTAGAAAAACCGCCGCTATATGAGTTAGAATTCGGGTCAATTGACTTTTAGCGGCCAGATTCATCTTGTCGCTATTGGTGTGTCCACCTTCATGACGAACTGGCTCCTTTGCTATAGGGCATCAATTAAAGCAGTTAATTGCACTTGTAGTAACGGGCAAGAAGCATCGCTATATGTGGCAACCTTTAGTGGCGAGCGAGAAGCGCCGCTATAGGGCTTAATGTAAAATAAAACATATGCACCTTGTAGCGGCGAATATGACTACCGCTATATGTGTGAACCATTAGTGGTGGTCGATAAGCATATAGGGCTTCATTTAAAACATAACATGTGTACCTTTAGCGGCGCTTTTTGACGCCCGCTATAGGGATTTTACAGTGGGTTTTAAAACCACTATTTGCTAATAAAATATTCTGAAACACATTTACAAAAGAACTTGCAATAGCTTTAGCTCTTGACACAATACCACAAATGTAACTAATTAACAACACCACAAATGTCTCAAACTAACGTAATATTAACATAGAAATATATTATCAAATACATAACATTGTATATAACCATTGTCATAAGATTAACAAAAAAAGATATGGTCCTTTGAATAAAACAAGCTCAAATTAAGCTAATACCATAATCAAAGTTCCAAAGTGTTTGAAAATATCCTTCAACAATTGCAAAAATGTGAGTTTGTTCAAATGTAGTTCTTTGTACACAAAAGTCTCGAACACCAAGATAAAACTTATAAACTACTTGGTTGATGGGATGTGGTGATGATTTTGGAGAGTTGGAGATTGTTGGGCCCCCGGAGGAGCATCCACCATACAAATTATGATTACTCGATAAGTGCGTATAAATGGAATAAAATGACAAGAAAATATTACCAAGGTGAAAAATGGGAACAAGTTAAATAGAACCCCTCTCAAAATCTAATTGGATGACTTGTAATTTAGCTACAATTATTATATAATTGATATACAAACAACTTAGATACAAGCGAGTGTTGAAACAGTAAACCTGACCACTTACCCAAGGGGGTGAGATTCCATTGGTCAAGAACAATTGGCAAGCATGTTCTTCATAATTAAGTAGATTAAGATACAAAGCATGCATCGGGGTGCCCATTGGTATCAAAGGCTCAAAAATGTCATTTACGATTCGAAACTACAATGATGTTACAAGCCACCAAGGCCAATTGTTTTGCTCAAATTAAAATTTTCTTTTTCCATGTTTACATTGTGTCCCAATATGGCTGCATAGACTACTGTAATATATAATTTAAAAAAAAAAATGATGCTTTCATGCTTTGGTTCTTGCTCCTGCTATCACTCTCATCGTAGCGTCTGGCAAGCTACATTGAAAGTGTGAAAAACTATGAAAATGTACCTAGAAAATTGATGAGCAAAATGTGACGAAGGACACCAAGTCTAAGTTACCTTAAACACAAATCATCATGAAACATAGAAAAAGTTTAACATACAAAGCAATGGGATTAGGCTAAAATATGGTTTATTAGATTGTTTGAATAGAAGTTAAAAATGTGATTAGGCAGGCATAAGTTAGAATCTTCATATCTATAGCCAGACTTCGTTTCAATACTATATTACATATTACAACAAAAAACTTTTCAAAAAAAAAAAAAAACTTAATAGTGAAAGAAAAAAGAAGAAACCTTTTTAGACCCTAACAACCTATGGGTTTTAAATGAAGATGTCTCACTTATGTTTAAACCTCTGATGATATAGCAACTTATGAATGAAAACTACATTATAATAAGCAATTCCTAGAATCGGTGCATGCAAATAAAAAGATTGAACTAAAACAAACAACCATTCCATCCATGTAAAGCAAACAACAACCATTACGTACTAAGGACTTATCAACCAACGACCAGTACCATCCATGTAAAAACAAACAACCACAGGCTCTTTCTCCCAAACCTCAATTATTCATTACTCCAATCAAACTCCTGTGTGGCCAATCACAAACTATAACATCTACTCATTACCCAAATTACTATTCGAGATCACATAAAACACAAAATATATATTCACATTAGTCTAATCCATTACCCACACTTTATACCCAAGTCCATGATTCATCCCAGAATTTATTTCATAACCCAACAATTTTCTCTTATAATAAAAATTGTACTAATAACAAAACACCACCATGGCATGGTCACTCTCCCATGCCTTAAACTATTCATTAATCCAATCAAATTGCACAATGTACCTCTGTATAAGCATCAATGGCGCTCCAATATGATCTTTCATGAGTAACTCCACTTGCTTGATTAATGTTTCTCCAAATTTTCTACAAAACGCATATGGGTTTCTTCATCGATTCTTGAAAATAGAGGCACGTGCATGGACAAATAAAGCTGAATAAAACTCAGATGCTTACGGAGATTGGCGGTGGCGTGAGTAGCGATGAGTCTCTGTTGAGTTCAATCTCAGGAGGAGTTGGGTGGGTAGTAGTGGGTCTACGAGCTAAGGTTTGGAGATTTTGAGAGTGAAGAGATTTTTGTGTCAAAGACAAACAGCGTGCAACAAACAAACATAAACCGAACTAGAACAAACGAGAACCCACTTGAAATTAATTAGGCTCAATATTTTCCACAAATAGAACCCATCGATTCCCGCCTTGGAGTGCAATCGATTTTGAAGATGAATCAGCCTTGGTACCCACGAGGTGATGGCTAGTGGGGTCTATTGAGTTTTTTTTTTTTTTTTTTTAATATTTATTTTTGGTTACTATCGGCGGTGGTGATGGCAACTAATGACGATCGGTGAAATCTTCCTAGCCTAGCGGTCTTTAGAGACGAAGGTGTTAGTGAGGTGACCGGTGGTAGGGCAGTGGCCGAAAATACTTATACGAGAGAGAGAGTGTGTGTGTGGGTTTTCTTAGAGCTAACAACAAAGGATACATTGGAAAATAAAAAGATAAGGGAAATGAAAAGCCAAAAATGGCACATAGGCCAAAACTTGAGGATACATTAGACTAGACGCGAGGCAATTAAAGAGGTCTATTGTGGCCGGTCAGCGCCGCTACAACTAAGAAAAGCGCCGCAAAAGTATCTATTCCGACGGTCATCCAACTTGCCGCTATAAGAAACAGAAATGTCGCTAAAACATATATATTAAGGCGTTTTATATACTACCGCTGTAGTATGCCACAAAAGGGTATATTTATTGGATTGGGTTTATGGAGCATCCTTATAGCTATGTCTAACACCGCTAAAACATGCTCGCGGCCAGTTTTTATATTGGCTTGTAGTCTTGCAAAAGCCTAGATCTATTGTGTGATCAATGAAACGCCATAATATATCTCATCTGACGGCGGGCCAAGCGCGCCCGCGGTGTACGACATATAAGCGGCCGGAGTTTTCGCAAGCGCCACAATAGCTTCGATTTTCTTGTAGTGAGTAATAAAAATAGTTGGCGGTGACATGATTGTAGCTTATGTATCTCTTATGTTTTTATAAACCTATACGGTGATATAGCAACTTATGAATGAAAACTACATTATAAGCAATTCCTAGAATTAGGTGCATACGAATAAGAAGATTTGAACTAAAGCGAACAACCATTCCATCCATGTAAAGCAAAAACAACCATTCATACCCCAGGACTTATCAACCAACAACATTCTATCAGCCAAAGCAAACAGCACGGGTTGTTTCCCACATGAAATATTCATTACTTCCAATCAAACTCCACCAATCTTGTGGCCAATCACCAAACTATAACATCTACTCATTACCCAAATTACTATTCGAATCACATAAAAACACATAAAACTATTCGCATTAGTCTAATCATTACCCACTTTATACCCAGAGTCCATGATTTGTCCCAATTTATTCATAACCCAACAATTTTCACAAAATTACAATAAAATCGTACTAATAACAAAACACACTACCACCATGGCATGGTCCACTCTCCCATACCTCAAACTATTCATTAATCTAATCAAATTGCCTGATGTACCTACGTACAAACATCAATGGCGGCTCCAATATGATCTTTCTTGAGTAACTCCGCTTTGCTTGATTAACGTTTCTCCAAATTTTTACACACAAAACACATATGGGTTTCTTCATCGATTCTTGAGAAATAGAGGCATGCATGGACAAATAAAGCAAATAAAACCGGACGCTTACTAGTGATTTGGCGGCAGCGTGGTATGATAGATTGCCAAATGAGTTCGATCTCGGCCCAGTCGGTGGGTAGTAGTGGGTCTACGGCGAACTAAGGTGGAAATTTTGAGAGTGAAAGAGATTTTTTGTGCCAAAGACAAACAGATACAACAAACAAACATAATCGAACGAGAACAAACGGAACCCGCCCAGAGTGGTGGGCTCGAATTATTTTCTATAAACAAAACCCATCGGTGCCGCACCGATGCAATCGATTTTGAAGATGAATCGACCTTGGTACCTTGGGTGATGGCTAGTAGGGCTTTGTTGGGTTTTTTAAGAAAATATTTATTTTTGGTTACTAGGCAATGGTGATGTGTAATGCTGCTAATAACTTGATCGATGAAATCTTCCCTGAATGGCGATCTTTGGCAAAAGGATGTTAGTGGTGACCAATTGTAAAGGACTAGTGATGAAAATGCTTGCTCTGAGAGAAAGAGAGAGGCGTGGGTTTTTTCTTAGAGCTAACAACGAGAGGGATACATTGGAAAATAAAAAGAGGAGGAAATGAAAAGCCAAATGAGCGCTTAAGCCAAAACTTGAGAGGGATATATTGGACCAGGCGGGCAATTAAAGGTCTATTGCGGCCAGTCCAAACCGCCTTCTAACTAAGAAAAATCGCCGCAAAAGTATCTATTTCGGCGGTCATCCGACTTAGCCCGCTAAAACAAAAATGTCGTTAAAACTTATATATTACGGCGGTTTTATATACCGCCCTCTTGTAGTATGCCACAAAAGGGTATATTTATTGCATCGGGTTTATGGAGCACCACTATAGCTATGTCCCGACAGCAAAAACACATATAATACGGCGGTTTTATAGCAGCAGGCGAAGTAAGCCATAAAAGGCTAGATCTATTGTAGTGGTTCCAATGAAACGGCGCAGCCATATCTCATCTACGACGAGGCCAAAAAGCGCCCGCAGTATACTGACATATAACAACGATTTTCTCAAGCGCCGCAATAGCTCCCGATTTTCTTGTAGTGAGTAATAAAAATAGTTGTGACATGATTGTAGCTTATGTATCTCTTATGTTTTAATCCTCTGCAGTGATATAGCAACTTATGAATGAAAACTACATTATAAAAACAATTGCTAGAATTAGGTGCATGCAAATAAGAAGATTGAACTAAAGCAAACAACCATCCATCCCATGTAAGCAAAAACAACCATTCTATACTAAGGACTTATCAGCAACCATTCCATCCATGTAAAGCAAACAACACGGGCTCTTTCCCACACCTCGACTATTCATTACTTCAATCAAACTCCCTGATACGTGCGATCACGAGAAACTATAACATCTCATTAACAAATTACTATTCGAATCACATAAAACACATAAAAATAAATAAATAAAAAAATAAAGAAACTATTCATTAGTCTAATCATTGCCCACACTTTATACCAGTCCATGATTCGGTTCAATTTATTCATAACTTAAACAATTTCCACAAAATTACAATAAAATCGTACTATTAACAAAACACTACCACCATGGCATGGTCACTCTCCCAATACCTCGAACTATTCATTAATCCAATCAAATTGCACAATGTACCTACGTACAAGCATCAATGGCGGCTCCAATATGATCTTTCTTGAGTAACCCGCTTGCTTGATCAGCGTTTCTCCAAATTTTCTACAACATATGGGTTTCTTCGGATTCTTGAAAATAGAGGCACATGCATAAACGATATAAAGCAAAATAAAACTTCGGATATATGCGGAGATTGGCAACGGCGTGAGTAGCAGTGGGTCTCCCTCAAGTTCGATCTTGACGAGTTAGGTGAGGTAGTAGTGTAGATTCTGCAGGTGAGTTAAGGTCTAGAAATTTTGAGGAGAAAAGAGATTTTGTGTCAAGAGACAAACAGCGTGCAACAAACAAACATAATCTGGGAACCCGGGAACAAAGCAGAACCCACTTGAAATTAGTGGGCTCGGTGTTTTCCACAAACGGAGGGCATCGATGTGGCACCATTGCAATCGTTTTGAAGATGAATCGGCCTTGGTACCCCGCGAAGTGATGGCTAGTGTGAGTACTTGTTGGTTTTAAATATTTATTTGTGGTTCTGCCAGCCGGTGGTGATGGTAGTGATGACAGTCGGTGAAATCTTCCTAAGCGATTAATCGGTGAAGGGACGTTAGTGGTGGCCGGTGAGCGGGAGGTGGTGATAGGAACTTATATAAGAGGAAGGGAGAAGTTTAGTAAAGGTTTTCTTAAGATCTAGCAACAGGGATACATTTGAAAAATAAAAAGAGGAGGAAATGAAAAGCCAAAATGGCGCTTGGCGAGAAAACATGAGAGGGATACACATTGTTGGACCCGGCCAGGGCAATTAAAAAGATGTGCGGCGGTCAAGCAGTCATATAACTTAGAAAAACATAAAAAATTATCATTCCGGTTATCAACCCACCACTGCATAAGTAACAAATAAAAAACAAACTTATATATTGTAGCGGTTTATATCTTTTATGCTGTAGTATGCCACAAAAGGGTATATTATTGTGACGGGTTGTGAACATACTTTATGCTTCTCATCTAACAACTAAAAACACATACTAATCTGACAGTTTTTATAGATGTTGGCAATGCATAAGGATTGAATCTATTGCTGACGGTCCAATGGCTTGCCATAATATATCCCTCATCTATTGTGGAGCAAAAAATTTCATAATATGTGACATATAACTGGCAGTTTACTATTTGCCGCATGGCTCAATTTTCTTGTAGTGAGTAATAAAAATAGTTTGACACTGGGAGATTGTAGCTTTTGTATCTCTTATTTTTAAACTACTCTATGGTGATATAGCAACTTATGAATGAAACTACATTACTTAAAAGCAATTCCTAGAATTGGGTGCAAATAAGAAGATTGAACTAAAGCGATCAACCATTCCATCCATGTAAAAGCAAAAACAATCATTACGTACTAAGGACTTATCTGACAACAACCATTCCATCCATGTAAAGCAAACAACCACAGGCTCTTTCCCACACCTCACGACTATTCATTTACTTCAAGTAAACTCCACGTCATGGTAATCACAAACTATAACATCTACTCATTAACCAAATTACTATTCGAATCACATAAAACACATTAAAAAAAAAAAAACTAATCATTAGTCTAATCATTACCCACTTTATACCCAAGTCCATGATTAAGTTTCCCAATTTATTCATAACCCTTCAATTTTCTAAAATTACAATAAAAATTGTACTAATAACAAAACACTACCACCATGGCATGAGGTGTATCTCCCATGCCTCGAACTATTCACTAATCAATCCAAATTGCACAAATGTACATACGTACCAAGCATCAATGGCGAAACCCGATATGATCTTTCTTGAGTAACTCCCACTTGCTTGATTAACGTTTCTCAATTTTCTAAGCATATGGGTTTCTTCATCGATTCTTAAAAATAGAGAGACACATGCATGGACAATTAAAGCCGAATAAAACTCAAATGCTTATTGGAGATTGGCAACGGCGTGAGTAGTAGTGGAGTCTGTCAAGTTCAACTTAGGCGAGTTGGGTGCTTGGGTAGTGATGGGGTCTCAGGCGGCGGAATAGAGATTTTTAGAGTGAAAGAGATTTTGTGTCAAGGAGCAACAACTAATACATCAAACATAAACATAATCGAACTAGAACAAACAAAACCCACACGAAATTGAGTGGGCTCGGTATTTTCCACAAACAAAACCCATCAATGCACACCGTTGCAGGTGATTTTGAAGATGAATCGACCTTGGTACCCATAAGGTGATGGCTGGTGGGGTCTGTTGGGTTTTAAAATATTTATTTTTATTCTTGCCGTGGGGTGGTAATGGCGACTGATGACGGTTGGTGAAATCTTTCTAGCGATGCGCGGCGAAGGACATTAGTGGTGACCCGGTGGTGAAGGGCCCAGTGATTAAAATGCTTATACGAGAGAGTGAGAGGGGAAGTGTGTGGGTTTTTCTTAGAGCTAACAGGAGGGATACATTGGAAAATAAAAAGAAAGAGGAAATGAAAGCCAAAAATGAGCGTTTAGGCCAAAACTCTTGAATACATTGGACCAAGCGCGAGCAATTAAAGATCTTTAACGGTGGTTTATAACTAGAAAAAGCACCGCAAAAAAAGTATCTATTGCGGCGATCATCCAACCGTAGCTTTAAGTAGCAATGCCACTAAAACTTATATGTTGCGGTGGTTTTATATACCGCCGTTGTAGTATCTTAGTAAAAGGGTATA
Organism: Notholithocarpus densiflorus; assembly: GCA_030021035.2. Classification (NCBI taxonomy): domain Eukaryota; kingdom Viridiplantae; phylum Streptophyta; class Magnoliopsida; order Fagales; family Fagaceae; genus Notholithocarpus; species Notholithocarpus densiflorus. Next base: position 2,235,390 of record JARYZH020000050.1, read on the forward strand.
TTTATTACGGTGGAGTTTGTGGAGCTGCTTGCTACGGCTATGTCTAACAGCTTAAACACGTATATTGCAGCAATTTATATGGTGCCGCATGTCGCATAAGGCTAGTATATTACGGCATGGCGGTCCAATGAAATCTTGCAATATATCATCTACGGCACTTGAGCCAAAAAGTGCCACAATATGTGACATATAGCCGGAGTTTCGCAACCGCCGCAAACCAGCAGACATTTCCGATTTTCTTGGCGGTGAGCAATAAAAATGGTTATGACATGATTGTAGCTTTTGTATATCTCTCTCTCTCTCTCTCTCTCTCTTTGTGTGTGTGTGTGTGTGTGTGTATGTGTTGTTTGTAAAAAAAATATATTAGTTTTATATAATGTATTGTAAAATGAAGAATGAAAAATATAATGTGTGTTGTAAAGTGATTATGTAAAATAGATAAAAGACAACATGAGCTAAAATACATTTATTCACATAGCGGATGAGAATACTCCTAAATCATTTTCTTGTGTTTACTTTAACTAAGTGTTTGTTCTTCATCTATTATGGAAAGAGTTGAGACACATAAATGGCACACACAATAAAACTCTTCTCAACAATTGGGAGAAAGATTTTTCCTTAACTTCCTTCCATAGCCATCTCCTCTCTTTTACACACACACACACATATATATAACTTCTTGAGAGGGAGGAATTTTTAAGAAAGTGATCTAGGTTGCGTTTGGCATTGGCCTAAAAAGCCAATTTTTTCTTATTTAGTTTTTTTTACGGTTGTATTCTTGAGTGCCATTCGTTTTTGGGTGTTGCTATTCATGGGTCCCACTATACTATTTGACTACCTTTTAGCTTTTTTTTTATAGTATTTTGACAAAAGTTTTCATTTTAATTAAATAAGCTATTCCCAAGCAGGTAGTTTACGCTAATAATATTGTCACCCACGTCATTGTAACTATTTAACAAAGTTACTAATTTTTCTCCATTATTTGAGATATAATTCTTATATTCTCTGATAATAATTGATGTCATGCTTGATATGCTAGCACACTGTAGATTCATTCTAAAATAATTGCTTGAAAGTTGTCTATATGACCCATTCTTAATACTTCATTTTGAGATATATGATTTTATTTTTTTGTGATATATGATTTTATTAAAGAAAGGCTCGTTTGGATTGAAAAGGGGCGGAGGAGTGGGGGGAGTAGAGTAGAGTTGACTGAAAATAGGCTAATTTTGAGCCAAATATACTCTACTTTACTACAACTCCCCTACCCATGAATAATAATTTAATGGAATTAGTTCTTTCATATTACATGTCATGAAGCACTTTTAATTGGAGTTGAAATAAGAATAAATTAAGGGAAACTTGACATGTTAGAGTAAATTTCAAAATATAACTTGAGAAAGTTGACATAAATCGGGAATAAATTAGTTTAATCATTTGGTTAAACTTCTATATTAATTATACTAAGTTGTAACCCATGCGTATGCATGGAAATATTCAATAGTAATAATAATAATAATAAGCTAGTCTTACTTAGGTGATTGAAGGTGATCATCTCGATTACCGTGCAATTTTTTTTTTTTTTTTTTTTTTTTTTGAGAGAGTTTGACACATGGCGTTATTTCACGATGATAGCTGCTTTATCATTAAATCCAAGGCAAACAATCGGTTTTGGTGTAGGCAGGGGGATTGAGCTGGATCTCTTATTCAGCCTCCAGAACTTTCTGGGATTGAAATTTAGCGGAACCCAGCTGCACAAAATATTGTAAGATAAGCCCTTTACACCAGAGTAGAAAATTAAATTGGACACATAACACAAATTAGATAACAATGGACTAAAATTTGAATCATTTTGAGAAAAGTTTTGACTTATCACTTTTATGGAAAATGAAAAAAGCTGTCAAAACATTAATTGCTTCTTTTTTCTTTTTCAAGTAAAGCTTTCTTTAAATGGATTGTTAATCACGCCCTAAGGGCATGCATTTATCATTGCCCTATGATTATATATACTTTGACTTTAATATTTAACGGATGCTCTAAGGGCATTTATTAGTGAACCTTTTTAGGAAAGTTTCTATGAGCAAAGAAAAAAAGCAATTAATGTTTTGACAGTTTTCTATTTCCTATAAAAGTTGTGTCATAACTTTTCTAAAATTCTTTATTAACAATTGATCTAAGGGTACTTGTTAACATGACCCAAATAATATAAATTAGATTGTAACCAGGTGCTTACGCACAAAAAATTCAAAAATAGTACTAATAATGAGATGATTTACCCTGATGAATGAAGGGATCACTCACTTGGTACCAAAATTAAGAAAAATAGTTTCAAGTTTCCAAATACATTGATAGTCACTAAACAACTAATCTCGAAAATAAATCAAAAATAAATCAGAATGTTGGAAATCTGAAAAACTTACCCATGTAGTGCAATATCAAATCGGATAGTAGTCAACAACATTTTGCAATACATTCCGTCCTAATAATATTTGACATTAATTGTCTAAAGCTATGATAATAGAAAAAACCCTAAAATTTAATATTTTTTAGGAAGAAGGAAAAAGAAAGAGATGAAAAAAGAAAATTTAAAATTTAATATTTTAGGGGAAAAGGAAAGAAAGAGATGAAAAACTAACCAAAGTATCTTTACCTTGTCATAATTTTCTGATTCAACTTGCTCCTTCCAATTTCTAACTTTGGGCATGAGGATAAAGTCGACTTGCTCCTTACAACGATAAAAGGAGTAACATATTCAAACAATTTTTCTCTATGTTTCCAGCTATAGAAATATTATTTTAATAGCTAAGAAAAACATGTCTTAATGGAAACCAAAACTTTAAAAGAAAAAAACCAAGAAAGACACAAAATATTTGTTTTCAACTATCTACTATTGTAAGGCATTATTAACTGTAGGAGGATAACAACGAAGAGAAGCAATTCATTACCTAGTAAAAAGTCCAACCAAACATGAATTAAAATAAAACTAAAACCTTTTGCACATAAAACATAAGATATTAGTGAGTATTTGGCATGACCTCCATGGAATTGCTTTGAGAGTAGGCTAAGAAGAAAAACATCATGAGGCATATCCTTAGAAGATGCACAGTCACCTTGTGAGACTATTAGTATGGTGATTTTTGTTGAGTAGATATCACTTGTTTTTGAAGGTTCTGTTATTGAACCTCTCGAGTTTTAAATCTAATAATTTATTTGGTACCAAAAAAAAAAATTGAATGGACATTTGGTACAAAATTAGGCTGAGTGAAATTGACTTTACGTTTTTGCACCTAATAATTCCACGGCACAAAAATTAAAAAATTAGATGAGACATATAGTGCAAAATTGAACTTTAATTGAAATCCTTTTTTTTTTTTTTTTTTTTTTTGAGAAGTAAAATCTAATTTAGAATCTAATTGGATTTTCTCTCAATTTTGACTCTCTCTCTCTCTCCATATATATGATGATATATGTTTATAGAGTACATATGCACAAAGTGCTTAGGGGTCCTAGGAGGTAAATAGTTCGAGTTGTGAGATTAGCAACATATTGTAACTTTCTCAAAAGAAGCAAAACAAAACAAAACAAACAAAAAACAAAAAAACAAAAACAAAAAAACAAAACAAAACAAAACAAAAAAACAAAAACAAAAATCAACCATTTCCACGGTATGCAATGCACTTCTTGTATTTCAAATGGGACATATATTATATGTTTGCATATATCAATCACCTATTTCCTCCCCTCTTCCCATCTAAATATAATTCATAAACTTCATGTATGTGTGAACGAAGTATTACATATAATTGTTATATTAGATATATACCATATTTGACATGTGATACAACCATTGTGTTTGTGTATAGAAACTTGTCTAGCACTCGAACTTGTTGAGGATAATTGTATAAATTAACCATTCAAATGGCACTTATTTATTGTATCAACATTGGATTATTTTGTATCATTTTCAAAACCCTTGAATCTTTTCTCTTAATAATTATCACTTGTTTAGTCATTGCATCAAAAATTTGAATCAACTTATGTGATGGTAATTCTATCTCCATGAATATCATATGAAAAACTCTCTAAAGTACTCATTTTGCATGCGTTCACCAAATAAAGCAATGTAGAAAGGGAAAAATATTTGTTATTTTAATTTGGGCTCTTGATTGAGTTTCCTTTATATATATATATATATATATATAAAAGGAAACTCAATCAAGAGCCCAAATTGTACAACAATATTTTTCCTATATATATAAATATATATATATAATAATCATTACGTAAGTTATTAAATTGACTTTTGTTGGATTCTTGTGGACAGTTTCCTCATCTCCCATTGGGTCTGACCAAGATATTCTTGGTAATTTGACTTTTAATTTCGATACACATTATAAAATGACACTCTTTTAAAAATAGTAGGGCCACTTTAACTTTTCTAGATTCTAAAATATTTAATTTAATACTATAAAAGTCAAATTAGTTGGTAAATTGTTACTTTCCTTACATTTTGGAATTGTGTCATTGAAATCTAAGAAGATAGTATTGTAAATTCCTTTTCCAAAGAACACACCACATTGTGGCAAAAATTCCGGCTACACATATATAGACTTTGACTTTTGTTTCATTTAAAATGATTAATGAGATGTTATCTGGCACTGAGGTATGATGGTTCTGGCCCAGTCTGAGGATTATAGCCCAGGTGGAGAAAGCAAAAATCGGGTTCAGTTTTGGAAAGAAAACTTCACACAATCACACACATATATTTAATTATATAGTAGAATTTCTATTTCCAAATTTTAAAAAATGGGCAAGAAATCATTTTAAATAAGGATAGTTTTAGGGGATCTCAAATAGTGTCCATTTGAAGGTTAGGATTTATTTATTTGAAATAAATCTAAGGTTTAGAATATATATACGCAGGGTAATCTTTATTTTTAGCTTATTTTCTACAACGTTTTATAAAGCGTGATGTATCTAATTTCTTGTTGTTTTCCATCTAGGTCAGCAATTAATCAACACAAGAACTATGCGATAGCAATTCAGCAAATTTCATGCACGTCAACAATTTTCTACAATATTTTTATAAAAAAAATTTATATCTTTAGCATTACTTGCCACCTTATTCAAAGTCAATAATTTAACGTTAACTCTCTCAAAAAAAAATAATAATAATAATAATTTAACTTTAACAACTTTAACTATTATTAAGTAAACCAACATTTAAAAATAAAAAATAAAAAAAAGACCTATGTCTACTCTGCCAGAGAGAACTAGAGAGGGGAAAAGATGTTTGGTTTTCTATGATGAAGATAGAGGTTGAATATGATGGAATATGTCAAATTCCCCGGACACTGTGATGCAAAAAATAGAAAAAATATACGCCCAAGAAAAATAATGTGCATCTGAGAACCGGTATTTCTACATGGACGACAATTTGCCTATGTCCACGGGTTGCGGTTACTGATACCGGGGGAGGGAAAATACGAGTGCGGCAATACAGGTTTTTAGCTCAGTGGGTAAGAGCTTGAAAATCTCAGAGCAAAACTGCAACAATATTATTTCGGGTCGGGATGTAATCCGGATCAAACACAACTAGGCTCCACAAAGCCCAACAGAATATGTATTAGCCAATCTCTTGTACTAGTTTATCTGGGAGTTGCCTGATGGTGGAACTGTGGAGGACTTGCCGACTTGGACATCACATGAGTGAGGTACTAAGGTTTACAGGCTAGTCATTCGTAAGAAAAATCCTCTTTGTCTTGTACGAGTACTAAGAAAATATTTAGGTTTTTCAGGTTAGAATTGGGTTTCAATGTTTTATATTACAAATGTATATTTAGAGGATGCCCAAAATCTATAGGCTAATGTAGTAAACGAGATCCATTATGACGACTATAGCCTAGGCCTCGGAGAGTATTGCATATGCTAGAGTTTGCAACATTATGTACTGTAATTGCAATATATTTTTTAAATGTTTTATATTAAAAATATATATTTAGAGGATCCCCAAAAGCTATAGGCTTATAATTTATTTTTTTTAATCTATTTAGACTAACTGACTTCTTAGGGAGACGAAATTCAAATATTTAATTTATTATAAAAATAATATGGGGAGAGAGGAGGGGGAGGACCATTAGAGATTTGCTACATACACAATTGCTTTCATAACAAATTTCACAACTACTTAATTAGCAAATTATCATAACAAATTTCACAATTGTTCATTGTTGGTTTAATAATAATGCGAAACCAAATGTAGACTATCACAAGTAATAATATATTAGTGAGTCCGATGTCGATCCATAAAGATTGATTGACACTAATGTAAAAAATTCTATTATTAAACAGAAAAAAAAAAAATTGTAAATTTGTTTTCCACCCAAAGATGGAATACGACCATATTGAAATGTTTGATTGAAAATAGCAAAATAAGTTTGTGAAAAAGTAATGGAGAAAAACACTAGGAATTTAATGATCCACTTAATATTTTATTATATGAACTTGGATTGTTTTTAACTCAATTAGGGTGGAGAGCTAACTTGCTTAATCCAAAGATAAAACAATAAAATTCTCAAACAAGGTGTAGATCTAGCAGATTGAATGTGAGTGATTGAGCAAGTATTTATATTGGCATGCTACAAAAGGGACCAAAACAATATTTAATATATTCTCAAATCATAACGAATTATGGAGTTCAAGCATTCGATATATCTAAAAAAATTGTCAACATGCAATGTTTTTAAATATTAAAATCAATATCAAAGTTTAATTATCAATCCATAGAAACGCATAGATAATTTCAAGAACACATGATAAAAATGTTAGGCTTCACTCTAATCCTAGCTACTTAACCACTCATAGTTATGCAAAATAAATCCATAAAAAAATGCTGAACATCTAAAAGAATAAAGCTGAAAAAAATCTAGGGTTTCTTTTGCCTCTATTACCTCAATCTCCTCCAAAGGAAAAGGGAAAATCCTTTTATTTTCAGAGTTTTTTCCACTGTCAGGTTTCAGATCACTTTTGACCTCCAAAACGTTTTATTCCAAATTTGTGGTGAACTACAAAGTTGTAGATCTTTGAGTCTTTGTTCCAATACCGCTAAGAAATAGTTCAATTGGACATATGTGCAAAAATATTGTGGCGAAAATACCGAGACCGCCTCAAATCTTTCGGTCTAGGAATCTTTCTAAACTTGGCTTTGATTTCTTTTGTTCTTCTCTTGCCTTAGAACTCCCACATGATTTTGATTTGCTGGACTCCCAAGATTACTCTGCTCTATGCTAGTGGCCACGTCTTGGAGCACAAACTGAGTGGACTAGTTTATTTCTTTCCATTTCATCTGATGTCCCTGTACGACTTGAAAGCGTGGACCCAATCTGTCCCAGCTTTGGGCTTGGTATTGGAATGGGCTTGGGCTATGATAAAACAATAATAGTAATAAGCCATATTATGTGTGTGAGAATTCACGTCTAAAATACCAATCTAATCTAACACTATATATATTATTGATTTTCATATGATTCCACTACTAACACTACTTTATTATCTATTATTAACAACTTCCCCAAAAAAAAAAAAAACTGTAAAACGAAAAATATCTTTTTACACTAGTTTATATCCACTATTTTTCACACATATAAAAATATTGACATTTTAACACATAAAAGTAAATGTAAAATAAGTGATGTGAGAAAAATAAACCCATAATAAAATTTGTTATTGAAAACTCACTTAGTGTATAAAACACTTGTGAATGTTTAGACCCCTAAAAAAAAATTTCCAAAACAAGCTTATATTCAAACAATATATGTGCGGAATATAAAATATAAGCAATACCCAATTTAACAAACTACTCTAAGCCATTAATTAATCACAACCAGCAAAAATTAAAAGCTAAGAATAAGGGAAAGAGAGATGCAAACACAAGATAACACCGGCACGTGTTATCGAAGAGGAAACTGAAGAATTCGATGAAAGACCTCTCCGCCGCCCTCCAAGCAGTAAATGATCCACTAGAAAATTAGTTGGGATACATGAATAGCAATAGATCCTCCAAGCCTAATCTACCTGATGCATCTAAGCTCTCCAAACTTTTTGCTCCAACAGGGTTACGTCGAACCGTGTCTTCTCTAGTTTACCGGATCCCGCAATTAGCCCATTGCATCAACTAATATGAATTGATTCTCTCTTGAACTACTTCCCAAACACCAAGAACCTTCTCACTACTCTGAATTGGGTGAGGTAAGGATTTGGTTTATAATCCTCTCATGGGTATGACAATTGAGAGGATGAGAGTAGAGGAATTTGGAGAATCAAATGTATAAGATTGTGGATGAATCAATCTTGTTTTTCTCTAGGGTTTTTCTCTCAAAATTCTCTCTGGAAGCTCTCTACATTTCGTGGTTATAAGGGTATTTATAGTAGGGTGTAAGACGGAATGTTAGAGTAGAGGATGAGTCACGAGTTCCAGTCGCCAGTTACCAGACTGGTCAGACTGTACTTTTTGTCCTGTAGTAATCCAGCTATCTTGACCCTTCAACTTCCTGCATGCTTCACACGTGTGCTACATTTTGGCAAGTCACCACTCGCGAGTTAGTCGCAAGTTACTTCTGGTTGCACACTCTTGATCAAATCTTCACACTCTCTCACACGCAACCCTTACATTATTCCCACCTAAATACAGGATTTCTAAATGCTGAATTACAAGCAAATTTGGCACGGAATAAAGCCAACACATAGTTGAATAAATTCAACTTTACAGTTATGCATTATGTGGTGATACTAGACTTATTGGGGGGCCATTGAGGCCAAAATCAGCTCTTTCTAGAAATGGATGTGCAAATAATTACTAGATCATAATGAAATAGGGGTGGCAAATGGGTGGGTTTGGGGTGGGCATAATTGGGTTGGGCATATAAAACTCATTTACCCATTAAAACCCATTTACCCATTAAAACCCATTTAACTAATTGCTTCTAACCAAATCTAACCCACCCAATTAAATGAAATAACCCATCACTATGCAAGCTATCTCCACTTTTGGAAAATAAAATTTTCGAGATAGAACTAACTGTCTAATACTATAACTAAATTTCATAAATGTTCTACAAAAATGAAGTTTATTTAGTCTACAATACATACTAATTAAATGGCTCCCAAAAAGGAATTGTTTTACTGAAAAACTTCCCCACCGTCCCAAATCTTTACTAGTGTCCTCTTAGTTGAATTTTCAAGTACTTTAATCAATGAAAAAAAAAATTAAAAAACCCTGTACCCTACTCTTTTTTTTTTTTTTTTTGTAAACAATGAAAGAGGTTTCCTAGAAATTGAAGGCTAATTAAAGATTGAACCTTTAAATTCAATCAAAGGGAGCTCACTAAATTTGGTTGATTAATGTTAATTTGCTAAAACTCTCTACCATTCTTTCTAATCTTGCTAGGCATGAAAGAGGTTTGCTGAAAATGAAAGGCTAATTGAAGATTGAACCTTTAAATTTAATCAAAGGGAAAGCTCACTAACGATGGTTAATTAATGTTAGTTTGCTCCCTTTTTTTTTCTTTTTTTTTCTTTTTCTTTTTTTTTTTTTTTCTGAGAAAGTAGTTTGCTCAAATTTGGAGGTAGTGTCATTTTCATAAAAATGTTAGTAATGTTGGTGTCAATAGTATGGCCAGTTAGGTACTAAAGTCCGGCCTTAGATAATAGTAATATGAGTGAGTGGTCAATATTAATGGAGTCAATATTGTACCGATAGCTGTTTTGATTTGGTTAGAGAAACAAAATGTGGGATTAATCATATTAGCCCATAAAATAGTCTATCTCCTTTTCAATGTGGGATTAATCATTTTCACTAACTCCTCATCTTTCATATTAACTCTCACGTCTTTACATTTATGTTGTAATATAAAATCATTTTAATTAATTAATATTAAAATGTTCCAATAGGATCTACTGCTAGTTCTCAAAATTCTGAAGAAGAAAGAAAAACTAACATAAAATATAGTTAAAAAAAGAAAAAAGAAAAAAGAAAACACACACTGATAAAAGCAAGAAACTACCTTAGAATAGAAAACACAATTTTGCTTGAAAGCCTTCAGCCTCTTTTTACAAGGTTTGCCCATAATTTTTAGCTGATTAGGACTTCTCCCCCCACCCCCCGTCCCTCACCCCAAAAAAAGGATTTAGATACATAAAATACCAAAATCATAGAAATAACTTTTTTTTATTTATTTAAAACACGTTTTATGTTAAAAAAATAAAATAATTAGAGGAGCCCCACAAGCTATGGCATGGTCTACCATATCATAGAAATAATTTTTATTTATTTATTTAAAACACGTTTTACGTTTAAAAAATAAAATAATTATAGTAGCCCCAGAAGTCGTGGGCTAGTCTAGTTACCATATCTTTTTTGCAAAGTCTGTTTAGGAACACAAAATTCAAAGGGTAAGGACTTGCCGCAAATTAAGTTGTAGCAATTCTTGCAAAATGTACACATATCAAGTGGTCATTTGGTGAAAAATTCAATCTTGACAAGGAATTTTTATTTAAATATAAGCCTAGCTAGATAAGTGTTTGTCTGAGGCATTGACACGTGTATTTTTACAGGAATTGCTGTAATTTAGTTTGCAGCAAATCCTTGTCCAAATTCAAATATCTATATCTATATTTATTATATAAATAAATTTGGGGAGAAAACAAAGAAAGAGTCCATCCCTGACTCAGTCTCCATGGCCTCCCTTAATGCGACAGCCATTCTTCACCTTCTCCTGGTGTCCCTGCTGCCTTGTGAGTCAATAGTTGATCATGGCCTATACAACATGTTTCATGGTATATCAATCTCTTTCAAGAATTGGATGTGCAAATAATTAATGGAAGATAATAACAATATTCCTATGCAAGCTTTGTACTCAACATCCAGTCAAAATCTCTCAAAAAGGACCTTTTTTACTGAAAAACCACTTCACATTCCCAGATAGGGCTGTAAACGAACCAAGCCGATCGTGAACAACTCGGGCTCGGCTCGATAAAAAGCTCGTTCATGTTTGTTTGTTTATAAATAAGCCAAGCTTGAGCCTTAGTTTTCGGCTTGTTTGATAAACAAGCCGAGCCTGAGCAAAAAAATTTGTTCGTAAACAAGCTCGTGAACAATCGGGCTCGATACAACACAAGCCAAGCTTAAGCTCGTGTATAGCTTGATAAAAGGCTTGATATATATTTGCTAAATAAACTAAATATTTTTACATTACACATATTTTAATAATAAAATTTCCCACATGAGACCACTTTTCAGTACCCATTACTTTAAGTTTTTTTCTTTCCTTTTTTTTTTAATAAATATTTTTAGCCCAAAAAAAAAAAAAAAAGACTGGAGACTTCTTTTAGTAATTCACGCTTTTTCTAGACTTTTCAATTCCACTTCTAGAGTTCTCTAGTACAGTAGTACTTCATGCATACAGCTGGACTTCAGTTCACCATCTTAGGTGTCCCTTGGTTGTCTTTTCCTATTATTTTCGTGTGTTACAGTTTACTAGTTTAGTCATTTACTAAGTATCCTTTCCATCTGAATACACTATATCTTAATACAGTTTAGTTTCTTTCTCTATCGAAACTTCACAATTTAGTTCTATCATTGAAAAAAAAAAAAAAAAAAAAAACCCAATTCAGTTTTATTCAAACTGAAATTCTCGGCTGTCACTCAATGAGTCCATGTCTATTTTATGCAGTCTGCAGCCTAAAAACTCTTCGGCTCTCTTGGAAAGACCGAAGCTTCTTTGAGAAGCTTCAATCTTTCTCTCTTTTATCATCAGTTTCTTTCTTTTCCCCAAATTTTCACAAAGAATTGATCAGCTCTCTCTCTCGTGAGGCCAAGAAATTCCACCAAATCTGCCCTATATCTCTTTGCAACAAGTGAACAAGTCTTAGATTTGGAAGAGTTAGATGCTAGCAAAGAGGATTTAGAGCCCGGTGTTTACCAAATCACCATGTAATTTAAGAGTTCTAGTGGGTGTGCAAAGAGCTCCGACAACAGCTCTAGATCTGGTGTAGTATTTGGCATCACTAGCATCTTCGCTCTCTACCTCCATCCTCCAAGACGTTCATAGCCTTCTCTCACCATAGGTAAATTTTCATGTTTAAAAATTTTCTATATATTTTTATAGTTGTTTGCAATGTAGTTTGTTTGATATTGGTTTTGATTTCCAAGTTATGGATGTTTATGAAATTTCTATATAACTTAGAAAAATCTTGTTGGTTGAATTCGTTTGATAATAACTTAACTTTGTAATTAGTGGATTGTGGTTGTGGAGTCCGGTATGTAGTTTGGAATGGGTCAGTGCTTTTCTTTTCCTGAGGTGCAGAGTCCTCTGTGGTTAGCTAATCACAAGTGAAATCAAAAGCATGAACAAATGAGTATATTATTTTCTTATTTTTGTTTACTTGATTGTTGGAGATTTGAGCAGATTTGAGTACTTGATAATGCAATTTTGTTAGATTCCAAGCAAAAAAGCTTGACTTGAGCTTGAGCTTGAGCTTGATGTTAAGCTCGAGCTTGGCTTGATTAATTTATCAAGCCAAGCCAAGTCGAGCTCAAGCTTTTGGGTTTTCCCACGAGCTCGAGTTCAAACATCATATTTAGGTTTGTCTCAAGCTCGAGCCAAGTTTGAGCATTTAATTTTTACTGACGAGCCAAGCTCAAACAGGCACCACTCACTTGAGCTTGGCTCGTTTACAGCCCTATTCCCAGATCATAACGCTGTCCTATCAGTTGAATTATAATCAAGTACTTTAATCAATGAAAAATATGAAAAACCCTGTACCCACAACTTCTAATCTTGCTAGAAAATGAAAGAGGTTTACTGGGAATGGAGGCTAATTAAAGATTGAACTGTTAAATTTAACCAAAGGCAGAGCTTACTAACTATGGCTAATTAATGTTATTTTACTTAAATTTTGAGGCAGTTTCGATTTATAAAGTTGTTGTAATATTCACCTATGAGTAATGTAGTTAATTAATTAGGTATGAAGTCTCCCACCTTATAAAAAAGACAAGATTGAGTGATTAATATAATATTTTTTTTAGACATAATATCAATCTATGACATATGTTCTTAATGATTGCTTTTTATCATCAGACCAAAACACCAATTAGTTTTTGTTGTAGGCGGGAATCAAACCCCAAATTCTTATCTGACAACAAAAACTTTACTAGTTGAACTAATTCGAACCCATAAGTTATATAAATTCCTTAATTAACTTCTCCCCTAAGTATTATCTCCTCAAAAAAATAATAAAATAAAATAAAAAGACTTTACTATAGGTTTCTATATATATCTTATGATTAGAGTTGTTAGTTGCATTGTGGTAAACACTTAAAAAAGAGGAAATGGCTATTCTACCGTTGTTCCAACAATCATGGCAAAAGCTATACAAAATAGCCTTCACTCCCCTCCTCCCTCTTCTTTTCCTTTTCTCTTTTCTTTATGTTTTCAAATGCATTAGAAGTAGTGGAAAACCCAATTTACCTCCATCCCCACCAAAGCTACCAATCATTGGCAACCTTCACCAGCTTGGATCACTTCCACACCGTTCTTTTCAAGCCCTCTCTAAGAAGTATGGCCCTGTAATGTTCTTCTACTTCGGCCATGCACCAACACTTGTGGTGTCATCTGCAGATATGGCAAGAGAAATGATGAAAACACATGTCATCGTTTTCTCAAACAGGCCAAAAGCCACGGCTACCAATTCCATACTCTATGGATGCACAGACCTAGTATTCTCATCCGATGGTGAATATTGGAGGCAAGTGAGGAAAATTTTTGTCCTAGAACTTTTGAGGCTCAAAAGAGTGCAATCTTTCCAATATACAAGGGAAGAAGAAGTTCCTATATTGATCAATAAGGTACGTGACTTGTGCCTCAAAGGGGTTTCTATTAACTTAAGTGAGTTATTGATTGAAAACTCAAACAACATCGTTACAAGATGTGTGTTTGGTAAAAAGTTTGGAGAAGTGGATGGTAAGAGCAAGTCTTCAGAACTACCAAGAAAGGTAATGGTGCTACTAGCAGCTTTTTTTTGGGAGGATTTTTCCCCCTTTTTGGGTTGGATTGATATTCTAATGGGATTTAAACCAAGTCTAAAATCCACTTGTGGAGAACTAGATGCTTTTCTTGATCAAGTGGTTGAAGAACACAAGACAATGAAATGTGAAGATGAACATCCCAATAAGAAAGATTTTGCGGATATTCTCCTCCAACTTCAAAAGAACGGCATGCTTGACTTTGAGCTTAGCCATGACAACCTCAAAGCAATCCTTCTAGTATCTCTCTCTCTCTCTCTCTCTCTCTCTCTCTCTCTCTCTCTCAGACACTATTCTTATAATTTTATTTTTTTGAAACTGATAATACATAGTGTGCAACCTACTATGTCATTTAAAATTTTTAATTATGTAGCACGGGATATATCTTCAAATTTGTAATATTTGATCTAACCATAAAATAGATTCATTTTAGATGGAGGTAATCTAGCTACTACCATTGGAAACATACCTAAAGTTTTATTTTATCATAATTTCAAGACATGTTTGTTGGAGGAAGTGATACAACTTCAACAACTTTGGAATGGGTAATGGCAGAGCTCATAAGAAATCCAAGTATTATGAAAAGAGCACAAGAAGAGGTAAGAAGAGTGGTGAGAAATAAGTCAAAGATAGACGTCAATGATATCAATCAAATGGATTATTTGAAATGTATCCTCAAAGAAAGTCTAAGACTGCATCCACCAGTTCCGCTTTCTGTACCTCGAGAAACGTAAGAAAGTTTAAAATTTGGAGGTTATGATATTCCGCCAAAAACAAGAGTATTTGTCAATGTATGGGCAATCCAAAGGGACCCTAAACTATGGGATAGGCCAGAAGAATTCATCCCAGAGAGATTCACAAACAACCCTGTTGATTTTATAGGTCAAAACCTAGAATTCATCCCATTTGGAGGTGGGAGAAGGGGGTGCCCAGGATTGACATTTGGCATTGCTGTAGTGGAATACGTGCTTGCCAACCTTTTATGTTGGTTTGATTGGAGGTTGCCTACCATTAATGCACAGGGAGAAGACTTGGACATGACTGAAGTTAACGCTATCACTGCATTTAGGAAAAATCCTCTCTATCTTGTACCAATATTGCACTCTTCTTGATCTTTCCATTAATAGGTCATCCTTATGCATATTCAATCTCTACTTAATCTTTCCTCGTTATCTGGTTGTGTTTTAGAATCTGTTGTCGTCTCTTACTTATCGAAATAAATGTAAAGGGACTTCAACAGTAATAAAAATAGTTGTGACATGATTGTAGCTTCTCTCTCTCTCTCTCTCTCTCTCTCTCTCTCTGTATGTGTTGTCAGTAAAAAAAAAATGTATATTATTCTTATAAAATGTATTGTAAAATGAAGAATGAAATATAATGTGTGTTGTAAAAGTGGTTATGTAAAATAGATAAAAAGATATTTTTTATGAGCTAAAATTAGGGGTGTTCGCAGTGTAGTGAGGTTTTGAACCATTTTTAGCACTGCACTTTGAGGTACAGTTTAGCCAAAACCATAACTGCACCGCACCTCATTTTTGCGGTCACATATGTGGTGTGGTGCGGTGCAATGTATAGTTTAGCTAAAATCATAACCACACCACATCTCTTTTTTGCGGTCACATGTGCGGTATGGTGTATAAAAATTCACCTGCTATATAAAAATTCAACATATATATCACCATACAATTCAACATAACGTATCTTTAGCCGCTTCCCTAATTCCCTACGTAAAGCCCTTCCATTTGATACACTTAAGGAGGGTGTATCAGTAATATCACTATCTCAGATTCTCAGGTATACATCAAACATGTAATGAAGTCAGGTGCTTTAAACAAGGTAGAATGGCAAGCAACTTAAATGTTTTAACTATCAAAATCTAATGCTCTTCATTCTTCACTTTAGATCA
Organism: Notholithocarpus densiflorus; assembly: GCA_030021035.2. NCBI lineage: Eukaryota > Viridiplantae > Streptophyta > Magnoliopsida > Fagales > Fagaceae > Notholithocarpus > Notholithocarpus densiflorus. The sequence goes on from JARYZH020000050.1 coordinate 2,251,376, forward strand.
AGAATATGAAGTAAAGAGTTTATATGACCAGGTACAAAGCAAAAAGGATTTACCCATACTCAAAGCAATTCTAGTCATGCCTACTAATTTCAAGTTTCAATTATCAAAACCATAATGTAAACAAGTCTAAAGCAAAGCATGAAATGAATTACAAATCCAAAACAAGTATTAATTGTAAACCCAACAAGAAATTGTTTAAATGAACGCAACCAAAAAATAAATAAAAAAGGTCTGTCCATCCAATGCTATACTTCTCCCTCACCCAATTCTATTTTGTAGCTCACACTCCAAGTCTTCACTTAATCTTCTTTCTCTATTGTCAATTTCATCAATTCTATGAAAATAAATACAGAAAATATTAGTAAACTAATAAACAAAGAACAATATATTGATATACAATTTAAATATATAGTTTTAGAAAATTGCCCGCTTCAACATCTTGCTCAAGACTTTCCACTTCATTCATTGCTTCCCAAAGATTGATTGGTTTAGATGGGTTTTTTAACCAATTTTGAGCACAGATAAAGGCCTCCACAGTTTTAGGAGCGAATGAACTCCTAAAAGGATCCAAAACACGACCCCCCGTGCTAAAGGCTGACTTAGAAGCAATGGTGGACACAGGAATAGCCATGACATCTCGTGCTACCTCGGAAAGGATTACATATCTAGTAGAATTAACCTTCCACCAAGCCAAAATATCAAAACCCTCCCTATTTTTTTCGCTACCTTCATTAAGATATTTGTCCACATCAGTAGTGCATTCATTATCATCTTCTGTAGCTATGTGTCCATCGAACTCATGTGAAACAATTTTCCATGGATCATATGGAAAACTAGCACTTGATTCTATTGAAGAACCAACATTAGTGGCCTGCCCATTGCCACTAGCACTTGATAATTCAGTACCCTTTGCATAGTGGGTATTCAACTTATCTAAAGCATCCCTTTCCAATTTTAAAGCAAACTTTGCCATCTCTTTTAAATACCACTTATTAAACCAATATTTCAAATATTTCATCTTATATCTTGGGTCAAGAACCACGGCAATAAACATCATCAAATTCATATTTTCAATGTCTCCCCAATACTTCTCATATTTTTCCTTCATAGATTGTGCCATTTCTTTTAAGAGAGGATCACCATCAATGCCACACAATCTATGCAATTTATTTTGAATGCCCACTAGCTCACAAAAATAAGTATTTGAAGTGACAAATAAAGAACCAGAAAAACGCAGAGTCACCTCATAAAAAAAGCCGGAGAAAATTACAAAACATTCTGACATTCACCTAATCCTCACCCTTGGGAGGACCGATGTGCTTTTGTTTCCCATTTCCATCTACCTCCATAAAGTAAGAACTAAATTTCACATCCTCTTCATGCATCCTATCAAAGGCTGTTTCACACTTCTCGATTGCCTTTAACATAAGATATGTGGAATTCCATCTAGTAGGGACATCAAGAGATAACAAACTCTTAGATTGAATTTTTTCATCCTCTACAGCTTCCTTGAACCTATCCATCTTTTTTTGAGATAATTTAACATACTGCACCATAGCCCTCACCTTAACAATTGAGTTATGAATGCCTTTCAATCTCTCTTGCACAATGAGATTCAATATATGAGCAGCACATCTTTTGTGCAAGAACAGGCCTCCCAACCTCCTAACATACAACCATCCTTCATCTCCAACTTCTTCTTCAAATAATCAAGAGCCACATCATTGGATTTAGCATTATCAACTGTGACAGCTATCACCATTTTGATACCCCAATCATTCAAGCACCTTTCAATAGTTTTCCCAATTGTCTCCCCTTTATGATTTGGAACTATACAAAAATTCAAGATCCTTTTCTGATAGGTCCAATCACCATCAATGTAGTGGTAAGTGAGACACATGTAGTTGAGGTTTTAATGGAAGTCCATGTGTTGGTAGTCAAAGACACCCTTTGACCCAATTTCAAATAGCTTATCAATTTCTCCCTCTCCCTAAACCAAAGTTTAATACAATCCATTACCACCGTGAGACGAGTAGGCACAAGAAACCTAGGCTCAACCACCCTTATAAAGTATATAAAATCATCATGCTCAAAAAATCTAAAAGGTAGCTCATCCACTATAATCATCCTCGCAAGAGCCATCTGAATTCTTTCAATAGAAAATTTAGCAACAACAAGCTCATTACTAAACTCTCCCTCAACACCACTGATAGGCCAAAAACGTATTGACCCCTTATAATAAATTAATTGATTAATTAGTCAAGTTTATTAATTAATTAAATTAACATGCAATGTATGTGGTAGCACAAACAAATCACCAATTAAACTAAGTATGCAGCGAAAATTAAATTGACATGGTGATTTGTTTACGAATGGGAAAAACCTACACTGCAAAAACCCCACCGGGTGATTTTAAGGTCACTACTCCCGAGAATCCACTATTATCAAAACAAGTGGTTACAAGTAAAGGAATCCCAATACCTTATACCAACCTACAGTTGAACTCTTACCTCAATACCCAATTGGACTTGTTCTGTAGTGACAATCTCTCTTTTCAATGCACGGCTCCCAGTACGTGACTAATCAATTGAGCGGATCCCAGTACATGACTTCAATCACCAACTAGAGAAGGTTGTTGGCTGCAAAGTTCTTCAGTTCATCACACGATGATGATCAAGAAGCTCTTCGGTCACAAAACCTTACGATGTACAAAACACAACAACTTCTTCACAAGAAATATGAACTAGGGCAAATTTTGTCTCCGGTCACAATTTGCTTGAACAAAACTTTGCTCAACACTCGTGCAACTTATGTCACCTTTGACGGCCCTTAAAATAATCCTTATATATGTCTAGGGTTGTGAGAAAAGAAAACTCAAACATATATTCACAGATTGGATGAAAAAAAGTCCTAAAAAACTGAACTTCATAAACCTCGACAGATACCCTATCTGTCGAGCTGCTGTCAAGCCACGGGTTAGAACGGCTCTTCAAGGCTCGATAGATGCTAGCTGTCGAGTTTTAATGAACAGCACTTTTCACACGTGAATCTTGGATAAACTTGCATGGCTTTAACACTTGAACTTGAAACCTTGTTTCTTGAAGTATTAAACACATCCTAGATTTACCCAAATACAAGTAAAGTGCGTTTTGTCGAAGGATTAGCCAATTACATAAAATAGTGACATATGTTCCTAACATGTGTAACACATATGTCCTAATAACCACCAGTTTTTTTTTGCTCGGAAACTTAAAGTGGTTTGGCTCGTGTAAATGACACCTAGAATCTTCTTACATTTTAGCAAATGAGCCCACATGGATGAGGTCCCATTCCTCCTAGCAGCATTGTATTGCTTCTTACAATAATTGCAATCTGACTTTTCACGATTTTGTAACCTAAAAAAATAGTCCCTAACATCAGATGGTTCTCTGGTGGACTGATTATCATTAACTCCAGCTTTTTTTGGTGGGGGTTCATCATCCACAATCAAAGGGTCATTAGGGCCATTTGGTGCTGGTGGATTTGGATTTGAGGGAGCATCCATCTAAGGCCATTGAAAAAACAAACACACACATATATATAGGTTAGAAAAGGAGTTGTGCAGTAGGTCAAGGCAAAATATATATATATATATATATATATATTGAATGTAATTGAACACACAGTAATTATGCCACATTTGTCTTTTCATAAAGATAAAATAAAAAATAAAAATACTGAGGAAGTTAGTCCCATTCATGGGGAGTAGACATGGCAAAACGGGCGGGTCGGGTCGGGCCAATCGGGTTGCGGGTCAAAACGAGTCATTTTAAGCAGGTTAAAAACGGGTTCAGGTCAATTAGGTTGCGGGTCAAGTCGGGTTAGGTCGGGTTGACCCGTATTTTTCACATGAATTTTTTTATTATAAAAAAAACATATATTTGCCATTTGGAAAGTCATTCAACAAATTACTTGATGTAAAATGCATTACTTTGAATTCACTACTTATATCAAGAATGAACTACACTTATTAATACTTATTCAATAATTTTAAAATTATACAAATCCTAACATTGCTATCTAAAACAAAATAACATAGAGAAGTAAAACAAATATACAAGTTATATTTCTACACAATATCAGCATCCCAAAATATAAAACAAAATCACAAATGACTTATTGGATAATTCATTTGACAAAGAATAAAAACATATAAGAAATTTACAATCTTGAGAATTAATTTTATAATCTATTGTCAATTGTGGTTGGCACTCTATTTCAATTTGAGATATACATTAAAGTTTGATTGCTTACTTATTTATACATTGTCTCTTTATGAATATCATATCATTGTTAAGTAACACACATTCTAGAAAATATCATAATTTATTTTGAAAAACCATTTATTTTGGACATAAATTGTTAAAAAATAGGTCTAAGCATTCATAATTTATGTTAATTTAATACATTGGCTTCACTATTTTCACACTTATGAATGTTTCTCACACATGTCTACAATTTTAAATCTATGTTTTTAACTGTACTATAACCAGATTATCTTGGCATGTACTTCGCTATTTGATATCTAAAAATCTTTACTTATTACAGAATGCTCAATCATTCATCTTTCAATTAATTTGCATGCAGTTATGTAATGTCTCAATTGTTTCTTTAAAGCTCACAACAAACAATTAAACTAATATTGTCTTAATTTTTTTTTTTTTTTTTACCCAAAAAAAAAAGTTTTAAAAAATGGTTTGGGTCAAGTCGGGTCGGGTTGACCCGCAAAAACATGGGTCGGGTCACGGGTCAACTCGTTTTTGCTTCGAGTCAAAAAAATCGGGTTCCGATCAGGTATTTTTCAGGTCGGGTCGGGTTAGAAAATTTTGACCCGCTTTGCCATGTCTAATGGGGAGGGGTAGAGACCAAATCTCTAAAAACAGAACTTGCCACAAATATAACAGAAGGAAAAATGACATAGTAGGCTTTATGAATCCTTTTTCCTTCACAAACAAAGCAACATAGCATGGATGAACAGGTAAACGAATAAGAAGAATCCTAAGAGAGGTAACTTAGGTTCTAACTCAAAGACAACAGTATATGCAAGGCAAGATTAAAAAACAAATTAAAAATCTCTATTAGCTGCAATGAATGTGACTCATTAGAAAATCTCAAGTTTAAACTACAATCATTTAAAAGCCCCAATATAAAAGCAAGAATAAGAGTGAATTGGTAGAACTTAGGATGAGAAAAACTTCAAGAGAGAAAAGCATTGCCCTTTTCTTATCTAAAATAAAATAAAAGCATTGCCCTTTTTGACATTACAAACAGTGAATAAATTCTCACTTCGTTGCCATAGAATATATAAAATAACAAATTCCTTGAATATGGAAATTGATCACAGCCTGTAGCTTCTAGTTAAACATAGATCATATGTGTCCCTGCTAATTCTTTCCTAGTGAAACTAAGAAAGAGAAATCAAGTCTCAATTCTATATTAAAGCATACAAAGCAATTGACTCTTCTTTTGAATGTAAATTGAAATAGAATATCACATTCTATCATCGCTAGCTTCCTAAATATCAAATAATATCTTATTAATAATGCATTTCCTCTCAGAAAATGGCACATTGATAAATTTGGAATATTGCACATTGCTTAGCAAGACATGCTATAGAACCTACCTAGTTTTCTTGAAAAGAATGTATTCGTAAGGCACTGTAGGTGACATTATCCATGGAATTCTAAGCGAACAAACAATAAGAAGATATTATAAAACTCTCAAAAGTGAATGAAAGCAGTTCAAAGTATCCATAAGGCACTGTAGGTAACATAAATTAACTCTGAAATCCCAATAACACGTAGTAACCCCTACTAAAACTAAAATGAGTGCAAAAAGAAATAGACATAGAACATAAATAAATAGTTCAGAATAAGCCTAATAACACATATCCAATAAACAAAAACTGCCTCTCAAGTCTCATCACACTCATTTTTCTCGATCTCTTTGATCCCAATCTGCCTTTTCCTTTACTTCCTTCTAAGCAAAAAACAAAGTTTATATATATAATTAACAATTTTGTCATATACAAGCTACTTTGTCCAGAGTAAATAGTATAATAGGTCAATTGATTAACTTTAACAAAGAAAAAATTGAATTGAACACATATAGAGTGATAAATACCGCAATAGTAGAAGCAACTGGTTCAACGGCAGTGAGTAGTCTAGTGACAATTCAAGTGGAAGTGTGGCGGCTAGGGTCTGACTTCTGAGAGCTGAGAGAGTGACAAGATCTTTATTTTTTAATTAACAGAACAATGAGATACAGCTAGGGTATTAAATTATTAATGTATTTATATTTTGTCCTTATATAAAATAAATAAATATATTAATATATATAAAGGGTGCGATGCAGTGCGGTGTGGTTTTTGCGGTTTTCATATTATAAAACCGCAAACCGCACTACATTATGCAGTGCAGTGCGGTGTGGTGCACTGTTACAGTGTGGTGCGGTTATGCCATTTTGCGGGTGGTTTTGGTGCGGTTTGGTGAACACCCCTAGCTAAAATACATTTTTATTCACATAATAGGATGAGAATACTCCTAAATCATTTTCTTGTATTTAATTTAATTACGTTTGTTCTTGATCTATTATGGAAAGAGTTAGGCTTATAAATAGCACACTTGTAAAAACTCTTCTCAACAATCAGGAGAAAGATTTTTCCTTAACTTGCTTCCATAGCCATCTCCTCTCTCACCCCTCTCTCTCTCTCTCTCTCTCTCTCTCTCTCTCTCTCTCTCTATATATATATATATATATATATATATAACTTCTTGAGAGAGAGGAATTTTTAAGAAAGTGATCTCTAGTTTACACCAATATTTGTCACCCACATCGTTGTAACTATTTAACAAGAAGTTACTATTTTTTTTACTCCATTATTTGAGATATAACTTCTTATATTCTCCGACAATAATTGATGTCATGCTTGATATCCTAGCACACTGTAGATTCATTCTAAAATAATTGCTTGAAGGTTGTTTATATGACCCATTCTTGATACTTCATTTGGTGATATATGATTTTATTTTTTGGTGATATATGATTTTATTAAGGGCTCGTTTGGTTTGAGGGGAGAAGGAGGGGGAGTGAAATGGAGTAAAGTAGAGTTAATTGAAAAAAGGCTAATTTGAGCAAAATTTACTCTATTATACTCTACACTCCCTCTCTCTCTCAATCCAAACAGACCATAAGATTTGTGGAATTAGTTCTTTCATATCACATGTCATGAAGCACTTTTAATTGGAGTTGAAATAAGACTAAATTAAAGGGAAACTTAACATGAAATTAGAGTAAATTTAAAATATAACTTAAGGAAGTTGACATAAAATCAGAATAAATTAGTTTAATCATTTGTTGAACTTCCATATTAATTATACTAAGTTGTAATCCGTGCGTATGCATGGAAATATTCAATAATAATAATAATAAGCTTTTCTTACTTAGGTGATTGAGGTGATCACCTTGGTTTTCATGCAAGTATTATAAATAAGTCACTTTACACCAAAATTAAGAAAATTAAATTGGATCTATAACGCAAAATTTGATAACAATCAGAAATTAATTTGAATTATGATTATATATACTTTGACTTTAATATTTAATGGATGTTTTAAGGGTATTTGTTAGTAAACCTTTTTAAGAAAATTTTTATGAAAAAAAAAAAAACAATTAATGTTTTGACAGTTTTTTATATTTCTTATAAAAGTTGTGTCAAAACTTATCTAAAATTGTTTATAAACAATTGCTCTAAAGACACCCATTAACATGACCCAAATAATATATACTAGATTGTAACCCGTGCATGATTACACACAAAAACATTCAAAAATAGTACTAATAATTAATGAGATGATTTTACCTAGATGAATGAAGGGATCACTCACTTAATTGGTACCAAAATTAAGAAAATTAGTTTCAAGTTTCGTAAAATGGTATAATACATTGACAGTCACTAAACAACTACTCTCGAAAATAAATCAGAATTTTGGAAATCAGAAAAACTTACCCATGTAGTGCAATATCAAATCGGATAGTAGTCTACAACATTTTGCAATACATTTCGTCCTAATAATTTTTGACACTAATTGTCTAAAGTTATGATAATAGAAAAACTTAAAATTTAATATTTTAGGGAAGAAGGAAAGAATGAGATGAAAAAAGAAAATTTTAAAATTTAATATTTTAGGGGAAAAGGAAAGAAAGAGATGAAAAACTGACCAAAGTATCTTTATATATCTTGTCATAATTTTCAGATTCAAGTTGCTCCTTCCAATTTCTAACTTTGGGCATGAGGATAAAAATCCGACTTGCTCCTTACAACATTAAAAAAGGAGCTAACATATTCAAACAATTTTTTCTCATAAGTTTCCCAGCTATAAAATATAATGTAAATGCGAAATATTATCTTAATGGCTAAGAAAAACATGTCTTAATGGAAACCAAAACATAGAAAGAAAAAAAAAATCCGAAGAGGCTAAAATATTTGTATTCAACTATCTACTGTTGTAAGTCATTATTAACTAGTAAAAAGTCCATCCAAACATGAATTAGAATAAAACTAAAACCTTTTGCACATAAAACATAAGATATTAGTGAGTATTTGGCATGACCTCCATGGAATTGCTTTGAGAGTAGGCTAGGAAGATAAAAACCATGAGGCATATCCTTAGAAGATGTTGAAAATTGTTTTTGAACAAGTTATTAAAAATTGTTTTTCTCTAAGAATTGAGTTAGAGAAACAAGTAAAAAAAAAAAAATCTTTTTATCAATGATTCGAGGAAATATCTTAGATCTATATTGAATTGGTCAGTCTATGTATCAATCAAATGAATTTCGTTATGATGTACATCAATTCAATTAGGGCTAGTCTTGAAAAAATTTCTTGCATTGCTATTAGTAGGTGATTTTTGTTGATCAACAAAAATCACCTACCAGCAAAAATCACCATGAGTAGATATCACTTGTTTTTTGAAGGTTCATTATTATTGAACCTTTCGGTTTTTGCATCTAATAATTTATTTGGTACAAAAAAAAAAAAAAAAATAGATGGACATATGGTACAAAATTGGACTCTAATTGAAATTGAATTTAGAATCTAATTGTTCTTGAACTCTTTAGTTTTTGCACCTAATAATTCACGGCACAAAAATTTTAAAAAAAAAAATTTAGATGAGACATATGGTGCAAAATTGAACTTTAATTGAAATCCAGTTTAGAATCTAATTAGATTTTCTCTCTGTTTGGACTTTATATATATATATATAGAGAGAGAGAGAGAGAGAGAGAGAGAGAGAGAGAGAGAGATTACATATCACCTCTAATTGGCACCTCCTTGTGCACAGAGTGCTTAGGGGTTTAGGGGGTAAATAGTGTTAGGTTCTAAAAGTTTAGAATATTGGCAAACTGTGAACACAAACTTGTCTAAATATAAATCTTAGAGTCTATAGGATATATTAGACAACGTTCAAGGTGCTGCAAGTCAGAATACAAGAAAAAGGAAGTTGCAAGTTTAGGAATTTAAAACATGCCAGGTTCAACTGATTGAGAAGAAGACTCGACCGATCAAGACATGTTTCTACAGATTTTAATTTCGGCCCAACAGCTCATTAAGCTTATTAAGTAATTAGGGTTTCAAATATAATTCTCCTAGTATTTAAAGGAAACTCTAAGACACGTTTTGTTATAACTTAAGAGGTGCTCTTTTGAGATCTAAAAGGCACTGTGTCTTCTCCTTTCAAAGTCACTAACAAAGTTCTATCTACATATTATTAGAACTGGTAGATCTAAAGTTGCTGCAACAAGATCATACATAGCTGATGATTTAAAGTTTTGAGTAGGATCTCAAAGTCACAAATGTGGGTGTTTGTATGTGACAAATTTAGATAGAATAGTCTGTGGATTCGAAGTTGTATGTGGTCGTGTGAGTAAGTATTACAAGAAGTAGTTTTAGATTTAAGATTTAAATCTATTGTAAAACTTCTATTCTATTATAGTGAATTTGTTGCCTTGTGGATTGTTTAAGTTAAATCCTCCCCAAGTCTTTTACCTTGAAACTAGACGATTTCATTGGTTTTCCTAGGTCATCATATTACTGTTTTCTTTACTTTTCCGTACTAAATAATATGATTGCATGAGTTTAACCTAGATCTAAAAAATCAACCTAAGTAATTATTTGGTTAATTAATTAGGTTAAACAATATGATTTATAGGGGTCTAAATAGAACAAACAAATAGTTCGAGTTGTTGTTTTCCCATAAAAAATATATGTATTATTTTTTTGTAACTATCTAAAAATAAATAAAAATCCAACCATTTCCACGGTATGCAATGCACTTCTTATGTTTCTGTGGGACAGGGGCGACGCTACGTTGAAGGCAGGGGGTTCAAATGAACCCCCTGACCTAGAAAAAAGAAAATTTTTATATATAATATTTTTTAAAAAAAAAAATTTACCCCTACAATAAAAATTTGCACACCCTGACTTTAAGCCCTGCTGAATTTAGCTTCTAAAAAAGTCCAACAGAAAATTTGTTGATCTTACATCTTCAGAAAAAAAAGCCCATAATCAAATTTAAAAAATCATAAAAAAAAGTCAAACCAAACCTAAGCGAGCAAAACGTACTCCTCCCCCACTTCACTCTCTAGACCCAAAGATCTCAAAGACTTAAAAATCTAACCTTGTCGCTACATCACCCACGATCTGCCGCCGCATCACCTGATCTAACCTAGTAAGGACCAAGGTTGCATCGGCTGACACTGGTGTGTCCCTAATCTACCGCCGCCGTCGCTTGATCTCTCAAGTGATCTCAATTCTCATCTGATTTGGTATTTTAATTTCGTCTCTCTTTCTCTGTGTGTTTATTGGGTATAGTGTTTTGATAAAAAGCTTTTGAGTTTTAAGTTTTTATCTTTTTCACTTTTGAGTTTATGACCGTCAGTTCTATGCTTGTGTTTACTGTTTGATTGTTTAAGTGTTGATATAAAGTTTTTGAGTGGATCAATCAGTGGGAGCATTAACACTAAAAAAGACAATGAAAGTATGAAACAATTAAACAATTTAGTCACTTACTCAGTGGGGCCGTGGGACATAAATTAATAAATTAAATTAAAGAATTATAAAAATATACAAAAGAATTGCTCAAAAATGTCTTGTGAATTCAATAAAAGAATTGCAAAGAGTAAAAGCTATAAATTAATAAATTAAGGTATTTTAAACAATAATAATTAATATGGTTTATTTAGAAATACTAGATGATTTTTAAGATTTTATTTTGGTAATAATAATTAGTGTGTTCATTGTATTAGGAAAAAATATGTCAAATACATTGAAAAAGATGTAGCTAATAGAATTGATAGTAAAGTTATTATATAACGATTTCAAGATATGAAATTTTGTAAAAAATAATCGTAATACTTCATGTATTTGAATACTTTTTTTTTTTGTGATGTTATTATATTCAAATTTTCTTTTGTTTTAGATATTATATAGTTTATATTTCTTATTTATCCAATGACCCCTAGAAAAAAATCCTAGAGCCGCCACTGCCGTAGGACATATATTATGTTTGCATATGTTAATCACCTATTTCCTCCCCTCTTTCCATCTAAATATAGTTCATAAACTTCATGTATATGTGAAAGAAATATTACATAAAATTGTTATATTTGATATATACCACTTTTGACCAAGGTTTTGAAACTCGGATCGGACTGTATGGTCCGACCGAAAAAACCTCGAACCTCTCAGTTTTACAGTTTTTTTAGCTTCAAGAACCAGTATATGGGAAAAAAATAGGGATCCGTGTGAACCGTGATCGGACCGTACGGTTTTGAGAACCGTAACTGGTTTTTGGGGTTTGAACGGTTTCTTTTTGTTTCAGCTTTTCCGGTGAATTTTGCCCAATTCACCGGTATAATGTTATCAGTGGCGGCGCCACGTTCATGTCAGGGTGTTCCCAGGAACACCCTGACCTGAAAAAAAAAAAATTTATATAATAATTAAATTTTTTTTATTTGTTTACCCTCTAAAAAAAATTAGGAACACCCTCAATCAAAATTAGGAACACCTTCAAATAAATAAAAAATTATTTGTTCCATTTTCAAGCAAAAAAAGAAAAAAAGAAAAAGAAAACAGAAAAGGGTTTCGGACGGTAACTGGATACCAGAGCGAAACAAAAGTTTTGATTTCTTTGCAAATTTTTGGGAAACAAGAGGGTTGAAAAGAAGTAGAGTAAGAAGAAGAGGGTTTTGTAAAACCAGATTTAGCAGACGTTGTTGCTGCAGAACACCATTGCTACTTTTGCTTCTTCTTCTTCTTCTCGGTCTCGCTCTCACCAACACATCTGTCAAGTCTCTTCTCTTTTTTCCATTTCACCTTTTGGTTTTCACCCCACGTGAATTTCTAATAAAAATTTAAATTGAGATGGGAAGTGAGAGGACTTTGTCTTTGTCTTTATCTTCACTCTTTACCCCCACATGGTCATGTGACCAAGTGAAAAGACATATGGGTTAAAACTTTGGACAGATGGCCATGAGGCAAGCTTTCAGCCTTTCACTCAGGTGATTCAAGTCCTCGTAAATGGTTCCCTTTGTTCCATTCTCACATCAATGTACTTATATTCAATAAAGGTTCCATATTTTCATATATATATATATATATATAAATATTATTGGTTTTTTAAGTTTTGAAATCATAGATTACCATTATTATTATTATTATTGATTGATTGATTGAATAGGTTACATATGTATTCTAAAAATAAAAATAAAAATATATAAAATGTAAATTTATCATTTTAAATAATTATATATATATATATATATAATTAGTAATAATTCTGAAACAGTACACCAGTATTAATCGGTATCGAAATATTTTATTTCTTTAACTAAACCGAAACGGCTTCCGGTACGGTATTAACTCTCTTGATATACATATATACACTCTTATTGTACTATTTTTGATTGTTGTTTTTCATTATTTAATTACATATTTATGTTTCAATATTCTAAAACAGTAATTGTTATGTAATAACTAAATGATTTGAGTGTCAAAAAAGAAAAACTAAATGATTTGTTTTATTTGAAGTTTACTTAATTGGATCAATAATTTTATGTTGTATAAGAAAATATAAATATATATTATTTTTATTTTTTTTTAGAAACCCCGAAACACCCTAAAACGGTACGTCGAAATAGATCGATACCGAAATATTCCGTTTCACTAAACAAATCGAAACAGGGTCTAAAACAGTATTTATAACATTGCTTTCAAGCAAAAAGAAAAAGCTAAAAAAAAAAATTTGAACTAAAATCTAAAAAATAAAAAATTGTAATAGAGAATCTAAAGAAAAAAAAAATTGTAACAGAACAAGCCCACCCAGGAACATCCTGAGAAAAAATTCTGGAGTCGCCACTGAATGTTATGATCTAATCTAGAAGAATGGAAAAGAAATGAAAGAACACGAAAAAGAACAAAGATAGGAAGGAGATCTGATCATTTTTGGAGGTGCTTAAGCCAGTGGAATTGATATCGTACCGTACCGGCAGTAAAAAGGAAAATCGCATCACTGCTATTGTTGCTAATATTCCGATAATAAATTTCATTTCGCCGATGGCCCACCACCTCAGATCTCTTCCTTTTCTTCGTCGTCTTCTTCTTCTTCGCTCAAAGACTTCTCTCCGCTCAAAGACCTGGACCAGACGCTCTCTGGCTCTCTCCAATCTCTACCCTATTTTACTTTTTCATTTTGTGCCCAAAACCTCCTTTGAATGACTTATGATAGTACTACTGACCCACGTGAATGATAACACACTACTACACTAATACACCCACTGACTCACGTGAATGACTTATGACTACTGCTACACGTTAGGTTCAAATTTTTTACTGCTATCCAACTGTTAAAAACAAATAAATAAAGTTTGTAATTCACGATAACTTTGGATAAGTACAAATGGTGATTTAAATTTTTTTAAATTATCATTTGTACTAATTTAATATAATTATTTATATTTTAAATCATTATTAAATAAATTATGATGTTATTATGGTTCGATTTCGGTTCAATTTCGGTTCGATTTTAAAAATTTTGAACATCTTTTTTTTACGGTTCAATGAACGATCTGAGTTTTAAAACCTTACTTTTGACGCGTGATACAACCATTGTGTATAGAAACTTGTCTAGCACTCGAACTTGTTGAGGATAATTGTACTAAATTAACCATTCAAATGGTACTTATTTATTGTATAAACATTGGATTATTTTGAATTGTTTTCAAAACCCATGAATCTTTTCTCTTAATAATTATCACTTGTTTAGTCGTTGCATCAAAAATTTGAATCAACTTATGTAATGGTAATTCTATCTCCATGAATATCATATGAAAAACTCTCTAACGTACTCATTTTACATGCGTTCACCAAATAAAGCAATGTAGAAAGGAAAAATATTGTTGTACAATTTGGGTATATATATATATATATATATAAAATAATCATTACGTAAGTTATTAAATTGACTTTTGTTGGATTCTTGTGGATAGTTTCCTTATCTCCCGTTGGGTCTGACCAAGCTCTTCTTGGTAATTTGACTTTTAATTTCAATACACATTATAAAATGACACTCTTTTAAAAATAGTAGGGCCACTTTAACTTTTCTAGATTATAAAATATTTAATTTTTTTTTGGTAAACATAAAATATTTAATTTAATACCATAATAAAAGTCAAATTAGTTGGTAAATTGTTACTTTCCTTACATTTTTGGAATTGTATCACTGAAATCTAAAAAGATAGTATTGTAAATTCCTTTTCCAAAGAACACGCCACATCGTGGCAGAAATTCCAGCTACGCATATAGAGGCACACTTTTGTTTCATTTAAAATAATGGGTAAGATTGTGACGCACTTTTAGTACGATGGACTGATGATTATTCTACATGTATAAGTTTTTGTAGAGTGAAAAAATAAAAATTAGAGTTCAAGTTTTTAGAAGAAAGTTTCATACAATAACACACATATGCTTAAATTATACTATAGTAGAATTTCTATTTTAGATTTAAAAAATAATTGGCAAGAAATCATTTCAAATAAGGATAGTTTTAGGGGATCTTGAATAGTGTCCATTTGGAGGTTAGGATTTATTTAAAGAGTAATGCTAGAAACACAAACTAATTTACAAAAAATTTACAAACTGCTAATGTAGTTAATGTTTTTTGGTAAATGAAAAAGTAATGTAAGTGGTGGCCTAGAAGAAAATCAATTAAAAATTGCCAACAACAGCAATTTGTAAAAATGTTGTAAAATAATTTGTGACTGTAGTATTACTCTTATTTGAAATAAATCTAAGATTTAGAATATGTCACCTTAGGGTAATACTACAATTACAAACTATTTTACAACATTTTTATAAATTATTGATATATCCAACTTCTTATTAGTTTTCATTTAAGTCCACCATTAATATCATTTTTTCACCAATAACCATTCATCACTCATCACATCAGCAATTTGTAATATTTTTTATAAAAAATGTTATATCTTTACTGTTACTCACCACCTTATTCAAAGTCAATAATTTAACTTTAACAACTTTAACTATTATTAAGTAAACTAACATTTTGAGGGAAAAAAAAAAAAGACCTGTTTCTATCTGCCAGAAAGAACCAGAGAGGGGAAGACGTTTGGTTTCCTGTGATGAAGACAGAGGTTGAATATGTGTTAGCCAATCTCTTGTAGTACCAGTTTATCTGGGAGTTGCCTGATGGTGGAACTGTGGAGGACTTGGACATCACATGCATGAGTGAGGTACTGAGGTTTACAGGCTAGTCATTCGTAATAAAAGTCCTCTTTGTCTTGTACGAGTACTAAGAAAATATTTAGGTTTTTCAGGATCTTTTGCAAATTATCCTGTTGGGACTCTTAACATACCGAAAAAGTGAAGTGTTGGAATTTAATTTTCAATTCTCCCTCTCCATGCTCCTATGCAAGGGCACTTATATATTAGCAGCTTAATGCTTAGTTGCTTACCCTAAACTAGCATGGTTCCCCCAATAAGAGAGGTTTAAGGAATGGGTTAATCGCACCCATGATTCATGCGTTAAGTGTCGTGGTCAAAACTCAAAAGCATCTGACACCACACGTTATCAGACCAATATATATTACCCTCATTGCCCCTATCCTTACATTTTCAGTTACACTACAACGTTACTTTCCAAACCCATTTTCCCGATATGGAAACCCTTTTCTTCTCTTCTTTTGATCTCTTGCGCTACAAGACCTCTATTATAACCTCTTAAAAAATACAAAGCCCCTCTCAGAGTTAGCTCTCAGATCATCCTTTTGTTGAAGAAGAAGAAGAAAAGGAAAGAAAGATGGGCCGTGGAAAGATCGAGATCAAGAGGATTGAGAACCAAACCAACAGGCAAGTCACCTACTCCAAGCGACGAAATGGTATTTTCAAGAAAGCTCAGGAACTCACTGTTCTTTGTGATGCTAAGGTCTCAATCATCATGTTCTCTAGTACTGGCAAGTTCCATGAGTACACTAGCCCCTCCATAACGTAAGCTTCACGGACCACTCTCTCTCTCTCTCTCTTTTTCTCACTAATGTTATTATGTGACAAACGAAACCCTAATATGATCAACTTTGTTTTGGGTTTTTTTGATGTGTTTTTCTCAACCAGGACAAAGAAGATCTATGATCAGTACCAAAAGGCTTTGGATACTGACCTATGGAGCTCACACTACGAGGTTTCACTCTCATTTTTTTAGTTCTGATCTGTGAATCTGTGACTATTTATTCTATTATTAAGGTTTTCTTTCTTAGTATCTCTTTCTGATTTAGTTTTGTGTACTTATGACTGCAGAGAATGCAAGAAAACTTGAGGAAACTGAAAGAAATTAACAATAGACTGAGCAGAGAGATAAGGTAAAGCATTAAGCATACTAGAAAAAAGTGATTTGTCTGATAGATTAAAGGCAGTCATGCCCAAATTAATGTAGAGCACCTAGGTTTTTCATGGCTAATTAGGATATTGTTTTGACAGGCAGAGGGTGGGTGAGGATCTGAACGGTCTGAGTCTAGACGATCTACGTTCTCTTCAGCATAAGGTGTCTTCTTCCTTGGACATCGTACGCGCACGAAAGGTTGGGTTTTGTTATTTATATATTTTGAGAAATTCTGTAGACACAACTTTGCGTGTAGGTTTTGAAAATTTTGCAAATATGTTATTTAATCCCTACTAAAAGAGAGTGATTTTAGCATAGGCATGTAAATCTGCAAAGATCTTTAGTGTTCAAAAATTTTCTGTGTTATTTATGCTACTAAATCTTGGTTTTTCTTAGTTATTTATGCTACTAAACCATGTTCTTTTTTCTTTTTCTTATTTTTTTCCTTGGGGAGAAGCACATAACTTTACTAATAATTAGAAGATCATTTTCATTTTCAAATGGATGTACTCTCTGAACATTTGAGAAAATTTCTTATATATTTAATCAGTGAGCATCTTTTTTTTTCCTAAGGTAATCTTTGATTTTCCTTTTGAGCTAAACTATAGGAGAATTTATTTATTGGCGTCCTTGGAACACTTATAATAAAGTTCAAATGCCTGAATTGCTTATTAGTAGGGGTAAAAAAAATGCATAAAATTTCTATTGCTTTCGATTTGTCCTTTCTAAAATTTTTAATTTTCACTGAAGTTCATAATCCTTGATTATTGGACCTACATCATTGAAATTTGATCCACGAACTATCTTCTGAAAAAAAGGATCCCTGAACTTTTTCTTTCTATTACCTTAAACGAGATTGTTAATTTTTTTTTTATCCTTTTCTTTTCATCTGCAACATATTTTGGGAGTTTACTCATCTAGCTGAGTTTTTACAAACAGTTCTGTATAGATTTTATAAAAGACTTTAGTTAAGCTAACAATATAAATCGTCATGTATCCTTTACACAGTACCACGTTATCAAAACTCAGACCGAGACCTACAAGAAAAAGGTTAGCAAATTCAATAGTAGATATGAGTTCTTTTTAATTTGTTTCTCACTCTTATGTCACCTCCAAGTTGCTTTTGGACCTCTATTACTTTGAACTTCTATTGCAGGTAAAGAACTTGGAGGAAAGACACGGCAATCTCCTGCTCGATCTTGTATGATTCTTAAAATTGAATTTGTCTTAATTCATTTTGCAATCAAATATTATTTATCCAAAAAAATTCAATCACTTTTTTTGTTGAATATTGTCTTAAGTCATATATATCATATATGGTCATATATCTAAGGTTCTAAATAATGATTCTTTTCTCTTTTCTGTTCAAATTTAAGAGGGCAAGATTGGAGGATCCACAATATGGATTAGTGGACAATGAGGGAGACTATGAATCCACCATTGCTCTGACAAATGGTGCCTCCAACTTATATGCATTCCGCTTGCATAGCAGCCACCTGGATCTTCATCATGCTGGGGGATTTGAAACCGAGGATCTGCGCCTTGCTTGAATGGCAGTAGGAGTTGCATCTCCAATACATGTTTAATCTACTATGTTTTTTTATTTTCAGATAAGCTGTTTAATTAAACTCATGATGCAGTATGTAAGGGTTTTGAAGTTGTGCTCTATTATATAGATATGGACATATTATGTTTGCTTACAAGTATTGGCTGAAACTGTAATTGCTTTTAATGCACACTTCTTGTATATACTTTGTTTGTGTGCTCATGATGCAATATGTACGGTACCTTATATCTTGTTCTAGTTATGTTGGTTGTGATTTTGGTATTAGATCTTTTTTCATCCTGGATTACTATGCACTTAGTTTTACTTTTTATTGCTGGGATAACTCAGCAAAATTTTGTAACTAATATTTTTTTAACAAGCGGAAAAGAAATATTTGTTCTTATCTGTACTGCTATTCATTAGATAATGTCAAGTATGTTAATCAATATACCATTTGGAGCACATACCTAATTGGTAATATGTAGCTTATCAATCCATTACTAATATTTTCTGGTGCACAAAAAGAGCACATTGGATATAGTATGATGTCGCGGAAGCCTGAAAAAAGCACACACGATACTCTTTTTGATGGACAGAAACTAAATTGTTAGTTTCTGGGTAGTAAATCTTGAATTCACAGGGTGTTCTTTGAATTCACAAGGTGAAATAAACTGGAATCCACCAGAGAAGCAAATTAACAAAACGTCTATATTTTATTGATAATAGTCTGAAAACTGAATTGCCTTTGAAGGTTACAATGCATTTATATAGTAAAAACAAAACTTAGGGTAAAAATAAATAACCTAAACCTAAAATAACAAAAATTACATAAAAATACTAAAATTAAACATTTACAAAAATTAGATATTAATTAGATATTAAATCGTGTCCAACATCATAGTATGTGCATGCCCCAAAAATGAATAATGGCATGTGCCTTTTGAATGCAAAGGAACTAGCTAGACTGTTACATATGCTAGCTTTTGGGTAATGTTCTGTACTTTAAGAGGTCCTATTTTTAGCTAAAGAGAGTTCACAAGTCATTGGAACTAGAATTTTTTTTTTTTTATTGAGCATAGGAACTAAAAATAGACTAAGAGAATATTTATTGTTTCATAAATATATTTGTGTTGTAACTAAAATGTTAACATTCTTAATACATTTCCTACTCAAGCTCAGCATTATTATATTATAAAATAGTATATTTAATTTTATTCTAACTAAAAAGTCAATTACTATGGCCAAGGAAATTTTTATTATTATAAATAAAACAACATACAGACAAAGTTATGTCCAATATTCTAAATTTCGAAACTATAAATGTCAGCATTTTGAATATCATTCTAAAAGTAAAAGACCATTAAGTGTTAGCAAATAAAATTTTTTATATATAATATATCTAGATTTAAAACCAAGCGATGATTAATGAAGGACTTCCTATAAAAAAAAAAAAAAAAAAGGGACTAGAACATATATGATTTGGATCCCAAACACGCATTCATACACAATATGTCAATTTTTATTTCATTAAAAAAAAATGTCAATTTTTATATGAGAGAGAGAGGAATCTGAATCTTAATAGATGTATAAATTATTCAATTTGCAATCCCTATAATTAATTTTGGAACCAAACGAAAAAGAAAGAAAGAAAGTATTAACCCTAATATTGTAAATTCCCCCCCACAACCTGGTATCCTTGGAATATGCCGTTAAATTATTCCCCTAAAAAAAAAACAAAAAAGTAATCTGATTAAAGAAAAAGAGTAGCAGCGAAATTCTCCTTGGTCAATAATTTTACGAGCCCGGCAATCGTTTTTACCTTTTTACCCGCGTTTAGGGAAAACAATTTCCGGTACAGTGACTCCCCCCACCTGAGAGTCTGTAACTGTAAACACAAACACTGAGAGAGAGCTTAGAGTTTTCCAATTTCAAATTTCCCACTGCAAATCAAATCTCACAAGAATTTCAAAATCCATCATGCTCTCTTAAATTCCTCTTCACCCAAAAAAAATGGCAGCAGTAGCAGCTTGGATCCCAGAGGATGACCTCTTATTGAAGAACGCTGTCGAGGTACCGTACTTCTCTCTTTCCAAATTTACCCCTGCCAAAATTCCATCTCTTATTAATTGTGAAAAACAATTTCATTTTCCTTCAATTTTATTTTACACAAATCTGCAAATTTTGTTTTGGCTATTTTTTATTTATTTATTTTTTTTTTCTGATTCCTTTTTGTGATTCGGAAAAAATTTACAGGCAGGTGCCTCATTGGAGGCACTTGCTAAAGGTGCTGTTCGATTCTCGCGAAAATTTACGGTTCGAGAATTGCGAGATCGATGGCATTCTCTGCTCTATAACCCTGAAATTTCGAGCGAAGCTTCTGCTCGCATGGTCGAGTATGAGCTTTCTGCTTCGACTGACTCGAAGAACAAGTCTGTTCAATTTCCTGCTAAGAAGAGAAAACTCGAGAGCGTTCGTGAACTGTATTACGCTATGCGGAAGAGGTTTCGCGACGAGAGTTTTGAATCGTTTGAACTAGTGGTAAATGGCAATGGTACTAATGATGATGATAATAAAGTCGGTTATGAGGGGAGTTGCATGATTGGTGATGGTGTTGATGACCGTTTTCGGTTTCAGAATGCTGCGTGGGTTGATAATGGAAGGTTAAGGCGTGTTGGAGATGAGAAGAATGGTGTATTGAAGGATACACATTCTAATCTTGGGGATAGTTTGGGTGAGTTTGGGAATGGTGAGGATGGTGGGGAGTTAGGGCCGTCTTATGTGTGTCCCGATATGCCTATTTGGAAAACGATTGAGGATGTCTCAGCACCTGCAATGCCGATTAATATGAGCATTGAGGATGGTGATAAAGATCAGGGCGTGGCGGAGACGTTGATATGTCCTAATAATGTGGATGGTGATGTTGGCAATTCGGGGACGGTTTTGAAAGATAGACATGCTGGTGATTTGATGATAAGTAGTTCGGCTGCTAACTCAGAGGGTGATTTTGTGGATCGTCTGTTGAGCCTTGCGAATGAGGATGAGCTTATGTTTATGGATGAAGATGGGAAAGATACCGTGGGCAAGTCTTGTTGTGATAATATTAATTCACTTCTGTTGAGTTCTCCGAGTAAAGTTCACGAAGATGGAGATGTAGCCGATGTTTGTGAACCTCAGACTCCGGTTTTGAATACATGCCCTGCTGTTTCTGATGGGGCTTGTACTTCAGAGTTGGGTGTTATTGCTGATCCATCTTGCTCTGGTCATGGTGATCAGCTTAGTGTTTGTCCTTCTCAAGTCAATATGTCAGCATCTACATCAGTGCCTGATCCTATTACTCCTGAACTTCATGATGGAGAGCTATATTGCACATTGAATACTGAGGACCTCGAAATCCCAAGCAATGATGATATATGCTTACCTGTTATACAAACAAATTACAGAGAGGCCAATAATCCATCCTCCTCCTCCAGCCATCAAAGAAATGGTGAAAAAGAAATAAGCTTGAAGAAGAATGATGCTCCTACACTGTCTTTTCCAGCTTCTCGGTTGGTGGGATCAGGTACACTACCAGAGACCAGCCCAAAGCACCCCATTGTTGGTTTTGGAGTCAAAGCTGAGTTGTCTCATGGTAGCCATCTTGATGCCGACTCTAAAGACTTTGTTCATGTTGACCCAAGGCAAGGCAGATCAGCATATGCAACTCCAAAGTTGGCCATGGATGGGGCACTAAAAATTGAGGTTATATGTCAAATTGAGTTACTTCATGATTATAGTTAGCATCTGCAATTTTCCTTTTATAGAGCAGCAAGTTCATGTTTGTGCCCTTGACAAAAACTATTCCTTATCTGCTTGTTGTAAACAGGAAACTGATGCTCCAGGTCTAATTGGGGAACATGCAATGCTACATGCACAGACAGGTTCTAATAAAAAGTTTCTTGAACCAGACCCAACAGTAGATCAGGAAGAATCTGAAGACGACAATGACATCCCATGCTTTTCTGATATTGAAACAATGGTAAATATTAACGGTTGGGTTTAGGCAATTTATTGAGAGTATTTTAATTCATCTTGAGATTCTGCCTCTTATAAATTCTATCTTTCAGATACTTCGAATGGATTTATGTCCAGATGATCAGGATTTATATAGTAGTAGAGAAGGTAATCCCTCTGAAATTTGGTCTAATTAGCTGATGCGTGTTCTGCATGCAGTTCTTTCCTTATGCAGAAAGATAATCCTGATCAACTCTCTTTTCACATTATATATGCCTTTATGCAAGTTTCAGACATCAACGCTTCATGCTGATGGCTTAATAGTAAATAGCCAGATTTCACACACGCATTATAGCTGATGAATGTTCTGCATGCAGTTCTTTCCTTGTGCAAAAAGTTAGTTCTGATAAATTTGGGTTTCACATATACATTGGCCTTTATACAAGTTATGGACATCAATGCTTCATGCTTATTCATGCTGATGGCTTAGTAGTAACTGGTTTTCACACACATGCGGAATCATACGTGCATATTTATATTTATGTGTCTCTCTATGTGTATGGGTTAGAATCAAGTTACTCTTGTTATTGTTACACAATTTAATAATATTTTATTTGACACGCAAAATCATACATGCATATGTAGATTTATGTGTTCAAGATCAAGTTACTTATTTTTTGTTAATGTTACAATAGTTACTAACATTTTTATTGGATTAATATTTTGAAAATCCCATAGTTGGACTACATGTTCTCTTTATTCTTGGGGGAAATTACACTTTATCATCCTAAACTATACACCAAATTACACTTTGCACCATAAACTATTCGAATGCACATTTTGCACCCTAAACTATGACCCTTATTACACTTTGCACCCTAATGTTAATTTTAGAGTTAAATTAGACAGAAATTGATAGCACATGACTTGCACATGATTTTTGTTTAGATAGTACAATGTTAAAGACCAAAACACCCTTTTTCACAAACAATTAAAACAAAAGTTTTTTTTTTCAACTCTTCATCTCTCGCGTGTGTACAAGTTCAGATTTCTCTCTTTCCCCAAATCAAAACCCTTAGTCTGTAACCCTAAATCCCCAAATCAAAAATATTTTCAGCTCCACCGCAACAACACTGCTCCACCACCTCAACGAAAGCCCCAAATTGCAACTTCTTAAATCACTCTCTTACACTCTTGCTTTTCACAAAGGAAACCGTAAATTCCAAATTGATACCCCAACTCAGTCTCTGTGTCTTTGGAGCAAGAAAAAGTGTTTTATCAGGTCTCACTCAGTCGAAACCCCAACTCCGTTGAAACAAATTTGATTTGACACAAGTACTAAACCTACAACAGCAAAAGATGTTGAAGAAAACAGGACAGTAGATGCCAAGTAAGAAAAGCCTTGTAAATGCCATTGTAGAAATTCAAACAGGAAATTTAAGCAGAATCTTAAATTATTTGTTTTGACAAAGTAAGAGCAACGAATCTCAAGAATTCTATTCTTGAAGTACGAATTTAGTCCTCAAATCTTTGCCCATACTAGCTTGGACATGATAATGGTTAGGATTTTTGATGGGTGTATTATTGTCAAAAGGTGGGTTGGGTAGGTAGAGCTTTATTGTTTTGTAGCTTTTTGGAATTGTTAAATTATGACTGTTTTTTTTATAAAAATTTTTATATAGAAGAAACGATGATTGTTTGTGGAATATTGTACAGAATAGTATTTTTTTGTTTGAATTGTTGTATTGAATGTTGTGTCATCAATTAGTCTCCAAATTCTTGGGCTGGAGGCGCGAGAACTTCAACTGTTGCTGCAAGTTCTCTGCTGTAAGAACTTCAATTGCTGCAATAGGATATGGTGGTGGTGATAACAGTCAATGTGTGGTGGTGCGGAAAAAGCCATTCAAAGGGTGCAGTCAAAAAGAGGAAAAAACCTTGGGAAAGAGAGAGAGATGTGTACCTGTACGCACTAGGAAGAGATAAAAAACTGGAAAAAAAAAAAAGAAAGAAAAAAAAAACTTTTTGTTTTTAATTGTTTGTGAAAAGGGTGTTTTGGTCTTTAAATATTGTGCCACCTAAGCAAAAATCATGTGCAAGTCATGTGCTATTAATTTCTGTCTAATTTAACAGTAAAACTAACAACAGGGTGCAAAGTGTAACAATAGTCATAGTTTAGGGTGCAAAGCGTGCATTCGAATAGTTTAGGGTGCAAAGTGTAATCTAGTGTATAGTTTAGGGTGGTAAAGTATAATTTTCCCTTATTCTTGACACACATGTCAATTTCCTATTAATCTGATGTTTTTAACTATCTGATCTGTGAATTCATGTTTGTGTATAATTTTAAGTACAAAAAAATATAGATGAGATGCTTATTTTGATTACCTTCAAGCATGGAGGGTATAAGGAGACAATATACCCTGATGTAACTTTTGCCAATGCATTGGATGAGTTTTTTGACATATCATTGTTTGATTATATTGTGTTCTTATACCCTCCATTCTTTTGAAATATCAAAATAATCGAAGATCAATATCTAGTATCATCTGTAAAATATTTAAATTTCAAGTTTTGTTTTCCTTGTACTTCAAAATATATACAAAACATGAGTTTATAAATCAATCAAATAGCAAAAGAGTTCATTCTTCTAGACAAAGGGTGAAAGTATATCACATTCTCATCTTAATACACATTTTATTTTAATTTTTCATCTCCAGTCTCAAGATATCAACATGAGGAAACTAAGAGGACAATCATAAGGTTGGAACAGTGTGCTAGATCTTCTATGCAAAGAGCCATTGCATCTCAAGGCGCACTTGCAATCTTGTATGGCCGCCATCTGAAACAGTATATTAAGAAGACTGAGGTACAGTCTGGTTGATTTTTACTTCTTTTATGTGAGTTATGGTATTTATCTAGTTATGAAACAAAGAGTTCATTATTTATCTTATGGCTAAATACCCCTTGGTCTCACTAATTTTTGGGTTGCTGTTATTTTGGTCTCTTGAGATCATATTTTGCAACTAATACTGGTAGCTTTAAAATCACCATCAATGTTGTCATTCTATCAAGATCTGTCAACTAATATTAAATACCTCAAGGTGATGTCTTTTTTATTTTTTTATTTTTTTTTAATTACTTATATTTTCTGCAAAACACACACACACACACACACACACAATTTTGAGGCCTTTGATGGCTCATGATTAATGGGTCTGGATGGAAGGACCACATTGACAGTGATTCTAAAGTTGAGGATTTTAATTAAAAAATTTGCTATTTGAGGGACAAAAAAGCATAGTGGCCCAAATATTAAAGGGACTAAATGTTATTTTTGCTATATCTTAGTAATAGCCAAATGATCAACACTATTACTAGTGTCATTCTTTTGATTAGTTTTGAACAAAACATATGAAAGTGTGGTCTTTGTGTTTTGGTGCTTCTTCCTGTAAATTTATACAATTTTCAAAATGATTTTGGTGGTTATGGAGGAGGATTTTGCCTTTCTTATTTTGTCATGTGAATGTTAACATTAAATTGTACAAAGAGTCTAATAAGTGAATTGAAACTTTGTAGTGACCTTAAAGGCCAATTTTAGTCTGAAATTTAATAGAGATGATTGATGAATGTTAGTGCTATTCAAACATGGTAATGAGATTATCTGTGAATATAATATATATATAGACTGAATGCAATTTTGTTCTTCAACCTTCATGCATGACTGTTCTCTTGTTCTTAGTGCAATCTCTTTCTAAATTACAGGTCATACTTGGTAGAGCAACAAATGACACTGCAGTGCCAGTGGATATTGACTTGGGAAGAGAAGGACATGCTAACAAAGTATCTAGACGGCAGGTTAGATTTTTTTTTTTTTTTTGGCTTTCTTGATTTGCATATTTGTTTGTAGTGATAGTGGGTAAGACCATCTTTGAGTTCATATTAAGAAATAACAGAATAACAAAACAACTCTAGGCTTCACACCCTAGAATTTGTCTCGGATTATCACCAAGTTATGGAAAAAAAATCTCAATATAATTGTATTTATCAAAATTCAAAATGCCAATAATGTTTCCTCTTGGGCCTATAAATAGGGTCCCAGATTACGTCAAATAAGGAAGGAAAATCAAATCATAATTAAGGTAATAATCAAAATCCTTTAAAATACTTAAAATAAAATTCAAATCCCATAATATGGATCAATGGAATCAGTCAGAGTTAATCTGGTGTCCGCACCAACTTATCCTTCATCAATCCTGTACATACATGAAAGCAATAAATTGTTATTTTCTGCACTCATTAATGAGTCACATTTTTAATATTGGTTATCCCCCTAAATATGTCCAAAATATTCTTTACTAAAATGCAGGCAGTGAAGTGTATAATGAAATGAAAAGCATTGAGGGGCAAACTATTTATAATTACTAAGTAGAAAGCAAATGTTGGTTGCTGTCCCTAAGCACTCTTGCAATGGGTTAATGTTCTTGGAAAAGCATTTTGTTGCCTTTGATCAGAAATTTAGAAACAACGTATTTTTCTTCCTTTTTTTAATTTTAATTTTTAATTTTTTTGGTATACAAGTATAACTAGCGTTCATCATTGTGCTAGGCTCTAATAAAGATGAAAGAAGATGGTTCTTTCTTTCTGAAGAATCTTGGCAAGAGTTCAATTTTTTTGAATGGCAAAGAAGTTGGTAGGGGACAGCTTCTGAATCTTAATTCTGGTAGTTTGATTGAGGTAAATAGCTTCCCCATCTTTAGTTTTGCACTGACATCTCATGGGGTTCTTTGCTGCCATTCAAAATTTCCAGTTTTCTCCGTGCTGTGCTGTTAATTAATCTTTTGTGGATTTTCTTTAACTCAACAGCATTTATTATTGGAATAAAATGCTTCGACTCATGCTTAGCGTTGACAGCAAATAAATATTTGGCAAATGGTGATTGTGCAGATTAGGGAAATGGCATTTGTGTTTGAGATGAATCACAAATCTGTGATGCAGTATCTAGCCAAAGTCGTCAAAAAAAGCCAAGAAAAATGCACCAAGTTTGAGTGGTCGCCTGAGAGGGGCTGTCAATAAAGACACCCATAGAGGGTACATCCTTTTTATTTTCTTTTTCGGTAATTGATTTGATTAATAGCCGGTCTATTGTATGGGTTTATCCTTTCACCAGGAGCATCCTCATGCTACCAAACAAAAGAATGTATAGGCCTTTTTGTTTAGAAGCATAGAATAGTTGATACTTCCATCAAAAGTAGGAATGCATGTATATATGTATTTATGTATAAATGAAGCAGTGCTAGTAAGTAGTAACAAATAGCGATTCATTGTCCTAATATCCTTTTTCCTTGTATAATTTTCTGTTTTGGACCAAGGGGCAATTTCTGTTCTCTATTCTTGTTCAATGTGATTTAAGGACAGGAACTGCTGCACGTTGCTACATTCTAAGTGCAACATGGCTTTGTTTTTTTGCTT
This sequence comes from Notholithocarpus densiflorus, assembly GCA_030021035.2. NCBI lineage: Eukaryota > Viridiplantae > Streptophyta > Magnoliopsida > Fagales > Fagaceae > Notholithocarpus > Notholithocarpus densiflorus. The sequence goes on from JARYZH020000050.1 coordinate 2,279,369, forward strand.
CTGTCGTTGCCTTGGCACGATCGATTCCCTAATTGATGGCCTAGAGAATATTTCGTTTTCAAGTATCTTGATACCTTAATCAGTAATAATTCTCACTGAAAGATGATAATTACCATTCACAAGAGTCCAAAGTTCCTATGCGGTAAATGGTTATCCTCAATCTATAGATGGGAAGAGGGATTTAAATTCTAGAAGTTTCTGTTGAAAACATTAAGAGGTGTTAACTAGTTGAGCTGCAAATTCTTGACAACATAATATACCCCTTGAACTTGCTTTTTATGATAAACATTTTAAAAAATAATAAACTGAATCATTTGTGTTGTTTGGTTTGTATGGAAAAATTATTGAACTTTTTATTATTTTAAGTAATTATATGAATAAAACTTTCATTCATCAAAACAAATTGGAATATTTTTACTTTTTGGCCATTTAGGAGTCAAATGAGTAAACAATTTTCAAATTCAAAATTTACACAACCTCTTTGTCTTGTACGAGTACTAAGAAAATATTTAGGTTTTTCAGGCTAGAATTGGGTTTCAATGTTTTATATTACAAATGTATATTTAGAGGATGTTGCCCAAAATCTATAGGCTAATGTAGTAAACGAGATCCATTATGACGACTATAGCCTAGGCCTCGGAGAGTATTGCATATGCTAGAGTTTACAACATTATGTACTGTAATTAATTGCAATATATTTTTTAAATGTTTTATATTAAAAATATATATTTAGAGGATCCCCAAAAGCTATAGGCTTGTAAATTTTTTTGTTTTTTTTTTGAAGTCTATTTAGACTAACTGAATTCTTAGGGAGACGAAATTCAAATATTTATATGTATATTTATTATAAAAATAAAATTTGGGGAGAGAGGAGGGAGAGGGCCATTAGAGATTTGCTACATACACAGCTGCTTTTATAACAAATTTCACAACTATTTAATTAGCTAATTATCATAACAAATTTCACAATTGTGCATTGTTGGTTTAATAATAATGCGAAACCAAATGCAGACTATTGCAAGTAATAATATATCGGTGAGTCCAAGATCGATCCATAAGGATTGATTGACACTAATGTAAGAAATTTTATTATTAAACCCAAAAAAAAAAAAAAGTTGTTAATTTGTTTTCCACCCAAAGATGGAATACGACCCTATTGAAATGTTTGATTCAAAATAGCAAAATAAGTTTGTGAAAAAGTAATGGAGAAAAACACTAGGAATTCAATGATCCACTTAATATTTTATTATATGAACTTGGATTGTTTTTAACTCAATTAGGGTGGAGAGCTAACTTGCTTAATCCAAAGATAAAACAATAAAATTCTCAAACAAGGTGTAGATCTAGTAGATTGAATGTGAGTGATTGAGTAAGTAATTATATTGGCTTGCTACAAAAGAGACCAAACATTTAATATATTCTCAAATCTTAACGAATCATGGAGTTCAAGCATTCGATATATCTAAAAAAATCATATTAAATCTTAAGAACTTGTCAACATGCAATCTTTTTAAATATTAAAATCAATTTCAAAGTTTAATCATCAATCCATAAAAAAACATAAATAATCTCAAGAACACTTACATGATAAAATATTAGGCTTCACTCGTATCCTAACTAGTTAACCACTCATAGTTATGCAAAATAAATCCATAAAAAAAATGCTAAACATCTAAAAGAACTAAAAGAATAAAGATGAAAAATATTAGTGTTTCTTTTGCCTCTATAACCTCAATCTCCTCCAAAGAAAAAGGGAAAATCCTTTTATTTTTTGAGTTTTTTCCACTGTCAGCTTTCAGATCACTTTTGACCTCTAAAACGTTTTATTCCGAATTTGTAGTAAACTACAAAGTTGTAGATCTTTGAGACTTTGTTCCAATGCTGCCAAGAAATAGCTCAATCGGACATATGTGCAAAAAAATTATGGCAAAAATACCAAGACTGGCTCAAATCTTTCGGTCTAGGAATCTTTCTAAACTTGGCTTTGATTTCTTTTGTTCTTCTCTTGCCTTAGAACTCCCACATTATTTTGATTTGCTGGACTCCCAAGATTACTCTGCTCTATGCTAGTGGCCACGTCTTGGAGCACAAATTGAGTGGACTAGTTTATTTCTTTCCATTTCATCTGATGTCCCTGTACGACTTGAAAGCATGGACCCAATCTGTCCCAGCTTTGGGCTTGGTCTTGGAATGGGCTTGGGGTATGATAAAACAATAATAGTAATAAGCCATATTATGTGCGTGAGAATTCACATCTAAAATACCCAACCTAATCTAACACCATAATTATTATTGATTTTCATATGAGTCCGCTACTAACACTATTTTATTATTTACTATTAAGAACTTGCCAGGGTCAAGAGCCGGGGTTTAAGTCTCCAGGAGGGAACTTCACACATATATACACTTAAATTAGGCTAGAGTAGAATTCTATCTTGTATCAAAAAAAGAACTTGCCACCTTACTTAATTATAAAATGAAAAATATATTTACACTAGTTTACATCCACTATTTTTCACACATATTTACAATTGTCGCAAAAATATTTACATTTAAAAAATATTGACATTTTAACATATAAAAATATATGTAAAATAAGTGATGTGAGAGAATTAAACCCAGTGTAAATTTGTTATGCATTATGTGGTGACCAGACTTATTAGGGGGCATTAAGGCCAAAATCAGCTCCCTTAGCCTCAACGTGGATCCATCTCAAACTATCAATCTCTTTCTAGAAATGGATGTGCAAATAATTACTAGATCATAATGAAATAACACATCACTATGCAAGCTATCTCCACTTTTGGAAAATAAAATTTTCTAGAGAGAACTGTCTAATACGATAACTAAATTTCATAAATATTCTACAAAAATGAAGTTTATTTAGTCTACAATACATACTAATTAAATGGCACCCAAAAAGGAATTGTTTTACTGAAAAACTTCCCCACCATCCCAAATCTTTATTAGTGTGCGTTTGCGTAGCGGCAGGGTCCCATGGCACTATTCATGACCCAACCAAACTAGCAAAATGTAAATTTTTAGGTAAATTTGGGTTCCACGGCACTATTTACAAATTTAAAAATTATTTTGCTACAGTGTTTTCAGTAATAAGTTTTCAGTTTTCAGCAAATAAGCGGTATCTAAATAGACCAGTGTCCTCTTAGTTGAATTTTCAAGTACTTTAACCAATAAATAAAAAATATGAAAAACCCTGTACCCTACTTTCAAATCTTGCTAGACAATGAAAGAGGTTTCCTGGAAATTGAAGGCTAATTAAAGATTGAAACTTTAAATCCAATCAAAGGGAGCTCACTAAATTTGGTTGATTAATGTTAGTTTGCTAAAATTTGGAGGCACTGTCATTTTTATAAAAATGTTAGTAATGTTGATGTGTAAATAGTATAGTTTTTTTATGAAATATAATATGGTTTTTTTTTTTTCTCGAGAAGATAATGTCAGACTTTAATACATAATAACCAACCATATTTATGGTTAGTTATTGTGTGTTAACTAACCATAAATATTTAATGTCAGACTTTAATACCTAATAACCAACCATATTTATGGTTAGTTATTATGTATTAAAGTCTGACATTATCACCATCAAAAAAAAAAAAAAAAAGTCTGACATTATCTTCTTAAAAAAAAATTCTGACATTAGATATTATAATAATAATGTTATAAACAAACTATTTTATAACAATTTTAAAAGCGTTGATGTGGCTTTAGCATCTTTTAAATAATTATTGGTAAATAAAAATGTGATACTAGTGGTAAACTTAAATTAGAATTAGTAAAAAATTTCCACATCAATATTTTGTAAAATAGTTTATAGGTATAGCATTACTCATAATAATATAAGTGGGTGGTTAAAATCAAGGGAGTCAGCATTGTACAAGCAACTATTTTGATTTGGTTAGAAAAATGAAATGATTTAATATCAAATAAAACTAATGTACCATTTTGAAATTGACGCTAATATATATAATAAATTTATATCTCACATATCTAATATAATAATAATAATAGAGTCTAAATTTGGTAAGGATGAGGTGTAAAACCCATATTTTACACCATTCAATAAGAGATTAACACATCAACAATTTTTTTAAAATTCAATACATCCTACCACACCTAATAACATCTCAATAAACTCATAGCTTAGTTGGATTTATATATGGGTGGATATTAGAATTGATTGAGTGTTATTGTACTTATTTTTAAATATGTGATAAAATAATGTGGCATGTTGAAATTCAAAGAGTAAAATATGAGTTTTACACTTAGCCCTTATAGAATTTACTCTCATAATAATAACAATAATATGTATACAATTTAAAACAAAAAAACAAAAAACAAAATACCATACTATTGCACTAATGTACAATTTAAAAATAATTGAAAACTACACAATCAAAAAACTACATTATATTATTATACTAATGTACAATTTAAACAAATTAAAAACTACAATATCGTTTCAATCAATGAAAAAGCTACACTATTATACTAAAATAATATACTAATTTTCTATCGTACTAATATTGAAAGTATAGCTAGAAAAAAATATATAAAAGTACAATACAGGCAACTTGACCATGTGGATGAGTGAAAACTGAACATAAACATTTGCCTTTATCACTTCCCATCTCACAGATTCCAAAATTTGCATAGAAATTCACAGCGGATAAAAGTATTAAAGGAAATGAAGGAGAAAAGCAAATGGCGAAAAAAAAAAGAGACATCAGACACGGGTGGGAAGCACAAAACTGAGAAGCAGCAGCAGCTTGGTTAATCTACAACGACAACAACTGGTAACTTTTTCAAAGATTTACAAAACCTTCCAAAGTCATTCTTATTAATATTATTCTTCTAGGTCCATCTTTGTCATAGATCTAGAAAATAATCCTCTCATTTCTCAAAAATTTTCAACTAAATCGAGACTTTTGTTTTGATCCATTTACTAGCCAAAATCCAGTATTCACTCCGGTACGGCCAGAATGATCCTGGTATAACTAGTATTTAAACCAAATCGAAATTGTAGCATTTTTGTACTGGCTTAGGTTAAGTATGATACAAAATTGAATTCATTTGTTTATATAATACAATTAATTGGTACGTTGACATGTATTCTTAGTTGGTATTCTTAAATGTTATATCGTTCAATATACTTTTTTCTTAAAGTACTATTTATTTTTGACAAAAACCTTACTACAGTTGTATATAGTTTACCCCAAAAAACTATGATATATACCTTGTGATTGGCGTTCATAGCATTGTGCTAAACACTTAAAAGGGTACCTATCAAAAAAAAAAAAAGGAAAAAAGAAAAACACTACACTTAAGGAGAAAATGGCTGTTCTTCAACCATTGTTACAACAATCATGGCAAGAGCTACACAAAATGACCTTCACTCTTCTCCTCCCTCTTCTTTTCCTTTTCTCTTTTCTATATGTTTTCAAATGCATTAGAAACAGTGAGAAACCCAATTTACCTCCATCGCCACCAAAGCTTCCTATCATTGGAAACCTTCACCAACTTGGATCACTCCCACACCGTTCTCTTCATGCCCTCTCTAAGAAGTATGGCCCTCTAATGTTCTTATATTTCGGCCATGCACCAAGCCTTGTGGTGTCATCTGCAGATATGGCAAGAGAAATGATGACAACACATGACAAAGTTTTCTCAAACCGGCCAAAAACCATAGCTACCAATTTCTTACTCTATGGATGCATAGACTTGGCATTCTCACCCTATGGTGAATATTGGAGGAAAGTAAGGAAAGTGTGTGTCCATGATCTTTTGAGCATCAAAAGAGTGCAATCTCTCCATTATGTAAGGGAAGAAGAAGTTGCTATATTGATGAATAATGTACGTGACTCGTGCCTCAAAGGGGTTTCTATTAATCTAAGTGAGTTATTGATTGAAACCTCTAACAACATTGTTACTAGAGTTATTTTTGGAAAAAAGTTTGAAGAACAGGATGGTATGGGCAAGCCTTCAGAACTACCAAGAAAGGTAATGGTGCTAATTGCATCATTTTTTTGGGGGGATTTTTTCCCTTCTCTGGGTTGGATTGATATTCTTACGGGACTTTTACCAAGTCTAAAATCCACTGGTAGAGAAATAGATGCTTATCTTGATGAGGTGCTTGAAGAACACTACAAGACAGCGAAATGTGATGATGATGAACATCTTAATAAGAAAGATTTTGTGGATATTTTCCTCCAACTTCAAAAGGATGGCATGCTTGGCTTTGAGCTTCGTCATGAGAACCTCAAAGCAATCCTATTGGTATATTTCTCTCTCTCCCTTAAACACACCTCTAGGATCTTAAATTATTTTATTTCTTGAAATTGATAAAGTATACAGTGCTGTGTCATTTAAAATTTCAAATGATGTAGCACTCGATGTATCATTAACGGGTAATTTTTTTCTAAACCATAAAATGAATTTATATTAGATAGAGATAATATCCTACCTTTGGAAACATACCTAAAGTTTCTTTTTTTCATAATTTCAGAACATGCTTATAGGAGGCGGCAATTCAACTTCAACAACTTTGGAATGGGTAATGGCAGAGCTCATTAAAAATCCAAGTATTATGAAAAGGGCACAAGAAGAGGTAAGAAGAGTGGTGGGCAATAAGTCGCAGATAGATGTGGATGATATTAGTCAAATGGATTACATGAAATGTATCATCAAAGAAAGTCTAAGACTACATACACCACTTCCTCTTTCTGCACCTCGAGAAACATCAGAAAGTGTAAAATTTGGAGGTTATGATATTCCAGCAAAAACAAGAGTATTTGTCAATGTATGGGCAATCCAAAGGGACCCTAAACTATGGGATAGGCCAGAAGAATTTATCCCAGAGAGATTCATAGACAACCCAAATGACTTGAAAGGTCAAAATTTCGAATTCATTCCATTTGGAGGTGGAAGAAAAGGGTGCCCAGGAATGGCATTTGCTGTTGCTGCAGTGGAATATTTGCTTGCCAACCTTTTGTGCTGGTTTGATTGGAGGTTGCCTACTATTAATGCACAAGGAGAAGAGTTGGACATGACTGAAGTTAATGCACTGACAGCGTTTAGGAAAAATCGTCTCCATATTGTGCCAATATTGCACTCTTCTTAATCTATCCAATTTAATAGGATTGTGCAGTTGGTGCTTGTGTTCTATGTAATTTTTCTTCATTGTCTTGTTTTGTTTTAAAATTTGTTGTCTCTTACTTTCGTATTGAAATTAATGTAAAGGGACTTCAGTCGTAATAATAATTTTAGATGCGGAAGTATATTTTAATAAAAAAAATAAATGGTAAATTACGTATTTAGTTTCTAACCTTTACGTCAGGTAAAAATTTGGTCCATGACTTTTTAAATGTGTCAATTTAATCTTTAACCTTTTGGCATTGTGTTAATCCTTAACCTTTTGGTATCGTATTAAAATAATCTCTGCTATTAAGTGATGGATGAAAAATGCTGATATGGCTAATTGCTAAAATAAATAATTACTTTAATGCAACACAAACAGTCATGTCAACATAACCGGGTAATTATTGGGTACTCCCGGAGTACCATAAATTCGTACTTCCTCCTCTCACATAACTGTGGGTCCTACTAATTAAATTTATGGTGGGACCCACAATTCATGTGAGAGGGGGGAATACGCATTTATGGTACTCCCAAAGTATTCATTAATTTTCCCAACATAACCTTAATAAATATATAATCTATAAATACTATATAACCGAAACTTTTGACTTTTTATTGACCTTTCAGAATGCCACGTCAGCTTTGTTGGCTTCTTACACACCAGCCACAGGCCCACAACCAAGGAAGTTGATACCGTACATGACAAAATTTTCCGAAAGTGAAAAAGATAAAAAAAAAAAAAAGAATTTAGTGGCAAAACTCACATCGTTCCCGTTGTTATCATGTTTTTCCTGTTGTCATCTCATGTCGCCGATCATCTCCCTATCCTACTCAAGTTTTCTCAGTCTGCCCTACCTTTCTATTTCGTCTCCTTCTTTTGAGAAAGTATACTATGTTTTAGTAATACCAACTCAGCATCTCCTTTGGCGTTTCCTAACCAATAAATGATCAACACCTGTCCCAAAAACCCACATCAGCCTGTTGCAGTGAACCAAATCAAAAAGACAATTTTATCCCTAAAAAATTTCAAACCGCGCCACTTTCTCCCTCACTTACTAAACTTGAAATTCCAAAACCCATTTGTTTCTCTCAATCTCTCAGGTGCTCCCTCTCCCTCTCCCTCTCCCTCTCCCTCTCCTTTTTCTCTCTCTCAAGTGCTCCTTCTCCTTTCTTTCTCTTAACTCCGAATTTTTCTGCCAAACATAGCCATTGCCGAGCATCCAATGAGATTGGAAGTTCTTTCTCTCAACCAGGATTTTTCTGCCAAACACAGCCACTGCCAAGCATCACAGGTCCTACGAGACTGGAAGTTGAATCCTCTGAAAACCCCAAATTGAGCATTGCAGGTCCATCGTTGATTTCGTTAATCCGCCGCAAAGGGGTAATATTTCTTTTCATTTGCTTCCCTTCATACCTATTCACATCTTCTTTTTCATTTTAGTTTTATTTGTTTGCAACTATGGAATGGTTTTTTTCACTCATCAGTTATCACACAAAAGAGAAAGGCAGAGGCACCTAAAAAAGAAAGGCAGAGGCACATTTGAGTGTGGAAAGGAGATATTTTTTTAGTTTCTTTTTATTAATTTGTTTGCAAATAAAGATTTTTTTTTTTTTACTTATCACCAAAATAAAATTTAAAAAAAAGAAAAAGAAAAGCAAAGACACATTTGAGTGTGAAAATGAGATAAATGGGAATATGAACCTGAAACATGCTATATATGTGATAGCCTAAATAGGAAGTTTATTTTTTATATATATCCCAGCTTTTGTGAAACAAAGAGTTGAAGAAACAAGGTATTGAAACTGATCCGTATCTCTTTCAGTTTGGCACTGGTGTAGGGATGTGATGCTTTTGTTCTATTGGGTTTACTAAAAGAATTTATTCCAATAAATAGTCTCTTTCTAAGAGCCTCCGCTGAGGTATTTAATCTATCTTTTCCTTTTTCTTTTCTTAGTTTAAGTCTATAGTTGTGTTATTATGGAAAATTATGAGTTCTGTCTATTCAATTTGTTCATTCAACATTCTTTTTCATGATTAGGCTAGACTAGTAATGGATTTTTCAGAAAATGCTCTTAATACAACTTGTGACAATGATAAAAGTGAAAACCATGAGAATGTAATTTTGGGTGAATACTTTAAAATTAAATTTGGAATGCAAGTGAGTTCTGAAGAAGAAGCATATAATCTCTATAATGAGTGTGCTTTAAACAAGGGGTTTAGCATTCGAAAAGGGGTTACACAAAAGACTGATGGTATTCTTAGGCAACAAGAATTTTTGTGTTCATAACAGGGTCATAAAGAGTTTGAAGACCCTTGTGATTATAAAAAGTATAATAAATTAGATACAAGAACAGGTTGTCAAGCTAGGATTCGTTTTGATGTTAAAAATGGTATTTGGAGTGTTTCACACTTCAATTATGAACACAATCATGAATTTGCAAGTCCAGAAGAGAGGTGTAATTTGAGATCGAGAAGGAAGGTGCTATGTACTCATGGGACTATAATTGAGATAATGGTTAGCTCAGGCATAAAAGCAACTAAGTCTTACTCATTTTTATCAAAGGAGCTTGGTGGTGCAAATAATGTTGGGTTCCTTAGGAGAGATTGCCATAACTTCTTGCACACTAAAAGAAAACAATTGATTGAAGTTGGGGATGGGCAAAGTGTTATTAATCATTTTTAAAATAGACAAAGTGAAGATTCAATGTTTTTTTATTCAGTGCAAGTAGACCAAGAAAATAGAATGGCAAATTTCTTTTGGAAAGATGGTAAATCAAAATTAGATTATGACTGTTTTGGAGATGTTGTTGTTTTTGACACCACTTATTGAACCAATAAGTATAACTTAATATGTGCACCATTTGTGGGAATCAACCATCATTGGAACAATGTTTTATTTGGCTGTGCCTTTCTAACAGATGAAACCACTGATTCATTTATTTGGTTGTTTGAGACTTTTTTGACAGCAATGGGAGGTCGACAACCAAAATTTGTTTTTACAGATCAAGACTAAGCAATGGCAAATGCTATTAAGGTGCTTTTTCTCTAAGTCTCGTCATAGACTTTGTACATGGCATATTAGTAAAAATGCCCAACAAAACCTCCCAGGACTCTATGGTAATCCAGATTTCCATCAAAGATTTAATAAGTGCTTAAATGGATGTTTAACTGAAATTGAGTTTGAGTCAACTTGGAATGGTATGATTGAGAAGCATAATTTAAAGGATCATGCATGGCTTAAAAGGTTATACCAAATCCAAGAAAAGTAGTGTCCAGCCTTCAATGTAAATTTCTTTTTTGCAAAGATGAAGTCTACCCAACGAAGTGAGAGTACAAATAGTGTATTTCATCAAATCATGAAAACATCCATGACACTTATCCAAGTTGTTGAATTTTATGAGGAAAAAGTAGTAGAAATGTGCCAAAATGAAATAAATGAAAATTTTCGTTGTAAGAATGGTGTACCTTCAAAAGTAATAAGGTATGGAGGTATCTTAAGTCATGCTGCTAAAGTTTATACTATTACTTTGTTTAAAATGTTTGAAGAAGAGTTCAATTCAGGTAGGGGATTGAGTTGTGTTGAAACTAACCATCATGAGAATAACTTCACATATTCACTACATAATGAGATGAGTAGTAGGGTATATATTGTGCATTTTAACCGGTCTGAATTGACCATTTGCTGTGATTGCAAGTTATTTGAGACATTGGGCTTGTTATGTTGCCATGCTTTAAGGGTGTTTCTTGTTAACAATGTGAACAAGATACCCGATACATAAATATCAAGTAGATGGACAAAAGATGCAAAAAAGAGATTGTGTTGTTATGATGATTTTTCTCAACCAAAAGAGAAATCAAGTCGTACATTGCGTATGAGCATGCTAACTCATTTGGGATATAATATGTTAATTTGATAAGGCTTCATTGACCGATAATGGGACAAAATTTATGATGGATAATCTAAGAGAGATATCACGTGAGTTTGAAAAGTATATGATGGCTACAAATGGGGTGGGAGATGTTGATAAAGAATGTCCTCAAGATCTTGCACATGATGAGGTGCAACCAAACTTAGATGGGGAGAAACCAATCCTTGATCCACCACATGTGAGAAAGAAAGGGAAAACCAATGCTAGAATAAAATTTCAATAGGAGAAAAAGAAAAGAAAAAAGGTCAAAGATGCATCAACTTCACAAGCTCCACAATCTACTTCTATGCTTTAAGAAATTCAAGTGAAAAAGATGAGAAGAAGCGTAAAAGATGCAACTAGTTCCCAAGCTCTACAAGCTAGTTCTATGACACACGGTATGTTCAAAACTACTAATTTAGTCATTTTTTCTCTTTGCTTTGCTTGTCAAGTTTAACCATTTGCTATTTTTTTCTTTTTCTTAGGAGATGTTCAAGTATCATTCATTCCCCCGGAGATGTTTATTTCTTATCTCATGTTTAGCTCTATAAGAATGCATCAACAAATTCAAGTGGAAAAGATGAGAAGTGGAAAATATGCAACTAGTTCACAAGCTCCACAAGCTAGTTCTATGATACATAGTATGTTCAAAACTACTATTTTAACCATTTTGTTCTTAGCTTTGCTTGTTAAGTTTAACCATTTGTTACTATATCCTTTTTTTCTTAGGAGATGTTCAATCATCGTTCATTCCCCCGGAGATGTCTATTGTTTATCCCATGTTTAGCTCTACAAGAATGAATCAATAAATTCAAGTGGAAAAGATGAGAAGAAGTGGAAAAATGCAACTAGTTCACAAGCTCCACAACTTAGTTCTATGATAGATGGTATATCCAAAACTGCTATTTTAATCATTTTTTTTTTCTTAGCTTTGCTTGTTAAGTTTAATTTAGTATTAGTGATGGCATATTTTTAACCGTCACAAATAACACACTTCTTGCGAGAGATTTTTAATTGTCCCTCATAAATAATATGGAGGGAAGATTTCCCTCCAAAATATTAGCATTTGTGATGGCTACAATACATAATTGCAACGGCGTTTCTTGTTGGTCTCAAATATTTCACATTTTACCAAGTATTTGCGAGGGTTTTATTTTGCCATCAAAAGTAGGATTTTTTGCGAGGGCTTTTTGGGTCCGTAAAAAATTCTTCATCACTAAAAGGCATCAATCTAGACAATTGATTGATGATATGGCTATTAATCTTTGATCACCTTGAAATTTTGTAAGCATGAAAAATATATGAAGATAATGTAATATAACGGTAGATTTGTCAAAATTCACATCAAATTAAGAAATATAGGGTTGGGTTCGAGTTACACTTGACGTAACTCTAAAAAATGTTACACCACCCAATAACTTATTATTGAATTCTTTGAAAAATCCAACCGTTGGATTACATGTTCTATATGTTCTTAACATGCATGCCAATTTTCATGCCAATGGAATGTAATTTACCGTTTGATTTATAAACTCATCTTTTATGCATTATTTTAAACTACAAAAACTTGAATTTAAACAATTGATTGATGACATGGCAATTAATATTTGATCACCTTGAAATTTTATAACCATGAAAAATATATGAAGATAATGTAATCTAACAGTAGATTTGTCAAAATTCACATCGAATTAAGAAATATAGAGTTGGGTTCAAGTTACACGTGATATAACTCTAAAAAATGTTACACCACCCAAAACTTATAATTGAATTCATATTTTGAAAATCCAACCGTTGGATTACATGTTCTATATGTTCTTAACATGCATGCCAATTTTCATGCCAATCGGATGTAATTTACCATTTTATCTATAAACTCATATTTTATGCATTATTTTAAACTACTAAAACTTGAATCTAGACAATTGATTGATGACATGGCTATTAATTTTTGATCACCTTGAAATTTTGTAAGCATGAAAAATATATGAAGATAATTTAATATAATGGTAGATTTGTCAAAATTCACATCGAATTAAGAAATATAGGGTTGGGTTCGAGTTACACATGACGTAACTCTAAAAAATGTTACACCACTCAATAACTTATTATTGAATTCATATTTTAAAAATCTAACCGTTGGATTACATGCTCTATATGTTCTTAACATGCATGCCAATTTTCATGCCAATCGGATGTAATTTACTGTTTGATCTATAAACTCATCTTTTATGCATTATTTTAAACTATAAAAGCTTGAATTTAAACAATTGATTGATGACATGACAATTAATATTTGATCACCTTGAAATTTTATAAGCATGAAAAATATATGAAGATAATGTAATCTAACAGTAGATTTGTCAAAATTCACATCGAGTTAAGAAATATAGAGTTGGGTTCAAGTTACACGTGATGTAACTCTAAAAAATGTTACATCACCCAATAACTTATTATTGAATTTATATTTTGAAAATCCAACCATCGGATTATATGTTCTATATGGTCTTAATATGCATGCCAATTTTCATGCCAATCGGATGTAATTTACTATTTGATCTTAAACTCATCTTTTATGCATTATTTTAATGAGAAGAAATTTTTATTCACTTTTGAGAGAGAGAGAGAGAGTACAAAAGGCTGAAATTCTTGAATTTTAGGCTACCATTTTGAAGTTGAAAGTGCTATCATTTTTTTATGGGTACAATTGTTTAGAAAATAAGGACAGACCTTTCTTATATAGGATGTATATAAAATGTTTTTTTTTTTTAAGACTGTAAACAAAAGGTTCATCTAAAGAATTCAAAGTGCTATATGTTTATACGTTTCTTTTTATTTTTCTTTGAATTTTAGAATTACTTTTATCTCCAAAAAAAAATTAATATTTTAATGATTTTTTGCAAAAGTCAATCGTGGCCCTCGCAAATAATTTAGTATTAGTAAGGGCATATTTTTAACCCACACAAAAATAAACTTTTTGCAAGGGATTTTTATTGTCCCTCGGAAATAATTTGGTGGGAACATTTCCCTCCAAAATTTTTGACATTTTAATGATTATTTGTGAAGGTCGATCCTAGCCCTCGCAAATAATTTAGTATTAGTGACAACTTTTTTTTAACCGTCACAAATAATACACTTTTTGTGAGAGATTTTTAATTGTCCCTCGCAAATATTATGGAGGGAAAATTTCCCTCCAAAATATTAGTATTTGTGACGATTATAACACATAATTGTGACAGCTTTTCTTGTTGATCACAAATATTTCACATTTTACCAAGTATTTGCGAGGGCTTTATTTTGCCATCGCAAATAAGATTTTTTGAGAGGGCTTTTTGGATCTGTCAAAAATTCTAGGTCACTAATAGGCATTTTTTTTTGTAGTGTAATATAAACAACTCATTAAAATAATAAAAAAAAAGAGAGAATTTAAATTTTTTTAATTGAAGGAAGAGATATAATTTTATTTTTAGTTTTAGCTTCTCCAATAACACGTGATTTTTTTATTCTTTCATGGTAAAATTGTTTTTTTTTTTTTTTTTTTTTTTGTGGCTAAAATACAATCACTACTGTGAATGTTTTTATTATTTTTATTAAGTTTTTGGATTAGCTAGGTTGATTGGGAAGTGGGAACCTAAAGTTTTGGAAGGAGGGCCCAATTAAAAAATTAAAATATATAATAACTATATATATATATATATATATATAATGGACCCAAGGGGCCGGGTCCCCTTGGACCCCACCTGGATCCGTCCCTGAGTATAATACACTGAGTACACTAAATAATTGTACTTAATTAAATACTTCAACGCACCATGACGTTGAATCAATGATATTTTATAATTTATCATGTTTCCTCTCGTAAGTCGAAAGGAACAAAAGCTCTGCCCTCTACCCCTTGCTCGATCTTTGAAGTCTTACACTATGTTTGGTTGGGGTGAAAATAGGGAGGATGGAAAACAGAAGGAGGAAAATAGGGTGGAAAACAGTGTTTTCCACTGTTTGGAAAAAGAAGGAAAATGGGGAGGAAGGAAAACCCAAGAGAAAGTTTTCTCTCCCTGGCCCACAATTTTCATCCTCCTAAATCGGGAGGAAAAGGCTGGAGAGAAAAGTGCTCTCACAGCACTTTTACACAAATACCCCGTTCTGGAATCAAGTAAAAAAAAAAAAAAAATTAGAGAGAGAGCGTTGGAGAAAAAAGAGAGAGAATGAGAGCTGCGCCTGCTAGTGCTGGAACGTTCTTGAATGAGGAAGAAAAAGAAAATAAAAGAAGGGGGATAGAGATAAGGACAACGTGTGTGGAGGAGAAAAAGAAGAAAAAAGAAAAGAAAAGAAAAACGTATGGATGAAATGAAGGCTGAGAAAGGAGAAATAATATAATGAATAAAAAATCCTAATTGAGAAATGTTACCACAATATTTTCACAATAAATTTTAAGTAACAGATTGTTATTAGTTAATATTGGTGAGTAAAAAAATAATTTCAGTGGTGGGTTCAAATTAGAACTAGTAACAACTTTTCACATAAATTTTGTTGTGAAAGTACTGCGAAAAATGTTGTGCACGTAACACTTCTCATTGAAAAATATAATTGTTGGTAAATTTTATATTATTTAATGAGTACAAATAAATCTATTTCTTACCTATTATGTAAGAAGGGTATAATAGTCAATTTATATAAACTACATTTTCTATCCTCCCACTTTTCTTTTCAACCAAACAAAAGAGTTTTTCACCCTCCCACTTTTCCATCCCTTCAACCAAACACACACGAGAGAAAACTAAATATTTTCTATCCTCCCACTTTTCCATCCTCTCACTAATTTTCCATCCTCTCACTTTTCCACTCCTCCGACCAAACAGACCCTTAAGGAAGAGAAGATAAGCGTTTCCTTTCTGTTATTGATGTTGTTTCTTTTTCTTAATTCAAAGTTTACTCAAGGAAAAAGAAAAGAGGTTTATAGTTTTCCTTGTTGCATATCAATTTTCCTATAATAATTTAATTTAGTTTTCTATAATCTATATATCTTTGGCCTGAAAGGTGGTGGAAAGACATTATTGCATGTATCTGACAGCAAAGATGGTTCAATGAAGACGATTCCGATAGAAGAACGCAGCTCTGAAGGTCTGAACATTAATAGTAAGAGAAGAGTTTCCTTCCGGAGCTTACGAGAATCTCTATCATCACCACCCTCACCCACCTACGCTCATCAAATATAAACATACGACTATGAACCTCCACAATGATTCCATGTTATCTAGTCATACCTGGTGTAATTTTTTAGAAATGTAATACTGTGCATTTATTTCTTATTAAAAGTGTATTTAGGTAAATCTATGGCTGTTGGTTTTTTAAAAAAAAAAATATATATATATTTATACCTTATACATTTACAAAATTTCAAGATGATTAGGCAACAATAGTAATTTTATTTACAAAATATATAATTTTTTTTTTTTTTGCATTTTAAAATTATACATATAACATGAGTTTGTGAATAAAAAAATAAATAATATCTCATCAATACAACATTTGGCATGCGTGTTAAAAAGAACGGAAACATAAAATTTAGTGATGAGAATTTTTAAAATATAAATCCATTAGGTGAAATTAAGAACCCTGATGTTAATTTTACAGCAGAGTTAAACAATTTTAACAAATTAACCAATTAGTTAATTTAGATTCATCATAGATTAATTACCACATATTAACAAACACCATATATATCATAAAGCAATAAAGCAATAAAATCAAGACATGCAATATGGGGACAAAGTGGAAAATCGATGAAACAACACCCCAATAAAAAAACCACTATGAAAGAAACCTTCCCCAATAAGCAATCCATAGAATCAAGAGAAGTTTTTACAACCTAGAATAAAACCTCTACCTAGACTCTAGAATTCCAGTAGATTAAATTACTATAGAAACCTTCTACATCTTCAAAAGCTCTAAAATCTTCAATTATTTGGATGCTTTATAGATGACTCACCCGCACTTCATGATTGGAACCTCCAATCAACTCCAAGAACCTCTACAGGATTTGAATTACCTTAGTGACACACTAAGTTCTGTGGTTTCCAACTTTGATCACACCAACTGATAAAGATCAGAGGATCACAAAAAGGAGGCTACAATATTTCTCTGTTTGAGACTTTGTTTTTGCCTCTCTACCCATGTGGAAGTGGTTCATAGTAGTCCTTGTATAGAAGACTTCAAAAAGGATTAAAAACAATCAAATGGCTTCAATAAAAACAAGTCAACAAAAATGAATTTACAGTTTTTTATTGATCTTCGATAGATCGAAGGTCAGTTGAAGATCAATTGAAAGACAGTCAAACTTACAGATTCTTCTCTCTTTTGAGTTGTTTCTTGAACAAATGGTCTTTGACCTTAAAGAATGAATTACACTCTTATTTGATAATTATATTGTAATGGAATTTACTAACTCTAAACCTAATTACAATATCTCTTTCCCTTTAGTAATTTTGTGATAAAACCCATATCTATAAAACTCACACTACAACAAAGTTGATTTTTTTCGAGGGTCAAAACGCTTGAAAAAAGTATTATAAGCCCTCAAAAGATATTATTTTGAGGGTTTAACCGATCCTTAATGACCTTTGAAACAAATTCTCTCGAAATGGAAATTTCTATGGCCTTCGTGACCCTTGAAACCGAAACATGACCCTCGAAACAAATGTTTTATCTTTATCAAGGTTTGGCAACCTTTGAAAATTTTAAAAGGGATAAAAGAACAATAACCTTTTTTTGAGGGTCTCCCAGCCCTCAAAATAAGGTTTTTCTCTTTTTAAAAAATAAATAAATGAAAACCCACAGCCATGCACATAGACTTTGAAGAACCACATATTAAAAAATCTATATTATACCAAAACACAAATATCAAAAAAAAATTCAATTAACTTTCCAAGTTACTAAATTCTTCATTCTTGAAGTTTATGTAGACATTTTCATATTAACATAAAGGAACTTAGTATTTTAACTAGATAAAGGAGAAAAAAAAAAGGAAGAAGAAGAAGAAGAGAAATGAATTAGTACAAAAACCATGCATGATCAAAATCTTAATCTTAATATTATTCTATTTCAATGCAAAACAACCTGATGTACTAATGTTTAAAGGGTCTCAAATAAAGGATTCTGCATTCTCGTGGTACTTCTCAAAGAATGATGCATAGCCACCAACTTTCCCTTGCATTAAGAACTGCAAGGAAATAGACAAACCAATTAATCATGCACTTGTTAAATGGTTGAGGTGTTTGATTGAAAAATTGTCATACAATGAAGTCCATATGAAGAAATGAATCTTGATCTCCTCTGAAGTCATTTTCTCAAGTTACTTGTCATTTTCATGTAAACATACAAATATTCAATTATTAGGTTAAAATAAGGTGAAGTTTTATACTCCTTTACTTGATGTAAAACTAATGCTTAGGAAAGTCTTATTTCAGGTAAAAGCATTAAGAGAAAGGAATTCTTTATCATCTTAGCACATATCTAGTAGACACAACTAATTTCAACTCAAATTAGCTAAACCTTTATTCTCATTAATTAGGATCAATTATCTTCTGGATGTAACCGGTTAAAGAGTCAATAATCAATATCACTAATTAACAAAAAAAAAAGGGAGATATCTGAGAACCAGTACCCTGACCAGACTGGATTTTCTTTGTGCATAAAAGGGCCTTTGAGTCACCAACATTGGCAATTAAAATCTTCTCGTCAAGAGTTTAAGCCATCTCATAGTTTACGCAATAGTAAGGCAAAGAGTGTCAATGATCACCTCAAATGCTATTGCTTGTTTGACTTGTCGTAGGTTACTAGCACTTCCTCAAAAAGGTACAGGTATAGAAGATGCTGTTGACAATATAAACGCATTTTGATATATGCAGGACACAAATAACATAGGATGCCTATAATCTTATCCTATTATGGCCATGCCAAAGCAATATAGTATATATATATATATATATATATATATATATATATATATTCACTCAAAGTAAATTACATCTTATATGGATAGAAAATAAAACCATAACGAGATAAAATACGCAAAATAGAATAAAGATGTAGTTTAACAAGGTATAGATATCTCATTGATTAAAGTTTATTTGAGCTGGGATTAAGTACATGGGATTAACCTTGGACATGACACAAACAACTTGCAAAGGTTGAATGATGTAGGGTACTACTTTTATGGGGAAAATGCCGTTGACAAAGATCAATTTAAAATTGAAATACTTGTGAAGACAGAGCAAAAAAAAAAAAAAAAAAAAAATACAGCTGTGAATGCATGTATGCAAGCAAGCTCATGAATTTACTACCGACATCACTAGATGCATACACTATGCAAAAAAAGAAATGAAGAGAATTGATCTCATTGTTTTCTAATGGATGCTATGCAATTTGTAACTTTTCTAATAGTAGCTGGAGTGGATTGTACATGGTACAAAGGTATCCCACTTGCTTACAAATAGCTATACAATTGTTATTATACATAGAAGTTACCTCTGATGGTGATTGTTTATTGCTGCAAAAGCAAACTGGACTACTTATTAAATTGATATCATTGCATGCTCAGGTGACTTCTAACTGTAAAGAATGGCTCTGCTTGTCTTTGTATGCCTAGTTCGAATACTGAAGCGCATATGCTTGGTCGTTGTACTAATCATGTAATTTTCTTTTTAACTTTGCTCTTGTTACGTATTTTTGCTTTGATTTTTGTCTTTATACCGTGTGTAACTAACTTCATAGCATATATGCAGTATGATCTCACTATTTCACAACATAGAACAGAACAATCGTGGCCCTGTATACTCATTGCCCATTTCACAATTAAAATATATGGATTCTCCATCAGTGTCTTTCACAATTTAAATATAAAAAATTGGATGACAGGTATTGTAGAGGATTTTATGATGTTTTCCTTTTGTGTGCACCACAAATGGTTTGCCTCAAAGGCTGCATTGCCAAGCAATCTTTAACATGCCTCCAATTGCCTTAGCTGAAACTCATTCCTATCTGCTGATAGGTAACTCAATAAGCCTTGAAGTACTTTTTTGCTAAACCATGAGAAGTTACAGAACTTCTTTCTATTTTTGTTAATTATGGTTGTAATTAACAAAAAAACCACAATCGCGATCGCAATCGCAGTGGTATAAGTACTTATAGGTAGTGCTTTAAAAAACACAGGAAATTCGTGAAATGTTAAATCGTATAAACAAGTACAGCAAAATCTCCTAGATTTAAACAAAGTTTGGGATCTAATTAAATAATTATTTCAATTTCGTATTTAATTAAAAAAAATTGAGTAGAAGATATAGGTAATCATCCAAAAGCGCGGGAAATTCCTGAAAAATCAAATAGATAAACAAACACAACAAAATCTCCCAAAAATCAAAGAAAATGAAGCTTGAAGGAGCAAATTAAATAATTACTTCAGAATAGAGCACAGATTCAACCTTACAAATCAACAATCAATAGGTACAGAGAATTTTCCAATTTCAAAATCAACAATCAACAATCAACAATGAACATTGTTAGAAATCAACACTAACTCTGTTGTCTCTAGAAACTTCTAGAAATTTCTAGAGTTCCACTCAATTTGCTTCTCTCCGGAATTCTCTAGAAACTTCTAGAAACTCCTAGAACATCTCACACATTCTCTAGAACCTTCTCTTGCATTCCGGGTTTCTCTATGAGATGTCTCTCTTTAGTTCTCTAGAGACTTCTATGTAGAAGTGAAACTCAATCACATGTTTATAGAATAGTCTAGAAGCTTGGTAAATAAAGTATTTCAAAAAGAAGATGCTAGAAGCTTCAAGTTGGTTTCCTAACCAACATACACCTAGTATAAATAGATGTGGTGGTATGTGAAGACTAGAGTGAGACGAGTGAGAAGAGTAAGACTAGTGTGAGACTAGTGAGACTAGTGTGAGACTAGTAAGAGACTAGTGTGAGATTAGTGAGAGACTTGTGAAGAGTGTGAAGTGAAGAAATAAATAAAAACTATTGTGTAGTGTCAATACATAGGTGTCTAGAGAGTTGGTGTGTGTGTCTTGTAAAAGCATTAGTGCTTGTAAAGTGTTGTAATTCAAAGAGTCAAGTTTTAATATAAGCTCTTTGTTCAGTTATTTGTTCAATAATCTAGTGTCAGAGCTTCCGCTAACTCAACAAACATTTCATAAGAGAGAGTAGAACTTGTAATCAAACTAGTGGAATCAGTGGTATTGGAGTCGAGATGAGAGCAGACCACCGATTTTTGAGTTTTCTGAGAAATGTGCGAAAGGAAAATCAAAGAAATGCGGTGAAAATCGACGAGAAGTGGGAGAAAACAAAGAAACGCAAAAATTCAAAGAAGAAATTAGGGTTTGTGATTAGGCAATACCTGTTCTTATCAATGCGATTGAAAGACGAAGAAAACACACCGTGACCGAGAGAGACAAAGTCACGAAGAGAACACCGAGCTTAGATTGAGAGAGACAAAGAGACACAGACGAAGAAATCATGAACTTGAGCTTGAATGCTATGTAATTTCCATGATTGCCGAGCTTAGAAGTGAGAGATCTCAGAGAGAGAGCTTGTGATATATGAGAGACTGAGAGTTTTTTTTTTTTTGGAGGGAAGAGAATGAGAGTTGAGAGAGAGCATTTTTTTTTTTTTTTTAAATTTAAGGAAGGTTGGGTATTACATTTAGTTTTTTAGCTTCAGGCTATCGTACAACATATTCTTTTGTTTTTTTAATATTTTTTTGAATTTTTTTTCAAGGGTTGAAAATTTTTTAGGGTATTTTTATTAGGGGTTGTGAATTTAAGAGGATTTATATTTTAGTGACAAAACTAACCATTTTTTTTATATATTTATTTCAAGGGTTGTGTTAATTATTTTTCAAGGATTGTGTTAATTATTTTGAAGGTCCTTAATAAATCTAGTAATAGTCATATTTTAGTGTTTATTTGGACAAATTTTAGTAACCCTTGAAAAAAAGGGTGGAAACAGGTCATGTTGTTTGTAGTGTCATTTCTTGTAAGCTACATTAGTGTAGCATTTCAATCCACTTTGGTCCACATTGAGGTCACATTACTCTAAAGAAAAAAAAATCAATGAATCAAAATCCCAAAGGAAAAAACCACTACAAGGGAAATCTTCCTCCGACAAACAATCCACTATAATCAAGAGAAGTTTTTACGATCTAGCATAAAACCTTTATCTAGACTCTACAATCTTAGTAAATTAACATACTACGAAAACCTTCTATAATTTCAAAACCTTTAAGCTCTTTGATAATCTAAATGCTTCATGGGTGACTCACTCATGCTTTATGCATGACTGAAACCTCTAAATGACTTTGAAAACCTCTTGAATACTTGATTTACCACAATGAAACACCGGCCTTTGTGGTCTCAGACTTTGATCACACCAACTGATAATATATTTTTCTTTCTGATCACAACTGATCAAGTTTGAAAAAGCTATCATTTGAGCTATCAAATGGGAAGTTAAGAACATGGTTGAAACTGCAGGAATGGACCCAAGGGGCCTTAGGCCCCCCTGGCCCAAATACCCAATTTTTTTTAAATATTATATTTTTCAATTCTGTAGTTGTGCTCCCTTCTTCCAAAACCTTAAGCCCACCTCCTCTCTAATTGGCCTAACTCAACTAGTAACTATCCAACCTAAAAACTTAACAAAAACAATAAAAGCATTCACAATAGTAATTTTATTTTAGCAAAAAAACTATTTCACCATCAAAGAACAAAAAAAAAAACCATGTGTTATTGGAGAAGTTAGAGCTAAATTTTTTGCAACTATAGTAAACTAGTATAAATATCTGTTGACTGTAGCAAATTGTTAAAAATAAAATACAATATTTTTTTAAGATTATCTCTCTTCCTTCAATTAAAAAACTCAAATTCTCTCTCTTCCTTTATTATTTTAATAAGTTGTTTATATTAATTTAAATAAAATGGTAAAAAAATAGAACATTTGATGTTGTGTGTATTATAAGTAAGATGATAAAATAGATAAAATAACTTTTTTAGGTGTTAAAAACTATATTTTTAAGAGCACGTGCATCAATGTTACAATTCCCAATTATAAGAAAATAAAAAATAAAAAAAACCTAATTCCAATGCGTATTAAAGTAAGCCCACACTTTGATTACTTCACTATAGGTCCGTTTGGATACAACTTATTTTTGCTGAAACTGAAAACTGAAAACACTGTAGCAAAATAATTTTTAAATGTGTGAATAGTACCGTGTGACCCATTTTTAATATTTTTTTTTTCTGAATAAAGTGGTTGTGGGGCCCATGAATAGTGCATGAACAGTAACTTTGTCTCCCGCACAGTGCCTTCACGTGGATGAACAGTACCGATTACTGTTCATCAGTGCTGAAAAAAAAAAAAAAAAAAAAAGAAGGCAGCAAAACGCAAACGCCACAGACGCAACGCATATCCAAACTGCACCTATATATGTTCTTTTTGGAAACAATGTTGCAGAATTGTACCCAAAAGTCTTCTCATACAACTTCACATTTAGGGTCCGTTTGGTTGGAAAGGTGAAAAAGTAGGAGGATAGAAAATGGTGGGAGGATAGAAAAGTGGAAGAATAAAAAAAATTTTAATTTCCCTTCTTTTTGTTTGGTTGAGAGTGAAAAAGTGGATAGATGAAAAAAGTGAGTTTGCATAAATTTACTCATATACCCTTATTAAAATATGATGCACAATTAAAACAAAAAAAGTGACAAGCAACCAAAAAAAAAAAAAAACAAAAACAAAAACAAAACAAAGCACCACGCCACAGCTCCAAGAAATCACACACACACAAAAATAAAAATAAAAAATAAAGGCAAATGCCCAATCATGCAAAATGCTATTAAGAAGCAGCAACTTGAAGCCAAAGACTAAAAAAAAAAACAAAAAGAAGCAGCAATGTTAAGCCCATGTGCAAGTTGCACATGAGCATTTTTGCCATTCAACCATCATATTTCCCCTCCCAAGTTTTCTCTCCATTTTGAGGAGAAAATTTTTTGGTGAGCCTGGGGAGAAAACACCTAGACCCCACCATTTATTTTCCTCCCCACCCAACTAAATACACTCCAAAAATGTTTCTCTTCCCATTTTCTCTCCAAAGTTTTCCATTTACCTTATTTCACTTCCAAACAAACAAATGGATATCAACAGATCTTAATATAAATCAGCCAGCTAATATTTATATTTCTCACTTTATTTTATAGTAGTTGTAGGGTTGAAAATATTAGGTATATCTTCATTCTTAATTTTTTATAGTAAACATCATATACTATTTTGTACCAAGATCCAAATTATTTGTCTCCGAACCATAAACAATTCAGATTTCACATGTCATAAGCATTCCAGCCTGGTCATTGACATTTGCTGAAAGCTTCTATGATCTCTAGGCTGAAATTTCGCTAGAGTGTTTTTTTTTTTTTTTTTGGTTAATTCATATGGGTGTTTTTGTCTAGAGTCTCTCACTGCATACTATTTTGATGAGAAAAGAAGAGCTAAACAAGGAATGGATCCACTTACCTTATTGCATCAATGGTGGCAAGAGCTGCATATAAGCACTTTGTTCAACCCCTTCCTATTCTCTTTTCCTTACTCTATTTCCTAAAGCACACTAGAGGTGGTAAACTCAACCTACCTCCATCTCCTCCAAAGCTACCTATAATTGGCAACCTTCACCAGATAGGCGCACTCCTCCACCGATCTGTTCATGCTGTCTCTGAGAAGTATGGCCCTCTAGTGCTCTTACACTTGGGAAATGCCCCATTTCTTGTCGTTTCATCCTCTGAGATAGCTAGAGAGATCATGAAGACCCATGATACAGTTTTAGCAAATAGGCCCCAGATAAGGGCAGCAAGAGTTCTCTTCCATGGATGCACTGACATTGCATTTTGTCCCTATGGTGAGTATTGGAGACAAGCAAAGAAAATTTGTGTTCTTGAAATTTTAAGCCAAAAAAGGGTGCAAGCATTTCAATTTGTGAGGGAAGAAGAAGCTGCGGAAATGGTCAAGAAGATAAGAGATTCATGTATGAATGGAGCAACAATTGATCTTGGTGAGATGTTTGTTAATATCTCAAGCAATATAATTTGCAGAACCGCCCTTGGTCGAAAGTATGAAGGAGAAGATGGTAGCCAGAGTTTTGGAAATTTGTCAAGGAGAGCAATGGAACTTATAGGAGCATTTTGCTTTGAGGATCTTTTTCCATATTTGAAATGGTTGGATGTTCTGACTGGATTTTCTGCAAGATTGAGAACAACTTCCAATGCCTTAAATGCAGTCCTTGATCAAATAATTGAGGAACATCAGAAGAGTGATGGTGGTGACCAATCTGATAAGAAAGACTTTGTGGATATTCTTTTAAATCTTCAGAAGAATGGCATGCTTGACATCAATCTCACTCAAGAAAACATCAAAGCAATCCTACTGGTCTCACTCTCTCTCTCCCTCTCCTAAATAGCATGCTAAGAATTTTCATGGACCAGTTTTTTGCATATAATTTATTTGTCTATATTGAAAAGAACTTCAGTTTATAGGTTATATGATTATTGAAATTTTCTAAAATAAGATAGGCTACAATATTTATTAATGGGTTAGTTTGTTTTTGTATTTTTATTTCCTTTTGTACCTGCCTAATATCTTCAAGATAATGGATCAAAGTTAGGTAAAAACTAATATTTTTCTTAATCTTACCACATAATATCCACATGATAATGGCTCCACCATTGCACACACATGCCCAAAAGACTAAAACTAAAGCTTTCCATTCTGTACATCTTACAGGACATGTTTATGGGAGGAACTGATACCACTTCAACAACCATGGAATGGGCAATGGCAGAGCTTGTGAAAAATCCTAATGTGATGAAGAAAGCCCAAGAAGAGGTAAGAAGGGTGGTAGGAGAGAAATTAAAGGTAGATGAGACTGATATAGATCAAATGGACTTCTTAAAGTGTGTTATCAAAGAGACTCTGAGGTTACATGCTCCTGTCATGGTAACTAGAGCATCATATGGGAGCACTAAACTAGAAGGCTATGATATTCCTCCAGGAACAGGGATCTTGATCAATGCATGGGCAATTCAAAGAGATCCCAAATTATGGGATAGACCAGAGGAGTTTCTCCCAGAGAGATTTGCTAACAATTCAATTGATTTCAAAGGCCATCATGAACAATTCATACCCTTTGGCATGGGGCGTAGGGGTTGCCCTGGGATATCATTTGCTATCATAGAAGCTGAATATGTGTTAGCCAATCTCTTGTACTGGTTTGACTGGGAGTTGCCTGATGGTGTTACTGTAAATGACTTGGACATGAGTGAGGTTTATAGGCTAGTCATTCGTAAGAAAATTCCACTTTGTCTTGTACCAGTACTACATTCTCCTTCATAAGGAGTCCATGGTCATCTTTCCTCCTTTTTTTTTTCTTTTTTTTTTTAATCTTTGTCCTGTCCATTTCAATAGAATTGTTTGTTTAATATTAGCAAGAACCTTCTCTTTGTAGCATGTCATGTGTACGATTTTATTTTCATTTTAACTTTAGTTATTTTATAAAGAAAGTGAAAAGAACACATGTTAAGTTGTGATGAGTGGAGTATATTGTGGAATACAAAAAGTGGTAAAAAAATATTTTTATGTGTCTCATAACTCCTACAAGGAATATTATGTTGTGAAAAAAAAAAAAATCTATTACTACGTCTATGAATAAAAATTCAATTTATGTTTCACCAATTACAATATATCATGTGTCTAGTTTTTTATTTATTTATTTGAAACTTAATTAGGTTATTTTATAAGGAAAGAAAAAGGGATGTGTAACAAATTATGATTAGTGAAGCATCGTGAAACACTCAATGTGGGAAGAGGATTTGTATTATACACCTACTCTACTCATGAAAAATAACAATTGTATGTCTATGTATACACAGAATAGGCAATGTTTTACGTTTTATTTATATAGACTATCACATGTTCCTACTTTTCTTATTCGTGCATGACTTACACTTAATGTGATTCAAGTGATAGTGGTCTAAGGAAGTGTGTAGGCTAAGTTGTTTTGGTTTTGGTTGGAAAAAAGAGAGTTGCTTAGAACATTTAGTTGGTGGTTAGTAACCTTGCAAGAATACTAAGTTTCAAGGAAAGCTTGTGATTTTCAACTACCTTGTGTTGGCTTTAATTCCATGCCAAATTTGATTGTAATTTCTTCAATCATTTTTCTTGTATGTATGTGGGTTTATTTGTAAGGGATGAGTGTGAGAGATCGGTGAAGAATCAAGCTTCAAAAGATGAATCAGTGGACTTCACGACTAGCTCGTGAGAAGCAACCCACGAAAAGGCCACGTGTAAAGCACATGACTGGAAGCTGAAGAGTCATGCTAGGCTGTCAGATTCGCGAGTGTTTTGTGAGAAGGGCCAACTCGCGAAGTACCCGTTAAACTTTCTGTTTGACAAAAAGTTGTGCTGCTTTACCAAATTCTTTACTCACACTATAAATACTCTCATTACCCACGAATTGTAGGGAATGCTTTTCAAAGAGAAAACCATAACAAATACACTTGCGATTTAGAGATTGTTATATACATAATCATCTACACATTTTCTTGTGATTTTCCTCAACTCCTACCTCTCCATCTCTAGATCCTTGAGAGGTTGTTAGCCCAAACACTTACCACACCCATTCTGAGTGTCAAGTGAGATTTTGGTGCTGTTGGGAAGCATTGAAAGGAGTCATTCATTGCCAGATGCAATCAGGCTGAATTGCGGGACCTGGAAAGTTAGAGAAGACAAGATTCTGAAAAGTCTGTTGGTAGCAGGAGCTTGAAGGGCTCAAGTACATGGGGTAGACTAGGCTTAGAGGGTCTTTTATTATTCGTGTACTCCAACTTTATTCTCTAGTGGATTGATTTCGACTTGGAGGGTTGCGGAGAGGTTTTTGGTCGAGTTCTTTGGTTTTCTCTTCGATAACACGTCTCGGTATTATTTTGTATTTGCATTTATCTTCCCTACTCTTTAAGCTTTCATTTTATTGTTAATGATGGATGAATATGGCTTAGGGTAGTGTTATCGGTTCATTGCACATATTTACTCTTATTTCGCACTTAGTCTAAGTTAGAGTAAAAGCAATCTAGCTGTAATTTTTAATTGAGGGTCTGAACAAGTTCTTGAGTTTTACCACAAATTCGAGCTTTCACTTCTATTGTGAGAAAAAAGGGTCACTTAAGAAGAGATTGTTGGCATTGGAATAAGGAACAAAATAAAGAAAAATATGAAAAGAATGATAGTGAAAAAAATACTACAGCTGTTGTGATTGCTGAGGATGCTGTGGTGCTTTCTATTGAAGAGCAAAAGTGTGAGCATGTTGCTAATAATGATGTTAAGTGGGTTGTTGATTCTGCAGCACTCCACCATATTATCCCTACGAAGGGGTTGTTTACCAAGTACAAAGTAGGAGACTTGGTATAGTGAAGATGGGTAATTCTAGTTACTCAAAAATTGTGGGAATCGGTGATGTGTGCATCAAAACAAATGTTGGTAGCGCTATGATGTTGAAGGATATGCGACATGTTCCAGATTTAAGGATGAATGTGTTTTCTACATTGGCTATGGATTGAGCTGGTTATTGTAACTACCTTGGTAATGGAAGATAGAAACTTATTAAAGGGCCATCGGTTGTTGCAAGAGGACATGCATGTTGTGGTATGTACATGACTCATGTGAAGATCTGTAAGAAGAAGTTCAATGAGATCAAAGATTTTGAGAAGACTCTAAAGATAAGGGTTAGGATTAATGGTGTTGAAACTAAGAGGGTGAAATTCTCATTGCCTAATAGTGCTTCAGAAGAGGAAGTGGTAGGTGATGAAGAATATGAAGATGCTAAGGCTACATGGGATGATGATGAAGTGAAAGATCCTAGAGGTCTTGAGCAGGGCGAGCAATATCCTCCACTAGAGATTGTTGAACCTCATGAGAAGAGGACTACTAGAGAACATCAAATTGTTAGCTTCAAGAATAACTGGCCTTCTGATGAGGGGGAGCCAAGGGATTGGATTAAAGAAATCCAAGATGAGATTAATTCTTTGAAATTGAAAGGTATTGACGTTGATGAGGTGTTCTCAATGCTAGTGAAGATAATGAAGAAGGTCAAGTCTTGGGTTGGCTTGACTGACATGGATCCGAACTGAAGAGTTGGATTGAAGATCTCCTTCCTCAGTGGGTTGGAGGGGGAGATTGTTTTGGGTCCAGCCCAATTTTGTGGCAAGAGAGCCATGTAGTGAAAAACTCCTATTAGAAATAGGAGACCTCATGAGTTCCAATTTTACTAAGAAAAACACAAGCAGAGACGGACCATTCACTATAATTAAAAGACTAATTACAATAGCTATTGTAATTAGTCTTTTAATTATAGTGAATTTGTATAAGTACTCTTGTAGCCTCTATAGAGGGTACAAGAGTACTTATACAAATTGTTTGCAACAGACAGCTAGAGGGACTTGCCAAGTGTAAAACTAATATTGGCTACAACTATTAGATGTCGTGAAAGCTAAAAGAAAACAAACATTTTGCTTTTTGAATGAAAAGAAACTAAACATGTTATCTTCTAAATTAAATCCTCGAATCCACAGGTCGGTCCTTGAATCCAAAAGAAGACAGGTTCCTGGAATCCACTAGAGAAAAGCAATAGACAAAATTTTGAATTTTTATTAATTTGATAACTAAATTCGCTCTAATCATGAAATAGTAAAAATAAAAAAATAATAAAAAAACCTAGGGCAACTAGGAAAATATCTAGAAAAAACCCTAATTCGCACTAATCACGAAATTAGGTGGCAAAACCGTAGATTTTACCAAAAATAACAAATTTGAGATAATTGCGGAAATTAAAATCATTTTCTCTAGGAGACGTCCCAAAATAGATAGGATTTTATTCTGACTTTTAATCTAAAAGTTATTAAGGAAACAAATATTACTAAAAATGACAAAAACATAGATTTCAGGGGTTAAATGATGGAATTTGTCAGAAAAGTGGCTTCAGTGCCTACTCCCAGCGGTGCTTCCCTTCATGTCATCAAATTTCACATAATCCCATTACTGTAGCCAATGACTTCTACTAGTACTTTTCTACTTCTTAAATTTCCCGCGCGTTGACTTCTAGTGGTCTCTAGAAAATCTGTGTTATCTATTCTACAGCACTAATATAAGTAACTAACCCAATAACAAGAACATCTAATTAGGATAAGGGTGGCTGCCAACTAACTAACTGCCTCAATTTCCTTATTTGGACGCAAAGATAGCTGTAACTAACCTTTCTTGAATGAACAGATGGGGCTTCTAGTTTGCACAAGTTGCTCCAATCTGATCCAATTGACTTGGCACTGCCTTGTAGTCCTAGATTAGGTCCTTCAGTGTCACCTAAATGGTTGCACTTGAGATTGGACTCCAACTAGTTGGGTTGCCATTGAATGCAACATAAGAAAGTTTATAGAAGAACTGTTTGACCTTCTGGCTTGTCTTAGAAGCAACTTTCAAGCAAACATCTTCAACACTACTTGCAGCCACTAGACTTCAATCAAGACACCTAAAAACAGCTTAGTAGATGCTCCTGCATCAGATAGTCTAATGGTAATTACACATTGTGTGGTGCCTCATGTTTCTAATTTGAATCACACCTTTTCCCCTTCCTCACTATTTACCTATCAGAAAAGACTAACATGTAATGTATAGAAATGTAATCCTTCAACCAAGAGGGAGTCCAAAATTAACAATAAAACCTATAAACTAATCCTTGTATAAGTTGGGCTGAAAACATATCATGTTGCTTCTTAGTAGAATCGCATAAAAATAGAATCAAAATGTCATTTAATTTATAATAAATCTAAACTTCCCACAGCCCTTTCATAGGCCTCAGATGGTGAGCTCTTGGGCTTCTGACCATCCTGTTCAGCTAGAGTCCTTGGTCAGGGTTCCTATTCTCAAAATTCACCCACCTATGTCACCCTATGGATAGTCTTCTTCTAAAACAGGATCCATCAATACCTTCAACTTCTCCAAGCACCCTTAAGAATCCTTCAATAAATTCCTATATGTAATGAATTCTTTTATCTTCTAGTAGCTCAAGCAAAATACTTCAAATGCAATGCATAAGCCTTCAGGGAAACAATGCCCACAGTTAAGGTACTCAAATGCGTGCCAAGTATGTACCACTTTCTCAAGAACAAGTTCATTCCAGTTAGTATCTCTTTTCTGTTGGGCTTTGTGGAGCCTAGTTGTGTTTGATCCAGATTATAACCCGACTTAAAATAATATTGTTACGGTTTTAATGAGAGATTTTCTAAGGCTTAGTCCATGGAGCAGAGGCTTGGACCAATAGGCCCAAGCCGTAGAACTCATTATGAATCCTGTGCGTAGGATATAAAAACTGTTGTTTTTGGAAATTAGGGTTTTATGTTGTTTTGAGAGAGAGAGAGAGAAAACTATACTACCGCACTCTGTATTTTTTCCCTGAGAATAGTGAAATTCCTGCAACTTTGTAGACATAGGCAAATTGCCAAACTACGTAAATACTGTCTTGTGTGTAATTATTTTTCCTTGGCGTATATTTTTTCTCTATTTTTGTATCTCATAGATTTGGGAATTTCGTGGTTATTCCCATCATTCTGTTTTTTCAATGCAAACAAGAGGTTTGTCTAAAAACCCATTAGCTACTCATAAGCTCTGCTACTCATGTTTCTATGGATGTAAGCACTTTATGTGTAGTAGTTTAGGTTATTAATACCAGCTGCAACATATTCCTCAAGCTTCACTACGTTCATATGATTGATAATTCATCACATCTAATGTAGAAAAATAGAAAATGAGATCAAACAAGAAATTTTGCTTTAGAAAATCTTGACACCAAATCCTTCATAGAGTCAAACTAAATCTGAAAACAGTAAATGAAATCAAATTAGAATACATTACCAAACAAGCATTTTGTGCTTTTGAAAATAACTAGTTGCAACCCCGCACAATGCGCGGAAATAACTAATTATTTTAAAATAAAATGTAATATATAATTTATTTGTTAAAATATTCATAAAATTATATATTAGGACTAACATAGTGTTTTCTCATACGAGAATTTCATTTTAAATGTATTAAACTATTAACTAAGAAATTTTCTTTTTTTTTATATAACTATTTACGAAACCAACAAAGAGCAAGGGTCTTTTTTTACTTTTAAGTAATGAATTTTTTGTTCCCTATATATAAAAAAATTATATATATATATTTTTTTTTATATTAAGATTATTTTCATCTATTCATATTATGAGCCAATTTGCTAGTGATAGAATATAGTGTGGATTAAAATTTTCCAATCATGACATTTAGAAAATAATGAGAAAAATAGCTTTTTATTATAATCTATTAAGATTATTTTCTCTGCAGAAACATCAAATTTATCCACTCAAAAAGATTATAGAATAAACAATTATTAGCAAAATCTCATAATTAAGTTTCTATGTGCATCATTATAATAATTAATAATAATAACAACAACAATAACAAAAATAATAATGAAAATACAATTGCGAAAGCTAAAATATGTCACTCATTCAATTATTTCCATTTGATTAACCTTTGCATTTATCTAACTAAGTGGCACTATAGAGTATTTCTAATACAATTATTAAGAGTACTTTCTCTACAAAAACTACAGTTTTGTTCACACAAAATGATTTAAAAATAAAAAAAACTTAGTAAAGTCTCATAATTTAACATCTAATTGAACCACTAAAAAAAAGGAATTTTTTTTTATCGGGAATTGGAATACCAAAATACCTAAATATGCATAAACGTCGATACAAATTTATCAAAAAGAGAAACAAATGTGAAATGACAATTAAATCTGTTAGGTTTTTTAGATCCTTGTAAACTAGATTGTTTAACCTAATTAATTAACCAAGTGAATACTTAGGTTTATTATTCAGATTTAGGTTAAAACAATAAAGTCATATCATGTAAAGCAGCAAAAAATAAAGAACACATTGATATGATCACCTAGGAAAACCAAACCAGTAAAAAAACCTGGGGAAGATTTAACCTAGCTATTCTCAAGGTAAAGCAAATTCACTAGAAAGAATTGAAGTTTACAATAAGACTTAGACCACTAACATCTTATTGCTACTACACGTAGAACTTACTACCATGACCCCATGATAGCTCCGAGTTCACGAATTACTTCTTTTCTTGGCCTTTGCAACACAAGCACCCACACTTGTGACTTTGAAACTCCACTCAAAGGTTTAGTAACACAAATTCTCCTGTTTATGACTCCAAGATCACCCTTGAAGGTTTAGATCATCAGCTATTGTTGATCTTCATGCAGCAACTTCAGATCTACCGGTTCTAAAGATATGAGAGTGATATCCGGTAGTGACTTTGATAGAGGAAGGCACAGAACCTTTTAGATCTCACAAGAGCACCTCCAAAGTCATAATAAAACGTGCCTAGGGTTTCCTTTATATACTAGAAGAAGTAAGTCTGAAACTCTAATCCTTTTTGGGCTTGAACTGCTGTTGGGCTAAACTTAAAATTCTGCAGATCCGTATTTCGATCGGTCAAGCCTGTTTCTCGATCGGTCGAACTAGGTAGTTTCTAAACTCTTCTTTCTGCAGCTTGTATATTCTTGAATCTTGACTTGTATCACCTTGAGTATTGTCTAATAATACCTACAGACTCTAGGATCTATATCTAGACAAGTTTGTGTTCACGGTTTGCCAATTGTTTTAAACTTTTAGAACCTAACAAAATTAACAATAACAAAAAGAACCATTAGGGGGGAAAAAGTGGTTGAAACAATAAAATAAAAATAAAAAACATCAAAAGAGACAAAATTGGAGAGAGACAGAGAGAGAGAGTTGACCTTTTTTGCAATGAACAACTTGGAAGGAATAGGGGAGAAAGTTGGAAATGAAGTAAAAGAAATTTATAAGAAAATCAAGTTGGAAGAGGAAGAGTAAAAGTAGATGAAATGTTCAAAAAGTGAAACCGTAGAATTTATGAAGATGAAAGGTTAGAAGGGTGGAAGTAGATGAAAGGTTCAAAAAAGTGAAATCGTAGAATTTATGAAGATATAAAGAAAATCAAATGAAAAATTTAAGAAACCAGTGATTGGAGAAAATGAAAAATTGAACTAAGAAGACAATGGTTGAAAAAGATGAAAGGTCAAACAAGGTAAAAATTGCAAAAAATTAAAAAAGACGGCTAATGACATGACACAAAAAGAGCTTTTGTAAAATTTATTTTAAAGCTTCCATTATTATATAATATAATAGATAGATATGTATAGACATTGTTTTTTTTTTTTAAATTCTTTATTGATTTTATTGCTTAGTTATAACATCTAAATTAAAGTAGATGAATGTGTAAAGGAAAAGTTATATGTAAAGTTAAAACCGCTCAAGATGAATATGTAAAGTCATTATATAAATATATTAATATATTCTCAAAAAAATATTTATATATTTAATATTGTCAACAAAATTTTGGAATAAAAATTAAATTAAAAAAAATGATTACGTAATCAATGACATAACGGATGAGATGACACAATATGAGCATAGCAACAATAAATACTATGCTTCAGCTTATATATAGATGACATCAAATATATTAATGACCATTCATATAGTCAAACAAAATCTAGTTTGAATGATTACGTATATTAAGTTATTCAGAACTTTCAAGTGCCACCCATTAATTTTTGGTTCTTACCTAATAAAAAAGGATTAGATGATTTATATCTTTATAAAGTGTGGTTCTCAAATTTGTAATATCTTTCAGGTTTGTACTATGGTCCTAGGCCTAAGATTAAAACAAACCATAGAGCCAAATGCAACTTTTCTTCCTTAATTTATTATGTTAGCACTGTTTGTCTTTTGCCTAATATAAACAAAAATCATACAGTCGTGAACAAAAAGGCACCATCGTAGCAATTTGTCCATTTTCAATTATCAAGGTAGAGATAAACTACAAACAACCAAGCATGGCGTTGGGGTTGAGATCAGATCATCCATATAACTCGCCAAAATATATATACATATTGAGATTGCATGAGAAACAATCTTATATTACCAGATACCATGTGCAAAAGTCATGAATTCTAACCTCACGAGTCAGTAGTCACGCTATCCTCAGCCCAAAAAATGATAATAACAGGAACAAAGTTATACAAACTATGCACTCAACTACTGGAGTTTTAATTTCTTGCACCATTATAAAAAAAGGGGACCAGTTAACTAGTGTTTTTTCTTTAAAGCATTTGTTAATAGATCATTTTAAAAAATTTCTAATATCACTTTTATGAAAAATATAAAAATTGTCAAAAAAATCAGTTGTCTTTCTCATTAAAAGTTCTAAAAATGTTTCATAAACAAATATGATATCTTCATGAAGTTCATCCCAATTCCCAGTTGTTTATTTTGACTGGGAACAAAGAATCCAAGTCAACTTGCCTATCTTCAATAATTTTCTTTCAGTCACGAGTCACGAAGATAAATTCCACATAGACTTTTCCTCTTCAATAAAGAGACATAAAGTGCAAGACCCTACAAAACATCATAGGAAACTTCAAATTCATGTTTTTGTAATAGCTAATGTGCTTTTTAGGCTCAAATAGCTGAACCAAAGGGCACTTTGACAATCTCTGAGTGGTGAGATGAGTCCTTGAGTTTATGGATTCTGTTACGGACACGTATTAATGAATAATCTCTATATTAATAGATAAAGTTTAGAAAAAGTTTAATTAGAATTTGAAATTAAAATTTAATTTTGAGTCGTGTGTCTAAATTTATGTGGAGACTACACCATAATTATCCACTTAAGTTATTTAATATTTGTGTCAAGTGAGTTAATGAGTGCAAAATACTAAGAATCTAATATTAATGAACTATAAAATTTAGAAGAAAAAAAAAACAATCACATATACTCAATAAAATCACCACACAACAAAGATCACTGCATGTTCTATCTTTTCAAAAATTAGGAAAAAAAAATGATCATAAGTAATATTAAATTTAGGTAAGAATTTTAATATGTGATTAATTACTTTTACTTTAAAAAAAAAAATTTAACTAATTATTTATATTTTTATGATAAAAATCGTGTTTAATTTTAAATGTATATATACGTATGCAAGTATTACATGCTTTTAAAAAAAAAAAAATTGACTAATTATTTATATTTTTATAATAAAAATTGTGTTTAATTTTAAATGCATCCATGTGTTTGCATGAGTTACATACTAGTAATTACTATTATCAAAAAATTTATTGCAAATTCAAATTCATTATGATTGTCTTACTTTACTTTACTTAATATATATATATATAAATATATATATATTTTAAGTATAAAAATATCATTTAGTGTACCTCCTTAATTTATATATATATATATATATATTAATAGATAAAGTTTAGTGAAAGTTCAATCAGAATTTGAAATTAAAATTTAATTTTGTGTCGTGTGTCTAAATTTATGTGGGGACTACATCATAATTATCCACGTAAGTTATTTAATCTTTGTATCAAGTGAGTTAATGAGTGCAAAATACTAAGAATCTAATACTAATGAACTATAAAATTTAGGAAAAAAAAAAGAATAATCACATATACTCAATAAAAATCACCACACAACAAAGATCACCGCATGTTCTATCTTTTTAAAAATTAGAAAAAAAAAATGATCATAAGTAGTATTAAATTTAGGTAAGAATTTTAATATGTGACTAATTACGTTTACTTTAAAAAAAAAAATTTGACTAATTATTTATATTTTTATGATAAAAATTATGTTTAATTTTAAATGTATATATACGTATGCATGTATTACATGCTGTTTTTTTTTTTAAATAATTTGACTAATTGTTTATATTTTTATAATAAAAATCATGTTTAATTTTAAATGCATCCATGCGTTTGCATGAGTTATATACTAGTAATTATAATACAAAAATATTATTGTCAAATAATTTATTGCAAATTCAAATTCATTATGATTGTCTTACTATACTTTTCTTAATATAATCTTTGTATCAAGTGAGTTAATGAGTGCAAAATATTAAGAATATAATATTAATGAACTATAAAATTTTGAAAGAAAAAAAAAATCACATTTACTCAATAAAAATCACCACACAAGAAAGATCACCACATGTTCTATCTTTTTAAAAATTAGAAAAAAAAAAGGGATCATAAGTAGTAGAATTT
The DNA here is from genome assembly GCA_030021035.2 of Notholithocarpus densiflorus. Taxonomy (NCBI): domain Eukaryota; kingdom Viridiplantae; phylum Streptophyta; class Magnoliopsida; order Fagales; family Fagaceae; genus Notholithocarpus; species Notholithocarpus densiflorus. The sequence goes on from JARYZH020000050.1 coordinate 2,316,730, forward strand.
CGAGTGAGGGGGGGCGAGATACACTCAAACCCAAATGCTTACAAAATTTGTTATAGCCTAAACCTTCATATCGTAGCTCTAGATTAACCCAAAGACAACCATGTTTTTTTAATCCAAGCTACTTATAAAAGAACATATATGTGTGTGTGTGTGTGTTTTTATCCCAAGCTTCTTTGGGGAACTTCATCAAACACTGAAACTGCAATTATCTTATGCTAATGCTTTAAGATAAATTTCATAAATCATTTAGAACCCAAACAAAAACTCACAAAAAGAATAAAAAATTAATTAAAATTTGAATAAAGAAAATGTAATTTTTGTATAAGTATGGAAGTATTGAACAAAAATAGAGCATGAAAGTTCAAAACCAACCTTTATATATTTTATATTTTGCTTCCCCCCCCCCCCCCGCGCGTCCAAGCATAGCTACGTCCCTGATAAGTATGATTAAATTTAAGTAAGAATTTTAATATGTGACTAATCACGTTTACTTTAAAAAAATAATTAGACTAATTATTTATATTTTTGTGATAAAAATTGTGTTTAATTTTAAATGTATATATATGTATGCATGTGTTATATGCTATTTTTTTAAAAATAATTTGACTAATTATATATATTTTTATAATAAAAATTATGTTTAATTTTAAATGAATCCATGCTTTTGCATGAGTTACATACTAGTAATTATAATACAGAAATACTATTATCAAATAATTTATTGCAAATTCAAATTCATTATGATTGTCTTACTTTACTTTACTTTTTTTTTTTTTTTTGAGAAACAAACACATACACATAAGGGAGAGGGAAATAGGTTCTAACACAAAGGCACACTACATCTCCACTCAAAAGTCATAGTCACTTTACTTTACTTAATATATATATATATATAAAATATGTATATTTTTTTAAAGTATAAAAATATCATTTAATATACCTTCTTAATTTAACAAAGAAAAAGGCATCATTTAATGAAGAAATAGACAAAGGCGAACATGTGGCCATGTAAAAATGTATGGTCTTTGTTTTTCTGCATCTTTTTTCTTTTTTTTACTAAAAAAAGGTAATGCAAAGACCTATACCTCGCTAGTTCGCTCTCTAGTTGATGCCATTTATTGGAAAGTTTTCTTGAAAGTGAGTCCATATAAAAAAATTAAGAAAAGGCGCATGAGACCTGCCTCTCACATGTAGGTGGGTCTCATATTAATGTATACTGTTTGTGAGAGGCGGGTTTCATGCACTTGGCGCATGAGATACTAGCTCCAAAAACTAAATTAAAATGGATAAAAAAAAAAATACAAAAGATGTAAAGATGGGACCCATTGGATTTGCAAAGTGTGGTGCTCTTTTTGTGGAAAAAAAACACAAAGAACCTCACATTTTCTATTGACCATGAATAATGTAATGGGTAGTTTCCTTTCTCTTTCTCAGCCCACCTCTTCTCTTGCCTCTTCATTTATTTATATACCTACGGCTCTGCTTTCATTTCTCAGGCCCATTCCTTCTCGAAACTCCGAACTTTTCTCTTTCTCTCTCTCTGACGTTAACACAAACACATAGCGAGCAACAATGGAGTCCTCTGCAACCATGTCCTTGAAATCTCCTCCTCTTCCTTCTTCTTCTTCTTCTTCTTCGTTCTTCTCCACCTCTTTTACCCAAAACCCAAAACCCAAATCCCTCTCTTTCGCTCACAAGCCACGTGCTTTCAAGTGTATACAATCTCCGCCACCCGGTCCTGAGAAAAAGCCATTCACGTGCTCGGCGGTGACGTTCCCTCCGTCGCAGTCACTGATGGAAACCCACGTGTCCTCCAAGCTCAACCGCCTCATCTCCGAGTTCCAGTCTCTCCCAGAACCAATCGACCGTGTCAAGCGCTTGCTTCACTACGCGACTCTGTTGCCGGAGCTGGACCCATCTGCCAAGGTCGACTCGAACCGAGTCATGGGCTGCACAGCCCAGGTTTGGCTCCAGGCCGAACTGGGCAGCGACGGAAAGATGAGGTTTTTCGCTGACAGCGATTCCGAAATCAGCCGAGGCTTCTGCTCTTGCCTCGTTTGGGTTCTCGACGGTGCGGCGCCGGAGGAGGTTATGAAGATCACCACAGAGGAACTGGTGGAAATGAATGTGGGAGTTGTTGGGAAAGAGAGGTCCAGGGTGAACACTTGGCACAATGTGTTGATCACCATGCAGAAGAAGACCAAGGCGTTGGTGGCGGAGCGTGAAGGGAAGACGCCGCCTTTCGAGCCGTTTCCGTCTATTGTGGTGACTGCTGACGGAGTAGAAGCTAAGGGGAGTTATGCTGAGGCTCAGGTAAGTTATAATTCGTGTCCGGTTTTATTAGTTTTCGGGTTTTTTTTTCTTTGATGATATTAGTCTGAATTGTGTGTTTATAGTTTTGAAATGAATTGAATTGTGATGGAAATTAAGTGGGCAACTTGGTTTTTGATAGTAAAATTGGGGGAGGCGGGATTTGGACCCTAGACGTCTTTGTTTGAAATACCATGAGCTGCGAGTTGAGCTATAAGGCGCATGACATGTTAGAACTTGTTATGGATACAACAATAATAACAACCTTGTCTTAGTTCCAAGATGCTCAGCTGACTAATCAGGCTCGCTCTCATAATGATTTTAGGAATCTCAAAACCCATATAACATTTTTTTTAGTGCTGGATTGTAAGTTAATTTATATTATATCATTCATAAGTAAATAATATGATCGAGACTTTTTCCTTTGTTTTGTTTTCAATTAATTTGCGAGAAAGCGATCAAATTGCTCTTGGTTTTCAAATTAGAACATGGCATTCATACAACAACAATAACAACCAAACTTAGTTCTAAGATGCTCAGCTGGCTAATCTGGGTCACTCTCATAATGATTTTAGGAATCTTAAAACCCATATGACATTTTTTTTTAATGCTGGATTGTAAGTTAATTTATATTATATTATTCATAAGAAAACAGTGTGATCAAGACTTTTACCTTTGTCTTCTTTTTAATTAGTTCACAAGAAAGCGATCAAATTGCTCTTGGTTTTTCAAATTAGAACTTGGTATTCACAAGGGTTGGTCTCTTAATGATTATAGAAATATAAAACAAATATAACATTTTTTTTTTTAATTCTGGATTGTACATCATCAATTTTATATTATTCATAAGAAAAACAGTGTGATTGAGACTTTTTCCTTTGTCTTTATTTCAATTAGTTCATGAGAAAGTGATCAAATTGCTGGCATTCCAATACCTCTAATAGTTATGATTTGTGTTTGGTTTTATTCGTTTTCGGGTTTCTCTTAATGATATAAATAAACTAATCAAATTGGCCACATATTGATAATAGAAATCTTAAAACCCATATAACATTTTTTTTTTTAATGCTGGATTGTAGTTTACTTATATTACATTATTAGTAAGACAACAATGCAATAGGGATTCTTTTTTCTTTGTCTTCATTTCAATTAGGTCATGAGAAAGTGATCAAATTGCTGGCATTCTAAACTCTAGTACCTTTAGCATATGAATGAATATCTTCATTTGAGTTTTCTAATGCTGTTCTTTCCTTAAGAGGAAAGATTAGAATCCTAATCTTTAATAGATATTTGTTTAATTGCTTTGTGTTCTATATTGTAATCAATGTTCTGGACTTCTGGGAGGATTAAATTTCTAACTTCCATTGTAGTTTAATTGCAGGCGAGATATTTGTTTCCGGATGAGTCAAAGGTTGAAGAACTTGTTAGTGTGCTAAAGGAGAAGAAGATTGGTGTTGTTGCACATTTTTATATGGATCCTCAGGTCCAAGGCATCTTGACTGCTGCTCAGAAACAGTGGCCGCACATTCACATTTCTGATTCACTGGTAATGGCTGATTCGGCTGTGAAGATGGCGAAAGCTGGATGCAAATACATTACAGTTTTGGGTGTAGATTTTATGTCAGAAAATGTGCGTGCAATCCTTGATCAGGCTGGCTTTGGAGATGTATGTTCTTTCCCTCATTTATTCTTATTTTGCAGTTTGTGTTTTATAGACTGAATGTAGGTGTAACCACATTCAAGTGAAAGGCCTCTGGTTCCATTGATTGATCAGCCTGATACTCATATACTAGAATCTGGGATCAGACTCTTTAGGGGTTTTAGGGTGTGCTTGCATACGGGCAAGCCTAGGATTTGAAGGAAAAAATGAAGTTATTGGCTGTGCTGCTATTTTAATGTTCGACTTAATGGTGCCTATTTTATTAGCAATTTTGCCAAATTTCTGTGTATAATTTCTTGTTCTAGACCTCATGCACTATAAATCAGTGGCTTTAATATATCTGTTTGATGGTGGAATGTTCCACTGCTAGAATGCAGGTTCTTCATTTTAAGCTGCTACCTCTCAACTTTGGTGCTTTGATTAAACGTAGCGTGTCCTGGTGTTTGTTCCACAAAGTAGTGAAAAATTCATGATTGTTGCCACTTTTGTGGTATTTATGTGCAGGTTGGTGTGTACAGGATGTCGAGTGAACGTATTGGCTGTTCCTTGGCGGATGCTGCAGCTACCCCTTCTTATATGAATTATCTTGAGTCTGCTTCTAAGTCTCCTCCTTCGTTGCATGTCATTTACATCAATACTTCACTAGAGACAAAAGCATATACTCATGAGCTTGTGCCAACAATCACATGTACTTCTTCAAATGTTGTGCAAACCATTCTGCAGGTGAGTTTCTTTTCATCCACTACCTGAATTTCTAATGCTTATGTTAATGCTTCAAGTGAATAAACCTGCAAGTCACATATTTTTCTGCAGGCTTTTTCTCAAGTGCCAGATTTAAACATATGGTATGGGCCCGATTCCTATATGGGTGCAAATATTAAAGAGTTGTTCCAGCAGATGACTAAGATGACTGATGAAGAAATAGCCAAGATACATCCAGCTCATAATAGAGACTCTATTAGGTCATTGCTACCTCACCTGCACTTTTATCAGGTAGTATTTTTTTTTTTTTTTTTTTTTTTTTTGGGTGGGGTGGGGGGGACCTGATGGGAGTTGGAATTGAGTTTACTGCATTTAAGGGCCTGGATTTTGCCTTTCTTCTCAACTGCAGGAATTACCTCCTCCTCCTTTTTGCACTCTTCAAACTTGAGTATGAATTGTTTCATGATGGATCATACATGTAGAGGAGTTTATTAAAATAATGGGTTAGGCAGAGATATATTGGTGGAAAGGATAGAAGAGTGTATACAGGAGTGCTTTGTCCCATGGCTACTTATGGAGTATTTGTTTATTTTGATAAGTTTCTTGGAGTTCATGTGTTTGATCCTTCACCCTGCCTTTTAATGGACGCTTATGTAGTTAAGCATTTTTCACCTGGTTCACCTAATTATACTTGAAAACATAGCTAGTGAACACCATTTTATCCCTTATTCCTTATTTTATCCTGTATTTGCAGCTATAGGCCATAGGATTGCTTTTTTGTTTTATTTGCTGATTATATAATGTTCTTGTATCAGGATGGAACATGCATTGTACATCACCTTTTTGGACATGAGGTTGTAGAGAAGATAAATGAAATGTATTGTGATGCATTCCTTACTGCTCATCTTGAGGTCCCTGGAGAAATGTTTTCATTGGCAATGGAAGCAAAGAGAAGAGGAATGGGAGTTGTTGGTTCCACCCAAAACATATTAGATTTTATAAATCAGAGGGTTCAAGAGGCGTTAGATAGAAATGTCAATGACCATCTCCAATTTGTGTTGGGAACAGAATCAGGAATGGTGACTGCAATTGTTGCAGCAGTTCGCAGGTTGTTAGCTTCTGGAAAGTCGTCTTCTGGAGGAGCAAAAATTAAAGTTGAAATAGTGTTCCCAGTTTCATCAGACTCAATGACAATAACATCACCAAATTCATCCGTTACAATGGGTGACATTATCCTACCTGTTATACCTGGAGTAGCTAGTGGAGAGGGATGTTCTATCCATGGAGGCTGTGCATCCTGTCCATATATGAAGGTGAGCTTGTTCTTTACTCTTGGTAGTGTTTACCTACATAGATTTCACTGTTTCTATTATTGGAGTAGACTATCTGCTGCATGTCTCAATGTGCATGCAAGCATGTGTGTTGATTGCAGTCGTGTATTTGGATGCATACATGCCTCAATCTACGCTCCAGCCCAATCATGCACATAGTTCCACCAATTTACATTATCTTAAAAAGACTCCAAGAACGATTGGTTTGTGCCTAAAAAAAAACACACAAAAAAAAACCATTACGCAGAGCTTGAGAGATTCCTTGAAAGCTTCCAGAAATTGGATTCATAAATGAGCAAGTCCCAAATTTGTTTTGACCTATTTGTTTATTGAGGGGAAACATATATATTTACCTTGTGGGGAATAAGGTTAAGATGTCTGAATCCCCCTATGCAGATTATATGATTTTTCGGAAGTCTACCATTTAGTTCTTTTCAATGCCATAAAAGACAGGAAAATAGTTTCAACCTCAAAATCTATTATGTCTAGGCTGAGTTCTAATTTTTTTTTTCTCCTCTTTTCAAATTGATGCTTGATGTTGGGCTTCTCATCTTTGTATTTACTCTTATTTGCCAGATGAATACCCTTAGTTCACTCCTCAAAGTTTGCCGCCAAATGCCTGATGAGAAAAATATTATTGCGGCATATGAGGCCGAGAGATTTAAATTGCAAACCCCTAATGGAAAATCAGTTGCAGATGTTGGGTGTGAGCCAATTTTGCACATGAGACACTTTCAGGTACATATTGGTGAATTCTTTGATGTGTATCATTAATGTACCACTGCATTTTGGATTGTTAAATTCATTTTCTTTGCTATCTCTTGTAGTCTACAAAACAATTGCCAGAGAAGCTTGTCCATCAGATTTACCATCCATATAGCAGTGGGAAGTCAATGTCATCAAGTTGAGGCGCAATAATAAATGCTGCAGCTTTTTACAGATGAGCCGTGAATGCCAATCAGTTTTGAATCTGACCTCGACTTTTGCTTCGAGCAAAATTTTCACTGCCATAATTTTTATGTAATTTTTGCTATTAGAAAGCTCTCAATTTTTATTGTTCACAGCATAGATTAGTGTATTAGTTTTATAGAAAGAATGAAATTACAATTTTAATAATTTTTTTTATTCAAACTGTATAGCTGTTGATATACGTGACATCATTTATCTGCTTATTTTCTGGGCAATGCCAAACAATTTCAAGCCTTCCATGTTCTGAAAAAACTCTAGCATTCAGCATCTCAATTGTGTTTTTCCCATTTACCTCAAAAACCAATAAACATGTGTGAGAGCTGGCACACTTGTGTCATTAGTTTTTCACTTACTACGAGGGAAACAAGTGTCCCTTTGTTCCATCCCAAACGAATGGACTAGAAGAAGAAAGGTCATTGGACACTGATACAGTGAGATTGATTATGTTGAGTTGAGCACTTGGACTGTTTTGCTTAGCGGCTTGGGAAAAATCTTGCATGAGATTCACGTCCCAATTACATGTGGGTCTCATGTCTCATGAGACCGACATAAGAGATGGTTTCACAAGGCACTATATGATCTCAATAGTTGAGTTTTGAGAGTTAAAAAAAAAAAAAAGTAACTTTTAATCTCACTGCTGAATAAGTTTTGAGAGTTAAAAAGACAACATTTAATCTCAACTATGAATAAATAAATAAAATTTTTTTATAAAAAAAAAAGTGAAAAGGTGAAGTGAGAAAAAATTTTGTGAGGGGAATGAGAGCAATTGGGTGTCTTTTTTTCACAATAGTCTAATGTAGCATTGATTAATTGCTTGTCACTTACGTATGAATTTATGAAAAAAAAAAAAAAAAAGTGTCTAGTATCACCAATACAAGTGTTTTTGTCACAATTGTGATGTAGTAGAGTATGAGTAATGTAAAAAAAATAATAGATTTATTGTAATAAAAAAAATTATAAAATAATTTGTGATCGTAATTATTTTTTTTTTCTTTTTCATACATAATCTATTGCATCAAAATTATGCACCCCGATGGTAAATCTAATGGGCAATAATAGGGACAATAGGGACAAGTGACAGAAAACAAAATGGTAAAGTTAGGAAAAGGTTTTTTGTTGCTAGTGCGAAAGGCAGAAAAAATTCATAGTGTCGGTAGTGAGATTGGGTGAGTGTCAAAAATATGGAGACAAGACAAAGTCAAAAAGATAAATAAAGGAAAAGGCCAAAGACAAAAGACAAAAGCAAATCATATAATATAGAAAATTGTCACACAAATTTAAGAAAATAACAGTGATTTATTTGCGCCTATTGTTAATTCATAATGCTAAATTAGAAAAATTTATAAATTGAAAAGAAGTGAGAAATACTAAATTTTCAACTATAAAAGTTGTCAAAACTAACCTTCGAAACAAAATGGAAAATGATTTTTTGATAGACTCTTTGATGTTATACATTTAAAATGATATAGGTTCGACATTTAGTTTGGATTCAATCATAGATGATTTTGAAAATTTAAAAGAGCGTCGAGTTCCCTTTTCATAAATGATTGTATTAAGAAATAATAGTATTTCGTGTCTTTTATTTTTATTGGTAGATAATTGTATCTTAATATATTAAGAAACAATAATTTTTAAATATTTATCTTAGTTGGGAGTTTATTAATATTATATAAATGTGTATTTGATTTTTTTTTTTTTTTTTTCGCTCAGCTTCCTATTTTAAAATCCTGGGTCCGTACATGCACTTATGCAATTTGCACTTTGCCTGATTGATGGAACAGCTCTGCCCTTTCTGCTCCTTCATGCTGATTGATTGGTTTGGCTACCAAACAAAACATTACAAAACAAGTAGCCAACAACCAAAAAAGCACCCAAATTGCGCCACGTCTCATGCCATCATCTCGTGTCGGTGAGATTAAAATATAAAATATATATAATTATTTAAATAATAAATATTAATAAATACAAATTTGAATTAGAGTCGAGAGTTTTTTTTTTTTTTTGAGAAGAAGAGTAGAGTTTATAGAAAAAAAAAACTTAATATAATTAAAATATATTTAGAGAGATCAAATCAAATTTAGTATTGGGCTGCTTTATATATAAAAAATTACTTATTTAAAATACGTTTAGATAGTTCAAACCAGGGTATGCTTCAATCAATTTTTTTTTTTAATATTGAACAGCCATATCCAAAAAGATGACACTGGAATTTAAGTTTTCTATAATTATAAAAATAAATAAATAAGTACTCTTCAAGTACTAAGTAATGTCACAATAAATCCTTTTAAAAAGTTTATGCTAATATTAACCAAAAAAAAAAAAAAAAATTCAAATACTTGACTAAATTAGTAACTAGCTACTAGATTCAACTATATTGATTCTTCTTTTTAAGAGCGATAATTTCAATCTATGACATTCGTAACTATCAAAACCGATCGGAAGACTATTTTAAAGATTGTCTTTTATTAACAGGTTAAGACATCAATTAACAAGAGATTTAACTAATTGAGAAAACGAACCCGCTAAATTCTAAATTATAAATTAAAAAGAAAAAGAAAAAAAGTTGAGAATGGCAATCCAGTGATTTAGAGTAGGAAGAAAGAGCATTTGAGACATTATACGAACCGCAACCAACTACCACGCACGCGCACGCGGCTACCTTAAATCAAATCAATCAATGAAAACCGATGCCGACCGAATCGTGTTCCTGTTGGAACTTTATAATTACCTCTCCCACCAAAACGCCGTCATCGTCGACGACGACTCTCAATTCTGACACGTATAAGAAATCCTTAAAACCAACTCTCAACTCTCGTATCTCTCATAAGTACAACAACAAACGCACAACACCACTTATTGCTACCTTTTTAGATCGTAAAAAAACTGTACGTCTCTCTACAACTCTCTCTCTCTCTCTCTCTCTCTTTCTCTGTGCCTTGCTTTTCTTACTCAGATTGTTCTTTTGCTATATTTTTTCTCTTCTGGGTTTTGGTTTTCCAATCAATAAGCACCATGAAAATTTTGTTTTCCAAGTTTGGTTTTTTATCTTCTAAAAGTTTTAGCTTTGTTACATTAGAACTCAATTTGCGAATGCCCATCTGCATTTATGCATATAATGATAGTTTAATCTTTCGGTTTAGTGTTTCTTTGGTTGGATTATGTGGTTGGGAATGTATGTCTGCTATGTTGGATCAGATCCATTGTTTGTTAACACACGCACATAAGACTTTATTGATTCGGAGGAGTTTATGTGATCTGGGTTGCAGAGAAAATTAAATTCTGACTCTGGTTTTGTGTGAAAATATATAGGAGATTTGTGAGACCGATGATTTCATGACAATTTTGTAAAATTTAATTAGCATGATTTAGCTTGATTTACATTGTTGGCTTGATTTTAATAAATTTTCAGCAACTTGATTCACTTGTATAAAAACTTTCTTAAAATAGACTATTAACAAATTCTTTAAGGACATCTGTTAACCAGATTCTTTCTTTTGTTAGTCCTTTTTTTTTTCTTTTCTTTTTCATGTGTTTATTAGTTTTGTTATAGATTTTGAATTGGGTTTCTATGTGTTCTAATTATCAAGTTGTCCAATTTCCCATTTATCTCTACTGCACTGTGTAAACCGTTAATGTTAGAATCTCATTTGGAGTAGAGAATGAGGTAGTTTAGGTGAATTGCCTAGCTTTATACTTGGTGAAGTTCCTTCTCTTTATTCGGATTTTTGCCCTTAGTAACCTAGTAGATGATACAAAGAAAGGTTAACTTCTTCAGTGATATATAAGCAATGACATAAGCTTCTAAATAGCACCATTCTAACAAAGCTCTTGCTAAACTTGGATAAATTGGAGATTCTATCAAGTATCAACCCCACCTCCCCCTCTCAAATTACAGACAAGTGTTCTACTTGAAGCAGCCAAGAATGCTTAAGCGCTAACTTTATTATAAAAACCCCTTCAACTAGGAACTCATTTTTGCATCAGAACTATTAGTATAGCAGTAAATTCTTTGTTGTGTCTATTTGGTGGGATTGGTAAGGAGGAAGTGGTTCAACAGGAACCCCAAGCCCCCCTGAAGGTTCTTTTTGATCCTTTACTAATACACAAAATGAATTTGGCTAACAGAAATTCATTCACTTTGTTTGATAGGTGTTAAGTGCTAGCTGCACTATGGGTTCTACAAATGAATCAGCAAGTGCACAAGAGAAGCAACCTCTTTTTTCTTTTGGGATTATCTCTGATGTTCAGTATGCTGATATTCCTGATGGTCGCTCATTTATTGGGGTTCCTCGTTATTATCGACATAGCATTCTTGTGTTACAAAGGGCAGTCCAAAATTGGAACCATCACAAGAAGCTGAAATTTGTGATCAATTTGGGGGACATTGTTGATGGGTTTTGTCCCAAAGACCAATCCCTAAATGCTGTGAAGAAAGTTGTTAATGAATTTGATAAATTCAATGGCCCTGTCTATCACTTGATTGGCAATCACTGCCTCTACAATCTTCCTCGCAAACAGTTACTTCCATTATTGAAGATTCCAGGTGTTGATGATCATGCCTATTTTGATTTTACACCAACTCCAGAGTACAGATTTGTTGTACTGGATGGCTACGATGTCAGTGCCATTGGCTGGCCTCAAGATCATCCAAAAACATTGGAAGCATTAAATTTTCTTTGTGAAAAGAACCCAAATTCCGAGAAGAACAGCCCATCAGGACTAGTGGGCCTCGAGAGGAGGTTCCTTATGTTCAATGGAGCAGTTGGGAAAGAACAATTAGAATGGTTAGATGGTGTACTTCAGGAAGCATCAAACTTAAAACAGAAAGTAGTGATCTGTTGCCATCTACCTCTAGATCCCGGTACATCATCCCCGGAAGCACTTCTTTGGAATTATGATCAAGTAATGGATGTGATACACAGATACAATTGTGTAAAGCTTTGCCTAGCTGGACATGATCACAAAGGTGGGTACTCAATTGACTCCCATGGAATACACCACAGAACCCTTGAAGCTGCCCTAGAATGCCCTTCAGGCAGGGATGCATTTGGTTATGTGGATGTCTATGATGACAGGTTATCACTTGTTGGTACCGATAGAATGCAAAGCACTGACATGTGTTTCAAGCTGCAAGCAAATTGCTGAAAATAATGGTTTTAAGGAACAAGGAACCCTGTTACTCATTTGTTAAAAGGGATGGTAGAATGTACATACATATTACATAATCTCCAGAACAATATATTATGAAGCATTGAAAGGGTTCCAAAATTTAACTGAGTTTCCTTGCAATATTTGGGAGAGTCAGCAAATTCTTTGTGCTCTAGTTCTTTCTTCTGGTCAAGAGGCCAGGATGCAACATGCAAAAATATCTACATCTCACTACCATGCTACCCTGCATTTGCCTTCTGTTAGATCTTCTTCAATTCTAAGATCCTTTGTATTCGTATGCAATACTCTGTGTTATTGTCACTTACAAGCACCTCTGAAACACAAGCCATGCATGTTTGATGTTCCTTTTGAGAAACACTAAAATAAAATTCTTTTGGGGGTATCATGCGACTTGTGACGCAGGCAAGGTCAAGTACTCAAAAAGTGTTTGGTGTGTGTTTTAGAGCAAGTAATTTCAGAGCTTTTTTTGGGTTGAATTATTATTATTTTTAGATAGGACAGAATAGAATGGCGAAAAAGTCTACATGTACTCGACTCAATTATATTCAACCCCAAAAAATTTGGTGGTTGTTAGATAGGATTTGAACTTATGATATCAATTTCATTATAATTGTTTTTTATCTCAAGGTAAACATTATTGATTTTGGTGTAGACAAATTGTGATCCCAAATCTCTTATTTTGAGGAGTACAAGAGACTTTTACCAATAATTATAGTACCATAATATGCCACTTCAGAGCTTTTTAGCCGAAGGTCTCTATGATTTGCTTGCAGTGACAGAAAGATGATTTAATCAATTGCGTAATTGACTTCCTCTTTCGTGCTATTACAATTTACAAGCGATAGAATGGAGTACTTTAATGCTATTATTAACATGTTGTGTGGGAGAGATGATTGTAAACCATCTAAAATTAGACTACTAATTCATTATTCATAAGTCATGACTCATGACATAACATCCATAGTCAAAATACCCCCACCAAACCTTCATAATATACATGACGGTAACTTGAAGGCACCCAAATTCCCTTTGCACTTGTCATTTGGGATCAATCAAAGTAAGTTTAGTCAAGAGTCTAATCCTGCACCTATTTATTTTATAGTTAAAAAAAAAAAAATACAACTAGCATGAGAAGGATGCGATGTGTAATAGATTATGAAAGGCTAACAGAGATAAAATGAAGTATGATTAACAAGTGATGGATGAGGTAGCAGTTTTTCATTAAAAATATGAAGAGTGGAGCACACGTTACTACGTCCCTAATATTTAAAAAAGAAGAGTTAATTTCTAATAATAGCATAGTGGGCAAGTGTCCAAAAAAATTCAAGAATTATACTCCATATAATAGAAATAACAATAACTCTCAATATAGATACTCACATTTCTAGCAAGGGACACCTCAGACTGATCATTCTTGTTGTCTACTTTAGTTTAGTTAGGGTACTATGTAATCTTGTCTTGGCCTTAATATAATGTAACTAGTTTTGTCCGTTATAGTTAATTTATCAATTGTCTCAATACTTAGTAGATAGTACCATTACTTATTTCCAATTAAATTTTAGCATTGGTATTAGTAGTCAGTGCTTTGACCATGTTTGCAATCATGTCTATATCAGTAAAAGTAAAAAAGCATTTTTCTTTTCATTGTTTTGACAAACAAATATAGACCTAATTTAGTAGGGTTGTAAACAATCTAAAAATCAAGCCAAGTATTAAATGCAAAATATTTTTTCTTTTCATTGTTTTTTTAATTATATTTCGAAAACAAGTTGATTTCAAACTAATTAACAAGTTAGATTACTTGTTTAACCTTAATTTATTTTCTTATTTAAACAAGTTTGAATTTTGATGGGATAGTAAAAAATTACAACTCATATTCGTCCATATGGATCGTCCGTGATCTTGAGCCAATTATCTTTGTTGATCATCTGAGCAATGGGATCGTCCATGGGCAAGGCACATGGACGACTTACACAGCGACAGAGCGTTAGCATCGTCCATGTACATAGCACATGGACGACTCACACAAGTCCGAACAGTAGGGTCGTCCATGGGAAAAGCACATGGACGACTCACATAACACCGTCAGAAAACCAAGTCTTCCATGGACGACCACATGACACTCAGAAACTCTCAAGTATAAATTTACTGGAGAGTATGAAAGATTCGAATCTTAAAACCTTGAAACAGTTACTCAACCCGAATTCATCACCATGGATTCCTCTTAAGTACATAACTTCCATCAACGGTTGTAACTCCTATAGCCGTTGGGGAAGTTATGTCTGGACTCAAGAGAATTTCCTCAAATCTTGGGGAAGTTACCAAGCCAATAACCGCTCCAAGGTCCTCTATATAAAGGACCAGTCTGAATCAAAATGAGGCAAGTGTATTCTGAGACTTTCTTTCTAAAAGTTGAAAACTCTTTTCTAGGAAGAAACTAACTTAGCCATCGGAGGGTGTTTGGCCGGTCTACACCGGTCCCCTTTGATCGTGTGTTCATCTTTGTAGGCCTTCGCAACCACCAGTAGCCCACCGAAGCCGAAGCATTCAGCCTACTGATTCCGTGCAGCATCAAATTTGTTTACGAATGATAAGTGTAATTTTTACATGATTTTTATTATCCTCTTATTAAAATTGTTATTTTTCCTTTATTTCTTTTGATTTGATTTGATTTTTATTTATATTTCTCTATTCATTTGTGCTTTGAAGGAATGAGAAGATTTCAGATTAATTTACGAGGGCTTTATATGCAAAGTGGGGCTAGGTCAATTGAATCAAATCAACTTACATCCAGCCAGGCATGAATTCAAGAGAAGACCAACCCAATTAAATTTAAGTCCAACTGGAGCAAGGAATCAAAGAAAGTTTGCACCAAATCCAAGTCCAATTCAGATTAGGATTCTAGCCTGCACATCAGTTAGTAATTTCGGCATAAATTTGGGCTCAGATGTCCAATCGAGGTGATTCAAGTTGGGATGGAAAGTTAACTTAAAGGGCTACAACTTTGTAGTTTACCAAAAGCCCGAATTCTGACGTTAAATGGGGCCAACATCGTCGGTTAACTGAAACCTAAAAATCTGGGATTTTCTCCAAACGAGAATAGGATTCCTTGACCTATTTAAAGGCTCTTTAGGGAAAAAAGAGAGAGCAGAAACCTGAGAGGAAAAGAGGGTGCCGCATTGAAGAATTTATTTTGGGAGTCTTTCTGAAGAGGAGGATCTGAGGACAAAGGCGAGAGCTTCATGTTGATCAACCAATTCAAATGAAAGACATAATATTTATTTTCTTTTCTTTTCAATTTGATTATGAACTAAATTTTATTTTCTAGAGCATTGATGTAGTCTAGCAATGAACACACAGTTTATTTTTTGAGTTATTTTATTTTTAATATTTTCTTGATTGAGTGTTTAATTCTTATTCTTAATGCTTAATAATTTTTTTTACGAATTATTATTTGATCAATTGAATGACAATGAGACCGAGAGGTGATTTGTTATTTTAGTTCTAGAATTAAACACCATTAGTTGAGCGAAAGTAGAGATGCTTTACCGTGATTAGTGTGATTTTTCAAGAAAATTCAAAGTACATAATGAGTCTCCAATTAATTAAATTTGCATAGAGATATGGAATTGTTAGTTGAAGACATTTTTGATATTATTCGAGAGAAGATATTGAATACTTAAGGAATTTTTAATCATCAACGGGAGATCATTAGAATTTAATAATTAGGAATAATAAATTGTGTGGGATTTGTTAGGTGAAATCAACCGCTCTAGATCCATTCTTATCATATTTTCTTCTTTACACTTTTAGATTTTTATGCTTTGCTAGATTTATTTTTATTAAATAGTTTAATTTAATTTAGATAGTTGAACGTCCCTTTTATTTCGATTTTCCAAATAGTAATTAATTTAGTAAATTTCGGTATTCAATAACATAGTTAATCTCTATGGGTTCGACATTCGTTTTCTAAAAACACTTTACTACTTGTTACGATTCTGTGCGCTTGCAGATTATTTTTCGCGAACAACGAACTACTCAATAACTTCTTTTTTCATACATAATGTAATAGTCAAGCTTAAATTTGAGCTTGAACTTATCTCGTTTGTTAAATTTATGAATAGAAACAAAAAAATTTCTCAAATAAAGTTCAGACTATTCAAACTTATCTCATTTGTTAAATTTAAGAATAGAAACAATTTAAAAAAAAAAAAAAAAGTTCAAACTATTCAAGGTTATCTTGTTTATTAAATTTATGAACAGAAACAAAATCTTTTTCCGAATAAAGCCCAAAATATTCAAGCTTATCTCGTTTGCTAAATTTACTAATAGAAACACACTCTTTTCTTGAATAAAGTCCAAACTATTCATAAACCCTTGTGTTCATTTATAGCTAGACAACTATAACCTACCCATCCAATTCAAGCATCTTTTTTATTTTTTTATGAGCATCCCATAAAAAATAAAAATATCTCATTCCGTTTATTTCAATGAAAAACCTTATGTAAAGATAGTTTTTCGCATTTTCTTGTGTTTGATAGTATAAAAAAAAATAAATTAAAGAAAAACTATCTCTTAACTTCTCTTATTTAGTTTGACATGAGATAGAGTTTTTTTTTTGTTTTTTTTTATTTTAATTTTTTGAAAAAAAAAAATTCTATCTCACATAAAGCTAAATAAGGAAAATAACTATATTTCATACAAAGTTAAATAAGAAAAGTTAAGTGATAATTTTCCAACTCATTTTAAGATTACTACCAAACATAAGAAAATAAAATAATTTTCTGAAAGATATTTATTGAAAAATAATTCATTTTTCAGAAAATAATCGAAACAACATAGCGTTAAATACAATATTAACTATCAAGTACTATTTTAGTTATATCAATCCCAAATAAGCCCTACGGCCCCTACCCCAATCCCACCCTCGTAGTCATAGTCCCTTGCCTAGAAAGTCCATGTTTGACATTTCATTAAGATCTCAACATTCAACATGGACAGTGGTGGACAGTGAAAAATACAGCTTCTATAATATTTATCCCAAAAAAGAAAAAAAATACAACACTAATAATGGAGCCTTAATATATATCACATATATATAGGAAAGCCAAAACACCATGAAAATTATTATTACTATTTAACATAATTTGACACAAGCAAATATTTGATATTTTGCTTCTTCTTTTTTTTCACTTCGGCTGAGACTGTTTTACCCTTCTCTTCTCAACTACAAAGAACCCAATCAGGGACACAACCGAGAAAGCACTGAAGCAAGCCGAGGCAATATCTAGGGACACGTGGCGGCCACTGATTGCTTGGACTTGAAACAAGTCAGTGGTTTTGTGTGAGTCGGTTGTTTGACCATAGGCAACCTCAACGTTGTCAGAGTTGTAAGCATAGGCGCGTACAAAGTACGTGGCTGTTGGCACGTCACGCTCAACCGTTCCTTCGTAGCTCTGTACCGCCTTGTTTGACCCATCGTACGGTCGAGAAATGATCAGGAACTGACATGTCTTGTCTTTTGCTAGGTTGTCCACTGTCTTCCTCCACGCGCGGTCTACTTGGCTTATGGGCGCGTAGCATAGCTTGAGTTTTATGGTCTTGTAGGCAGAGTCAACCCCAGCTGGCAAACTCTGGTTTAGACCCCATGTTACAGTAATTTTATCTTCACCAGCTTTTAGAACTGCAAAATTATGATCAAGAAAACTTAATTCAATATCTCTAATAAGATAGATCTTGTTTTTCCAAATACATAGATAGTGGATTTTATTGAGTTTTGATAGTTTTCTAGGAAAATCTTTTCCTTTCATGAACGAGAATTGAAGATTTTAGGAAATTTAATTGAAAAGATTGTAGATTTGGTTGTTTTGAATAGTTTTCTAGGAAAATCATCATGTGGGTATCTAGAGTTTCAACCAAAAGTGCAAATTTAAGATGCATAAATTCTTGAGAAGTTGGAAATGAAGAAAAAGTGAAAAACAAAAACAAAATTCATATGAGAAGAGTGGTACTAGTACCTTGTCCTTGTTTGGGTGAAGCAGTGACTACAAGGGTACTTGGTAGAGAAGAAAAGAGAACAATTCCATAACAGGTTACTGCCAGGCAAGAGAAGAGAAGAAGTGAAGCTAAGAGAATTCCACGTGCTGCCATTTTCGACTTTGCTGCTCCGAGTTGTCGCCAGAAATCAGAGGCAAAAGATATGATGTAATCTTAATGATTCTGATGCTTAGTGGTACTTTGGGTACTGTTATATATAAGGCCCAAAAGAGCTATAGAAAACAAAACTGGGTTTCAATTTTTTAATATAAACTGAACAAGTCAAAGGCCCAAACCAAATTGCTGGCAGTTAAGAGGACAAGTATGTGAAAGATCTTAAAGAGGAAAATGGCTCTTAAGTATGTTGAAGGGGTGGGGTTGTGAGCATGTGTTTGACATAATAAGAGGGATTTAGGATGGCTCTATTTCCGTTTTAGTTTATGCATTGACTTTGTTTTCAATTGGGTAGAAGATTATGATTCTTGAGAAGATTTTCAATGAATTTTCCCAGTTCCATTCTTCTTTGTTTCTATGATACAGAGTACTTTTCTTTTGTCCCCTAGTATCATAGGACAGATTTTTAACCTCAAATTTTCTAACTATGATGGCACTAGCTAATGCCTACTTAGTTTCAGCCATTAACTCATCATACTACAAAGAAACCATCCTACTGTTTGCATAGAGTATGCAACATCATGTGTCATGTTGCCAACATGACACACCATACGGGACAATACTCCTAACCTTTATAACTTTATCGCAATTAAAAAAGGCAACCAATGCTCCCTCTCACAAAACAATCGCTAGGGATTATGCCTTAAGTCTAAACCAACCACTAAGGCTTACACAACACACAAATTACACTAATCCTACATAATAGAATTTTGCATGCCCCTTTAAACCCCATGTTGTTGACACCTCCAATAACCTAAGGGAACATGTTTTGCCTCTCACAACACTCATCCTTGCTACCTAAGTACTTCTCATGCATCTCCTCTACCTGATGTTGCTTCCCACAACAGCCTTTTAATCATGTAAGAAATAACTATTAAGTAAGTTTACTACCACAACAATTTCTACAATTTTAGTCACAACTTGCCTACGTGGAGAGTTATAAGTAGTGGAAAAAAATAGTTAGTCCATGTGGGTTTACAATTCCACCACTCACAAGTCGCCACGTGAACAAGTTATGGCAAAGTTGTGAAAATGGTTGTGGTACCAAACTTACTCATAACTATTAGGGTTGTTACTAACTGAACTTTAACTTTGTTGCCACACTCTTAGTTTTGCTCACAAGACCCAATTGCTGGTTGTTCTTTTTTTTTTTTTTTTTTTTTGATAACAACCGTTGGTTGTTCAAGTGTTATGATCCAAGTGTCCAACATGGTTGAAGTGCAGGCTTAACTACATGAATATAAGCTCTTGAGTACTCTCCCTTTGCAAGCCAGTTTTCAATGCTGAGTTCTACCCATGTGTTTGTATCATTTGGTTCAAAGTTAGCCACCACATCAAGTAATTGAACATAACTTGTTGAGTATGAGATCAAATGAGTTGAGGTTTTGTGGTTGGATATCGGAGGGGGTGACCTAGAGACTAGATTAAAATGTCTTGCAAAGTCATTGAATAAACTAATAGCTATTTGGTAACAGCCCCACCAAGATGCTGTAACTTGTGAGAGACCACAACATCAACCCATGAAAAGTTTTCATTTGTTCCAAACCCACATGAATTGGTAAGATCGCGTTATTGTTTCTCAAAATGGTAGTTGGAATAATGATACAATTCCCCCTAGATTGAAGGTTTTACATTTGGAGTTGCCTCTTATTTTAATTTAAGGAAAAAAAAAATTCTTGCAATTCAAGAAATTCTTCTTTTTATTGATTGAATTTACATTAGATAGAAAAATAAAAAGAATTACATTGTCTTGGTCCTATATACAATTTAAGAAAGTATAGAGCTTTCATTTTTAATTACATTCTAAAAAAATAAAAATTATGTGGATAAAACTTAATATACAAACCATTAATCTAAGATCGGTGGTTAAATTACGGAGTGAGAAGGTATTCAGAACCCACTCTGCCCAGTCAACTGGTCTTCTAAAATATGGTAGTCATGGATTCATGTTATACAATAAAAGCATCCAAACATGTCACAAAGAAGAAAACACCATGTTATCATGTGAAAAGTAGATCAAGAAATTAGGGTTTTGAAAAAATATTTTTGAGCATATGAGTTTATTTCATCAACCCTAGGTAGATTTATCATGCTCAAAATAGGTGTCTAACACCTTCTCATCTCCATAATCTAGCCTCCATATTCAAGTCTCTAGTTTGTAGACCAAGTCCTTATTGTCTTAAATGCTTTCTATTCTTAGAATGTATCTAAAAAAGAAAGTAATGAACAATTTTTCTTTCATTAGAATGTAACTAGGACCAAAGTTTTGCAATTTTCTCTTTTATAGAATGTAACTAAAACCAAAGCCATGTAATCTCAATGATCTTGATGCTAAGTGGTTCTTGGGGTTCTGTTATATACAAGGCCCTAAAGAACAATAGAAAACAGCAATGAGTTTCATTTTTTTAACATAAACAGAAAAAGTCAAAGGCCCAAGGCATTTGCTGGCAGTTAAAGGACATATGAAAGATCATTAGAGGAAACTCTTACACTGTGTTTGGTTGCAAATGGATGAAGAGAAAAAGAAAAAAAGAAAAAAGAGAGGATTAAAGGGAAATGAAATGATAAAGAAATGAAAAGGAATATGTTTCCTTTGTATATGTTTGGAAGTAGGGAGGGGAAGGGAAAAGAAAAAAGAAGAAAATGTTTACCTTTTATTTGTTTGGTTTGCAAAAGAAGAAAAATAGGAAGAAAAATGTGTTTTTTACTTTTATACCTCATTGTGGGGACTAAATCCGCCGCAAGTTATTTGTCCGCTTTGAGCAGCCAAGTCCGCACGGTTTTGTTCTCAGTACCGAGTGTGGAAGTTCAGGATTTTCACCTCAGGCCAAGGGCTTTGCTTGTAGCCATTTTGGCATGCGTGGTAGTGGTACACTCGTGCTTGCTCCAAGGGCTTATAAGGCATGAGTGGGGCGCATCTCTTGCCAATGTGGGACAAAGGTGTCAAGCCAAAATGGCTATAAGGCAAAGCCCTTGACCTGAGGTGAAAATCCTGAACTTCCACACTCGATATTGAGAACAAAACCGTGTGGGTTTGGCTCCCAAAAGCGGACAAATAGCTTGCGGCGGATTTAGTCCCCACAAAAAGGCACTTTGGAGGACAGTGCTTATTTCAAGTATTGTCCGCTTTGGGCTCAGGGGACCCTCACGGATTTGTTGCCAACACCTGAGTGCAAGGCACGCCTCCCCACTACCACATTCAAGTGCGTCTCTGGGTCCTGCCCTGTTACACATGCGTGGTAGTGGTAGGACCCAGAGACGCACTTGAATGTGGTAGTGGAGAGGCGTGCCTTGCACTCAGGTGTTGGCAAAAAATCCATGAGGGTCCCCTAAGCCCAAAGCGGACAATACTTGAGATGGGCAATGCCCTTCAAAGCGCCTTTTTGTAGAGGAGGATTTTGTTCCAACCCCTACAAGCTTATTGTCCTCTTTAGGGAGCCAAGCCTGCAAGTTTTTTTTCTCAGTATCAAATATGGGATGACTTCTGAGTCCGTCCCACATCGGCAAGAGATGTGCCCCACCAATGCCTTATAAGCTCTTGGAGCATCAGCATGGTGTACCACTAAAAGATGGTTGAATAAGAGATCTGAGATTCAATTCTTGCCTACACTAAAAACCAATTGGTGTCTCGGTCTAATGCTAAAGAGTTATCATCAAGAGCGGACGCCATAGGTTGCGAAACTCTAAATTAAAAATTATATTATTTATATAGTTAAGAGAACATTTGAAACTAATGAGACAAATTTTTTCGCTATTTTATCTATTTATGTATGCGAAATTTTCAAGAAGAATGTAAGCAAAATGAATATATATCAAACAAATACTCTTTTTTAATCAAACAAATAGCTATCTACGGTCTCAAATTATCAATTGATTCAATTCTAGCAAAAATATATTTTATTAATTTTTTGTCCAACATTAACAGTCGATAACAATCTATTGCCACTTAAAAGTTTTTGTAAAAATATTGTGAACATAACATTTCTTAATTTTATATTCTAATTCCTAGAATAGCATTGCTAACACATAATTCTTGCACCTATTTTCCTAGAGGTCCCCAAATTAAAATTCATGAGACTTGTAGTGTTGCCCCCACCAGCAAAGGCAATTCTTAATGCCACAAAGTTTTTGCACCAATTTTCCTAAAGGTTCCCAAATTAGAATTCATGATACATGTATTACTGCCCCGGCAGGGGGCAATTCTTAATAAGGGCCATATTGGATTGAAGGGGAGGGAGGGAGAGTAGAGTAGAGTTTGATCATCTCTACTCTACTCAGAACTCTCATTTTCCAAAATTCGACCTTAAGGTTGTGGTTCCGCCAATTCATGACCACTCGTGGTCAATAATTTACTCCAAGTACCAACATCAGGAGCAATAAATATGTATGCGTAAGCAAGTTGTACATACCAAGTAGTACATGCATGAGGTGTCATGGGTATCATTGCTCATTGGAGATATAGAAATTATAATATAGATGTCGTAGACTTCTTATAAAGACGTGAGTTTACAGGCACCGTTTGTTTCTATCTACCACCAATTTTTTTTTTTGTATTTTCTTGAGTTCTTATACATCAAATTGACTTAACAATAAATATATTATTTTTTTATTAGAGCACCCACAGAAAATGTGGGATATGTGCCAAATGCTAAATATTTGACACATATCCCACACCAAACACCATTTGACCCATTTATCAGATGTTCTAAATGCCATATTTTTTGCAACATGTTACAATACTGTCGCAAATTTGCAACAGTACGGAATCAAAATGGTATAAGTTTTAATCATTATTTATTCTCTTTTCTCTCTCCTCTCTCCTCACTTTTTTCTTTTCTCTTCTCTCTCACCTCTGTTCACTCTCACCGGTTCCCTCTCTTCTCAGCTACCGATTCCCTTTGTTCTCTCTTTTCCCTTTAATTTAAGATCAGTTTGACGGTGGCCATTATCACCGGAGGCGCAAGCGGCATGGGCGACGAGTTCGCCGCTCACGGCGCACAAGCCATTGTCATCGCTGAGCCTCGCGAGTTCGCTGCTCACGGCGCACGAGCCATCGTCATTGCCGACATCCAAGACGAGAAGGGCCATCGTCATCGTCACGATGTCAACTTCATCGCTCTCCAATCTCGCCGATCTCTCTCTCTCTTTTTTGGTGGTTGGTTGTTTTGATTGTTGTTGGTTGGCTGATTTTGGTTGATGGTGGTAGGTTGATCGGGTTATGGGTGTGAGATTTGGGATGGGTATGAGATTTGGGATGGTCTCAGATCAGGTTGTGGGTTGTGGGAGTGAGATTGGGTTGTGGGTGTGAGATTTGTGGCTGTGTAGTGTTTGTTTGAGTTTTTTTTTTTTTGGGTAGTAGTGGCTGATATTGGTGGTCGGTGGTTGATCTGTGGGGGTGGCCGATGGTTGTGGGTTGTGGCAGTTGATCTGCAGGTGTGGGTTGTTGTTGTTGTTGATGGTGATGATAGGGAGGAGATAATATATTATTTTAATGTGTAGTAAATATTATTTTAATGTATAGAATTGAATGATAAAACATTTGATAAATGAGATGTTGTAAAATGATGTGGTAAAATAATAAAATAGGTCTTTGGTGTGACAAAATAGCATAAATTATGCCACAGCTACTGTGGATGCTCTTATGTGCTTTATTTAAAATTAACATGTTAATTTGTATAAAATTTTATACATAAAATTTAGAAAAATTGTAACATCACTAATTTTCTCCAAATTGTCATCCATGTTTTTGCAATAAAGATGCTGACAAGTGAGTACAGAAAATAAGAGGGATGAGTGAAACCAAAAATCAAGCTCATTTTCCAACATGATTGACTGGACACACTAATACATGGTCAATGGTCGCATGCGAGGTCCTATTGCAATTCGCAACAGGGTATCGTCACGAAATTGAGGGAGGTAATCCCACCACTTCTCCAACGGATTCATATCTTGAAATTGATACTAAGAATTTGCTTGGATACAACTTATTTTGCTGGAAACTGAAAACTGAAAATACTGTAGTAAAATAATTTTTAAATGTGTGAATAGTATCGTGGGACCCATTTTTAATGAAAAAGTTGCTGAAAAGTGAAGTTTATGGGTCCTGTGAACAGTGCACGGGGCTTACTTGTGTTATTGAAATGTGCACTGTACACTGAAGAAAAGTCAACAACTATGGCTAAAAAACAGAAAAAAAAAAAGAAAAAAAAAGAGGAAAACGCAAAACATGAACGCGCAAAATGTGAATCCAAATCGCACCTAAATCTATGATTTTTTCTTCTGATCCTGATTCCTTTGCCTAAGAGTATCCATTTCTTATTCCTTAGTTTCTTTCATTGAAATAGAACTATGATTCTTAGCTTGATAATAATTTCTCAGTTTGAAGTTTGTCATAATGGATCAATTTTTTCTCATTTCCTATGTTACTATTGTGGTTTGAGTTGTGAAATGCACTGAAGATGTTTGAGAAAATATATGTTAGAAATTTGAAGTGATGTTAATCTAATTTATTTGTATGTTGTGTAGTCTTGAGGGAGATTCATCATATTGAGAAATGCAAGCGACTCTTTAAATTGGCTAATTCATTCAGGAGATTCATCTTGTGTAATGGAAAAAAAAAAAAAAATTTGAAGTTTCGAATGGACTTGTCTCGGCCATGGCATCATTATTTTTGCCTTCCATTGTTGCCATTGTATAATTGAATTGCTGAGCAAGTTGTACCTTCATGTAGTGGCTGTTTTTTTGTGTTGATGAATAAATGTAATGTAAACAAATTTGTTTTGAAAATACCATATTATGACCGAGTTCTATTATTAGCTTTTTAGGTCTTAATGCATTCCAATTTTTTATCTAGTCTAAATAGAGTCATTCTTGCTGGGAAGACCTACAGTTAGGGGTGTGCGCGGTTCGGTCGGCTCGGTTTTTTCTCAAATTTGTTACCGAACCGATAGGGATTGGTTTTCTCATAATTAAAACCGATGCATACCGATTAGGGTCGGTTTTCTGACATATAGCGGTGCGGTTTGGTCGGCTCAGTTTAATTGGTTTGGTCGGTTTTAACATTTCTTTAGACACTTACTATTCAGTAATACTGAATCAGTATTCACCTACTTTACCATTAAAATTTTTTTTAAAAAATACATTAAAAAGAAGAAGAGGGATTCTGTTATTAATTGGACCGGTTAGATTGAGTTTATTCTTTTACTTATATGAGGTTTTGAGGTTTGCATTTTCATGGACTCTTGTTCTGTTGGGATTCTAAAATCTTTAGATCAATTTAAGATTTAAAAAAAAAAAACTATCTCAACCTTTTGTTTTATTTTTTACATTTTAGTTTTTACCTTGCAATATAAACTATAAAGTCAAAAATAGAGAAACTCATTAAAGTGGAGAAAATAGAGTTGGTGGGTGTGGGGTCACCCACTCACCCTCACCACACTTAAATAAGTTAAATGGGAATGCTAACTAAATGTCTAATACCTTATCACCTTTACTATTCACCTTATCAACAAATCAAGAACAATGTGTTTTGACTGTCTTCTCATAAAACAGAGTACAATGTTTGTAGCATGTAAAATAACAAGAAACACAAACCCAAGACACAAAGAATAAAAAGAAACACAAACCCATGTTACCATGTAAGGCAAACATTCACAAAGAAACACAAACCCAGCAGCCAGCATGTAAAGTTCGTACTACAAACAACCAAAAAAATAACAAGATACCCAAGACACAAAGATGGCTTACCGGTGACTATGGGCGCCTGTCCACGGTGAGCCGGTGCGAGCTTAGACACGAGTCGTCAGTCCGGCGAGAGGCGAGAGGCGAGAGCGAGAGAGAGAGAGTTAAGTCTTATGAGAGAGAATAGAGTGTATTTATAGGGAGGGAAATCTGAAAACCTAGAACCAAACGGTGCTGTTTTGTGTTTTGTGTTTTTTTTTAAAAAAAAAATAATAAAACCCAATACGACGACGTTTTAGTAAAAAAAATAAAATCCATACTCAGTAAACAATGCTGTATCCAAAAGTTTGAAAAACTATTAAACTATTTACTTATATCGGTTCGGTTCGGCACCCATCGGTGAGGGATTTACAGCTCCGACGACTGCACTGCACCGGCGTCGGATGTCCCTTCGCGTTCCGATCGTTGGCATCGGCTCCGTCGGTCGGTGGCAGTGGTGGTGCGGGAAGGTCAGCGCCGGTCGGTCTTGTCGGCTCCGGTACAAGTTTGCACACCTCTACCTACAGTTCTTTGTGTTTGAATATGCTTGGAACAAAGTAATAAAAATTGAGGATGACTTAAAAACACAAATTATATACAGCCTTATTCCTGCTTTTCACCAAAAAGCCAATCTATATGATGGAATTTCTTGGAAATACTATTGGTAATCTAACAGCATCTCCAACAGAGTATGCATAACCAAAATATAGAAAGTATTTTCTCCAAATCTCTACTGTTCATGCTCCAACCGCTTCTCTATATCCGAAAATTTTTTTGGCTAACCTGATGGGCTACTGTTCATTCTTCAAATCCTTTTTTTCTATTATAATAATTAGGTGCTGAATAAAAAAATGTTGAAAGATGTGTAGTTGTTAAAAAAAGAATAAATAATGAATGAAGAAATAATATTTAAATGAGATAGAGAATGAGCTAGAGAGTTTGTTGGAAAGTGTATTTGAAAAAATGGGTAGATAAAGGTAAAAGTCACTGTTCATTCTCCAAACAGTACAAAAATTTGATGATTCTGCTGGAGATGCTCTAATTCTGTCAGATTACAACAACTTAATGCTCAATATGTTCTCTTGAAAACAAGAATTACACAACAAGAGTCTTCAAGGATGCTTAGCATATTTTAAAATCAATGGATCCAAGAATGATCCAAAAAATAAACTAAATTGTATTAAATTATATTCTTCAATTACAAGGCCATAATAACACGATACATAGACAATTTTTTTCCACCATCATATTACCTAATTCCCACATAATAACCAAAAAAAGAGTCTTGCATGCTTCAAGATCAAATGCTTCAAAAATCTTAAGCATTGTGACCTTGCTCAATTGTAACCACCTTGCCAGCCCATTCCCTCCAACTAACTAACTATATCAACTAACTCTAATGCCACACAAGGCTGATGTAAACATATCACCAATACAAGTATATCTATACTAAAATACAAGTATACAATGCCAGCTAATCAAATATAACATTATCTAAAGCACAGACACATTATACACTCAGGCTGCACTAGCACATGCACACCTCATTAGCTGCACACGCATGCCCCATCAGCAGCAGACGCACCCCACATCAGCAGCCCACGCACACCCTGTAGCACCTCACCATGCAGCAACACACGCATGCCTCATCAGCACCACACACGCCCCCCATCAGCACCCCACACACACATACATCTACACACTCCTAACAGTTAAACATAAAATATAAAACATTTTCTCAATGATAACATTTAACATTAGTGAAGGTTTATGAAACATATCATTAATTTTTTTCAACCAATCATTGACAAGTATCTACCAAACAAATAACAACAATAAGCATAAGAAAAAGTAGAATATCTCCCAATTTGGAGCATCTTAAAAATCAAATTATTATTGGAAATCCGTCAACAACAAACAGAATGCATCTTGAAGTTAAGCACTAGCAGCTAAGGATTCTTCGAAATTTTATTTTAATACAAAACAAGAAAAAGGAAAGGGAGAGAGTTAAAACCATTGCACTATTCATAAGCTCAAGTGTGCAACCTCAGGTGGAAAATCTGCTACTGATTGTGTGGGAAAAAAAAAATCCACAATACCCTATTGTAGGAATGTGAGAATACCACATGAGAGAACAATTAGTACCTAAATATAAATAATTACTACTAAGAGAAAATTACTGTGAAACAAATCATATTTTGCTATCATTTCTAGTAAATTTTTGGCTATTCCAATGCTATTACAACCAACCAAGAGCATTGAAAATTCAGCAAAAAAACCCAAGAGCACTAAAAGTTTTCAATGTCTGCTCCCATCTAAAAGCATGAAGGACTAAAGTAAAGACTCACCTATTAGATATTTACTCAAACAACTTAGGCAGCCAGGAGACCACTTAATGAAGCTAACAAATAAATGGTTTTTCATTTTTGTGCTATTTTGAATACAAAATCATAGCTTTTATAAGAATAATTATCTACTGTCTGCTTGAGATAAGTTTTCAAAGATAACACACTAACTTGAAAGTCTAATTTCCATACACATAGCATCATAGTTTTAGCATAAAAATAAAAAAAAAAAAAAAAAAAGGCAGAATACGGAGAGATAAACTAAAACTCTATGAAGCATTTCAACAAACATCTTCAATGCCCACCCAAAAACCAGCTTTAAAAATGCCAATAATAATAGTTATTGCTAACTCCAGAAATCCAAACAAGAAAACCCATTCATCAAGCTAATCAAAACTAAAACAAAATGTAATTCATCAAACTAATAAAAAATGAAACAAAATGAGTGTCAAAGGGTTTCGGTCTTGTCTAAAAGGCAAATAAAAATTGAAAAAAAATAAAAGAGAAAGAAAATAAAGAATAAGAGAGCTGGACCCACGGCCACTAGTGGTTGTGATGCCGATGAGAGGCACCGCCAACGGCGATAGGTGTGAGTGGAAGCAGAAGCTCGGCCATGGCTGGGCTTGAGAGAAGGAGAAAACAAAGAAACCTAGATGAGAGAGAGAGAGAGAGAGAGAGAGAGAGAGACGAGGAGAATAAGTGGTGGTGAGGGATTTGGTGGCTGCTAGCTATAGCCATGGAGATTTAGCCATAGACAAAGGTTTGGTGGAAGAGACAGGAAGTAGTGAGGAGAGAGCAAATTGAATTGGCAAAGAGCTGAGTACACGGATTGCCAACGTGGATTGGTGAGGTGTCAAAGGTTTAAACCATTAAATTGTTGGGAATTTAGGTATTGCACGGAATATGAATCCTTTCTCCAACTTTCTAGTAATTCTGATATATAAGGTTGTTCAGAAGTCACATCCTCTATTAATCAATATATATTTTTTTTCTTTCGTACATTTGCTACAAGTATATATGTTTATCTCAATGCTATCAGGCCCATTTCATTGAATCATTGTGCCTCCCAATTGGACAAGATTATTATTTTTGGAATGTAATTGGACAAGATTATTATTCCTAGTTAAGCAACCCATATAATACGTACATTGTACGAGGTCCACGGCCATGTTGGGTCACTTTTTCTGACTATACCTACTGTGGATTCAATCGTGTCATTAAGTCTGTCGGCTATTGTTGTTATCAGAGAGACTCCAAAGTCAAGCAAAGTTGGCTATAATTTTAATTTTATTGCTTTTTGAGGGAAAAGGGGACCCAAGTGTAATGCAAGGATGACTCAGCTTATAATCTAAAAACTAATTCGCGTTTTTTTTTTTTTAACCTGACTCATGTTTAATTTGTTTGTCACCACTTTTCCATCTGGCTCTTTTTGGGGAATATTTTTATAGAGGAAGTGTTGAAACTTAAAAGTACTTCATGTTTTATATAGCAATGCTAGAGATACAAATTTTTTTATATCGTTTTTCATAATTTGTTAAAATGACAAGTTATTATTGGAGCAACTTCAATTTCACATAAGTATATTATTGACATAACTTTTATTATATATCAATCATAACATACCATATAAAAAAAGTTGCCAAAATAATTATAAATTTTTTTATGCCACTAAATCTAGTGGCGGAGCCAAATTTCATTTGAGGAGGGGCAAAATTGAAAGACAAAATTGAAATTAAAATTAATCTAAATATTATTAATCGATATAAATAACAAAATAGATAAACAATTATATATTAATATGTAATTGTCATACAAGATCAAAAATAATATAAACTTTAATTTATATTTGATTACCTAGTTTAATTTACTCAATTGGAAGATTTGCAAAATATACTTTGATACAAGTTCGTTTAGATATACTTTGAATTGAAATCATTATTATGATTAGGCTTCTCCATAATCCCAATTGCTTATAAGTATATATTTTATATCATTAAAATAAAGAAAATCACTTCATAGTTAATGACAATCGAATTAAGAGATTAATCTAAAGATAGAGAAATTTAAACATATAATTTGATTCCTTAAAATAAATTGTGAAAATAAATCAATGTGAAAGTGTTAAGAATATAGAAATTTACCTGCAAAGTTTTACTCTCATGGCCTTGAATACTCTTAAAATGTTACGTAGAATTCAACATTTCTTTATCTATTCTTTTAAGTGGTGAGAACTAAGAAGTTAAATTTTGGGTCTACGGCAAAAGTAAAGTGTTTGAAACTATAAAAAAGTAAAGATAGAAGAGAAAAAGATTAGTGGAGGCTAGGGATTTATGTTACAAACTCATGGGTAGAACTCGTGGCTCCACTCATCTATCAGTTATATTAACTCGATTACTCGAGGTGGTGGTTGGCTTTGATACCAAATGTTACAAATCCATGGGTAGAAGTCACCCTTGAAATCCAGCTTGTAAAGGGATGGTGCTCAAGAGCTTATATATACATGTTTAAACTTACACTTAAGCAGTGTGGGACACTAGGATCATAACATTTTAGTTTAATATAAAAGGTGTTAGGTTCTAAAGATTTAGTTATAAATGTTTAGGTTCTAAATTTGTTGTATGTTGGTAAACCAAGAACAAAAAAATGTCTAGTATAAGATCTTAGGTGCGGTTTGGATTCCGTGTTTCCTGCGTTTCCATTCCGCGTTTTTCTCTCTTTTTTTTTTTTTTTTTTTTTTCAAGCTGCTTATGTTGACTTTCAGAGACAAAATTTACTGTTCATGACGCACTGTGCATGCACTGTTCATGTATTTAAAAATATTAAAAATGGGTCCCACGGCACTATTCACACGTTTAAAAATTATTTTGCTACAGTGTTTTCAGTTTTCAGTTTTAGCAAAAATAAGTTCAATCCAAACGGACCCTTAGTGTCTTTGAAATGTTTTAGACATTGCTCAAGTTGATTCAAGTGATGTTTCAAGAACATACAAGCTGTAGAAAGAAGAATTGCAAAACTATACTTCAAGCTCGACTGATCGAAGAGAAGCCTTGACCGATAAAACTGCGATCTGCAAAATTTTAAATAAGTCCTAACAGCCCAAAAATCCCATTGGGAATGATATATGCCATATGTTAATTCAATTTAGCATAAAAGCCCAAAAATCCCACTGCATCTGGACTTGTAAATGTAGACTATTGCAAAAAAAATTTGCAATTGTGCTACAATGCGATTCTAAATGTAGAATCGCACTGTAGCTCAATTGTAAAACCAAAAATATTATTTTATTCACATATCTGACTCTCTCTCTCTCACTTTATTTTCTCTTCTCTATTTCTCACCTCCTTTCTCTCTCCACAACGGCCTCTCTCTCTCTCTCATCACATCTCTTTCTCACGATGGGCTATTCTGGCGTGGGTCGTGGGTCCGACGTGGGTCTAGTGGTGGCATGGATCTGGTGGCGACGTGGGTCTAGTGGTTTAGCCACACAATGTCAAAACAGTAAAAGCCACACAACAGAAAACGAAGAGATGAAAAAAAAAAAAAAAAAAAAAAAAAAAAAAAAAAAAGGGATTTCAGAAGACATCAGAGAGTGAAATCAACTCAGATTAGTGAAGAGAAAAAGCATACCTTAGCCGATTAAACTTGTGGGTAAGTGTGAGCGTTAACAGTAGATCGGATCGAAGGGGAGGTGGAGAAGCACCAAGCCACAAGCGGAGAGAGAGATGAGAGAGGGGGACTGAGAGTGAAAACAGTATGGGTAAAATTTTGAATTTGTGATCTGTGTATTCAGATTTGTAGCAATGGGTTTTGCAGCGATGTTGGCGGCGTGTTTTGCAGTGATGGGTTACTCAAGATCGCTGCCGATGATGGGTTTTGTGTGTGTTTTGCAGTGAGGCATGGATTGATTTTTATCTTTTGGGTTCAGATGGGTTGGATGTGGCAGTGATCTGGTGGTTTTTTTTTTTTTTTTTTTTTTCTTAATTTGGGTTTTTGGTTCCGGTGAGATTTTGGTAGGCAGTGGCCAATGGTGGCGTGGTGGGCATGGTGGTGGTGGTGATGTGGTGATGATTGGGTTGTTTGGTTGTTGAGAGAGGGACATAGACTCAGAGAGGCAGGGACAGAGATGAAGAGAGAGGAGTGATAGATAATTTGTTTATTATTTTATTGTATAATTTATATTATTTTAATGTATAGTATTGTAAAATAAAAGTTGAGATGTTGAAAGTATTGTAAAATGATATGGTATAATTGATAAAGTAGTTTTTTGAGATAGTAAAATAGGATAAGATGGCATTTCCGGATGGGAATGCTCTAAGATCAAGTATTGTTGCCTTCCAAAAAAGAGAAAGAAAAAAGAGATCAAGCTTCTATTTAATGCTTGGAGCAAACCATTAACGAGTGAGATAACTGAAGTGGTCATGGATTGGGCCAAACACAAGATAACTCAAAAAAAGAAGAGAAAGAAAAAAAGAAGCAAGTTTCTACTTTCTAGAGAGTAAGATGTTGTAGGTGAAGAGGAATTGAACATAAATGAAATACCGAGGGTACAAATATTATTTACTGATAAATTTGTACCTTCCCACCGATAACCTATGCATTGATATGACCACAAACCCCTTAATTGTAAAGGGGCCTCTTCTCAAAAATACAAAAAAAAAAAAAAAAAAAAAAGTTAGCCAAAGAGAGACTAGTGGGAAAAAAATCTGTCTTACTCTCAATGTTTCCCTCTATACTCTACCAAAAACCAATATATATCATATTATGTGTTTTATTTTTCTTCTATTTTAAATTTGGGTTATTTTATAAGGAAAACAATTAGTCGTATGAAGGTTGTGTAGCCTGTATTTGGTGAAGTATAAAGTGTGTTAAAGATCATATTGATAGTGGGTTTATGTTTATTATATTCATTGGCCTAAATGGCCCAATTTAGTGTAAAGCTCATCAACATCTAACCCTAGACCTTGTAGCATCTATATATAACCAATTAGGGGTCTTTGTATTTCACCCAAATCTAATATCAAATATGTAATTTTCTAGGGTATTATCTTATAGACATAAGCTGCTAGACTGAATCACATAACTTTTGTGTTCTTTATCTTTTTTCTTTTCTCCTTGCTTCAGCCTTCACAAGTCTTTAATTACATCTTCTCTATAATGTTTTTCTTCTTTATATTTTAACAAAGTGAAAGACTAAGGGCCTGTTTGGTTAGCTGAAAAAAACACTGTTTTTTTGTTTTCATTTATTTATTTATTTATTTTTAGTTTTTAGTTTTTAGTGGGTCCCACCACTACAAAACTAGTTTAGTTTTAACATTTGTATTTAGTTTTCATTTTCAGCATCCTAAAAGTTGGATTTGAATACAAAAAATGAATACAACTTTTCAGCGTTTTCATTTTCTATGAATACGAATACAGTGGCATATTTGTAAATATTGTGAAGACACAAAATTACCTTTTTTTTAGTGATGTGATGTGTGTGAGTGAGAAAATTTGTTTTTAAAAAAAAAAAAAAATGACCAAAGCCAGGTATAATGTATTTTATATTCAAATTATGTATTCAAAATAACTTACCAAACATTACCAAATGTGAAAATAAGTATTTTTTTCTATATTCAAATTCAAGATTTGAATATAGAATAAAGAAAATAAAAAGTAAATACACCACTTTTTAAATCCAAACAGGGACGTAGTATTTTTATTCAACTAGTAGCTTTAGAACTCTCATTTTCCAAAATTCGACCTTAGGAATGTGGTTGCCCCAATCCATGACCACTTGTGGTTAATAATTTACTCCAAGTACCAACAACAGGAGCAATTTGCAAAGGCTATTGAATTCAGATTGCAATTTGCAAAGGACATGTTGATGCAAGAGTTTGTTTTGGAGGGAGACTCGTTGATTCTCATAAATGCTTTGAAAGAGATCTCCCCCCCAACTTCTTCAATCGCTTCTGTTGTGTATGGTTCTTTGTCTGCCTCATGATTTTCGTCAAGTGGAGTTCTCCCATGTTTGTCGGTAAGCCAATAGACTGGCCCACCTCTTAGCTAAATATGCTCTAGGCATTAATGACTTTTTTGTTTGGATAAAAGAGAGTCATTGTTTCCTTGAACAAGCTCTTTTAAATGATGTACTGTTGTTTTCTTTGTTTCAATAAAGTTTTGAAAGTATTTTAGATAAAAAAAAAATGTATGCGTAAACAAGTTGTATATACCAAGTAGTACATGTGGTGTCATGGGTATCGTGGGGAGATAGAAATTAGAATATAGATGTCGTAGACTTCTTATAAGAGCATTCACAGCAGTTGAGCTAAAAATTTAGCTTTTTAGCTCCACTAAAAGTTACTTTATCTATTTTACCTACACACATGCTACAGCAGTGGATCTATTTTAGCTTTCAACACAATAAAATAATAGAAACATCACAATAAAATAATATATCTATTACAATAAAATAATATATCCACTACAATAAACAACAATCACAACCACCTGCAACTGCCACCGCTACCGCTACCGCCGCTGCCACTGCTATCGCCGCCACCACCTCCACCACCACCGCTGCCGCTGACCCTTCTACTGCCACCGTCGCCGCCGCCGCCGCTGCCACCGACTTTACATAACTCTGTGTCTCTACGTGAGACCATAAAATTAGAAAAAAAAAGTGTAAACTTCCCTGCACAAGAAAATTCCCAAAAATAACATTTACATCAACACATTAGAAACAACAAACATAAACTTCCCTGCAACCAGAAAATTCCCAAAACAATTTCCAACATGACATTTATTGTAATAAATTAGAATCAACAAACAGAAAATCAGTAAGAAGCTAAAACAGAAACCAAAAAAATGTAGCCTTCCTGCACACAAAAAATTCCCAAACTAACATTTACACCAATACATTAAAAACAAGAACATAAATTCCCTGCAAACAGAAAATTCCCAATACATTCCAATTCTCTGCAAATTATCATTACAATTAACAAATATAAATTCCCTGCAAACAGAAAATTCCCAACTGACATGAAAAATTTATCATTCCAATTACCCAAATAAAAAATCCCAAGCATTACATGATGAAGAAGACAGAGACAACTCACCTGATCAGCAAGCAAGCTTCGGACTTGATGGGTCAGACAGAATAGAAGAGAGGCTGAGCTGGATCAGAGAGGCCGAGATGGGTCAGACAGAAGAGAAGGCGAAACGGGTTGGTGTGGGTCAGTTTTGGACTTGGGGCTTAGGGCTTAGGTCGACTTGGGACTTGGGCGGCGTGGGTCTGAGGCGATCGGCGGCTTGAAACGGCTGGGTCGGGCCGGCGGCAATGAATGAGGGAGCTTGAGAGAGTGACAGTGAGAGAGGAGAGTGACGGTGAGTTTTGAGAGCGGCCTGGGACGGCTGGTCGGGCTGGAGGCGGCGAATGAGGGAGCTTGAGAGAGTGACGGTGAGAGAGGAGAGTGACTGAGAGAGGATGAGAGCTTGAGAGAGTTTTAGGGAGAGGATGAGAGCTTTAGATGGAGCGCGGAGTGAGAGAGAGGCATGGAGTGAGAAAGAGATAAAAGAATGAAAAAATAAAAAGGAGCAGTGGTATTATTTTAATCGCCGGACTGAATAAAATATTACTTTTTTTGTTTAGCTCTCATGAATAGTATACATCTATTTATAGATGTGTACTGTAGCAATGGAGCTAAAAAAAATAGATTTAGCTCCACTGCTGGAGCATGATTTTAATGTTTGTGGAGCTAAAATTTAGCATTATAACATTATACCTTCACTGCTGCAAATGTTATAAGTACGTCAGTTTACAGGCACCGGTCGGTTTGTTTCTATCTACCACCATTTGTTTTTTTGTATTTTCTTGAGTTCTTATCCATTTGTTAGAATAATTGTAACATCACTCATTTACTCCAAATTGTCACCCACGTTTTGCAATAAAGATGCTGACAAGTGAGTACAGAAGATAGAGGGATGAGTGAAACCAAAAATCAAAGCTCATTTTTCAACATGAAATTGACTGGATACACTAATACATGGTCAACGGCCCATGCGATCGAGGTCCTACAGAGTTGTCACGAAATTGAGGGAGGTAATCCCACCACTTCTCCAACTTTCTAGTAATTAATTCCGAGATAGAGTTGTTCAGAAGTCACATCCTCTATTAAATCAATTTGAATTTTTCTTTCGTACATTATTGCTACAAGTATATAAATATATATATATATATTTATATATAAACGAAAATAGAAATTAGTTAGATTATGCCAGTTTCAAGTAGAGCACTATGGTTAAAACCTATCTTCTTTGGATGAAGCCAATCTTTATAGATGTTCATTAACGGCTTCTGTTGACAACGGAACTCGAACTTAAGTGAATTAAACGAAGTGTCCAAACCTTACCAGCTGAGCCAAGTTCCTTTGGCACAAGTATATACATTTATCTCAATGCTACCAGGGCACATTTCATTGAATCATTGTGCCACCCAATTGGACAAGATTATTATTCCTAGTTAAGCAACCCTTATAATACGTACCTTGTTCCAAGTCCACGGCCATGTAGGTCACTTTTTCTGACTATCTCCACTGTGGTGTGGATATCAATCGAGTCATTAAGTCTGTTGGCTATTGTTGTTGTTATCAGAGAGACTCCAAAGTCATGCAAATTTGGCTATAATTTTAATTTTACTGCTTTTTGAGGGAAAAGGGGACCCAAGTGTAATGCAAGGATGACTCAGCTTATAATCTAAAAACTAATTCGTGTTTTTTTTTTCGAACCTAACTCATGTTTAATTGTTTGTCACCACTTTTCCATCTCCCTCTTTTTGGGGAATATGATTTTATAGAGGAGGAAGTATTTAAACTTAAAAGTACTTCATGTTTTATAAAACAATGCTAGAGATACAAATTTTTTACATTTTTTTTTTATAATTTGTTAAAATGACAAGTTGTTATTGGAGCAACTTCAATTTCACATAAGTATATTATTGACATCACTTTTATTATGTATCAATCATAACATACCATATAAAAAAAGTTGCCAAAACAATTATAAATTTTTTTATGCCACTAAATCTAGTGGAGGAGCCAGATTTCATTTTAGGAGACCGGGCAAATTGAAAGTCAAAATTGAAACTAAAATTAATCTAAATATTATTAATCGATATAAATAACAAAATAGATAAACAATTATATATTAATATGTAATTGTCATATAAGATCAAAAATAATATAAACTAAAATTTATATTTGATTACCAAGTTTAATTTACTCAATTGGAAGATTTGCAAAATATACTTCGATACAAGTTCGTTTAGATATACTTTGAATTGAAATCATTATTATGATTAGGCTTCTCCATAATCTCAATTGCTTATAAGTATATATTTTATATCATTAAAATAAAGAAAATCACTTCATAGTTAATGACAATCAAATTAAGAGATTAATCTAAAGACAGAGAATCTATACATATAATTTGATTCCTTAAAATAAATTGTGAAAATAAATCAATGTGAAAGTGTTAAGAATATAGAAATATACCTGTAAAGTTTTACTCTCATGGCCTTGAATACTTTTAAAAAGTTACGTAGAATTCAACATTTCTTTATTTATTCTTTTAAGTGGTAAGAACTAAGAAGTTAAAATTTGGGTCTACGGCAAAAATAAAGTGTTTGAAACTATGAAAAATCTAATACCAAATGTTACAAATCTATGGGTAGAACTCACCGTACCCTTCGAATCCAGCTTGCAAGCAGATCGTGCTTGAGAGCTTATATACACATGTTTAAACTTACACTTAAGCAGCGTGAGACGTTAGGATCATAACATTTTAGTTTAATATAAAAGGTGTTAGGTTCTAAATATTTAGTCATAAATTTTTAGGTTCTAAATTTGTTGTATGTTGGTAAACCGATCGAGAACAAAAATGTGTCTAGTATAAGATCTTAGTGTTTTTGAGATGTTTTAGACATTGCTCAAGTTGATTCAAGTGATGTTTCAAGAACATAGAAGCTACAGAAAGAAGAATTGAAAAATTGTACGTCAAGCTCAATCGATAGAAGAGAAGCTTTGACCGATCCAATTACAATATGCAGAATTTTAAATAAGTCCCAATAGCCCGCAAAACGTTTAGGGTTTGAGTCCAATACTCCTAAGTATAAAAGAAAAACCCTAATACACGTTTTTCAAGTTTTTAGAGTTACTTTTGTGAGATCTGTGAGGTTTTGTACCTTCTAACTCTATCAAGCATCTACTGGAGATCAGATCCATATTGCTAGTATTGGTGGAGTAAAGTTGCAGCCAAGCCTTTAGCTATCAAGTGTACTGAAGTTCAAGGTATGAATAGGTGGTCCTTGTGAGAACAGATCCAGATCAAAGAAGTCTGTGGAGTTCAGAACCTAGTTTGGTAATTGTGTTAGATTTACTACGAATTTGTATTCTTGACTGTAAATCTCAATTTGATATAGTGGATTGTTCTCTTGGGATAGTTTCCCCCAGATTTTTTTTACCTTGAAGTGAGTTGTTTTATTGGTTTTTCTGGGTCATCACATCTTGTGTTATTTACTTTTCCTTTGTGTTTGTTACATGTGATGAATGTTTAATCTAGATCTGAATAATTAACTTAAGTAACAACTTGGCTAATAAATTAAGTTAAACATATTGTATTTTCTAGAATCAAAATCCTTACAAAAGGTCTTATATTTTATTTATTTTTATTATGATTATGTGGGTCAAATAATTCATAGGACAAATTGTGTGAGAAAGGCACCACAGGATAAAAATTTGTCGCCGCTTAAGAACATGTGGTAAGAAAAACGGGATTATGGCTATTAATAAACTATCAAGTGAGACCTAAAAAACTTTGTTTTGTTTGGAAAAAGACAAATGAACCTACGTTAGTGTTATTTCTCATGGAACCTATGTATGGTAAAAGAAAAATTAGTACTATTTCTTCTCTAAATACTACATGGGTTACTATATAGTATTTTCTAATGAACTTTCTCTCTAGCTTATTCCGGGAGAGAACTGAGAAATTTATTTTAATTTAGTTGTTTTATTTAATAGATAAAAGTTTCTAAATTTGTTGTTCTCTTTCTCTTTAAGTATAACTCCCGATCTTTGAAAGGGTCAAAGTTTTCTAAGTTCTAATAGTCTTTGTATTACTACCTTCTCTGTCTCATCTGTAGCCTCAGAATTATTATCTGTAGCCTTAGACTTGATTCGTTTCTACTCTATATAAACAACAACCGTACTCTCTCTACAGTCTACACACACAGCAGAAAAACTTACGTATAGAAGCTGCAATTATTTTGTTGTGGGTATCATCATCACGACAGTAATTAATTTCCTCCATTGTTTCTTCAACATTTCATTGTAAACTTTCTTAGAGTTTTGCTTCCATGGTGGGCAAGGACATTCCAAAGCCAGAAGACTATGAACGTTCACTGGAGCACACTCCAACATGGGCTGTTGCGGTGGTCTGCTTTGTCTTGGTTGTTATTTCTCTCTTCATTGAACATATTATTCATATCATTGGAAAGGTAAGCTTATCTATTTATCTTAATATTCGTTTGGGTAACCTGCAGTTTCTTTTGTTTATATATATTTTTTTTCTTAATGAAAGATTTTTGCATTCCTATGTAGTGGCTAAAAAAAAAACACAAGTTAACTCTTTACGAAGCACTCGAAAAAATAAAAACAGGTACGTAGCGACCATGACAAATTACCAAAAAGTGAATTTAATTATTTAACTATTATTCCAACAATCATAGTTTGATCTCTAGCATATCTTAAAAAAAAAACTGTTAAGTCTGTCCAAAGCCTAACACTTCTTCTTTGTTGGATATATATATTTTCCTTTTTTAGAGCTTATGATATTGGGATTCATATCCTTGCTCTTAATAGTGTTTCAAGCGCCAATTACTGATATATGTATACCTGAGAGTGTTGGAGCCACTTGGCACCCCTGTAAGGACGGGTACAAGGAGAGCAAGGAAGAGACAGATTCCCAGGATAAAGAACGGAAACTACTACAACTTTTGGATTCTGGTTTCGGTTCACGAAGAATATTAGCTGCAAAAGAAATTGACAAATGCACACGAGAGGTAAGCTCAATGATTTTTTTAATTTTAATTTTAATTTTTTGGATAAGACCTTTTATTTTATGTTTCCAAATATGTTGGTATTCTGGTGTAGCTACTTAATTTAAATAAATTTAATATTGTGGTACCACCAAATGAATAGCCTTCAATTATTGGGGGTAGGGGTTGTTGGAAACTTGGAATAGAATCAAGTAATAAGTAATAGTTGAATATCATAATAAATAAATAAATATTTGAATTATATTTTTGTCATCTGTAATACTTCAGTTTGTAAAGTTTATAAAAGAAGCGGGGATGATGAATTTAGTGAATTGAAGTTTTTTTTTTTTTTTTTTGGCAGGGTAAAGTTGCGTTGGTGTCTAAATTAGGGATTCACCAGCTCCATATATTCATTTTTGTGTTAGCCGTTGTTCATGTGTTCTACTGCATCACCACCTTGGCTTTGGGCAGAACTAAGGTACTTCTCTCGTAATTATTTTCATGTTTGTGAGAGAAATGATGTATTCATCAAATATATAGTAGTAAATCGATCCCACACTGCGATTGTACAAAATGTATACATTTCTCTAGTTCTTTTCCTTCTTTGAATGTTGTCAAAATTCTTGCTTGGATCGCAGATGAGAATATGGAAAGTTTGGGAGGAAGAAACAAAGAAACCTGAATATCAATACTATCACGGTAAGTCTCAAATACTGTCAAACGGGTCAACGTAGCAACGTTTAATTTTATGGGGTATATATTTAGTTTGAAAGCTACTAGTCACAAAAACAAAGTGGCTCACAAAGTCATCGAATTCTTGTATTTTAATTAAAAATCAATGGATTCCTTTATAAATGACTTTTCAATAAGTGTATGATAATAATCGAAAACTAGGTGTCTGTTTTTGCTTTGATTTTTGCTTCAAATTTTTTCTTTTTAAAATTTAACAAAAGTAGGCTAATTTTTATCTTTTTGTCATACATTTAGCATAAAAATTACCAAAAACTATATATTTTGTCTCATACTTAGTAAATAAGCTACTAAAACTATGTAATACCAAACAATTAATTATCAGAGGTATTATAAATTTTATTACAGATTTATAAACTAATGTGTCATTAATAATGATGAATGTTTGAATAATGTAAAAGTGATGTTAGTACTTAGTAGTTAGTAGTGTGTAAAAGTGATGTTATTATTGTTTTGTTTTGTTTGTTTTTTTTTTGTTTTGTTTTGTTTTTTTGTTTTTTTTTTCTGAATAATGTTATTATGATCACTTTTATGAGAAAATTTTGTATGATAGCAACATTAATGTTTTATTTATTTTTATCTCTTTGCTGATTGGGTAGGTGGCTAGCTACTGTTAAGTAGTATATTATTATTATATTATGCAATTGCAATGTCAATTATTTTTATTTATTGTTAATGAGATGCAATTTCTAGTTAAGGTTCTCTAAGTTATCTTTTATATATATATATATATATATATATATATATATATATATGCGGGGTCATGGGCCCAAAATCATACAATGGGGCGTGGGGCTTTGGCCGAGAGCATGGTAGTCCGAGTCCGAGGAGGAATATCTCCTCGGACCAGCTAAAGCACGATCAGATATAAGTCTTAAATAGTCAGAGTGACATTCCAGGAAGTTATAAAGGATAGGAACTCAGGAATATCTAAGGGAAAGCTGCTAACACCGCATTTATGTGGACAAGACCCTTAAACAGTGTTATCTCGGTTACCGCAACTCATAGAACGCTAGAGAGAGAGTCTGATGGGAAAGACACTCAAGTATGGGCTTGGATGATCAACAAGTGGAAGACCAAGATCATTCAAAGGGGACTATATAATAGGAGAAACCCACCATGGAGAGAGGATCCGAGGATTAATAGAGAAAGCACTGTAGCAATCTCAAGAACTTTTGTAACCATTCTCATTCAATATTTACTAGAACAAAGCTTTTCGGATTGTGTCGAGAACAAACTTTCTTTGATAAACTCAGTTCATCTCTGTTTGATTGTCATGAGCACCATATTAACTGTTATCCATGCACTAAAACCTAGCTCTTTGACCCAATCTCTACAAATTTATTGTACTGGGCTCACTGGTCCAAGATCCCATACACCTTGGGCTTGGGTTGCAAAATGTGTCCCTACAATTGGAGCCGTCTATGGGAAGGGCTTGTGTGTTAGTAAATGCAACGGTTAATCATGGTAGGATCAAGCTCCCATTAGCAAGAGTCCCCGGAGAAGACCATTTTGGCGGTGGTGCATGCTACACGAAAACTTTCCCATTATTTCCAAGAACACACACAGTTGTTGTCATAACTTAGCTTTCGCTCAGGTCTACACTTCGAAGTACTGATTACGTGAGGAGGATTGCTAAATGGGGCGCAGTTCTAGGGGCTTCTGACATCAAGTATATGCCTCGTACCTTTGTCAAGGGGCTAGTTCTCGCGGGTCTAGTAGCCCGGTTCGCTGAATTCCCATTGGAGAAAGAAGCCGATAATCAAGGCATGGATGAAAAATCGGTTGGCACAATCTCCCTGCAAAAACTTCTATTCTAGAAGGAATATATTGATATCTTCTAATCTTTTGAAGCGGTTAAACAGAACCTTAGCTATGCTGGGTCCTCGGACCTCCTGCTTTGGAGAAATTACACGCACTGACATCTTTTGAAGCGGTTAAACAGAACCTTAGCTATGCCGGGTTCTCGGACCTCCTGATTTGGGGAAATTAACACGTACTGACATCTTTTGAAGCGGTTAAACAGAACCTTAGCTATGCCGGGTCCTCGGACCTCCTGCTTTGGAGAAATTAACACGCACTGGCATCTTTTGAAGTGGTTAAACAGAACCTTAGCTATGCCAGGTCCTCAGACCTCTTGCTTTGGGGAAATTAACACGCACTGGCATCTTTTGAAGCGGTTAAAACAAAACCTTAGCTATGCCGGGTCCTCGGACCTCCTGCTTTGGAGAAATTAACACGCACTGCCATCTTTTGAAGCGGTTAAACAGAACCTTAGCTATGCCGGGTCCTCGGACCTCTTACTTTGGGAAAATTAACATGCACTGGCATCTTTTGAAGCGGTTAAACAGAACCTTAGCGATACCGGGTCCTCGGATCTCCTGATTTGGGGAAATTAACACGCACTGACATCTTTTGAAGCGTTTAAACAGAACCTTAGCTATACTGGGTCCTCGGACCTCCTGCTTTAGGGAAATTAACACGCACTGGCATCTTTTGAAGTGGTTAAAACAGAACCTTAGCTATGCCGGGTCCTCGGACCTCCTGCTTTGGGGAAATTAACACGCACTGGCATCTTTTGAAGTGATTAAAATAGAACCTTAGCTATGCCGGGTCCTCGGACCTCTTGCTTTGATGAAATTAACACACACTGGCATCTTTTGAAGCGTTTAAACAGAGCCTTAGCTATGCCGAGTCCTTGGACCTCCTGCTTTGGGGAAATTAACACGCACTGGCATCTTTTGAAGCGTTTAAACAGAACCTTAGCTATGCCGGGTCCTCGATCCTCTTGCTTTGGGGAAATTAACACGCACTGGCATCTTTTGAAGCGGTTAAACAGAACCTTAGCTATGCCAGGTCCTCGGACCTCCTGTATTGGGAAAATTAACACGCACTGGCATCTTTTGAAGCGGTTAAACAGAACCTTAGCTATGCCGGGTCCTCAGACCTCCTGTTTTGGGGAAATTAACACGCATTGGCATCTTTTGAAGCGGTTAAACAGAACCTTAGCTATGCCGGGTCCTCGGACTTTCAGCTTTGGGGAAATTAACACGCACTGGCATCTTTTGAAACGGTTAAAATAGAACTTTAGCTATGTCGGGTCCTCGGACCTCCTGCTTTGGGGAAATTAACATTCACTGGCAACTTTCTAAGTGTTTAAACTGAACTCAATCATGTCTCGGTCTTCGGACCAGATGATGTAGGAAGGTTAACACTCCATGACAACTTTCTAAGTGTTTAAACTGAACTCAATCATGCATCGGTCCTCAGACCAGATGATGTGGGAAGGTTAACACTCCATGACAACTTTAGTCATGCTTGGCTCATCGGACAACATACTTTGGGAAAAGTAACATTCCATGATATCTATTTGTTTCTCACTAAATGTCAAGACA
This sequence comes from Notholithocarpus densiflorus, assembly GCA_030021035.2. NCBI lineage: Eukaryota > Viridiplantae > Streptophyta > Magnoliopsida > Fagales > Fagaceae > Notholithocarpus > Notholithocarpus densiflorus. The sequence goes on from JARYZH020000050.1 coordinate 2,361,357, forward strand.
GACCCAAAATTATAACTGACTCCTCAAATTGGTAGCTCTAAAAGGAGCGATTTATAGTACAAATATAGGGCGCGTGAAACGGCACTCCCACGGGTGTAAATCAAAGGATCAAGTAGAGTTAACTCTTAAAGAATTTAAAACCCCACTTTTCTCCTCGGATAAGAGGAAAAAACTGGAGTTTTTAGGGGCTATTGTGGGGTCATGGGCCCAAAATCATACAATGGGGCGTGGGGCTTTGGTCGAGAGCATGGTAGTCCGAGTCCGAGGAGGAATATCTCCTCAGACCAGCTAAAGCACGGTCAGATATAAGTCCTAAATAGTCAGAGTGACCTTTTAGGAAGTTATAAAGGATAGGAACTCAGGAATATCTAAGGGAAAGTTGCTAACACCGCATTTATGTGGACAAGACCCCTAAACAGTGTTATCTCGGTTACCGCAACTCACAGAACGCTAGAGAGAGTGTCTGATGGGACATACACTCAAGTATAGGCTTGGATGATCAACAAGTGGAAGGCCAAGATTGTTCAAAGGGGACTATATAATAGGAGAAACCCACCATGGAGAGAGGATCTGGGGATTAACAGAGAAAGCACTGTAGCAATCTCAAGAACTTCTGTAACCATTCTCATTCAATATTTACTAGAACAAAACTCCTCGGATTGTGCCGAGAACAAACTTTCTTTGATAAACTCAGTTCATCTCTGTTTGATTGTCATGAGCACCATATTAACTGTTATCCATGCACGAAAGCCTAGCTCTTTGACCCACTCTCTACAAATTTATTGTACTGGGCTCACTGGTCCAAGATCCCATACACCTTGGGCTTGGGCTGCAAAACGTGTCCCTACAATATATATATATATATATATTTATATATATATATATATATTTATATAATCGCTAGATTGTTTTGTTTTGTTTTTTTTAATTTTTCTTTTTGATAGTGTCGTAAAAAGACAAATTCTCATGCACACTTTGAGTGTGATGTATACAATGATTATTGTGATGCAGATCCACAAAGGTTTAGGTTTGCAAGGGATACATCATTTGGACGTAGACATTTGAATGTCTGGAGCAAGTCACCAATTTCCCTTTGGATAGTAAGCAAGAATTAAATTCCAAAAAAATTATAATGTTGACGAATTAAGAAGTGTTTTAATGATTTAATTGTTAAATTAATTACTTTACATGTAAGCTAATAACTTTTAAGTTAACTGTTACTTCCTAGTATTTTACTGATTTATTAGTTAAATTAATTAAGTAGAGTTTTAAGTTTAAGGGTTAAGAATTTAAGATGCATAAAACAAATGGATAAAGTTTGGCTCTAACACAACTACATATCTTTTTATTGAATGTGATTATGATAAATTCATCATTAAATTATATATTTTTTTATGCTTGTAAAATTTCTACAAAATCAAATATCAATGGTTATGTTGTTAACAAATTTTTAAATTTCAATTTTTTTTTTTTTTTGGTAATATAGAATTATGAAAATAAAAATTTATGGATTGAATAATAAATAACATCTGATTAGAACAAAATTTGACATGCATGTTAAAAATATAAAAAATATGCAATCCAACTATCAGATTTTCAAAATAATTGTTATTTGAAAAATTACAGTATGTCGTGCATATTTCTCCGCATGCCATTCCGTGTTACTAAGTTGGAGACTAAAATCTCTTCTCAAAAATAAAAAGTTGGACACTACAAGTCGTGAAGCTATTGCTCAAATTCTTATAAAAGTTCCTCGTTCTCCTCGTTTCATTAGGTGTGTTTCTTCCGACAATTTTTTACCTCAGTTAACAAGGTTGATTACCTTACACTGAGACATGGATTTATCACGGTAAGTTTTAATATATGGAGTAACACAATGTTTGAGCTTCTATATATATATATATATATATATATATATACACACCAAGTTGAGAAAGGGATATAAATTCGTTTTGATAACTGGAGCTCCTATGTTGCCTATGTGATTTACATTTTACAGGCACATTTGGCACCAGAAAGTGAAACAAAATTTGATTTCCAAAAATACATTAGCAGATCACTTGAAAAGGATTTTAAAGTTGTGGTGGGGATCAGGTTTGTGCTCAAACAATTTAACTTTAAGGTGTTTGTTTCTTTGATTGATTTTCAATTATATTAGAATCTTAATCTTACTTCTCATGCGCAGTCGAATCATATGGTTCTTTGCGTTGTTATTCCTCCTGTCCAACACATATGGTAAGCTAAATTCTAATTCTTGGATATCAAACTGTGGCCACAGTTTTCCATTCTAAGGGTCGGAATAGGATTCTCTCTATTTTAAATGAAACGGACACAGTACGATGTTATTGAAAAAATTTAAAGAATATACATTTTGTAAAATTTAATTCAAATCATGAAATCGATCCATTCTAAATTGGGAGGTCATTTTGCTGTTTTGTGTCATTCTCTTTTCTCTAGTCCAAATTTAGCGTAAATTGTCTTGTGATTTCTGATTAATAAGAAATGTTTCTTTCTATACAATGACAGGATGGCATTCTTATCTATGGCTACCATTTCTCCCATTGATTGTAGGCAACCAGAAACAAACTTGTACTCCTACATTCTCATTTTGGGCTGTTGGTTTAATGGAAGTTAATGTGGTTTGCTGTGAATTTTACAGATAATACTCCTGGTGGGGACAAAGCTACTAGTGATAATTACACAAATGGGGCTAAGAATTCGAGAGACAGGAGATGTGGTTAGGGGTGAACCTGTGGTGCAGCCAGGTGATGACCTCTTCTGGTTTGGACGCCCCAAGTTTATTCTCTTTCTCATTCACTTGGTTCTTTTTCAGGTATCTCTCACTTACTTACATCAAGAAAATTACTAGCATGTTAATCTATAAGGATTCTAACATTAACCTCCTTTTCTTTTGGCCTCTCTATGTGATGACTTTTAATGGCAGAATGCATTTCAATTGGCCTTCTTTGCTTGGAGTACGGTAAGCATTTCCTTTCTACTCAATTATTCCATTATTTACAAGTACTAAATGATATCTGCACTACTATACACAAAGTTCCATGTGACATTTGCTTGGCTCAAAATCATATATCTGGTGCAATAAGTACATAAAATTTATTGAGTCACGAGCTGTACTGCTGATGATTTGTTGAGTACACCTTATGATTTGTGCATATACTGTACTGCAATACGTATAGGTGCATAAAATTTTTCATAACTGCTGATGTAAGATCTTATAATTTGTGCAAAATAAAATTGGTGTCCGCAATAGGTCCATTTGAAAGTGATGTTGCTCTAATAATAACTTATTACCTTAAAATATTGTAAAAAAAAAGTTGTGAAACATATTGAGTCCTTAAAATTACTCAACCTTAATGTCTGTAGTCTAAGCAACATGATTGTGTTCTTTAAAACCATTTTTAGGACTTAGAATTTCGCTACAAGAGAACTATAAGCTGAGAGGGTTTTCTAACTTTCCTGTTACATATATATTTTCATCTCTTTCAGGTTCAGTTTGGCTTGTGTAATTGCTTCCATAGTCGCACTGCAGATATCGTCATCAGAATCTCAATGGGGTGAGTTTCATCACAAATACGCATGCATATAATTCTGTATGAGGGTGTCTTTGCAGCGATTTCACCTGGATGATTAAGGACTAGTGATTATTGATTGTCATTCAATTTAAGAATTGCTAATCTAAGTACAACACTGACATTTTTCCAGGGTTATCATACAAGTTGTATGCAGTTATGTGACTTTGCCTCTCTACGCTTTGGTGACTCAGGTGAGATATAGTATATTACACCTATAGGTCATATGGCTTGAAATGGTACAAAACTAAGAGCAAAATTAGTTTATTCTAATTCAATGATAAAGATCATTGTTCTAGAATAAGGGATTTGGATTCGATCTTGGCCTAGTGTTAAAGAGTAATAATTATGGATTGGACGCCATTGGTTCAAATTATGTATATGAGCTAAGTAAAAGAGAACCAAGTAAGAAAATTACCACCAATTTATAACCAACTTAATTATGATTTGTTTACCTGATTTTACAGATGGGATCTAGTATGAGTTCTACCATTTTTAATGATCAGCTGGCAGCAGGATTAAAAGATTGGCACCGCACAGCCAAAAAGAACGCTAAACATAGCAATCATACTGAGACTAAATCACCCATTTCAAGTACTCCGGCAACTCCCACACGTGGCACGTCCCCAGTTCACCTCTTGCACAACTATCACCATAGCAGCCATGATAGCTTGCGTAAATCTCCAAGAAGGTCCCATGTCGAAAATGATCATTGGGACAATAATGAGAGTCACTCGAGTAGGCATGCGGAGCAAGAAAAGCCGGAAACTCAAGAGTCAAGCTCATTGCAGTTGCCATCAGCTCCACCAGATCATACACAACATGAAATCAACATTAGTTCGTCTTTTGCCTTTAGGAAATGAGTAAGCCAATGTAGATTGGATCATAGGAGAATATCGCTTACTTATAACATGGTGAGCGAGCTCCTAGAGACTAAACCAAGGTTTTGTATCTATAAATAGCATCACTTTTGTAAAATACAACAATTCTGAACATTAGCCAGCTATAGTTTAATCAAGCACTGAATAATTGGTTCTGCGTCCCCCAAGGATGCTCTGTGTAACCCATGAAGACTGTTATAGCAGTCACAATAATATACGAGTCTGCATCAAATAAAAACGAACAACAATTAAATAAAAAAGTTATTTTACCTTTTTGGGCATTACAGACTGTTATTTCGAGAACTTTAATTTCCTCCCAACAAGGTGTGCATCACTGAGAGAGATAACAATGGATGCTCAACAGGGATTGAGCTAGGATTTGGAATTAGAGGGGCGGCTTCGGCCTTCGTCTCTGTTGTTTAGCTGCTCCGGTTTTTTTTTTTTTTTTTTAAAGTGTCTTTGATGCATACTGTTGGACAAAATTATTATGTTTACAACTTTTTGAAGGTTGGGTTGTTTGTTTTGGATAAAATTGGTCTATTGAGCTTCTTTTTTTTGTGCTATTGGTAATTTTTTTAGAGAGATAACAATGGATGCTCAATATCTAATTTGAACTGTAAAATCAATTCATTTCAAATGTAGTGGATCCTGTTATATTCTCAATCACCTATAACTATAGGAAGCAATCCAATGAAAAAAAAAAAAAAGCCTCTTGGAGTACTCGTGAAATTCTATAAAAGGCAACTGGTGACTTCTATTGAGGCCATACAGACACATTTTACAACCGAAAATAGTTACAAAGCAACCTATATCCAGCGCTGTAGATTATTCTCCAAGCAAGAAACCTGAATGATCGCTGACTGCATCTCCTTAAAATTGTTCATGTTACTTTACGATTGTCTAGCATTTATATATGTCTAAATCTGTAGACTGTACGTAGTTAACACATCTATTGTGAAATTAATGTTTTGAACTTTGAGATAATATCATATTACTTGGAGTCCAACCTATCACTTGAAGTCAGCAGGCAACTTTCATCTGTATGCAACTTATAAACAAACAAGATTGAATACCAAAATTTAAAATATATATATATATATATACACATATATATATAAAAGCAATTACTATCAACCTTTTCGATGATAGTCAGGGATCCAATTTTGCCTTAAAAAAAAAAAAAAAAACCCCTCTATTCTTTGATTCAAGTTCAACGATACAGAATATATACTTGGTGTAACTTTTAATAATGTTACATCATTTAATAATTTTTAATTGGATGTGTATTTTGACAAAATCATTATTGCATTACATTTTTTTTTTCTTATACTCTCTATGTTTGCAAGATTGTTAGATAATCAGAGACCATAGCTTAACTCTGCATGTGCCTGTGCTTAGGATTCATATGTTTCAATGGAAATTGAGTTTTGAAAAATATTTCCCACATTTGAAGGTGTTTGGGGTGACTGAAATTGTTGGTCTACTTGAAAATAATTTTCAGTTGACCATAAAATATAGACACTTTGGATGTAAAATATTTTTCGCTTTTATTCACAGTAGTAACATTTTACGCCTCTCTAAAACTTCTCAGCCCAACCTCCACCCCTCATTGCATACACCGGTGAATGGTCCCTAAAAAAAGTAAAAATAAAACAAACTAGTAAAAATCATGAGGAATAAAGGCATGAGTAGGAATCTATCGGCGTACAAAATTTAATTAAGAGTTGTCGTGTTACGTAAGGTAATATAATTCACACGTAAAAATGTCAGATATGGTTCAGGTCCTTTTTCATAGCTTAATGGATTGTGGCCCTGTGGGCTAACAAGTTATGAAGATCAAGGGTGAAGTACATTGTGAATTAGAAGAGCAACAATTTGCCTCTTTGAATTTCACCTCATGAAAACTCTATAAAAGGCAGCAATGACTTGTGTTGAGGCCACAAACACAAAATATTAACAAAGCAAAACTCTTTGTTAGGAAACAAAATGAGGTTTGTCATGAATTCCGCAATGTTCCTCCCCTTCCTCCTTCTCTGCCTATTCACTAACTAGAGCAGCAGCTCCTCCTCCCACATGTGCTGATTTGAATGTAGCTCTCGAACTCTGTAAGCCCATTCTCCAAACTCGAAACCTGACCGATCCCTCGCTTCCTAAATGTTGTGATGGCCTCAGGAAAATCAAAGGCTTTGAAGTCACACTTGGAGCCAAAGCAACATGTCAATGTGTCGCTGCGGCAGTCGATCTCGTTATCGCTGCTGATATTGATATTGGTACTGTTGTTGCACTCTCCCTCCAACTCCTGGAAAAGTGCGATGTCGACGTTGATGTAAGCGCTATTGCTTCCGCCTGTTAAAATCAATAATGGGCTAGCTCTATATATTTACTAGAAATAAGACTGTTGCTGTCTATGGTACAGCAGCAAAAAAATCACTAGCTAGCTAGTTATACTGAATAATGGGTTATGCATATGGCTCCAACTCCAAGGATGCCCTTTGTAAATTGTATCACAAAAAAACTGTTTTAGCAATCTACAATAACCAATGTATCTACATCAACTAGCAACGAAAAATAAATAAAAGTGTTTTTTGTCTTTTTGGGTGTCACTTCCTATATGTTATTTCTTGAGAACCTTAGGGCTCGCTTGATAAGAGATTTCTAATAACGTTATTGTTATTTTATGAAAATACGTGTAAGTGAAAAAATGTGTAAAAATATGTATAATATTGTTTAAACACTAAAAACTGTTGTTTAAACAACAGTACCAAACACCCCCTTAATTTCACCCCACATGGCATGTATGCCACTGTGTGTGAGAGAGTGTGCTCAAAAACAGGTTCCTAATTTTCCAAAATAATTTCCTTCAATTGCCTTTATCTCTTCAAAATTGTTCATCATGCAATATGATAGTCTGGCATAAATGTCAAAACTTTTAAAACTTCTTGTTGAAAAATCTGGTGTTAAAATTTTTGAATTTTGAATTAATATTTTTATTATTTAAAATTATTTTATTTCAACGTATTACTTGAAGTCAGCAGACTCCTTTGAATCCCTTTGGCCAGCTCATTGATTAGACAAATGTCGCGTTTCACAGTTTAACTCAAAGATCATAGTATTCTTGAGTATTTCCCTTGATATTCGGTTCAATTAAGAGATAAATAATGAAGGTAATTATTGATGTAGTTGAAAGGAATAAAAGCATGAATAGAAATATGCTACGTACCTCTACCATGGCCATCAGCTTGAATGTGATCATGCTATTATAGCTTAATAAACTGTGGGAGCTAACAAGTTTGTTTTTTTTAGGGGGTGGGGGCTAACAAGTTGGGAAGACCAAAAGTGAAGTGAGTACATAATGGAATTAGAAGAGCTACAATTTGGTTGGTCCAATTAATGGCGAAAATTCATGTCAGCCAGTTACTAAATACCTGGAGGGTAATTCTTAAGATTTGTTTTGAGAGTTTGGAAATGAATGGAATGGAATGATCATAAATGAATTAAATTGAATAGAATGGAATGTATTTAAGTAAGGGAAATGAATGGAAAAATAAAGCAATTGAAAGGAATTAAGTATCCTTTGTTGTGAAATAATAGAAATAGATAAAACAAAGTAAGAAGAAAACAAGAAATATATATTGATAAACTCTTGTATTCAAGTGGTCATCCACAATCCTTTTGATATCTCTTAGATGTGTACAATAACAGTAAAACAATCTCACATATATATAGAACCTTAGAATGCTTGTAGAGTTCATGGGATAAGGTTACAATAATGAGTACAATTATGAATATACATCTCTCCTATAGACTTTACACATTTCAAACTTTACACATCCCAAATAACCCTTTCATTGCCCAAACTTTACACATTCTAATCAGACTTTATTTCTATTGATATCGATGCTGCTATTGATATTGCACTCTCTCTCCAACTCCAAGAAAAGTGCAATGTCAACGTTGATGTAAGCGCTAGTGCTTCCGCCTGTTAAAATCAATATCTGGCTAGCTATATATATATTTACTAGAAATAAGACTATTGCTAGCTGTGTATGGTACAGCAGCAAAAGAATCAGTAGCTAGCTAGTTATACTGAATAATAATGGGATATGCATGTGGTCCAACTCCAAGGATGCCCTTTGTAACCCAAGAAGACTATTTTAACAATCTACAATAATCAATGGGGTCTGACTTACCTCCAATAAAAATTTAACAAGATATCTACTTTTATTTTAAACAGAAGCTACCACATCACCCCAACGGTGGAGATTAAAACCCAATGCCACCTCATTAAATTTCAAGCAAAAACTATTAGAGCCCCCCCCCCCCCCCCTCTCCCCCCAAGACTATCGCTACTTCTAACGTTTGCTGCTACTGTGAACATTAACGTTTAAATTTTAACCAACACATCATTCTCTTCACAGCATAGCAACATCATCCTCTTCACAGAACACCAATGAAATGAAGAATGATCATTGGCTCTTAAAATTTAAAACTCAGCACCAAAATAGAAAACTAGGAATACAAAAAATATGTTTTGCCGCCCAAGTTCTCCCTCTCTTTTTATTTATTTTTCTTTTTTCTAATGACAAATCCTCATATTCCTTTTCCATGTTCTAAGAATCCTAGTGATCTTAAAGGGGATGATATCAGTTCATTGCTTACAAAGTCTACAACTGGTAGAATTGAAGCTTTTTCTACCTATCTTTGAATGGAGCAGTGAATTCTTAGTTTTGAATGATTGTAAATAACCACTATTTTTAATTGTTGAAGGCTACTTTTTGGGGCTCAAAGTTTGTAATTGTTAGAGCTCATAGTTTATGTTTTTTTTTTTTTTTTTTGTGTTGGATCTTGAAGATTGTAATTGTGGAACTCACATTTTATGCTATTTTGTTGGAGCCCAAAGTTTGTAATGGTCAAAATTCTTTTTATCTTTACTACTACTTAGTAGCAAACAATTTATGCAAATTAGAAGAATAGTATCTTTTTGAAGGAAGAATAGTATGTTGCTGTGCTATTGGCTTGGAGGAAGAATATATATATATATATATATATATATATATATAAATATATATATATTAATCTATGTTGTTGCTATTATAAAATCTCTAATAGGTGCCTAGTGCAGTGTTGTAGCTGCTGCATAACTAGTTCAGTGGTGTAATTGTTGCATAACTAGTGCAAGTGTTGTAGCTGCTGCAGTGCTGTAGCTACAGCTTACCTTTAAGACTATTCCAAGAACTATTCTATCAAATGTTTTTGTTAAAGCTTTATTAACCTCAAATATGCTTGTACACCATAGCTGGATTAATCCAGCAATTTTGTAATTTGCATCCTCTATATCCCTGAACTATGTTATCCATGAAGAGACTTCCAACATTAATGAAATTTTTTTACTGATCTAAAAAGTATATTGACAAAGAGGTAAATATATCTAACTGAACTTTTGACATAAGAGCATCCACTGTAGTTGCTAACAAAGCATTTTCATAAGATACATTTGTCTTTTTTTCTTCTCCAAAGAAACTTAAAAACAAAAATACAAAAACCAGATAACACAACAATATGTTGCTTTAGTTTGCTAGTTGGCTCTGGCATACTTCCTTCAAATACAATACTTCCTTCACAGTTTATGTTGTGTTGTGAAGAGGATGATGCGTTAGTTAAATTTTAAACGTTAACGTTCACAGTAGCAACAAACTTTAGAAGCAGCGTTAGTCTCGTGGGTGGGCTCTGTTAGTTTTTGCTAGAAATTTAATGAGGTGGCATTGGGTTTTAATCTCCACTGTTGGTTTAGTAGTGGGTGATGTGGCAGCTTATGTTTAAAACAAAATGAGATATCCTATTAAATTTTTACTGGAGGTAAGTTAGACTCTAATAAATGTATCTGCATCAACTAGTAGCGAAGAATAAATAAAAGTGTTTCTCTCTTTCTAGGTGTCACTCCCTATATGTTATTTTGAAAACCTTAAAAAACAGGTTCCTATTTTTCCAACATATATAATTTCTTTCAATTGTCATTATCTGTTCAAAATTGTTCATCATGAAATATGATAGTCTTATGCCACAAACATGGCCTTATACGGCAAACATGGCCTCGGTGCATCACTAAGAACAAATAATTAATGAAATAGGTATAACATCATCCGTACGCAACATTTGAATCATAAATAATAATAAAAACTATATATACAATAAAATTTAGAAACAAAGACACTTCTTTATTTTTGAGAAACAAAGACATTTCTTTAGGAATAAAATTTTGATCCCAATAAAGCAATATGATAATATCCACTCAACTTTTATGCTTATTAGTTACGAAATTGTTTTCCATTTGGTACTGTTGTAAGTTGCAACATTTTTGTTTGCATGGAATTATTGAAATTAATTCTTAGAACATCCAAATTTTTGTTGTCCATTTAAAAAGTGCAAACCAAAATTTTCTATTATCTTAATAATAGAATAGATATCTGTCCTGTAGAAGATGCCCAAGTTGTAGACTCAATAGACTTGAAAGACATGCTCTAAATTTTGAGGTCCCAAGTATACCATCCATCACACTACCAGTTGATGAGGTTTTCGGGATGTCTCAATGGGTAGGGAGTGGAATAATCCGGCCAAAGGCCGGCTATGACACCACTTTCTCACACAAACACTTATATATAACTTTTTTATATGTATATTTATCATATTTATATGTAAAAAAATATAAAAAATTGTTCACCTATTGGACAATACACAATACACAATAGAAATTATACAAATGGACGATACACAAAACACAGAAATACAAATTTGATTCATGATGCTATTTGTGTCTGACAACAATGGATACTAGGCCCGACTCTTTCACTAGGCCATTTAGGAAATTTCCCAAGGGCACATCTTCCCATTCCAATCAAAGTCATTATAGTTTTGGTATTATATTTAATTTCAATAGTTGATGATAATACCACCATGCATCCTTGGCATAAAGGTCACTTCACAAGTACAAATTGGGAGAGGTAAAGGTCAGATTTCAAATCTCTAGAAATGAACTTCATACATATACACTTGAATTAGGTAAGAATATGATTTCTATCTCAAGATCAAAAAAAAAAAAAAATTAGTTGATGATTGTTTGCAAAAATATTTTGTAATCATGAACATTTCTCAAAAATGATATTTAGTTTTGATTTATTTTCAAAACTAGTAATTTTAAATTTTTTTAAAATATATATATATATAGAATAAAATACTCAAATTAACACAATAAAATAAAATAAAATTCTTTTTCAGATGCATGTATTGCTTGCAAATTTTTATTTTCATCTGCCTTACTAGCTTTTTGGTCAGTGTTAGCGTTAATTCCTTTTTCTCATTGTCGGTATCGCTTCAAGCTCTAATCTTCGATCACCTGCACTTAGACTAGCACCAGAGAAAAAAAGGAGATGATGACGATAATGAAGAAGTAATGGGTTTCTTAGAAGCCAATGAATAGTGGCAATTACGAATTACAAAGAATTTCTCCATTTGTCCGTAAAAAAATCTGCCTTCACCTACTCACCAGGCTACAAAAAACTTTGTTCCTTCCTTTTTTTTAATCTGTGCTCCTCCTTTGCTCACAATCTATCCCCCCAAAAGATCCAAATCTTAATAATAAAATAAAAGAATTTCATGCTTCAAAAAACCATAAAAACATCCAAAAGAAAGAAAGTAAGATCTGGGGAGTTTTTGAGTTTTTGGTAGAATGTCACCTAAGATGGACAGTCCAACTTGCCTGGGTGGGTGGTCACTGAAGAGATGCCAGCAATGAAAATTGGTTTTTTTTTTCAAAATGTTTTGTTGTTTTACTTTTTTTATTTTAAATATGAATAGATTATTAACTTAAAATTAACTTGTAAGTTTTTCTTCAAAATAGCTTATGTGTCATAGTTACACGTATGTAAAGATCTTGTAGTAAAGTGTAAATCTTGAAATAGTTTTAGCATTTTAATATAAAAACATGCCACATCAATTAAAAAGAAGACATGTCAATTTTCTTTTAGCCACATAGGCATTAACACTAATGACAATTAACAAAAAGACTAACTCTGTTAATTTTTTAAACTTGAGGGACTAATTGTATTCACTTGAAACTTAAGAGACCAATAGTACTCATAGGGGAAACTTCAAAGACCAATAATGTAGTTTCTTCTAAACTATATATATTCAAGATGATGTGCTAAGTCAATAGGTTAATATATTTAACATTATCAAAAAATTAGATAAACAAATTAATAAATAAATAAAAAAGGTAACATAATCAATGATATGGCTCAATCAGAGCATTGCAATATTAAATACTATTAAATACTATACTTCAACTTTTAGATATATTACTAATCGCTAACTCGGGCTATACACGAAAAAGTTTATCAATATATATATATATATATATATAGATATATATATTCATATTAGGAAATTTGAAGAAAAGAGTAACATAATTAAATTTTTTTTTTAAATCTTGATAATATTTTTATTTTTTCTAGAAGCCAAAAACCTGTTTTCTCATACCCCAAAAAGATATGCTTTTATTTTCTAAACTATATACGGGTTTAGATTGAAGAATGTGATCATGTAAGCCAATATTAGCGATTTTCCATGCAACTCACTACTCTAGAAGATTGAGGTGAAAGTTCTTGGACCCTTGTGCATTGAAGTATAATTGCCACTTAAAGCTTCACTAAACACGGTATAATTGTATAGGTACATGGTTTGCCATCTTCGTAAAGTGCAGACACGTACAAAAATACATAGAAAAAGACATCAACCGAAACGCCGGCAAAAAGTTTTACATGATATCTCTCTCTCTCCACCTGATATTATCAAGGTCCAACTCTCTCTTACATATTTTAAAACCCCTCTTGTGTTCTCAGCCAAGCTCTCTCTCTCGCTCTCCCTCTCTCTCTGTGCACCATGGACAGGGTGAGATTCAACAGAGACACTTCAAGAGAGAAAGCAAAGGATCTGTAACCCTGCAAAAGAAGCTGGCAATGGAGGCTCAGCGTAAAACAGAACAAGTTCCAGACTTGACAGATTTCATGAACGACATGTTCTTTGGGACAGTGAACGTGGAGAGCAGCACTAGGAGTCTAGGAGCAATAGTAGCAAGCAGACTCAAGTATGGCTTGAAGAAGCCAAGCGCATGGTGGCTTCATCTCCTTCTCGCTCTGAGACACCCCCTAGATTTATTGGGTCACCGAGATTTGTAGCGGCTCATGGAAGTCCGTCATTGCTGGATCGAAGAGACCCTCTTTCTAGGTCTGCCAGAAGGTATAAAATAGCTCTTTAACAAATAGTCAAATACAAATCATCGGCTCCACTTTTTTGTGTTCTATTTTATTTTATGTTCTATCAATTACAACATTTCAAGCTCTATCTGCATCTTAGCTTATATTCATTTCAAAGCATTTTCCAAAGAGAAATAATAATAGAAATACAATTTTGCATTAAAATCACAGCCTTCTTATGCTTTGAAACAAAGATATGTGATAACTATGAACCACTTGACTTAATTTGATGCTTATTAGTAATTAACAATAATATTTGTTTGTTGGAGAAATTATACAGTCTTCTGGTGAACCACGTCACTTATCCACCATTCCACTAAAAGACTCTTACTTGTTTAAAATTGCTGAGTTAGTAATTAGTTTCTTTTTCTTTTTTTTAAATTTAATTCAACAATTTTAAACAAATAAGAGTCTTTTAGTGGAATGGTGGACCACGTCATTTGTCCACCATGAGGACCTTATAATTTCTCGTTTGTTGCAATTATTGAAAGGAATGTACATGACAGAACATAATAAATTTGCTAAAGATTTGTAATTTCTTTATTTTCATTGGAACTTGGATTAAGGCCCAATAGCCTAGTAGGCAATAAAAATTAAGGTGGTAGTTTGTATCATGTCATTCTCAGACTTCTGTAACTGGCGCACAAGGCACAACCATAGAAGTTGTGTGGCTAAACAGAACTCCTCTATGTCTGATGGAAGTTGCAGACTTATGTGTTCTGTTGTTATAAGTTTCAGAATATTGGATTACAATTAGAATTCTTAAAATAACTTCACCATATCCACTCATTTTTAAGTATGGGATTTAGATTGTGACACATCATCAACATTTAAACAAACATTGGCTTTTTATTTTTTTGGAGGAAGTTTTTTTTTTTATTATTTAAATTATTGATGAAGTATCAAAATCTAATTCACTCATTTCAAAATAGATGAATGAGATTTTAAAATTCCATCATAGAGTAACATTGAGACCACTAAGGGAGCAATTTGGATTTCAATTTTTAATTCAAATGACTAGAAATTGAATAAAGTATGGAGTGATAGAATTTTTTGTATTGATGAAATTTATGAAGGAATTTGAGCTTTATTAATACATGGATTTGAAATGGGTAGGTGTGAGATGTCATTTTAAATCCAAATAGTACATGTGTTTTTCCTTGAGCAAAAACCTCTTAAACTCACTTCATGATATACTGTTTGCTAAGAAATTTCAAGTAATTGTTCTTCAAATCCCATTATTTTGAAATCCTTAAATCTAAACATAACCTAGAACAACCTACAAGCCTACAAATAAATCCGAGCTTTACATGGACTTTTCTTCTTAGTGCAGTTGCTTTTGGGCTTTGGGGGGATTTTCTTTTTCTTTTTCTTTTTTATGTGCATTGAAAAATGAAATAAATAAATAGTAAAATACAATTAACATTTTTTTAAGTTTGGGCTAATATCATCAAGTTTCAAGATTTTTGGTCCCTAATTACTATGAAAAAAAAAATGAGTGATGATTTATAACCATTGGTCAATTTTGAAAAATCTATCTTGAATTAGTTAACATTATTTTTTTTTTTTTATGAAAAATAATAATAATAGAACCCCACAAACTGAAACGGCTACTTTGTTGTTGAAACAGGAACAGAGCAGTGGAGAGTTTCAGTGGAGAAATCCTCTCAAAATCAGCTAAAGCAAAACACACTCGCAACACCTCCTTTGACAACCTTAACACCACCACCACAACAACAACAACAACACCAACTCCTTCAGATTCATCCCCTGCTTCTGCAGTCCAAAAATGGTTCTCCAACATCCTCAAGCCCTCCAATAACAACCCCACACCACCATCACTCCCTTCCACTCCAGACCCCCCAACTCCCAATCAAACTCTGCCACCTCGCCAGCTTCCTCACCGCAAGTCCCGGTTCCAAACTGACCCTTCCTCCCCTCGCCCACAGGGAATCCCAACCCCTTCTCGCCTCAACAACTCAACTCCAACATTACTACCAGACAGTCTTGTTGAGAAGCAGCAACAACAACAGCAACAGCAGCAGCAGAAGCTGGTTTTGTCTCCACCTAGGAACCTCGTGGAGTCGGCACACCAGAGGTCAATATCTTCGTCCACATGTTCATTGGATAAGATTGCTCCAAAGCTCAAAGCTACTACTAATGTTGGAGAAGAGTTTAAGGAAGAGGAAGAATATTCTGTTGATGATGTTACTCTTAATGGGTTCTTGAAACAGCAGAGGATCAAGGTTAAGAAGCTCTTGAATGGGGAGCTTAATGCCAAGGCACAGATTGTGCTCTCTGGGCCTTCTAACAGTTAAGTATAGAGAATTCACTTTTATCTGTTTTCAATTGATGAGAAAAAAATAATGGGTTTTGGATTTTATATGGAAACAAGATGACTTGTGATGCAAGTTACAAAATTAGAGTGCATTTCTATGTATTTTTGCTGATTGATTATATTTGCTAATAGAACAATAGAAAATTAGGGGTTTTTTTTTTTTACTTTTTTGGCATAGGACCTGTCTAAATGAATTCAAAAAACCCCAAAAATTTAACTTTTTTGGACTTTCCAAATGCTCTTAATGGTTGAGTTTGATTCCTGTCATGAGTTGATTCCTAACTTTACAAGATCATTCACATATACCCCTTATCAGGAATGCCTTCCTGAAGTCACAATTTAACTTCTTTTTTCCTCAAGGAAAGAGAGAATATATATATATTTATAGATTGGGTTCCATTGAATGTGTGATGTTTTCTGGGAATGCAGGTACAAGTTCCATAGTGGCGGCTATATGTTACGCGTGGCTATTGGAGAATAGGATGAGTAACAATAAGAATAAGGGTGAAGATGATGGAGTGGAGTCTGTGGTGGTGCCTGTGATTAATGTGAGGAGGAGGAGGATGTGGAAGCAAAGGCAGGCTGCTTGGTTACTTTACCATGTTGGTGTTGATGCAACATTATTGCTCTTTGCTGATGAGGTAATCCTTTGGTTAATTTGAAATCTCAATTAAAAATCATCAATAAAGTTTCCCTTTTACAATGATACATGTTTATAAAAATGTTGACCTATACTTGTTAGAGCAATGGAGTGTAATTGCAACAACTGATTCTCTAATCATGATAAGATACTCTTGGAAGTTTGTTTCTATTTGGAGCATCCAAAATCAGATCTAATTTTTTTAAAGACCAATTTGCACTGAAAAAGGATGTATGAGCAAGGGCAAGAAATAGCAAGTGAATGCATTGGGATAATTTGCAATGGGATAACGCTCTGTTTATGAACAATGAATTGTAATATCCTTTTTTTTTTTAATCTTTTCTAGAACATACAGTCTTTGTACAGTATTAGTTCAAGGCAATGAAAATATCTCTTTCTTACATAAGCAAATGATTTTGTAAATTGGTGCCAGGTGAACTTGGAGAGTCTAATGATGGCTGGGCAATTAAGCATAGTCGTGGTTGGGCAAGATATCCTCAGAACTAATAGCGAAGTCAGTATACACTAATCATAGATGAAGTTGAAATTGAACTGTGTAAAAAAGTATCTTTTTCAAGGGAAGTGCACTTTAAGGCATAGTTGAATTTGTCTACTGAACTTCATACCATTGGTTGTCTTAACAGGTTGGATCTCAGTGCACTGTTCTTACAGATAATTACTGCGAAGATGCCTATGATCTACTCCAAACCCCTGTGTTGAAGAAACTTTTGGTGAATTACATTAACTAAGTTGTGGAACAATAAAGTCCTTTTTTCTTATCTTTTCTCTCTGAAATGGTTTATGACAGATTAGTTTTTCTGGTTTACAATTCTCACTGGATTTTAATGTGTTTCAGCTTGCAGGTATTCTGTTAGACACACAGAATCTGAAAACATATGATAAATCCTCTATGACAAGAGATTCAGAGGCAGTTCAGTTGCTATTGGTTGGCTCAGCCCCTAGTTACAGATATTCTCTTTATGATCAGTGTATGCTTTTATGGTTTTTCAGAATTGTTTTTAAGAAAGTGTTAAGTCAATTATTTTATCATAATTTAAAGCACCTGATTATTTATACCCTACCAGTGAAGGAAGATCAAAGAGACAAATCTTTTCTTGAATCTTTGCAGCACAATTATGGGAAACCACCTAATGAAAGTAAGCTACCTATACTCACATGTTCTACTCTAATGGGATGATTATGTTAATTATGGCCATTGAATCTCCTTGGTCAATCTTGTCTCTTCAGCTGTTGGGTCTGAGGACTTTGGATTTTATGGATCACATGAATTTCCAATGGTTAAAACAAGTTCACTATAACTGTTTTACAGTTTGATTATGATTCATTCTTGTCGGGACAAAAAAATATTGATGGCACAAATATCAAGTTTGAGAGGTTGATGAATTTTTTTTCCCAATTGAGATTCTAAAGTCCCTTGTTGCTGCTTTTATAAAAGTGTATCACTGCTTTAGTAAATATCACAACTGTAATTTAGAATGATTGAGTTGGACAGATCCACCTATTAGTGCCACTCAAGGTTGCCTAGTGGCTTGATAGCACTCATATGAATAGGCTGAATTTTTAGTTCTTGGAATTGCCATGTCTAAAGTCTAAACCATCCAACTTGAACTCATGTACTTTAGGTCCATGTGGAATCAAGGTTAGAGTTTGCTGTTGCTACTACCTGTTAACAGAATATTTCACTTGGCTAGATGTTACTAATGGAAATTAATTTCACTCAATTCATTAATTTGTTTGTTTTGAGCTTGGAAGTGTCTATACAGATGACCTTTCTTACATCTTCCTTAACGCATTGCATAATTATACTGAAATTTTTTTTTTATGTGTGAAACTTAAATATTTGTGCATGCGACATTTAGAATTGGTTTCACATTCAATATGATGATTTTCTCTTTGAACTTAACATTATATCTTATCTAACTTCTTTCCAGTGTTAATTGGCTGTCTTCTGTTAAACATTCAGATTTTGAAATTTTTTTAATTCTCTCTATTTTTTATTTTTTGGTCATTACAGATGACCTTGATAGTCTGGCACATGCGGAGCATAGGGTGCTAGAGAAGAAGCCAACCTCAGCATCTCACCCTGAAGACATCATACACAATTCAGACAAGAATCCTAGCAACTAGTTTTGATTTCCCCTGAAAGGATTACTATCGAAAAATCACTGAGACTGGATTTTTCGGCCACGAACAATGAGGCCGAATATGAAGCCTTACTGGAGGGAATGTCCATGGTTCAGAAACTCGGCGGAAAGGCAGTGAACATGTTCTCGGACTCGAGATTGATCGTTGGCCAAGTGAATGGAGAGTTAGAAGTGAGAGACAAAAGAATGCAAGAATACTTAGACCAAGCTAAGTGCCTACAATCTCACTTTGATTCTTTTAGCTTACTGCACATCTCTAAAAGCGGAAACATCCATGCCAATTCCTTGACCACGCTTGCTACCATCTGTTGTCATCTAAATAATAGAGAATTTTACACAGCAAAACAAATATTTCTAAGTAATTGTACACTGAATATTAGTGGCTCTTTAGACCACATTCTTACTTATTTTACTTCAATTCTAAAACTCACATCATCCTTCAAACCCTGAAGCCATTGACAATATCTCTCTTTTGCATACAAACCTAGTTCACTACCTGTGAAAGCGCCTTCAGCAGCACCAGCACAAAAGGCACCCGATAACTCTCATGGAAAGAATAAGTTCTTCCTGGCGAAGTGGTTTGGTTTTGGATCAAATAAAAACAAATAGTCTGCACTGCTTTCATAATTGTGATTATGATAAAGGAAACCAGATTTATGATCAAATCAGAGACCAAAACCATTTCTTGGATTACTGGTATGTTAAAAATTTTGTGATCAGTTGGGTTCCCCCCAAATTATTTCTTCATTTATATGAGTGCTTGGGGTTGTCATTTGACTGCATCTTGTTTTGAAGAAGGGTGCCACAAAGGATGTCTCAAGAAGAATGTATAAAGTCGTTGTTATGCCTATTCTATTATTATTTTTGTATCAGATAATAATTCTCAGTCACTGCCAACGTGCTTGTGGTATACTGGTATTATAAAACTTTGTGTTCTATTCACTTCTATAACATTCTTCTTCTTCTTGTTCATGTTGATGATAATGTGGGGTTGATCATTGATGTTATTGCTCTTGTCGGAGTTGTTTTGCTTGCTCATCTGCAAGAAGCTAGTTTTGTTTCTAACCCTTAGAAATAGTACGTTAGTCATTTTAGAACAAGTATCATACCATTTTTTTTGTTATGAGTTTGCTTATATTACTGCAAAAGAAAGTAATTGAACTAAACAATGTTTTTGCCAATGCCTGCAGGCCACTTGAAGTCAAATTTAAAAGGACTAACTTTGCTGCAAGAGCTCTCAGTGTTAATGTTGGATCCAATTTACAGTTAGAGTCTTTCTTAGAAGTCAATAATATGTTCAAAAATCAACTTAATTTGATGGTGACTATAAACGTTTTGTGTGGTTATCATATTTGTTCTATAGTAATATTTTTAAGAATGTGGTCCTGCATGTGCTGTCATATTCAATTGAATGATGTCTTCTATTTTTTTGCTTTTGATTTTATTTGCCTTAAGCGGAAACTTCTATAAAGAACCAGCTATAGAATGGAATGAATTCGCAGAAAATCCAAATACTCCTGAGGTGGCAGCAACGTTTGCAAAATCTAAATTATTGAATACATTGAATTGTTATGCTATGCCTTCTAATCAATTTGGAAATTATATCTTGTTCTATCAAATTCACTATACTTTATTTTCTCCAATTTATATATGAACTTATTTTTAAAGTTTTTTTTTGTTAATTTTTTAGAAGATGCTTCATGCTTATATATAAATAACTAGTATTATTTCCATGCAATGCCCGGCTTGATGAAAATTTATATGTAAGCTAAAATTTTTGGAAAATAATTAAAACTAAATTATTAAATAAATAGTAATAATAAATTTTTAAAAAAGTAACTAATTTTTTTTTTAAAAAAATTACTCTAAATTCTAATTGTTTAGATTTTAGACTTTATCAATGTTTATTTATTTTTATATTTTAAAATTATCTTCTTGCTTTGTGTTAATTTCTTAATATGAGAAGTGGTATGAGTTTGATCATCCTTATTTGAATTATGTTCAATCTATTCCCTAGCCAGCACAAACAATAATAAACAAAATAGTTCCACAATACTGATTTTTTTCCTATTGATAGTCTAATTTTTTTTTTTTTTAAATCAACACACTCACAAATTAAATACAATAACCAAAACCCAAAATCAAAGCATACACAAAAGAGAACCAAAAACTTAAATGGGTACATTTGGTAGACTGTAATAGGTACTGTAATGTTACAGTTATTCTTATGGTTTAGCTATTTAATAGTTTAGTTATATTTTTATTACAGGGAATAGTCATTCCTTATGGTTAATTATTCTTTAAAATGAGGAATAACTATTCCTCTCTAAAATGGTTGTAAAATGAGGAATTGTTATTCCTTAGTAGATGTAATAATTTTTAACATTAATATATTTCCAAATAAATAAAATTTCCATATCCACCTAACAATTATGGAAATAAAAAATCATCAAAAAATAACTCATCTCTCTAAAATTTAAAATATATTATTTTCTAAGAAATATAATTGTATAAATGAGATATTTCCTAAAATAGATCATAAGTTTTATTTTAATGTTACAACTCACAACCAAACTAATAAATAGGTTTTATTATTCCATTACAACATATTTTATTCCCAATAATAAAAATTATCATTCATGTTGTAATCCACATCCAATGTACCAAATGTACTCTAAGTAAGACGAATTTATTAGATTAAAGTATAAGTGTAAATTGCATCTTGGGGGGAAAAAGTTAAAATAAATAAATAGTGTGGGGTGTATTATGTGGAATTAAATTATAGAGATGACTTATTGGTTAAGAGAGATTGTATTAAAAGCCATGGCCATATATATATATATATATATATATATATATATATATATATATAAATATATATATATAAGTTCCGAAAATTTTGATAATAGACTTTTAGTTGGAATATAATTTAAATTTTTAAAATTTAGATGATACCATTTTACCTAAATTAAATTATTGCTAAATCTTATCCCTTAGTCAAAAACCTTGTAGCTTAATATCCTAATAAATTATTAATTTAATAAGATGCAACTTGAGAAAATAAAATAAAATAAAATAACGTGGGTTGGTGGGATTTAAGTTTAGAAAATTTTGATAATAGACTTTTAGTTTAAATAGAATAATAGATTCCTTAATCAAGAGCCTTGTAACTTAGTATCCTAATAAAATATTAATTTAATAAGATGCAACTTGATGAAAACAAAAAAAACAAAAAAGTGGGTTTTATGGGATTTAAGTTTAGAATATTTTGATTATAGACTTTTTAGTTTAAATAAAATCCCTTAGTCAAGAGCCTTGTAACTTAATATCCTAATAAAATATTAATTAAATAAGACGCAACTTGAGGGGAAAAAAAAAAACCAAACAAAAAATGCGTGGGTTGTGTGGGATTTAAGTTTAGAAAATTTTGATAATAGATTTTTAGTTTAATAAAAAATTATAAACATGTTTAGAGCTTAGACTTTATCAGTGTTTAACTATTTTTATATTTTAAAATTATCTTTGTACTTTGTGTTTGTGGGGTCAAAGAATTTGGCCACCTCGGCCCACTTCATACTAAGCCCAAGGCCCACGCCGAGGAAGAAGAAATGTCCGAGGACGAACGGAGAAAGTCCAAATTGTGAAGGAGCGTCGCCAAGGACAATCCCATCCTCGGCGAACCGAGATCATAGAAGGGAAGAGCAGAACGCCATCGAGGACAGCCTCGTAGAGCATCTCAAGAAACAGGACGAGTACAGCAGGTCAGCCATGGGAGCTCGGCAGAGGAACAATTCAAGGAGAAACTGTCACCTCCATATTAAATGCCCACAACTAACGTTCTGGCCGCATTAATGAGGAAATGACTCCTAAACAGTGTTACTTTGGTTGCTGCAACTCACAGAGGGTTTGGGATGACGGCTGATGGGACAAGCACTCAAGTAGTGACCTGCACGACCAACAAATGGAGGGCCAAGATCAACCAAAAGAGGATATATAATGTAAGAAGTCCTCCAAAAAGATAAAAAAAAGTAAAGAACACTGTAGCAACCTATATTATTTTTGTAACCGTTGTAACCAAGCACTGAGAAAATAATAAGAACGAATAGCTCCTCGGACCAGTGTCCAAGACAGATTTTTGCACTCCAAGCCCATTTTCTCATTACTTAGTAGGCTCATAACCATGTTCATTCGCTGCTATCCTCGCTGAGACTTAGTTCTTAAACTCATTCTCTACAAATTTATTGTATTGGGCTAGTTGGACCTGAGTCCACTTTTCCAATAGTAAAAGTGTTCAGACCCAGTCCCTACAGTGTTATCTATATATATAATAATAGGTGAAACTAAGAGAAACTCAAATTAGAATTTCAAATTAGAGTTTCAATTTTGCGCCATGTGTCCTAAATTATTTATTCTTAAAAATTTTTATTTCTTAATTTTAGAATTGAATGTGGGACCACATCATAAATATTCATCCAAGTGAGTTATTAAGTACAAAAATCAAAGAGTCTAGAATAAATGAATTGTAAAAAAAAAAAAGTGTTTCATAATAATTAAAAAAAATATCATGGACAACTTACATTTTATACCTAATAATATCCTTACAAAATTTTTTAAAAAGTTAACAAAATATAAAAATGACTATCAATAGTATTTAAATTATATATACAAGAATTATATTATGTATCTAATTGTATATCTTTAAGTATATCCATGCATATGCATGGGATTACAATCTAGTTTTCTTAATATGAGATGTGGTATGAGTTTGATCATTCCTATTGGGTTGTGTTTAATTTATGCCATAATCCGCATAAACAATAATAAACAAAATAGCTCCTCAACACACTCAACAATTAAATACAATAACGAAAACCCAAAATCAAAACATACACAAAAGAATTCAAAAATTGAGAATATAAAAAATAAAAAATAAAAAAAAAATTTAAAACTTACATAAGTGAACCAAGAACTTAAATGGGTGTCCATTGTTTTGCTTCTTTATAGTAAACTTCCTCTTGCATAATATCCTACATGCAAATTCAGAAGTAAAGAACAATAAGTAAGATGAATTTATTAGATTAAAACATAAGCGTTAGTTGCATCTTAGGGGGGAAAAGTTTAAAAAATTAAAATATATTTATATTTATATCGTTGGTTGTATTGTGCGGAATTTAATTATAGGGATGACTTATTCGTTAAAAGAGATCGTATTAAAAAGCCAGGGCTGAATATATATATATATATATATATATATATAAAGTTCTGAAAATTTTGATAATAGACTTTTAAGATCTGTTTGGTAAGAGTATTTAAATATATTTTTTGTTTTGCAATCCATAAAATGGTGGGTCCACACTTGAATCTATTGTTTGACTGATGTTCTCTTAATACAGTTTTCAAAAATTTGTATCAAATTTTCCTTGTTCAAAATAGGATTTTGAAAACGGTTGAGAAGATGTTTTCAAGATACATAAAATGTTTTTAATGACATAGTTATAAATAAATCGAAAACTGTGGAGCTTATCTTTATCACAAAAAGAATTCTCACAATTCAAATTTGAAACTTATCATTAAAAAATAAAAATTAAAAAAAAAAAAAAAACGTAACATGAGCTCTATTCCCTTATCTTAATGGTTGTAAATTTTTTTAAAAAAAAATCTCAAAAATAGAAATGGCCTGCCAAACAATTTTTTTTTTTGTTTTTAGTATTTTGAAAATTGTTCTTAAAAATGGGAGTTAAACAAGTATAATATAAAAATTATTATCTGAAAACTAGTTTTAATTTCAATTTTTTGAAAATTGTTTTTATATTATTCTGAAAACAAAAACAAAGATCCTCCTACCAATCAAGCCCTTTGTTGGAGTAGAATTTAAATTTTTAAAATTTAGATGATAACTTTTTATCAAATTTTAATTATTATTAAATCTTATCCCTTAGTCAAGAGTTAGAGTCTTGTAGCTTAATATCCTAATAAATTATTAATTTAATAAAATACAACTTGAGAAAAACAAAACCAAAACAAAAGCGTGGGTTGGTGGGATTTCAGTTTAGAAAATTTTGATAATAGACTTTTAGTTTAAATAGATTCATTAGTCAAGAGTCTTGCAGCTTAATATCCTAATAAAATATTAATTTAATAAGATGCAACTTGATGAAAAAAAAAAAAAAACAAAACAAAACAAAAAAGTGGGTTGTGTTGAATTTAAGTTTAGAAAATTTTAATAATAAACTTTTAGTTTGAACAAAATCCCTTAGGTAAGAGCCTTGTAGCTTAATATCCTAATAATATATTAATTTAATAATATGCAACTCGAGGAAACAAAAACAAAAACTTGGGTTGGGTGTCCATTTTTTTTCTTCTTTATAGTAAACTTCATCTGGCATAATATCCTGCAAACAAATTCAGAAGCAAAGAACAATAAGTGAGATGAATGTATTAGATTAAAACACAAGCGTAAGTTGCATCTTAGAGGGAAAAAAAAGTGGAAAAAAAAAAAAAAAAAACAGTGTGGGGTGTAATAATTAGGGATAAACCTAGGATTTCAAGTTAGGGGGCAGACTATAAGTAAAAAAAAATCATGAGGTCATTGTCCACAATCTAAATAATTTCTAAAATATTCATTTGTATAGATAGCTACAATAATTGTGTAAATTTTCTCAATCAACCTCAAAATACACCCACATCATGATCAGTCTATATATCATTGTATTAAAATACATTTGTGCTATATTAATTGTGTAAATTTGCTAAATACATTTGTGCTACAATAATTGTGTAAATTTACACAGTTACTATAGCACAAATATATTTTTGCATAATGATACATAAACTAATGTAAGTGTATTTTTGGGTAACTTAGACAAATTTGGAGTCTTATGTTATTTTACAATTGATGCAAATGCTATTACAATCAAATCAATGTAAAATTGTATGCGAGGGGGCTCAAAAGTTTTGAAAGAGAGGGCCCAAATATAAAATTGTAAAAAAATACCTATATATATATATATATATATATATAAGTTCTGAAAATTTTGATAGTAGACTTTTAGTTGGAATAGAATTTAAATTTTTAAAATTTACATGATAACATTTTATCTATATTAAATTATAGTTAAATCTTAGCCCTTTAGTCAAGAACTTTGTATCTTAATATCCTAATAAAATATTAACTCAATAAAATGCAACTTGAGGAAAAACAAAAACAAAAAAGTGGGTTGTGTAAGGTTTAAGTTTAGAAAATTTTGATAATAGACTTTTAGTTTGAATAGAATCCCTTAATCAAGAGTCTTGTAATTTAATATCATAATAAATATTGATTTAATAATATGCAACTTGAGGGGAATAAAATAAAAATAACAACGCGGATTGTGTGGGATTTAAGTTTAAAAAATTTTGATAATTGACTTTTACTTTGAATAAATTTATCCAAAAGTTTATAATAATTATTAAGATTTTGTGTACATCCTAAAAATTGATAAAGTATTAGAGTTTAAGTCAAAAAATTGCTGCAATTTGGTCACTTGGCGCAATCATTGTTTCTAGGTCCAATTAACTTTTATTATATAGTATATAATATGATATGAAGTTAATACTAAATTGGTAATAGCTTGCATCATATGATGAGACTTACAGTAATACCATATGATGATCAACGTGGGAGATCATTTAGTGGTTTTTCCTATAAACATGTTAGCATGTGGCTTGATCTATTTTTAGGGATTTGTTTATTTCATGAAATTCAGGGTCTCAATGTTATTTTGATAATTTTATATATAACTGCCAACAACATCAGAAACTCTTGAGTATCTTGCAATAGATCCTGATTTTCAAACAAAACCATAAACTAGCATGACTTTCAACAACACTGTTTATCCTGAAATGACTATTGCACCAGAACCAAAAACATTAATATTTAACAAAAAGTTCAACATTCAAGTTGTTGAATAGCGCCAAAGGTCAGCTTGTAGCTACATTTTTCCATGTACAAAGTGCTTGAGAGTATAGAGAGAAAGGGTTCGAACTGTGGAGTTAGCAACATGTTGTAATTATTTCTCAAAAAAAAAATTGTTGAATAGCCAAATTACAGAGAAAAAAGTTACTGTCAAGACTCAAGTGAAAAGAAAATAGTTATATATTCATGTTCGGTGGACAAACACAAGCTCTTGCAGTTAGTAATTCCATCATATATAGCACCACCCTTTCAGTCACATGCATAATCACCCATGCTTTTCCAGATACAGACATTCAGTAATCAGTATCTATGAACATGTTGTCAACATTTTATAGGTATATAAAATTTAGGAAAAGGTACACATATTGATAGATGTAATTTGAAAGAAACATTTCTCACTTATCAAGATCAGATCAAGAAAGAGAATTTGTATAAAAATAGATGGAGATGCCTCTAGATGGGGAATTATTGGCCATGTCTGTGATACAATCTGTCTTGTCCAATCATGCCCACTTGACTTCAATCCCAGCTGTAACTAACTTGGGTCCCACTTCCCTTTCTCAATCCAATCCTCTTTCTCCCAACCCAATCTGTGTCCTCAGTCCTCACCAGTCCATGCTGGCCCATTCCATGAAGAGCCATTTCCTTTTCCAACCTTATTCTTCTGGTTTTGATGATGATATAAACAATGTTGGGTTCACTGATATATGTTCTCATTCTAGCTTCCAAGCATAAAGGAACAAGCAAAAGTCAGAAGACCCACTAGCATTCAGCCCCTCTAAGGACCCAGAGCTCTCTGTCTGAGATGATAATGGTGTAGATGTTAAAAAAGATAAAGGTGGTGATGATGAAGATGATAAGGATGATAGAGATATGGATGGCAGAATTGGCTTAAAAATAAATAAGGCATGCCTTAAACCTGGACTAAAGAGCCAGTCATGAACATCCCAATATACCTCTACTCTCATTTTATTGACATATATAGAGTCATTACCTCTAAACTTCCACTGAAGGTGCTTGACATGAATGACCAAGAGCCCATCAATCTTAATCTCCATCTCTGGCTCAACCCCAATTGAAGAATTTCCATTGCTCATGTTCCCACCACCACTACTTCTATTCTTGCACTCAATTGAGATTTCATGAAATCTACCTTTCTCATGGAATTTGACTCTTGTAGAATACTTTTTCTTACCAAATATGTGTTCCTTCTTTGAAACCAATATGGGATCAATAAGAGCTGGCCTACAGCCAGTCTTCTTATATGCATCTTTCTTTAAATCCCCAATGAGAAGCACAACCTCTTCATCACAAACAACTGCAACATAGTATTCTGAGTTTGGCTCGGTTTCGCCATTGAATTTTGCAGCCTTAAGGTCCCAGAAGATATCAACAGCTTTACCATCTACTATAAAGCGCTTAGAACCTTGTTTCCTCCAGAAGTACCATGGCTTCAGCTCAACTTTGCAAGTATACTGACTTTCTCCTTCAGGGCCTTCCACTGATACTGATAGGCCATGGAGTAACAAATTTTTGCACCATGTAATGGTGATTAAGCGGCACTGATCAGCAATCTTTGTTCTGTAAACAGACATGAAAACACTTTGACCTGACCTGGTTACAGCTGCCTGGTCATCACTTAGTTTCTCACTGGATGAAAAGCAAGTAGGAATCCCGATGGGTTCCTGCATGTTTGTTGAAAATTTGCTCAATTTCAATGAACTAGCAAATGGGCAAGGCCTAGTTTTGAGCAAGAGGATAAGAAGATGTGGATGGATTAATTGGAGAAAGCTAAATTATGAGTGAGAACTTCAACATAGGGACTATGAGACTTCTTATTCACAAGATGAATGAGTCACAGATGCTGCCAGAGCTGCTCTTGGCAGCATTAATGGAATAAAAATAATATTTCCAAACTGGCATATAGACTGGCAGTGAGTGAGAGTGAGTGAAGAACAACTATTTTATATTCAATTGTCTGCACCTATGTTAAGCCTGTCCTACCTGGATTTTTCCTATTTATTTCTCACTTCTTTACTTCACTTTATTTTTCTATCAGATTTTTTTTTTTTTTTTTGGTTAAGATTTTAAACAACAACTTTTTTAAACCCAAGGTGGTTTTGCTTCTGCTATACTTAAAATACTAATTTCCATGCATGGTTAAAAGGAGAGAAGCCATTGTTCACCAGATTTGGGGTATAGATTTCAACAAACACAGATAGAGTCCTTGGAAGCATGACAGCACATGAAAAGTGGGGTAAACTATGACCAGTCAAAATTTAGGGAAAAAAAATGGTAGATGGAAGAGTTGGTATTCCCAAAGTAGGTCTTCAATTTTTTTATTATTTGAAAACATTATCACATTATGTTATATGTAAGGTTTTAACTTTTTAACTTTTTTTCATCAAAGCTGTGTAGGAGAGGAATCTACTGAGGGATGGTTGCAGAAAAGTTTTGAGGAATCTAAGGTTGTAGTTGCAGATCTTGTCCAACTCTCAGTCTCACTGTTCTGCTCTATAGTTGCTGTCCAGCAAACCTCAGTTTGGCAGGAAAATTGTGGGAAAAATAATGAAATAAACAAATATAATTGCATCAACCAACCATAAAAATGGATTTTCAATTCCAAATTTTCAATAAATGATAAGCTATTTCCAAGTCCAATCGAAGATAAGTTGCAAAACAACAGGGCTTTGAACATTAGATTCCAAGTTATTTTCAGTCGGTCAATGGGCATGGTTGCCTAAGCCAGAAGGTACATATGTTCAACACAAAATATTGGGTATCAATTCCACCTATTTCATAAATCAAAACCTCCCTTAAGCATAAAAATAAGACACAGAAAAGAAAAAAGGTAAAAAAAAAAAAAAAAAAAAAACCTAGGAAAAGTCCTACTATATATGGCTTTGTGCCAACTTGCAAAAGAAAATGCAAATAAATAGATATTTATTAAGTTTTCTGAGTCTTCATTCTACAGCCATATTTGTAATAGTTAAAGAAAGTATGACTTCATATTAATGTCGTATTGTGTTTTTTAAAATTTTCTGTGTGTTTTTATTAATTAGGTTGGTACCATGCACGAGGGTTGGCTTGGGTCTATTTTGTTCAACATGGTGGGGAGAAAGCACAAAGACAAAGTGAAGGATGGTCCCGCTGACTATGTCTACAAGCATTCAGTACCTAGCTAGTCCCCTACCAGTTGAATAGCCCTTAGAAGTTAGAAAGAAACATATCAACCAAAGTGGGGAAACGGGGAGAGGGACAGAAGAAAAAAAAAAAAAAAGATGATCTATGAAAGTTGAATGTGATCGATGTAGCCTAACCGACCTTGGGTCAGAGTCTTTCTTTTAAAAAGGATGTTATGCTTATAAAGCTTTTCATACAATTTGTTAAAGGTTGGTGTGGCCTAAGAGGTACATGTATACCGTAGATCCATGTACTTAGTAAACAAGGTAAATAAGACTTATAATTCAAATACTACAATCCTATGGTTAGCTTAGGTTAGCCCCTATACATTCTTCAAATTAGGATTCATTGTAACACAATTTATATTAGCAAAGATATAACTGCTTATGCGCTTTATGTTGTGCACATGGTTCATCAAGCCAAACCATATTAATCTTTGCACACACACACTCTCTCTCTCTCTCTCTCTCTCTCTCTCTCTCTCTCTCTCTCTCTCTCTCTCCTGTGTTGTCTTTCTATATTAGTTTTATTTTCTTTCTTTCTATTTTAACATGGAATCAAAGTTACATTTCAACAACTTTAACATGGTAATAAAACCACGTTTTTATGGCCTTTAATATGGTTTTAGGTGCCCATTATTTACCGTTACTTAGGTCACTTGTCGTTAGTGGCGGAGCCAGGATTTTAGTCTATGAGAGCAAGATTAAAAGTCAATAATAAAAAGAAAATTAATCTAAAAAATATTAATAGATAATAATAATAATAAAACAATTAAAAAATTGTGAACAAATTTGGGTTTATAATAAAAACACAGAGTTTAAACATTGAAAAGGTCAAGATATAGATTAGAATGTTTTTTTAAAAAAAGTAGTGGATGCTTTAGGGTTTTTGTACCACACAAGAACATTTAGTCTTTTTTTAAGAAAAAAAAAATATTTGTGTTAATTATGGGGCCCAATAATGAATTTCCATGAAAAAAAAAAAAAAAACTAAAATTACTATAAATTTTGCTAAAAAAATTAGCAAATTGACGTGGTAAGAAAATGGTTAGTGCCACTAGACAAAATTATAAATAATTATATTAACTGATTTTCAATGATGGTGATATATCATCTTATAAGACTAATGTAGTAAAATTTGTAATATTCTTAGCATTACTCAACAAGAATATTTATATGAATAATGAATAGATTTTTTTTTTTTTTTTTTAAAGCAAAACAAAACAAAACACTAGTGAAATGGGTGAAAACATGGGACAAGAATCTTGTCACAAAATATAAGCTACTTCAAAAGAATAATGAAGTAGGTGAAAAATCATAAGCTTTTAATCCTTTGATGCGAGGGAAATTGCTTTTTCTTTGTTATGTTGGTGTCAGGGTCTATTTATCTGAAGGGAGTCTTTTATTTTGCTTTTTCACCATATTAGGTAGGAAAATTTCTTAAGAACAAAAGTACCTAAGGGATTTTTTCGGACAAGTCAAGGGGGCAGTTGCCCCGTCTCACCCCCTGGCTCCGCCCCTGCTTGTTGTCAACCACAGTTCCGCTCAACACTACTAATATTCTTTTGGATCAGTTACTACCTAGTACCTACCACCATCCCAGCACTTACGTACCATTAATGTCTCATTAGATCTCAACTTTCAAAATATCATTTCTTACCCTAAAAGATGGTCGCACAAGCACATGCACTCACACGCCAACAAAAGATCTAGCAACGCACCTACATCTTCTCATGCGTAGTCATGCAACACACACACAATCTATCAAGTTTTCCACATCATCCCTAGTATTAGCCACATGTCACCTTCATGACAAGCTATATTTTCCTTAGTCTTACACCAGCCCAACCAGTAGTGTTGATTGGGCACATTATATCTCTACGCCCATGGAACTTTCCCACCCTACTTTTTTTTTCCATAGATTCTAATTTTGAGGCTTATTTTCCTATTTAAGGCTCTCAAGTCACACTAATTGGTACATCACTCATTCTTTTTGGGTGAAATCTATAGGAAACTCACCAACTCATTCACATGCTTCTCCACAACATTGTCTTCTATTGAGATTCCTTAGGCCACAAGTATAGTCATCCTCCAATTAAAAAAAAATTTTAAAACAAATCCCTAAAAGACCTATTATTTACACGTCTAAATTTACACCATTGTCAATATGCTCCTTTCTTCAATATCAATTAAAATTTTGTCATTAACCATGATAGACAATGTCATTTGGATATTAATAGAAGGTAAACATTGTTTTTAAATAGATTAATGATAAAAAATAAATATAAATATAAATAAAAAAGGAGCATATTGATATTGTAGTAGTCAATAGTATAAATTATAACTTTTGAAGCTAAGAGACCAAAATTCAAAAACAATTACTTTGAGAGAGAGAGAGAGAGAGAATTTGATCTCATTGGTAAGGGAATTATCTTTATTGGGCCATCCAATGGGCCTGTTCATGTGGCTAAAAAGGATGAAAATCCCTAGTGTCTAAAATATGGGCCCTTCATAATCTATGGCAACTATATATCCAACTAACCAACTCTAACATAGGTCCAGGACTAGCCCATCTCTCTAATCTTTCATTTCCATCAGGGGTAGTCTTTCCAACCCTCCATTCATAAACCCACTCAAAGTCTCAGTTCTACACTTCTATTCTATGCCTCCGTTTGGATACCACTTAAAAATGAAAATTATTTCACTTTTTAGCTTATTTTTACTATTATTTATGGGCCTCACTACACTTTTTGGTAGTATTCATAGGCCCTATTGTACTGTTTCAACTAACTTTTACTTTTACCTACAATACTTTCAGCAATAAGTTTTCAATTTTAGCAAAATAAGCGGTATCTAAATAGACCTGTATATGCTTCAAACCAAGGGGGGAATGGGCAGACTAGCAGTGTGAGGGGCAACTATGTAGTAAGTTAGACAACGTTTCAAAGTTTTAAGAAAAATAGCATCTTGAGTTTTAGAAACTCGAGATCCATATTAAAACTTGAATCCCAGAGACTCGC
The DNA here is from genome assembly GCA_030021035.2 of Notholithocarpus densiflorus. Taxonomy (NCBI): domain Eukaryota; kingdom Viridiplantae; phylum Streptophyta; class Magnoliopsida; order Fagales; family Fagaceae; genus Notholithocarpus; species Notholithocarpus densiflorus. Next base: position 2,394,435 of record JARYZH020000050.1, read on the forward strand.
TTTGCGAGTATTTGGCTGGATGACTTGGACTGAAAATGCCACATAGATCTCGAGTCTTTAAGACTCGAGTTCCATGCAAAAAAAATTTCCCCATACAGGGAGCCCTATAGTGGCATTTTTAAGTCCTATAGTGACGTTTTAAAGCCCTATAGCGGCGTTTTCCTGCAAAAAAAAAATTTATAAGTGTGATCATCCCATACCAGGTTCAGGAAGTCCTATAGTGGCGTTTTTAAGCCCTATAGTGACGTTTTAAAGCCCTATAGCAGCGTTTTTCTGCAATTTATGGAACTTGAGTCTTTAAAACTCGAGTTCCACGTGGATTTTTTTCCACATCAAACCCATCTGCTTACAAATCGAGACTTAAAAACTCGAGTTTTATCTTGAAACTCGAGTTTTAGACACTCGAGATACTAGTTTTCAGCATTGTTTTGAAACGTGACAACTAACTAAATTTTTTGATATTTATTGTTATTTGGAAAGGATGTACCCAAACCAAGACCAAAGTTGCTTTTTCTCCAGGTAAATAATTTTATTTTTCTGTATATTCAAAATGAAATCATTCTATGCCTAGTCTTTTTATTTTTTCAACCAATGCAGATTCTGTTTTCCAAAAAAAAACAATGCAATGTTTACGTGGGAGCATCCGATTGGTCCTGAGACCAAAAAATATATATATATATGTATATATTTATATATATATATATGTATATATTTATATATATATATATGCAGCTCAAACAACGTTGATTTGAAATCAATTCGGTTTTACTCAAATGGGTCTCTTTTTGGTGTACCCAAATTTGCTGGGAGCTCAAATGGGTCTTCAAAAGTTTCCACATTTGGTGTATGTTTCTAAATTCTGACTCATTGTACTCTATTGCACTAGCATGCTTTTAGTTCTGTAATCTTGCTTTCCGTTTTTGGGTTTCAGTGTGCTAATTTAGTGGGTCAGGTTTAAGGTTGTAACTTATGTTACAAAATGAGATTGGTCATTGGACTAATGTTGTATATATTTCATGTTTAGTTGGTGAATGAAGGGGTTAATTGTAGTTATCTACCTAAACTATGAGGTCATTTGCATTGTGTGCCTTAAAGTTTAAATTTTTGCAATCAACACTGTTAGATTAGTTTGCAATTTCAACCCTTCCTTAAATAATTAGCATCAAAATTTACAAATTTTTTGATTGGGTAAGTGGTGGAGTGCACTAACATGGTTCAAAATTAACATATTAGTGCCCATTAAATTGCAATGTCTACCCCAATCAGCCCACTAATTTTAGATGGCGGGGTTGCGAATTAACCTCAACTTAGAAAATGTTGAATGCAGAAATTTGTAATTTATGGTGAACACTACAAATCACCCCATAATTTAGAGTGGATAAAGTTTTACACTTTTATTAGTGTGTGTCAGTGACTAGGTTGTCATTGTAGCTTCCTTTACGTTGTTGGATGATTCAATCTACGCCAGTAGCTATAATGCCTTAACTGGTATTGGCGTTATTGTAGAGATTTAAGTACATATCTTTGATTTGTTTTCAATTGACGACTTACAAACCATTTCCATGAATTTGTTGTAGAGCTACTTTCTCTTATTGTTACATATTTTTGCAGAATTAAGTAGGTTCTAGTTAGTTTAATTAATAAAGCCTTTTGTCTCTGAATAGGAGATTTTAGGTTTAAATCCCCACCTACACCAAACATAGATTTCAAATCTTATCTTATCTATCAAAATACATATATATTTTCATATAACTAAGAACTGTCCTGTATTTTTGTATGTGTTTGGTATTTGCCAATTCTGTTACACTATTATGATTGAAAAGATGCTATATAGTCCAGGACCATGTATGATATATCTACATTTTGTTGAAGATAGACTTAGGTAGAGAATTTTTATGTAATTTTTTGCTTTACATCTTTGTTCCTTATATTTTAGATTTTCTTATTGAGTCACAGTCATATGTAAATGTTTATTTCCTCTAGATGGTGTGAGCTGCTCATGCTCACAAGACAATTGTTTCACATGAAATCTGGCTTTGGCCAAAATAGTAATTGTTAATCTTCTGAATCTGAGGTTGCTTTAACTAAAAGTACTTATAAAAAAGGTTACTTTATTAAAACTGCTTCGTTTGTGGTATTATATAAGTGGGTGTCACCATTCTTTCCAATGGTGCGGTAATGAGGTCCAATGCATACTGTGCTGAGATTAAGTGGTTGATTATTTGATTGAAATATGATGGCTCTTTGATGCAATATAGAGATGCTTCTGGCAAGTATGTCACTGTTGATGGATGCAAAAGTGACCAGGGTAAATTGTGATTTTGTTAATGTCATTCCCGAAGAGTGTCTTGTATTCACTATCTATTTTACTTTTACTCCACTTCTCTGACTTTAAAATCTTGAGATTTGATGCCATCAGAACTTTCACATTAGTTTTTCTGTTATATGGTTACCAATTTGAGAGAAAATGAGTTATTAGCCACTTATCCAGTAAGACCATGAATTATAAAAGTTCAGTTGGGCCATAATACTTCAATATTTTCATTGTGTAATACATTTGGAGCATAAACTCTAGAGAATTAACTATTAGTTCTTGTCTTCTCTCAAATCAAGACCTCATTGTATGATGCCTACAAAATTATTGTAGCAGATAAGAATTCGCTCCCAAGCAGTGCTGCCGACACCATCTAATAATGGTTTACCATCAGTATCTGTGTCATGCAGAAGTTCTAGGGCTGGTTTGTTCCAATGGGCAGCTGTGCTACCTCGTTTTACCAGCAGGGGCATTACAACGTTTGGAAATCCTGTTGAATCAGTGTCTCAGGATTATTCTTCATCTGTCTCTGATCTGGCTCCCTGCATCAAATTTAAGAGGCTTGATAAAACTGCCAAGAACATAATGCAGGCATGCATCTTTGCGCTGGTATTGTAGGAATCAATAATAACCTCTTCTCTTCCTCATGTTGCTAGTGGTTGGTATTACACTCTGCAGATATTAGATAAGGAAGATGTAGAGGAAGTGAGGATGAAGAGAGAAATACCTGATATAAAGCCTGGTTATATTGTGCAACTCAAAGTGGTAAGACAAGTTCTTTTCAAGGGGATATTGTTTATGTTGTTATGTTGCTTTTGTGAAGGAAATTAAGTATTGATTCTGTTCAATATGATTGTTCATGTGGACAGGAAGTACCTGAGAACAAGCGACGCATTTCAATTCTGAAAGGCATTGTCATAGCAAGGCGTAATGCTGGTTTAAACACTACATTCAGAATTAGGAGACTTGTGGCTGGGGTTGGAGTTGAGTCTCTCTTCCTACTGTAAGTATTTTGGAGTTCCTGAAACTTCAATTTGCATTTGACTTGCTGCTTTAAACTGGAAAAGAAACTTTTGATGGCCTGGCAGAAGCAATCAGATACTACTCAACTCTCATTATAAAGGATTTGACAATAACATAACCTTCCAGAGAAACATGCCAATGAGCCATAGCTCAACTGGTACTTAATGTCAAATAAATGGACGTGAGAAAAAGACTGGTGGTGCTTATCTTTTGACAAATCTTACATGCAGTTCTGTTGCAACAGTATGAAATGGACTCACATGGGCTTGCTGTGGACAAAAATATACAAGGAAATTCCGTTTAGGTCAAAATTATAATTATTGTTTGGTTCTGATGCTTTGTGGACTCTATTAAATTGCAAAAGAGACTTGGCCCAGATGTTCATATTTTGAGGTTTTACTTGCTTCTATGTTTTCTTAGAAGAATCAAATAATTATTTGGTATACTTATACTGAGCGATATAACTGATTTTTTTTTTAATTTTTTTTCTTTCCTTTTTCTTTTGTTATTAATACCTATGTGAGGTGTGTTCCCTTTAGTGAAGTTGTCACATGTCTGTGGTTGTTAGTGATCCTCATTGTTTGTTTTAAGTTGATAATTTAAGAATCTGCATAATGGCCAAAGGATTGGGTAATGCATGACAGGTATTCACCTAACATAAAGGAGATAAAGGTGCTGTATAAGAAGAAAGTAAGGAGGGCCAAGCTTTACTATCTCAGGGACAAAATGAACGCGCTTAAGAAGCAATAGAAGCTTGGTGACTAGTGGAAGATCAACAATTTTTTTCCAAAAAAAAAAAGTAATGGGGTTGGCTCCCAATGGCAAAAGATCTCTTTTAACTCTTTGTGATTTTGTTTTCTATTTTTTGAGTCACGCTTATTTTTAAGATCTCTCTAAAATGTTTAGGTGGGTGGAAGAGATGAGGATTCCAAAAGCGTTCTAGGAAATTTGCCAAATTTGTTATCTTTGAGATGTTCACAGCTTGTGCAGTGGTTAAGAAATGTTATGAAAGTGATTGTTGGTTTATTTATTGTTACACAAGTAGATGTTCTTTAATAGGGACTCTGCATCTTTTTAATGCATGCAGTATTACAGTATTTGTGTTTTCTATAACATATATTAAATCGACTTGTGTCATCTACTTGTTTCTGTTGGATCTGTTGTATTATTGGTGGATATTCATAGATATGATAATGGGGGAAGAGTAAAAAATTGATCTATACTGACATATGAGGTGATCATTCATTGAAGTTGTTCATTACGGTGGGGTTATATACAAGATTAGTGGGTTAGTGTCAAATTTTGAAAGTTGCCCAATTCACCAAACTTTGTCTTCTGTTAATGTCATTGAGAGCTGTGACCATAATATGCACCAAACCTTCTGTTTATGCAAAGGCATGTACAGGTTTGTTCTTTTCTGTGGCCAGAAAATAAAAGAGGTGTTAATAACTGCTCTTTTTTTCTTTTCTTTTTTCGAGGCTGTCAAATTTGTTCATTTTTTGTTTAATGTTTATCTAGGAGCCTAGTAAGTAGAAATGTGGCCTATATTTTAATATGTTACCTATATTTTAATATGTTAAAAGATTCCTTGGGTAATGGGGATTATTAAAAAAATAAATTTGGTTGTCATAAATGCATCAAGATTAAACTAAATTATGTTTACTTAAGGCCTCATTTGGGAGAAGGAAATAGAATGGAATAGAAAGAAATGAAAAGTATAATTTTAGAATATTCTTTCCATCTCTTGTTTGGGAGTTTTAATTGAGGGAATGGAAAGTTCATTCCCTTGTTTGGGAATTTAAGTGGGAGGGAATGGAATGGGTAGGAGGGAACACTCATTCCTCTCTATTCCCTTAAAACCTCAAATTTTCATTCCCCCCGAAATTGGGAGGAATGGGAGGGAATAGAATTAAATTTAATAATTTTTTTACTAAAACTCTCAAAATACCCCTATATATTCAATCCTTTATTTTAAAATGGGAGTCTAATAGTAATATTGTTATAAAATGATTTCATTTCATTCCCTTCATGTTGCTCCCAAATAAGATTATTTACATTCCATTCATTTTTATTCCTTTCCATTCCTTTATTTTAAAACATCCAATCAAGGTTACTTAATTTCATTCTATTCCATTCTTTTCCATTCATTTCCCTTACTTAAATACATTTCATTCCATTCCTTTCCATTCCCTTATGATCATTTCATTTCACTCCATTCCATTCCCTTATGAACTCCCAAACGGAGCATAAATGAATCACCAACTTTGATTTGAATTCCATCTGTATGGTCAAAAGCTTTATAGTTCAATTGACATTTATTAGTAATTCTAATGAAGATATCCAAAGTTCAAATTTTCTCTCTCCCAATTATCGAATTATCATAATAAAATAAAATAAAATCTTGCATATACATGAGAGTTGTGAGTTGTATTTCAACTTTTATAAATACGGGTCTCTATTCATATTGATCTCATTGGTATTACAATAATTATCTTTTGCACACGATTGCGTGAATGAGATACCACCCATTGGTAATTTTCTTAAGAGCTTTACCCAACTCAAACATTTTTTTTTTAGAAATAAACACACACACATACACAAGAGAGAGGAAAAGAGATTCTAACACAAAAGTTGAATTTAAATTTTAAATTCAAAGAGTTTAGAATATATTATTTTGAATTTTAATATAAACAATGAATTAGCATAAATGTCCATATTTATTATTCAAAATGACTCCAAGGATACCCATTTTGAAAGTGAAGGCTACTAATAGTAATCATAATTGGTCATTAATTGACTTAATTGGGTCTAAGTATAAAAATATAAAATACTTTTATTGTATCCCTATTGTGTCCCTCTAGGCCTTACCCGAAGAGCCTGAGAAGCCTAGTAAGCCTACTCACCAATTATGGGGTGGGTCCCATGGTTTCCAAGGAGGAGTGGAGGGCCGAGGAACCCACTCGAAGAAGGAAGCCCATGGAAAGAAAGGACTCATGCTAGATTGGCAGTCACCCTCCTAGGAAGACAGCTTACGGTCCATGCCAATGACAAAGGAGGACTTTCTTGAAAGCATCCATCAGCTCTGCATTGAATACGTTCTACCAACCATGCCAGTCGTATTAATGGTTGAATGACACCAAAATAGTGTAAGGACAGCCTATATCCCACCTAGCATGACCTGAAAATGAAGGATGAGACAAGTATTCTGGAGAAGGGCCAGTAAACCCCCACGTGGAAAGGCAAGATGAGAGTTGAAACATTATAAAAGGGAAGGAAACTCTCATGATTAAGGGTTGGAATATAGAAAAATACCCATTAGAACAACTATTCCTACTTGTAACAGTGTAGAAAGGGTTTCCTTGGCCACACCGAGGAACATAAATTAAACTTGAATTACTCAGAAAATATTCTTTGTTCAAAGATCTTTATTTCTCTTTCTACTTTGTCAAAGAGCTATAATTTGGAAGCAACACCATTGGTCCGAAAACCTATCTCTAAAAATTAATTATTGTGGGCCTTAGCCAAAGTCCAACCCATCTTTGCTAGGCCGTTGGTCTCTTTTCCTTTTAGCCCATACAAATTGTTTTTAGACAAAACTTTTCATTAATTTAGTTACCAAACAAGTTTGTTCAAGACACTTTATTGTTGTAAGGGCACATTTGGTGTATGTTTGCCAAAAATTAAAAAGTTAACTTATTTTACTATTCAGCTTATTTTTGCTACTATTCACGGGCCCACTACATTTTTTCGTACTATTCATAAGTCTCACTGTACTATTTCAACTAACTTTTACTTTTATCTATAGTATTTTTAGTAAAAAGTTTTCAATTTCAGCAAAATAAGCGGATCTCAAACAGACCCATGGTATACTAAATGAGGATTATGACAAGAATAGTAATTTTTATTACTGGAAATAAAATGTGTTGTAACTTGTAATGGAATAACTAAACATATCCATAAGTTTAATTGTGAGTTATAACATTAGAATAATCTCAAGATAAAGGCATACCACAACTCTACTCAAAAACCATGATAATTTTCCCTCTCCCTTGTGTGTGTGTGTTTGTTTCTCAAAAAAAAAATGATAATTGTCGTACATTACTTAAGAGAGTGTGTTATGTGTAGTATAACTTGCCTCCATCCTCTCTTAAAAGTTACCATAGCTTTTAAGTTGAGTTATAGTGTATCTTTGTGTTAGAGCATCCACATTGGTGGAGCCATAAATTTAGCAATATGGCTCCACAAAAAACTAATTTATCTATTTTACCTTCTCACTTTACAATACACCCAACATCAATGAATCTATATTTTTAGCTATTTGATTAAAATAATGTAAAAAACTCATTAAAATAAAATAAAAAATTTCACAAAAACTTTTCAACTAGCCACAACCACCTCCACCACCACTCCACTAGCAACAACCTCAACCACAGCCCAAGGTAAGGAAAAAAAAAACCACCACCCAACACAGCCACAACCACTAAAACTACGGCAACCACAACCACAACTACCAAACCACCATTTCAACCACAACCCACAGTTACAACCAAACCCACAAACAAAGAAAAAAACCAAACCACCACCACAACTACCATCATTACCACCACAACCACCAAACCCACAGAAGAAAAAAAAAAATCAAACACCAAACCACCAAACCCATAGCCACCAAAACACTACCACAACCACCATCACCACCACCACAGCCACCAAACCCACAGAAAGACCCAAATATAGATCGGTAAACACACACACCCAAACTAGCGATCTCAACGAACCCACCACGAACCTACACCGGACCACCACCATGAACCCACACCGATGATCTCAACAAACCTAGGTGACCCCACGAAGAGAAGAAAGGCTTGGTTCAGTTGAGAGGGAGATAAGGGCAGCGCTGGAGAGAAAGAGAAGTTAAGAAGAATTGAGAAAAGCCACAGAGAGAAAGAGAGAAAAAATAAATAAAAAAGAGAGAGAATGAATATATATATATTTATATTTATATATATTTATATATATTACCTTTGAGCTACAGTGCACAACCAAAAGTAGTTGTGCACCTGTGTAGCCAAATTATTTGGCTTTGGCTCCACTAAATCTCTTAGAACCTCTTTCCCTCTCCCTTGTGTATGTATATTTGTTTCTCAAAAATAAAAGAATATGTAATTGTCTCACATTGCTTAAGAAAGTGTCTCGTGTGTAGTATAACTTGCTCCATTCTCACTTAAAATGTATCATGGCTTTTGAGTGGAGTTGTGGTATATTTTTGTGTTAGAACCATTTTTCCCTCTTCCTTGTGTATGTGTTTGTTTCTCAAAATAAAATAAAAATAACCTCAAGATTTATTTTAGGAAATATCTTGTTCATACAAATTATATTTCGTTAAAAATAATATTATTTTAAATTTGAGAGAAAGATAACTTATTTTTTATGATTTTTTATTTTTATAATTGTTATGTGTATAAGGAAAGTTTATTTTTAGAAATATATTAATTTTAGAAATTATTACACCTACTAAAGAAAAGAATAATTATTATACAACCTTTTTAAAGAAGAATGATTATTTCTCATTTTAAAGAATAATTATTCATAAGGAATGACCATTCCATCTAATAAAAACATAATCAAACTAAAAAACAGCTAAATCATAGAAATAACTTTTATATTACTATAGCTATTATATACCTATTACAGTTTATCAAACATGCTCTCTAAGTTATAACTTACTGGAATGTGAAGGATCAAACTTTCGCATAAAGGAGGAACAGGCGGCGACGAAGTTTATTTTAGCAGCTAAATTCTTGACTAAGCGTGCTCTTAACATAGACACTATAGCTAAAACCTTCACACCTTTGGAGATCGATAAATGGTTTCAAAATTAAAAATGAGGGTGATCATGTGGTCTTGTTTACGTTTAATGATAAGAGTGAGATGGAGAAAGTCCTCGCAGCCGAGCCTTGGAGTTTTGACAAACATCTAATGGTGCTGGAACATTATGATAGGGAAACAGATGTGGGAGATATGGAGTTTAATAAGGTGACATTCTGGGTGCAAGTGCACGATCTCCTAATCAGATTTCAGACAAGACGGATTGCTGAACAACTGTGTGAAGCTATTGGAATGGTGAATGTAGTGACGAATGAAGCAGAGACAAAGGGAGAAAATTTTATGCGAGTTCGAGTCACAATAGATATATCTCAACCGTTATGCAGGGGACGAGTTATTTTGCTTGACAGTGGTAAGGAACTGTGGGTGTCTTTCAAATATGAACGGCTTCTTAACCTATGCTACTGGTGTGGATGTATGACGCACGATGATCATGACTTCAATCTATGGATTGAAAGTGAAGGGAGTCTCTCAATTGAATCTCAGCAATTTGGTCCCTGGATTAAGGCTACGCCATTTGTGCCGACTCGAAGAAATATGATCAAAGTTCCTGGTTTCTTTGCTAGTAAAAAATCTGGTGCGTCGACGACAAACTCCAGATCAGCTAAAAAGCCACCGGTGGTGGTGGTTCGTACATGGAAACCTTCACCAGAGGTCATAAGGCCTGGAAAGGAAAGCTTCGAAGTCTCCCACAGTGAAAATATGATCCCAAATTTTCAGGAGGAGAATCCACTAAATTCAAGGCCGTTGAATAACGAGGGAATTATGGGGGATTTGAATTTAAATAAGAAGGATTTAGTGGAGAAAAATCTGTCAGCAGAGATCTTTGAGGAGGTAATTGGGGAGATTGATAAGGAAATAAATAAATTTGATTTAATTATCACAGTAATACCCGAATTTGGAGTTGGTACAAGTAAGGAAAACTGCATGGACTTCATAAGCATTAATGACTCATGTGAGCCGAGCCACACAGCACGTGCACCCCACATTCCCTCCTCACCACGAGTTCCATTGTCAGAGCTACTTGCTTCACTCAACAAACATGTGCATGCTGAAGGTACATGGAAGAGGTTTACTAGAACAGAGGTGGGATCAGATGTTGTTATGTTCGAAGCAGTGGGGGAAAAAAGAAATGCAGGAAGTACAGCAAGCCAAACTAAGTTACCAAAAAAAAGAAGGGTTTCTCAGGGAGGTGCAACAAAAAATAAGATATTGGCGAAGGCTGGTTACCAGCCCTACCAGAAGCAATGAGTCTATTATTGTGGAACTGTCGTGGGCTTGGGAACCCACATACAAAGAATGAGCTTGTTAGATTAACACAGGCAAAAGATCCATCTATCGTGTTAATAGCCGAAACATGGACAGATGAAGTAAGGCTAGATCGTACTTTGAGCAAGAATAATTTTGACCAGAAGTGGGTGGTCCCAAGGCTGAATAGAGGTGGTGGTCTAGTTTTATTCTGGAATAATTCTATTAACATTGATGTTGTTGATTCCCACAGGTATTATATTGATACAATCATCAATGGAAACACTGAAAATGCATGGCGATTCACAGGTTTTTATGAAGAGCTCGAAACTCACAGGAGGAGTGAAGCATGGAGTAAATTAAGAAGCTTGAATTCTAGAATGAACATTCCTTGGCTTTGTGGTGGTGATTTTAACAAAATTGTTTGTCAAGAGGAAAAGTTGGGTGGGGCACCGAGAGACCATAATCAAATGCAATTATTTAGAGATGTGATCGATGAATGTAGCTTCATGGACTTGGGTTATGTGGGTCCTAAATTCACGTGGGCTAAACATTATGATGATGGTCATTCCATAAAAACAAGATTGGATCGGTGCATGGCTACAAATTTTTGGTTTCAAAAATTTCCAGGAACTAGAGTACATCACCTTCAATGCATGTCTTTGGATCATACTCCTCTATTGATCGATTTGTCGGGGCTGACTGAACCTAGGAGGAAGAGATGTTTCAGATTTGAGGAAATGTGGTTATCGGATCCAACTTATGGTGAAACGGTTGAAGAAGTTTGGAGTAGTACATGGGAGCCAAACCCAAGCATAGCCATTCTGAAAAAAGTGACTAAGTGTGAACAAGAATTAACATGGTGGAATAAACACAACTTTGGGCACGTGAGGAAAGAATTAAAGATTAAAAAGAAACAGCTTGCTTTGGCCGAGAATGAAGCTATTGTGAGTGGGAACAATACTCGGGTTAGAAGTTTAAGAACTGAGATTAACTTGCTGCAAGACTGTGAATCAAGGATGTGGTGTCAGAGATCAAGGGTGTTGTGGCTAAGTAAAGGTGACAATAATACAACTTTCTTCATAGCAAGGCTACAAAGAGATTTAGGAAGAATCTGATCAGAGGAATAAGAGATGGTAATGGAGCTTGGCTGACCGAATAAGAAGAAATTGGGCATGTGATGGAGAATTATTACAAAGACCTTTTCTCCACCTCCAACTCGAATCTGGATGTTGCTTCTCTTGAGAAAATTCCATGCATGGTGACCGATGAGATGAATGCTGATTTGGTGAGGGAATTTACAGAATTGGAAGCAAAGGAAGCCTTGAATCAGATGGCATCTCTAAAAGCGTCGGGTCCTGATGGTATGCCACCATTGTTCTATCAACATTTTTGGTCAATAATGCAGCATGATGTTACTTTAGCCATTCTTTCATGGCTTAATTCGGGTATCCTACCTGAACCCATCAACCATACACTTATTACTCTTGTTCCTAAAGTAGCTAATCCTAAACTTGTGTCTGAATTTCACCCTATTAGTCTTTGCAATATCCTTTATAAGATTTACTCAAAGGTTTTAGCTAATAGGTTGAAGAAATTTTTACCTTCCTTAATTACAGAACATCAATCTGCTTTTGCTAAGGAAAGACTTATTTCAGACAATATTATGGTTGCTTTTGAGACCCTTCATCATATGAAACACCATAATTCAAGAAAGCATAGTTTTATGGCTATTAAATTAAATATGTGTAAAGCCTATGATCGGGTGAAATAGGTGTATTTGTAGAGGCTTATGGAGAGAATGGGTTTTTGTTCTAGATGGATTACTCTTATGATGAGTTGTGTGAGAACGGTAATGTACTCTATCATGGTGAATGGGGAGCCTATTGGAATGATCCACCCTAAAAGAGGTGTTAGGCAAGGAGACCTCTTATCTCCTTTCATTTTTCTCTTATGTACGGAAGGACTTCATGCTCTCATTAAACACTCGGCGAGGAATGGAGATATTAAGGTTTTTTCCTTGTGTAAACGAGGTCCAAAACTAACCCACTTGTTTTTTGCAGACGATAGCTTGCTTTTCTGCAGGTCAATCTTTGAGGATTGCAATAATGTGTTGAAGTTGTTGGCTGAATATGAGTCTTTGTCAAGGCAAAAAATCATCAAAGATAAGACCGCAATCTTCTTTAGCAAGTCTACCACGGATGAAGCAAAAACAAGCATAAAGAATCTCTTCCAAATTCAAGAAGTGAAGTCTTATGAGAAATATTTGGGCCTTCCTTCCTTTGTGGGTAGGGGCAAAAAGGCTAATTTCAATTATATCAAGGAGAGGGTTTGGAGAAAACTTCAAGGGTGGGAGGGTAAATTGCTATCACAAGCCAGGAAAGAGGTCCTCATCAAATCCATGATCCAAGCTATCCCTACTTATACTATGGGTTGCTTTAAACTACCCTTGGGGCTTTGTGATGACATTTGAGGCAATGATAAAGAAGTTTTGATGGGGGCAAAGGGGAAATAGAAGGAAAAATCATTGGATCCGATGGAGTGAATTGACTAAGTCCAAAATAGTAGGTGGTATGGGCTTTCGTGACTTGGCTCACTTTAATGATGCCCTCTTGGCGAAGCAAGCATGGCAGCTTTTGCATAACAAGGAAACCCTCTTCTATAAAGTCTTCAAGGCTAAGTTCTTCCCTAATTGCTCCCTTCTAGAAGCTAAGGAATCAAGTTCAGGATCCTATGCCTGGAAGAGCATATTACAAGGTCGTGATGTTATCCTAGATGGTGCTTGTTGGAGGGTGGGGAATGGAAAATCAATAAAAATCTGGCAACACCATTGGCTGCCTCGAAAACATCCGACTAAAGTACTATCCCCTATGGTGGAAACAATGGAAGAAGCCACTGTGGATTGCTTGATTGATGAGGGAACTAGAACGTGGAATGTTGAGATGGTGGATGAGATTTTTGCACCACAAGAAGCTGAAGAAATAAAAAATATTCCTTTGGCTAGAGAAGCTACTGAAGGCTCTCTGTACTGGCCTTGGGAGCATGATGGGAGGTTTAGCTGCAAATCGGGGTACCGTTTTTTGAAGGAGGATGAAGATGTTCTTCAGGTGGCAAAGCAACCAATCCATGAGAAAGGGCTTTGGAAGAAGATTTGGGGGTTGGAGGTTGGGGAATGGAAAATCAATAAAAATCTGGCAACACCATTGGCTACCTTGAAAACATCCAACTAAGGTACTCTCCCCTATGGTGGAAACAATGGAAAAAGCCATTGTGGATTGCTTGATTGATGAGGGAACTAGAACGTGGAATGTTGAAATGGAGGATGGGATTTTTGCACCACAAGAAGCTAAAGAAATAAAAAAAATATTCATTTGGCTAGAGAAGTTACTAAAGGCTCTCTGTACTGGCCTTGGGAGCATGATGGGAGGTTTAGCTGCAAATCAGGGTACCTTTTTTGAAGGAGGATGAAGATGTTCTTTAGGTGGCAGAGCAACCAGACCATGAGAAAGGGCTTTGGAAGAAGATTTGGGCTCTTGACTGCGCAAATAAAGTAAGGAACCTGATATGGAGAGCTTGCCATAACTCACTTCCTTCAAAATGCAAACTACTACGTCGAACGATTATTGCAGAGCAGCTATGTTATCGTTGCAAGGAAGATATCGAAGATGTTGTGCGTGTGGTTTGGAGTTGAAAGGAACTGGATGGCATTTGGGGGATGAACAATATATGGAGTTTCCGAAACCAACAGAGATTTACTAGCTTCAGTGAGCTCATGGCATGGGTGTTTCAACATCAATGGAACCCGGACTTGTTTGCTTTCACCGTATGGTCAATTTGGCATCAAAGAAACCAAGTGAGAACCCAGCAAGCCTATTGTCCTCTCAACTGGCTCATGACAAATATGCAGAGTATAAAGCCTTCAAACCTCCACCACTTCCTAGTAGGCTGAAGAGGAGAGCTCGGTGGAAACCACCTTATCAGGATATTTTCAAAATTAACTTTGACAATGCCATTTTTGCTAAAGAGAAATGCTCAGGTCTTGGTGTCATCATTCAAAATCAAGAAGGCCTTGTTAATGCTTCCATGTCTACTCGAGTTCCTCAACAGCTCCAACCAATAGAGATTGAAGCCTTGGCAGCCAGCAAAGCACTCGAGTTTGCTAGAGAGGTGGGCATCTCTGAAGCTATTCTGGAGGGAGATTCCTTAATGGTGATGAAGGCCCTGGAAACCAATAATGTTGGGTTGGCCCCCTTCAGTTTGCTGATACAGGATTCTTTAACATTCTCTTCAGGTTTTTCCAAATTGTCCTACTCTCACACTAAGAGAAAGGGCAACCTAGTTGCGCACAATTTGGCTCAGTTAGCAATTAATAATCCAAATTGTGTAATATGGATGGAAGATGTTCCATCGGATGTGCTTTCTTCATACAAAGCTGATTTAGCTGGTATTTCTTAATAAAAGCATTACAATGCTCCTTCTCAAAAAAAAAAAAAAATTATAACTTACTGAACACTCTAATTTTAAAACTCTATTCAGTAATTAGGGTCGGCCCAAAGCCTAGGCCTAAGGCCCCACAACCAAAAAAAAAAATTCTCTACTAAAAAAAGGCCCCATCTCCCTCTATTAAAGGCCCAAAAGTTTTTTAAAATATAACATTTTTTAAATAATTAGTACTTTTTTTTTAAGAGTGATGCTAAAAATATCACAAATTTTACTATAGGTTTAATTGACATGTCACCAATCACATAAAAAGTAATTCAAACACAAATAAATTAAGTTGTTGAAATTCATCAATTACAGTCATTATCACATTATATTGTGAACATTTTGTAGCATCTTTAGTATTTTTCTTTTTCATTTCTAACAAGGCTTCCAAAATAAGAGATCAATAAAAATTTAAACCAATTGAAACTCTAAAATGTTTCAAAAAAAATGCTGCAAATGTGATAAATCATCAATGATAACTAATCTCCTCTAATAGTTTGAGAGCTTAATTTTTATAAACTAATCTCCTACTAAGCCACACACCAAATAATATCTATCTATCTCTTTCTCTTAAAAAGAATATACAAAATTAAAATTTAGATTACAACTTTACTTAACTATGCATAGTAATATATTCAAGTTAAAGTAAGTTTCTTTTTTTAAAAAAATAATATTTTTTTAGTTCTTTTTATTTAAATTTATGGTTCAACAATGATATTCAATCTTCTATATGAAATTAACCTTATTTTAGTTGGTATTATTCATCAATTTTAGTATTTACATCAAATTAGTCTTAATTTAATTAGTATTATATAATTTTATTTAATTAATATTTATATATAAAAATGCCTTATATATAAATATTAATTAAATAAAATTTTATTTGTTGGGCCGGCCCTGCAGTAATCTCATGCAGACTTCAACTTTAGCAATCTCAAATGGACTTCAACTTTCATATTAAGAGTCTTTTATCATATAACCTTTGGCGGCCATTTGTAGCAAATTGACATGTTATTCTTGTGGCTTAAAATTTAATCTTATCGTGTTCAATGTTTGACCATGAATTCTCATTCGAGTCTTATTCGTATTTGTAACAAGTTGGAACACGAATCGTGTCCATTTATGGAATCAAGTGGATAGTAAAGTCTATAAAGAACCTTGAGTGACAAATTGAATCCTTCTGCAACTTTCCAAAAAAGAAATTACATTTTACTACTCTAAATTATATTTTATATTTTATTTTGCATCCTAAAATATTCGAATGCACATTTTGCACCCTAAACTTTGACATTTGTTACACTTTACACTCCAAAGTTAGTTTTATTGTTATATTATATGGAAATTGAAAGCACATGATTTGCACATAATTTTTGCTTAGGTGGCACACAGTTTAAAGACAAAAATACCCTTTTCTCAATCAACTAAAAACAAAAGCTCTTGCAGCACCTAATACAACAATGGCGGATGCAGTAATTGCAGCCAGCTACAGCTCGTTCTGTGCTAAGGAAGTGAACAAGGGGGAATCTACAGATTCTACACCCCTTTCTCTCTCTCAGAGAAACCCACCTCTCTCTCTCTCTCTCTCTCTCTCACAGTGTCTCTGTCCTCTCTGCAAAACTATGGCAATTTTTCAGGACTGGATGATGGAAAACTAAGTTAGTGGCAAATAAAGGACAGCCCACAAAGTTAGTTGGCGATTTTTTCCTTCTTTGGTTTTTCATGCTGGGTTTTTATTTTTAGGGTTTGGTTAGTTTTCACTCTTCAAATTGGTTTTATACCCTGTGAAAATTTTGGTTTTTTTTTTTTTTTATTAAGGATCTTGTATATTTTGATTTTCTGATATAGAAACTAAATTTTGCTGAAATAGTAGTCACAAATTACAAAAAGGTAAAAAAAAGAGGGACAGAGAGAAAAGCAAAGAGCCATTAAAATGAACAAAATTACAAAGCCTCTCCTTTGTTATGCTGTGTCTAGTGCATGCACATCTGATCATGACTGGTGAGAGTTTCTTTGCATGTCGGTATGTACGTCCTTTATGCCCTGTTTGGATAGAAGGGGGAAAGAGGGGGAGTAGAGTAGTGTTGGCTAAAAATAAGTTAATTTTATGCTAAATCTACTCTACTCTACTCTACTCACTCTTCTTCCCCCTCAATCCAAACGGACCATTAATGCCATACCTTTTTTCACTCATAAAATGTTGCATCATGGTGGTTTAGTACCTGGAACCTGTGAGAGGAGAAGAGGAGCTGTTAGACTAGCATTTGTGAGAGCTGTTTGAGGATTTAGGGTTAGACAAATTTTTTATTTGGGGAAGATGATATGCTAGAGAGCTTTTGTTTTTAATTTATTGGGAAGAGGGTGTTTTTGTCTTTAAACTATGTGTCATTTAAGTAAAAATTATATGCAAGTCACGTGCTATCAATTTATGTCTAACATAACAGTAAAACTAACTTTGGGGTGCAAAGTATAACAAATGTCAAAGTTTAAGGTACAAAATATGCATTCGAATAGTTTAGAGTACAAAATATAATTTGGGGTATAGTTTAAGATGGTAAATTATAATTTTCCCTAAGATTAAGGTAAAAAATTTATCCTTCACAAAAGTCACAAAAGAGCATCAACAACAAAAAAATAGTCAGCTTTTTTAAATGTTTCTTGGGGAGATTATACCAAACAGAATAAACCTGGTTACGTTTTCATTCTGTAAAGTGTGTGTAAAGTATTATACAAAAGAATGAAAGTCCCTATCATTTAAACCCAAATTTAATAAAGTTATTCTATCTGTCCCTAAAATATTAAACTTATCAGCTGCCCATATGGATTGTGGATTAGACATGTGTGCATAAAATATTCCTAATGGAAGAGGAATCTACCAAATTAAACAATCATTAAAAAATATATATATATATAAATATATGCATTTTTTTTAATAATAAGAAATGCCTTTTAAGAAGGTTGAAATTAAATTGTCCATAAAACGAATCCGAAAGGCCATGAATGGATATTATAAATGAGGTCAAACATTGTTGTACAATTCAGAATGGCACGCGTGACTTATATTTGCAAGGATGGCTTTGTGAAAACAATGCATTGCAATAATTTTCTGATTGGTAGAAACTCCAATTTGCATACAAATCCAACTCTTCTCTGCCTATAAAATAGAAGCCAATTCATGGCTAATAGGCAGTTTAGCATGGTAGATTATCATACTTGAAACCAAAAGCTCTTTTTATTTTCTTTCTAATTTTGCACAAAGAAATTAAACTTATGGCCAAGCAATTCCTTTTGTGGATAAAACTTTGACAGTGATTGAATATTTTATTCGAAGGGAAATCGTTTTCAAAATGCATACCATTTGTCCAATTGCAAAAGTAAACCACCTGCCTCTTACAAGAAAACAAGTATGTCATTTTCTCTTGCTTATTATTATAATATATATGTGTACGTGTATATATATTGATTCATTATCTTTGTGTTTTCTTGGATGAACCCAGGTTTAAGCTTCAAAGAGTCGTGAAAACTGAGGCAAAGTTAGGCACCTAAGCCTAAAGATTTGGTTTTTTTAGTTCAAATCACAACATAGAAATGGGCAACATGCCGTGCGTACCCATGCATTGCTTCTCTAACAACACAAGGTATATTCATTTTTCTGATGCCTAATTACAACTTCTCTTTCTTTCTTTTTGGCTGCTTAAACTCATTTATCTAAAGAAGGCCTAAATACAAGTCTGTGGATCAATTAAAACTTACAAGGTACGTGCAAAAGATTTATGATTGTAAATTTGTAATACTTTTGAAGAATATACGACTCCTATTAACGGTTATCGTACGGTCATCCTATTTCTATTGAGCTTTCGTTAATTAGTCAATAATGTTAGTACTATACATTTTCACACATACTTTGCAACAACAATTCTAACGTTATTGTTTGTTACTTGTTAGCTATATCAATTAGCCCATTATGAGTCTAGAATGGTTGGTGTTAAGGTACCATATTGCCTGTTCATTCTCTTGAATAGTTGGTGAAAGACCACCCACATATATGAGTATTCTTGCCTCAAGAAGTCCTCTTTTTTATTGTTTATTGCCTTTCCTTCTTTTTTACAACAAATTAAAAAGAATGATGGATTGGAGCCTAAGTTCTCTTCTATAAAGGAATCCGACATATCACTAAACTACAAAACTATTAGCTGAATTGAGGTGTTTCACTTGCATGTGTTTTTTTCTTTTTCTGGTATGCCAAAGTTTTTTTTAGAAAAAGGAAAAATCTCCATTCTTGATGTTAGTCATTTGTTAAATTCATGGGAATTGAGAGCGTCACCCACATTGCTATAAATGTGTCAAATTCATATATTTGTTATTTGATACTATAAATGACCTAATAGTTTTTAAAAAAAAAATACTGTTGTATATCTTCTTTTTTTTTGAGAATCATACTTTGGTATATCGATAGTTCAGAGTTTGAATAATTTATTCTGTACTCATGTAACTCATCACATGCTTGATTCTAACATGCTTGGTTGATTAAAATAATAAATTTACTAGTCTTTGAATTACTGAAAAGTACTCTTTAGTTTATGACTTTTTATCCCCTTATATAATAAATTATATATATATATTTATTTATATATATATATATATATATGGGTTGGGTTCTAGTGTAACTCTAAAGTAATGTTACATCACTCAATATTTTTTAATTGGATGCGAATATTGACAAATCCACCGTTAGATTACATTATCTTTGTATATTCTTCGTGCTTGCAAAATTTCAAGGTAATAAAAGATTAATAGTCATGTCATCAATCAATTGTTAAAATTCAAATTTTTGTAGTTTAAAATAATGCATAAAATATGAGTTTAAGGATCAAATGGTAAATAGCATCCAATTGATATGAAAATTGTCATGCATGTTAAGAACATATAGAATATGTAATTCAACGGTTGAATTTTCAAAATATTAATTCAATAACAAGTTATTGGGCGGTGTAACATTACTTGGAGTTACACTAGGTATAACTTGAACCCAACCCTATATATATATATATATATAATATGATATATAGTTTTTCCTTTAGTTTTTTTTTTTTTTTTTTTTTTACTTATATAGTTTCGTTGGGGGATGGGATTTAAGTCCTAAATATCTTAGTTAGAAACACAAAAAAGTGCCAATCGAACTATAAAACTTTTGGCATATAATAAAATTATATAACAGCCCTCTCATATTTGCATTAGTCCAACATCTATCTCATATCTATATTAGATCAATATTATGTCAACAACATTTTCACAACAATTCCACAATATATCATAGGTAACAAGTTGTTATTGGCTAGTACTGATAAACAAAAAAATGATTTCAATGGCGAGCCCAAATTAAAATTAGTAACAACTAGCCCCATCGGTTTTGGTGTGAAATTATCATGAAAATGTTGTAGTTATAGCTCAAAAGAAATATTTCACTTCTAACAATTACATGAGAGAGAAAAATGTTTTTTCTACTCATTATAATGAGAGAGATAGGATTTTATTTTGAGAAACATTGGGATTTGAATGTGAACGCTTCCATTAAAAACATTAGGAATGCTAGTTGAGCTACAAGCTTTAGGCCATAAATTAACGATGTTAGTGATACAACATATTACATATTTTTTCTCTTAAAAGAAATATCTCATAACTTTTCACAAGATGTTATGATGGTAAATTGTGATAGGTAGAAGCATTCATAAACTTTATTCTAAAAAAATATAAAGAAGCGGTTACATAAATTTTGGAAATGCCATTAATTTTTCATTCATCAGTTAAAAACTTAAGCAATACTTAAGTAGTTTCAGAGCACTATTCCAAGCTACTAAAATGTTGGTGGACCTTATTGTGGGACCCACGTATTAGATCCGCTCACTTTGTAAGAGTCTAGAGTGCTCCGAGACTACCTAAGTTTTTTCCCAAAGACTTACTAAAAAAGCATTATGTGAAATGGATTGTTTATAGATAGATTTACTGTTGGTAATCATACCTGCCACAATCAGGCAGTGGTGGCTAGTTGTTGCCATCTCAGCGAAATCACTTCTCTTCTGGCTGGGTCCCCCACCCCATTTTCTTGGGAAAGTAGGTCCCACTCTCTGCATTACCCAAAAGGCCAAAACTTACCTTTTTTTTTTTGTCTTTTTTTTTTTTTTTTTTTTTTTTTTTTCTTTCTTCAGTTTTCAGTTTTAACTTTTCACACATCAAAATCAAAAAAAAAAAAAAAAAAAAAAACGAAAAACGAAAAACGAATTACAACAAGTCAATTGGACACTCTCAAATGGCTGATTCGCTCAGCCATTAATAAAGCTTCTTCTCTTCGACGTAACAGCTCTCTCTCACGCTTCCTCATCTTCTTCTTATTCTTCTTTTACTTCTTACTCTCTCTCTCTCTCTCTAGGATTTATTACTCTTTGTTGATTTTCTCATGTGGGTATCATTTGAATCTTCAAAAACCGGTTTCTTTTTCGATTTTTGGACTCGGTTCCTTGTGACTTTTGGCTCAGTTTTTGAATTGTGATCTGGGATTTCAGTGAACTGAGTATTGGGGGGTATCCGATTTTGGTGTGTGTGCTTGGATTGGAGCCGAGAATGCCACAGGACTTGTCGTCCGACCACGACCCAGACGATTCAGACACCGAGTTCATTGAGGTTGATCCCTCTGGTCGATTTGGTCGGGTCAGTTAATCCCTCTACTTCATTCAAAATTTCAATTTTTTTTTTCTTTTTTGGTTTAATCTATGTTGCTGTTTATAATTTGAAGTGTTATTCAATTTGTTCAAATATTTTTGCTTGGAAAATTAGTCAATGCTTCATTTCTCTTTGATTAATGGCTTTTTAGTTGTTCAAAGTACAAGTAGGGTTTGATTTGTTTTGGTGATTTATTGATGGGTTTTGTTTTTTTTGTTTTTTTTTGTATAATTGAATGGTGGTTTTGCAGTACAAAGAGGTTCTAGGTAAAGGAGCTTTCAAGAAAGTGTATCCTTGTGTTCTATATGCTATGTTAAATTCTGAATTTATACTAAAACTTGCAATTAGGTGCATTATGAATAATTAGAGTAATGCTAGGACACAACGTTTTTCTTAACTGTTGATGTGGCCAGTTGTGATTGGAACGACACACTTTCACTTGGATCCACCACTGACACCAGTTTTATTATGCACAAATCATAACAGGCCATATCAGCATTTATGAAAAATATTGTGTCCCTAGACTTATTGGAAAAATCAAGGTTCATTTTATGTGGAATATTTTTGTGTCCTTGATCCAAATATGGGAATTCAGATATCGAGCATTTGATGAATTGGAAGGAATTGAAGTAGCTTGGAATCAGGTTAAGGTGGCAGATTTATTACGGAACTCCGAAGATTTGGAGCGTCTATATTCAGAAGTTCATTTACTCAAGACATTGAAGCACAAGAACATAATTAAGTTTTACTACTCATGGGTCGACACAAAAAATGAGAGTATTAACTTCATTACTGAGATTTTCACTTCTGGAACATTGCGGCAGTGAGATTCTATATTCTACTATAGCTTATTAATTTCCCTTTTTTTTGTTTCTGATTTTGCTTTTGTTGAGGGTTTTATTTCTGAATATTGTGTAGATACCGAAAGAAACATAAATATGTTAATTTGAGAGCAATGAAGAAATGGTCTAGGCAGATTCTAGAGGGCCTTCAGTACCTTCACAGTCATGACCCACCAGTTATTCATCGAGATTTGAAGTGTGATAACATATTTGTCAATGGGAATCAAGGTGAGGTGAAAATTGGTGACTTAGGCCTGGCTGCCATTCTTCGCCAGGCTCGTTCAGCTCATAGCGTCATTGGTGAGGATTGTATTATTATTTATTATTTTCCTTTTGAGATTAGACTTATTTTGGAAACTTTGTTACTGGGGGCAGCAACATAATTGCTATTGTGTCTTCAGGTACTCCGGAGTTCATGGCACCAGAGCTTTATGAAGAGGAATACAATGAGCTTGTAGATATTTATGCTTTTGGCATGTGCTTGCTAGAGTTGGTCACCTTCGAGTACCCTTATGTTGAGTGTGCCAATGCAGCTCAAATATACAAGAAAGTGACATCAGTAAGGCCTTAACAATCTTTGATCCTTTTTAATTATTATTACAGTTGAATTTTGTTTTAAAATTTCTATTATGTTTTTACATTGCTTGACTTTGTCTTATTCCAGAGTTTTTGTAGTCTTTGAAAAGCTGTCTTTTTGAAAACAGTAACATGATATGATCATTGGATCCTTTGGATTCTATGTTGCTCTAGAAAATCCAAATTTGTAAAGATATATATATGTTTTTACAAGTTCAAATTTTGAAGCAAGATAATGGCATCTCCATGTTTATAGTCTTTTCGTGCTAATCTTGCTTTTAACCAGTGCATGACTTTACACAGCCAATGTGGGTACATTTGTCATTGGATATTCCAGTCTCTGCAAGATTCTAAATGCAGATGATTATAGTGGATACTTTATGTTCTTGAAATCTTGCATTCTTTTAAAAATGTGCATGCCTTTATACAGCCAATGGGGAGGAGACCGGGGGGAATCACCGAATCAGATAGAATTTTTAAGTGTAGAGATAGGTACAGATTGAACCAAATAATATGAGCAGACACTCTAGGATTTTTTGAAACAATTTGGAAGAAGAGAATCCATGTCATTCTGAGTGCACTGATAGTGGAAGAATTTCCGGCAGTATTTATCATTGCCATTATGGGCTATTATAGGAAATTTCGAAATTCTGTTTAGGATTAGCTGAAAATAAGTCATTGCTGAATAGGATCTCCACTTTCTGGACAATTCAGCCCTTGTATTTAGTTGATGCATGTGAAAGTTGTTAATTGAGTATACGTGTCCTCATTCTGGGATAGATCTCCCTTTTCTTTGCTCACATAGGAGCTCTCTCCTAAATTTAGTGAGAGTTGATGTAGTTTCTAGTAGCTGACCTAATAAAACCTTCTGGTCTATAGAGTTCAAATAGTGTTAGACAACTGATTTATGATTTCATATGGAAATGTGAGATGATTGTTTGATTGAAAGAGAAAAAGATATAGTTAGGGTCATCTTATCAAATATTCTCAACCACTTCATTGTGACGTGTATGATTTTTTTTTTCTGAAGTTTTTTTGAAATTTTTTAATTTGAAGAGTTATAAAAGGTCTTAAGATTGAAAATCACTTGAAGCCTTGGGAAATCCTGTGCAAGAAAAATTATTTATTTTATATTAGTAAATGGGTGAGTTGGTGTTGTATGTGTAAAGGGGATGGGGAGCATATGCTTCTTCATTGCCCTCTTGCCAGAGAGTTGTGGGATATGATTTTTTTCCCTATTTGAGGTTCAGTGGTGATGCCTTGGGGGGTTATACGTTATAGATTTACCTGCTTGTTAGCAAGGAATATTTGGGAGACATCAGAATGGTGAGATTTGGAAAGCCATCCCTCATTGCTTGATGTGGTGTCTTTGGCGGGAATGAAATGCTAGAATTTTGTAGGGGTGTGAACAGACTATTCTAGACCTGAAATTGCAGTTCCTCTGAACCTTTTTTGAATGGATGAAAGCATCAGGATTCTTTTCTTTCAACTTATTAGAGTTTATAAATCATTGCAATCTTAAGGCTTAGTTGTGATGTGCATCTAGCATACGTCGTGTGTATTTGGGCATTCCATCTCACTTAATAAAACTTATTATTTATCAAAAATTTAGTATCTAGATATTTTCTTTACTTATCAAAAAAAAAAAAAAAATTAGTATCTAGATTGTCATATCAGTTCTTTTTCTTTCTAGGGAATAAAGCCGGCATCATTGGCAAAAGTGACAGACCCTTCAATTAGAGCATTTATAGAAAAATGTATTGCAAAAGCCTCTGAACGCTTGCCAGCCAAGGAACTTCTAATGGATCCTTTTCTCCGATCAGATGAGGATTATGAAAGTATAGGGCGTTCTCTAAATCTTAGAACCCGCCATTCAAGTAAGTTTCAGTATTTTCTACAGATATCAAAGGCCTTTATGTTATTGTCCTCACATTTTGACATGTCAAACACAGAAGGCAGTTTTGATCAGATTGATATTGGTGAAAATGCTAAGGATTCATCTCCTGAGATTAGTAGAGATTTCACAGTTCAAGGTCAGAGGAGAGATGTTCACACAATATTTCTGAAACTACGAATTGCAGACTCCTCAGGTTGTCTTTCCATCTCTGTTTCTTTTTAGTTCTTCTAATTTTAAACCAAAAGAAGAAGATATTTTGATTAGCATTTACAGCTATTAAATTGAAAAGTTTCCACATGGGACCAGGTCATTATCGCAATATCCACTTCCCATTTGATATTGAGGCAGACACTGCAGTTGCTGTTGCTAGTGAAATGGTCGAGGAGTTGGACCTGAGTGATCAAGATGTTTCAACGATTGCTGAAATGATTGATGCAGAAATCCGGTCCCATATTTCAGATTGGGCATCAAGAGAACTCCCTGAAGATAGTTTTGCTGGAGAGGTTGTAAGTTCTGATAGCAGTGCATCTGAAGCCAAGGAAGATGGCTCTCCCTTCCTGAATGAGTCTACCCTTTCTGCTGGCAATCTTGCATTGGAAAGATTTCCTTCAGGTCGTAAGTATTGGTCTGACTCACCAAAGGCATTTGGTGGAAGCTCTCCAGCAAAGTCTAGCCCCTCACACTTGTCTTTTCAGGTGGATTCGGTTGCTGCCGGATCTAGCTCAACTGGAGATAATGAAAACTCTCGTGATTCCCACGAAGACGCAGAAAATCAATGTTTTGATGCTTTGCATGAAGAGTCTGAGGATGAGCGTGTTTCTGATGATGACAATAATAGTGAAGAGAAGGAAGCTAGTCTGCCTGTTGATCTGCACCTTGGCGACAACAGTAGTGCAGCTGCAGATCTACATTCTAGCAACAGAGGTCATCCTTTGGAAGACAACTATCTTGAATCAGAAGATGTCAAGATAATTGCTGAGAAACTTGAGACTCTGTTAACAAAGCAGCAAGACGAGTTAAATGAGTTAAAGAGGAAGCATGAACTGGCCATATCAGATCTTTTGACGAGACTATCTCCAAAGATCCGTCAAAAGGTTTTAAATATGTGTAAAGAAAAAATACCTGACTATATAAGGCAGAGTGAGACACAATGCTAAACTTAGCATTTTAAAGACAGACCCTATACAAATTGAAAGTGGTGTTTCTCACATCTTCTACTTGCCATTGATTAGAAGTTTAGAATATATCACTAACTTTTCCAGAAAAGAGAAACAGTTTTACTCATGTTGGAAGGGCTGAAGATGTTTTGTACCCAATGCACAAAGCTCCTACTTTTGCTTAAAGCTCAATAATCTTTCATATGTTGACATATTCTATAAAGCTGAAAGATCTTTCACATGTTGATAAAGTTGTGAAACATAAGTTTGTAGCTGCAAATCATGCTGCTGAATGTGTTTAATAGAGAGTTCTTCTGTTTTAAGGGGAATGCCAAATAAGATATGGGTGATTGGTGTTGTATGGAGAGACATGCGGCAAAAGTCATGTTTGTTGAAGAAATTTACTTTTCTAGAGTGGCTCATGATGGGGCAAGCACAAAGATTGAATCCAGCACATTCTTCATTTCGCACACATCAAGCGATGCTGCTGAGCTGAGACAGGTCTGATAAATAATCTGTGTATTATAAATCTGCACATTCTTAAAGATTTACACATCATCATACTAATAGTTTCATAAGGGTAATCAAAATTTATGGATTGTATACTTGTACATACAATTCCTTTACTTTGTTTCAATTATTTTGTTTGGATTTCTCCAGAATCTGTCAGTTTAGATCATTTAAACGTTTTGGGGTTACTTATTCATGATTCACTGAACTGTCAAAATAATGTTATGGAAATGCTTGGTCTTGATATCTTTGTCAATTGTCAGTGTATCTGGACTGTGATAAAGATTGTTTCTACTGATTGGAATGTTGGCATATATATCTCTCTATTGTGGAATAGATATAACATGGTTTTTCGACATTCAGATGAGTTTTTCCATCTTTTTTGAGAATAAGTTTTTCCATCTGAATTTGGAAATTAAGTGAAATTCTGTATCATGCCTGTATAACTCAATGCAGCTTGAGAAATTAACAAGCAAAATGGTCTTATTTTAGGGCACTATACACTTCTTGTTTAAACTACTATTTGTTTAAGTTATGTACTTTTTACAAATCATATCTGATATGAGAATATGAGATAGTTTGAGTGGGCTGTGAATTGACTTAAATAATCTTTGTTAGAAAGTTCTTGTATTTACCATGGAGGAATCCTAGTAAAGTGAGTAATACTTTCTCATCTAGCATAATAGTGGATTTCATTAATTAAATTGATGGTAGGATCTATAATTTTTGTGGATGAGCATTGTTCCGAGTATTGAATGATTTTCCAAGAGAATTTTCTTTTTACCTAAAAAGAAATGTTCATGAAGGTTTAGCCAGTGTGATTTTTTAAATTACAACTTTATAATAATTCATAACATGTGGCAACAATTTGATTTAGTTTTTTTTCTTTTTTCTTTTCTTTTCTTTTCATTTTTCTTTGGGAGGCAGAATTGATTCTCAAGTAAATGTTTGATAATACTCTCTTTTCTTTATCTTTTTTCGCTGAATAATGTTGAATATTATCCGGAAGGTCCTATCATTTCCAAGCATTTAGGTCACCATTTATTCCACGGTGGATTTGGAAATTCCACCAGTTTCCCAAAAGTATGAATAACCTTTTCTTTTTTCTTTTCTTTTTTTTTTTTCTTTTTTTTTTGAGGGGAAAAAGTATGAATAACCTGAATCAAAGATGTGGAATCTAGGCTGACTTCGTGGGCTACCATGGCACGTAAATCACTATTAGTCAATTCACTTCCTACGAGCCACAAACCCATGGGGTGCTTTAACAACCAATGAGTTGAACATGTGAGCCCCAATTGGCAATTGCTAAATTGATGACTAAGACTAGCAAGGGGGGAAAAATGTTATTTCCATGCTGAGTAACGGATTTGGGATTGAGAAATTGTTGAGACAGTATCTTGCGCATCTATTTTATGAAGCGCACCTCTCACAAGCATGTGGATCCCATGCTTGAGGGTATGTTATGTTTGAAATAAGAAGGGAGGAGAGGAGAAAATTGGCTCTTTCTTTTGCTCCAATCTTCCTCCGTCTAAAGACTCTAAACTTAAACGCAGGTCTTTTGAAAGAAATTTGAAATATGTAGAGTGCGGCAGCGTCACCATTTGGAGGATGAATGAGAATTGGTAGTAAATAGTAATCATTTGTGTTAGCAAAATTTCTTGGATTATAAAAAGTCAGATATTGATGTAATGGCAAGTGCCCTAAGCCTAAAAATATGTGTCGATGATAAAAATAGGGGGATAAAGTTGCTTACCAATGACTTCTCTTGGGACTTGCAAGAAACAGTTTTATAGTCTCCTTAATATAATACATAACTTCAAATTTTGCGGACTACCATAAAGATCATTTCTACTTATATCTTCAAAAAAATAACCTCATAAAAGGATTTAGATACCATCATAGGCTAAAGTATCTCATAGCATTAAGCATCAAACATGCAGCAAATCATTTCTTAAAACCAATGCTATTAATCTCTGTTCACTATCCTAATCTTAATTTTCATATTTGCAATCTATCAAATTGTAATGGCCTATAAATTTCCCATAATCCAAGAGGTAGTTTTAGGTATTACGTGATCCATGAATTCTTGAATTTAAAGCCTTCTACCCAATACTTCAAGTTAGCACTATTAGATTCTTATTGTAATTACTTGATGTATATGAGATGGAAACCGCACTCACATAATTAATTTGTTATAATTAGAATAGCCACCACCATAGTTGGTCACTTGGTTGCTATAATCTAAGAGAAACCATGTATCTCATTCTCTACTAAGGGTTCATTTGTTTAGATGTAAAACAGTTTTAAGAGAAAAAAAAAATCCCCAATTTCAAGTATTTTCTCAACTTGAAATTGTCATCAAATAATTTTAAGTTGATTGTAAAATAAGCCCCTTACGGGGCATAAAACAATTTATGCCCTCGCCCCTACCCCCACCTACCTTTGCAACTCACCTATGGTTAGATCGGATTGTCGTAATCCACTTATGGCCAAATCAGACAATCTCTCTCTCTCTCTCTCTCTCTCTCTCTCTCTCTCTCTCTCTCTCTCTCTCTCTCTCTCTCTCTCTCTGAGACCTACTACACCACACCCGTGGTCAGTTTGGGAATGACAACCCATACATGGCTAGATTGAACCATCACAGCTCACCTTTTGGTTTTTTTTCTTTTTCTTTTTTGAGTGAATTTTGGTATTGTAGATTTGTTGGTATTGTGAATTTGCAATCAAGATATTTTATTTTGTGGGATTATGTTGTTGGCATGGTGAATTTTATTGTCTTCCAGTTCAGAGAATCACAGAGGGTGCTAGCAATCATCTCCAAGAATTCCAGTGGGGCAAGAAATTGCCTTTGATTCACTCCAGCTCTTGCTCCAGACCAAATATGGTAAAGTGGTCTCCTCCGGCCTATGATGATTTAAAAAAAAAAAATTTTGATGGGGCTCTCTTCGAAGATACAAATGAGAGTATGAGACCGGCATTAGAGCTGTGGTGAGAAATTGTAATGAGGAAGTAATGGCAGCCTTGTCGGAAAAAATTCCCATGCCAACCTCCATGGTTCTACTTGAGATGTTGGCAGCAAGAAGAGCTATTCAATTCGTTTTGGAATTAGGCATTCATAACTTTGTTTTTAAAGGTGATTCCAAGATAGTTGTAAAGGCTCTTAATAAATCCATTGCATCTCCTCCATCCATTGGACATCTTGTTAAAGACATTTAGTATTGCTGGTTCGTTTGTGAGTCACTCATTCTCTCATATTAGGAGGCAGGGTAATGCTATAACCCATACCTCAGCAAAAAGAGCTAAGTTTTATTTTCCTATCTTAGTTTGGATGGAGCATATTTCTCCATATATTTTTTTCCATTGTTGTTTCTAATTTTTCTGTTTAGTTGAATAAATGTGGTGCCAATTGGTTTCTCAAAATATATTTATATATATATATATATATATGTTCATGAATATTTTTATTTTCCATACTAGTTAAACACTTGAAAATATTTTCATGAGCATTCTCAAGTATGCAATCAAACATTTAAAAAAACAAAACAAAATATGTTTCTACTCATACCAAAAAAAAAAAAAACAAAAAAAAAAAAAAAAAAAAAAAAAAAGGCATACTAAATGAAAATGTAATTATCATTTAGAAAAATAATAATAGCAATAATAAGTTAAATTCAAAGATTCAAATCCTTTTCAGCCTTAAGAAAATAAATAAATAAATAACACGTGGCACCATCTAACATGCATTGCACATAAAACCCATCATCCCTTAAGTAACCCAACTCACACCACATCCTATACTCTCCCAAGTTCCCAACCCCCCAAACCCAAAACAGCAGCAGCAGCAACGGATAAACCCCTCTTCCCCCTCATGATATTGATATGAGGCTCTCTTTTCTCTTCCAATAGATAACACAACCCAACCAAACCCAACTACTCGAAACTTCAATTTCAACTCTTAACACTCTCTCAAAAAACTCCCCTTCTCACTCTCCACACTCTCTCCTCCAAAACCACCCACCATGGCAATCTCCTCTTTAGCAGCTTCCACAAAACTCACCTACACCTACTCCTATTCCTCCCCCTCTTCCTCCCCTTCCTCTTCCATTTCCATTCCTTTCCTCCCTAAACCCAAATCCCTCCTCTCCTCCTCTTTCCTCAACCCCTCCACAATCCTTCACCTCAATCCCACCCCCACACCAGCCTCCCCCACCACGCGCCACCGCTTCACCGTACGCGCCGCCCGCGGCAAGTTCGAGCGAAAGAAGCCCCACGTCAACATCGGCACAATCGGCCACGTCGACCACGGCAAGACAACCCTCACCGCCGCGCTCACCATGGCTTTAGCTTCATTGGGTAACAGCGCCCCCAAAAAATACGACGAAATCGACGCCGCCCCGGAGGAGAGAGCGCGTGGCATCAC
This sequence comes from Notholithocarpus densiflorus, assembly GCA_030021035.2. Lineage (NCBI taxonomy): Eukaryota > Viridiplantae > Streptophyta > Magnoliopsida > Fagales > Fagaceae > Notholithocarpus > Notholithocarpus densiflorus. The sequence continues at coordinate 2,425,507 of JARYZH020000050.1, forward strand.
CATCAACACCGCCACCGTGGAGTACGAGACCGAGAACCGACACTACGCCCACGTGGACTGTCCCGGACACGCCGACTACGTCAAGAACATGATCACCGGTGCCGCGCAAATGGATGGAGCGATTCTTGTCGTGTCGGGTGCTGACGGTCCTATGCCACAAACGAAAGAACACATCTTGTTGGCTAAACAAGTGGGTGTCCCAAACATGGTCGTGTTTTTGAACAAACAAGACCAAGTTGATGACGAGGAGTTACTTCAACTTGTTGAACTAGAGGTGCGTGAGTTACTCTCTTCTTATGAGTTTCCTGGTGATGATATTCCTATTACTTCTGGTTCTGCTTTGTTAGCTTTAGAGGCTTTGTTGGCTAATCCTAGTATCAAACGTGGTGAGAATGAATGGGTTGATAAGATTTATGAACTTATGGACTCTGTGGATGAGTATATCCCAATCCCACAAAGACAAACTGAATTGCCCTTTTTGCTTGCTATTGAGGATGTGTTTTCGATTACGGGTCGTGGTACAGTTGCCACGGGACGTGTTGAGAGGGGTACAATTAAGGTTGGAGATACTGTGGATATTGTGGGATTGAAGGATACTAGGAGTACTACAGTGACTGGGGTTGAGATGTTTCAGAAGATTTTGGATGATGCTATGGCTGGTGATAATGTGGGGTTGTTGCTTAGAGGTATTCAGAAGGCTGATATTCAGAGAGGGATGGTTTTGGCCAAGCCGGGGACAATTACGCCTCATACTAAGTTTGAGGCAATTGTGTATGTGTTGAAGAAAGAAGAGGGTGGTAGGCACTCGCCGTTTTTCGCAGGGTATAGGCCACAGTTTTACATGAGGACTACAGATGTGACAGGGAGGGTGGCGACGATTATGAATGATAAGGATGAGGAGTCGAAGATGGTTATGCCTGGGGACCGTGTGAAGATGATTGTGGAACTTATTATGCCTGTGGCTTGTGAGCAAGGAATGAGGTTTGCTATCAGAGAAGGAGGGAAGACTGTTGGAGCTGGTGTTATTCAGAAAATCATTGAGTGATACTATATGATGAAGGAAGGTTTGGAATGCGTGATAGGGAAATGATGCTCTTCGCTTTTTGAGTGGTGGCAAAATGACATCATTGTTCTCAAATTTATGCAATTAGCTTTGCCATTTCACAAAACTTTGATCTCTCCAATGTCATATATTTTTTTTAGGTTTGTACTTCTTTTTCTTTGTGCTAATGTCTAGCCTAGTCGGATGATATTTTAATGATGATTTAATGTTATTTTTGTTTACTCCTGTTCTTCATCTGGTAGGTTACTCAAAGTGACTTTCTAGAATTTTTGCTTGTGTGGAAATATGGGATTTTCATGCATTTCTCCCTTTGAGCAAGCTGGTACTGTTTTTCAGGTGGTATTCTCTATTTTCATGAAACAGATTAACATCGGAAATACTTACCTACTAATTCATATTATATACCCCAGCTGGATAATAGTAGTACCTGTATGTTGTTTAGTAGTTTGATTGAAATTTTGATATTAAGTATGCAACACATTAGGTGATTGGGAGGATGAAATGCAGCTTGTCTGTACTGAATGTTAGGAGTCCTATTTAAGAATTCTTTTATTATAACTAGGCAACTACTACTCCAGTTGATGAACAAAGGTGGTTCACATATTCTATTTCGTATCTTTGGCTAGCACAATCACTTGTCTCCTTTTACCAAGGCTTTCTTTCCCTGGTCTTATTGGTCAAGTGAAAAAAAAGACTGGAAAACATGATGTCCGGTTTAGGTTAATTGCTAATGAGCTTTAGTTCAAATGTCACCTCCTCACCTTGTAAGAGCAAGGTGGAGGCCGAGTTTGTGAGTTTAACACCCACTTGGTGCATGAGTAATTACTAATTACCAATACAGATTTTTTTTTTTTTTTTTTTTTATAATTTATAAATATATCTGGTGCATGTGTAATCTAAACTTTGTTTGTTTGTTTTTTTAAAATTTTACCAATTCATAAAATAAAGTTTAGATTAAATTTTCATGGATTAGAATCCTTAAATTATTGTTTCTTTTACCTGCGTTTGCTTCTTTAACACTGAAAAGGAAGCAAATACAATATGAAAGATGATTTTCAAGTCAGCTTTGATTGCTGGATGCTTAGTGCCACCCCTCTTAGTTGAGGTTGATGTTCAACCTTGATCTAGAGGGAAAATGATTAGTTTCTTTTGCTACTTTTTGGTTTTGATTGAAGAAGATATATGTTCAAATTTTCACTGAGCCCTTTAAGAAAAGTTGCTCGTCTCTAGGGTCGGCTTTTTTTCACCAGTATTAGTATGCTTGGAAGCTGCAATTTGGTATTACAGCAGTGTCTGAGTTCCTTTCTGGCTTCTTCTTTGACTTTTAGTTGTAGTGAGTGAACACAGTTTTCTTAGAAAAGATAAGTCAGTTGCAATAAGCAACTTGAGAAGCCACACCTGGGTGGTTTTTTCTAGTCATGCTCTATACATGCCAACTAGTTCTGTTGTTGCATTTGAGATATGGGTTGTGTTAAGTCTACACAATAACACAATCGCCTGTTTGAAAGATGTGTTGCATTTGCTCTTGAGGTGCCACTTCTACAGTGCTAAATGTCCCTTTGTCATTTTAGCCTTGTAATAGTGTCATTTATGTCTTCATAATAAGCAGAGTTGGTCTTGAAACATTGGTAAATATGTTTTCCCCTTAATAAAGAATTATAACCCCCCCTTCCCACCACCCCCCCCCCAAAAAAAAAAAAAAAAACAGTGACATTATGCTCTTGATGATGTGTGCAGGCATGTCCACTATTTAAAAGTACTAAGTATTAACTTTAGTATGAAATTCTGCTATTGGAAAATAGAATGGAAAAGGAAAACTGATGGCAAAAATCTAAGATAGAAAAGCAAAGCCCTTCAAGAGAGTGATTGCTGTTTTCATATTGTAATAGTTACATTTGATTGTTTATGAGAAAACGACTACTCCTTGGTATTTATAATTCAATCTATTATATTATAATGAAAATGTTTTTGGTAAGGGCTCCTGCTATCTGAAAGATGACTCCTGCAACAAAAAATGCCTTGGAGAAGGCTAGTTATATGTAGCCACTGCAAATGGGGTTTCGAAGAGAGCGGTAGCATACAGATGATTCCCGATTTAGCTCATTTTTGGAGTTCTTTACTCATCCATGAAATTGATGATAGTCTGTGTTTGTTTGCAATTGCAGGTTAAATGCAATGCATCTTGTCTCGGGATGATTGAACATTTGAAACAATCAATTGTCGTAGTTTAAAGCAATAGTCTTTTTTTTTTTTCCTTTTTTGGTGCTCAAAGTATTCATAATATCAGGGATATCAACGGGACAAGGGGATGGGATCAGATTACAAGCAATTCGTCACCTTTTCGAGGTGAGAAAAACCCATACTGGACGGGATGGTAAAGACATTGTGCTATCCTATTTCAACATTGATAAGATAGAGATGAAACATGGACAAAGAAAAAGGGAAGGCGAGATGTGGCGTGGTAGGCAAAATGTGTTATTTTTCGGGATGGAAAAAGAGCACAAGGGGAGCGAAGCAAGACAGGGCTATATATATATATACTCGAGGCGAGATGTGATGTGGTGGGCAAAATGTGTTACGTAGAGCAAAGCGGGACAGAACGGATCGATGGGCATTTTTGCTATCCCTACCTAGTCATATTCATATGCTCATTTCGGCTAATTCTCTTTTTGGTTTTGGTCTGATTGTTCAGGTTTTGAATTTGGCTGTTTAGAAGAAGACCCGTTTGTGCTCACTTGAAATTTACAAATTTAGGCTTTTGGTGAGCCAGCATAGTGCAATGAGCTTAAAGTCCAAATTTAATTGCTTGATCCTTGGATTAGGAATAAGCTTATAGCAGTGTGAATCATTTATTAATTTACAAACTCAAGGCCAATCGCAGCAAAGCTAGTTTTCCACAGCAATCGTTATTTTCTCTTTCAGTGTCTTTTCCTCATGGGTCCATCTCAGTGCCCTCTTCTAGTCACAAATGAAAGTATTTATATTGCAAGGTTTTCAGATTTCTCATTTCATATTTCCTCATGGGTCCAGCTCAGTGCACTCTTCTAGTCACAAATGAAAGTATTTATTTGGAAATGTTTTCAGATTTCTCATTTCATATATATAGAAATCTTTTATCCAGGCAGCAGTGGGCAGATCTGTGAGAAGAGGCATGGTAGATTTGGGAGCAAGCTTGAAGGAGAGAGATTAGAGGCGGATTTTGCTGGTGGCCAAGAACAAAGTTTGGCTCTGATACCATGTTAAATATGGTAAAATAGATGCGGAAGCGGAAGCATAAAATGAAGTAACACAAGAACACAAAGGGCTATATAATTTAACTTAACAGCTTACATCTAGCATGGATATATATATAGTAAGCTAAACCTTAGGCTAACCATACACTATCAATGATTAATAGACTTGAAGTATAAGTAGAAGACTTGACTTGCACACAAAGTAGGATTAGGCTTGAGTCTATATTATTGGGCTAATATATCTCTAACAAATTAATAATTTTCCCAACATATTTGTGAGCATACATAGTGACCAATAGATATGAGTACTCATAGTTTTTTTTTTTTTTTTTTTTTTTTTTTTTTTTTTTTTTCTCTTTTTTTTTAGAAAAATTTAGAAAGAAATTACATATTAAGATGTGTGTACTTTAATGTATGAGAAGGTGGGTCAGTTACTAAGATTTTCCTCAACAGTTTATAAGACAACTTGAATATATCCATAAATGGTAAAATAAATTTTAAATCTTAGTATACAACACAACTAAAATTAACTTGTCTAACTCACCCAACCCACTTAATTGAAATCATCCAAATTTTCAATTAACCCGCCATTTTTGGAGGTTGGTGGATTGGCAATAGTTTGGAATTTTTTCAACCCGCCAATGGCGGATTAGTTGAAATTTTTTCCCTCAACCAGCCCAATTCGACCTGTGCACAACCTTATTTGAGGTTGCGCAACTAGCAGCAATGAAGGTTCCAATTAGCTTGTGAAAGCCCCACACAGACTTTCAACAACTTGAACCTAAGGTTGCACGATTGGAGACGATGATTTCTTATTATCCCACACTAAATATCCCAAGATGAAGTCAATGCAAATCAAGTGGTACAGGTAGCTGGCCTAAAGCTAAAAGACTCGTTGGTTTAGCCTATGTTTGTCGATGAAATGGTAATATGGTTAGTTCCCATTGCATATTTTGGCATCTGTAAATTTTGACCTTGATGATTTTGGATTTTGGCATTTGAACACTGTAAACAATTATAGCTAGGTAAATTTATAAATATTTAATCTTTTTTGGCTAATTTAAGAGCATAATTATTTTTATATTCTTGATTGTATGTGTGATTTAATTTGCTTTTACTTTTGCATGGTTTTTGTTTCAATAGTTGTCAAAGCAAATGATGTTATATTTTATATCATTTTTTTATTATAAGTTTTCCAAATAATTTTTTTACATAAATTGTATAAAAATATATAGTGAATATTAGTAGAATAATTAATATATGCCTATATGGTATAAATGCATTCACCCCGTAGAACATGACATGGCAATTAATAGCCAACATTTGAATCTTTTTTCATTTTAATGTGATATATTTTCATAACATGGATATTTATTAAAATTTAAATCATAATTATTCAATATTTAATCGAAGAAGAATTGAACCAAAATTTGAACTACTAATATAATAAAATAAATAACCAAATTTAGTGTTAATTAATAGTTTAGTCCCAAAGGATTACCTAAGGGTTGGAAAAGGGCTAGGTTGGGTTGGGCCTAATAGGCCTTTGATTAGTCAATGATCTGGGCTAGAAGGGAAAATCCAGCCCATGGTTTTAAATGGTTTTTTCTTTTTTCTTTTTTCTTTTTAATGTTCAATGGTTTGTTTATTATAAAAAATTAAAGTTACCAAGTTACTAGCAAATATTTAGTAAGCATAATAGGTGTATGGTGTTAAAGTATTTACTCTCTCTCAAGTTCCCATTGAAGTTGGATAAGGTGAGAAACTATTATATTTAGCTAAAATCATTGACATAAATACATGGCTAAACACAACCGCTACAAACCCAAATATTTGGGTGAAATCTCTTTAAATGTTCCATTTCATAAATCTCTTTACATGTTCCATTTCATAACTCATAATTCTATGAAGACTAGAATATAAAACTCAAACAAAACTTCAAGAGATTTTTCTGGACTCTCTTCAAGAACTAAATTCTTAATTCTATGAAGCCTGTAGATTGATATGAAAACTCCTCTAAACTTATAAATAACAAACATTAAGGACCAAATGGATAATTAATCCTAAAATTGATTACCTACTTTTTTTTCCCAAAACCGCCCATTCCAAATTTGAGAAAGAATAAATTTTTTCTACCCTTTGAGCAAAAAAAAAAAAAAAAAAATGCTTGATTCATTTCTATGCTCTTCGTAGGTGGCATATCAATTATACTTGCGAATACTATCTCCACTAGAAAATGATGTTTTGCACTTGCAAAAATTCCCAAGACCCAATGGGGCGATTTGTACTTGTGGAATCATGGGTCCAAGTAATCCAGTTGTGTTTGATATTAATCTTCATGGCCTTAGTAAGGTGGTTGTAATTCATGAGCACGGATGGACGAAGGGTGTGATTGGTGAAGTTCAATCATCAAGTTTGAGTGGAGAAGATTGAAAAGAAAATGAAATGTTATTTACATGAAATAAAAGAGATAAAATAGAAGTTGGAACTTGCAAGATGTATTTGCAAAAATTGTTAATTATAACCATAACCATATCATTTTATAAGTGCACGATATTCTTCACAACTTATAGGTGTTAAGCTATAACTTATAAGTGATGCAACAACACTTTCATATTATCTTACTACAAATAAAATTTTTATTTATGCATCAATTACAACATATTACCCTTTTTTTTTATTAGAAAATTTTTGTGTCGCTTGATTTTATTTATATCATTAATGATACGACTAATTTGTGGCTGCTGTTTTTTTTTTTTTTTAATAAATAAATGTATTTCCTTTGGCATTACAGAGGCTGTACTTGAAGGTGATTCAGAACTGATAATAAACTCACTTAAAGGAGGTGGTCACTCAATAGTTTCAGTGGAGCCTTTGCTTCATGATGCCATGGTTTTTTCTAATTGTTATGCAAAATTGCTACTCTCATTGTAGAAGAGATGGCAATAGATTAGCACATAGTCTAGCAAGATATTCCATTAATGTCTCAAGCTATGTAGTTTGGATGGAGGGAGTCCCCGATCCATTATTTACAGTTGTTCAACAAGATGTAGCCAATTTGGCAAACTAATTTCAATAAAGTATCAAGCTGTTTCTCAAAAAAAAAGTTCTTTTTATCTGGAAAATAATTTTGTATATCTTTTCAAAGCAATTGATTTATTTATATAAAATATAAGGTAAATTGTATCTTACTATCTTTCCACCTTAAAATTATTAGATTACTTATATATTTTAAATGAGTCTTGTAATTGTTAACATACATCATCATTATTGACGATTTTTCATTTTATTGTTTATTGAAAGTTGAATGTTATGATCTTTAATCCGATCATTAGGACCTTCTCAACAATCGTCTATAAGATCTCAATTTTAACATTTGTTAAAGAAAAAATAGGGGGCGGAGGAGAATAATATGAAGAGACATGTTGAAAAGTTATTCATTATTAAATAAACCAAGGAAGACTCCTATTTTAATTCCATTATTCTCATTGTTGTAACACCAAACAAAACGCACCACCAGTGAAATTTGCGCCTGGCATTTAGATATCATAGATTTAAGTAGCTTTATATATAGAAACGATTGTTTCTACTCATTACATAGATAGGTTGAAAATAAATTCACACTGCTCTCCATGAACATGTAAAAGATGTATTAGTCGGCTACCTAATATAGAAACTAATTTATATCCTAAAGTTATGCATCATTGAAAAAAAATGCACCATTGAAAAACATTGTGCCTGTGGAAAACGGGTCATTGGCAACTGGTAAGTGAAGCAACCTTTTGCATCTTCTGAAAAAGTTATGATCTTTCACCAAACATGCATGGGGTTGTTTTTTAGAATATGGTTGACATAATCAACTCTTGGACAAAAGCAGTTTTCTTCCTTTTCTCTTCTTTATCCTGTTCATGATCTTCATGCAGTGAAGACGGCACAATGCTGCACAAACAAGAAGCGTCAGTAACATCGCCTAGCATCGTATTCCATTCTCATAAATGCATGTATATAATTTTTCCTGATCCTAGCCTCTACCATTATATTGTTCTTCACCAATCACAATTCACAATCATTTCCTAATCATCACACCTACAAACAGTATTTAACGAATCAAATATAAGTTCTAGATTAGTTCAAAGCCATCCTAAAAGCACATCAATGGAACTGCAGATGAGACTTCAGCGATATCGGAAGAGCTAAAAAATATGCATGTTTATTCGATAGTATATTATCAACTAAGGGATTCTAATTTTAAAAAATTAATAAAGTATGCAATCTAGCACATTAACATCAAGAAATAATAGAAAAGAATGATATTAGGCAGACTCCCTACTGCTCCACTTTTTGAAACAGGTGATTGGACAAATAAAAAACTTCAGATAAACGAGCGCACTGACTTCATCATGTTTATCCAAAGCCATATTAGTGACAGAGATGAAAAGTTAAGGGGCCACTTCCTAAACAACCGTGGTTAAGGCATGAAGAAATGAAATGACTGAAAAGTCATGATTTCCAATATACACTCTGGAAGCATGCTAAATTGTTGGTTGCTGGTTATTACAAACCCTACAAATCACAATCAACTGAAGCTAAGCTAATAAACAAAGTCTTACAACTAGAGAAGAAGAAATAGAAAAAAAAATTATGGATACGCTTTGTGCACTCAAAACACACACACACAGGAATTTAAAGAACCAAACCCCATTGACTAGATAACTTAACAAAAGAAAAGGATAGAGGCCCTCAATAATTAGCAATCTTGTAAACCAAGCAAATAAGGAACAAAATGGGAGCATGATACCTTCAAAGAGGTTTTGTGAAACTTGAGATGAGATTAGTTGTGAGCAGATGAAAATAGTTAAGCCTCATTAGAAAAGGATTAAAAATTAGAAGTTGCAAATAAATGTCCAGATTGAACTTTAAACAATGAAAACAGTAGTTATCAAATTATGCTCTCTCAAGCGATGGGTGGTGCTAGCATGGTGCTAATTATTTATATTCAGGTTACTGTTATTAATATAAAAAAAAATCTTTCACATGAAATTTGGAAACGGTAATGAATAAAGTTATAAGAAACAAAAAGGGAAAGTTATTTATTCTGGTAATTCAAGAATTCAGGAAGTTATCAGGTGCCACCATGCAGCATTAATATTTAATGAAGCTGAAATACACATTATGGCCTTTGGAGGTAGCTACTACTGCAGCAGTAATCTACTTCATATTTCTTAGTAGACAGTGACAATAAGTAATTTTAATAACATAGTGTAAATAGATTAACTATCTTCATCAAAATATGAATTCCCTATCTTGTCATTCATTCGATATATATAACTTCTATCATGCACTAATTTCCTGTGTGATTTTTGTCTTCTTCTTGTATGGAATTTTTTGTTCTAGTGTGGATATTATTCTTAGACAAATTCCAATTTTAAGCAATACTTGATAAAAACTTTTTCTTTTCTTTTAAAAAGAGTTTAGAAACACATGATACTAGCTTTAACGCAGTTGCAATTTAAAAGACGATCACATAAGCTCAAAAGTATAAAATCTCATCTAATAAATTAATGAAAGAAAAGGGAACTTAAAAAACTTACAACACTGACATATTTTACCCGCATTAATAACGTTCATATTATATCTTGAAATTTCTTATATTGTGTTTCCTAATAGAACTGACCGCACTGTAAGTTTTGTTTTTAGATAGACCACCCCATAAGTCTGAACAGAAAGGAGTAACCTTTTCACATCAGATGTGGCAGAGGAGGCATCTTCTCTGAAGCATTCATCTTGAGGGATACATTTAGGCTCCAAAAAAGGCATATGGTAGATAAACGATGAGAGGAGTGGATCAGGTGTAGATTCATGCTTGTTTCCCATAGGATGTGTCGGAAACTTTTTTCCGAGCATAGCTGAATTACCACTCAAGAAGCCATATTTCTCAGATTTTCTCCTTCGCTGCAAAGATTTTTTTTTCACTGATAAATACAAAGCAGAATATATACTTCAAAGAGATGGGTACTCTATATCTATAACATGACAAACCATAATTGGAGCAATACCTTCAGCGAGCTTGCATGCTGCACAGTAAAATGCCCTATCACATCCTTCCCAAGATTTGCCGCACACAAAGGACAAACCTGTGATACCAACACTGAAGCATTTCAATCTTAATAAAAATCTAATTGAAACACACGCAATGCTTCATAATTTTCACATACATTTGTCCCTATTTTTTCAATGTCATAAATGCTGAATGGTTATAGTTATTTTCATTGAAATGGTGATTGATAGGCTGCACCATATCAAGTAAATATATTAATTTTCAACTTCGGATTAGTTGGAAGCAGCACCCAGGTATTTAGACCAACTTCATTAGGAAGTTTATCATTCAAGAAGGCAAGACAGATTCGAAGATCTATCTCCAAAAATGTTAAGAAATGAAAATAAAGAAGAGCACATACTGCATTTTTTAAGTCAAAACAGTGTTCTTCTTGCAAATGGCTACAGAGCACAGAAACATCGATGTCCACAATACAGAAGGGGCAAGGAAATAAAGCTCTTGAATCATCATCATTGTCTGAATCATAGAAGATTGCGTGACTTTCTGTTTAGGGAGGGGAAAAGGACAAAAAAGGAATTGTTAGACACAACATTCAGCAATCTAGAGACCAATGGGTGACCACAACAGAGATATATCAAATCAACAACAAAACCCACAATACCACAGATAGATTAATTAACATGTAAACAATGGATGTGAAAGCGAAAAACATACACAAATAAACAGACAAGGAAAACAGAGAAAGGGAATGAACTCTTTTGTCGTAATCCCTGTGATCTAAACCTGAAACAATTTGTTGGAACAGTCACTATTTATCTCTTTCCTAAGAAACTAACTTATATTGCAAGAAAACTTTGCACGCAATTAGTTCTCCCTAAACAACACTTCATGAAGAGAAGGCTAATACATAAAGTAACCATCTTTCATTCTAGAATTCATCACCCATGTTTTTTTTTTTAATGACATGGAACCTCACAAAGGCAGGGCCCCTTAGACCCAAACAACTCCACCCCTCAACCCATGTAACAGGTAATCTAGGGGAACTCCTAGTAGGGACTTGAACCCCTAGGTCTACAACTCATCCCGAGCCTTCCACCACTAGGCTGCACCTTTGACTGGTTCACCCCATACTTATAAAACCTGTTTATGTCTCCAAAACTGTATCACGTTTTGCTCTCACACCTTGAGATGTTTTCTCAGTCAAATTATGGTCATCATCTTTTTGCTGGTTTTCAAGTATGCCAGAACCACAAGACTTGGATGAAGGATTTGCTTTGCTCTTCAATATCACCAATTTAGTCCTAAGCCATTCCAAAGACCTCTGATGTGTTAACAGATCACTATTGATCTCCTCTAACTGTTTTTTGCACTTCTGTTTTTGCACACTAAGTTCATCTTCAGGGCAATTCGTCATAATGATCACTTTAGGCGGGGTTGATTAGCCTCCAACCTAATAAAACTTTCTCCAGCCTCTTAATTAATCAAAGCCTCGGATTCAAGATCTTACATTAGTCCCTCTGCAAGCCTATTTTTCTTGATTACCTAGTATTACAATAACATTCTTCTAAGATTCTAGAGTGCTACACAGGGTAAAAATCTATAAACAGAAAGTATTGAAATTCTCTAAAAGTAATAATTGTGAATAAAATCAAAAGGATTTAGGTCTATTGTCTCACAAGCAAAAAACATGTACAATACTAACCATACTAACTGATTGATAATTAAAGGAAAATAGGTCCATTAGAATCACATATATTTAAAGTATCAATTTCATTTTCTGAAATAACAAAAAGCAAAACTGAAAGGTCTTCTGACAACATGGGTCTACGTTAAAAACTTAAAAATCTCTTCTTCTTTTTTCGATTAAATCAATGACCAATCAAACAATCCAAGAACCCAGAAACAAAATTAAAACTTAGAAATTTTTTTTTTCTAAAAAACAATAACATTTCTTGTTGGTAAAATGTACAACTTGACAACCCAGTACACAAGATTGAACCTCAAACTTTGCAAAAAACTGTCACTTTCAACTTACCCAGTTAAGAAAAAACAAATACCTTCCAACAAACAAACAAAAAAACAATGTAAACAAACCACAAATACATATATCAATTATCAAACCCAGAAGCAAAACAAGTTATAAAAACTAACAAAAATACCAGAGTGAATGCGTGCAGCTTGAACAGAAGAGAAGTGCTTGGCAGAGTGGACCCTGTAAGCTCTGAAGTCAACGGCCATGGTGTCAGTCAAGACTCCGGTAAGTGACGCAGAGAAAATATATGTATGTTACACAAATGGAGTTGGTGAGAATATGTGAGCTTTGTAATGAGAAAATGAGAAAAGAAAGACAGAGCAAAGCTAGAGAGAGAGAATCAGAGGTTCACTTTCTTTATTTTCTTGCAGTCTCATCAGTTTGATATGATATATGGTGGTGGTGGAGTTGTGTTTTGCTTACTTTCTTCACATAATACTCTCTGCCTGCTCTCTCTCTCTCTCTCTCTCTCTCTCTCTATGACAAGAAATATGTGGAAATAGCTTTTTCTGACGCACAAAAGCTAGTTCCCTAAAAGCTATTTCCCTGTTGGTTGACACGTGGTATAGGTACAAAATTCATATTTAATCCTCCCCACACATATAATTCAATTTACTACTATAATCTTATTCAAAAAAAAAAATTTACTACTATATTTCTTGTCAGATTTCACATCATTATTACAAAAAAAAAATCTTTGGATTTTTCCTTTTTTTGTCACCAAATAAATTGTTTCACTTTTGAATTTTCATTTTTGATTAAGAATTTCAATTTGCATGAGCCTATTTTTCATCTCAAACACATAGAGGTTGTTTGTTATTTTCTTTTTATTTTAAAATTTTAAACTTATTTGTTTACATGGAAATTTTTCAAGTTTCATTTTTTTAATGTATTATACGTTAACTAATTTTCAATTAAAAATGCATCCTCATAAATAATATGTACAAGATTTTAAAGCGTAATCTTTTTTAATCTATAACTATAGTTGTTTCATAATAAACCAGAAATTGTTTCTCAAAAAAAAAAAAAAAAAACCAGAAATAAACTTTAATTGATAATAAGTAATTGATGAGCAAGGTTTCATGGGCACCTAGATAAAGTAGATAGTTTATTTTGATTAAAAACTGAATAAAATTTTAATTTTAATTGAAAAAAAATACTAATCCAAACTAGCACTTAATAATTTTAATTTTCTTATATATTGTTATAGATCATTTGACTCATTTTCTGGTTTGTACAAATATTATTAAATAATTATTGATATGAATATTGAAAATTAAACCAAGACGTTGATTAAGGCATTTTTAAAGTTTTGAACTTGATTAATTAGGATTATAAGAAATGTTTAGTCCTGTCATTTTTTTTAATCAATATTGTACCATGCCAATGAGACAAAACTGTATATGATGTATTATTTATGGCATTACACGAGGTTAAATTTAAATCTTGGCGGAATTCACATTTTCATCCCATTTTCAGGTGATTCTCACTTTGGTCCTTAGATTTTATTTTTACTGCTTTTAGTCCTTATCCTGAAAAACACTTCTTGTTTTGGTCTCTGCCGTTACATCAGAGACGGAAAATACACACAAGGCAAACGACAGAATTAAAAAATATTAAAAATATGTTATTTTATTTATTTTAAAATAAAATAAAATTTTAGTTATCATTTAATTATTTAAATAATAATTGTTCTTCATGTTCTTCTCCCAAGAACATGGTTACCCAGAAAATAAGAAATTCAAGATTTTCTGGGCAAACAAATAAAACAAAAATTAAATAATTAAAATCTGCTGGTTTGGTGGGATCCCTTCCTTGTCTTGGATCTTGGCCTTGACGTTGTCGATGGTGTCGGAGCTCTCGACCTTGAGGGTGATGGTCTTTCCCATCAAGGACTTGACGAAGATCTGCATGCCACCGCGGAGACGGAGGATGAGATGGAGGGTGCTTTCCTTCTGGATGTTGTAGTCGGCGAGGGTGTGGCCGTCCTCGAGTTGCTTTCCGGCGAAGATGAGCCTTTGCTAGTCTGGGGGAATTCCTTCCTTGTCTTGGATCTTGGCCTTGACATTGTCGATGGTGTCTGAGCTCTTGACCTCTAGAGTGATGGTCTTGCCAGTTAGGGTTTTCACGAAGATTTGCATCTATCAACAACAACAATAACGATATGAGATTACGATACGACGCTGTCTAAGATTTCATGACTTTCCATATAAAATTTTTTCCAGATTCAACAGATTAGATCAGATCAGATAAATCAAAAGCAATATATAGAAACAAATATAGATTTAGTTTTTTTTCATTTTCCATACAGATCTAACGAAATTTATTGGAATTTAGTTTTAAATAATAAATCTTTCATTATATTAAAAAAGTAAATTTGATATAAATCCTCCACTATAACCAATATTTTTTTTAATACAAATAAAACAAACAAATAATTATTTTAAATTTTAAATCTTGAATTTCTTATTTTCTGGGCAACCATGTTCTTGGGGGAAGAACAATTATTATTTAAATAATTAAATGATAACTAAAATTTTATTTTAAAATAAAATATTTTTAATATTTTTTTAATTCTGTCGTTTGCCATATGTGCATTTTCCGTCTCTAATGTAACGACAGGGACCAAAACAGGAAGCATTTTTTAGGATACGGATTAAAAGCGGTAAAAATAAAATCTATGGACCAAAGTGAGAATAGCCTGAAAATGTAGGGACGAAAATGTGATTTTCGCCTTAAATCTTTGATCAACAATGCATGTTTCACATAAGCTCCAATTTTTAAATGGTGTTTTAGATGTTTAGTTGTTTTTAGAAACAATATTGAACCATGCTTCAAGAGAATTATTTGATATATATTGCAGGTTGAAAATATTTTAGATTATTGGAAAAATTATTTGAACATCTACAATGCCTTTTTGGGACCTTATGTTTTTTATATGTTTCCTAGATCCTAATAATTTCCTAAAATTTTAGACTAGTTTAGTTTATGTTAAATTATTGACATAAAAGCCTATCATGATTCATGACCTAAAAAACAGATTGTACTAATTGCAGATCTTGTGGCTTAGGGGGTGTTTGGTAGTGTATTTTGAACAACAGTTTTCATTGTTTAAACAACAATACACGTATTTTTACATATTTTTTCACCCACACATATTTCTAAAAAATACAAACAACATTACTAAACGGCCCTTAGTGTCATTAACTTTTCAACTTTTTCGCAAACCATGCTTGCAAGTGTGTGTATATATATTGAGGGAAAGATTGCAAATATTTTAAAGAAGAAAAATTGATAACAATAACATAATAACTTTATTAATTTGTTTATTGGTAAAATTCAACTTTATGAAACAAAAAATAATCTATATGACTTTCCTTCATCCTCAAGGAATCATGCTTTCAAGGAAATTCTTTTCCAAGACAAATGCTTACATTCCTTTTCCTTTGTGTCAAACATTGTCATCATCGTAAGTATAAAAATCTTCTCTTTTGGGATTCCATGCTCTGCCATTCTAACCCCACATCACACTCTCTTAATCACGTGTCTAAATACTTAATTAGTCCACATTGAAATGATTCTTCAAAACTAAAATTCAATAATTTTTTTTTAATAAGATGCTAAATTTCAATTCACAATTATAAATTCAGATTAAAAAATAGAGTTCTATGCAACCGTCAGCAAATTTTCTTAGAAGTTTTGGTCATGATGAAATTCAACACTACTTCACAAACTGTCAAATTTTATAGGACTTGTGGTCTAACTAACAAGTCATAGAGGAACTTATTAGGTGATTGATTAATTTAATATAATAATTAAAAAAAAGGGACCAAAAACTAATAAAAGTCTCATATAGGACAGGCTACTGCAGACATGGATATGAGATTATACTTTGGACAAAAAGTTGGTTTAGTTTCTATTTGATGGTGGTGACTGGTGACCCAAGTGACTTGTCCAGGTAACGTGAACTATGGGCGGTGCTATACACCTAGAAAAGGTCCCAAAATGACAAATATAAAAAAGATTAAAGATTGTGGTGGTGGTGGTGGGTCATTGCCTTTGATTAAAAATAGTTTTAGAAAATTCCACTAGTACAGGTTTGAACCTCTTGTCAGAATTTAAAAAGAAATAACTAAAAAAAAATCAAAAAGTACAACCTTTTGTGCAATAACTTTATTATAAAGATAGAAAACAATAATAAATTAATGTGAAAATGACAGATGTTTAATCACAGTCGATCATACAGAATAGTTGTGAAAAAAATTGTGGTAAATGTTGTAATCTTATAATAACTCAAAAAAAAAAAAAATCACTATTAAACCATGTATTTTATTATTTTAACAATAAGTTGAGAGACAACCATTTTTTAAAATCTTTTTTGTAATTGTCAAACTGTTTTGTTGTGATGATGATGCTAATAAAAAAGATATTATGTGGTACGAGAGATTATGTCATTCATTTGATATATTACACATTTCTCTCACATAAATGTGAGTCACATGTATAAAATTCATACTTAAGTTTCATTTTTATGCAATAGGAAAGTATATCATATCAATTGTGTTGAATCATTTTAATGGTAGTAGAATCATATGAAGGCGATGTTCAAATCAAAATTACCACTTTATAAAAATAAAAAATAAAAAGTGAAAATTGTTATGTTCCTAGTGTTACTCTTATTGTTTGTTTGTTTTTTTTTTTTTTTTAACCAATACTCTTCTTGTTTTAATGATGACCAAATGCCGTTTTTTGGCATCAAGAAAAAATTTGGCTAGTAAAAAGAGTTAAAAAAAAAAAAAACCGAACACAGGAAAAGAAACAGGATAAAAAGTAAATGAACCAATGGGCTGCATAAGTAAACCATCAAGGGAAAATTTACATGGTGGGCTCTTTCCTTTTGGGCTTCCTATAAACAAGGGCTTATCAGTTACCCCTTAAAGATTTAACTTTCATCACAGGCTTAAGATTATTTACGGTATTGATTGTAACTTACAAAAGTAATTAGGTCAAATTTGAATTTTCAAGTCTATAATTTTTTTTTTTTTTTTTGAGAGTCAAAGTCTACAATAATTCAAGGTGGTTTTTTTTAATATAATAAATAATATAAAATTTTAATATATAACGTCTACTCTACGATGATTGCTCTTTATATATCATCAGACCTGGAATGCTTGATTTAATTATATAGTTGTAGACTAACATGTAGCAATGTGAATTTTTTTTTCCTAAGTAAGAATTAATTTCATTGAAAAAAAAAACATATTACAAAAGGACGGAATCAAACTTATCTTCGTATAAAGCCCGAGACAAAATTCGGACAAGGAAAAGATGGGAAACAATCCCTGAGAAAGTCAAAAGATTTTAAAATAGCCCCTTAACCACATTATCATTATAGGCCACAAAAAATTAGCCTCGTGATATTTCTCTTATTGGAAATATTTTGCGATAAAATCAAGGACTATAACTTTTTGTATCACAACTTTGTCCCACAGATACGATATAACAAGGCTTGTGAGTGGTAATGAAAAAGTAAGAATTAATTTCAGTGAAAAAAACATATTACAAAAGGACGGAATCAAACTTATCTTCATCCTAAAACCAAGACAAAATTCGGACAAGGAAAAGATGGGAAACAATCCCTGAGAAAGTCAAAAGATTTTAAAATAGCCCCTTAACCACATTATCATTATGAGCCACAAAATTAGCCTCGTGATATTTCTCTTATTGGAAATATTTTGCGATAAATCGAAAATTATCTTTTTTGTATCATGGCTTTGTATGATCCCGATATAGCCCGAGCGTAGTGGTAAAAAAAAGTTGTGAAACATGTGAAAGTATTGCTCAGTGTCCTTGTCTGCTATATAGGATAGTTATTAAAAAATAAAAATAAAAAGTGTAGTAACCAGCTTATACTGTACTAGTGTATGTGGTTGTAGAATTACTCAATATTTTGCTTATACTGTACTAGTAATAGATCCCTATTTGTAGGCTTGTTTTGGTGCATGCTGCATAGTGAGTAGTGAGTGTACAAATCATCTCCTAATTCGGGCTTGCACAATGGATGCGACTGAAGTCTGAAAGGGCCTAAACCTCATTTTTGAAATGAAACTTGAAAAAGGCCCACTTGGCAAGAATTCCAACAGCTTTCACACCAATAAGGACTTAAAGTGGCCCAAGTGCTTAGTTTGGATTACCTTCCTGGGCCGTGGATGGAAATGCAGGACTTCCTACTCTTAAATTTTTTGTTTTTTTTTTTTTTTTTAAATTAAAAAATTGTGAAAATTTGGTGGTAATCTTAAATCCTCAAAACATGGATCCTTAATTGTATTAGAATCCAACTTTATTCAATTTGGCCATTCCATCAACTTGCTAAACACATGGCATTCCGCAAGGTTAAATATGATTATATAAATATATATATATATATTTATATATATATATATATATATAAATGGGTGTGTGTGCGCGCGCGACCTTATGGTTGACCAATTTAAATAGTTAGTAAACAACTATTCTATTAATTTATTTTTTTCTTGCAATAAGTAAGGAAGAAGAGATTTGAATCCAGATTCTCCTCTATAAGAGAATCAAGTAATGTTACTCTATAAGGCTCTTGACATCACGTCATTAAACTGGTATCAAACCTTAAGTAAAATAAATAAAGATTTTACATGAATATCCTTTGAATGAATAATTTTAGATTGGTAATCGACTTTTGAGCTTCTGGCTATATGGGACTTGCATATGTCTTGTGTTTGTTATACATGTGGTCTATCCTAATTGCCATTGTAGTTATATCTAGTTGTCGTATTTGTTTTGTTTTTAAATTACAAAAATCAACGGGGGAGGAAGAACCTTATGCACAACTTTTATGAACCTAAAAGAAGTGCACTTGATACTGTATATACTAATCCCATTTTTTTTTTTTTTTTGATGAATCTAATCCCATATCATATGGTCAGGGACAAGCGCCAACCATTAAAGACTTCAAAAGTGTGGGACTTTAGTCCATCATGTCAGTCTGTTAACACTAAGCCTTCAACAGAGAATTTTGCATAAACCAATAAAGAGATATTGTTCCCTCTTCTGCCTCAATATTCGTACTTAAATGGAAAGAGATTCACTGTCACAGAGATTAAAAAAAAATCATGCTTCTCACCTTAATTTTACGAGCTTTAGAACCCATGTTATGACTTTGAAATGTTGAAGGCAAAGTGTGATGAGGTGGGTTAAGAAATTGGGTCCACATGAAAGAAAGAATCAATGTGAAGGGAACTGGGAAACTAGTCATTGACCTTTCTGCAATATAGTTTGATTTTATTGGAGAATCATGGTACACCAAAGAGACAGACTAGCTCTATATTTTTTGAAGCTTGTGCACAAATTGCCACTTTTGTTAATAATTATGATTAATTTAATAGAAAAAAGGCAAAGATATGAATGATTACTGTCAACAAAGTTTTGCTTTGAACATATAAGATCTCATAGCTGGAATCTGCCCAGGGATCAGTAGGCACGATACATACATACCCTTAGTCAACCTAAGGCCCTAAACTTCTCATGATTAAAGAAAAGCAACATAAATTATATATAAAATATCAAAAATAAAAACCAAAAAGTGCCTTCGAACTCAATTAATATATAATAAAAATCTCACCGATAAAGGGTGAATTTGGCATCATTTTTTCCTTTTTTTTTTTTTTCACTTTTTCAAATTTTGTTAAGATACAAGTATATTTTAATATAGTTTCAGTAAAAATTTAAATAAACGGTATCAAAACGGATCACAAATCTTTTCATTCAATTTAAAAGTTTGGTGCAAAGGAAGTAGTAGACATGAGATCAAGGTTAAAGAGACTAATTAAGAGAGAAGTCTAGCCCACTTTGGAATCAAAAAACAAACTAAAAGCCTCCAGAGCTATTTACTTAACAAAACATAGCCTTAACCAATATTTGAAATGGATCAATTTTATGAGCAAATTATAAATTATAAATCTTTCAGATGTATTAAGAGTCACATCATGTGGTACTGTTAATCTTAGAAATAATATCTTAATTGTGAAATGAACTTTTAACAACATAACGAGTTTATGTCGGCAGATAGAGTATCTCAACAATATGTTGATATATTAACTGTTATTGCCCGTTTAATTAAAAAGGCCTTAAAAATATTCTGAAAGTGCTTTTTTTTTCTTCTTCTTTCAATTAGTTGCTAAGGTAAAAGTTGAGCATGTTATCCCAAGACTCGCCTAAAATAGACCAGCAGCTTCTCCTATGGCCAGCCGAAAGCAAAGCTCAGGAGCGCACCAACTCCTTTAACAGACTGTTCTGAATAGGACCCTTCGCCAATTTTTACAAGCTACGATATGAGTCATGTTCAGTGAGATATAGTTCAACTTGCCTTAACTTTGCCCATCCTAGCATATAGATTCATTTTCTCACTGAAAATGCATGCACACTTTCTACCATTACTGTAATATAGTCACTGTTGTGGAAAATACTCTTCATAGAGACTTCAATAGTAAAAAGAAAAAAAGAAAAAGAAGAAGAAGGGAGAGATCTATTCCAACTGTTTCAACAAATATATAGATAGTTGACAGTGCAACTGAGAATGAAAATACTAATCAGATTAAATGAAGTACTGGATAATTGATAAATACAGCCAACATATTTGAGTATAACATGAAAATTTTATTACATCAAACACTTGCACACATCTAGCTCTATTTAATACATAGACACTACCAATATCCTGTGATCAATCTACTTATTCATGACAGAATAAACGTACACTAAAGCATTACAAGAGACAAGATTCCTGTAAATTTAGGTAGACTCTCAAAAATCAAAATATATAGAAGTAGTAGGAATTAATAATTAATTAATAAATAATTCTGGTGATTTCGGACCAGGAGCGCTTGATTCCCCTCGTTTAACTGAGCTTCAATATTTCATGAATCTTGGCTTGCAATGGATCACCAATTTCATGAACTCGCAGCTCCACCACAGACCATCCATCTCATGAAATGGAAGAGTACTCAAGAAGCCTAAACTGCTTCTGCTTGAATATTGAAACAATGATAGGAGCTGTCACATAGTTTAAGACAGTAAGCATGGTGAAGAAGAGGATCAATGTCTTTTTGAATAAGAAGTTTGGTTGTGAAAGAGGGAATGGAAGAGAGTGAGAGACTATGTGTGTATATATATGCATAGATAGGATTCATAGGAACATATATTTATATATAATATATATGTAAATACAGAGAGGAAAATGTGGTAGTAGCTAGTAGAAATAGGAAAGCTTTATTGCAGAGAAGCTTGAAAATGAAATATTGTGGTGCACGCATAGTGCGGGAGATCCTAATCTTATATTCCCGCATGCATATACGTTTCCCTTTAGTGTACAGGGTCGGCACGTTTCCACATGAAAAGGGTAAGGGAAGTATGAAAATGAAAATGGACAATATGGAGAGGTATAGTGTTTTTTTTTTTTTTTAGCTATAGCTATAGGTGGTGTAAAATATTTTGAAGGCAAAAGCATGGTGCCCTAAAGTTGGTCCTCCTTTTTAAAGCTATCCCTTCAAAAAGGCATCTTTAATAAGGTGTTTGAATTTTTGGCTCTTCATTGTTTTTTTTATCTTTTGGTCGGTTGATTCAAAAGGGGCTATAATTTGTTCTTAGAATGCTTTTGCATGTAAATGTTAGCATGTGTACTTGTGGGGTTTGTTAGTTGCTATTGTGAGTCTGTGACATGTATGAACCAATAATTATTTTATGTATCAGATATATGTATCATCTTTTATAGTGTGAGCCTCACAGTTATATATATATGACTTATAAGTTGTGAGATGAGAGAATGTATATATTCAATGTATGCAAGGATGGAGGCACACTTGGGCTTTGCCCCCCTCAAAATTTTTTAAAATAAATTACTAGTATAGATGTAGATACTACTTTTAGCAATTTTGTTATTTAAAATTACACTTTGTCCACCTAAACAACATAGTTGATTCTTTTAAAAGTAATGTTATAATTAGAAATTTTTCTACAATATTTTTACAAACTGTTGATGTACAAATTATTACTAGTTCACATCTAGGCTCGTCACTTACATCATTTTTTACTTACCAATAATCACTCATCATATCAGTAAATTGTAAAAAAAAAAATTGTAACTCTAACATTTTTCCTCTTTTTAAAGACTATAAAAAAAATTATAAATCTAAAACAAAATATACAAGCCCAAAACAATTAGTCCAACAACAAAAATTGTCAATAATAAAGCTAAAAAAAAGCTCAATCAACTAATTTTACCCATCAAAGACACACAAAAAACAAAAAAAAACACTCAGCGGCTAAGAAGCAACAAAATTAGAGGATAGCAACAAAGTTGTCCTCCTAACTCTAAGTCCTGACTCTGTTCCTGCATACATGAAATATCTTCTATGCGTGAATGGAGCTAGTTTGTTTGCAACTTTTCTATCATGTCATGGTTATTTTCACCTACCTATATAGGCAAGTAAAATGTTTGTAGGTAAATATTGGGGGATAAATAATGATGTCGTCTCACATGGAAAAAAAAAGTCAATTATCCTCTTTCTTATATATAGGTATCATGATGAGTTTGGGTTTTTATATTTACTATAATATTATTTAATTGGACATGTTTAAAGTAATCCCCATAAGATTAATTATGCTTAATTCACACTATATTCTCCTAATTCACCTTTATATCTTGTATGATTGTGTTTACTTTTTGATTTCCATTCTTACTCGAAACGTATTTTTCACGAACCCTACCTCAACTGCTTGAGTGAACACCATCAACTAACGTTGTTGAGTAGTCCGTGGTTTTCTACTGTTTGAATACGAAGTGTCAAATTTTTTATATTTAGAGCATATGTGGTTCTTTTTTTCTCTGCTTTAATCTATCAGAATTTTGTGGCAGGTGTGCCATGTTTGCTCACATGCGAAAACAACCTGTTGAAATGAAATAACGTACAGGAAGCTAAATTTGAGTAAAGCTGAAGGCATGCAGATTCTATACATGCTTAGTGATAAAGGAGTCCATGCCATTTTTAGCATTGAGTTATATGAGACATGTAAATTAATCAGCGTGATTTTATGCGTGAATGATTCACAATGTGGTACCTCTAGACAAGCCCAACAAATTGTTGCACTATTTACAGTGGCTGAGCTTGTGTTTGACTCGAGCTCAACTATGCTATTCAGCTTGGTTTCTCTAAATTAGACCAAGTCTAATTTGTTTTCCACTTCATGCATGCAGGCTTTGCAGCCTAGTTTCAACAATCCATACTGTGTAGGTTACTAGGTTAGGTCTCACTATGACATAATGGACAAAAATTAAGTATAATATCCTAATTAGATCGATTTAGTACATTAAGTTTTCTTAGCAAATTATTCAAATTTGTATTAATGGCTAATAAGGCGTATGAATAAAATAATATCACATAGTTGAATTTAATTATCGATAATAGTAAAAAGCATTATTTGTGCTACATAATTGACTTACTTAAATTTTATTCTAGAATAATTTAAAGAATTGGTTTTAACTCTCTATACTAACTTAAATTAGTAGTAGACCATATTGTGAAGTGGCCTTAGCGAGCAAAGAGGAACCGACTCAAACACAGCATAAAAAAATCAGCTGCCTAGCCTAATTAAATTATAGAAAATGAGTTCAATAGGTAGTACAATCAACCCGAATATTAAAATTTCATGAAGGTAACTTTCTTGTTTAAATCCTCCTCATTCTCTTTTTTCTTCTCTTCTTTGGACTTTTCACTCTTATAAAAAATAATGAAAAATGAAACCAAAAATCTTACCTGACTAGTTTAATCAATATCCTAGTCCAAACAAGAATACTATTATTAATAAGAGCCTAAGTTGTTAAGTGTAGCTAGGTTGTTAACTTTTTACAAATTAACCTTACT
The DNA here is from genome assembly GCA_030021035.2 of Notholithocarpus densiflorus. Classification (NCBI taxonomy): domain Eukaryota; kingdom Viridiplantae; phylum Streptophyta; class Magnoliopsida; order Fagales; family Fagaceae; genus Notholithocarpus; species Notholithocarpus densiflorus. The sequence goes on from JARYZH020000050.1 coordinate 2,449,847, forward strand.
TAAGAGGAGAGCCAAAGTGGTAAAGTACAAAGCTTGTAGTTAAAATTTCAAAATCATGGTTGGACTTTGGTCGAGGCCTTGGGTGACAGAATCTATCTCAAATCCCACCTAAAGTATACTTGAATTTCTTTATGTATACCGTATAATACTTGAAAATAGCTCCTAGCTTTTGATTAAAGTGATAAAAGGTGGCAAAAATGGGAAATTTTATATTAAGTTAGCTCAAACTTAAAACGATAAAGAGTGTGACAAGTTAGTTTATAAGTTGATTAAAAATCTCTCATTTATTACACTAAACTTATATTATATCATCGAATTCCATCTTCATGATCATGGTTGAAACTTGCATTTGTGTGCCATATATTTACACTTGGCTTAGCAATCAACATAACTTGACTCCACTTCATCACACTCTTCCTATTTAGCTACTTAAATGCATATTTGTAATTAGCAACGTTAGAGATAACTTTTACTTGAATCTATGTAATGTCATTTTTATCATGCATGAATCATAACAGATCGAATCTAAATGATTGTGGAAATTATTGTATCCCTGAAAGTTATGTTGATTGCAACCATTATCACATTGATGTTACATGATTGTTGTTAACATTGCATCCAAAAGGAAGGGTAAGCGGAAAAAAAAAAACAAATGGCTTGGAAGTGTAAGAGTTAAGACTTAAGAGACACCTAATCCTAAAAGATAAGATAGGGTCCTCATCAGCCTGCTTGTTCACTGTCTTCTTCAATCAAATGGCTTAGATCACTACTATGTCTCACACAAAAAGAGGACCACTCCTTCATGTCTTAATCAATCGAACGGTCAGTTTTTATTTTGTAAGTTTCCCCCATTGATGGACCACAGATTTAATGTTAGTGTAAGTTGTACCAAAACATTTCCCCACTCATCAAAACAAAAGTAGTAAGCGGGACCCACCTGCATGCCTTTTCAACTGCCTGATTGGGCGAGACTTTGGCATCGCACGCCCGTTGATAAAAGGTGGGGACAAAGTTGTGTGGGACCCATGATCACTTTATTAACGGACGAAACTTCGCGTGGAAGACAATCAAGGTGGGGCCCATCTGATTGTCTCTCTTAAAGTGGGGTCCTCTCTCTCTCTCTCCTCCTCTATGCTGTTAATTGACGAATGAGAGGGAAAGCTTTTTCCTTTGCTTTTATGGTTGTTGGGTGTTGTGTTCATACAATCACACACTTCTCGTAGAGTGACAACAAAGTGTGAAAGATGAGTCATGCACCCCAAGTCAACATGAAGTCTTAAAAGTTTTCTAGACAACAAATTCAAGAATTATTTTGTTGTTGTTATTGTGATTTCAAGAAATATTTATTTGATGTTTTTAATGTTATTATCCGAATTAATAATGGATGAATGATTGGGATTTCTACTTTCAAACAAAATTGCATATGGTGTTTCATTGTATTGGATGTGTCGGTGAGATAACATTTTAGGAAGATTTTGATTGAGTAGTTACTAATGAGAACATAAAAATCATTAAGGTTGTCTATCTTAATGGATAGCTATTGCATCATTAATGGGCCATCAAAGAAAAATGAGCAACCGCTCAACATATTCAATAATGACTATCAGAAATCTTAAACTCTCTCATCAAGACAAAGAACGTTACAATTAAGATAATAATCACCCTCATTTACGTCTAACATCTACTAAGTCACCTATAAAAGGTACAATTTGCCTCACTTGTTAAGGTACGTCAAAACATACTACAAAACTACTATCTAAGTGTTTGTTTGACAAAAAATATTTTTGACAACTTATTTTACTATTCAGCTTTATTTTTGTTACTATTCATGGGTCCCACTACACTTTTTGGTACTATTCATGGGTTCCACTGTACTATTTCAGCTAACTTTGACCTTTATCTACAATACTTTTAGCAAAAAATTTTCAGTTTCAGCAAAATAAGCGAATCTCAAACAGACCCTATATACAAAATATATGGACTGATTCTGACTCAAGCATTGGAGGCTCCTCCACTGGGCACAACCCAGTGGTCTCTTCGATCAACTTTCTTTATCTTGCAGATCCTACAAGATCATCTAATGCTTCGGATTGGAAGAGTGACCCAATTGACGATTTTCGGTATCATCAGTTACCACTATAACATATAGAGACATCACTTAATCTAAAAGAGTTAAACCTATGAGTCTGAGTCCAACTATTTTATATTAATTAATCACGCTTCTCATTAATAATAATATTATTAATATGAGACTTTACTCACACATATATATCCAACAGAATGACACCTAATCATTTTTTAGGAGCAATTCAAGGTCTAGATCACTTAGACCTTGGCTTAGGGTTTCAAATAAGAAATAAGCCATGTGGTATAGGCTTAAGGCCACCAATTTGAAAAAAAGAAAAAGGTGGAATGAATTTATGTTCTCTTCCCTATTCTCAAGAAGTCCCTTAAAATTATTAGCCAATAGAAATCAAATCCATTTAGAAGTTAAAAAATATTGTGAATGCGTAAAATAATCATTGACGACTAATTTACGCTAACAGTTTGACGCTCTATTTTTGTTTATGTCAATATCCCACACATTGACGACTAATTTACGCTAACAGTTTGACGCTCTATTTTTGTTTATGTCAATATCCCACACAATAAATTGTCAACATTATCCATTTAACTCCCACATGACTATTCACTAAATAGCCTCTCTCTCTTTTTCAACACCAGAATGTCTATATTGCATCCAATGCATTGAGCACAAGCCAAATTCTCTACTTTATATATATATATATAAATATATATATATATATATTTATATAAGAATGAGGAGTGGGGTTTGAAATTTTGAACTATGGTTGTCTCTATTAAAAAAAAGTGTTAGCTCAGCTAGAACTCTCTTGCCCTCTCTACTTTCTATCTAATATCAAGTTTTTGGGTCCATTCTTTCAACAACACCAACCCCCCCCCCCCCCCAAAAAAATTCTTAACATTAATTACAAGCACAAGTGTTGTATTATTATTATTATTATTTTTTAAAAATGGTTTGATAGTTACACGATAGATTTGAGACATTTTTTTTAAACACAATAGAAATTTAATCTATGGTTTCTAGTTAATGATGATTACTCTTTATCATCAAACTAAAACACTAATTGGTTTTTAGTGTAAACTAGGTTTGAATTCCAAGCCTCTAATTCAATGACAAAACACTTTATTAATTGAGCTAACTAGAATCCACATGATTTTTTTTTTTTTTTTTAATATGGAAAAGAAGAATTTACTAAAACAAAACGGAGGAACTACAAAGAAGCAGGACTGCTTGCCTCGACCCTGATAATAGACTCAAAATAGGGGGTATATCAGAAGAACAAAATAAATTATGCTTAAGAGACCATTTGACCAAGGTGTGGGATGCACCATTTGAATTCCTAGGAACCCAGTTTACAGAAACATTTGTGAACTAGGAGAGCAAAATAGACATGTCAGAGCAGATATTGGGAATTCTCCATGGAATTTCGAGCTCTAGCTTTGAAAGAGACTCAACAACAACTTTGGAGTCGCTCTCAATGAAAATTAAATCAAAGACCAAGTTGGCAGATAGTTTTATAGCCCATTTCAAAGTGTCAACTTTCGCCTAGAGAGGGAAGTTGGTGTTTACCTTCGTGGAGCATGCAAATATATACTCCCCTCTCCAGTCTCTAGCCACAGCATCAATAGAAGAATAAATTGGGCTTAAAGCCGCATCTACATTAATTTTGAATGTTGAGCTTCTTGGCTTGGACCAGACACAAGGAGAGCCAAATGAGTGAAGAATGAATTGGCTGGAATGGTTGGGTCTTGTACCCCCATGTTCTTTCATAAGAGTGGAAATCTTTACAAAGATATAATCCAAATTCGGTGGGCTGCCTTCAAAAAAGTGAACTTGGTTCGGATGCTTCCATATCCAGATTTGCTCTCCTCATCATGGATCTGAGACATTAAGTGCTGGTTTGGATCCACGTCCACGCTGCGTTTTCACGTTTTCAGTTTTTTTTTTTTTTCCTTGGACGCGCTTCTGGTACTGTTCACTGTCCATGAACAGTGATTTTAGGCTTATGAACAGTAAAAAATAGAGTAAACAGTAACTTTTTACACATTAAAAAATTATTTTGCTACAGTGTTTTCAGTTTTCAGTTTCAGCAAAAATAAGTTGTATCCAAACGGACCCTAAGCATAATGCTTATTACATCTAGTGGTCATGGCAATATAGAATCATAGATAAGGCATATAAGTGTATGAACCATCTTGGGCCAGAGTTGACCCAAACTGTGTCACCTCATCTCTAGGGCTAGTTTTGCAGTGGGCCTAGTTTCCAATTCTCACCCAATTGCAACTTGGGTACATGGTGTCGCCCGGATTTAGCGACCCGGATCCGAACCCAATTAACACCAAAGGTCCAATTCCAAAAGCCAGAGCTTAAACCCTAGAAATCCCCTAGTGTTCAAATCCTTCATTTCATTTCAGTAAAAGAGGGTTTTTGGAAAATCTGAGCAGCCATGAACAGAGCTAGGCCAATCCTCACATCACTCAGACTCGCCAACTCGCTCCTCTCGACTCGGGTCTCCTCAACTCGGTCTCTCTTCACTCAGGTGACTCAGTACTCTGACTTTCATTCTCTTTCAAAAAATCAATCTTTTTCCCATTCCCATTTCCTCAATACCCATCAAAAGCTATTCTTCTCATCGAAACCAAACTCGGCCATTGAACTCGTTCTGGCCAACGATTGGTCCTACGAGTTGGAGCACGAGTTAGAAAAATCGTGTCCAACGCTGACCCATGAAACAGTTATTTACATTTTGAAGAAACTGGATAAAGACCCAGAAAAAGCTGGAAGCTTTTTCAACTGGGTCTGTGAGAATACTGGGTTTAGACCCAGTTCTTTGGTGTATAGCTTAATGCTTAGGATTTTGGTTAACAAAGAGACAATGAAGCAGTTTTGGATTACACTTAGGAAAATGAAAGAGCAAGGGTTTTATGTTGATGAGGAAACATATTTGACAATTGCGGGGCAGTTAAAGAAAGCGAAGATGGCCAGTGATGTAGTGGCTTTGAACCACTTTCACAATAGGATGCTTTCAGAGAATGCAATGGAGAATGTTGTGAGGAAAGTGGTTGATATTGTTTTGGGGTCAGAGTGGAGTAATGGGGTTGAGAATGAATTGGGGGAGATGAAAATTGTGTTATCAGATAATTTCGTGATACGGGTTTTGAAGGTACTTCGGAATTACCCTTCGAAAGCTTTGAATTTTTTTCATTGGGTTGGCAGGTGTAATAATGGTTATGAACACAATACAGTGACTTATAATGCGGTTGCCAGGGTTCTCGGTAGGGATGATTCAATTGAGCTTTTTTGGAGTGTTGTTGAGGAGATGAAGAGTGCTGGTCATGAAATGGATATTGACACTTATATAAAGATATCGAGGCAGTTTCAGAAGATCAAGATGATGGAGGATGCGGTAAAGCTTTATGAGTTCATGATGGACAGTCCATTTAAGCCCTCGGTCCAGGACTGCAGTATGCTTTTAAGAAGCATCTCAGCCAATGATAACCCGAATTTGGATTTGGTTTTTCGAGTTGCAAAGAAATATGAGTCAGCGGGGCATACTCTTTCTAAGGTTGTGTATGATGGGATTCATAGATCGTTGACAAGCACAGGGAGGTTTGATGAGGCAGAGAATATTATGAAGGCTATGAGAAACGCAGGGTATCAGCCTGATAACATTACGTACAGCCAATTGGTTTTTGGACTTTGTAAGGCAAGGAGGCTTGAAGATGCTTGTAAGGTCCTGGATGAGATGGAAGCAGAAGGATTTCTTCCTGATATTAAGACTTGGACAATTTTGATTCAAGGGCATTGTGTAGCTAATGAACTTGACAAGGCATTAATGTGTTTGGCAAAGATGGTAGAGAAGAACTGCAGTATTGATGCTGATCTATTGGAAGTCTTAATAAACGGTTTCCTACATTGGAACAGAATAGATGGTGCATACAGATTGCTTGTGGAGATTGTAAATAAGGAACGTATAAGCCCTTGGCAAGCTACATATAAAAAACTGATTGAAAAGCTTTTAGGCAATGGGAAACTTGAAGAAGCACTGAAATTGCTTCATTTGATGAAGAAGCAAAACTACCCACCTTTCCCAGAACCCTTTGTCAAATATATTTCAAAGTTTGGGACTGTGGAGGATGCTGCAGATTTTTTGAAGGCATTGAGCGTGAAAGAATATCCTTCCTCTTCAGCTTATCTTCATGTTTTCCAATCATTCTTTCAAGAAGGTAGAGAGTCTGAAGCCAAAGATCTGCTTTTCAAGTGCCCTCATCATATTCGTAAGCATGGCGAAATTTGCAATCTTTTTGGTTCTGCACAGAACGACAATGCCACTTCATGAGCCTTATACTATGAGGAGTTTACCCAATCCAATCTTCTATTGTACAATTAAATTTATTCAACACTTTTTGATGAAATTAATTTGTACTCACTGCATAAATTCAAGAAAAATTAATTTGAAGCTTTTAATGTTATTATCCAAAATCATATAATGATGGATGAATGATTGTGATTTCTACTTTCAAGCAAAATTCCATATGGAGTTTCATTGTATCGGATGAGACACAAGAGTGACACCTAATCATTTTTTAGGGGGTGGTTCAAGGTCTAGCTCATTTAGGCTGCTTAAGGCCTCCAAATAAGAAATAAGCCATGTGGTATAGGCTTAGTGCACGTTTGTCAGCGTTGTTAGTGGATCCTGTGCACTAGTCATGGGACCCGCAAGTATTTTTTTCAGCAAAAACAACTTTAAAATTGGGTCTCATGGCACTATTCACACATTTAAAAATTATTTTGCTATATTGTTTTCAGTTTTCAATAATAAGCGATATCCAAACAGAACCTTTAAGGCCACCAATTTAGAAAAAAGAAAAAGGTGGAATGAATTTATGTTCTCTTCCCTATTCTCAAGAAGACCCTTCAAATTATTAGCCAATAGGAATCAAATCCAATTAGAGGCTTAAATTGTTTAAATAAAAAATATTGTGAGTATGTTAAAAGTTAAATAATCATTGGCGACTAATTTTTAAGAACAAGTAACAATGGTTCGAGATTTTGCAACTTAACACCCATAATTTTTAAGAACAAGTGTTGTATTAAAAAAAAAATAGTTTGATAGTTACATAATGGATTTGAGACATTTTTTCTGTTATTAAAAAAAAAAAAAAAAAAAACGTTGTAGATAACCAACACAATGGATGAGAAGGCTCGACTGTTTATTATATTTAAGTGGTTAGGCAAATATGGACTAGGCCTAAGTGTATGAACCATCTTGGGTCAGAGTTGACCCAAACTGTGTAACTTCTGGGGCTGGTTTCTACTGGGGCCTGGTTGAGCTGGTTGAGTAAGGGCTGTAAAAAATGCAACAATTTTCATGTTATAGTTCCTAGTTCTCACCCAATTGCAACTTGAATACAAGTTCTGGGCCGGGTGCTTGAAGATGATTAGACTATGTTGGGCTAACCAGTTCCTAATTGGGTTGCCCAACCGAGTAAGTAATCACCCATTAAGGTATAAACGGCTTGCAAATGAACAATGAACTTAGTTGATCTTCAAACCAAAAGAAATAACAAGCATTAGTGCACATATTCTGGAATGTTCTGCTTCTTCTTCATGCTCGTGTGTTACTGTTACATCTTCGTGCATGTAATCCTGGGATACTTAGCTATACTTTTATTGAATAATCAGAATTTGTATGGGGCATGGCCAAGTACTTGTATCAGTCAAGAATCAAGATTATTTTGTAGCCATTGCTGTCTGTGCTTATATATGGTGGTTCTCTAGATTGGATGTTGACCATTTACTCTGCCACTTAAAGCTTCAAATGTTTATGTCCCAAGTTTTATACTCTGCAGTAAGTGGCAGTTTTGTATTGAATCTTATTTCTCAAACATGGCTAAGATGCTTACGTATAATCAAATTTGATATTTGGAAAATTATTGGTATTGAGCTTTTCTAGATGTTTGAGTTCAACACAAATTTTGAAGAAATTATTTCATACACCTTCATGTAAGAGAAGGGCATAGTGTAGTACATCCGGTGCACTAAAAAAGTTCAGCAACTTTTGACATGAAACCTTTCATTTCAATACTTTGATTTTCTACTTTGCAGCACAGGTTTTGTCTGTCACAACTATTGAAACATTTGATATACAAAATATGAATAAGACCAGCAGAGAAGCGAAGTGTGAAAACCCTGGATAGAAGCCAGACTCTTTATGAGTGAGGAAGAAATAAGCAACACCTTTGAAGTGGCAGCTAAATTTTGAGAGACAACAAAACCCAAACCACTACTAGGGGTTCTACTTGTATCTACTAGTTGATTCAAAACGGAACAGGTGTACCAAAAGCACCATGAAACACATTTCATATTCATTTTCATGGACCAAACGGAACCACACATTTCATATTCATTTTCATAGAGTAAATGGAACCAAATGAAATATCCAAGTTGATATCTAACAAAAGCAATCCCTGCACAGGTGAGACTAATCCTTGGATTGTGGGCAGTGGAAAAATTGGTCAAGCAGCTAACTGTTGAGGACCCAACTAGAGAGCACATTTGAGACAGGTAAAGGCAAATTTTGATTTAACATTACATCACAAACTTCAGAAAATTTGAAAAATCCGATTTGAGATTCTTAAATCTTAATTCTCTTCAGTACAACAGTTCAAACTTCAAAGTACCATTTCACATGCTGTTTCATGACTGAAATCTCAGGCCTTCCTACATATGAAGCACAGACCACTTCACATGCTCAATTGGCAATAACTCTTCAATCACCATTTAATTGCAGTATTGTTACCTCTATTAGGTTAGTTGAATAGGAAGAAAAGCATCCTGCTTGTGTGACAACCTGGGCTGCAAGGACTAATCTACTGTGGTCTATACATCTCTAGAACCATGGCTTCAGTATCATGATGGATCTAAATCATTTGTCTTGATATAAGTAATTGTCTCATATTGGACCATCAACATCATCATCACAAATGGAGGCTGAAAATGGCAACTAATTGCAGTGGATTTAAACATTTAGCATTAACACATCTTTTACATGAAGTGAGAACTCATAATTCAGTCAGGCAGCTCAGAAAGCTCGCCCCTTGCTGTATCTACCATTTTACACAAGAACTTGCTAGGGTCACAATTGTAAGGATTGGAGAGAGCTGCATGTGTCAAAAATGGAAGCTTTCTTAAAGATCGTCCACTCATTCCCTAAGAGAGAGAGAGAGAGAGAGTCAAACATCAAAAGTTAATTAAGTCAGCTTCTTTGGTTATTGAAAAATCTGCCAAATACAATGATAGGCAAAGAAAATTTCTCACTTACCTCACATGCTTCTGCAGCTTCAAGCAATTGTTTACACAGGTGAAATTTTGTCTGAGCCTCCAGCATCTCAGGCATACTCAACTTTTCTTTCATACTGGCAAAATTTGGAATTACAAGGTGATCACAATCCTACAGAGTTCCCAATATTTGTTAGTTGATGATACAAATTTGGCAACATGTCTGCATCAGCACTTGGAAAGACAACAGCGAAGGTTCAAAAAATTGTTCCTTGGACAAGGTGAGAGAGAAGTATCTGCACCTGAAAATTTGATAAGATTCCCTTTTTCACAAGTTCCTGCAGACAGGATCTTAAAATTTCATAACGAGCTTGGAGTGTTGGAGGACCAACATATGCTTTGATATCAGCTCGATCAACAAATGCAATATCTGCAATCCAACAATGGATAAATAGTCAACACTAAATACATGCATTATGAAAGTTTTGAGAATTTTTCTCATAAATCCAATGAAATTTACCAGAATGAAAAGAGACCTATACAGTCAATGAGAAAATTCACAGCATAAAATGCCAAACAACAATTTGTCAAAGATAAACAAAATGGGATTGTGAAATTTTCATGGTAAACAAATGAAGAGAAAAGAGAATTAAAAAAGACAAAAGAAAGGATGGTTTGGAGAATATCCAGATCAACGGTCTGATTCAAACATAAAAAAAGTCGTACTTAGTGCACAAAACTCCCACTTTTTTGCGAGGTCTGGGAGAGGTCATAGTAGGCAGCCTTAACTCCCAAACCTGCAACCAGTCAATTTTGGTGGAAGGCTATTGCATAGGCCCATAGCACCAAGGCTCGACTTCTAAGAATATGCGTGCATGGTGCTAATAGTTTCATAAAATTCTTATTGGTTAAAAAACCTCACAGGAAACAACAAATTATTGTTAAATAGATAACGATTACTTTGAAAATGTGAACTGTGCTCCCACAGCTTTTAAAAATGATGAGGAACAGTAGAGGTCAGCTAGAATGGCACCAAATGGATTTGCATGGAATAAATATACCATCCAGTCCTCAACAAATAACGCCCTGTGTTAAAGAAGTGCAAGGCTTTAAAATGGCAATTTTGCACTTAATCTGAAATTGAATATAGGCTTACCAATAGCAGTGGTAATATTGGAGGTTGTGAGAATTATCACATTTGGTGATGATTTCAATTTATCCATCTGAGTTAGTAGCGCATTCACGACCTGAAACGCACATTCCAAGATGCAATAAATATTAAAAGAGGAGCCATTGTACATGTTATTCTAAAATTTATACCCTGTTTATGCACATGTAGTTGAGAAAAGTCAGAAAATTTATACAGAAAAAAGAAGGTGGTAGAGTGAAGTGCAATACCCTAATAGAGTCTGAAGGTTCAGAACCGGACAAAGCAGCTTTTCTAGCAGCAGCAAGACTTTCAACTTCATCTGAAGCATCACCAGATATAAAATAATTATACACTGAAAGGAAGGAGGATGAAAGCTAAATAAGAAACCACTGAAAATAATAAATCTCACCAATTAAAACAAATACCAGATTGTTTTCTTCCTCCACCATCTCTTGAATTTTTTGGAAAAGCTTTGCAACCTAACAATGAGAATACATCTTAATGAGAACAAAAAAAAAATTGGCCCACATGCATGCACTAAATCTAACTTCAGCTTCAGCTTCCTTTACAATAAATATGCAATATATAAAGAAGATATACACCAGTTTAAAGATATGAGAAATTTGACAGAAACAGAGATGCAGCTTGACAACTTCACATAACAGTATAACACACTACAAAGGAAACAGCATAGGATTCAAAATTGTGATAATTCTATATGAACGCCATAACATGAAAAGGGTCATACTACCTAGTGCATAAAACTCTAGCTTGTGCAGGGTTTGGGAGAGGTAGCCTTATCCCCAATTTTTGGAAAGACTGATTTCTTGAGGCTTTATTTGGTTTGACAAAATGTAGTAGTAGATATTTTTCTTTTTGACTGGAAAAATGATCAGAGTTACACGGTTTTGATTTTGAAGTAACTCTAGAAGTGACAGATTTGTCATCATGTTGAATAAAGAACAAAGGGAACAGCTTCAATTAGGTGTTTTCTTTTTTTTCTTTTTCTAAATCAACAATGGGCCATGTCAATATACTTTTTCTTTCTTCCTTTCTTTTTGTTTTCAGGGGGTGGGGAAGAGGATGGTTGCCAATCCTTTAGGGGCAGAACTCAATCAAGGAAAAGACATAAATTAATTGAGATAAGATGTGACAAACTGTTGACTGAAATTTGGGGTAAAGGTTGTGACAAACCATTTGATACACAAACACAAAAAATATTTAATCCACATAAAAATGAAGGTGGAATAATCAAGTATATTGAAGTGTTATTCAGGAATTACACTGTGACCACATACCAACTTGCCGCTTTCGGAGAACCATTTACTAAACAAAGAATGTGCATTAACCTCCACCAATTGGCTTTGTGGGTATCTGATTTAACAAAAAAAAGGTAAACTAGAATATAAGATGAATCTAGAATATATATATGCCTGGTGCATTTCATGTGAGCCAACAAAAAGAAATAACATTCACATCAAACCGATACATCAACAAACCTGGAGTTGAATCGGATGGATAACTTCTGGGCTAATGCTTTACATAAAGATGTCTTCCCTGTTCCTGGAGGTCCATGCAAAAGAATAATGCTGCAAGCATATAAAAAGGTTCAAAAAAGTGTTAATTGTATATTTTTCACCTAGCTGTGCCTATCCATTAAAACATTATCTGTAGGTCTTTCCAATAATAAGATGTCAAAATTAGCAAATAAAAAGATTGCAGTAGGAAACACAGTCGTGCATGCAGTTAAAACTCAAAGTCCTGTGTACTAAATATAAAAAATTAGACCAACTTCGAAGGAGTCTGTTGTTTCTTGTTTGTACAACATGATATCATAACTTTCATGTAAATAGATTGAAAGGTAGAGAAATTATACATAAATTAATGAAGGAAAGTCCATGCCAACACAACTTGAACCAGATACATGTAATGTTAAACCACAAGGTGTCCATATACATAATACAACGAGTTTTATAGGTGTACCAGTCTACTGGGTAAGGTTAACTCATTAATGGGAATCCAAATTCATTTCTTTGCAGCTCTCCAACCTGCTCTCAGTGATTTTTCACTTTTCATGCTCCTGATAGTTCCTATGCATTCTGAGTCTTTGTCTCTGTCTCATCTCACTATGTAGGGGAGTTATGTAAGCATAACCAGAACCATACATGGAGATATTGTACTACTTCCAGGTCTTCACTTGATAGATATTTTAGGGCATTGCACAACAAGTAGAACCGACTATGTCTATTGATATATATGAATATGATGTTCTTGACTTATCATGTAACAATGTTGCACTTTTCAGTGCTTGATGTCCAGGTCTTCACTTGATAGATATTTTAGGGCATTGCACAACAAGTAGAACCAACTATGTCTATTGATATATATGAATATGATGTTCTTGACTTATCATGTAACAATGTTGCACTTTTCAGTGCTTGATGTGAAAATTTTGTCATATAAGATACAAATCCTAGTATTAATACTATAACTAGACAAAGCACAAACAAATAAATCAATTTAAAAACCCAAGCAGGTCAAATCATAAAACAGATCAATCACTAAGTGATGAAAATCACAACAGCCTATAACAAGTATTGCACCCAAACACATACATCTGAAAAGATCGATCTGTTTCCAAAAATCTCATTTCCAATAAATACAAACAATGGAAGCTTACTTAGCATGTTTTGAGTGCAGAAATAGAATCAATCACATGCTCCTTACCGGTTCCACGACACAAGGAAAGGATCAATACCCTTTTCAGTGAAGAGTAATGCACTTGCTGCGTACCGCAACAGCCTTTGCTTGAGACCAGATTCATAAATTAAACTGCAAAAGCAATTACCTTTATTGTACATCCATGGATTTTAATCTATCAAGAAAATTAAAACCCACAAACAAACCTTTCCCACATGCCATCAAATTCCTTTGCAGGAAGCATCCATTCATTAAAGCTAGGAAGTTGGCCATCTCCGCTTAAGTCCTCACATGGTCCTTCCTCACTAAGCTGACAAAGATCCACTCAAACAATAATCAGAGTTTGAAACTTTGAATGCTGCAAGTCAAGGAAAAAAAATTCCTTGCCAACATGTGAAATTTCAAAAATTAAACAAGCCACATACATCTAGTCAAAAAAGGAGTTTATAAAATAGTATATTCCAAATCCTAAAGAAAATTTTAAAAAAATCCAACCTATTATAAACCCCCTTTTAGTAGTGCAATTTACTCACCTGAAAGACATGCACAACAGGCTTGACTTGCCAGAACAAAAGAATTTCATGGTTCTGCACCCACTCATCTACAAAGATAAAGCATTTAAGCATCAGAAAATAGCAAAAAAACAGAAACAGCTCTCCTGTATAATTCCCCCCCCCCCCCCCAAAAAAAAGAATAAAAAAAGTTTTTCATTTTCTCATATCAAAACATTCAATTCAGCAAAACATAAAAAAAGTTTCACTTTCTTAATACAAAACCGTGGAACATATAGATAAAATCAATAAAACCATTGAACTTATAGACAAAATAAAACATACCCGTGTCGCAAATACAGATTCTTTCCACATTTTCTGTGAGAAACGGATCATCAAGAGGCACTGGAATGGGGCCGTCAATATAGCTTAAACTCCTCTTTTCAAGCATTCTAGACATTATACCGGGGAAAAAAAAAAAAAAACAGTATTTTCAAGCATGTTTAGACATTTACAAATTAAAACAAAAACATTCAAACAGCCAATAAGGCAATCCCACTACAAACACATTATAATCCCCAACATTTTCAACATAATCATTAAAAATTCAATCAATTAGAACATCAAATTACCAACAACAACAACAAACAAACAAACAAACAAACAAAAAAAACAAAAACAAAAACAGTATTTTCAAGCATGTTTATGCATTTATAAATAAAAACAAAAACATTCAACTTAAACAGTCAAATAAGGCAATTCTACTACAAAAAACATTATAATCCACAACATTTTCAACATAATCATTAAAAAAAACTCAACTAATTAGAACATCATATTACACACACCAAAAAAAAAAAAAATCCTTAATTGTATACCTCTCGATGGCTGAGCGGACATCGTCGATCCGAGCTGTGCTGGAGGGCTTTAAGCAAGCTTCAACTGAAAGAGAAACCAAATTTCGAAAAAAACTCAAACACGGAGCTTGGAATTAGAGCAAAAATGGAAGGTGAAGATGCGAGCATGTAGGTACCTGAAACGGAGACTCTGTCATCGGCGAGTACAGGAGGAAGAGGTGGAGGCGGAGGAGGAGGAGGAGGAGGAGGAGAGGGCGCTGAGGCTGAGGCTGATGCGACGGCGTTTTGGTCGGAGATATCGGGATCTGGAGGGTTTTGAAGTGTGATCTCCATTGGAGTACTCATTTTTGAAGAACAACAACAACGCGTTTTGTTTTTCAATTTCTCGAAGAAGAAGAAGAAAAATTTGGGGCCAAAGTCCAAAACCTAAGGGTTTTCTAAAATTTTTTCCCCTTTTGAAAATGAGCGGGAAAATACGAAAGAAAGTGACGGTGTGCAATATATAAGGCTTTTATGCCAGGCCCATTGGGCTTCACCTATGCCCTTTCAAATTTCCAACTTCCAACCAATCTTTATAAAAACATGAATCTTTGGAGTCTGTTTGGATACCGCTTATTACTAAAAATTAAAAACCGAAAACACTGTAACAAAATAAATTTTAAATGTGTGAATAGTACCGTGAGACCCAGTTTTAAAGTTGATTTTGCTGAATTCCGTACTTGTGGGTCCCGTGAACAGTACACAAAACCCACAGAAATTAAACGCAAACATGCAACGCCCACTAAAAAACGCTATCCAAACTAAGTCTTGATCTTTGTAGGTAATTACGAATTATTGATAGTATGTGTCTATAAATATTTATAAATAAATAGAAGTTTTTACCTTCATGATGGTTTGTTATCTCGAGTTTGTAATTGTAGGTAGAAAGTGATTTCTTGTAATTCAACAGGTACTTTATTAAGTAAGAGTAATAGTTAAACCAATAAATCAATGGGAAAGATGAAAGTGTTGAGAGATTGCATAACACGTTCAATGGAATGAAATGCTATATATGGAGAAGGTTTGACTTGATTTAGTGGGAGGGCTTGTTAGTTGATTGTTTCGTCTGGTCAACTAAGGAGATGCGTGTCAGAGTAGCAACCCTCAAATTACATGTGAATGAAATAGGTCTAGTAGGATTAGATGTGAATGACGGTTGGTAGGCTACAATAAATATTGATGTGAGGGAGTTTAGTGATTTTCTACGGCCATTTCTTTTGAGGAGAATCATACTATCTAATCGAATAGAAGAAGGGGATCTATAGGCTAATAGTGATGTTAGCCAAAGGTGGGTGATTGTTGCATACCACAGTGCTCATCCTTGGTACTTGTCCTTACCACTCGGCTTTGGAGGATTGGGTGCCTTCCCATAAGCTTCAACCTAGTGTATACTTTGGGTGAGGCCCCCAAATTGCTGTGGTAATTATGGGCTGTGGTACTTATGGCCCCAAATGCCTATCTAGCTACTTTTAAATTTCCAGTTAACATGAAAATACCAAAGAAAACAAGTTTCCTAAACTTTGTCAAGAGCAACGTACTATCCAATCTCTTCCATGAAAAGAATTTAGGTTCAAATCCTTCACCCCAATTTCTTGTATTTAATTTCAAAGGCAAGGTTATTTTCACTAAAATGCTTTACACACGGCTATATAAAGTGGTTGAAAAGCCTAATCTTTTGGCTGAATAAGATATGATTGTACAAAATCATTATTCAAAGATGGATCTAAGTTATTCTCACGTGAAAATTAGGTAAATATCTTTGAGCTATAAGACTCTTTAATTTTTTTTAGGTAGATACAGTGAGAGGAAAGTGAGGTTTGAACCACATTCATGAGATACCATAAAGGCATAAAGAATATCATTACCACTAGATTTGAACCCAAATTACAAGACTCTAGGTAATACATATATAGGTGGTGTAAGTCAAATAAATTAGCCACTTTTGCATAAACAGTAATGGTCTCACGAGAAGGATTTGTCTAGACAAATGTTTTGCATCATTACATGTCAGCGTTTTATGAGTACAACAATAATATAGATTTTGTCAAATTTAATGGCCCAAAGAACTTCTAATGTCTCAACCGTCATTATTGAGAAAAAATTTGCATCCACTTGTGGAAAATCAAAGTGGAGACAAAAAAACAAGCTAATGTCTATCCTATACTCAGACGTAGCCAAATTTCCATTAATTCCGTAGTTTTCATCTCACAGGCCACAGCCTGAGAGAGAAGATAAAAAAAAAAAAAAAAAAAAAAAAAGGAAACCTTTTGTAACAGAAAAGGTATGGATGCCTTTAGCTTATCTCTACCTACAGCATTAACGTAAGGCTCAAATTCACCCAAGATAACATGGACCCAACAAGACTTTCTTAGAGAAAAAGAGTTCCATGAAGAAAAAACCAGAGGTTGAAGATGAGCAAGACCTGGAAATCCTCAAGGCAGTGGCACAAGCATGGCACAACCAGTCTGGCAGCTCTAGGCCTATGAATGAATTTGATGCCTACCTGAGAAATTTCAAAGGCAATCCTTCTCGATTCAAGCTAGAAGCAATGAGCAAATCATCATCAGCTAATGACAGCAGCCATGGTGCCACTTGGGATTTTCGGCAGTCTCTATGTGATTCCTATGAGATTGTGACCTTGTCCAGAAGGTTAGAGACTGGTTTATTGTCAGATAATCCATTTGTTGAGTTGGATAGTCCAAGTCGCGTCCATAGGAGGCGCAAGGAGAGTCGGCATAGCCTTAGAAGTTTGTTCAATCAGTTTTCTTCGAGGAGATTTACAGAGGCTGATATTCCAAGAGAATAGGATAAACTCTTTCCATCTATTTTGGTATGTGAATTCCAATTTTTCAGGTTACAACATCATTTACTTTCCCTATAGTTTTAAGCAGGGAACAAAACTTCCTACTTCACTTTGTTTGTTCATTTTTATTATTTTTTTATTTATCATTTTGTGTTGTTAGTTCCACTTTCATGTTACCAAACATTTCTTTTCCCTGTCAATAGCAGAAACCTTATATTAAAGAGCATGAGGTTGTGCCACATTTCTTGATATTCTCTTTATTTAGGCTCCATTTTAGGAAAGTTTTGACATCACTTTTATGGGAAATAAAAAAAACTGTCAAAACATTAATTGCTTTTTTTTTCTTTTTTCATAAAAACTTTCTTTAATTAGATTCTTAACCAATGTCATACGGCACTCGTTAACATTTCTCTTATTTTCATAAACTCTATATAAGAAATAAATTTTTAGTTGAAATAATAATAATAAATTTAGAATATGACATTCTTTCTCATATTTAATTTCTTTAACAAAAATTGACATAAAAGCCATAAAAACACGCCAGCACATAACAAGTTGCTTACCTCAGCGGGACTGCCAGCACATCATAAAAATTGATGCTCTCCTAACGTCTGTTAGACTGTTACCGTGAAGCCAAATTCAAAATTTTCAGCAAGCCTCATAAAGCACAGTTAAAAGGTTTGGGCCCACGTCAATAAAATAAGTGATAATAGCAAGTGATAATAGTAATATAGGCTATAGGGTTCTCAACTTAAAAGCCATAAAGAATATTGACAGCAAACCCAAATTCTCTAGCAGTAGACAAACGGCGGAAAAAAGAACAAACAAGTTTTTTTTTGGCTTCAAGTAAAAGCATGGTTGAAATAATGAACTTGGAAAGTGATAAAGGTAAATTTTGTTTTGTTTTGATTTGATTTAATTTATGTTTTGAAAGAATGTTTAATTATTTCGATATATTTGCTCTTAAATAAAATTATATAAAATAGTATTGCTGTATTTTTTATTTATTTTTTTGCTCTTTCCAATATTTATTGTTAATTTTTATTATTATATTTTTTTTTTTCAATGAGTATCCATGATCGACCCAAAAAAATTTAAGAATAAAATTTTTTTTTGCTCTCAACTTACTGTTGTTGTTATCATAGTTAATCTCAAAAAAATAATTAAATAAATAAATATTAAAAATTTTGGTATTAAAACTTTGTTGTTATATTGTTGTGCCTAAACATAAGAGTTTTGTGATCAAGTGTACCATAGGCGTTTAAGAAGACATACAAAATTGTAAACATGGTGCATATTGATAAAAAAAAAAATTATAAACATGATATAATTATTGTATTATACTTTCAAAAAAAAAAATTATTGTATTATAATTTCCCTAGTATTTTGTTTCTAATATTTATATTTGTCATAAAAATTGTTATAGTTATTTGCAAACCAAGTGATATTGAAGAAACTGAAGGGGATTGCATGTTTGTAGCAAGGCGAGAAAATAGTGATGAAAATTTGTTGAATAAGGTGGTCCATAATGCAGATGAAGCATATGCTTTATATAATGATTATGCATTGCAAATGGGTTTTAGTATTCGAAAAGGAAAGCCTAGATATTGTAATGGGACGAAGAACATAAAGCAGCGTGAATTTCTTTGTTTTGATATAATGCGTTCTTATATTTTATTCCTTATAGAATTCATCTGCTTCCCAAATGAGCTCATTGATTTATAATTCGAAGCAACCAAATTACACATATAGCTAAGAGGTAAATTTGGAAATTCTTGTGGCATACTTGTTTTATCAATAGTGTCATTTATTTCTTGTTCTCAAGGATTACTTATTTTATACATTTTATTTATTTATTTTTCTTTAAATTAGGTTGTCAACCACATAGAAAAGTTACAAAAGTAAGACATGGGCAATGGCCACAGTGAACTAAGTAAAAGAGTTCATAAGGTATTTTTTATTATAGTTGAAGACAAGCAAAACTTATTATTACAGTTGTTCTCTACTTTGAACCCGGAATTGCAATGGTGCCAGTAAAAAACTTGGAAGGCGTTTGCATTTTGGAAGACACTTGCTTGGAGTAGTGGAAGTCTCGGCTTGCTAAAGATGAGGATGAGCAATAGGCTAAGGATGAGGATCAACAAGTTGAACATGAAGGAGCTATCATTATTGGCTTTGAATGAGATAGATTCATTAGTTAGAGATAGAAATTATTAATAGCTTATTTCCTAGACTTTCTGCAGTGTAGAAGATAGGATTGGGTTGTTTGCTAGGTGTATGAGTTTAATTTTATTCAACCTCTTCCTTATAGCAAGAAAATTGTCCACCTGTTTCTTCGTTTTTTCCTTATAGCAAGAAGTAATCAAATGATTGTTGCATTACATTAATTTTTAATAATTGAATACTCTAATAATCAATGTGCTTCTCTCTTTGTCTTGTTTTTCTTAAGGGTAACAATGCTTGTTTCCTCTCTTATCTAAGATAGTTTTTTTTTTTCCCCCATGCAACTACCATCATTGATTCTTAGTCCTCTCAAGGATTGATTCTTGTGTATTTTGGCTTGCTCAAGTTTGTTATTTTGTGCTTTGCTTATTTCCACTCTTTTGGTGTGTAGCAATAGAGTGAACCAGCTATAACTGAGCTATTCAAGGGTTTGGGACGTGCTCTCATGCTAACAAGAACTTGACTTATAGGATTTTAACATTGAACATACTTGGCTACCTATGTATTCAAATCTACTCAACCAAATTCAATACCTCTAGCTTGGTCATCTATTACAGGATGTCAAAGATAGGGCAAAGTTATGTTGTAGTGTTGAGTTTGAACTTGTACCCAAGAAAGGCAATACAAGTGCTTATGTGTTAGCAAAGATGTACCCCTCACAGTAGGGATAGTGTAGAAATCTAGATGTAGAATGCTCCATATTTCCTTTTACAACATATACTTGATTACATTTGTCAATTAATACTAGATTATATTTGTCAATCAATAACTTCTATTGTACTCATTCCAAAAAAAAAAAAAAGATTACACCTTTGCAAAGTTGAACAATTTTGATGTTTTCATTACAATCAAAATTTGATCTAAAAGAAAAGGAGACAAGAAAGGAATTTGATCCAAAAATGAACAAAATTTATTTAAATGTACACTTTGATTATAGGGCCATAGTAACAAAAGTCTTATTGAAATACACTTTGACTACAAGATCTGCAATTTTTTGTTTGTAAGCTCCAATGGCTCTTAGCTTGATTACAACGACAGACAAAAAATTCAATACTTCCAGCTCTTATAGCTCATGTTATACAACATACCCCACCATTTCTTGGTATGATATCTCTTCGTTATGCAAGTTTTTTTGGTATCATAGCTCTAAAATCCATTGAAGCTTCTAGCTGCTGCAAAATCAAATGCCAAGCAACATAAGAGAGGTTAACTAAATGGCCCTCACATCCAAGTGGCAATAATTGTGGATGGGCAAAAAGACCACATCCATAAATATATAAAGAACACTTTGAAATACAATAATAACAAGCCACCAATCATATATTTACCACCTCTTTAACATCAAAATAAGCCTAAAAGAAAAACACTAAATCAAT
Source organism: Notholithocarpus densiflorus (assembly GCA_030021035.2). NCBI lineage: Eukaryota > Viridiplantae > Streptophyta > Magnoliopsida > Fagales > Fagaceae > Notholithocarpus > Notholithocarpus densiflorus. The sequence continues at coordinate 2,470,853 of JARYZH020000050.1, forward strand.
CTAAGTACCATATGTTGTCCTCACCACGCATCTTTCCACTCGAACTATGTTGCAAGATGCTGTATCATCTAATGGAGAAACAAAAAGCATGATCATAGCACTAATCTTGATCAGTGCACGTAAAATTGCACCTTAGATCTAGAAACTAAAATGACTTACGAATCAAAGTTACATGTTTATGACTCAAGAGATTACATGATAACAATAACATGTCCAAGAATGAGCCTTGATGATTAAACTAAGCTTTTCTCATGGAAATAAACAAGTTTTATGAAAGGTCTATACCCAAATTCTATAAAATGAAAAACAAAAAAATTTCATTGGAGCATTTTATCAAACAATTGGAGTACAAAAAGAATAAGCCCAAGTTGTGAAAACCAGCAAATACTTCACTCAAAGAAACTAAAAATTTTACAATCCAACCTATGTATGTGTTTATTGGTCTGTCTCAGAAAGTTGGACAAGGTCTGTACAGCAAGGGTGCGAGTAATGAGATCTATCTAAATTGTGGTATCAAGTGACCAAGAGTTAGCTCATTGTGCCTAAGAAACAACTCACATTACATGTACAAGTAAATATCAAAACAAAACAGTAACCGCAAGACCCAATAGGGAAAAAATTGCAAATCCAAATCACATTACAACCTAAACCCCAAACAGTATATTCAATCACAAAGATATGCAATTCAAGTCATTAATAATGATTTTCTTGTAATGTATATATGAAATTTCTACAAATTAAAAAAAAAAAAAAATTGCACTCACCAATGGGGCCTGTAGCTATGGATTAGATGAAGGAAAAATGCATAGAGAAAGAGTCTGGAGAGCAAGATGTTGTTGAGACTCAGGACTCAAAAAAGAAGCCGGACCACACGGCCGTGTAGCACGTTTGATGTGTCGATCGATGATTTTAGCGACAAAAGCACTTCTGCATCGCCTGATCTTTCCGGAGATGGAACAAGAGATATCACTAGTATAATTAAAAGCAGTAGCCACAATGAGTACCTTGAAACCAGAGGTTCCATCATTCCCTTTAATTGAAGATAACAATCAAAACTGCAGAACTAGCGACATTGCCAATGATTCCAAATCCCGTTGCCTTACAACCGATCGGTTTTCGTTTTAGATAATAATCGAAATGACATTAGAGAACAAGCCAAACCAAAGGCAGAAACAGCAAGGTGGGCGCACAGTGAACGGCCACAATGTTAACGGAGATGAGAGAGGGAGAGAGGAACAAATCATGGTGCTTGAGATGCCATTCATGAGAGAGGGATAGACAGTCTATTATAGGCTACAGAGGAACTCGTGGGTGAGGAGATGGAGGCATGGAGCTTCTTTACTTTGTGGGCGTTTGAACTTGTGGGTGAAGTGAAGAGATGAAGGAACAGGCGTCTGAATTTGTTTAAATAAATTAATGGCCTGTTTAGAAGTTAAAAAAAGGAGTGGGAGTAGAGTAGAGGGAGGGAGAGTAATTCAATTACCCTGTTTGGAAGTTTTTTAAGAAAGGAGGGGGAAGAGTTTGGAGGGGTTTGGAGAGGTTTCAACCACCTCTAACCTCTTATTTTTAATTCCCCAAAATTGGAGAGATTTGGAGGGAGAGTAGAGTAGATAAATTATTGACTAGATAAATTTCCCAATTTAACATTTCTAAATTAATAATAGACCAATGTTGCAAGTCCATTTTCAAATAGGGGTAAATTTATCTATTTTAATCATTTACTCTCCTCTCCATCCTAATTTTAAAAACATCCAAACAAGGTGGAGGGGAACCATTCCCCTCTACTCTCCTCCCTACTACTCTCCTCCCCTCTACTCCCCTCTACTCTCCTCCCTCTCTAAACTTCCAAACAGGCCATAAATTTGAAATTTCAATGTGCACAGACTTACGGCGTTAGTAGACGTTAGGAGAGCATCAATTTTTATGATGCGTTGGCAGTCCCATTGAGGTAAGCAACTTGTTATGTGCTGGCGTGCTTTTATTGGCTGGGAGTACAAGGTCAGCATGCTGATCTTGTAGTCCGGGACTACATAATAATTTCCCAAAGAGCAGGGAAATTATTATGTAGTCCAGGACTACAAGATTAGCATGTTGATCTTGTGCCACATTTCTTGATATTCTCTTTATTTAGGCTTCCCATTCAACAACGTTTGCATTTATATCAAAGTATTGATGCATTGAATTAGTCAATGAAGTAAATGCATATATTAATCATGCATTAATTATTTACATTAAATGAATTTTTATAATTATTTTCATAAACTCTATATAAGAAATAAATTTTTAGTTGGAATAATAATAATAAATTTAGAATATGACATTCTTTCTCATGTTTAATTTCTTTAACAAAAATTGACATAAAAGCCATAAAAACTAAGAGATTAATTCTTGTAAGGATGTGGTGTAAAATCCAGGTTTTACCTCTCCAATCCCAACATGTCACATCATCTTATCACATATTTAAAATTAGGCACAATCACACTCAATCAATTCTAATACTCATATATAAATCCAACCAAATTGAGAGTTTATTGACAAGTTATTAGGCATGGTAAGATGTATTGAATTTTAAGTAAAATGCTGACGTGACAATCACTTATTGGATTGTGTAAAACATAAGTTTTACACCCCATCATTACCAAATTCGGACTCAAAAATTAAATATTTGAAAATTCACTAAAATTTATCTTAACCTTTTAAATTTCCTAACCCCTTTGATATTTATTTATACTATTTATAAGAAGATTCCATTTTTTCAACTGGACTTTTATATGGTTCAAAAATACCCTCATTAATGAAATCTAACTTTATTTAGAAATAGGGTCATAAATGTCAAATAATAAATTTCATTTTGAAATCAAAAAGAGAATTCCTAAAATTTAGGATTTTTTTTCCTTCACGTTCAAAAAAGAAATTGTAGTTACTGCATATCTCTAAAGTTTATTATTTTTATTTGTTTGAAAAATAAAAAATAAAATATTTCTAAATTATAATAGATGCAAATTATTAACTTTTACCCAAATAAATAGAAGAGCCTCATGCGCGTGCTCAAAGGCTAGTGTAATATGTGTGTGTGTGTGTGTGTGTGGAACTAATATTGTAGTATTTATTCTATGTAATTAGAATAAATATGTTCATTTTGTTATATTAATTATTTTAAGCATAATGAAATTTTAATATCATTTTTCTAAGATTTATATGAGAAACAATTCTTTTTTATTTTTATTTTTTTATGCGAGAAACAATTTATTTGAAATATGGTATTCTTACTTAAATTTAGTTTTTTTTTTTTTTTTTTTTTTTTTTTTTACAATAATTGAAACAATGTCCAACAAAAATGAAAAATAAAAATAAAGTTAGTAACACGCAATCAAGAATGTAAAAAAAAAAAATAAATAATAATAATAATTGAAGGATATTTTCATTTTTTTTTAGTAAGCCTGAAACATGCCTATCAATATTAGCCACTATATCATGAAATTTTCAATTTGAAAAAAAACACACACACTACACTACTCTTAGTGTTTTTCTATTTTGTCTATAAAATAACCAAATATTTCAATTTTTTACAAGGAAAATTAGTGAATTTTTTTTTATACATCGATAGTTGGGGGCAGGGTTTCAAACCTTGAATGTTTCTGTTGGAAATATTATGAAGTGACAACCAATTAAGCTATATGATTTTTGGCAAAACTTATTGAAGTATTGGAAAAAACTAATAACAAATTGCATCACATATTGTGTGGGATCTTAGCTAGTTCTTTAAAATAGGGGACAGAGCTTCCTACTGTCACTTTATTTTTTACACCAATAATGTTGAATAATTATTATTGTCTTGTTTTTTTACCCTTACAAGTAAGTAAGTGGAGGAGGGGGAATTTGAATCTAGTTCCGCACATGAGAAGAATCGGTTAATGTTACTAAACTACAAAGCTCTTAACAAATACTTACTATCTCATTTCTTCTTGCATTAAGGTGGATGACATTCTGCATGTTGTTTTAAGATACCCTGACATATAGCATAAGCTTGCCAAGACAAGCAAGTTATCTTCCCACTCGTAATTCAAAAAGTCTGGTGACACAATTTTTCACAATTTTTCATTCACATAAATTAAAATGACATGTTATGATTAATGTACAGTAAAAGTGATATTAGTAGTGAGTTTATATGAAAATAATGTTATACCAATCACAACTTGTCATCTTAACAAACTGTGGAATTTTTATGTCTTTAACATTGATCCTTGTAATTTCAAACTAAACATATATAGTATTCCACAAAACCACATAAGTCACCTTGGCAACAATTTCCATTATTTGGGCCAAAAAATTATGTATCATGCACCTCCAATGTAAGCATGCATTTGGCATCACTTATTTAGTATTTTGGTGATGGCTTTTTGCTGAAATATACTTTATTTTGAAAAAAGTGAGATTTTAAAAAGCTGTACAATCATATATTTATATAATATCTAAAAGTTGAAACGTAACATTTATTGTTACTATGTTTTTGTTGAATCACATCAGCATAGTATTTTGGTCTATTTGGACTAATTCAATCCAATTCAGTCCATTTTGGTGTACTTTTTTAAAAATGTGAAAAAGATAGATTTGGGTTGACAAAACATATTCTAATTTCGAATTTGTTAAAAAATATAGATCTCATACTCGTGTTTATTAAATTTTAATGCAATTAAATTATAGCCACATTTGCACCCCCAACTATATTGCAGTTTGTAAGTAACCCTAATTAAAAATAGGTTTAAGCAATATGGTTTGGGCTAACTATATTGAATTTACTGTTTTCACTTGTAAAGGCTAAAAGCTAGCCAAATAAGTTAGACTAGACGGACGCTAAGTATCGTACTTTGAAGGCCCTTATTTTGTTTAAATTAATTCAGTTCACTTGATCCATTTTGATCCACTTTGGTCTAATCCAGTCCATTCAGTTCACTTTAGTTCACCAGTCCCATTTGATCTATTTCAGTCCACTTCAATCCAAGTAGCTCCATTTTGGTCAATTTTGGTGTACTTACTTAAGAATAGGAAATGACAAGTTTGGATTGAAAGTACTTAATCTAAATCTGAATTTATTAAAACTATAGATCTTAGACTCGTGTTTCTTAAAGTCTAATGCAATTAAATGCTTGCCACATTTGCAACCCCAACTGTGTTATAGTTCGTAAGTAGCCCTCATTAAAAATAGGTTTAAGCAATACAGTTGGGGCTAACTATATTGAAGTCACTTTTTTTCACTTAAAAAAGCTAAAAGCTAGCCAAATAAACTAGACTTAAATAGACACTAATTTGCGCACTTTGCAGGCCCTCAAATTAAAAAAAAAAAAAAAAAAATCAATTCCAACTCTTCATGCTTTCAATTGGATTTCTTATGTACTACACGGTTTTGATCATGACTTATGTTTTGTTGGTTGTGGCCTTCTGGTTTTAATGCTATTGATTCTCAGAGATTAGAGCTACATTATTGAGCAAGTTTGGTAGCGAAATCATAAAGGGCACATTACTGGATTCAGATCCACTAGATTTCCTAGAGTACTCTACCAAATAGATTTCCTTAAATCTTAACCGTTCTTTAATAATTTAATGGTTTAGATTTTGCCATGTCAACATTCCACTAACAATAATCTAAATTGTTTTGTTTACAACATTATTTTATTATTTTAAGAATATTGTTAGTGGAATGCTGACATGGTAGAATCTAGACCAATAAATCATTAAAAAGTGGTTAGGATTTAAAGAAATCTACTGGTAAAGTACCCTAGGAAATCTAGAGGATCTGAATCCCACGTTACTACATTTGATAACCTTCTTTTGTCAATGTCAAAGGACGCAACCAAATTAGTTGGGAGGAAAGAAATACCCAATACAAGTGGATTGCTTCATTGTACGATTCTCCTTCAGAGAAATCCAAGTGGATTTGGAAAAGGTTATAGATATTCCCAACTTGATTTTTGTACAATGGTCCTGCCTGCTAGAAACTATTCTGAAATTTGCGATTCATAAAGATGTGAGCTCCCATAACATGGCCAATCCATTGATGTATAAAGATGTCAGCTCCCATAACTGCTGAAAAAGAAACAAAGAAGAAACCTACATGCATTGAACCAATTAGATATGAAATGCATTCGGAGCCCCTTAAAGACACATCTCCATAATTTGCTCATTAGTTTGCACAACATGCAAACTAACCTGGTTTTTTATTTTGTCTATGCGAATTCAAGTTTAAATCAAACTTTAAAATGAAGAAAATATGAGACAAGAGCAGTTTAGGTACGGTTTTTTTTTTTTAATTTTTAGTTGGCATATGGTTACATTGAAGCATTGAACTTAGGTGAGATTCAACCTCCCCTCACAAAGTAATATTGTTCTAGTAACCGTTGTTTAAGTTTTTTGGAAATACGTGTGGGTGAAAAAGAATTATAAAAATGCATGTTGTGTTGTTTAAAACAACGAAAACTATTGTTTAAATACCCCTACCAAACACCCCCTAAGTTCGCAAAATCATAGCACATCAAGTCCCCTCTTGTTTAGTTCGCAAAATCATAGCACATCAAGTCCCCTCTTGTTTCTCAAAAAAAAAAAAAAAAAAAAAAAAAAAAAAAAAGGAAAAAAAAGAAAAAGAAAAAGAAGAAGTCCCCTCTTGATTATTGATCAAACTTCTATCTATTGCGATATATGATCATAGGCTGTGTCTGGAACCAATGATGTAGGAAAGAATAGGGGATGTATTTGTTTCTAAAAAAAAGTATTTGGGATGTATTTTTGTGGATCATTAATTTTATTTTTGTATTTAATTTTCAGAATTTTAAATACAGAATTTCGTATATAAACAGCTTTTGTATACTCATTAGAGTTTAAAAGATGATAAATTCCCTTAAAAAATTATCTTGCAAATATATATAAATATATATATATATATGTGAAAGTTGTTAATTTTATATACAATATAATTATAAATTATGACCTACTCTAGTATCAAAATATTATTGTTTATATATGTATATATTTACGCATGTGTGTGACGGTTTATTTTAACTAGTAACTACTATATTAGTACCAAAATTTCTATCTGTTATCTCAAAAAAAAAAAGTACCAAAATTTGGCCCCCAAACATATATATATTGCGTGAGTCCCTGATCCTTAAATATAGGGAATCATTATGCATGAAAATGGTTGCTTATAAATTTTAACAGTGTAGTTTCATTCTCGGTCAAAAAGTGAGCCTTGAAGTATATGTTTTTATTATATGCATCTCTTCCATCATGAATGTAAACTTCTTTTCGGCTAATCTTGTTTCTTCCTCAGTTTTTAATGCAAATCAGTGCATGGTTGTCACAGAAACGGCAAATAAATACTCTTAAAGAGATTATAAACCCACAAGTCCACAACAACATATCTTTCTTTCAAATTATTTAATATATATGGAAATTGCAAGCATCATAGTATGCCATTAGAGCAGCAAGGCAAGCATATTATTTAGATTATTAGTGTATTGGTAACACTATTTGTAAGGTACTTTGCTTGCCAATCAACCATGCTTCTATGCTTAATGCACTCTCTAGCTTGCCCACTTGGAAAGCTCAAAGTTCTTGTGCTTCCGCTGGATATAGCCATCAGATTCAATGTCGACCCTTTCTTGATAAACCTCATGGTTCCCATTCTTGTGACGTTCGACTCGCTCATATTCGACCACTTCAACCTTGTCACTGCAGTTTCCATTCCTACCATCTTCAACAACTTCCTCATATTCTATCACCTCAACCTTGTCTTCAAAATGTGGGTGGTGGTTGTGATGATGTTGGTGGTGAGGTCCATGATTTTCTTCATAGGTGACATTGTTATTGAGAGGCTTGTACAAAGGGTAGTGAGAAACATTCTGAGGAGTGGCTTCCCAACTATGAGTCTGCCTGGGAGTCGACATTGTTCTACTGGCTTTAATTTGTTCAGAGCTATTGTTAATGGAGCAATGGAAACAACAATTTATAGGCATAGATTTTTCTCTTTATTCTTACATGATAAGGTGCATCTAATTCTCCATCCATCTTCTGTCAAATCACATTTTTGGGTAAAAGAATACAATGCCTAAAAGGGAGGTCCTGGCAATCTAGATAAGTGAATATGAAGCTTTTGTAAGTGCTTCCACAGCAAAGATGCAAATTAAGACAACAAAAGGTGAACAAACAGAGTAAAGGTAGCCAACTAAAGTTCGTATCATGAAACAAGACTGAAGCCGCCTAAAGATGCCATCTTTACTTCTTCTTTTTTTGGATCCGAGGTTAAAGAATAAAATATCACCAAAAACATATGTTATTCGTTTTTCCTGTCTTTTGAGTACACGCTCTCTTGAACATAAAACCATATGGAAATAAGCTTCTTTCATTAAATCACTCACCCTTGGTTATTCGTTTGATTTGATGCCTAAGGAATTAATTGCATTACTGGCAATCTAGCATGAGTTAACAAGCCTAAATACATAAAGGAATTATTTTTTCCTTTCTGTAATCACTTTTTTAGGAGGAAAAAAGTATCTATGTTTTGTCAAGTTTTTCAACACAATCTCATATATTCTTTTTTTCTACTTGTTATGTTTAATTTATAAAAAAAAACTAAAATTCAATTTATTCCCTTAACTTTTACTTCAAATTTTAAATTAATCTTTAAGATTAAATTTTTTGTTAATTTTGTCACACTATAAAAATGACTCAATTTGATCATTCTATTCAAATTTGTTAGCAAACGAGGTTCTATATTTAATTAAAAGTTTAACCAAAAACATTGAAGAGAAGTGCCATTTAATTTTTTTTTTTTGAGAGAGTTTCAACCTATGATGTCCGCTCCTGATAATAGTTCTTTATCATTAGACTAAGACCCCAATCAGTTTTTGGTATAAGCGGGGATTGAACTCCAAATCTCTTATACACCCATCAGAGACTTTACCAGTTGAGCTAACTGGAACCCACTGATGTGCCATTTAATAATTCTTATGGTTAATGAGTATTATTGGAATAAAAAAAATTAAGCAATTTTATTAATTAACAAATTTGGACGAAATAATCATATTAAGAATATTAAAGAACTGCATCTCATTCTTTCAGGGCCCTATGTCTCATAAAAGAGTCCATACTTCTACTATATGTACCGAATGCCTACCTCAATGCTCGCTGACGTACTGGTCACGATACTAAAGCCCCGTTTGGTAGAGTATCTTAAACACATATTTTCAGTTTTTAAACAACATTACATGCATTTTCACATGCTTTTTCACTCCACACGTATTTCAAAAAAATACAAATAACATTACTCAAACTCCTCTACCAAACGGGCCCTAAGTTCTTAGAAATGAGAAATGAAGATTTTTAGCCCCAACAACAAAGGAACAGACATTTTCAGGGACTAGCCCGCTTCCCATTACACAGGAGGATGCAAATAATTCATTTTGACAAAAATTAAATTTAAGAACTAATTAAACACTTAAAATAAAAGTCAATAAACTAAATTGAATTTTAACCCTTTATTTGGTTTTTTTTAGCCCTCATACTTGCCCCTTCACCCTGCACCCTTCACCTGGTTCTTGGTCTAAAAGACTCTACTCTAGGCCCTGGCCTTGGTCTAATTTTTGAGACTGTTTTGTTTGACTCACAATTCAGGAAAATGCTTTCTACACTAACTGTCTTTCCCGCCAAACCCATAACTGCCATAACCACCATTGAAAACCCAAAAACCTTAATTCTACAACAATGCAAAACCATCAAAGACCTCAACCAAATCCATGCCCATCTCATCAAAACTCGCCTCATCCACAACCGGGCCGTCACCGAAAACCTTCTCGAATCCGCAGCTATACTTCTCCCCAATACCATGGACTATGCTCTCTCCATTTTTGATGATATTGGCCAACCTGATTCGTCGGCTTACAATGTCATGATAAGGGGTCTTACATATAAACAATCCCCTCATGAGGCTATATTTTTGTTCAAGAAAATGCTTGAGACTTCAGTGGAACCTGATGAATTCACTTTTCCTTGTGTGTTAAAGGCTTGCTCTAGACTAAGAGCATTGAGTGAAGGTGAACAGGTTCATGCCCACATTTTGAAATGTGGGTTTGGATCAAGTGAGTTTGTTGAGAATACTTTGATTCATATGTATGCGAATTGTGGTAGAGTTGAGGTCGCTCGCAGGGTGTTTGATGGAATGTCAGAAAGAGGGGTTGTTGCTTGGAATTCGATGTTTTCAGGTTACATGAGGAGCGGGTGTTGGGAAGAGGTTGTGAAGTTATTTCGCAGGATGCAGGAATTGGATGTTGGGTTTGATGAGGTTACAATGATTAGTGTTTTGACATCGTGTGGGAGGTTGGCTGATTTGGAATTAGGGGAGTGGATTAATGGGTATATAGAGGCAAATGGAATTAAGAAGAGTCTTGCTTTGATGACTTCTCTTGTTGACATGTATGCGAAATGTGGTGAGGTAGATACTGCACGAAGATTGTTTGACCAGATGGATCAGAGGGATGTTGTGGCATGGAGTGCCATGATTTCTGGTTATTGCCAAGCAAATAGATGTAGAGAGGCTCTTGATCTTTTTAATGAGATGCAAAAGAACAATGTGGATCCCAATGAGGTCACCATGGTCAGTGTGCTTAATGCTTGTGCTGTCCTTGGAGCTTTAGAAACTGGCAAATGGGTCCATTTTTACATAAAGAAGAGGAATCTGAAGCTCACTGTTACCCTTGGAACTGCACTGATTGATTTCAATGCGAAATGTGGATCTGTAGACAGTTCTATTGAAATATTTAGTCAAATGGCTTCAAAAAATGTCTTCACTTGGACAGCACTTATTCAAGGTCTTGCTAGTAATGGACAGGGTAAAAGGGCTCTTGAGTTCTTCTATTTGATGCAGGAGAAGAATATTGAACCAAATGATGTCACTTTCATTGGCGCTCTTGCTGCATGCAGCCATGCAGGTCTGGTTGATGAGGGTCGAAGTCTTTTTGTCAGCATGAGTAAAGATTTTGGTATTGAACCAAGAATTGAGCACTATGGTTGTATGGTAGATGTTCTTGGTCGAGCAGGGTTGATTGAAGAGGCATGTCAGTTTATAAAGAACATGCCTGTCCAACCAAACGCTGTTGTTTGGAGAACATTGTTGGCTTCATGTAAGGCTCATAAAAATGTTAAAATTGGGGAAGAATCATTTAGATGCATAACAATATTGGAGCCTGCTCATAGTGGGGATTACATACTTCTATCAAATATTTATGCATCGGTTGGTAGATGTGAGGATGCATTGAAGGTGAGGCGTCAGATGCGGGAAGAGAGGATTAAAAAGACACCAGGTTGTAGCTTGATTGAGTTAGATGGAGTAGTTCATGAATTTTTCTCAGAAGATGATGGACATGCTTACTTAAAGGAGATATATGGTGGAGTTGAAGACATGATGAAACAGATCAAGTCAGCAGGCTATGTGCCCAACCCAACAGATGCAAGACTGGATGCTGAGGAAGATGATAAGGAAGCTTCAGTCTCTCACCATAGTGAGAAGTTGGCCATTGCATTTGGTCTCATAAGAACCTCACCTGGAGCTACAATCAGAATATCAAAGAATCTTAGAGTGTGTACAGACTGCCACAATGCTACAAAGATAATCTCAAAGGTATATAATAGAGAAATTGTTGTCAGGGATCGTAATCGCTTCCATCATTTCAAAGAGGGATTATGTTCTTGCAATGACTATTGGTAAACCCTAAAATCTACATACATTGCAAGACTATTGAAGGCCTTGTTCCTCTGTTATAGGACAAAAGAGGATATAGAATTCTTCAATGCTATGATAGCTGGCCTTGAGTTGGGGACTTTGTGCACCAAAAACCTATGTGATCTTGTTCCAATCCCAACAATTTTCAGATGTCTCAATAAAAGAGGGGGGAGGGGGGGGGGGGGGGGAGATGGGGAAGAGAAGATAATGCTGATTTCTCAGTTTATTGCAATAGAAGACTTTTTCTGTTATCCTTGATTCTTTTGTGTTTTGGTCAACTTACTTTAGTTTCTATAATAGAAATTTTTTGGATAGTCAGACCTTTGTACCACTGAAAGGAAAGTGATTTTGTCCCCATTAGAAGGTTTTCATATTTCTTGATCAAAAAGAGACGGTGGGGGTGGGGGTGGGGGTGGTGGGGAAGAGAAAGACTCACCCTTTTGAATGTTTAGAATATAAAATGCCAATAGATTTCTGAATCTTATATTAATGTGTTTATTTTAATGATATTGATTGCATCAATGCTGAAAATAAAAGAACTTGGGGAGCAATTAAATAAGTGATGTTTATGAAACTCATAAACAACCACGACAACAAACAAATAAAACTGTTCACATTGACTGTTATGCTTGATTTCGCTCTTAAGAGTTTTGGCAATGGTTAGAAATGTACACTTCAGAAATTGTTCTTTCTCACGAAAGTTTCCAACAGAGTAGCAGAAAGAAAATGTGAGTTCATGTCTTGTTTGACAGCTGTTTTCCCCGGGTAAAACTCACCTTTTTGAACCATGAAGCACAATGTGCTGCAATTGATAGCCTTTTAAAAACTCATTAGGTGGCCAAAATCGCCTTTTTGAGAAGTAGATCTTGTGAAGCTTTTTGAAAAATCATCTTTTTAGTTTCAACCCAAAATCACTGTGGTGAGGCTAACGATTACTAGGATTATTATTTATGGTTCGTGCTGAACAATGAACAAAGAATTAAAACATGCAAAGAGATCACAATGCATGCAAAAAGTATTTTGTTCTTCTTTCTTATATGGTCATCTTAGAATGCCAGCATCACTTGTGAGTTGTGCATGCCTTATATATAAGCAAACTTGCAACTTTTAGCCAAAGGGCCAAAAGTTATAATCCTTCTTTTAAGTTTTAGCTTTTTTCTTAGAGCTTATTTAACTTATTTTCTTATGTAATTTTTAAAACCTTACTTTTACAGGTGCAACTATCATTTTACCAACTTTCGGAAAATAAACAAGTATCAGTAAATAAGCCAATCCAGGTGTATTGGTATAACCAGGTTTGAAGAAGCTTTTAGAGGTTGATGTCTGAGTCCAAACCAAATACAAGTTTGGAACTTCAGAGATAGGGAAGTAGGTTTCTGAATGAACTATCATTACCTTCTAATCAATCTTGTGCTCAAAAAAATTTATATCACATTCAAAGACATTGGTTGCACTTCTACTTGAGGCCTTTATTAGCAACATGCCAAGCACCCCATTGATACTACAACCATAAGAATCCTCATTCTATTAATAATTATCACGAAAGCATTTTCTGGTTTTTGGAATGAACGCAATGCATTGGGATGACTTTATATATACGGAAATAAACATCATAAAATAAGGAAATAGTTATCTATACACTGGTTGGGTTGGGGGCCATCGGTTTGGGTTGATTCTTGATGTTGAGAAAATGTAACCCCTACTCCATTTTCCAAACTATTAGTTACTAGATAGTAGAACCATGTGTACTTGAAGCTACAATCCTAGTGTGGTCGCTGAAATCAAAAGCAACATCAGAAAACAAGGTGAGACTAGAACTGAACTTCAACTTATTGTAAACTGATCAAATTAAACATATACCATGTTATCAAATGTATTTGTGAGACTAGAACCTATTATCTACTAAGCCTCCCTTGAGCCATTTTGGCAGGAAGGAACATTTATTCAGGGGTTAATAACACTGGTTGAAGCAGAAGAAGAAACCTTTCGGCTTGTCCTCCATCTTTGCTCTGGGTGTATCACCTGTGTCATCACGTACTGCCATCAAAGAGCTTGTACCAGGAGACTCAGGCGGCAACACTGCGTTCTCAGACATGAAAATTCGAGAAGGAATTGAGGATTCTGGAGGAGAAATAGTGTACAGATAGTTAAGTAGCATTTGGATTATTTGGCTGAAATTGGGCCGAGCATTTGCGTCCTCCTGCCAGCATGAAGTTAGAATGGTAGCTAATTCCTCTGGGAGGTTATCAGCGCTAGGCCTCACATTCTGAAATGGCAAAGTACCCTCTTAAGGTTATCAGTTTGATTTAGCAGTACCAAAAGGCTTCAGATTACAACTATGCAATAATATATGTAACAATATAACAAGATAATATATAAACAGGAATGTATATTTTACTTTAAAAGCAGCCGCATATGCTGCCTGAAGATTGGACATTCCCTCGAAAGGCAATTTGTTGTGTAAGAGCTCCCACAACACAATTGCAAAGCTATAGGCATCCACTTTATGGTTGTAATGCTTTTTTTCTCCCTGCCTTAATGTAACGGTACTGTACAGCTGCCACCAATAAAATGTATTTAAGTAATACTTATATAGCCATTTATAAAATGAGAAACAGGAGAACCAAACTATGCTAAATTTCTTAATGAACTACCTCTGGCGCCATCCAACGATAAGTCCCTGTTTCAGCAGTCATCATCTCTGTTAATGACTCCTCTCTCGCTAAACCAAAATCTGCTAGTTTAACTGTTTTGTGGTCTGCAGTCAGGAGTAAATTTTCTGCACCACAATCAAAATAAAAATTCCATCTTCAATCAGGAATATATTGTTTCAGAAGTCGTATTTTCAGGTGAACAAGCATAAACACATATATCTTGAAAATATAAGAATAGTTTTTCAGCATTCTCCCACCGATACATCAACTCATAACGATAGATCAATCATATTAAAAAAAATCTTATGAATAGACAATAGCCACTCACCTACAATACAGAACATAAAGGAAAACAACTGCACGAATGCACTAATTTGAGCAACTGTGTGCAACAATGGAACTCATTGGTATGTGAGGCTTGTCAAAAACACATGATCTAGGCTGCTTACTACGGTGATTTAGTGTTGCTGAGTATGCTGCATATTTGTGTTAGGTAAATCATGTTGAAGGCAAGGTCTCAAGTAGACAAGAACACTTGTTTCTGTTCTATATCTGTCCGGTTGATAACTTGTCAGATTATACTGGCTCATATAACATAGTTGTGTCAAAAAATTAGTCAAATAAAAATAAAAAGAATTATATCATTAAAAAGGAGTCTGTGAATCAACTTTAGATTCATTTAATCCAACACACACTGAAAAAGCATCTGTGCTTAACATGAGGATGAAATAGTTACTGTTCTTATCATGTTCCCTTAGTTACATGTAAAATTAGCCAAAAGGCTAAGAAAGCTCTCTCCCTAACTGAAATCCTCTCAAATGAAGTCATTAGCACTTTAGCAGTAGACAAAGGTACAGCTTTCGGTGAAAAAAGCATGCAACAGCACATATATTATCCTAATTTACAAAATTTGTATTTATTCATAATCAATATGCATCAGTATGTTGGCACTTTTTATTCAACTTTTTAAAAGTCCACCAGATATTAACTTATTCCATTACTTACTTTTTCGTTAAGTGTAATATTTTTCACATGGGGCCAATGACTCTAATAGTAATTCAACCATTCAAAGGTTGTGCCCTATTGTTGTGATTTACATTAACTACAATCCTAATCCCCCCTCTCAGGTCTCAAATTAGTACGTAATCTTGTCAATCAATCTCCACTATAAATTCATGTAGACCCTTCTAAATGATGAGTTATGTTGAGGGTCCACCATGGTGAGTGTGGTTAAGTTCAAGAATTAGACAAATCCGAATGCTTGGTAAATGATTAATTGAGATTTTAGAGCTGACTTATCCCCTAACCTGAAAGGAGCCTCAATAAAAAGTAGGGTCAATGAGATATTTTGATTTTAATGTTTGTGGAATCTACCTACTATATGAAACCGACAAATTTGTTAGGACCATAATACCATAGTTCCTTGGTACTATAGTACCTTTCCTACTAACAAACATATGATTTTTTTTTTTTTTGAAGGTGGGGGGAGGTTGGGGTTGGTTGTTTGTGTGATAAGCAAATGATAGGTGCCTAGATTCACTGAAGGGGTAATAATCTAGGAGCACATCATCCCCAGTCTCACAAGGGATTTCCTGTTCAGAGTGAATTCAATCCCCTTGAAGAAAACCTTTTCTTTTCTTTTGAGAGATTGGCATCGCTTGTCGATCCAATCCATCTTCCCTGGCGAGCCCAACACACTCTTCATACAATTTAAACCTCCCCCAACAGAAAAGAGATCTAAATTCAAGGCATTAACTAACTATTGGACAAAAATTTCAGTTTCTTAAAGGGACATATTGAATGGTGACATCAATTATAACTTGGCAACTTTAGACAACTACCTACTCTTTATTATTAGAGATTTATGTGTTGACATGAATATTCCAACCGAAGGCTAATTTATTGAGTTAAAAAACTTGAATGGTGGTGAATTCAGGCCAAAAGTCAAATTGCTAAGAAAGTTGGTTGATAATTAATAGTGATAGGCAAGGACAAGATGATATTGATTACTTAAGAGCTAAACTAGGAAATTCCACTTCCATCAATTAATGTAAGTAATAAATAAAATAATCTATAAACATGAGTACTAATCACCTCACATACAAATTTGTGGTAAGACTGTCTACCTATCATCGCTCCAGACCCCACAAAAGTGGAAGTGTGTGCATTGGGTACTACCTTTGTTTATAGACATGAGTACAATAAAAGATCAATATGTGTAACTTATTTGTGAAAGTTTGAATGTGCAATCCTGTAAAAGAAATTGAAATTGAGTGGGGTTTTTCTTGATAAGGGAAGATTCCACACTAAGATTTCTAGACGTTTAGTGGGTTCATGCATATAGGATACCTTTAATCAATCCAGATCTGATCTTAACTTAATGAGGCCTGTTTTATAAAGTTACACCAAAAGAATAAAGCATTGGAATGAAAAGATTACCAGGTTTCAAATCACGGTGTATGATTCCATGAGAGTGCAAGCATTCCATAGCACGAGCAATATCAAGTGCAAACCCAACAGCAACACGTGTGTCCAAGCATCTAGGCCGCATGTTCAGCAAGTATTTTCGCAATGTCCCTCCCAATAAAAGCTCGGTAACTATCACCATTACAGGCTCCTTGCAAGCACCAATATACTGTACACACAAGGTTCCATAATATTTTTTGTCAGATGCTGACACACAATAATACAATATATTTTTTTTGTTAGTGCAATAATACAATATTATAAGAGCCTTGAAATCAAATACAACCTTCACTAAGTTTTTATGCTGAACTCTAGACAACATTGCAACTTCTCTTGCAAACCGTGCTTCTTTCTTGGCAATCTCCTCTGGAGTTTCTCCTTTATGAACAATTTTAATAGCAACAGTCTGGTTTTTGTATCTGAAGAGAACCCAAAAACCAAAAACTAAAGTGAGATACTTCAGCAGAAACAGACAACAAATTGCAATTTACTAAAAGAAACTCGTCTCCAATTCAATGCAAGCATAACCATTCCCATCACAATTCAGCTTTCCATATACACAAACAGATACATGACCTGGACAATGCAGAATCTATATAGGAATAGCATAACAAATACACTGGATAGACAGTAGATTGACCATTTCCCAAAGAGACACACACACAACAATAACAAAGATGGGATTTCCTGACCCTTGACAATGACAAAGCAAGTATTTTGCAAATCCCAAAAATAATTCTTTAAACCAAGAACAAAATTCCCACACCACCAGAAGCCAAAGTAAAGAAATTTTCACTTCAGCAAGGCAAGTAGCTAAATACCAAGAATCAAATTTAAGAAAATCTTTAAACTTACTTTCCCTCATATACTTTGGCATGAGCTCCCTCTCCAATTCTAGGCCCAACAAACAAATGCTTGGGATCAATCAGCCATTTTGCATCCAATTTGAACTCATCAGTCGAGTAGAACCTATTCTCAGATTCCATCTTTCTAAAAAAGCAATGAACTTAACATCTATACCTACCACCAATGAACACTCTAGCTCCCATTAACTACTTTATAGTAAAAGATCTCGTATACATCAGAACCCAAAAAGTGAAGCGTTGAAAAGCTCATTAGCACTACAGAGAGAGAATGGATAAGCTGACACAAAAGTAACTAAAACAAGACATGCTCTGTGATGTTTGCTGCTATTGCTGTTCATAACCACATCTCAAGAATTCAGGCCCAAAGATCAAAACTCAGCAGCTTGATGCCTTTCATGTCCTTGTGGAGGCAAAAGCATAGAACCCCACATGTGCAACATTTAGAGAAAACATAGAGAGAGACAGAGTGTTTGTGTGTGTGTGTGTGTGTGTGTGTAAGTGTGTGCATGAGAGTGGCACAAACACTAAAACAAAGCTCAAAACCCAATGAGATTTGTTGAAAAATTCATGGGGAAAAGAGAGGATTCCCCAGAAAGGGAACAGAGGAAGATAACCAATCAAAGAGTCCTCAGGAAGTGAAAAATCATTGAAATTCAAGGACCCATTGTAGAGCTTAATTAAATGGAGTAATGGGTTTTTTCAGCTTTATTTAACTCTTGATCTACAGACAAAATCATGGAAAAGATTGAGTCATTGTTCAATTAAAGAATAAGAGAGAGAGAGAGAGAGATTTGTGAATATTGTAATGAAGACTGTGGGAGCCATAAATTAATCAAAAGCACATGGAAACTGATCTTGTCAACATGGGCCATGGGGACAGACAACCCACTCAATAAGAAATGCCTGCATTAAGCTCTTAAATCTCACCTTTTAACTACTTCTATTGCACTTCACTTCAATAAAAGCCAGACCTAGGAGTAATTGCTCCTAATGAGAGTCATGTGGTGGAATTCTTTTTACATCTTAAATGTTTTTTAATTATGAAATTCATGTTAAATGACGTATAGTTTCATTTATACCGCCCAGTCACATGATGGTAACATTTTTTTTATTATTGAATAACCATGTTAATATTTTTGATCAAGTTATTCAACCAAAGGTATCCAATACCATGCTGGTACTAGCTATACCATTGGTGTGTACTATATTGGCATTTAAATTGATATTGATATTCCTCTAAAACAATAGGTTAATGTACTTATGTTAATATTTGAGCTTATAAATATGTATTTATGTATGTAGCAATAACTTCTAAATTATACACCAGTATTGTCCAATACCAAAACATACCGTTCTTTTGGCCAAACCAAAACAGCTTCAAGTACAAAATTGACTCCCTTGATTCTACTCCCTATCCATGAGACACCCTAAAAATCTCATAGATCGCTAATGGTGGATTGATTTGGGACCTCTAAGACTAGGGGTGTTTACGGTGCGGTTTTGAGCCATATTTAGCACTACATCGCGCGGTGCAATTTTTCCAAAACCCTTACCATACTGCACTTTAATAGATCAGTCACCGTGCGGTGTGATTTAGTCAGTTTTCATATATATATTACAAATATATACTAAATATATTTAATATATGCTAAATATCTATTAAATATATGTTAAACATTTATAAAACCTATATTAAATATAAAATATATACTTATATATTAATAGGTGCGGTACAATTTTAATATATAATATATTTAATCAGTCTAAAACACACATATGTATGGGTGCAGTGCGGTATAGTTTTGTACAATTTTCAATTACTCTATTTTGCGGGTGATTTTGGTCAATTTAGGTGTAGTCATGCTATCCAAGCAGTTTTTTGAACACCTTTATCCGAGACCAATGAGTCCACCATCATGTACCATATGCATGAACTTAATGCTACAAACATTAAATAATTTGACAATATTTTTCACAACAAAATTGACAAGTTTTTATTGGCTTTCATATGAACCTATTACAAACATTACTTTATTAACTATCATTAATAACTTGTTACTTCAACTTATGTGAATCAAGAAACACTAAGAAAATTTGGGTACTGACGGTTGGTTCTTCATCAACTTTAAACACTCTGTTACGTTCACAACAAATCATATGCAGTAAGTTGTTACTGGTTATAATTTAAATTCACAATCTAAATTACTTTTTTGCCCACCCGTAACAACCAATAATAATCTGACACTTAAGATTTATTATGAAAGTGTTGTAAAAATGTTATGGACATAGTATTTCTCTTAATAATAATAATAATAAATATATATAAAAAAAAATAAAAAAAAACGAAAATCATCCCAATGACAATAACTGCCAGACCTCCAGAGTGCATTTATGCGTATGTTGACTGTTGAGATCCAAGACCACACGCTTAATAAATTTATTGTATTTTATGCATCATCAATAAACATCACTGACAATAGGCGATGTATTTATATTTGTTCTGGTTAATCTAGGGCACCCAATGCATTCTAAAAACAGTATGTATCCATCTCTCATATCGAAACATGTCTTTCGTTCTATCTAAAGTTTCTCTAGAGCTGTATTGTCATATAATTGGAGAACACTTACCAATTTTATTAAATCAAAATATAAAATAACCTTCTAGCATTTTATTCTTCAAAGTTCTTTCTTTAGAATAGATAAGATAAGAATAGAAAAAGAAGTGTACTACATACAAATGATAAATCCATGGAACTCTTAGCCCCCAAATAAAAAATCATACTTCTCACAAAAATAAATAATAATAATCATCACCATAGAAGGGATATTGCATATAACTATGACAATATATAAATTCACGGCCTTTAATCCAAAAATACCTAATAATTTTTCAAAATGAATTTTAAATTTCACAGTTATGTCACATTACTTATATGTAAAACTTAATATACCTTCAGATTAGTAATTTTTTAAATTAAACCACAAAATGATGTAAATTGCTTTTGAACCCCATGGTCTTTGGTTTACAATTCAGAGCGCTTTGAAAGCCACTAGTCCTTATTAATTATTTGTTTGGTAAAAGTAGGGTAATGCCGAGGCACGGGCAAAGAATATCCACATCAAGTAGAATAATTGAAAACACAAAACACAATAGCTAAATTATAAGGAGCTAAAGTGACCAACACATTAAAATTCACAACTAATATATATATAAAATTATATAAATAACTAGGTTTGTCTGTCAACGATATTTATCAAGGAAATTATAGTAAGATTCTGAAACACACCATGATCAGGGGGTCCCCTCGAAAATGCAAATCATTCAATAACAAAGTTTGTACTACCAGACCACCAATGCATTTATTTATAATAACAATAATATCTACTACTAGTTAAGGGTCTTCAAAACTAGGCCTTCTCCCCAGTGATGAGATCCATGACCACACGCTTGATACTCCCATTGTTCTTCACCAGCAGCTTCTTGTTCTTCTCCTTATCATTAAAACCCTACAGCCACAACAACAACAACAACAAAACAAAAACAAAAAAATGAGGGGGGAAGGAAAAGCTGGCATTAAAACAATTCATCATGCTTTCCGAAGAACACTTACCATCTCCTGCAACTCTTCAAGGATAGGATCCCACTCAGAAACGCCACAGAGATCATCCACTGATTGCTCGAAATCATACTCGTTCATCCTCAGTACTTCCTTGTTTAAATCAACCTGCCTGAATCCCATCTCCTCAAGTTCCTTAAGGAGGGTCTCCTCAACAGGATTCTTTGGAACAGCTGATGTTGATGCATTCGCAACAGTGGATTGCACTTCGGTGGGTAATACAGGAATGGGGTTTTGTACATAGGTTGGTGCTGAAGGGGAATGGGATGGTGCTTGAGCAGGAGCTGGCAGAACTACTTCGGAGAGATCAATAATGGGATATGACACAGCTGATTGAGGCCCTGTTGTAGTGGGGGCAGAGACACCTTGGCCAACCAGCAAAGTATCATTTATTGGGAAAAGATCATGGTTCTTTTTAGGCTGCTCGTCAACCACTTTCTTTCCTGGTTCTGTGGTTGCGTTTGAGTTGGAAGGCTCAAAAAATTCACCATCTATAGTGGGTTGAACATTCACATCTATAATTTCAGGGCCATTGGACCCAGAGTTGACAGGAGGAAGATTCAAGTTCAAACCTTCTAGGGTATCACAAAGAGATTCATCCAATGAAGCATCAACCTGATTTTATAAATGATAAATAAACAGAAATTATTAAAAAGTCACTGAAGATATTAAGCTAACAAAAGGAGGGGTGCATGTAATGCAATGTTACCTGGATAAGAACCCAAATACGTTGTCCAAACTTTTGACCGGATGGTGATGCCATCCTCCAGTATGAACAGTATCGACCAGGAGATGCGGGTGCAGTGAAGTCAACTGCAATGTCAAGCTCCTTATCCATAAACACACCATCTGCGGGGATCTGGCAACAGATCGAGAAGGTAGATCAGAAAAACTTACCCACATTTTAAGATAGACATCAGACTCAATGCCGGGCATGAACATGATAAGAACAACAATAATATTTTCAAAAATAGCAACGCTCACCTCAAGCTCAAGTGAAACTGCATCACTAAATCTGTCTCCCCCAATCCAGACAAGTTGAGTTCCCTGAGGCCACAATAAACTGCCGTTGTTGCGCATCCTCCAAATCTTAGTAAATGAGGTAGAAGGGGCCATCGTTGTACCATCCATCACATTGACATCCAAAATGAAGCGACTATCCAGCTTAGGACGACCCAGCTTAGCTCCAAAACCTCTAGACACATGATGTGGCAATACTGGGGCAACCCAAGGAGCATTCATCTGAGGATGGAATGAAAACAGTAGAATATAAGTCAATAAACATAAGAGTTACCAAGAGAAGCAAAACAGA
This sequence comes from Notholithocarpus densiflorus, assembly GCA_030021035.2. NCBI lineage: Eukaryota > Viridiplantae > Streptophyta > Magnoliopsida > Fagales > Fagaceae > Notholithocarpus > Notholithocarpus densiflorus. The sequence continues at coordinate 2,493,538 of JARYZH020000050.1, forward strand.
TGAAGAATCTACATACTTGTATGCAGGACCGTGGATTCCGACAAGAAACAGGACGGTCCATTCTAACAGGACGGTCAATTCTAATGTAATCAGACTCCTTACCCATTTCTGAGAAGCAAATACTGCAAAGGTCGTAATCTTCTTTTCTGCAAAGAAATCAAGAATTTAGCTTTTGCAATTAGACTGCTGAAAAACTTCGCTAACAGGTTAACATCAGAGCTAAATATAAATTTCTTACACTTTGGACTTGTACCGAGGTCCAATTATGGGATGAACCCCGCAGCCATCACATTGAACACCCTTGTGGAACATGGCACCCATGGATGCAGCATGACCATGGCTCCTTTTAAATGGTTGGCTAGGTTGGTATGCATAAGAAGGCACAGATGAGTCATTTGCTATGGCCGTTCCAGTAAATGGACAGTCACCGTAAGGAATACTAAAAAAGTTATTAGTCTGGGTGGGCCTTATAGGAGGAACAGATGAACTTGTGGATGCACCAAAACCAACAGACTTCAGACCAACAGGACCCTTGCTGTCCTTCTTAACCTCCTTCCGGAAATCACCAGCAATAACATTTTTTAATGCAACTGGTGCAAAATGTAAAGCTGTGCTACTTGATGGATTAGTATCACTAGGAGGGAGATTCAAATCAACAGATGCAGGAAGAGAGATAACTGGAACGCCCACACCTCTGGACACATTTCCAGTGCCCACATCAGAACTGTTCTTTATAGCTGAGTCAACTGTCACCTTCACTGTGTCTCCTCCGTTTGAAGCATTTGAACCACCAGTATTATTCTGTGTGCTTGAATCTGCAACAACTTGAGACTGGGAATCCAGATTTGAGGACTGTCCCCCCTTTGCGAAACGGTCAACAAGTTCAGCAAGCACTGGGCTAGAGATTGCAGCTTTAGAAGCAAAGTCAAAAGAAAGCTTTGAAAGTGCTTCACGTAATGGCTCTGGCACAGACTTGAAGACTTCAGCAACAGCAGTGTTGATGTTTGGTAAGGGATGCTGGACTTGAGGAGATCTTAACGGGGTAGAACTACCACTTGATCTAGCATATGATTTACCACCTTTGTCATTAATCAGTTGTACGTCAATCCTCAAGAATTTCAGGTTCTGCCTCATCACATCATGCAGATCATCATCATCAACAAGTGTTACTACATCACCATCTTCATCAATATATGTCAAGGTAGGTTCAGCATCAGGGGGGAAACTGAAAAGACTAAGGATCTTGGCCCTCAAGCCAGCCATGTCAAGCGCCAGTTTTTCATTTTCATCAACACGGGCATTGAAGCGCCTAAGGCTATCTTCATACTTAACCTGTATAGGCACATGTCAACAATTAGTTACCCAAAGAAGTGTTCATTCCCACTCATCATGATGATAGAATATAATCCTTTAACTCCCCCCATCATTTTACATTTTAAAGGCACAAGAATAATGAGATATTTGAAATTTATAAACCTACCAATAGAACAAAAGAAAGATGAGCAAACCCCAAAAAATGCATGATGAAAATCGCAGAAGTTATTTTTCAAGCATCTCCATGGTGAAAGCAAACAAAAATACAGAGGACAAAACAAGAGGCACATCTTTCATGCTTCATCACGTTTTAACTTATACCTACCTCAAACCTATCAACCACCAAGGCTTATAGCATGAGTCCCAATCTACAGAGAAACACAAGTTCTAGAAATTTTACTGTAATGAAACCACCAACTAAGACGACTGATAGCAATACCCACACGTTTTGATAATCATAATAAGAATACAATTTGCAATAGTTTTTATGGGGTGCCAAAATTAAACCATCAGGAAACTTCATACATTTTCAGCTCTAGAAAACAGTCTCTTTACACATCAAATGGTCATAGTATTGACAGATTACCACATTACAAGCAACCAATTTTGGTACAAATGCTTTTCATTGCAACAAGAACAGTTATATCAAGACTCAAAATTACTGAAACTTGTAAATTAATTGAAACAACTGCTAAAATTTGCAACTGCATTAAGCATTAATCTCTACAAAGAGCAGTCCTGTTTTGCTAACAACTCATATTTTACAGCCATTAACAATATTTAAGAACAAAATATTAAAATCCAGAACAATCCAAAACCAAGTTCTGAATCTGAATCCAAAATCAAATTCCTTATAGTTGACACACACAAACACTAATAATCCATTTTCTTTCTACAACAAACATTAAATTATCTCTGATTCCTTTTTTTTTTTTTTTTCAATTCTTCACTGACTTTCAGTGGCCACACAAAACAAATCCAAAAATCAAATCTTTAATTCTTTCTTTTTTTTTTAAATCCGTACTTTCACTTAGAAGTAAAATAAAGGATCAGTTTTTTTCATTAAAAGCACTTCAATTCTTCAAATTGAACTGATTTCCTACGTTTTCTCAGCAACCAAACACATTCAATTAATTCAAAACAAACAAATTCGTCACCAATTTTCAGTGACCACACAAAACAAAACGAAAAATCAAATCTTTATTTCTTTCTTCTTAAAAAAAAAAAATCCGTACTTTCACTTAGAAGTAAAATAAAAGATCAAATTTTTTTTTTCCATCCAGAGCACTTTAATTCCTCAAATTGAACTGATTTCCAACATTTTCTCAGCAGCCAAACATATTCAATTAATGCAAAACAAGCAAATTCGTCACAAATTTTCAGTGACCACACAAAACAAAACGAAAAATCAAATATTTATTTATTTCTTTTTAGAAAAATCCGTTCTTTCACTTAGAAAGTAAAATGAAGGAACAGGTTTTTTCATTAAAAGCACTTCAATTCTTCAAATTCAACTAATTTACCACGGTTTCTCAGCAGCCAAACACATTCAAATAATGCAAAGCAAGCGAATTCGTCACGAATTTTCAGTGACCACACAAAACAGAACGAAAAATCAAAATTTTATCTATTTCTTTTCTAAAAAAAAAATGCGTACTTTCACTTCGAAGTAAAATAAAGGATCAGTTTATTTTTTCATAAAAAGCACTTCAATAACTCAATTCACAATCCAACCCTTTCTCACCGATCAAAAACGCAAAAAAGAACCAAAAAACAAAAAATATATATATCAAAGAATCAAAATTTACACAACCAAACGAAAAATCAAAACTTTCTTGGAAATCTCACCTTGATCACCATCGTGGACTCCATAGCTCTGGAGATTAAAATCAAAGCGTAGCAGTGAGCCGCTTAAAGCAGAACTAAAATTTCACGAAAATCCACGAAACCCTAAAAACCCAATACTTCGCGATTTTGCAATCGGAGATTAGAGAAAAAAGAAAGAATTGAGAAGAGAGAAGAGAGAGCGCTCAAAAGCGAAGCGTACCCGTAAGCCGCTATAAAAGCCAGAGAGTTTGTTTTTTTTTTGTGTGTGTGTGTGTTTGGGAAATAGTTTAAAGTGTCTTCGTAATTTACGAGCGCGTTTTTATAGCGTTTAATGTGACTTAGGCGATAAGAAACTTGGATCTTCTTGACTTTTTTTATAGCTTTCTTATTGCCAAAGAATACAGCCACAACTCAAAACGCTAATTTGATTGTGATATTTTTTAATGGGGTTTGCATACGTGGCAGGGTTTGATTGGTTTGTGTGGATTTTTGATTGGGCCACGTGGGGAGGTGCAGGGTTTGTGACGTGGAGTTGAGAGTGCTGGATTTGGAATGCAACACATGGATAATATCAAATTATCAAAATAAAGAAAGTGTTTGGGATTGTTTGTGGACTAATTCTAGGATTGCATTAACATTGAGTTCTAGTTTTTCTTTGCATTCACATTTGATGGCCGTGGAAGGTCCTAGAACTTGAAAAATGAGGAATTTTGAGAGGAGAGAATATTGCAAGATGTTTTGTCTTTTGCTTCTGTTTACTGTTCTTTTTTATGATATATATGGTAGAATCTGACCGAATGACTGTTTGCTCTAAAATGAATGATATATAGATAGAATTTGACTGCATGGTGTTTGCTCTTAAAATGATTACTCTTTATCATCATGCAAGACTCCAATTAGTACAGCTCTTTTAATGATATATCCGATAGAATTTTAACCTATAGCATCTGCTCTCTAATGATTACTCTTATTATCAAGTAAGACTCCAATTGATACTGTTCAAACTAATTGATATTTGAGAAATTTAACAATGGAAATATTAAAGGAAATTTTATACTATATGAGGTCTTTTATGGATTATGATCGTAATAAAATCTCATAATATTTATACAAGATGAATTGTTAATAAATTATAAGTCAAAATAAAATAAAAATAACTCACTTAAGGTGGCGTCTGGTACGGGGTAATGTTTTAGGATTCTCAAGAATGTTGAAAAATTCCCACATTTTGTTGTAAATTACACTAGGGAATCAGATGCTGGGGGTACCTGGATTCCCACTCAACCCCTTTCTTTTAGGAATGTGGATTTCCTTTGAAATAGGTAGGTATCCAGATTCCTAAGTTAAAAAAAATTATATTTGTTATAAATTGACAATTTTACCATTTTTTTAACTTATCATTTAACCAATGGAGATAAAATATACTTATAAAAAAATGGAGATAAAACATTAAAAAAAAAAAAATCATTAATATCTATTCCTTTATTTTTATTTGTTCCTGCGACAACAACATAAATGCTAAAATAACATGAAATATTTATTTTTATTAACAAATTTGAGATTGGTTATTTTGCTAAAATAAAATAAAATATTTATTTTTATTAACAAAACATGATGTTGTGATTTCCATAAAGAACAAGAATTTAAATAGTTATTTTTGTATTATACATGTCATTTTAAAATGTTAAACTATAGTTTTAATAAATTTGTCGTAATTTATAATTTATATCTTGTTTGTTATTATTTATTTAGAGGAAGATTAAAAAAAAATTGATATTGGGTTTATAAATCTAAGGGTAGTATGGGAAAAATAAATAATTCTTATCCTTATGAATAAACTAAACATAGGAATAATTACATTCCAAGACATCTAGATTGCAAGACATCACATTCCAAGAAATCTGGATATCAGGATAATGTGGATTCCCCCATAACAAATGCCATCCACCACAATCAAATTAAGCCTGTTGGGAAAATGTCACTATGTGAGAAATTGTTATACTCACGGACTTTCTCCTATATTATATGTAATTTAGTAAAAGCTTGATTTTAAAAATCATGATTCAACTAGGATTAAATATTAAGATTGTTTATGAATTTATTACCAAAATAACAAGTGATTTATTTATTTTTATTAAAATAGTTTTCTTTAACTAAAACTCTATTACTAAGTTCCATGAAATTTAAAATACTTATAGGATTAAATTTTCCAAAAGTTTCCAAAACATTTCCAAACTTTTTATTTTTTGTTTTGATTGTTTATTATAATATTTTTTTTATAGATGCGGTATTGATGTAGGGTATAGTTTAAATCCCAAATTTCTTCATTGACAGCAAAAAAAAGACTTTATCAATTGAGCTAACTATAAACCATTATAAATTTATATTTTAATATAATAAAAGTTACATACTTGCATCTTACACGCCAACGTAGAGATAAAATTTTAAGAATGAGAAGCCAAAATAATATCAAAGATTAAAAAAAAATTAATTTAAGAATGTTACATGAGAAATGTGAATAGTTTTGGAAAGGGGGCATTCATATATTGATATATATATATATATATAATCTAAGGGTAAATTTTGAATTATTGGACAGCTTGGCCCCTAAGCTTGTGACTGTGACAGTCTAGTTCTACCCTTACTGCATACTGTGCTTGCACCAAGTCGCAAACTATATGTGTAATACATACATAATAAAATTATTGTGCATTTACCCAGTACTTCATTAATTATTGAAATAGTTAATTTAAAATTAATGTGCATTTACCCAATGCCTCGTTAATTATTGAAATAGTTAATTTATTTTAAATGAAACTCTATTAAACTTTCAAATGGCTAACTAATTAAGTAATAATTAAGATAGACTCAATTACACTATTAAAATGCTTTCCTTTTTTCTTTTTCTTTTTTTGAGAATGAAATGCTTTCCTTTTTGTTTCTCAAGAAAATGCTTTTCTTTTTAATTTACATATAATTGTTAAATAACCCTGTGCAATGCAAATTAATAGGTAATACCGTAATACTAATTAATATCCAATTTATCTTAGACATAAGATATGGCTAAGTTTAGTTGATAGTATGAACTTATATCTTATCTTCTTCTTCTTTTTTTCTTTTTTTTTATAAAAAAATTGGAATTTAATTGATAATGTAGGGGTGAAAGGCCCAGGAGTACATATCTACATATGTATTGGGCTAGGGGCCCAATCCGAGGACAGTAAGTAGTCCGAGGATGTGTAGACGCTATCATAAGGATCTGTGTCAGTAGGTAAAGAAGTGAGGTCTGATCATAATCGCCCAGGAGGGCGGTCCGAAGAGGAATGCTACCTCGGCTGCGAAAAGTCGAGGTGAGAAGATGTGGTATGCCATCAAGAGCAACGTTCCGGACCATTCCATGGATAAGGATAAGTATCAAGAAGGAACAGGATAGAGGAAAACTATGAAATATCTAAGGGAAAGCTGCTACCACCGTATTGAATGCTCTGCAGCTAACTCTCTGGCCGCATTAATGAGGAAGTGATACCTGAACAGTAGTTTTTAGCCTTACAGCTACTATCCAAAGACTTCAGGAAAGTGCTGATGGGATAAGGATCAACACCAACAATCTGATCTGCACGTGGATGGTAGAGATGAAAGGGGAAGATAGTATAAAATAGAAGAGATACCCTGAGAGAAAGGGATCGAAGAATTGAGAGAGAAACATTGTAGCAATAAGAACTATACTTGTAATCAACTTCAAGAGATATATACAAGAATTGATCTACTCGGACTGTGCCGGGAACGATTTTTGTTAGATACAACCAGTCCACATTTACTTTATTGTCACTTGGATCCAATGTAATCGTTACCCAACTCATTAGAACCTAGTTTTCCAACCCACTCTCTACAAATTCATTGTATTGGGTTTTTTGGGCCTAGATCCTTTTAACTTTTGGGCTTAGGACTCAAACTATGCCCTTACAATTGGCGTTGTCTGTGGGGAATTCTTGTATTTTTGTGAGTTTGACATTCAACTATGGTAGGTTCAGGTCCGAATCTGGAGGAATCTATAGGGTCCCAACGTCAAGATCATTTTGTTAATCTTGAGCGAAGAAGGGACCGGGAGGTTAGTATGCATACCACCTATACTAGCAGGAGCCAGTCTCGAAGTGGGAGCCACCTTTCTCATGAGGAGAATACCAGAGCCATGCAACTAGAGATTGATCATTTGAAAAGGAAGTTACGCCACGAACGGCGAAAGCGAACTCCCTCCAATTCTGACTTCTCTTTTGACGATGAGAAGGATGGTAGTTATAAACTCAGATCAAGGACTCCTCCTAGTAAGTCTTTCTCATATAATGAGGACTACCACCATGAGCACAAAAATAAGAACTCATCTTCCAAAGGCTTGGGAAATGATGCGATGAGCAGAGCACTCAACCAAATTTCCAGATCATCTTTCAAGTGTAGAATTGAGGGAGGGAGACTTCCTCGGCGGTTCACTCAGCCCACGTTCACCATGTACAATGGCCGAACTAACCCTGTGGAGCACGTAAGCCACTTCAACCAGGGAATGGCTGCGCACTCCAAGAATGAAGCCTTGATGTGCAAGATGTTCCCCTCCAGTTTAGGGCCCGTAGCCATGAGGTGGTTTGATGGCTTAGGAGCAAGTTCCATTGATTCCTTTAAGGAAATCACTCGGGCGTTTGGATCTCGCTTTATTACGTGCAGTAGGGTTCCTCGACCCTTAGATTCCCTACTGTCTATGGCCATGCGAGAAGGAGAGACCCTGAAAACGTACTTAGACAGATACTGGGAGATATTCAATGAGATCGACGGGGATTTTGATGACGTGGCTATAAGGACTTTCAAGGTCGGCCTGCCTGCCGAGCATGATTTGAGAAAGTCCTTGACTAAGAAGCCAGTGAGGAGTGTGCGTCGGCTTATGGATCGTATTGACGAATATAAGCGGGTTGAGGAAGACTAGAAGCAAGGGAAAGGAAAGGCTAAGGTTATCCCTCAGGATAGGAGGGATTTCAGGTCGGACAGATATAATAATAATAGACCCCGAATGGATTTTACTGGGCAATTTGGGTCTACAACTCCTCAGGTGGTTAAACGGTGTTCCGAGAGCTAGTACATCAAGTCTTGGAGAAGATCAAGAATAAGTCTTACTTCAAATGACCAAACAAAATGGGAGGAGACCCCATGAGGCGCAACCAAAGTCTTCATTGCCAGTACCATCAGGAACGAGGATATACCACTGAGGACTGTAGAACTTTGTGGAATCATCTGGAGCAACTGGTCAGAGATGGAAGATTAAAACAGTTTTTGTATCAGCCCAATGGGCAAGGAGACCAAGCAGGTTCAGGGGCTCAGGGGAATGCTTCTTCAAGGCCTCCTTTGGGCACAATTAATGTCATATTTGCTGCTCCTGTGAGAACTGGTTCTCATCCCTCCAGGGTGATGTTTGTAACTCGGCCACCCGCTGAGGACTCTAATTCTGAGCCGAAGAGGGCTAGAGTGGAGATCCAACCGGCGTTGAGTTTTTCGAATGAGGACAAAGTTAGAACCATATAGCCATATGATGATGCTTTAGTGGTCACCCTCAGGATAAGAGGGTATGATGTGAAGAGGGTGTTGGTAGACCAGGGCAGCAATGCAGAGATCATATATCCTGATCTATACGAGGGGCTGAGGTTGAAACCCGAGGACTTGGCACCTTATGATTCACCCTTGGTAAGCTTTGATGGGAAAGTTGTAATTCCAAGGGGTCAGATTAAATTATCGGTACAGGCGAGGTCCGAAGTGGTGGAGGTGGACTTCATTGTAGTGGATGCTTATTCCCCCTACACCGCAATTGTGGCAAGGCCCTAGCTCCATGCCTTGGGAGCCATTTCTTCCACCTTGCATTTGAAAGTTAAGTATCTTTCCGGGGACCAGATTGAGGAACTAATTGGGAGCCAGTCTATAACTAGGCAGTACTTAGTGGCTGCAATTATGCATCAGCCTGGGGTTGAGTCTGCGGCCTTCACTGAGGGGGGCTCATAGCAGTCAATGATCCCGGTCCTGTCTACGGACGTGGTGTCGGAAGGGGCAAAGTGCGAAAAGTTGGAAGAGATTGTTATAGATAGTGATCCAGAGAAGTTTTTTCAGGTCGGAGCTTAGCTGCCTCTTCGGGAGAAGGAATAGCTGATTATGTTTCTAAAGAGGAATATTGATGTGTTCGCATGGAATGCTTATGAAGCTCCTAGGGTGGATCCAGACTTCATTTGCCATCATCTAAATGTCAACCCGGCTGTCCTCCCTAAGAAGCAACCACATCGGCGCTCATCTAAAGAGCATTCTGATGTTGTCAAGGAGGAAGTGAACAAGCTTAAGCAGGCTGGGGTTATTAAGGAAGTCTTCTACCCTGAATGGTTGGCCAATATGGTGGTAGTGAAAAAGAAGAATGGGAAGTGGCGGGTATGTGTAGACTTCACAGATTTGAATAAAGCTTGCCCCAAGGATCCTTTCCTTATGCCTCGAATAGATCAGTTGGTGGATGCTACTGTAGGCCATCCTCGGATGAGTTTTCTAGACGCCTTTCAAGGGTACCACCAGATACCTTTGGCTTTAGATGATCAAGAGAAGACAATTTTTGTTACTCCTATTGGGAATTACCACTACAAGGTGATGCCCTTTGGTTTAAAGAACGCAGGATCTACCTATCAGAGAATGATGAACAGGATGTTTGAGCCACAGCTAGAAAAAAACATTGAGATTTATGTAGATGATATGGTGGTAAAGAGTAAGTTAGAGTCTGAGCATGTTAACGACCTCGGCAATATCTTTGAGATATTAAGGAAACACAAGCTGCGCCTTAATGCTTCTAAGTGTTCTTTTGGTGTTGGTTCAGGAAAGTTTTTGGGGTACATAGTCACTTACCGCAGGATTAAAGTTAACCCTGACCAAATTAAAGCAATTAACAGTTTACAACCACTTCGGAATCCCAAAGAGGTCCAGAAGTTGACAGTGATGACTGCTGTCTTGAACCGGTTCATTTCTCGGTCAGCAGACATGTGCAAGCCTTTCTTCTAATTGTTAAACAAATGGAAAGGATTTGAATGGACCGAGAAGTGTGTTTTGGCCTTCCAGCAGTTGAAGGAATATCTTTCTCGGCCACCTATTATGTTCAGACCCGAGATGGATGAGGTTTTGTTTGCTTACATTGTTGTGGCTTCCCATGCGGTAAGCCTGGTGCTTATACGGGTTGATAGTGGCGTGCAGATGCCAGTTTATTATGTGAGCAAATCACTGCATGAGGCCGAGGTTCGTTACTTACCACTAGAAAATGCCATTTTGGTAGTGATGCATGCTACGCGTAAGCTTCCCCACTATTTCCAATCCCATACAATTGTTGTCTTAACTCAACTTCCGCTTAAATCACTTCTTCGGAGTGCTGATTACACTGGAAGGATTGCCAAGTGGGGTACAATCCTAGGGGCTTTTGATATCAAGTACATGCCTCGCATCTCTGTCAAGGGTCAAGTTCTCGCAGATTTGGTGGTCGAGTTCGCTGAATCTCCATTGGAAGAAAAAGTTGAAAAGCAGAATATGGATGGAAAATCGGTTGGTGTGGTCTCCTTGTAAGAGCCTTCATCCTGGAGGGTATACGTTGATGGTGCGGCGAATCAAAGAGTATCTGGAATGGGGCTAGTTTTGATATCTCCTGAGAAGATCACCATTGAGAAATCCTTGAGGTTGGGCTTCTCGGTCACAAACAATGAGACTGAATATGAAGCTCTATTGGTAGGGATGACCATGGTTCAAAAAATGGAAGGAAAAGCAATGGAGGTCTTCTCGGATTCAAGGTTGGTGGTGGGCCAAGTAAAAGGAGAGTTAAAGGCCAGAGATGTGAGAATGCAAGAATATTTAAGGCAGGTTAAGCATTTACAGTCGGGGTTTGAGTCTTTCAACTTACAGCAAATCCCTAGAAGTGGAAACACCCATGTTGATTCTCTAGCCACTCTTGCAACCTCCTCGGCGTAGAGCTTGCCTCGGGTTATTCTTGTTGAAGACTTGTGTAAGCCTACTGAGATGAAGAGTAAGGTGATCCATATCCATCAAATTAGGGTGAGACCTAGCTGGATGGACTCCATAGTACTGTTCCTTAAAGAGGATATCTTGCCCGAGAAGAAGTCAGAGGCTGACAAGGTGCGAAGAAATGCTCCTCGGTTTTGGCTGTCCGAGGACCAAAAGTTATACAAGCACTCATTTTCTGTACCATATTTGTTATGCATACACCCTGAGGCAGTGGAGCTACTCCTAGAAGAGTTACATGAAGGGATTTGTGGAAGCCACACTAGAGGCAGACCCTTATCTCACAGGGCCCTCAGCTAGTAATATTGGTGGCCAAATATGCAAAGGGAAGCACAAGAGTATGTGAAGAAATGCGATCAATGCAAAGATTTGTCCCAAACATTCATCAACCAGGGGGAGTCCTTAATCCTCTGTCCAGTCCTTGGTCATTTACTCAATAGGGCTTGGATATTGTTGGACCTTTCCTTACGGCAGCAAGGAATAAGAGATGGTTGCTGGTCGGCACGGATTACTTCACCAAGTGGGTTGAAGCTGAGCTGTTGGCAAATATCAAGGATGTGGATGCTAAAAGATTTGTTTGGAAAAACATTGTCACTCGGTTTGGGATCCCTTATACACTCATCTCGGATATGGTATTCAGTTTGATAGCAAAGCCTTCAGGAGGTACTGTTGTGACTTGGGAATTACGAATAGGTATTCCACCTCGACTTATCAACAAGGGAATGGACAGGCCGAGGCTGTCAATAAGGTCATAGTAAATGGACTTAAGAAGAGATTGAATGATGCGAAGGGAAAGTGGGTGGAAGAGCTGTCACACGTCCTTTGGACATGTTAGACCACACCTCGTAGGTCAACAGGGGAGACCCTTTTTTCAATGACTTATGGAGACGAGGCAGTTATGCCTCTAGAGACTAGATTCTCAACGCTGAGAACGAGTTCTTTCACTCCGAGCAACCATGATAGGTTGTTAGGGAAGAGCTTCAACTTAATCGAAGAGCGAAGAGAGAATGCCATGGTCCAATTGGCGTATTATCAACACAAGCTCAAGCAAGGGCATGATGCCAACGTGAAGCTAAGGCCACTAGTGCCTGGGGACTTGGTATTGAGGAAGGTTCTGGGTACTGCAAAGAACTCAGCATAGGGAAAGTTAGGGCCTAACTGGGAAGGGTCATATCGCATCACCTCGGTGACTGGAATATATGCATATTATCTTGAAGATCTAGATGAAAATGTTGTACCGCGTCCCTGGAATGTAAACAACCTGAGAAGGGCAATTGGCGTATTATCAACACAAGCTCAAGTAAGGGCATGATGCCAACGTGAAGCTAAGGCCACTAGTGCCTGGGGACTTGGTATTGAGGAAGGTTTTGGGTACTGCAAATAACCCAGCATGGGGAAAGTTAGGGCCTAACTGGGAAGGGTCATATCGCATCACCTCCGTGGCTGGAATATGTGCATATTATCTTGAAGATCTAGATGAAAATGTTGTACCGCGCCCCGGGAATGTAAACAACCTGAAAAGGTATTATTATTAATGAAAGTTTTCCCTGTCATATTTTCGTTTATTACATTATGCATTATACTTCCTATTATTTATTTGAGTATCAAACAAAACCTTGGTTATATTTGGCTCCTCGGACCACATACCTTGGATAAATTGATATTTTTGATCATCTTTCTAAGTGTTAAACAGAACCTTAGTCATGTCTGGCTCCTCAGACCACATGCTTTGGGTAAATTAATACTTAATGACATATTTCTAAGTGTTAAACAAAACCTTAGTCATGCCTGGCGCCTCGGACCACATGTTTTGGGTAAATTAATACTTAATGACATCTTTCTAAGTGTTAAATAGAACCTTAGTCATGCTTGGCTCCTCGGACTACATGTTTTAGGTAAATTAATACTTAATAACATCTTTCTAAGTGTTAAATAGAACCTTAGTCATGTCTGGCTCCTCGGACCACATGCTTTGGGTAAATTAATACTTAATGATATCTTTCTAAGTGTTAAACAAAACCTTAGTCATGCCTAGCTCCTCATACCACATGTTTTGGGTAAATTAATACTTAATGACATCTTTCTTAATGATATCTCAGAGCCTTAGTCATGTCTGGCTCCTCGGACCACATGCTTGGGGTAAATAAGTATTTCCAATTAATTATTTAAATGTCAAATAGAAGCAGCCACTCTAAATGGCGAAGATCTTCATTGTAGTAACATGCTCAAATAGACACTCATGAGCATCACTTAAAGCATTTTCAGTAATACTTGTTATCTGTTTGAGAATCAGTTGTCCATCTAGTCCCTTAGACTTACTAATAAGTGGGGGATTAAGTAGAGTTAGACCCGTGTGGATACTACATCATTATGTGTTTTTAAGGTTAAAGTTATACTTTGCCGAGATGGTGGACTTGGTAGGTTTAACCTGTCTTGCTTCTGATATGAGGTGTGATAACTATGCTGCTATTTATGCAGATCAATAAGTAAAGTTATACCTCATTATCACATTTATTAAGTGTTGAATGAAACGGAGATTATGTTTGGATCAATATAAACATCACAAGTATAAAAGAAAGACTTGCAACTTTCATTAACATTAAGCCTTTGAAAAAGGCAAGTAGATTACAAAAGGTTGACTTGATTATAGAGCTTGAAAGCAAAAACCACAAGTAAAAATTAAAAAAAATAAAAAAAAGGAAAGAAAAAGACAACCTATGACTTCATTTTTATTACAAGTTTATCTTTTGGGTTCTTGGGAGGCTGGGTAGAGGCTGCCGTAGTGGAGGCTTGATCTTTGCCTTTGAGGTCTTCCTTTGAAGGTATGGGGAGAGTTGCTAGCACAATCTCCATGCTGTGGGAAGCATCTTTCTCCTTGGAAGGGTCTCTGGGAGCAACTGGAGGCAGAGCGGCATCATAGGCCCCTTCTTTGGTAGTGTCAGCTGCCTTTTCAGCGTCCTCGGATGGCTCTACTTCCTTGGAGGAGATGTTGGCTGTAGGAAGAGCTTTAGTTAGGCTTTCCTTGCCTTCATCTGTCCCCGAGCAGACTGGGTCGACCTTGGAGCCCGAGGAGCCTAAGGCGCGTATGGCTAGGGGGTAGTACACATTCTCTGCTCTCCTAAGAGCAGAAGATGCCTCAACCCCAGCTTGGTCGAAGGCCTCATTCCACACTTGGAGGCAGTAGAATCTGCACACCTCTGCGACCTCATCCCTGAGGGCTTTATCGGTTTCAGTCACACCCACCTCGTATCCTTCTTGCTCGGCTTGCTCTTTGGCCTTCTCGGCCTCCTCTAATTTCTTGGTTAAGACCTTGATCTGGCTTCGGGCAGCAGCGAGGTCGTCCTCGGCTTGGCGGAGCAGCTTACGCTAAGCCTCTGCCTGCCTCTTCGCCCCTTCTAAAGCGGCCTCGACGCTTTTCTTGTCCTGATCAGCTTCCACTAGCTTAGCAGTTAGGTCTTGTGACTTCTTCTCTGCTAGCTCGAAAGCTTTCACAGCGGCAACACGCCTACTCTCCTCGTCCTTCATTAACCTATGAGAGCTGATAACTATCTCCTCAGCTTTATGGGCAGCTTGGACAGCCTTAAAAAAAAAAAGAAAAAAAAAAGTGACGAAATCAGTTAAAGTACAAATATAAAAGAAATTATTGCTATGATAAATGGAAAAGGAAGGGTTGTTAGTGGACTTACCAGGGCGAGGTCCCTCTTCAAACTGAGGAACACTTCATACTTCCTCATCGTTCTGAGGTCGGCCATGTCCCCGTGGAGCAGTAGGGCCTGCTCCACTACATCAGCAACGTAACCAGCCTTCCCTTGCTGGAAGTCTCTAATCGGGGCATCAGCAAGCAAGGGGGCTCCGTCCAGTACCATGGCTGGAGTCTAGACAGATGTCCCAACTTGAGCTTCAGCTCTCTTATCAGCCAAGGTTGGTCCTATCCTGGCTTGTTTAGCTTTTCTCTAGAGCTTAGCCTCCTTAGGTAAGGGGCCCTTTCCCCCTTCCACCACTTCATGGCCCTTCTGATCCCTCTTCCTCTTGTGATCATCAGGATCAGGTCGGAGGGGTTGAGTGGGTAGAGGGGGAGGGAGTTTGGCCTGGGTAGCCTTCTCGGGCGTCTTACTCCCAGTTGAAGACTCCATCACTTCTAAGAGGCCAGTCCTTTGCTTGCGTTTTATCCCCATGGCTCCTGGGACAGAAGAATCCCCTTGTATTTGGCTTACTTCGGCTGAGGGGAGGTGATTGAAATCACCGATGGAAACCTCTGGAGATTGAGGTTGGTTGAACACCTCAAAGTTGTCCTTGGAATTGAACACTTCGACCACCTCTTCTTCTTTTTCTTCTTCTTCTTCTTCTTCTCTGGTGGCTGGTTGAGAAGGGGTCGCTTCGTCCTCGGCCTTACACGGCCGAAGTGGTTATACTTTTAATACCCCTTGTGGTCCCGGGCCTGGGTTGAGAAAGCTAGGCACGACAACATTGATCAAATGAAGGCGGGGGTCTCTCGCCTTTATCTGGCACTTCGGTGCTTGAAAGCTAGATGAGATTGGGATGTAATCCAAAATTAGATGGGCCGCTCTGAGTTGACTGTCTGTGTGGACGAACACCTCGGCCTTCAATATCTTGTCCAAGCTCGACTGATTAACAAGATTGAAGTTGGGGATGGCGGCGCACTTGTCTGTAAAACCAATAGAAAAACAAGGAAAACATCGTTAAAAAAGGGTACAAATCAAAGGAAGAACTCAAATCACAAGCATGAACATAAGCTAATAGGAGCAGAACATGTCAAGGGGGGAAGGGGTGATTTTCAAGTAATAAACCTAGACCTAAATTCCTACCTGGTTTCCCTTTTCTCGTTGGGCAGGAGAGGTCATCGTGCTACTCCCCCGAGATGATCAAGAAATCCTTGTTCATTCCCTTGTTAGAATTGGGGAGGCATGAGATAAGCTTGACCTCGGGGTGCCTAGTTTTAAGGTAATACCCTTGCCCCTTTAGGTGGTGGAGATTGTAAACCCAATTGACGTTGTGGTGAGTGAGATTTAAGCTCATTCTCTCGTTAAGGGCATCTACACTACCTAAGATTCTAAACATGTTTGGGGCACATTGGGTGGGAGCAATTCTATGGGCCCTGAGGTAGTCCCTAGTAACTGTGCCCATAGGGATTCTCATCCCTCCTTCTATAAAGGCAATCATTGGGATTACCACCTCTCTCTCTTGCCTCTCCTCATGCCTTTGCCCTTCGTTACAGTACCTAATGGCGACTCTTGGCGGGATCCTATATTGAGCTTTAAAGCTCTCCAAACCCTCCTCGGCGTCTACCAAACAGGTAAATCTACCCATTCCTAAGAAAGATTTGGAGGTACTAAGAAGATTGAGAGAAGTAAGAGGAGCTGAAGAGAAAAAGACACAAAGAAAAGAAAAGTAAACGGAAAAAATAAATGAAAAGATTTATGAAGACTTACGCAAAGTAGAAAACTCTCCTCGGACTGGCTCTTGGTATTTGTGAGGGCACGAGTAAATTGGGTAAGTTTGCAGGTTCAATGTATGAGTGCTAAAGTGAGATGAGTGATAGATTCGGACAGTATTTATATCAAAAAGAGAGTTACAAGCGGGAAAATTCCCGCCCGGGTTTCAGCAAAATCCCCAGCCGTTAGATCCGCATCGCACCATAGAACGTGGGGAACATGGAGCCGCAAGAATTTAATGAAGGCGTGTCTCGGATGCCGAAGCATCAGGAGCGTGCTTTAGGCAGTTAAAAAGGCATCTGCGCAGTCAGAAGTGATGTATGATGAGCACGGGGTAATTATTGTGACATCGAAATCCTCATTTCTTCCCGAGGAGCCAAAAAGAAAAATTTCGAGGGGCTATTGTAGGGGTGAAAGGCCCAGGAGTACATATCTACATATGTATTGGGCCAGGGGCCCAATGCGAGGACAGTAAGTAGTCTGAGGACGGGTAGACGCTGTCATAAGGATCCGTGTTAGTAGGTAAAGAGGTGAGGCCTGATCATGATCGCCCAGGAGGGCGGTCCGAGGAGGAATGCTACCTTGGCTATGCAAAGCCGAGGTGAGAAGATGTGGTCTGCCATCAAGAGTAATGTTCCGGACCATTCCATGGATGATGATAAGTATCAGGAAGGAACAGGACAGAGGAAAGCTATGAAATATCTAAGGGAAATCTGCTACTACCGCATTGAATGCTCTGCAGCTAACTCTCTGGTCGCATTAATGAGAAAGTGATACCTGAACAGTAGTTTTCAACCTTACAACTACTACCCAAAGACTTCAGGAATGTGCTAATGGGATAAGGATCAACACTAACAATCTGATCTGCACGTGGAGGGTAGAGATGAAAGAGGAAGATAGTATAAAATAAAAGAGATACCCTGAGAGAAAGGGATCGGAGAATTGAGAGAGAAACATTGTAGCAATAAGAACTATACTTGTAATCAACTTCAAGAGAAATATACAAGAACTGATCTCCTCGGACTGTGCCAATGATGATTTTTGTTAGATACAACCAGTCCACATTTACTTTATTGTCACTTGGATCCACTGTAATCGTTACCCAACTCATTAGAACTTAGTTTTCCAACCCACTTTCTACAAATTCATTGTATTGAGTTCTTTGAGCCTAGATCCTTTTAACTTTTGGGCTTAGGACTCAAACTGTGCCCTTACAGATAACATTAAGAAGTACAACATTTAGGGTAAGTGAGTAATTAAAACCCCATCCATGAATGTCAAAAGTCTTATAATTCAACTAACACTTTTTTCATGTTTCTAACAGAGGCATCCAAAGTCTAAATACGATTTTGCATCTATGATGATCTTTCAGATATTCATCTGATGTGCTACATCTAACTAGACCACCTTTAGGAGCCCATAGTTCAATTACCAAATACCATTATGTTAGTAAGGCTTAAGTTATGTTAGTAAGGCTCTGATACTTTGTTAAATTATCGATTATCTCAAAAGTTTAAACTATTGAGATATGATAAATTTTCATTTAAGCATATAATTTTAACACTCCCCTAATGTGTGAGGAATAACTACCTTTTAATATATAAGACTCAACACGTGATAATTTAAATAAAATAAAATAAATTTAATCATTTAACCACACAATTTTATCGGTAAAGGCCAATATTTATGGAGAAAGCTCTGAACCATGAATCCTTGCAAGTTGTCATCTCTTGTTTACACCCTTATTACACTTAATTGACCCAAGTTGCATTGAATCATTTGTGTTGAGTTTGCAAAAGCCAATTGGTGGTGCATTCCTTTTTCTTTTTTGAAAAGGAAAGAAGAAAAAGGAAAGCACCACCAATTGGCTTTTGCAAACTCAATTGGTTGTGCTTTTTTTCCAAGCAATTAAGTTTACATGTTTGCTTGATCTGCTATGGTCCAAAGTAGTAGAACTAAATTGTGAGTGTTTTCCAGGGATGAGATTCTGGTCAAAGACTTTTTTTTTTATTTAAAAAAAAAAAAAAAAAAAATTAAATCCAAGTTTATATATATATATATATTTCTTGGGCTAACTATACCTATTAATGAAATCAGGCTGCCCATACAAACCAGTTCAGACGTGGTGGAGGTGGATTTCATCGTTGTTGACTCTTATTCGCCTTACACAGCTATTGTGGCCAAACCTTGGCTTCACGCCCTAGGGGCTGTCTCTTCTACACTGCACCAGAAGGTGAAGTACCCATCGAAAGGCCAGGTTAAGGAGATTGTGGGGGATCAGACCATGGCCAGACAGTGCATGGTGGCTGCCATCTCTCGCCAACCCAGTGCTGAACCCTTGGCCTCTACCGAAAGGGGGTTATAGCAATCAGCCACGTCGGCGTTGCTCGGCAATGAACCAGCCGAGGAAGTGAAGTGCGAAGATCTAGAGAATGTTGCCGTCGGCGTTGATCCGGAAAAGTTCTTTCAAGTCGGCTCAGAACTGCCTCCCCAAGAGAAAGAAGAACTGATTGGGTTTCTCAGGGAAAATGCAGACGTGTTTGCGTGGGATGCCTACGAGGCCCCAGGGGTTGATCCGAGCTTCATCTGCCACCACCTAAACGTTAACCCATCTGTGGTTCCCAATAAGCAACCACCTCGGCGCCCGTCAAAAGAGCATTCCAACGCTGTTAGGGACGAAGTGATGAAGCTTTAAAAAGTGGGGGCTATCAAAGAAGTTTTTTATCCTGAGTGGTTGGCTAACACTGTAGTGGTAAAGAAGAAGAGTGGAAAATGGTGAGTTTGTGTAGACTTCACGGATCTAAATAAAGCCTGCCCAAAAGATCTGTTCCCCATACTTCGGATAGATCAATTGGTAGACACAACCACAGGCCACCCTCGGATGAGCTTCTTGGATGCCTTCCAAGGATACCATCAAATACCACTGGCCGCAGACGACTAAGAAAAGATAGCTTTTCTCACTCCCATTGGAAACTACCATTACAAAGTGATGCCTTTCGGTTTGAAAAACGCAGGGTCCACCTACCAGAGAATGATGACTAGAATGTTTGAGCCACAACTAGGGAAGAGCATTGAAGCCTACATTGATGACATGGTAGTAAAGAGTAAGGTTGCATCCGAGCACGTGAGAGACCTCGGGGACATCTTTGAAATTCTGAGGAGACACAAGCTACGTCTCAACGCGTCCAAATGCTCATTTGGGGTAGGGTCAGGAAAATTCTTGGGTTATATGGTGACCCACAGGGGAATCGAGGTCAGTCCCGATCAGATCAGGGCTGTTAACAGTTTGCTGCCCTAAACCGTTTTATTTCTCGGTCTACCGACAGGTGTAGGCCTTTCTTCCTCTTGCTGAATAAATGGAAGAGATTCGAATGGACGGAAGAATGTGCTTTGGCCTTCCAAGAACTTAAAGAGTATCTATCTCGGCCGCCAATCATGTCCAGTCCAGAGGCCGATGAGGTCTTGTTCGCCTACATCGCTGTTGCCCCCCATGTAGTAAGCTTGGTACTGATACGAATGGACAATGGCATACAACGAACAGTCTATTACGTGAGCAAATCATTGCAGGAAGTGGAACTCCGCTACCTACCACTAGAAAAGGCCATCCTAGCGATGGTTCAAGCCACATGAAAGCTTCCCCATTACTTCCAGGCACACATAGTTATCGTTCTGACGCAGCTCCCGCTTAGGTCCATACTTCGGAGCGCCGATTATACGGGAAGAATTGCTAAGTGGGGTACGATCCTAGGGGCTTTTGACATCAAGTACATGCCTCGTACCTCCGTCAAGGGCCAAGTCCTCGCAGATTTGGTGGCTAAATTTTCCAGACCTTCATTAGAAGAAGCAGGGGCGAAGGCATGGGTGAAAAATCAGTTGGCGCAATCTCTCTGCAAGGGCCCACATGCTGGAAAGAATATGTCGATGGCGCAGCAAACCAAAGAAGCTCCGGGGTGGGGCTAGTTTTGATTTCCCCTGAAAGGATTACTATCGAAAAATCACTGAGACTGGATTTTTCGGCCACGAACAATGAGGCCGAATATGAAGCCTTACTGGAGGGAATGTCCATGGTTCAGAAACTCGGCGGAAAGGCAGTGAACATGTTCTCGGACTCGAGATTGATCGTTGGCCAAGTGAATGGAGAGTTAGAAGTGAGAGACAAAAGAATGCAAGAATACTTAGACCAAGCTAAGTGCCTACAATCTCACTTTGATTCTTTTAGCTTACTGCACATCTCTAAAAGCGGAAACATCCATGCCAATTCCTTGACCACGCTTGCTACCTTCTCAGGTCAAGATTTACCCCGGGTCATCCTTGTGGAAGATTTATACAAACCCTCAGTGACTAAGAGAGAAGTGTCCCATGTCCACCACGTCCGAATGGGACCTAGCTGGATAGACCCCTTGGTACTGTTTCTGAAAGAAGACGTATTGCCCGAGGAGAAGATCGAAGCTGACAAAATAAGAAGAAACGCTTCTCGGTTCTGGCTATCCGAGGACCAGAAGCTATATAAACGCTCTTTTTTCGGACCATACTTGCTCTGCATGCACCCTAAGGCCTCAGAGCTGATCCTAGAGGAGTTACACGAGGGAATTTGCGGAAGCCACACCTGAGGCAGGTCCTTATCTCATAGGGCCATCACCCAAGGCTACTGGTGGCCAAACATGTAGAAGGAAGCACACGAATACGTGAAAAAGTGCGACCAATGTCAGAGGTTTGCGCCGAACATACATCAGCCAGGAGGGACCCCCAATCCACTGTCCAATCCTTGGCCGTTCGCTTAGTGAGGTTTAGATATTGTCAGGCCCTTTCCCAAGGCAGCAGGGAACAAAAGGTATCTGCTCGTCGGCACTGACTACTTTACTAAATGGGTTGAAGTGGAACCTCTAGCGAATATCAGAGATGTGGACGTCAAAAGGTTTGTCTGGAAAAACATCGTCACCCGGTTCGGGGTCCCTCACTCCCTCATTTCGGACAATGGTCTTCAGTTCAATAGCAAAGCCTTTAGGAGGTACTGTTGCGAACTAGGAATTACGAACAGATATTCTACTCCAGCCTGCCCCAAGGGAACGGGTAAGCCGAAGCTATCAACAAGGTCATTGTGGGCGGACTTAAAAAGAGATTAGATGATGCGAAGGGAAGGTGGGTGGAAGAACTGCCACATGTCCTATGGGCGTATCGAACAACACCCCGTAGGTCAACTGGAGAGACCCCCTTCTCCATGACTTACGGAACCGAGGCTGTTATTCCTCTAGAAGCGAGTTTTCCAACACTAAAAACTAGCTCATTCTGTCCGAGCAGCAATGATGAGCTGCTAGAAAAAAGCTTAGACCTGTTAGATACAACCAGTCCACATTTACTTTATTGTCACTTGGATCCAGTGTAATCGTTACCCAACTCATTAGAACCTAATTTTCCAACCCACTCTCTACAAATTCATTGTATTGGGTTCTTTGGGCCTAGATCCTTTTAACTTTTGGGCTTAGGACTCAAACTGTGCTCTTACAATTGGCGCTGTCTGTGGGGAATTCTTGTATTTTAGTGAGTTTGACGTTCAACTATGGTAGGTTCAAGTCTGAATCTGGAGGAATCTATAGGGTCCGAATGTCAAGATCATTTTGTTAATCTTGAGTGAAGAAGGGACCGGGAGGTTAGTATGCATACCACCCATACTAGCAGGAGCTAG
Organism: Notholithocarpus densiflorus; assembly: GCA_030021035.2. Classification (NCBI taxonomy): domain Eukaryota; kingdom Viridiplantae; phylum Streptophyta; class Magnoliopsida; order Fagales; family Fagaceae; genus Notholithocarpus; species Notholithocarpus densiflorus. Next base: position 2,515,879 of record JARYZH020000050.1, read on the forward strand.
TCTCGAAGTAGGAGCCACCTTTCTCATGAGGAGAATACCAGAGCCATGCAACTGGAGATTGATCATTTGAAAAGGAAGTTACGCCATGAACGGCGAAAGCGAACTCCCTCCAATTCTAACTTCTCTTCTGACGATGAGAAGGATGGTAGTTATAGACTCAGATCAAGGACTCCTCCTAGTAAGTCTTTCTCATATGATGATGACTACCACCATGAGCACAGAAATAAGAACTCATCTTCCAAAGGCTTGGGAAATGATGCGATGAGCAGAGCGCTCAACCAAATTTCCAGATCACCTTTCACGCGCAGAATTGAGGGAGGGAGACTTCCTCGGCGGTTCACTCAGCCCACGTTCACCATGTACAATGGCCGAACTGACCCTGTGGAGCATGTAAGCCACTTCAACCAGGGAATGGTTGTGCACCCCAAGAATGAAGCCTTGATGTGCAAGATGTTCCCCTCCAGTTTAGGGCCCGTAGCCATGAGGTGGTTTGATGGCTTAGGAGCAAGTTCCATTGATTCCTTTAAGGAACTCACTTGGGCATTTGGATCTCGCTTTATTACGTGTAGTAGGGTTCCTCGGCCCTTAGATTCCCTACTGTCTATGGCCATGCGAGAAGGAGAAACCCTGAAAACGTACTTAGACAGATACTGGGAGATGTTCAATGAGATCGACGGGGATTTTGATGATGTGGCTATAAGGACTTTCAAGGTCGGCCTGCCTGCCAAGCATGATTTGAGAAAGTCCTTGACTAAGAAGCCGGTGAGAAGTGTGCGTCGGCTTATGGATCGTATTGACGAATATAAGCGGGTTGAGGAAGACTAGCAGCAAGGGAAAGGAAAGGCTAAGGTTATCCCTCAGGACAAGAGGGATTTCAGGTCGGACAGATATAATAATAATAGACCCCAAAGGGATTTTACTGGGCAATCTAGGTCTACGGCTCCTCAGGTGGTTAACACGGTGTTCCAAGAGCTAGTACATCAAGTCTTGGAGAAGATCAAGAATGAGTTTTACTTCAAATGGCCAAACAAGATGGGAGGAGACCCCATGAGGCGCAACCAAAGTCTTCATTGCCAGTACCATCAGGAATGAGGATATACCACCGAGGATTGTAGAACTTTGTGAAATCATCTGGAGCAACTGGTCAGAGATGGAAGGTTAAAACAGTTTTGGTATCGGCCCAATGGGCAAGGAGACCAAGTAGGGTCAGGGGCTCAGGGGAATGCTTCTTTAAGGCCCCCTTTAGGCACAATTAATGTCATCTTTGCTGCTCCTGTGAGGACTGGTTCTCATCCCTCTAGGGTGATGTTTGTAGCTCAGCCACCCGCTGAGGACTCTAATTCTGAGTCGAAGAGGGCTAGAGTGGAGATCCAACCGGCGTTGAGTTTTTCGAATGAGGACAAAGTTGGAACCATACAGCCACATGATGATGCTTTAGTGGTCACCCTCAAGATAAAAAGGTATGATGTGAAGAGGGTGTTGGTAGACTAGGGTAGCGATGCAGAGATCATGTATCTTGATCTATACGAGGGGCCGAGGTTGAAACCTGAGGACTTGGCACCTTATGATTCACCCTTGGTAAGCTTTGATGGGAAAGTTGTAATTCCAAGGGGTCAGATTAGATTATCGGTACAGGCGAGGTCCGAAGTGGTGGAGGTGGACTTCATTGTAGTGGATGCTTATTCCCCCTACACTGCCATTGTGGCAAGGCCTTAGCTCCATGCCTTGGGAGCCGTTTCTTCCACCTTGCATTTGAAAGTTAAGTATCCGTCTAGGAACTAGATTGAGGAACTAATTAGGAGCCAGTCTATGACTAGGCAGTACTTAGTGGCTGCAATTATGCATCAGCCTGGGGTTGAGTCTGCGGCCTCCACTGAGGGGGGCTCATAGCAGTTAAGGATCCCGGTCCTGTCTACGGACGTGGTGTCGAAAGGGGCAAAGTACGAAAAGCTGGAAGAGATTGTTATAGATGGTGATTCGGAGAAGTTTTTTCAGGTCAGAGTTCAGCTGCCTCTTCGGGAGAAGGAATAGCTGATCATGTTTCTAAAGAGGAATATTGATGTGTTCGCATGGAATGCTTATGAAACTCCTAGGGTGGATCAAGACTTCATTTGCCATCATCTAAATGTCAACCCTGCTGTCCTCCCTAAGAATCAACCACCTCGACGCTCATCTAAAGAGCATTCTGATGTTTTCAAGGAGGAAGTGAACAAGCTTAAGCAGGCTGGGGCTATTAAGGAAGTCTTCTACCCTGAGTGGTTGGCCAATATGATGGTAGTGAAAAAGAAGAATGAGAAGTGACGGGTATGTGTAGACTTCACAGATTTGAATAAAGCTTGCCCCAAATATCCTTTTCCTATGCCTCGAATAGATCAGTTAGTGGATACTACTGTAGGCCATCCTCGGATGAGTTTTCTGGACGCCTTTTAAGGGTTCCACCAAATACCTTTGGCTTTGGATGATTAAGAGAAGACAGCTTTTGTTACTCCTATTGGGAATTACCACTACAAGGTGATGCCCTTTGGTTTAAAGAACGTAAGATCTACCTATCAGAGAATGATGAACAGGATGTTTGAGCCACAGCTAGAAAAAAACATTGAGATTTATGTAGATGATATGGTGGTAAAGAGTAAGTTAGAGTCCGAGCATGTTAATGACCTCGGCAATATCTTTGAGATATTAAAAAAAACACAAGCTGCGCCTTAATGCTTCTAAGTGTTCTTTTGGTGTTGGTTCAGGAAAGTTTTTGGGTACATGGTCACTCACCGCGGGATTAAAGTCAACCCTAACCAAATTAAAGCAATTAACAGTTTACAACCACTTCGGAATCCCAAAGAGGTCCAAAAGTTGACAGTGATGACTGCTGTCCTGAACTGGTTTATTTCTCGGTCAGCAGACAGGTGCAAGCCTTTCTTCCAATTGTTAAACAAATGGAAGGGATTTGAATGGACTGAGGAGTGTGTCTTGGCCTTCCAACAGTTGAAGGAATATCTTTCTCGGCCACCCATTATGTCCAGACCCGAGATGGATGAGGTTTTGTTTGCTTACATTGCCGTGGCTTCCCATGCGGTGAGCCTGGTGCTTGTATAGGTTGATAGTGGCGTGTAGAGGCCAGTTTATTATGTGAGCAAATCACTGCATGAGGCCGAGGTTCGTTACTTATCATTAGAAAATGCCATTTTGGCAGTGGTGCATGTTATACGTAAGCTTCCCCACTATTTCCAATCCCATACAATTGTTGTCTTAACTCAACTTCCGTTTAAATCACTTCTTCGGAGTGCTGATTACACTGGAAGGATTGCCAAGTGGGGTACAATCTTAGGGGCTTTAGATATCAAGTACACGCCTCGCATCTCTGTCAAGGGTCAAGTTCTCACAGATTTGGTGGCCGGGTTCGCTGAATCTCCATTGGAAGAAAAAGTTGAAAAGTAGAATATGGATGGAAAATCGGTTGGTGTGGTCTCCTTGCAAGAGCCTTCATCTTGGAAGGTATATGTTGATGGTGTGGCAAGTCAAAGAGTATCTGGAATGGGGCTAGTTTTGATATCTCCTGAGAATATCACCATTGAGAAATCCTTGAGATTGGGCTTGTCAGCCACAAACAATGAGGCTGAATATGAAGCTCTATTGGTAGGGATGACCATAGTTCAAAAAATGGGTGGAAAAGCAATGGAGGTCTTCTCGGATTCAAGGTTGGTGGTGGGCCAAGTAAAAGGAGAGTTAGAGGACAGAGATGCGAGAATGCAAGAATATTTAAGTCAGGTTAAGCATTTACAGTCGGGGTTTGAGTCTTTCAACTTACAGCACATCCCTAGAAGTGGAAACACCCATGCTGATTCTCTGGCCACTCTTGCAACCTCTTCGTCGTAGAGCTTGCCTCGGGTTATCCTTGTTGAAGACTTGTGTAAGCCTACTGAGATGAAGAGTAAGGTGGTCCATATCCATCAAATTAGGGCGAGACCTAGCTGGATGGACTCCATAGTACTGTTCCTTAAGGAGGATATCTTGCCCGAGGAGAAGTCAAAGGCTTACAAGGTGCGAAGAAATGCTCCTCGGTTTTGGCTGTCCGAGGACCAAAAGTTATACAAGCGCTCATTTTCTGGACCATATTTGTTATGCATACACCCTGAGGCAGTGGAGCTACTCCTAGAAGAGTTACATGAAGGGATTTGTGGAAGTCATACTGGAGGCAGACCCTTATCTCATAGGGCCCTCAGCTAGGGATATTGGTGGCCAAATATGCAAAGGGAAGCACAAGAGTATGTGAAGAAATGCGATCAATGCCAAAGATTTGTCCCAAACATTCATCAACCAGGGGGAGTCCTTAATCCTCTGTCCAGCCCTAGGCCATTTGCTCAATAGGGCTTGGATATTATTGGACCTTTCCCTAAGGCAGCAGGGAATAAGAGATGGTTGTTGGTCGGCACGGATTACTTCACCAAGTGGGTTGAAGTTGAGCCGTTGGCAAATATCAAGGATGTGGATGCTAAGAGATTTGTTTGGAAAAACATTGTCACTCGGTTTAGGATCCCTCATACACTCATCTCGGATAATGGTCTTCAGTTTGATAGCAAAGCATTCAGGAGGTACTGTTGTGACTTGGGAATTACGAATAAGTATTCCACCTCAGCTTATTCACAAGAGAATGGACAGGCCAAGGCTGTCAATAAGGTCATAGTAAATGGACTTAAGAAAAGATTGGATGATGCGAAGGGAAAGTGGGTGGAAGAGCTGTCACACGTCCTTTGGACATATCGGACCACACCTCGTAGGTCAACAGGGGAGACCCCATTTTCAATGACTTATGGAGCCAAGACCATTATTCCTCTAGAGACTAGATTCCCAACGCTGAGAACAAGTTCTTTCACTCCGAGCAACAATGATGGGCTGTTAGGGAAGAGTTTAGACTTAATTGAAGAGCGAAGAGAGAATGCCATGGTCCAATTGGTGTATTATCAACACAAACTCAAGTAAGGGCACGATGCCAACGTGAAGCTAAGGCCACTAGTGCTTGGGGACTTGGTATTGAGGAAGGTTTTGGGTACTGCAAAGAACCCAGCATGGGGAAAGTTAGGGTCTAACTGGAAAGGGTCATATCGCATCACCTCGGTGGCTGGAATATTTGCATATTATCTTGAAGATCTAGATGAAAATGTTGTACCGCGCCCCTGGAATGTAAACAACCTGAGAAGGTATTATTATTAATGAAAGTTTTCCCTGTCATATTTTCGTTTATTACATTATGCATTATACTTCCTATTATTTATTTAAATATCAAACAGAACCTTGTTTATATTTGGCTCCTCGGACCATATATCTTGGATAAATTGATATTTTCGATCATCTTTCTAAGTGTTAAACAGAACCTTATTCATACCTAGCTCCTCAGACCACATGCTTTGGGTAAATTAATACTTAATGACATATTTCTAAGTGTTAAACAGAGCCTTAGTCATGCCTGGCGCCTCGGACCCCATGTTTTGGGTAAATTAATATTTAATGACATCTTTCTAAGTGTTAAACAGGACCCTTAGTCATGCTTGGCTCCTCGGACCACATGCTTTAAGTAAATTAATACTTAATGACATCTTTCTAAGTGTTAAATAGAACCTTAGTCATGTCTGGCTTCTCGGACTACATGTTTTGGGTAAATTAATACTTAATGATATCTTTCTAAGTATTAAACAAAACCTTAGTCATGCCTGGCTCCTCGTACCACAGGTTTTGGGTAAATTAATACTTAATGACATCTTTCTTTATGATATCTCAGAGCCTTAGTCATGTCTGGCTCCTCGGACTACATGCTTGGGGTAAATAAATACTTCCAATTAATTATTTAAATGTCAAATAGAAGTAGCCACTCTAAATGGCGAAGATCTTCATTGTAGTATCATGCTCAAACAGACACTCATGAGCATCTCTTAAACCATTTGCAGTAATACTTGTTATCTGTTTGAGAATCAATTGTCCATCTAGTCCCTTAGACTTACTAATCAGTGGGGGATTAAGTAGAGTTAGACCCGTGTGGATACTACATCATTGTGTGTTTTTAAGGTTAAAGTTATACTTTGCCGAGATGGTGGACTTGGTAGGTTTAACCTGTCTTGCTGCTGATATGAGGTGTGATAACTATGCTGCCATTTATGTAGATCAATAAGTAAAGTTATACCTCATTATCACATTTATTAAGTGTTGAATGAAATAGAGATTATGTTTGGATCAATATAAACATCACAAGTATAAAAGAAAGACTTACAACTTTCATTAACATTAAGCCTTTGAAAAAGGCAAGTAGATTACAAAAGGTTGACTTGATTATAGAGCTTGAAAGCAAAAACCACAAGTAAAAATTTAAAAAAAAAGGAAAGAAAAAGACAACCTATGACTTCATTTTTATTACAAGTTTATCTTTTGGATTCTTGGGAGGCTGGGTAGAGGCTATCGTAATGGAGGCTTGATCTTTGCCTTTGAGGTCTTCCTTTGAAGGTATGGGGAGAGTTGCTAGCACAATCTCCATGCTGTGGGAAGCCTTTTTCTCCTTGGAGGGGTCTCTGGGGGCAACTGGAGGCAGAGCGGCATCATAGGCCCCTTCTTTGGTAGTGTTAGCTGCCTTTTCAGCGTCCTCGGATGGCTCTGCTTCCTTGGAGGAGATGTTGGCTATAGGAAGAGCTTTAGTTGGGCTTTCCTTGCCTTCATCTATCCCCGAGCAGACCGGGTCGGCCTTGGAGCCCGAGGAGCCTAAGGCGCGTATGGCTGGGGGGTAGTACACATTCTCTGCTCTCCTAAGAGCAAAAGAGGCCTTAACCCCAACTTGGTCGAAGGCCTTATTCCACACTTGGAGGCAGTAGAATTTGCACACCTTCGCGACCTCAGCCCTGAGGGCTTCCTCGGTCTCAGTCATACCCACCTCGTATCCTTCTTGCTCGGCTTGCTCTTTGGCCTTCTCGGCCTCTTCCAATTTCTTGGTTAAGACCTTAATCTGGCTTCTGGCAACAGCGAGGTCGTCCTCGGCTTGGCAGAGCAGCTTACGCTGAGCCTTTACCTACCTTTCTGCCCCTTCCAAAGCAGCCTCGGCTCTTTTCTTGTCCCGATCAGCTTCCACTAGCTTAGCAGTGAGGTCTTGTGATTTCTTCTCTGCTAGCTCGAAAGCTTTCACGGCGGCAGTCGCCTACTCTCCTCATCCTTCATTAACCTATGAGAGCTGATAACTATCTCCTCAGCTTTATGGGCAGCTTGGACAGCCTTAAGAAAAAAAAAAGTGACGAAATCAGTTAAAGTACAAATATAAAAGAAATTATTGCTATGATAAATGGAAAAGGAAGGGTTGTTAGTGGACTTACCAGGGCAAGGTCCCTTTTCAAATTGAGGAACACTTCATACTTCCTCATCGTTCTGAGGCCGGCCATGTCCCCGGGGAGCCGTAGGGCCTGCTCCACTGCATCAGCAACGTAACTGGCCTTCCCTTGCTAGAAGTCTCTAATCGAGGCATCAGCAAGCAGGGGGGCTCCGTCTAGTACCATGGCTGGAGTCCAGACAGATGTCCTAACTTGAGCTTCAGCTCTCTTATCAGCCAAGGTTGGTCTTATCTTGGCTTGTTTAGCTTTTCTCTAAAACTCAGCCTCCTTAGGTAAAGGGCCCTTTCCCCCTTCCACCACTTCATGGCCCTTATGATCCCTCTTCCTCTTGTGATTAGCAAGATCAGGTCGGAGGGGTTGAGTGGGTGGAGGGGGAAGGAGTTTGGCCTGGGTAGTCTTCTCGGGCGTCTTACTCTCAGTTGAAGACTCCATCACTTCCAAGAGGCCAAGCCTTTGCTTGCGTTTTATCCCCATGGCTTCTGGGACAGAAGAATCCCCTTGTATCTGGCTTACTTCGGCTGAGGGGTGGTGATTGAAATCACCGGTGGAAACCTCTGGAGATTGAGGTTGGTTGAACACTTCAAAGTTGTCCTCGGAATCGAACACTTCGACCACCTCTTCTTCTTTTTCTTCTTCTTCTTCTTCTTCTTCTTCTTCTTCTTCTTCTCTGGTGGCTGGTTGAGAAGGGGTCGCTTCATCCTCGACCTTACACGGCAGAAGTGGCTCTACTTTTAATACCCCTTGTGGTCCCGAGCCTGGGTTGAGAAAGCTAGGCACGCCGACGTTGATTAGATGAAGGCGAGGGTCTCTCGCCTTAATCTGGCACTTCGGTGCTTGAAAGCTAGATGAGATTGGGATGTAATCCAAAATTAGATGGGCCGCTCTGAGTTGACCGTCTGTGTGGACGAACACCTCGGCCTTCAATATCTTGTCCAAGCTCGACTGATTACCAAGATTGAAGTTGGGGATAAAACCATTAGAAAAACAAGGAAAACATCGTTAAAAAAGGGTACAAATCAAAGGAAGAACTCAAATCACAAGCATGAACATAAGCTAATAGGAGCAGAACATGTCAAGGGAGGAAGGGGTGATTTTCAAATAATAAATCTAGACCTAAATTCCTACCTGGTTTCCCCTTTCTCATTGGGCAGGGGAGGCCATCGTGCCACTCCCCCGAGATGATCAAGAAATCCTTGTTCATGCCCTTATTGGAATCGGGGAGGCATGAGATAAGCTTGACCTCGGGGTGCCTAGTTTTAAGGTAATACCGTTGCCCCTTAGGTGGTGGAGATTGTAAACCCAATTGACGTTGTGGTGAGTGAGATTTAAGCTCATTCTCTCGTTAAGGGCATCTACACTACCTAAGATTCTAAACATGTTTGGGGCACATTGGGTGGGAGCAAATCTATGGGCCCTAAGGTAGTCCCTAGTAACTGTGCCCCATAGGGATTCTCATCCCTCCTTCTATAAAAGCAATCATTGGGATTACCACCTCTCCCTCTTGCCTCTCCTCATGCCATTGCCCTTCGTTACAGTACCTAATGGCGACTCTTGGCGGGATCCTATATTGAGCTTTAAAGCTCTCCAAACCCTTCTCGGCGTCTACCAAACAGACGAATCTACTCATTCCTAAGAAAGATTTGGAGGTACTAAGAAGATTGAGAGAAGTAAGAGGAGCTGAAGAGAAAAAGACACAAAGAAAAGAAAAGTAAATGGAAAAAATAAATGAAAAGATTTATGAAGACTTACGCAAAGTAGAAAACTCTCCTTGGACTGGCTCTTGGTTTTTGTGAGGGCATGAGTAAATTGGGTAAGTTTGCAGGTTCAATGTATGAGTGCTAAAGTGAGATGAGTGATAGATTCGGGCAGTATTTATATCAAAAAGAGAGTTACAAGCGAGAAAATTCCAGCCCGGGTTCCAGCAAAATCCCCAGCCGTTGGATCCGCATCGCACCATAGAACGTGGGAAACATGGAGCCGCAAGAATTTAATGAAGGCGTGTCTCGGATGCCGAAGCGTCAGGATCGTGCTTCGGGCAGTTAAAAAGGCATCTGCGCAGTTAGAAGTGATGTATGATGAGCACGGGGTAATTATTGTGACATCGAAATCCTCATTTCTTCCCGAGGAGCCAGAAAGAAGAATTTCGAGGGGCTATTGTAGGGGTGAAAGGGCCAAGAGTACATATCTACATATGTATTGGGCCAGGGGCCCAATCCGAGAACAGTAAGTAGTCCGAGGACAGGTAGACGCTGTCATAAGGATCCGTGTCAGTAGGTAAAGAGGTGAGGTCTGATTATGATCGCCCAGGAAGGCGGTCCGAGGAGGAATGCTTCCTCGGCTATGCAAAGCTGAGGTGAGAAGATGTGGTCTGCCATTAAGAGTAACATTCCGGACCATTCCATGAATGATGATAAGTATCAAGAAGGAACAGGACAGAGGAAAGCTATGAAATATCTAAGAGAAAGCTGCTACCATCGCATTAAATGCTCTGCAGCTAACTCTCTGGTCGCATTAATGAGGAAGTGATACCTGAACAGTAGTTTTCAACCTTACAACTACTACCCAAAGACTTTAGGAAGGTGCTAATGGGATAAAGATCAACACCAACAATCTAATCTACACGTGGAGGGTAGAGATGAAAGGGGAAGATAGTATAAAATAAAAGAGATACCCTGAGAGAAAGGGATCGGAGAATTGGGAGAGAAACATTGTAGCAATAAGAACTATACTTGTAATCAACTTCAAGAGATATATACAAGAACTAATCTCCTCGGACTGTGCCAATGACAATTTTTGTTAGATACAACCAGTCCACATTTACTTTATTGTCACTTGGATCCACTGTAATCGTTACCCAACTCATTAGAACCTAGTTTTCCAACCCACTCTCTACAAATTCATTGTATTGGGTTCTTTGAGCCTAGATCCTTTTAACTTTTGGGCTTAGGACTCAAAATGTGCCCTTACAGATAACATTAAGAAGTACAACATTTAGGGTAAGTGAGTAATTAAAACCTCATCCATGAATGTCAAAAGTCTTATAATTCAACTGACACTTTTTTCATATTTCTAATAGAGGCATCCAAAGTCTAAATACGATTTTGCATTTATGATGATCTTTTAGATATTCATCTGATGTGCTACATCTAACTAGACCATCTTTAGGAGCCCATAGTTCAATTACCAAATACCATTATGTTAGTAAGGCTTAAGTTATGTTAGTAAGGCTCTGATACTTTGTTAAATTATCGATTATCTCAAAAGTTTAAGCTATTGAGATATGATAAATTTTCATTTAAGCATATAATTTAAAACTCCCCTAATGTGTGAGGAATAACTACCTTTTAATAGATAAAACTCAACACATGATAATTTAAATAAAATAAAATAAATTTAATCATTTAACCACACAATTTTATCGGTAAAGGCCAATATTTATGGAGAAAGCTCTGAACCATGAATCCTTGCAAGTTGTAATCTCTTGTTTACACCCTTATCACACTTAATTGACCCAAGTTGCATTGAATCATCTGTGTTGAGTTTGCAAAAGCCAATTGGTGGTGCATTCCTTTTTCTTTTTTGAAAAGGAAAGAAGAAAAAGGAAAGCACCACCCATTGGCTTTTGCAAACTCAATTGGTGGTGCTTTTTTTCCAAGCAATTAAGTTTACATGTTTGCTTGATCTGCTATGATCCAAAGAAGTAGAACTAAATTGTGAGTGTTTTCCAGGGATGAGATTCTGGTCAAAGACTTTTTTTTTTTTTTTTTAAATTTTAAATCCAAGTTTATATATATATATATATATATATATATATTTCTTGGGCTAACTATACCTATTAATGAAACCCCTTATAAAAGGGCAAGTATTAGTAGTCCTGGAGACATGCTTGTTATGCTTAGCTTGTTCTTCCTCTTCTCATTAGTTTTGCTCAATGGCTAAATCCCATTCTGCTAGTACTATAAGCCCTTCCATGATTTCCATAGCGCCACTACTATTTGCCATGCTGATGGCTAGCTTAGACACAACAGGTCTCTCTCTCAATTTGCACCATGTGTCCTAAAATCTCCCTTAATCCCATCTTAGCATTTGTGGGATCATGATCCTTTTCCTATGCCCTCGGATTAGGATCGTTAAAAGTTTCTTACGTAACTCTACTACTGTGTTCCTAAATATCTTATGAATTCATTTTGAAATGAATGGATTAGATTTCGCAATGTCATTTTAGGAACTTTGTGGTAGAGTTACTATAAAAACTCTAGAGGATCTTAATTCCATACCTTCATAGTTTTTTATTCCTAATTTGATTAATACAACATCCTCAAAAAGATTCGTTCAGAAAGAACATGTGTACAATTACTGACTTCTTGTATGATGTACTGCAGGTGCCCAAATAGGTGTTTGTTATGGAATGCTTGGGAACCTACCACCACAAAGAGAAGTGGTAGCGCTTTACAACCAATATAACATCCGAAGAATGAGACTCTATGATCCAAACCAAGCTGCTCTACAAGCCCTCAGAGGCACCAATATTGAGCTCATCCTTGGGGTCCCCAATGACCAGCTTGGAAACATTGCTTCCAACCAAGCCAATGCAAACACATGGGTCCAAAACAATGTGAAAAACTATGGCAATGTCAAATTCAAATACATTGCAGTTGGAAATGAAGTAGACCCCTTAGGTACAAATGCAAGGTTTGTTGTCCCTGCCTTGAGAAACATACAAAATGCAATCTCCACTGCTGGCCTTGGCAACCAAATCAAAGTTTCCACTGCCGTTGACACCGGAATCCTAAAAGTATCCTACCCTCCATCAAATGGCTCCCTCAAGCCTGAATTTCGACCATTTCTTGATCCTATCATCAGCTTCTTAGTGAACAACAAGTCCCCATTACTTGTTAACTTGTTCCCTTATATTAGTTACAAGGAATTGGATAGTAAAGCCCTCCCTATCAGCCTAGGAAAAGGATTAAATGGAACTTTTTTTTTCATTCCCTAAAATAATTGAATTGATTGGAAGATTTCATGGAGAATACAAATCTACTGTTTCATGTTTGTTTGTTTGTTTTTGTTTTTAAGTATAAGATAGAAATTCTGCTCTAACATAATCTAAATATATATGTGTGGGTTCCTTTTTTTTTTTGGATGGTATCCAAGTCCATTAATGACAAAGGATCTTGAGCCTCCAATGATAGATAATTGATTGTTGGTTGGACTGGGTCTGGTTCTCCGCGGCCTATTGGTGTCGTTATATGAACCGGTTTGTGCATAAGTCACATAGAGCTCCTCAAGGCTGCGATTTCCTCCTAAGCAATAAAATATCATTTTAAGTGTTTTGATGTCGTAAAATAACTTGTTACTCTTACAAAATGAGTAAAATAAATTCATAATGTTCATAACAAGGAGGAGGTTAAAATAGAATATTTAGGGCTTATCTTTTATTATGTGAACATTTAAAAAGAGTTCCTTTACTTGGTTCCTCCATGATATTGCAGTGGTTAGCGGTTCCCAGAATGTGGATTCGTGGTTCCTTGAGCATAATGTCATGATTCCAAGGGGCACTAGGTCTTTAATCCATGGAACCCAAGACATTGGTTCCTTGAACCATGGGGCCTTTTAATCTAGGAATCTGAAATGCTGGTTCCCTAGCCACAAAATTCTCCTCCATGTTTACTAGATTTTGTCATTTTCCTAAACCTTTGTAAGTCCTGCATAAGAACTATACAATAAAAATATTCTCAAGTAATTGTTAGTTCCTCAGGTTAGCATATACATTGTAAAACATATACATATATGTAAATGATCTTCATGAAAATGAGTCAGCCACGAGGATCCTGGCCCCAACTCAAGTCCAAGTAGCTTTGCTTGGACATTTCCTTCCAAGATAGTCAGGTGAGGAGGATTTTGTGGAAGAGAGTGATATCTGATGTGTGCATGTTTTTGCATATGTTTCTTTGGAGTCTAAGTGATATTTTGAAGGGTTTCAAGGATATGGGACGAAGTCCTCTTCCTTGGCTCTCTTATTTTATTCTTTCTTTCTCCCATCTCCATTGCTGAACTCTTAGAATTCTCAGAATTATCAGTTTGAATCTCTGGAACTCTCCCCCTTTTCCCAAACTTTAAAATTGACCTCTCTGTTATCATTTGGTGTTCTTTTTATAGTGGATATGGTCTGGTACCCCAGGCGAGTAAGTCCTTAGTTTGCTGGGTAAAATCATGTCCTTTGACAGGAATCTGAAAGAGTGCATTGGGCAGAGGTTTAGCTTAATTTGGAAATTATAACTCAAAAAGAGTATATGACTTTAGCTACAAATGGAAGATGCCTTCTTGGAAATGGGTGACAGCTTTGATTGAAAATGACAATTGAGAGGAAATTGTAGGGAGATGTCATGCACATGGAGGAACTGAGTTTTCCATTGGTTCATGCATTCCAAGCAAATACATTAACCAAAGGAAAATTTCAGGATCCTCCTTTCACCAGAAATCACTCCCTTACCAACCAAACCACTACTCCTTTACTACCAACTCGGGATCCCACGGGCTTAGACCATAGGTTACAAAGATGATACCTGGTTTTGCTAGATTTTTGATGACTTTTCCTGGGAATCTGAACATACACCTTGGCTTTCCCATGTGTCAACCAAGGTCCTCTTCTCAAGGCTTTAAAAGGACACATCAAGGTCCTAGGGCCTTGATGTTGACTCTTCCTGGTTTGGCCTTTTTTCCAGAATTGATATAGATTCCTCCTTATAATGGGTGAGCTTGAAAAACCTCTGACCATCCTCCCCTTTGCTGCATGTCCTCTGTGTTGACCGAGATCTCTCGGTTCCTACGTCAGGTACTAAACCCAAGGATACCACTCGTTCATTTCACTTCTCTCTGCCTCTTGATTTCGATAGGATATCTAACGAATTTTTATTTCTTTCAAGGATACCTGTGAGTGATTTGTTCTATCTTTTGGGTCGCTCACGTCCTTTTTAGGATCTTCTAAGTCGTCCACGTCCTTCTCAGGATCTTCTAGACTTTCCCTCAAAGGATTTGCTTCCTAGAGGATGGGGATCCCGCTCGTGGCCCAAGTTTGGGTCCTCTAATTTTTTTACTTTTTTCTTTCTTTTTCCTTCTTTTGGGCCTTTGGGCCTTCATGGTCCTTCTTAACTTCACGAGTTGGGCTTTCTTTTGTCAAGGCCCATGGTCTTTCTTTGCTTTTCATGGAATGGACTTTCTTGTCAAATTTTGGTCCTCAACAATATGTATGTAAAGCTCACTCTTAGAGACTTCAACCTCAATTTTTGCCCTCCCACCTCACAAAAATTTTGAACTTGTGGAATGACCTTCACGCCAAGGGTTTGTGATGGTACTGTCTCAAGTTAAAAACATTTTTTTCCCTTAAAAAAAAGAAGAAGAAGTTAATAATGTTTTCTTTGGTGGTAGAAGTCATAATAGGAAAGTAGAGATTTGACGAATTTTCTTTGGTGGAGGAAGTCATCATAATAGGAAAGTAGTGATTTGACGAGAATAGCTAGGATATTTTTCTCAAAATATGTATATGTGAAGACAAAATACGTAGGAACAAAAAAAATCAGATCAGATCACCCTATGGATAGTAATCTCACCCACCCCTCCTGAATCTATAATTTATACTTGCTACATGATCATATATATAAATATATATATATATATATATATTACAATTTACAAGCAAATATTTAAGAGAAGACGACGACAACAACAACAACAAAAAGCAAAGAAATTTTAATGGCCCTAATTTATTGGACATCCTTTTTAGTAGCAACTGAAAATACCTATCTCGGATACAAAAGCTATAAAATACGTTTCTGATCATTTCATCGATGAGCCAATATATGAGTGATGAGATAGCTCCTCGATGCATGATGTTCTATAAAAGCAGTTGAAACAATTTTGATTAAGGTAATGAAAATTGCAAGACAGGTGCCAAAATTTGACGCTCCAGATTTAGTGAATGTACAAGTACAACTATAAGCATTCAACTGTTGTCATCAGAAACAGGATGCACAGCAGGCTACCTATTATTTTTTCCTACAAAACTCATATTTCCCAACTTTTGAACTGGAAAAAAAGAACAAAATTTAGTAAGATATTCATCACCCTCAAGCTTGATATGGATGCGGTAGAAAAGAAACAAGTACAAAAATTGCAGCAGACCAAAGCCACCAGTTTGATCTTCCTTAGCTTTGGCATTTGAGCGAAGAAAAGTGTGACACTCAAAACGAGTCATGAAATATCAGAGCATCATAGCTGCTGATCAAGAAACGGGTCTTTAGGAGATCCCCCCCTGGGAGATCCCAAGTATTCTGAAACATTTGTAACATAATTTTTCAACCAGGAGGAGCTGCGAGTCAACCATCCAGTCTGAGTCTGTTCTTGCATTTCAAGCATGCTTTTCCTTTCTTCCTCCACCAGTATATCTAGCCACCTCTTAGCCATGAAAACTTTGATAGCTT
Source organism: Notholithocarpus densiflorus (assembly GCA_030021035.2). Taxonomy (NCBI): domain Eukaryota; kingdom Viridiplantae; phylum Streptophyta; class Magnoliopsida; order Fagales; family Fagaceae; genus Notholithocarpus; species Notholithocarpus densiflorus. The sequence goes on from JARYZH020000050.1 coordinate 2,531,714, forward strand.
CAACCCCTTCCTTGACAACCTCCACTGGTGGGATTAAAAGAGGATTTTGCTCCAGGTTGAGTTTGGTCAAATTATCAAGCCGACCAAATGTATCAGGAAGAGCATGAATTTGATTGTTGCTGAGATCAAGTTCCTTGAGGTTGGTCAAATCGCCAAAAGTGTCAGGAAGTTCTGTCAGGTCACTAAAGTTACTGCTGAGGTTGAGAATTTCCAGGCTAGTCAATTTTCCAATCATAGATGGGAGGCCATGGAGCTCATTGAAATGAGCATCGAGAGAGCGTAAAGAATTCATCTCACATACAGAAGAGGGAAGGGAACGAATCTTGTTCAACTGGATTGAAAGCTTTTGTAGAAATACCAATTCATAACCAATGTTTGTTGGCAAATATGCAAGATTGTTGAAGCTCACATCTAACTCCACCAATGACCTGAATTATTCAAGAAATAAAACTAAATATTTCAAAAGGCAGAGGAAAAACATGTGTCACTTTAATTTTTTTTTTTTTTTCACTTTTCTTTGGCAATAATAATGACCTGCAATGACAGATGGTGTCAGGAAGGGCAACTAGTTTGTTTCCTGAGACATTCAGAAATTTCAATTTTTGCAACAATCCAATAGAATCAGGCAGTATCTCCAAAAGATTAGATGCGGCGTTAAGCTCCTCCAGATTTTCTAGTCCCGCTATGGAGTCAGGGATGAACTGTTACTTTCAGACAAAAATTAATTAGGGACAGCAATAAACCTAGTAAACTATTCTCGGTGCATCGTGATAAGTTAATCATGCAATACTTGATTTTTTTTATAAAAAAAAGAAAAGAAGAAGAAGAAATGATGCAAAGAGAAGTTTGTTTAAACAATTATAACTGATATATACAAAAAAAAATTAATGTCCAGCAAATATGAGTGCAGATTTCAGGGGTGGGAAAGTGTTCATGGTCCCATTACTGATCAATTTTCACAAAAAAGAAGTTACTTACATAATATACTAAAAATCAAGAAAGAGGAAAATATTTGTTAATAAGCTTCAACATAGACATGAACAGAAAATGATTGTTCTAAAGCTAACACAAGTAGTGCTAATTTTTTAACAATTTTGGCAAAAGAATGCTTATTCTAACAGTTCTAGATGGTCCTCTAACAAAACTTGAATTCGTATATGTGGTTAAATTGGAAGCGTAAGACACTTAAAAGTGAGTAACCAGTATGCTTACTGATAAATAATAATAAACAGTGAGTAACCAGTATGATAAGCTACTCTAATATACTATTGGATCAACAACTGATTGCACATTTCAGAAACTGGAACATCTCCGTTCAAGGATTCCACAATCTAATAAATTCCTTGCTGGTCCCAAATAATCGAACGCTGATAATTACTTGTCCATGATACACTTATGCTTTCAGTTATTCTACATAAAACCCTTGTGAAAACAATAACAGGAAGAAAGAGGTTTGTGAACCATGAGCCACATTCACTGTCTCTTGACCAGATTACACCCATGGTACTATGATCCTATCTTGCCTAGTATGATTGCACCAAGTTGACTCTTTTTAAGCCTTGAAGGTTGGCACAACAGCAGGCAAGTACAAAACAACATGAAGCATATCATTTAACAAGAGGAAAAAAAAAAAAAAGAGAAGAAGAGGAAATTCAGGTGAAATGGTCAACCTTTGGATATTTGGAGGGGAAAAAACAAAGAAATATGAAAATGGACCTTTAAAGGTGAAACTTAAGCCAGAAAAGTTGCTGAAAATACGTACAAGATGAGTTGTTACTGATGTAACCAAGCCTCAACATATTTAAAGCGTTTGTACACATAGACATTATTTATTTTACTTTTGTTTTCTTATAATTCCAAACCACTGGGATTTCTTCTTTTTTTTTTTTTTTTTTTTTTTTTTTTTCTTCTTCTTTGATAAGCCAAACCACTGGGATTTCTTATGCTAGTATAGCAAATAGTTTCTAACTTTCTGTACTTGAGCCTTTAGGTTTTGGAGAGAAGTGGAGGAGGTAGATTGCATTTTGTATCTCTACTGTGAGATTTTTAGTGTTAATTAATGATACCCCCTCAGGTTTTTTAATAGTACTGTACTAAAGAGTTGAGATGAGGAGATCTTTATTTCCTATGTTGTTTATTCTAATTATGGAGATCTTGAGTTGTATGTTGATGAGAAGGCTGTGGAAGGAGGTATCATTGAGGAAATAGAGAAGCTCTAACAAGTTCGCACCTGATGATACAATTTTGTTTTGTGATTCTTCGGCTTCTAAAGCACATCTGTGCTACACTCTTATGTTTGAAAGCAGTTACAGGTAGCGATCAACTTGAGTAAAGGCAAGATGGTAACTGTGGGGGATGTTGAAAATCTGGCTGTGTTGGCTGCACTATTGGGCTATAAGGTGGGTTCATAATATAAAAATATTGCAGTTTGAAACATGGTTCATGAAAGGATGGAGAAAAAATTAGTTACAACAACAACAACCAAGCCTAAGTCCCAAAACTTGGCTCGGTTATGTATCTTGGTTATGTATCCTCAACGTACTAATCATGGTCAACCACATATATTCTTTTTCTTAATTCTATACTATCCAAAATCATACTTTCTATCACCACCTCAATTGACATGTCCTTTTTTACTACTACTAATGCTAGTTTAGGTCTTCCTTCACCTTGTTTTCATTCTCTCAACTTGAATCAACTTTGTTCCTTATTGATACATTAATTGCTCTCCTTTGCACATGAACAAATAATCTCAAGCGATTCTCCCATATCTTTTCATCAATACAGCAACAACAACAACCAAGCCTTAGTGCCAAAAATTTGGAGTCTTCAATTGATCCTAATCTTTTTATCAATAAGTAGGAAAAATCATATTTGTCTAAGGGAAGTCATATCAACCACATTATCTAACCTTCCAACCAACTTCCTTTTTGTTTAATATTCCTACACATGTAGCTAAAAGAATAGGAAAGATTCATCGGAATTTTCTATAGGGTGGGAGAGATGAATAATTCAAATTTGATTCATTTTAGTGCATAGGAATGAGGTGTGCTCTCCCACAAAAACCAACCGTTTAGGACTTCTAAAGCGATTAGAAGATCTTACGTGGTATCTTCTCTGCTGTTTTCAATAAAGGAGGATAGATCTCGCTATTAGATCTACTGATTCGTTAGAGCGTTCCATGATTGAATTTAGCACAGATGGATTTTTCTATGGATTCATTGTACTCTGATATTACTTTTGATAGACAATTAGACTCGATGAGATGGAGTAGAACAGTGAAAATAAAATTTTTTGATTACTAGGAACCTCTTCAAGGTAAAGCAATTTGGACCCACCCGACCCGTATCAACCCCAAATGCATGACCCCACCCACAAGAACCATGCATCGAATAATCCCGATACTCAATCCCAGAATCTCAAGGGAGCACACCCCAAGGCCTACCAATTGGGATATCCCATGTGGGCTAAATTTATTGTTTGTTCTTATTATGATAAATAAAGGGGTACATCTAGAAGTCATTTTCCACAGAAGAGTACTTGGTGCCAAAGAAAACCACATTTTCTGTGTAGATTGCTTCTTTTGGTAAAATCTTGACATTACATAAATATTTTATCTGGAACGTAACTCTACATTGTGTTATATGAACCATTTGTAGAGAGAAGAAAACCCATACTTTTCAAGGGATTGAAAAATCTCTCTTTGTTTGAACATTTCAAACTATAATACTTTACCATATTTTTTGGATCTTTTACATTTCAAATTATAATTCTTCAGCAAACTCCTGCTTAGGGTGCGTTTGTATAAGCTGTTGCAAAACGGTGTTTTGGGTTTCAAGAACGCGCTTTTAGCTTCCAAAATGCCTACAAGCTGTTGCAAAACGGTGTTTTGGGTTTTAAGAATGCGCGCCTTTAGCTTCCAAATTGCCTATAAGCTGTTGCAAAACGGTGTTTTAAGTTTTAAGAACGCACTTTTAACTTCAAAAATGCCTAACCAAACGAACCCTTAATACAATCATAAAGCTTAATTGAATTCTAAAAGCAAACTTTGAAATCAGAGAAATCATATAATCACAAACTTAATCAAAACGCTAATAATAATAAACAAAAAAAAAACAACATTACCTCAAGCTGATTACTCGAAACGTCAAGCACGACGAGGCTCCGAATCCTGCCGAAAGCCTCGGGCAAGAACCGGAGCCTCCGACCCGACAAATTGACCCGCTCCACTCCTTTCCCGGAAGCCTCATGCAAAAGCCCAATCACATCCTCATTCGGCTCCTCGTCCACCACCTTATCCTCCTCCGCGTTCTCATCAAACTCCTCCGTCGCCGTCGCCGTCGCCGCCGACTCCTCCGCCTGCCTGTAAATCTTCACGAGCCTCTCCTCCGCCTCCTTCAGAAGCCTCTCGTACGCATCGTGCATCTCCTCGAGCTGAATCACCGCCTTGTACACCTGCTTTTCCTTCTCCGCCGCTTTCCTACACTCGTTTTCACGCTCCGACAGGTGCGCCCGCCACTCCAGCCTGTCCACGTCGGACGGCCGAGGAGACAGCACGTTCCCCTCGAGCTGCTTCGCGAGGTTAGCCTCGATATCCATGAGCTTCGCTCTTGCCTTATCGACGGCCTCGTGGTCCGGTCGCGGACCTAGGGTTTTCAGCACGGATCGGGTCTGCGACACGTCGGAGATCGCCCGGGTCATCGAAGCGAGCACCTTCGGGTGTGCCAAGTGAGGCATGTCATCTTCGATTTGCGCCGCCGCCGAGGAAGACGAAGACGGATCGCCCGACGACGACGAAGACGGCGGTGGTACTAGCGGTTTCGACGGCGGCGAGGCCGGTTGTTCGATATCGACTTCGGACGTAGAAATTCCGGGTTTAGACCCGGGTCCGAGAGAAGGAAGTCGGGCCAAAACATAAGAGAGAATCGGAAAACTTTTCGGATTCGGATCCATTTTTTTTTGGGGAGTGATTTTGGTATGGAGTTTTTTGAACGTTAAAAACTGAAAGAGAGAGTGAGTGTGGATTGAAACAATGGGCGTGGATAATAACAGAACGAGGAGGGGAGTGATGAAGTCACCCGAGGGACATGGAATTGACGGTTAGGAATTGACGAAAGAAACGCTGTGAGACTCTTGATTTAGCATTTGTGGGGTTTTGATTTCCACGTGGCGGTTCGGGGGATTCGGTTGATCTAGAAAGCGTGTGACTTGGGGTGGGGTTTCGTTGCCTTCTGTTACCAAATTTTTTTTTTTTTTTTGGAAACCTATCTGTTAGCAAACTTAGGTTTTTTTTTTTTAAATAGAAGCAGTTATTGAATAGTGAATACTAGCTTCATCAGCGCGTGTGATGAAACTTATTTTTTACTTGTGATGAAACTTATTTTTTGTTGTGTCATAATTTTTCATTCAGCTTTACACGTTTTCTTCTTCTTCTATCTGTATATATTAAGAGGATTCAGAAAGTTATCTTCTTCTATATATTAAGAGGATTCAGAAAGTTAGTTATTACTTTTTTTTTCTGTCAAAAACTACATATTAAAAGGATTCAGAAAATTAGTTATTGTTTTTTTTTTTCTGTCAAAAATACCTCTAAATTAATTAACCAACAACTTAAAAATGAGATTAAAATAGTAAATTGGAAAAAGAAAGTTAGTTATTACTTTTTTTACTATAAAAAATACCCCTACCTAAAACTTAAAAATGTGGTTAAAATAGTAAATTGACAAAAATAATAAATTCCTACTTCTACATTGAAATGTCTTTCTACTTCTAATAAACTCCTACTTCTATGTTGATTTAAATTCCTACTTCTACTCACTAACTCCTTACAAAATAGGATTACTCTTTTGTTAGTTTTAAAACTCTTCCAATTTACAAAACTCACCCCACATATTTATTATTATTATTTTTTTACTTCATCACGATGTATTTGTTTCTTCTGTCCTCCTTTTTTTTTTTAAATTCATTACACCCTTAGGTTTTTTTTTTTTTTTAATTGGAAAAAGTAGAAATCTCAAATTATAATAAATGCAAATTATTGATCTTTACCCAAAAAATAGAAGAGCCTCGGCTCAGATGCTGATCTATATATTAAGAGGATTCAAAAAATTAGTTATTATATTTTTTATTTTCTAAAATACTCCTAATATATTATCTCATCACAATACAAAGCAATAAGGGTATAAAAGTAATTTCGATGAAATGACACACATAACCCTTCAATATATTTTACCTTATTTTACTTCTAAAATTTGAGAGAAGGGTATATAAAATATTTCATACCCAGAAACTAATTTGAATAACTCCACTCTTCATGTCTTTTGCAACTTTAGAAACTACCCACTACCATTACTTTCAGGAAACTACAAAACTTGCAAACAGTTACTACCTCTTCTATTCAATTTCTCTTCCTTATCCATTGACAATAATATTTTAATTATTTTCCCTCCTCATCCCAAGCAAGAAATACTCATCCACAATCCTCATCTGCAATTAATTTTTTTTTTCAATGCCTTTTATTAACTTTTTCCACTTTCATGCATTATAGTTTATGTGCCTTTGTCACGTTTAAAGTAATAATTTGCTCTTGGGCTTTCTTTTATTTTTCTTATAAAATAATAAATAAGATCTTTTATTATCATCTCTTTTTGATTTGCAGAGACATAGAAGTGTGCATAAAGTGTTGTTTATGATGGGTGAAATAAAGGTTCCTTAAACAAACACGGCGAGTTGAGGAAGTCTAGTAAGATTGCAAAGGAACAGATGAATTTGTTGGAGAAAGTTGGATGGTGAGGTTGAGATCCTTCTCTACTAAGACAATTTTTGTTTGAGAAGTACTTCATTCACTCATGTAGTGGAAGAGATTCTAGAGAATGCATTAATTTTTCTCTCTTGGTCTCTGCACCTGGACAAACCAAAAGGTCCAGAACACATGATTTGTATAATAAACAAATAAAAAAAAGCTAAAAGTGGTATTTTTAATTGATGGTTTTTTCTTTTGTTTTTTTGGGCTGAAATATTTTATTCGGCTGTTAGGTTGCCAACTATTTTTGGTTTTGCTGAAGGTGGTTACTCAGCAAGTTCATCAGATACCTATGATGATGAGCTTTATCCCCTCACCCCTACACTTCAATCTTCGATGGGACTTTGAATCTGCACTTCACGATCTTCAATCAACGGGTTGGACTTCAAAAATTATGGAGATCATGTGCCATTAGGAAATAGTTAGATCTTTAGATCATATGGTCTAGCACCATCTATCATCAAATACATTTATCCATAAGCCAAGAGATTCATTGTTGATCTGGAATGCAGAGGGTTTATTTTTTTATTTTTTTATTTTTATTTATAATCTATTGTATATGGATGTTATGCCTTCATTATCTTATTATGAACAAATGAATTTTAATCAAATATATCAACAAATAGAGTGAAAGACGAACAATAGTAGATCAGTAGTGCTATATTTATCTTGATTTTTTTTTCTATTTATAAGCTATGCGAAAAATTATAACATTATCTTCCAATTATCAAAATATTGATCACTGCATTAACAAAATTGCCAAATTTTTTTTTATAATTACAGAATACTAACCTTTGAGCATGTGCTCACGCGCGTGCTTAGAAACTATTCTATTTTTTTGGTAAAGGTTAATAATTTGCATCCATTATAATTTGGGATTACTACATTTTTCAATCACAAAAATAGCTATGGGTGTGATGAGTGTTACGTGTTTTGAATGAAATAATTTTTTCATAACACCCCTAGGTATTTTTGTGATTGAAAAATGTAGTAATCTCAAATTATAATAGATGCAAATAATTAATCTTTACCAAAAAAATAGAAAAGTCTCTGAGCACACGGGTGAGCGTGTGCTCAGAGGCTAGTTTTCATTAATATTATGTATTTAGAACTATTAATACAATCAGAAGTGCCATGAGGCTAACTTCAAGAAATGGACAAATATTACAATTTTTATTTTGTAGCCAAAAAAAAAAAATCTTGTATTTTTATTTTATATATATAATTTTTATTTTGAGAATATAATTTGTAAGTGGATAAAACAACTTGAAAATCAACCTGAGAGTGGTCATATTTTTTAGGCAATGTTTTAGTGAGAGTTAGAGTTGTATTTTTATCAGAATGTCCTTTAGTTTTGTCTCTACTTAAACATAACGGTGTAGGGGTATTTTTGAACCAAAAAATGAGGATCTCAAGCAGTGGAAACCCCTTAAATAGTAGTATAAACTAGAAATTTCTGGTGGTGCAATTTTTTTTTTATATTCTATAAATGAAATTATATATATATTTTATTTATAAATAATATTATGTTTTTAAAAAAATTATGTGTTTATTATACATAAAAACATATTTTATGAATACATATTCATGAAAATATCATAAAGCACCAATTGATACACAAAATCGTTTGACACACAAATCACCTAAAAACAACTAGAATAGTGACTTGAAATCGCGATTTTAACTTTTTATTTTTTTTTAATTCAATAATTAGTGGAGATTTGAAACTGAATGTTACGGTGAAAATAAGCATTTGGGTTAACAAAAAAAAAATTTGAGAGATGGCTAGATGAAATTATTTTTACAAATTGAAATATTATTAATTTTGAAAGATCAAAAAGTTCCGTTGAATCTTGAAGTGGTTGTCAGTATTCTTGAATCTTGTAGCTATAAATGCTACTTTTTCTTTCATTAAAATCTGAATCTCTATCCGTTGTCCATGTTTTGATCATTAAAATATAATCTTTGATAGCAATGGTGCCAATGATGAACATGACAATTATTAAAAAAATAACCTTAGTGGAGTGACACTATTCTTTAATTTATTTATTTTTCAGTTATTTCTGTTGGGAGTGAAAAAAGCATATTTTTCTGCAGAAATTCATTTTCAAAAAACCAGAAGCTGGTTTTGACCTAGCTAGGTCTCCCTTTGAGCATGATTTTTTTTGATACCATTAAAACAGAAAACAAAATTACATAAGAGTTCTGTTTACATCAGAAAACTGATGTATTGGCATCTTAGTAGCCTGATCAACTAAATAACAAACATGACTAAGAACTATGTTTGGAACAAAAAGCAGTTTACATAGAAGTCCATCCTGCTGGAGTGACAGGATATCTGAAACCATAGTTTGTTCCTGCCAGTTTGGAGCTCGAACTAAGTTGGAAACTTGGACTAATCTACTGCTATTACATAAGACCAAAATACGCTGATACCCCATATCTCTGGCTTTCAATAATGCATCCATCAAGGCTTCCTGAGCAGCACCCAAAGCAGTTTTTGCAGCACAACTAAAAGTACCCAAGAAGATGCAATTTCCCTGAACGGTCCTGGCTTCATACGCATAGGCAGACCTGTTGGTTTGTTTCCTCTTCCTCCCTGCAATCTTGATGAGAACCTGCCAATTCCACCCAATACCTGTCTGGCCAGAATTGAGATGAATTAGGTTGTATTGCATTTGTGAAGATATTTTGATACCTGCAAGAAAATTTTTGGGCTGTTAGAATGACTTCAATTGGATTAGGTTGTATGCCCTCATGAACCACCCTGTTCCTGTGATTCCACAAAGTCCACAAAGTAGTGAATATGCTTTGCAAGTAGTGCATTGAAACCTCATCCAACCTCTTATGTCTGTTAAGTAAGTTCCTAATCCAATTCTGAACAGAGATGTTCCTTAGTTCTGAGGTTTGAATAGCCAATGTGGTACCATGCCACATAGCTCTAGCAAAGGAACAATACAAGAAAAGATGTGATGTGGATTCCTCATCCGAATTGCATAAAGGGCAGGTGCTGGTGTTTGTAATGCCTCTCTCTGTAAGGGTCAGGAAAGTAGGGAGACTGTTATGCATAAGCTTCCAAATAAAATTCCCAATCTTCAAAGGGAGTTTCACCTTCCAAATGAGATACCAAATATTTGCTGGGATGGAGGTAGAATTATGGTGGTTTGAACTAGAAAGAGAGGTATCATCCTGAAGCAACTTATAAGCATTTCTCACCTTGAAAACCCTAGAATTTGAATACTTCCAAAACAATTTATCCGAAACTGATCCAGTTCTTCAGATGGGATTGCTCATGATATCCTCACTGATTGGGTAAGGGTATATGCTCCTAACCAGATCAGGTTTCCAAGTGCCATTGCTGTGGTTAATAAGGTCAGCCACAGTTTTAGTTGGGAGAATAGAATTATCAAGGTTCTGAGAAGGACAACGATACCAAGCCTGATGGGTTAGGGGAATATCAGAACATTACCAATCCACCACCTACCCTCTTTGAGCTTGGGGTTTTTCTGGTTAACAATGCCTCTCCAAATCCATGAATGATGAGGTTTAGGGGTGCACTCATGGATTGAACTCCTAGGAAAATACTTAGCTTTAAAAGCTCTTGCCATTAAAGAATGGGGATTATGACTTATCCTCCAAAATTGTTTGGCCACCATAGCCTGGTTTATCAAGCTAAACTTCTTAAGCCCCAGACCCCCCATACTCTTAGGCTTACAAATCTCATCCCAATGCAATAGATGCAGTTTTCTCACTCCAGGTTCATGACCCCACCAAAAGGCCCTAGAGATGGAATCTAGCTTGTTGCAAATAGTCTCAGGCACCCTAAAACAAGAGAAAACATAAAGAGGCATAGACTGTAGGACAGAAGAAATGAGGGTGGTTCTGCTAGCTTGGGACAACAATTTGGCTTTCCACCCTGCAGTTTAGAATGAAGTCTATCTACCAAAAATTGGAAGTCAACCGTCCTCTTACCTCTTAACATGAAATTCATGCCTAAGTATTTGCTAGGGGCCTGCACCAAATTCACCTGTAAAGATGCAGCTAAAGCTTCCTGGTCCTCTCTAGAGATGTTTGGGGAACAAAAAAGGTCAGACTTGGCTAGGTTAACACATGATTAATAGCTGAGAGAGGTCCCTTTGAGCATGATTAATAGCTGAGAGCTTATTCAAAATTTTTTTTTTAATTTTCAATAATGACTCCCTTGAGATGTTCCAAAAGGCAATGTAGATTTGTGTTAGTCACTACTAGTGCATGCCCATTCTCCATAGCAGTTTTTAAATTTGAAGGGGTTGGGTATATGAAAAGAAAAATATAAAAAATTGAGAAATTAATATGACATCATTGAATCCAAATTTATATTAATTTAAACCCTTGCGACGTGATTCTAATAGGTCGATGAAAGCCCATACAAGTATGATGAAGGGGGAAAAATCATGATGGAACTAGTAAAACTTATTTGTTACCCAAAAAGAAAAAGGTCTTATTTTAAATCTATAAGATTTCTTTTTTCTATAATTTGATTGTTATGGATGTGAAAATTTGAACCCTGAATATCTCTATTAAAAATATCAGAATGTATCAACCAATTGAGTTATAAAGCTCATGGAAAATTCATAAGATTAAACTTTAAGATTAGTCATCGATTGTATTTATTTTCATTGGACCTCCATAGGTTTAGAGCAAGTAGATTAGTGCTGACTCAGTTGTAACTTGTAACTCCACCCATAATGACTATGAAGTGGATGAATTGACAACTTTGAGACTTAACCAAAGTTTATGTTATCATAATCAAAGTGCAAATCCCCAATAGTTACCTTTTGGGGTGAAATCATTCACCTCCCCCCAAAAGGCACTCTTTTTGTGGGCATTGTCAGTCATCATCAATTGCTCCCTTGCCCACTTGACTTGTATTGGCCAAGAATTGCTTTGAAACGCATTAGAACTCTACACATTTTCAATGAGTTCTTAAAAGACCTTTTTTATGAATAGTTTACACTTTACATGGACCTGTACTCCGCAGCATAGTTTGGTACCTAAGAACACTCAACACTCACATTGATGGTGTATAATAAAAAAAAAAAATTTTTTAAAAAAAATATATTTATGAAATGTTGTGTAAAACAGATAATCTAATATGATGTGTTTTGAAAAGTCTATATGTAAAATAGAAAAAATAGGGTTTTATGCTAAAATAGACAGAAATTTTTGCACAAGTTAATACGAATGCTTAACATAGATTATTTGACTACCTTCTTTCAATATCCAAAACCTAATAAATCATAATTCTCTAGAATAACAGAAAAAAACAACAATAATAGTAATAACAAAGCCTTAGTCCTAAAAGGCTAAAACTATGGAGTCCTTCACAGTTATTTTTCTATGTCATTCTATCCTATCCAAAATTAAAAGAAATACAAGAATGAAATGGTAACTTAGAGCATTGGATACACTTGGCAAAATTCCTTGGAACATGTTTTGTTCTAAAAATGTTTTGTATTTACTTCAACACTATGCACTTTCAGCTTTCCATAGAAAAGCACATTGAATGACAGGAGCTCAAAGTATGTAATATGTATCAAATGGAGCTATCTTGATGAGTTTGTAAAGAGAATCTCTATTTCAGCAAGTTCAAATATCTCCTTCAGTCTATTGGTAAACTTCTCGGTTATGTTCCGGGTGATCCTCTCCTGAAACTTGGTGCTTTTAAGCCAGGTAATACCCATGTAAACATCACACTTACACGCGCAATGAGCAAGGGGAGATTTCTCAATTTGGTACCTAAAGTGAACCTGCATGTAAAAGGCATCACAAGAAGAAAACTGTTTCATTCATTGTTACTTTGTTAGGTTCATTAAGTACACAAGAAGTTGGCTGAAAACAAAGTGGAGCAATAAATGGCAGATTGTAAGATTAAAAGTTTCCAAGTTTTTGTCACATACACGGAAGTGATCGCCAAATGGGACACCATGTAGAGCCATAATTTCATTGACAATCCACCCTTCATTTTTAGCAATTGGAAACTTTTGTTGTGTGCATGTGACATCCCCTCCAAAAGTTGAGACATGGCGATTGAACTTGTAAGACAGACGTCGTTCATAAACATCAGGCTTCACAGGTTCCCATGTGGTAGTTGTATAATTAAGACAACCAGATTTTCCCATAATTTTATGCTCCAACTTTCCTCCATCAAACATTTCCATCAATGATTTTATCTGCACCATTATCCGACAAACTTTCAGCACCAAAAAAAGAGTTCATCAAAGAGAAAAAAGGGGAAGGGGGGGGGGGGGGAGTGTGAATAAGGCAAGGGAGTGTTAGCACCAGCTGCCAAACTTAGCAGCTTCTAAAGAAATAGTGTGTGTTATTAATGGACGTGAATCTATAGTTTTAATATTTGGGTTCAAAACAAGAATAGATGTTAGAGGAAGACCATCTTGAATGCTTAATGAAGATATGGAGAAGCGAATGGGAGAATAGACCACTCACATTGACAGGAAGTTCTGCATTGTAAAACTTGGATATATTTGCATCTTTAGCATCCAGACTTGATCCTGCATCAACTCTGGATGCATCTTCAGCATCCAGAATGGACCCTGCATCTTCAAGCATGATGGACCTCTCATCTTGATCCTCCTGCGCTTTCGCAATTTGTTCTTTCTGCTCAGGGGTCAATGTTCTTGTTCTCCACAATGCCATAATTGTTCTATGAGTACAACATGGTGAATCATCAAATTTCACATTTATAGAAGTGTGCAAATTAGATAATTTTTTTTTAAGTTCAATTATGAGAATTCTTTTGTGAAGCATTTCATTACACTACTACCTGCTAGCAACATTGAATGACACAAATGATTGGAAATAAAATTTGAGTCTGCCTTCTTCATCTTGAGATTTTGCACCATGCCTTGCATCAAGACCTCGACCCTTCCGTAGAACTAAGACCAAAGTAGGGCTACCCACAGATGCCAGGGTCGGAGGAAGCACTTGGATAGCTTCAATATCCTCCCAAAGAAAGAAAAAACTGGTTTTATGTCCAAATAAATTGGCATAAAACCCCACAATTCTTGCTGATAGAAAGAGCTTTCCCTGCACCAAAAGTCATCCCCAACTTCAAGTTACAGAGACAGAAATAAGCTGGTAAACTAAAAAGCAAATACAATCAGGTAGAGTTGGCCACTAGAACTATTTTATACTCTTAACTAAACAAACGGGAGGGACTTTCACCAAGCATAAAATCATCTCACTGTGTTCTACTTGCATTTTAAATAATACCATTCTGGTATACACCTTATGGATAGAAGTTACTATATCATTGTCAATGCCATCTTCATCACTGTATAGTATTTGATTAAGCTCTGCAACTGTCTACTTAATAAGACCACTAGACCAACTTTAACAAGCTCATTTTTTGGCGCACTCTGAGTTTAGTTTAAGACCATTCCTTAAACAGACACGTACTCCTATGGTGAATATATCTAGTACCTGTAGATGCATTTTTCTCTTCAGGGAGCATGCATAGTCACTGATGAGAAACTCTTCTGGTGGCAAGCCGAACAGTTTCTGGAATGTTGAATTCTTGTGAGGCGATCGTAGATTCAACTGTCAAGCAACCAACAAGCCATTAGATTGACAATTCTGACAGAAAAATAAAAAGGCTGGCAGGTTCAACAGCAAAATGCTAAATAACTTGCACCACCATGACAGAAAAATTGTTATGCATGAGTAGAGGTTGGATAAAACTGAATAGATCTCATCATATGCATTCACATATAAATTACAGAAGATAATCAAATAAGAAGGTATATTAAGTGCTTACCTTCTTCCCAACTTCCTTTTCCATCTTGGTCAAATACTCCCTAATTGTTTCAACTCCATTGTTATTGTCCAAAAAAATTCTCAAGTGCAATTTTGACTGAGAAGACTGAGCAAACTTTCCTTCAAGGGGCACCCACATGTCCGCGAGTTCAGTAGATGTGTGTTTTACAAAATTGATCTCAGCATGCCCAAGTGAGGGGGTTTGGTCAAAGGGACCATCAAAATCAAAAACTTCCACATCTAAAACTGATGGCGGTTCTTCCATAGCATCAAACTCAAGTATCTCTGCATGATTTTATAAAGATCAGCCTTGCGGTAAAATTTGGATGAACACATGTCAATGGAAAAATAATTCAAAAACAATAGAACAAATCCAGCATTTAATGGCCTCACCATTCCATTGAGGCTCGCGAGGTTGGAGCTGGACAGAGCTTGTTCTTGTTTTACCATTGCAGGTGAAAACCACATAGGGATTGCAAAACTCTGTTGATTCCAAGGATGCTAAGTTGATCCCTTCAATTAAAGCTATGGTAAGAACCCAACCATCACCTTGGGATTTAACTCCATGATCACTTCCTGTATAAATCGAAGTGAAAAATAAGTGAATCCCAGGTCAAAGTTGGAAAAGTGGTACCAAGTGTGAAAGTGCTTTAGATTCCAGTTGGTTAATAAGATATGAGCTAGGTAGCATAATTTGTTACCTCTCTGAAACCTAGCTTGTATGAAGCGTGAGATCATGTTATAAACTCGCTCCAACTGAATGAATAAGAATCCACAAGTAATAAGCTCCTCAATGCTGTCTGGCAAATCAATTCCGTTAAATTCCAAGCCTTGTATTTTACTGGGCTCAGAAAGTAGAATATGCACTAGAACATACAAAACCATAACAATGGTTGCAACAACAGTGAAATTCCAGAAGTATTCAGTTGCCAAATTCCAGTCTGATTGATGTTCTGTTTGCAAAGTTGCCAGCACATCATCCTTGTTGGATAAGTTCATGGAATCCAACGTTTTAAAATTCTGAGCAAGCAAGTTTGCAAACTGCTCAAAGCTCTCTTTCAGTCCCTGCCGAACTCCTCCTTCAATCATACCTCTCATCATTGTGTTTTGGAGAAAGTTGATGCCCCAAGATACAACAAGATGGGAGGATTCTTCTCCTGAGGATAAAGCTGGTCCAGACATTATCTTGTAAAGCAATTCCACCTTGAATGTATTCCCATATGGAACTTCAGGTGTACTTACACTTACTAATACAGCAAATTCCCCTCCATCTGCTCTGATATAGGTTTGCTCCTCTGTGGCCTTAACAGCCTTGATTAACTTCGATGCAGCTTTTGTGTAGGAAACATTTCGTGTCAGACATGATGTGTCTCCTGATTTCCAAATCCAACACCCCTCTTGCACATCTGTTGTTCCCTGTAGTTCAGCTAATTCTTTTCTAAACTGAGAATCGGGAACAAAAAGAAATGCATTAAGATCATAGGGTGGTACTGCATATATCTGATCTAGAAGAATGCCGCCCTGCAGGTTTCCAGGCATTTCTTGTCCATTGTTTCTTGACTGCATTGTATCAATTCCCTCTTCAAAACTAAAAGTAGAGGGATGTTCGTCCATGCAATCCTCATAATCAGATAATGTACTGGACGTCTCCATAGAATCACCATTTCTTGGGGCTTCTTCATTCTTATTGAATAGCCTCTCTAGACGGCTAGCAACTGCCTTCATCAAATTTTTCCCTTCTGCCATCTTTTGTCTTGGAGCTTTTGAGCCAACTATGTCCTGACTTGATATATGAGGACCTTCCAATTCTTTAAGGTCCTCAATTTTGACATTTGAATGCACATAATGGGGTTGCTTGGTCAAAGAATCATGGCCTTTTCCATGAAGAGAAATGGTTAGAAGAATTTTCCCTGCATGCAAGGGGCAAAATTATGACAAACCTAAAACAAACGTTCCCCAAGATGCCTAGAAAGCAAAAACCACACCACCCTAAAGACCTCATTCAAAACTTTGATTGAAATGACAACAGAGCCGGTCATGACAACTACCACTCCATCAATCTAGCCTTCAAATGTTATGCCATTAACATACTGTCCCTCGAGTTAATTACAAATAAGTAATAACCAATATGCAAACTACAAATTTAAGGGCAAACAACAGGATCCCAAGCTTAGACAAAAGCCATAGTGCATTTTGTTACCTAAGATAATAAATTCACATTAGGAAAGAGGGTCACCTTTTACCTATACCATAAGACAACAAAATTGGATCTCCTAAATCATGAGTAGAAAAGAAGAATGGAATTTCCAAGCGTCCCTCGCATACATGAAATCTGCATAATTTGCTTCTCACTAATTGTATTTACTCATTTTTTTTCAAATGTTATCATTCTATTAACGGACGCCCTTGAGACAATTGTTGATAAATTATTTTAAGAAAGTTTTGACACCACTTTTATAGACACCGCTTTTATAGGAAATATAAAAAATTGTCAACACAATTAATTGTTTAATCATTTTCCCATAAAATGTTTCTAAAAATAGTTCTTAAACCAATGACGTTACACATTTGTTAACATTTGCCATTGACTTATTGCACAATATTGAAACCAATTGCTTAAAACATAATAAAAGATATAGTGCTGAGAGAGGTACTAACCATAATCTTCATTAATAAATTTCCCAGCCTTAGGCCTTTCAAGCGGAAACCATGTAGGCAGCAAGGTATGATTTTCCTCAGCAGCAATGGACCAGACAGGAATTCGAACCCGACCCACCAAATCCCTTGAGCCATGGAACACTCTAGGCTCATCATCATGGTGAAACAAAGACACAACAAGCTCTTCATCCATGTCATGGACCCTGAACACAAACTCTTCATTCCAAACTGGCATCATGGTGTTCCTCAAAATCCTAGTCTTGGACTTGTGCTTCCCAACCTGAAGCTTCACGTACGAGTCCTTCACACTCAAGTCCTTGGCCTCCAACACGTACACATATAGCCTCATGTCTATAAATAAAAAATAAAAAACTTACACCTCTAATACTATTTGAAAAAAAGAAAACTGGGTTTGAAGGGGCTTAAAGTTAGAGACTTGGGATTGTTGTTGTTGTTGATGTATTTGTACTTGTTTGAAGAGAGAGAGAGAATTGTTTGTGAAGCCATGAGGAGACGTGGATGCAGAAGCAAAGAGGACACGAGGGAGGTGAGTAAGTACGAAAATATGGAAACCTGTATATAAAGAGAGAGAGAGAGAGAGAGAAGGGTCGGTTTGGTTTACATTTTCGGTAAAGGCTAGGCCAAATGGAGCTTTGATTTGTTGATATTGCTACTTTTAAACAGTTATCCACTTTGTGTTCTTTGTTTGTATTAGTTTTATAGTGACGCTTTTTCATTCCCAAAGCTGCGTTTTCTGAGTTTGAGAAGTTTTTGGAATCAGAAAAAGAGTGAAGGGAGGGGAGATGGGGACACAGGAGTACACGCTCCACATGGGACCAGATTTGATTTGAAGAGGAATCGAAACTGCTTTTATCACACGCTCTGATTTACTTCGTTTATCTAGCTTTCAAAGCCTAATTAACTGAACTAAGCAAGCTCTATTTAAAAACTCATTATTCGGGCGTGTAAAGTGTAGACCTGTTATTCAGCAAAAAAAAAAAAAAAAAAAAAGTGTAGATCCTGTTTCTTATAATGGGCTACACATGATTGATCTGAAAAGTAGCATCGGGGACGCCAAAATAGTGAGTTTAATGGATTCGAAGGACATTTATTACACTATGCATCCATGAAATTTTTAAGGTGTCTTGTAGATAAAGATTGAAATAGTCTAGTCAAAGATTGAAACGCCATTTTTTTTTTCTATAGAATTTAGAATTGAATTAGTTTTCTTTTTAATAATTTGATAGAATAAAGAAGAATTTAAACCATAGTTATTCTAATAAAAGAGAATACATTATCTCATTAAATTACAAGATTTTGGTATGTTGAATTAGTTTGAACATTATTATGACTTATGAGAAGCTTTAAAAGAGTGGAGACCTATGGGAAGTAGCAAGCATTAGGAGAGATGAACTATGTCACAAAAATCTATTTCTTTTTAATAACATATTAGCAAGAAATTAGAATATATTGAAGCACTATTAAAAGTTAGTTTAGACATTTTTTGGTTAAGGTGGGATTTGAACTCCAAATCTCTTATACTATTATTAAAAATTTTACCAATTGAACTAACTAGAACCCACATTAAAAGCCCTATTCATTCAAATCATCTGAAAACAATCTCAATCCAAATAGTTGAGTGACAAATGGAAGTTGTAAAATAAGAAGCATTATATGTGGCAAAGTTGTTTCAAATTCATGAAAACCGCTAGGAGGTCAAAAGATAAGAACTTTAGAAGCAAATGACAATAATTCTTGCCGTTTAACTAAACGACATCATGTAACGTGACGTTTAGATAAAACGACAGTGATAGTTTCTGACACTAGAAAAAACGAACTCACTTTTTCACAATTCCCCGCAACACAGAGAGAGGGAGAGAGAGACGAACTCACATTTTCACAATTCCCAGCAACAGAGAGAGAGAGAGACAGATGTTACAGTTCCCAGCGTTCATGACACAATACCCGTGGTCGACGAGGACAATTCCGACGTCGTTTTTGCTTCCTTCTCAGTGGCCTCAACCCCACAGCGAGGAGCTCCTCCTTGCCACGGAGGAGTCCGATTACGAAGAAAAGGTACACCCTTTTAACCCAACACCTTCTCTTCTTTTACTTAGATTTCATCCAAAGTTCTAATCTTTTTCATTCTCATGGAGTTTGAGAACTTTTAATCAAAATTTCATTATCTGGGTTTTGTTAGATTTAATTTTTAAACAATATGCATTTGTGAACTTGTAATCAAACTTTTATTATCTGGGTTTTTGTTAGATTTATCATATGTTGCATACCCATGAAACAATTTTTTTTTTCCCTAGATTTATGTTGTTATTATAGTAGAGGATTAGAGTCTAATGCAGTTGGACCACAATCTAGAGATAATGCATAATGCCTTCATAGATTTTTTTGCATTGGAAAGATAAAGTTATCAAAACCATCATTGTGACATGATTACACTGCCAAAAGGGTTTAGTTTAAACATCTGAGTTTTGAGAGTGGAGGTCTTTTATACCTGTATGACTTAGTGAGATTAGGATATTCTTAGAGTAACTTCAGCATAAAATTCCTAATATTTTACCCATTTGTTTTGAAATGAGTGAATTAAATTTTACCACGTCATCATTACTTTTTGTTTTTGTTTTAATTATTGGTAATATGGCCAAATTGAATCCATTCCTTTCAAATTATTGGTAAGAATTCTAGAGGATCTTAATCTGACTTAGAAACTTCTGCCTAACTAGTGATCTTGATCTATTGTGGTGAGGATGATCAGTTAAACTTGGTTTCAAAGTTGTTTTATGAGTAGTCATTCGTAACTAAATGTATTGAAATTCAAATTAAAATCACTGTAGATGGATGCTGGAAAAAGATTTCTGGTTCCGTGCCCTTTCTTTTTCAGGGAAGCTAGTGTTTGAGTTGAAATTTATGTTACATAAGTGCTATAAAAGTTCTTCGATGTTCTGATCTTAGAGTGTCAGGGATAGGATTTGGTTGAGCTGTTAAGAAGATTTTCTGCTTTTTCATGCTATGAGAAAGGGTGTGAATTTGAAAAAGAAATTACTATCAATGCTAGGATTTGTTGAAGGATAGTGCAAGAAATCAGTGAATGTGGTTTATCTGCCAAGACTGTCTTTATTAGCGCCATTCGTACTTGGTTCCTTCGTTAAGTCGTTATACTGAGGTTGTAGTTATTTGAAGTTATATCATAGTCATAGTTGGGACATTTTGGTACTCAGTAATTGTGAAGGAATAATCACTTCACAATATCAATCCATCTCTTTCTATCGCTAAAAAGGCTTCTCTTCCCCACCTTGATTTTAGATTTAGGATATTAGTCAGGGTAGTCACAATTTGTAATCCAAACATTTTATCTCTGATTACAATTTGAAGGAAGACGTGGGGATTTGAATGATTTTAAGTCCTAATTGCGCCCCACCCCCACCCCCCTGCATAAAAAAGCTGAATGAAAACCTTGCCATTGAAGCTATCTTAAGGGCAGTCAGGCAGGTAATTTTTCTAAATGTTAGGGTTAGCTATGCATAACAAGGGAGTTTCAAATGATCATAAATGTGTTCCTGTAAATAACACAATATGCCAATGAGATCTAACTCAACTAGCACCTCCACCCTTCGTAAGTGCTAGGTGGAGGGTGAGGTCGTGCTTTCATGACCCATTGGATGCGTGCATAGCTTACCAATAAAATAAAATAAAATAAGAATAATAACACAATATGTTTTATATTTAACCTAGTTTTTTTCATAAGTATCTAACATAAAATAATTTAGGGACTCAGTTTGGTTTGTATGCTGCTGATTTTTCACCCGTTTCTCTTTCAAATGGTTTGCTATTAGCTTGATATGTGAGCCTTTTGCAGTGCAATGAAATTGGGAAGACTAATAGCAACCTGATTGTGATTGGGAAAACCACTGTTGACAATGATAAAGAGGACTTTGATAATGATGCCGATGATGATGATGCTGACAATGCAGAGGAATCTGAGGGTGAAGAATTTGAGCAGGAAACGAGTTAAAAATGCTGTGTATTTGTTCCCTATTCTTGTTGCTTTTTTTGGAAGGTTCCAAATGTTGGCATACTCTATGTCATTGAGTTTTATACGAACATGGCCGTATAGCCTGGACTTGCTCTTTTAATAGCTTATAAATAGAACAACTGTTGACATAAATTTCCAATTTCATACTTTGTTACACCAACCCATACACGCACCCATGCATTCACACACACTCTTAAATCAGATGTGCAGAGGCAGATGCACTTAAATCAAGTGTTTTTATCTCCCTTTTCACTGATTTTTTCTATTGAATTTCTCTTTCAATAATCAGAGGAAAATTTTAACTTACCTCTACAATTGTCTAGCATCTTTACCAGATTACTCTCAAACCAATTGAAATTGTTAGAGGAATTCGTCGCACAACTTTATAAATTAAACGAATATCACCATGAAGGCTGTACAATAGTTGGCTGATCTCCAGATAGTCCATTTTCATATTTGTTAAGGGAATCAGGATAGTTTCAATAGGGGATTCAACGTTATTATAACCTTCCTTTATTTTGAACTGGATAGACAAGCTTGAACTCAATGTGTGCCTTTTAGGGTGTTTGGAACAAAGAGAGTAGAAGAAAGAGGAGAGAAGAGGGAAAAATGACTAGAATATACCAAAATTTTACATTTTGGTCACTTAACTCTTCTACTCTTTTCTCACATTATCTCTCTCCATCCAAACACGGGGTCAATCCTTATCTAGTACTCCAATTCTCTCCTCTCAAATACTTCAGTATTACGTCTATGAATGATTGATTACACTCTGCTTATTTGGTCCATTTTGGCTGATTGTTAAGGTGAAAGTTTGGTCATTTATGCTAGCTTCCTGGTACACGCAAGGTGGGACATGTCACAATACAATGACATTGACTTTTTGATGAACTTTTTTTGATGAACATACAATGACATTGACTGAAAATGTTATTTTAGGAATCTACAATAAAAAGAAATATTATTCTAGAATAATTTTTACATTATATTCTATGAGAGAAATGAATAAATTATTTTATACATCCAATGCATGCATGAGATGTCTCATGAATCAGGGGAATATTCATGTAATTAAAAGTTCGAAATACCTATATTAACAAAAGAAGATATCTCTTGGGAGATAAAATCTCCTTTGATTTAAAACATACAATTTCTTTCAATTTTTAGTCATGCTAAAAGTATGCCCATGAGTTTCTCAAAAAAAAAAAAAAAAAAAAAATGCCCATGCGATATACAGATTAATTAAAAATTCTATATAAAAGAAAATTATAATTTAAAAATATTATCGAAACATTTGTGAGCCACTTGAAATTTAAAGTTTCATTTAGACTAAATTATCTAAATGCAAACATATATTGAGTTACTTGGCATAAAAATGGTATGTGTAGGGTCAGGGGCCCAAAATCATACAATGGAGCGTGGGGCATTGGCCGAGAGCGTGGTAGTCCGAGTCTGAGGAGGAATATCTCCTCAGACTAGTTAAAGCACGGTCAGATATAAGTCCTAAATAGTCAGAGTGACCTTCCAGGAAGTTATAAAGGATAGGAACTCAGGAATATCTAAGATAAAACTACTAACACTGCATTTATGTGGACAAGACCCCTGAACAGTGCTATTTCGATTACCGCAACTCACAGAACGCCAGAGAGAGTGTTTGATGGGACAGACACTCAAGTATAAACTTGGATGATCAACAAGTGGAAGGCCAAGATCGTTCAAAGGGGACTATATAATAGGAGAAACCCACCATGGAGAGAGGATCCTGGGATTAACAGAGAAAGTACTGTAGCAATCTCAAGAACTCCTGTAACCATTCTTATTCAATATTTACTAGAACAAAGCTCCTCGGATTGTGCCGAGAACAAACTTTCTTTGATAAACTCAGTTCATCTCTGTTTGATTGTCATGAACACCATATTAACTGTTATCTATGCACTAAAGCCTAGCTCTTTGACCCACTCTCTACAAATTTATTGTACTGGGCTCACTGGTCCAAGATCCCATACACCTTGGGCTTGGGCTACAAAGCGTGTCCCTACAATTGGCGCCATTTGTGGGGAGAGCTTGTGTGTTAGTGAATGCAACGGTTAATCATGGTAGGATCAAGCTCCTATCAGCAAGAGTTCCTGGAGTAGACCATTTTGGCGGTGGTGCATGCTACAAGAAAGCTTCCCCATTATTTCCAAGAACACACACAATTGTTGTCATAACTTAGCTTCCGCTCAGGTCTACACTTCGAAGTACTGATTACGCGGGGAGGATTGCTAAATGGGGCACAGTTCTAAGGGCTTCTAACATTAAGTATATGCCCCGTACCTCTGTCAAGGGGCTAGTTCTCGCGGGTCTAGTAGCCCGATTCGTTGAATTCCCATTGGAGAAAGAAGCTGAGAATCAAGGCATGAATGGAAAATCGGTTGGCACAATCTCCCTGCAAAAACTTCTATTCTGGAATGAATATATTGATATCTTCTAAATCTTTTAAAGCAGTTAAACAGAACTTAGCTATGCCGGGTCCTCGGACCTCCTGCTTTGGGGAAATTAACAATAAATAAGACTTACTTGTAGTCCCTTTGCATGGCAGGGAACCAAGTTTATTGTATTTGTATCTATCCAAGATGTGAAAATAGTCTTAATGAAGTATTGTTCTTGTCACAATATGATCATCTCTTTTGCATGTTTGCATATTTGGTACAATACCACATTCATTTTGTTTTCAAAATTATAAATGAATAGGGAGTTCTGACACCATCATAGTTTTACATATTAGGACCAAGGCCTTTGTTTCTTAATCTGTTTGAAAAATTCCATGGCGTCATGCATAGTCTATCAACTCAAATCCATTACAGAAAGCTTTTAAATGGCCATAGAGAATCAGGGTGCTTCTATTCCATGGTAGAAAATCATGGACCTCCTGCTTTGGGGAAATTAACACGCACTGGCATCTTTTGAAGTGGTTAAACAGAAACTTAGCTATGCCGGGTCCTCAGACCTCCTGCTTTGGGGAAATTAACAAGCACTGACATCTTTTGAAGCGGTTAAACAGAACCTTAGCTATGTCGGGTCCTCGGACCTCCTGCTTTGGGGAAATTAACACGCATTGGCATCTTTTGAAGCGATTAAACAGAACCTTAGCTATGTCGGGTCCTCAGACCTCCTGCTTTGGGAAAATTAACACGCACTAGCATCTTTTGAAGTGGTTAAACAGAAACTTAGCTATGCCGGGTCCTCGGACCTCCTACTTTGGGAAAATTAACACTCACTGGTAACTTTCTAAGTGTTTAAACTGAACTTAATCATGCCTCAGTCCTCAGACCAGATGATGTGGGAAGGTTAACACCCTATGACAACTTTCTAAGTGTTTAAACTGAACTCAATCATGCCTCGGTCCTCAGACCAGATGATGTGGGAAGGTTAACACCCTATAACAACTTTCTAAGTGTTTAAACTGAACTCAATCATGCCTTGGTCCTCGAACCAGATGATGTGGGAAGGTTAACACTTCATGACAACTTTCTAAGTGTTTAAGCTGAACTCAATCATGCCTCGGTTAATTAATACCCTATTGATGAAACAATTTACTAAACTCACAATTCTAACCAATTTTTATATTATACTAGTCACGGTCCCGTCCTCGAACCAGATGATGTGGGAAGGTTAACACTCCATGACAACTTTTTAAGTGTTTAAACAGAATTTTAGTCATGCATGGCTCCTCGGACCACATACTTTGGGGAAAGTAACGTTCCATGATATCTATTTATTTCTCACTAAATGTCAAGACAGACCTAAGATTATAACCTACTCCTCAGATTGGTAGCTCTGGAAGGAGCAATTTACAGTACAAAAATAGGGCGCGTGAAACGGCACTCCCACGGGTGTAAATCAAAGGATCAAGTAGAGTTAACTCTTAAAGAATTCAAAACCCCACTTTTCTCCTCGGATGAGAGGAAAAAACCGGAGTTTTGAGGGGCTATTGTGGGGTCAGGGGCCCAAAATCATACAATGGAGCGTGGGGCTTTGGCCGAGAGCGTGGTAGTCCGAGTCCGAGGAGGAATATCTCCTCGGACCAGCTAAAGCACGGTCAGATATAAGTCCTAAATAGTCAGAGTGACCTTCCAGGAAGTTATAAAGAATAGGAACTCAGGAATATCTAAGGGAAAGCTGCTAACACCGCATTTATGTAGACAAGACTCTTGAACAGTGCTATCTCGGTTACCACAACTCATAGAACGCCAGAGAGAGTGTCTGATGGGACAGACACTCAAGTATAGGCTTGGATGATCAATAAGTGGAAGGCCAAGATCGTTCAAAGGGGACTATATAATAGGAGAAACCCACCATTGAGAGAGGATCCTGGGATTAATAGAGAAAGCACTGTAGCAATCTCAAGAACTCCTGTAACCATTTTCATTCAATATTTACTAGAACAAAACTCCTCGGATTGTGCCAAGAACAAACTTTCTTTGATAAACTCAGTTCATCTCTGTTTGATTGTCATGAACACCATATTAACTGTTATCCATGCACTAAAACCTAGCTCTTTGACCCACTCTTTACAAATTTATTGTACTGGGCTCACTGGTCCAAGATCCCATACACCTTGGGCTTGGGCTACAAAACGTGTCTCTACAGTATGTAATATGTAACTTTTTTTAAATATTAAAATACAAAATTATGAAGAAGATCAAAATAGTTAAAACAAAATTTACAATTCTTGAAAATTTTGAAATAGAATGGTAGTTGGAGTATAATTTAAAATTTTTTGAAACTTAAAATATAGAAATTTACCTAAATTGAACAATTCTTGGAGGAGAATTCTAAATTTCTTAAAATTGAACTAATAAACTTTTACTTAAAATGAAATTTCCTAATTAATGAGTATTTAACCATTAGTAGCAAAGAGAAGACAGCCATTTAGTATAATCACAAATTTTAAGTCCAACTTTATATGATAGCATATGATGTGAAGCACGTGAAATTTATTTAATTTCATATGTTTTATATGGATTCTTAATACGCTTAAATTTTTCAAAAAGAAATGTTACGTCCACAATATTTTCTTAACAAATTCTAAGTGGTGAGTTGTTACTAATTCTAATTTAGTAATTCTTAAGTACTCCTGAAGCACGAAGAATTGTGATTCCTCCTCTCATATTCATAGTAGGGTCCACTCGTTAAATTCATGGTAGATCATTTCTCTGTGTTCTGGGAGCACTTAAGAATTTTCCGTTCTAATTTGAACATACAACTTATATTACTTTTTTTTTTTTTTTTTCCTACCAATAACAGCTAATAACAATCTGTCACTCAAAAATTTAAATAGTAAATACCACCTAAAATTAGATTAGTAGGAATCATTTCTGTATCTTGCGTTTCTCACTCTAATTATAAGAGATTTGACGCGTATATAGTGGTTACATGAGTTACATGAAAGTATGAAACATAGTTCACTTTCAAGAGGAAGGTATAGCGTATGATTAACTTCCTCTTTTTGTTTGTTAGCCAAAACCGTCTGTTTCATTTCCCACTTCCGTTTCAAATTGAAAAGCAAAAAAAATAGTAAAATGAAATTTAACCAAACACATTCTTTCTTAAGTTTTCCTGTATAAAACAACCAACAAGTTCTTGTCTTGATTCGAGAAGAAGTGGGAGGAAAGTTCTGGTTTGCAATATACTTTTTTGACTCCTCCTATTCAACCATGTGTGGAAAAAAATAGTTCTTCCTCACTCCTCATTCCTTGCATTTTACTTTTTGACTCATTCCTTGTTTAGTTTCAAGCCTTAAGCCTTAAGGGGTATCTTTGAAATGGAATTAGTTTATTCCAACAATCTTCTCCTCCTAAAATTAAGGCGCCTCCTTCCTTTATTTATTTATTTTTATCAAAATTAAGTTGGCTTTCGAAGCCCCTCGAAGGTACCACAACATAGTGCTAGCTAGTATTATTAATAAATCTCTCCAACTTGCCAAATTGCCAAACCAAGGCAATGGTAGAGTATATGCTTTGGGCAATTTGGCTTTAATAATTGAAAAAGTCTAGGTCCAAAAACATTTTCACAGCTTCTTGCAACAATTGTGATATAGTAAAGCTTAAGTGATGAAGAAAAATAAAAAATAGTGGTCCAAATGTCCAATCACAATCTGCTCATAGGATTACTCTTAATTATCAATTGTTTGGTTAGATTTAATATAACTATTCCTTGTCCTATTCTTAAGCACGTTTAAGTCGCAATTCCTTGAAATGTTCAAGATTCTGATATTTTAATTTTATATAGTTCCCACAAATAAAAGGCATTCCCCAGCTGTTATTTTTAGAACCAAGCTTGCCTACTCCTAGAGAGAAAGTTCAAACGCAATTCCCCTTTTATATTACTCTTCAGAATCTTCAAACGTCCGCAACCACATATATGGTATCTAATGCCTCATTTTTCTTGACCTGCAAAATCACACAAATAAACGCAACCCGTTAAATTCAAAAATTCAAATCAAATCAATTCAAACAACTGTAAAAAAAATTATAAATAAATAAATAAATAAATAAACCCAAAAAAGTCAGTGAGTCTAGCTCTGTAAAAACGACACACGTGGCACAAACAGACGGAATTGACGGCGAGTAACGGAACCCCAACTGTGTGATGGGAAAATTCATCGCCAACAATCCAAACACGTTCCCATTGAAATGAATAGCACCAAAAAAATGAATTTAATGAATAATAGAACCTCCATTGAAAAAAACAAAGTCCTTCAAAAATTCACACCCAAATCACAAAAATTTAACTCAGCTATTCTCACTCTCTCTTCAATTTTTTTTTTTTAATTACTGTATTTTACTAATTTTTCGTAATCATCTCTATTTTTTTTCAAATTTCTTCATCGACTGGTATATATATAAGCATGTCTTCAATCTACGATTTTTTTTTTTTTTTGGTTCTTTTTGGTTCTCAGTGCCAGTAATTGCAGTGGGGGCCACAATACGAATACGAAACCCTAGGATACTCCTGTACTTGGCAGCTATACGGATAGGTTTTCCGGTAGCAATTCCGATCGCCGACGGCATAACCGGCCGGAGGCGAGTAAGTCCGGGGAGCGAATCGGTAGGAGGGAGAGTTTCTCAAGGATTCGGGTGGAGTTTGAGGAGGAGAGATTTGTTTGAGAGATTTCGGCGGCGAGAGCACGGCTCTGATCTTCAAAGGACGGTTGTTCATCGACGACGAAGAAGCGCGATCGTACTCTTCGATAACATTCGCCAAGTCCTCGTCGGACGTGATCGAAATTAGGGTTTCCAAGTCGCCGGTCGGCAATTGACACCTCAGATTCACCGATGAGCCACAGAACTCTCCGAGCTTCACCATCAACTCTGTAACAACAAACACAAATTGATTAATTATTCACAAAAAAACCAAACGAGTTCACCAAAAAAAAAAAAAAAATCGAATCTGAAAATGGAAAAACAAGGCACAAACCTGTGAAGGAAATGGAGCGATCGACGGCGAGGACACGTGTAAGGCCGCCGGCGTAGCGGAGCGTGCCGTCGGTGTAGCGAGGGAGGATTTTCCCGCCATAACTGCAAAGGAATTTGATGGTCTCTGTGTTTTTGTTGTTGTTGGACTCCATGAAAGTTTTTGAAAGTTCTAGAGAGAGAGAGAGAGAGAGTTGTGGAGAGGAGATTTTGGTTAGTGAGAGGTTCAAACCTCTGGGGAGTGGTTTTGGTGAGTATTTATAGGGGAGAGAAGAAATGGGAGGAGGGTGAGGTGAGAAAGAGGGAGAGTGGGGCCTACACGGAAAGTGGGGTACAAGAAAGAAGCAATGAAGAAATATTGAAATGAAGCGTTCGCGGTTTATGTTTATGCGGATGGGATATTCTTTTCTTTTCCTTGGAGGGAAGGGGTAAATTGCGAAGAACAAGGAAACGGTTCTACTACGAGGTTGGTCACCTCACTTTTTTCATTTAAGGTTGCAAAAAGAAAAATAAATTATAAAAAAAATGCTACCTCCACCATTTAAGCAAACTTGCTCCAGCTGCGCAGTGATGGGTTCATATGGATCAATTATTTCGGCCACTTAAAATTTGTTGCGTAACAAATTTGTAGTTTTAGTTGTGGTCCTATTATTATCGAGAAGATAAATAATATGTTTATAACATTTTAAATTGTGAAATTTAAAAAAAAAAAATTGCTACCTCCACCACTTAAGCAAAGTTGCTCATATAGCGAGTTGTGAAAGGTGGATACGTATAAATCTATAATTTCACCATTTAAAATTTGCTGTGTGACAAATTTGTGGTTTTAGTTGTGGTCCACTTATTATCGAGAAGAGAAATAATATGTCCACAACGTTTTCACTTCAAATATGTAGCATGTTTGTTTATAAGAATCAAGGTAGGAAAACGTTTCACCCCTCATTATCGAATTATTAAAAAAAAAAATTGCCAAACAGACAAACACATAGCTTAAATCTAAAAAAAAAATTTAAAAAGAAAAAAATATATTGATATTACAATAAATAACAATTATTATAAAGCAAATGTTAAATCCTATTATATTATAAAATAAATAAAATAAAACCATTTATTAAGAGAAATCTGTTTTTTGTTTTTTTTATGTCAATTAAACAATTATGAAGAATTAAATTTCTTTACAAAAGAGTTAAAGGAAAAAGTGGAAGAAACTTTTTTTTTTTTTTAACAAAAAAAAAGAAAATTCCAGATCACTCTCTTCTTTTTCCTTTTTGGGATTTTGACAAATATCGTGCTTCGACCTCAATGTGAATGTTAATTCAGTTCTTAAACTTTTGATTCAAATCATTATTCCCTTGCACTTTAGTTTTGTATGGACAAACATTTTACTATGTGCATATAGTTTCCTCCACTTTATTAAAAATTTTTTTTTTGAAACAAGATAGAAATTCTATTCTACCTTAATCTAAGTGTATATGTATATGAAACTCCCTCTTGGAAACTTGAATCTTGACCCTTGCCCCCACACCCACAAGCACTTATACTTGTGGAGTGACCATCGCACTAGGGATGGCAATTTTTGCCCGACCCGCGGGTACTCGGCCCGGCCCGACCCTAATGGGTCGGATTTTACCCGGTCCGATTAGAAATAGGGTCGGGTATGGATTTAAAAAAAAAACCCGAAATGGGTCCAGGTTTTATAAAAAAAACCCAGACCCGACCCGAGACCCGACCCGTATAAAAACCCGGTACCCAAAATTACAAAAATACCCTAATATATATGATGATGCCGTGAAAATCACCAGTGAGCTACACGGTCTTCGCACGCTCGAAAGAATATCTGCACAATGAAAACAGAAGAGACCTAACAGAGAGCACCGGTGTGGTGCCGGCCAAATACCCTCCGAAGGTCAAGTTAGAACTTATTCTCACAGCTCTAGAGTGCTAGAGAGGGTAAATTATGCGTACCTTGGTTTGTGAGGGTATTGGGGCTTTTATTGTAGTAGAGTGTTGACCTCTCCTTGTTGGACTAGAAGTATTTTCCTTTTAGGAGTCTCTTTGGGGCGTATTTTACGGGATCCTTTCCTTATAGGAGTCTAATACTGAGCGTGATGCGCACGATATTTTCTTATATACCCATTTGTGGAAGGCAAGGCAAAGTTATGCTGGAGCCGTCAGCTTTGTGCAAGCCCTTCAGCCTGGAGCCGTCAGCTTATTAACGGCGTCAGTCCTTAAGCGTGCCTCGTAGACTCCCTTCAGCATTCCTATTAGATCTTCGTTTGCTGACCTCTGCCAATGGAAGCTGATGGTATTGCTTGTAACCGTCAGCCTATGCCTGACGGCTCTAAGTACTATTTTTATCCTTATCAGAGGTAAGCATGAGGCGCAAGATATTTCTTTATACGCGCATGAGTGGAGACCAAGCAAGGCCCCATCAGGGTCGTCAGCTTCGCCTACTACCCTGTCAGGGTCATCAGCTTCGCCTACTACCCCGTCAGGGTCGTCAGCTTCGCCTACTCCCTCGTCGGGGTCGTCAGCTTCGCCTACTCCCTCGTCGGGGTCGTCAGAGATTCATATATCCCCTTCAGCTTATTCTCTTCAGCTTATTGTCGTCAGCTTACTGTCGTCAGTTTATTGTCTTCAGCTTATTGTCTTCAGCTTACTGTCGTCAGCTTACTGTCGTCAGCTTATTCTCTTCAGCTTACTGTCTTCAGCTTACTATCTTCAGCTTTTGCGTCGTGCAGGTTCTTGTCAAGAGCATGTAAGGACCGTGTGGCTTACTGACGATTTTTTGGCATCATCAATATATATATATATATATACCTATAATCTAACCCTAACTAATCCCTCATTTCTTCACTCTTCACTCTTCAGCAGCCTCCCTCCCTCTGTCCCTCAGTCTGATCCGACAGACTCCCTCTCCGACTCTCCCTCGTTTCAGCTCAGTCCCTCTCCCTCAGTCTGATCCGACAGTCCCTCGCTTCAGCAGCCTCACTCGGTCACTCCCACACTACGACACTTCCTCACGCCTCCCTCCCTCAGTCCGACCCTCCCTCTCCCTCAGCTCAGTCACTCCCTCAGCTCAGCCGTGTTGTATGTATTTATTTAGTGCAGGTTTTGTTGCAAATTTTTGTGTTGTAGTATGAATGTAGTCCAAATGATTTGTGACTTCGTACTAGATGTTTGTATGTGATCAGCATAGCTTTTCTTTTCTTTTCTTTCCTGTTTTTTTTTTTCAACCCAACTTGTGAATGAAAATCATGGGACAGATTAATCAGAGTGTTTGTTACAAGTTTAGTTTTCCAAATGTTGTATTGGATACTAGTGGATTGGGAAATTAATTTAAACACTTGCTGGAAACTATTGAATTTGGAAATTGATGTTTGGTTAGGCCACGAATTGGGCTTAAATTTGGGCTTAATTTTTTTTTTTTTGGTTAGGCCACGAATTGGGCCCAATTCCTAAACGGGGCCCGCGGGGCCCGGCTGGGGCGGGTCCGGGCCCCGGGAAAAAACCCAGTACCCTAAACGGGCCAGGTCTGGGTCACGGGCCTTGCCCCGCGGGTCGGGTCCGGGTATGGAAAAACCCGGCCCGAACCCGACCCGTTGCCATTCCTACATCGCACCAAGAGTGTGCTATGGTATTAATCATTTTTTAAAATGACACTATTATTATTTTTTATAACATATAGTGTATACTTCATGATAATTACTATTTATTATTAAGCTAAAATACTAATAGAATTTTAGTGTAGGTAAGAGTTTGAATTCTAAATTTCTTATTCAATAATAAGATACTTTACTAGTTGAGTTAATTAGAACCCACAAAAATGTCATTATTACATAATGTGATTAAATCTTTTAATTTTAATAAAAAATACTAAGTAATTTGCAAGAGACTTAATTCAAAAGTCTAGAAATGACAAGTTATAATTCATTCAAAGGTCAAATTTTTAAACTTCTTTTTTTTTAATAGTTTACCATTTTATTTAATATGGTTACAGCTTAGCTTTTTTAATGGACTAGAGGTCCCAACTTAGCACTTTTGTTTTCTTTCCTTTTTCCTTTATTTTTTTTTTGGTAAAAATATTATTTTGATTCTCATATTTTAGAGTTATTGTCAATTTGGTCATTACATTTTAGTAGCAGTTAATTTAGTCTCTAATTAAGTTGAAAATTACATTTACCAAATTAATTACTACCAAAATATATGAACCAAATTGACAATAATCCCAAAATGGTATTTTTCACATTATTTTATTTTTAAAGTGTAACTGGCTGTTTTTGTTTGGCCGAATTTTAATGGACCCAAGGTCCCATGTTAGCACTTATTCTTTTCTAGTTTTCATTTTCATTGTAAGTCCAGCTTCAAAGTGCACTGAACGCAAATTGATTAACCAACAAATGTTTTGATCATGTATTGTTGTTTTCAAGTCATGGCAAAGCAGGTTCTTAGTTCAGTTGCCATTTTTATCTTTTTCCACATGATGAAATTCGAAACTATGTGATCTAATTGCCTTAATACTGACTCCTTCGTGAAGTCGATAAATCACAATGATGAGAGGGGTAGGCCAGTTTGGTACTCGAACAATGCATAGAGGATCCCATATCTTGAAACACATCCTGTATTCTTGAAGCAAACTAGTGATAACAACCATAATTATACTCCTCTGTCGTTGGATTTGATCATTTTAGTACTTAAAACATCTTTGATTTGGTTGTTTAATAAGAAAGAAGAAACAATTGCAAGTTTTTGGGCTTTATATTAGGTTGGGTGGAAAACAAGGGAAAAAATAGGGGTATTTTTGGTAACTGTTTTCTCCCCTTATTTTCTATTTCCAAAAACAATGTTCTATTTTTTAGACTAAAAAATTTGTTTGGCAACCTAAAATGGATAGAAAACAAAAACTGTTCTCAAAACTCAATTTGTGAAGGAAACTGAAAACAACCTTTTGCAAAAGGTTGTTTTCAGTTTTTTTTATTTATTTATTTATTATTTATTATTTTTTTTTACAAGATAGAATTTCTACTCTAGCCTAATCTAAGTGTATATGTGTGTGAAGCTCCCTCTTAGAGACTTGAACCCCGGCCCTTGCCCTCCACACCCCACACGCATTTAATTTAATAAATTTGTCTCATTTAATGAGTTAGGATTAGAGTTCAAATTTTAGTAACAACATATTTTAGTATTTTCTTTTTTTTCTTCAAAAAACTTTTTTTTTTTTAATTTCAAATAACCAAACATGTTTTTGATTTCAAAAATACAAGAAAATTGTTTTTTCTTTATATTCCCAAAAACAATTTTAAAAAAAAAAAATAGAAAACAAAATCTGTTACTAAACATAACCTAGATTTTTGAGTTTTTTGGTTGGGAGAGAAAAATGGAGAGATTTTGGTAGGGACTAGGTATTTTCTCCTCAGGCCATCAAAATGTAATCTCTCCAATTTAGAGAGAAAACTCAGGTGATTGTATGTTTTCTATCTCTCTCATTATAACATTAACCACAATTACCAACCACATATCTTAATCTTTATTTATTTTATTTTTTTGTTACAAAAAAATCTTATCTTCTTTCTTCTTCTTTTTTCTTCTTTTTTTTTTTTCAAATGCAACATTTCTGCTTTTTGTCCACTATAGAGTCTCTGTCAATGGTCCTGATCTTTCACCGCCTCCCTGTCACAGTCTAGGAAGCACGGACACTTCATTTAAGGTGTCATACATGTGTCATACTAGTGTTGTATCAGCCGTTTTATGTTATGTTATTTCAGAAATTGCTCGTGTCACTGTATCGTACGTATCCGAGTCCATGTCCATGCTTCCTAGCTCGCGGTCAGCCTTGTCCACTTGATTCTGCGCATCTGGATTCACTTCCAGTACGCTTCAAAGTAGAGGATTCAATGCTGCAATCTAGTCTAAGTCAACTAGTTGTCTTGAAATGAGTTGGTTTTCACTTTCAGTGAAGGAGTTGTGGATGTTGTCGATGGTGGCTTCAGTGATTGTGAATTGTGAGCTGATGATTGCGTTGACGATTACAAGTTTAATATAAATTCTAAAATTTAGATGCACTCATCATGCAAGGTGTATAGCTAGACATTTTAAAAATTCTTGAAAATAAGAGCTGAAGGTATAGTCTTGAGTCATTTTGTTGCCCATGAAACCACCAAAGACTTAGTTTGTATAAACACATTTCAGCTAGACATTTTAACAAACACTTGGTATTCCAAATTGAGTACTCGCTACACTCTCTACTTTAAACGGCCGCCCCAAATATATGTTTCGAAACAAAAATTAATATCTTCGCTTTTAAACGACCTTATACGTTGTCGTTTAACTCCCTTTGGTAATCGACTTTTTTTTTTTTTTTTTTTAAGTAAAATCGACTTTTAAACCTTTTTTGTTACGTTGCTCTTTTTAGCTTATTGAGTCGAAACTTTCCAAGACTATAGAAACTCTGTGCAAATATGTCATTCTAATTTTCGTTAATCTTCTTAAAAAAACATTAAATACATTAAGATACTTGATATTTCAAGGTCTCACTGAGTAGTGGTTTTTTTTTTTTTTTTTTTTTTTTTTTTCAATTTCATTTTTTTGTCCTTTTAGTTTGGAATTTACTTTGAGAGATAAATTGATAAATATTTTGATGAAGAATAGAATTTACTTCTAAACCAATTCAGAAGAAAAATCCTCAAATTCACTACATAGTGATTCAAATGACCATCCACATGTATTTCAGGTTACATAATCTAATTAATGAGTCAATTGGGTTGTTTGAATAATTTAATAAGTTTTGTGATTTAATACATGTAGATAGTTCAATGGATCACTATTTAATAAGTTAGAAAAAATTCCCATAAATCAGTATGGAGGAAAACTGTCATTTGATTAAAACCATGATCTAAAGGAGGAAAATCCAAACCCATTTCACACCATTTTAACACAACCCCTTTTTCACCAAACTCAAAAACCAAATTACAAACATTGACTCTACCCCTAGTGTGTATGACTGTATCTCCAATCCGTTTTAATCCATTATCTATTTCAAACTTGTATACGATTAGGTCATACTTGAATCTGTATGAGACGACTCATTTCTCAAGTATACATGAGGGCATAATAGCACAACTTCTCAAGTCTATGAGAAAGTAGATTTGTAAATGAATAAAGTTGTTTATCAATAGCTCGAGTTTGGCTCAAAAACAAATTAGTTAGTATTTGTGTATTCAGCAAACAAGTCAAACTCAAACTCAGGTCTATGCTCAACTATTAAGCAAGCTAAACTTCAATAACATGTTTGTGAACAAGAATGTGAGTATAAGGCATGATTTTAAGTATATACAATACCATTTTTTTTATATATACACGTATGAAACTATATTTATATAGACTTGAAATTAGATTTTAATAAGTTCATAAGATATCAATATAAATAATATAAATATTCTATTTCGTAATAAAAATCATATATAATGTTAAGTTAGTTAACCAATACAAGGTTGATGAATCTAATTTTTTATATATTTACAAATGAAAATTTGTCTTTCTAATTATCATAAATTAATAAAATATAATTTCAACTAAAATTTAGTTCCTAACTATTAGAATAGATTTAAGAAGGAGCAAACAATTTTGATAGTGATATTTACTATATATGAGAAAAGAATAGGACTGGATTCATAATTTCATATTACATATGATGTAACTTTAAGTAATATTACAGTCTTCAATATCTTTTTTATTGGATGCGATTTTTGACAAATCCACTATTGAATTGGATTACGAAGTAAGAACCAAAAAACCGTGGATTTGTAAGTTAGTTAAATTGGGTCAATGGGTTGAATTTTTTTTTTTTTTTTTTTTTTTAATTGAGAATTGGGGCGATGAGCTTCAACACCCATTTTGTTAAGCTTAATATATATAGATGGTAGTGCATTAGGAAATCTAGAGAAAGCAAAACTTAGTCACTTTCTCTTGATGACTCTATGCATGAAAATAAGAATGAAAAATACTAATTGGAATGAATGAGGGACGAACTATTTATATTTTATAAACACTCCATATTTGAAAAGGTGTAATATAGAATGGACGTATCGTTCAGGATTAAAAACTAACAGTGCATATATCAAATTGACCGTGAAATAAATGAAATAATATTTAAATACAATTAAGCCCAACCCAATCCAACCAAACTCTTTTTTTTTTTAGGAGAAAAAGAAAGGGGTGCAACATGAGGACTTCCCAAAAGATCACCCATCCTAGTATTACTCCTGCCCAAACACACTTAACTGCAGAGTTCTAATGGGATCCGATGCATTAGTGTTGGTATGATCACACCTGAATCCCACCAAACTCAATTTGGTATATGCAGTAGAATGCCTATTTGGGTAAAACCTACCCTTTCACCAAAAGTGGGGTGATCACATGACGTTAATTTCCTCACAGAGGAGAACATGTTCATATTGGACCTGCCTCACCTCATGGAGTAGAACATGTTTATACTTGGACCTGCCTCATAGGATGTGCAGTTCCCGCTTTTATTTATTTTGTTTTATATTTTAATTTGGCTTAATAAAAATAAAAAATAAAAAGAATAACCAAAACACTTGCGAAATCACATTTTTCCAGCAACAGTATCAATAAGTTTTTTTTTTTTTTTTTTTTAATGGAAACAGTATCAATAAGTTGTAAATAAGTGTAGTATATTGTTAGCTAACTAAAACAAATTATAACAGTTCACATTAAAGACATTAATTTTTGACATGGAATACCTAATGTATTCTAGCATTATTAGCTATTATAACAATTCACAAAAAAAACTGGGGTGTCTATTACACACACTCCCCAAAAACAAGGGAAATCGTGGCCTCAACTCATGATTTCCTTCTTTTTTTTTTCTTTTTTTTTCTTTTTTTTGGGTACTATGTTTGCATTATGTGATGTGGACTAGACATTTCCCTATCAAGAAAAGAGGGAGGTCTTCGTTCCCTTGTAGCTTGTTCAAAAGCATAGCTAATCTCAATCAACTTCGGCTCTGAACCCCTCAAGCCCCCAAAACTGACCCCAAACGGCATTCCATTGCTTTGATACCCGGCTGGAACAGTTATTGCTGGGTAACCACCAATTGCTAGTACTGTGCAAGCACCTGAGCCTATTGTCACCATTGCATCCAAGTTATTGTCCTTCATCAGTTTCTCAAACCCATATTTTGACAAGTTTGCCATCATCTCAATTGCCTCTATCTCTTGCTCTCCAATTCCACTTGTATTCTCCGATGCAAGGAACTCGTCCTGACCATATTCTTCCAGCTTTTCCTGCAATGACCGAAACTAAATAAGTTGTCTGCATATCAAACACAAAAAGAGCAGTGAAATTGAATTCAGCTGCATAATTTCTTCATTCTTTTGGTGGTAAAAATCAGCCGAATATTTTGTAAAAAAATCGTAAGTTATAGTGCAAAACCACATAAAAGTGTCTGCAGAACCTCACAAAAACAACTACAATTAAACCATAGTCCTAAAAATTTGCGGCCAACAATGAATTCTCAATAGACTAATTGAATCCTCAAAATATAGGGCGTTTGCAGAACCTCCCAAGCAAAGACATATACAATGGTTGCAAGACAAGGATCTTCTCGCCCATAAACATTGTGGTTCACTTGCCAATGGAGTTATTATATTTTTGAATCATCAAAACAGCTAACAAACATTGCTATCAGTGAAAGTTGTTTCACTAACTTTGATCATATAATTGCTTATAGAGTGCTAATCATGCTGTATGTCCATCTTTCAAAAATCATATACTTAACTATAACAGGGTTATTCAAGTTGAATGCGATTATGTCTGCCAATGACCTCACTGTAGAGTTGCTCAGCTCTTTTAGGTAGTCGTTTATTGAAATCTTGAACTCTGCCAGCAGAGCAATTAATTCGCCACTTTGAGAGGGATCCATAATTACATCAAGATTTGCTATGTCCAGATTGTCCACTATAGTTGCACCTCTTTGCCTTGACATAAACAAAAGAAAACAAAAAGTTACTACTGTAGAAGTGCTTGATTAAATGTTACATACTGCGCTAGTGAAGCCAATAATAGCCTAGGTTGGAGAGTTAGGCAAACATGCTGAAGGGGCTAACTTGTTTGTGCTAAAATGTGCATATGCATTACTTTCCTACTGCCCTTGCAGAAATTTACCTTAACACATTTAGATGATGCTCAAAGGCTGGAATTGCAGAGGTTCCATTATATGAGTCCAAAAATGGTTCTCTTACAACACCCAATATCTTTCCTTTGAGCCCATCTTCATTCAGAAATTGTCTGTAGCCACCTGGAGGTATGAACACAGATGCTGCCTTTGTTGCTTCATAATCTCTTGGATCAAAACCCACAATCGCATCAAGCACATACACTGCATCTGTTACAGTTCTGCATATGGGCCTGTAATTGGACATAATCAAAATTCATTAGTTAAACTTCAGCCTAAAGTAGCATCCATTCTGTGTCACATACATAAGTTCACTTCTGCCTGATAAATTCCTATTTATCCTAACATCTGAAGCTCATAATAAATGATGAATCTAATCACTTAATCATTATTCTAGCACTACGTAGTATTCAAATATAGAAGGGAGGATCAAAGGAGTAGTTTCTCACTCCTTTTTTTTTATCAATTCCCTGCAAAAGAAAATTTAAAGCACAATCTAATGGTATGTGATTAGTAAAACAACTAGTAACAGACTAGCTTACCCAATGGTGTCCTGACGAGGTGAGATTGGGATGACACCGGCACGGCTGGTGAGACCAACAGTGGGTTTAATCCCTACAACCGAGTTGTGATCAGCTGGACAGATGATGGAGCCATCTGTTTCAGTCCCCAGTGACACTGATACCATGTTTGCTGCAACTGAGATTGCAGGTCCACTGCTTGAACCACATGGATCTGCGGATTCCACATAAGGATTCTACATGTTTCCCCAAAAAAATTTCATGATTGAAGACCTCTTTTATACATACATACATACATACATACATACATATATATATATATATATATATATGAGCAGTTTTATCACCAAAGAACAGAAGTAGAGCAAACAAGCAGCCAAGCTGCAGTCAACAAAAACTCAATACAAGTTACCTAAGAATTATGAATATATTTGTTGTAATAAATTTGCATTATTCCTAAGTCGACATCATATCAGGTTCAACTCACTAGAGCATTGGACCCAAACCAAACTAGGCCTAATTGTAAGGTGGAGATGTTGTGAGTTAATTAATTAAATGACAAAGTTTAGCTATAAAATTGGTTGTAACATAAAATTACAATCTTAATATCTTTTTATTGGAGGTAAATTTTGACAAATTTACCATTGGATTACATCTTCTACTTATATTTTCAATGCTTGCAAAATTTTTAAAAATCAAAGATTAATAGTTATGTCATCAATAAATTGTTTAAATTGCAAGTTTTTGTAGTTTAAAATTATGCATAAAATATAAGTTTCTAAATTATATAGTAAATATATCTGATTGACACAAAATTTAACATGTGTATTAAAGAATATACAAATCAATAGTTAGATTTTTAAAATATATAGTAATATTTATTTTATAAAGTAAAGTAACAGCCTTAAGCTACAGTCAATTTTGTAACTTAAGCTACTATCTGAATTTTTAATAAACTTTATTATGTTATCAAAAATAATATGTCCTATCTAACATCACTCAACTAATAAATAATTCTCTTATCAAACAAAAAAAAAAATTTAGTAAGTAATTTTCAAGAATTTTTTTTTTTTTTTTTAATTAACTAACCAGGGCTTGTCCACCTCTGGCACACCAACCATCAGGTATCTCCGAAGACCGAACTCCATACCACTCGGAAAGACTAGCCTTCCCTAAGATGACAGCTCCGGCTTTTCTCAACCGTTGGACCACGCCGGAATCTCTAGCCACCGTTGATC
This sequence comes from Notholithocarpus densiflorus, assembly GCA_030021035.2. Lineage (NCBI taxonomy): Eukaryota > Viridiplantae > Streptophyta > Magnoliopsida > Fagales > Fagaceae > Notholithocarpus > Notholithocarpus densiflorus. Next base: position 2,572,448 of record JARYZH020000050.1, read on the forward strand.
CCAGCAGCGCGTACGACCCACACGTGGTGTTCAGCTTGTCCTTAGTCCCTATACTGTCTTTCAACAGTATGGGGATCCCATGCAACTCTCCCAAAGATCGACGGCCCTGATCTTTCGCCGCCTGCTCCTGCCTCTCGCGGTCAGCCTCGTCCGCTTGATTAAGCGCGTCTGGATTCACTTCCAGTACGCTGTGGAGCAGGGGATTCAAGGCTTCGATCTGGTCTAGGTACAAGTCGACGAGTTGTCTTGAAGTGAGTTGGCTTTCGGAGAAGGCGAGGTGGATGTCGTCGATGGTGGCTTCGGTGATTGTGAATTGTGAGCCGTTGATTGGGTTGACGAAGATGGTAGAGAAAACTAACAGTAACAAAAGCAAGGTCAACGGTGAAGAGGAGGGGAGAGACGTAGTTGGACTGTTGGTCTGCATTTTTAGTTAGTGTCAAGTTTCAAACCATCAGTCAGCAAAACCCGTCGGAGAACCGTGGAAGTGCTACACAACATCTATCCATAATTCATCTATACATACTTTTTAATGTATAGTCTGCCCTTCACTGCCTCGTATTGATTTATTGTTTAATAGTTAACACTTTAATTTCTTTTAGTTTTGTGAGCTCAATGTCTCACCATTTTTAATTTTTTTCCTCTTTTAATTTTAATTTTATCACAACTCTGGTTATAAACTAAAAAATAATTATTAATTTATTATTATTATTATTATTATTATTATTATTAGGTAAAAATGTAAAACTGACCTTCTAACTTTCACATTTTTCATTTTAGTTTTCTAACTTTTAGTTTTGTTATTTCAGTTCTCTAACTTTCAATTTTTGTCAATATAGGACTCCGTTATAACTCAGTTAGTAGCTGCCGTTAGAACTCCTAAAATAACGCCGTTTTGCATTTTTTTTAATTCGGAATTAAAAGAAAATAAGAAAAATATAAAATTTTTTTTTAAAAAAAATTAAGGTTAGACTTTAGGACTAAATCTTGTAACTCGCAGGTGAAACCTTCGGAGACTCGGTTCTTGAGCTGAGTCAAGAGCTTGATAAACTCATCCTCGTTGTTGAATTTTGGTTGCTCGCGTAGTACACATGTCAAGGTCCCGATGCTCTCGCGGTCGATCCAGGCTTGGATTTCGGACTCAATGAAAGCTGCAACTCGGGAGATGAAGTGAGTCGAGACTCGACGAGTTAAGAACGATTGGATGCTGTGGTGGCGGCATGAATTCTTGAGGGTCTCGATGAGGGCTTTGAGGTTGGAAAGGTGTTGAGAGAGGGTAGAGAGATTTGGGTCTTTGGAGAGAAGTGTGTCGGACTCGGTTTCAAGCTCTAGGAGAGCGTTAATGGTGGAAGACGAGTTGAGCTCGTCCGAGTTGGGACTCGGGTGGGCTTGTAACTCATGCGAGGCTTGTTTTAGAGCTTCTAACACTTTGAAAACTCGTGGGTTGGTTTAATTTCTTGGGTTTTGCTTATTTTGGATGTTGGGTGTTTTCAGATCTTTGTTTTAATTTCAGGGGAAGGGGACGACGTCCTTATTTATTTATTTATTTTTACAGATTTTTCTTATTTTTTTTAAATTATGAATTTAAAAACAATGCAAAATGGCGTCGTTTCAGGAGTTTTAACAGAAGCCACTAACTGAGTTGTAATAGAGTCCTGCATTGACAAAAATTGAAAGTTAGAGGACTGAAATGACAAAACTGAAAGTTAGAAAATTGAAATGAAAAAAGGTAAAAGTACTTTTATCATAAACAAAGGAGGAGATGAACCAATAAAGCAAAAAAATTTCTATCTTTTGCATCTACAAATTAATTGCTGAAATTTGCGGTGTGAGCATGAAAGAATGAACACTTACGTAGGACTTTCAAAATGGTCCATGAGAACATATTATGTTCTTTTTTAAAAGTTGCAATGGTGAAAATTTGTAGGGTGCACTGCTTTTTTACCTTAGGTGAGTAATATGAAAACACTAATATGAGAAAATGACTAGTAAATTGAGAAAATGTCATTGTCTAGCCAAAACAAAAAGCTCATGAAAAACCAAGTCAGAAAAAAGCTATTTTGATCAACTACTTTGTAATATTCGTAAAATTTTTAACTCTTAGGAAAGAAGTCCTCCTGGTCATAGAAGGTGTGGAATAATTTCTCCTAATATGATTAAGATCATCAAATAGATTTATGTTATGTAACTTATATTTGCATTAAATATTACAAATTGAAAGTGTATATTAATCTTTGTTTATAAATTTTAAATAGATCTTGTCTGTAATATATTACCAAAAAAAAAAAAAAAAACAGAAATCAAATGTTAAGCATTCTGTTGTACAAGAAATTTATTAATATTTGGAAGATTCCCTTTGGGTAATTTTGTTTTATATATGTTTAATACTGCGTTTTAACTTGGTTTTTTATTTGGGTGTTTTGTAAGTAGGAGGTCTGAATCCTCTGATTGTTATCCATCTCTCATCCAACCTCTAATTTTAATTGGTTTCTAAATACAAAGTTAACCCATTCAAGTACAAAAAGAGACAAAGAAAGATGCTATTCTGACAGACCACTGGCTTATAAAATTATGAGTAATATATATAAAAATCATGAAAGCATTTACCTAAATTAAGAGCATTAGTATCAGTATGTGTAAAGTCTTGCAAAATAGAAAAAAGATGCTCATTTTACACATTTTGAGCAAAATAACATCCACATCAATGGGTGTGAAATTGTGCATTTATGCACAATTGCTACAGTAACCGTGCATATATGCACAGTTACTGTATCTCTTCTATCTATTATTTTATGTTTTTTTTTTCCTCTCCTCTTTCTTGCCTTGTCAAACTCTCTCTCACCCACTCTTCAATGCCAACAAGAAACCGACCATCACAACTAACCAACCACCACCACCACCACCACAACCAACCCATTATAACATCAATTTAATCCAAACACAATCAACCCAAAATTAATGAAAATCATCACAAACCTAACTTAAAATCAACTCAAAATAAAACACAACAGAAAACCCATTTGGCAAAATACAAATCAACCCAAAACCCAAGCTTGCCGCCGCCATGAGAGAGAGTGTGTGAGTGTATTGAGCCATGGAAGCTTGGTAGCAAGAACGGAGCCAGGACTTGGAGTTAGGGTGGGCGACTCTGCTACTAGCTATGTGCGACAGCTCCGGCCTCTGAGTCTACTACTTTATTACTAAGGATTTTTCTTTAAAATTTTTTAAATGGCCAAGTTGTTTGTTCTGGGTAAAATAGATTAATTAGACTTAATTTTTTTAGTTTTATTATTGGTAATTTTTGTTGTTGGGCTAATTTTTTGGGTTTGTATATTTTGTTTTTGATTTAATCTATTAATTTTTTATGTCCTTTAAAAGGTGAAAAATGTTAAAACTACAAAATTTTTTATAAATTGTTAATATGGTGAGTGGTTATTGATAAGTAAAAAGTGATGTAAGTGTACGAACCAATAAAAATTTGCTACCTCAATAGTTTGTATAAATATTATAAAAACGTTTGTGGTTATAACATTACTCTCAAAAGAATTGATCGCATTATTAAGGGGGGAAAAATGTAATTTTTTTTGAAAAAAATTGCTAAAATTAGTACCTATTAATATAGTAATATTTTTTAAAAAAAAATTAGGGGGGGCAAGTCCAATAACAACTCTGTCCATGCTTGGTAGAGAGATTTTTTTTAGATTTGAAGAGAGCACTGATTTGATAGTGAAAGAGAGGGGGAGAAAGAGAAAGATTTTTTTTTTAGAAATGAAAAAGAAGAAGAAGAAAGAAAGAATAGCAAAAGAAAAAGAAGAAGAAGAAGAAAGAAAGAAGATGCTGAAGAAGAAAAACGTAGAAGGAGAAAGAAGGATAAAAATAAAGAAGCAAGTAGAAAGAAGGAGAAAAAGAAAGAGAGAGAATGTATCAGATAAGTGAGGTAAGGTGGTGGGGCCGTGTATAAGTAAGGGAAATAATAATAAAAAATGTGAAAAAATATTATTTTAATAAAAGAAGGTGTGTTATAAATAATCTGATAAGAGTGTTTTTACAAATTGATCGTGTAAAATAGAAAAAGTAAATATTTATTATAAAATAAAAAGAAACTTTTGCACGTACAAATGCTAATGCTCTAACAAACAATTGGGATTCACTCACTTGTCAATTGTCACCAACTAGATCCTTCTTTAATCTTCATAGAATTTAGGACCGACTTAATTAGAAGAGACTGAGAGAGCAAGAGAACCTTAGAACTAGACACGTGGACCATGTAGTTGGCTAGACACTTGGACTTATATTGTGGCTCAGTAGCACTAGCACCATTCATATATATTATCCTTAAATCAGCGTTAAATCAGTGTTATAAACATAGTTGTCAAATTATGAATCGTATCGTGAATCGATTTTTAATTTTTCTGTATCGTATATCGTATCGAATCGTGTATCGTAAAATACACAAACACGTAATAAAATTATAAAATAATAATAGATATACATATATAAAAGGTATATTCATTATAAATTCGAAATATTTTCAACTAATGACCAATTTAATCATTACATATGTAATAAAATTTAACAAAGCTAACTAAATAAATCAAATTAACTTATTTTTATAACATGCATGTTCAAATTGATTAAACTCATAAGTGATAATAAATGATATATGAACCAAAATAATAATATATTTTCATCATCTTGGCTAATCAACTCCATATAAGTCAATGTTATCATCATGTTCAACATCTTGCAAAATTATTTTTTTATAGATAATTTCTTCATTATTATCAACATTTACTATTTTTTTTTTATTCTAATAATTTTTTCTTTATATTTTTTCTTGGAGTTCTAGATTTTTAGACTCATAATAATAATAACAAAATATAAAATAATTATATTTTCATATAATACATTATTGATAGCATAGAAGATAAATTTGCACATATGAAAGTGAGTGTTATGAGTATAGTCTAAGTTTTGTAGGAAAAAGAGAATGAAGGAAAAAAAATAAAAAAAATCATGGACTTGCTATTTTATTAGACTCAATTAAGTTTCCTAAAATTTTGTGTTAAAAAGTATAACAACTTGTTTAAATCAAATAAAACCACAAATTTTAACAAAAAACCCATTTTAAATCCCCATGTCTATGTATCGTACGTATCGTATGATTCACCGATACGATACGATTCATACGATACACATCTATATATCGAACGATTCATGAGCACTTACGATACGCTCTTACGATACGAAACTTTTTGTACACGATACAATACATATCGTACGATACTGACAACTATGGTTATAAATACTTGCAATATTGTGTGTGGAGCTGACATCATGCTTTTAAGTTTAGGCTTATTCTGGCCGCAAGCCGACATCTTTTAGATAAAGGGTAAATCAGATTTCTTTTAACCTTCTCAAAAAAAAAAAAAAAAAAAAAAAAATCTTTTAAGGGCCCAGTTTGTGTCCAGTGTCCTGTGATATTGGATTAGCTGCGATCATGACACATATCTAAAAATGGACACATGTTATGATCGCAATAGGTCCAATGCACTAGAGGCACTGGACAAAAGTCATGCCCTTCTTTTAATATGATGAAGGAATGTATTATTAATAAATAATGGAGGTGGCTTTTGGCTTTTGGCTTTGTTGGTGTTGGGTCGTTTTGTGGCTGAAATGTGTGTTGCGTTTTTATACATCCATGGTTAGGATTAGGGTTATTAGCATTCACATCGGAGTTTGTAAATCAATATTTATTTTATAAAAAATTAATTATTTTATCTGTTTTACCAATTTATTTTACAAATCACATAATATTTTAGTTTTTATTTTTATATACAACTCATTAATATATATATACACTTTTTTTTTTTTATGAATTGAAATTGTAAGGACCTGATTTGGATCCTAAGCCCAAATGATGGATGGACTTAGGCTCAAAAAGCCTAGAACAATGAATTTCTAGAGAGTGGGTTGGAAGACTGGGTTAAAATGAGTTGGATGACAAATAAGGTAGATTCAAATGACAAGAACAGAAAGATAGATTGATTTCAACTAAAGAAAATCGTCCTCGGCACGGTCCAAGGAGATCAGTTCTTGTGTATTTCTCTTAAGTTTGATTACAAGTTTTGTACGGCACCCTGGTACTTAGGCCCATTTGGGCCCTAGGACATAAGCCAAAGATATGGGCCAGCGCCTCGACTTTGCCGGGCCCAGAATATCAGCCCCATTTGAGAAAGGTGCGCGGCCATGCTTGGAGTACACCGAGAAGGGCTGTCGGACAAGAAGCCGACGCTGGTCCTCTTCTAACCGTGCCGTGTAATTATGCTCGGCTTGTCCGGCTGGTCCGGGAAGCGGTACTGCCGAGGATATATCACGAAGTGGGAACCATTTCCAAGGCCACTCCCACCTAAACCCACTTACAATTAACCATATTGGACCCTCAATTGCACTAACCGTTGCAGCAATCATGACCCTTCCACTAACCTGATGCTATAAATACAGCAAGTTGGGTACGAAGCTGGGGATCGAAAAAACAGGAGAGAAAGGTGAGGGAGTGAAAGATCAGCTCGGCAGAGTCTCTGCGCCGGGAACTACCCAAAGTAGGAAATCCTATACCCAGATTACAAATAGGTTGTGAGCCCCTTCGAGGTTGGGCCTACCCCGCCTCCAAGGCACGCACAATTGGCGCCGTCTGTGGGAATCTCCTACAACGCTGTGGTTCTGAAGAGACTCAACCTCGGGAGAATGTCGGAGAGGCGCTCGGGAGGACGCGCGGAGAGCGATTCCGAGGGGGGCTCTCGGGGCTCCTCCTGGCGAGAACGGAGGCAAAAGGGACGCGAAGATAGGGGGCATGAGGAAGAGCGGTCAGGTCTCGGGGAGGGGTCATACCAGACCCAACAAACGGCGTCAGAGGCCTCGGGACGCAGACGACTTGGCGACAGAGATGAAGAGCTAGAACGGTTACGCGAGTTGGTAAGGGATCTGGAGTTGAGGGCAGAGGACAGGCGACAGAGAAGGAACCGAGGAAACCGAGATAGAAGGTCGGCTACAGGGGAAAATCAAGACGACGCAGGGTCCGGTCAATCCAGCTCCCACCGACGGAGGGACCGTTCGCTCTCGCGGGAATCCCGTCATCACCGGGGACGCTCGCACTCACAAGAGTCGCGCCGTCGAGCGAATCGCTCGCGCTCTCGGGAATATGCGGACCGGGGTTCAGATTCCCCCGAAGAGCGACGACCCCGCAACTCCGCCATGGATGCGATGAGTAGGGCTCTGCGAAGAGCCGCCCGGTCGCCTTTCTGGGAAGGAATTGAGCGCGCCCTAATGCCGAGCAGATTCACGCGCCCCCCCTTCAACACCTATGACGGGAAAACGGATCCGGTGGAGCACGTCAGCCATTACATCCATATGATGTCTCTGCATTCGCACAACGATGCATTGATGTGCAAGGTGTTTCCGTCGAGCCTCGGTTCGACCGCTCTGAGATGGTTCAATGGGTTGAGGAAGGGCTCTATCCACAGTTTCGCCGAACTGATCCAAGAATTCGGCGTTCGGTTCATGACATGCAGTCGGGTACCCCAACCCGTGGATGCCCTTTTGTCTATGAAGATGAAGGTCGGGGAGACCCTCCGCAATTACGCCAGTCGGTACTGGGAGCTCTATAATGAGATCGGTGGGGGGAACGAGAAGATTGCCGCCAGCACTTTCAGGATGGGGCTACCCGAGGATTCCGAGCTACGGGAGTCATTGACGAAGAGGCCCCCCGAGGATATGAGGCAGCTCATGAGGCGAATTGAGGAGTACAAGCGCTTGGAGGACGATAGGATGCAAAACAAAAGTAAGGCCCCGGTGGTGAGCCGTCTGCGGCAAACCGGTTTCCAGCAGAGGCCTCTGAAAGATTTAAGGGCGCTGGAACCAGAATGGCAGGTGGGCGAGGTGAACGTGACATTTAAAGAGCCCGTACACAAAATCGTAGATCGAATCAAAAGCGAGCCTTACTTCAGGTGGCCGAACAAAATGGGGGGTGACCCCACCCGAAGGAACCAAAACCTCTACTGCACCTATCACAAAGACAAGGGACACACCACCGAGCAGTGTCGTGTGTTGAAAGACCATTTGGAACAGTTGGTGAGGGCAGGACACTTGAAGGAGTTCGTGGCAGATCCTGAAAATCGGGGCGCTGGTCACGGCGCTCAGCAGGGCAGAATCCCTCCGCCCCCGCCATTGGGAGTGATTGAGGTAATCCACGCAGCCCCGAGAAGTACGACTACGGCCAAAAGGGGGGTATTGACAGTTGTGCCCGCAAAGAGGTCCCCGGACGGGACATTGCCCGATAAAAGGGCAAAACTTGATCGGGAAGCTTTAGCTTTTGGTGAGGAGGATTTGGAGGGAACGGTTCAGCCGCACGACGACGCACTGGTTGTCACGGCACAGATAAGTGGCTTCCTGGTCAAGAGGGTGATGATAGATCAAGGAAGCGGGGCCGACGTGATGTACCCGGACTTGTTCAGGGGACTCAGGTTGAAGAACCAAGATTTGACAAAATATGACGCACCGCTCGTCTCGTTTGACGGGAGAGTCGTGATTCCCGAGGGACAAATTTCCCTCCCCGTTAGCATGGAAGGGAAGGAGGTGATGGTAACCTTCATCGTAGTCAGTTCATTTTCTCCGTACACGGCGATACTGGGGAGGCCGTGGATCCACGTCATGGGAGCTGTACCGTCCACGCTACATGTGAAAATCAAGTTTCCTACCGAACATGGAGTGGCAACAGTCCGAGGAAGTCAGAGGGTTGCCAGACAATGCCTGGTCACAGCAGTCAGCTGGAAGGATAAACAGGGTGAACAGACCGCGGAAGATGCATCGTTATAGCAATTACAGGAGCCCCTAGGGAAAATGGGGGCTAGTTGCACCGAGGAACTGGTCAGGGTCCAGATACTGCCGGACATAGGTAGGTGCTTTCAAGTAGGGGCGAGCATGGGGGAGCAGGACAGAATAGAGACGTTGTTGTTGCTGGTACAGAATGCCGATGTATTTGCCTGGTCCTCGTATGAAGTACCCGGGGTCGACCCCGAATTTATCAGCCACAGACTCAACGTAGACCCATCATTTCCTCCTAAGAAGCAGAAACCGAGGAGATCGGCTAGGGAGCACAGCGAAGCGGTTAAGTCAGAAGTCCACAAGCTGAAGGAGGCGGGGGCAATAAAGGAGATTTATTTCCCGGAGTGGTTGGCGAATACCGTCGTCGTAAAGAAGAAGAGCGGCAAGTGGAGAGTGTGTGTGGATTTCACGGACTTGAACCGAGCATGTCCAAAGGATCCGTTCCCAATGCCGAAGATTGATCAATTGGTGGACTCTACCTACGGCCACCCGAGGATGAGTTTCCTTGATGCCTTTCAAGGGTACCACCAGATCGCACTAGCGCCCGAGGATCGAGAAAAGACTGCATTCATCGCCCCGAATGCCAACTACCACTACACCGTGATGCCCTTTGGGTTAAAAAATGCCGGTGCCACCTACCAGCGAATGATGACGAGAATGTTTCGAGATAAGATTGGATGCACGGTCGAAGTGTACATCGACGACATGGTGGTAAAGAGTAAACAGGAAAGCCGGCACATCGAGGACCTCCGCGGGGTGTTCGAAGTACTACGGCAGCATAAGCTATGCCTTAACGCCGAGAAATGCGCTTTCGGGGTAAATGCCGGTAAATTCCTAGGATATCTAATAACTGGCCGAGGGATCGAGGTCAACCCCGAACAAATAGAAGCCGTCCGACACCTTAGGTCCTCGAGTAACCCCAAGGAGGTACAGGTATTGACCGGGATGTTAGCCGCCTTTAATCGGTTTATTTCCAAATTCGCCGACTGTTGCCGACCATTTTACCAACTTCTGAAGAAATGGAAGGGGTTCCAATGGGATGAGGAGTGTGAAAGAGCTTTCCAGGACCTCAAGGCGTACTTAACCCAAGCGCCCATGCTCACAGCCCCGGACCCCGGAGAGGACTTATTCATGTATCTGTCAGTTTCCGATCACGCCGTAAGTGCCGTGCTGTTGAAGGATAAGGGAATCCAGCACCCGGTGTATTATATCAGCAAAACCCTTGTCGATGCCGAGATCAGATACCTGCCTTTAGAGAAGCTGATACTAGCCCTAGTCCACGCCACGAGGAAGTTACCCCACTATTTCCAGGCTCACACCGTGTACGTATTAACGGGGTACCCTTTGCAATCGTTGTTAAGAAGGTCCGACTTCACGGGGCGGATAGCTAAATGGGGGACTCGGCTCGGGGCATTCGACATACGGTACAGACTGAGGAACTCGGTAAAAGGACAGGTACTGGCAGATTTCGTAGCTGAGTTCTCCCCCAGAACTGAAGGGGAGATGGTTTGCCGCGTAGAATGTCCCCCGTGAAGAGTGTTCGTGGACGGAGCCTCGAGCTCCCTGGGGGCTGGTGCTGGGATTGTGATTGTCACTCCGGAGAAGATACGATTGGAGCACTCACTCAGGCTGGGGTTTAAGGCCTCAAACAACGAGGCCGAATATGAGGCTTTGATCGCCGGATTAAACGTCGTGTTTGGCCTGGGTGCTCGGGAGGTGGAGGCTTACTCGGACTCGCGTCTGGTTGTCAACCAAGTCCAAGGCAGTTTCGAAGCTCGTGATCCCCGGATGAAGGAGTACCTACGTGTAGTGAAACAGGTCATGGGCAAGTTTTCTACGGCGAGGGTGGTCCACATTACCCGAGGACAGAACAGGCATGCAGACTCCTTGGCTACGTTAGCCTCGGCAATAACCGACAGCATCCCTCGAATGATTAAGGTAGAACTTGTAACGGAACCAAGTATCAGGACCATAGCCAACACCGACGTCAGCGGAATCAGTGTTACAACAATTTCGGCGCATGACCCGTGCTGGATGGACCCGATTGTGGACTTCTTATCTGAAGATCGTCTCCCGGATGACAAAATGGTGGCCGGCAAAGTCCGACGGGCGGCCCCTCGCTATTGGTTATCGGCTGATAAGAAGCTCTATCGGAGATCCTTCGGCGGGCCATACCTGTTGTGCCTACATCCCGGGAAGGTAAACGAACTGCTAGCCGAACTACATGGAGGCGTGTGTGGCGGTCACGTAGGGGGACGTTCATTAGCTCACCGAGCAATGACACAAGGATTTTGGTGGCCGAAGATGCAACAGGACGCCGCCGAATACGTGCGAAAGTGTGAAAGGTGCCAAAGGCACGCTCCCTTGATTCACCAGCCAGCAGGACACCTGAACCCGGTCAGCAGTCCTTGGCCTTTTGCGCAGCGGGGGCTGGATATTTTGGGCCCGTTCCCCCGGGCCACGGGCAACAGGAGGTTCGTTCTGGTGGCAGTCGACTACTTCACTAAGTGGGCAGAAGCGGAGGCGCTGGCTAACATTCGGGACACGGACGTCAAAAAATTCGTGTGGAAAAACATAGTCACTAGGTTTGGAGTGCCGGACTCCCTTGTTTCGGATAATGGCCTGCAGTTTGATAGCAAGGCCTTCCGCGAATTCTGCTCCAATCTCGGCATCAAGAATAGGTACTCCACCCCGGCCTATCCCCAAAGCAATGGGCAAGCTGAAGCTGTTAACAAGACAATTCTGAGCGGGTTGAAGAGAAGGTTGGACGGGGCGAAAGGAAGATGGGCCGAAGAACTGTATAATGTGTTGTGGGCCTACCGGACAACCCCCAGGCGCTCCACGAGAGAAACCCCATTTTCCATGACGTACGGAGTTGAAGCTGTGATACCGGCAGAAGTAAACCTGTGCAGTGCGCGCGTGGGCGGATTCAATCCCGCACTGAACGGTTCGCGGATGACTGAGCACTTGGACCTGTTAGACGAATTCCGGGAAGCAGCCACCGTACGACTAGCCGAGTATCAACAATGCATAGCGCGGCGGTACAACCAAGACGTAAAGGCAAGGGAATTCAGCGCCGGGGACTTGGTGCTACGAAAGGCAGTGGGAAACAAATGCTGGGAAGCTGGCCCCGACCTGGGAGGGACCCTATAGAGTCACTGCTGTCGCGGGCGCAGGGTCGTATTATCTGGAGAGTCTAGACGAGAGGCCACTCCCTCGACCGTGGAACATATATAATCTGAAAAGGTTTTATCACTAACCAATTGTAACCTAAAGCTTGGATCAGTTATAACAAGGAAGCATTTTGTCCTATATCATTGCTGTTCCTAGTTCAAATTGTCGCGTCTCACTTCGCAAATTCCGACCGAGCCGACGAGCAGGTGGAAACCTTGATCTAAAATGTTCCTAAGGACAGAAGCCTGCTTCTCGGTTCGATCCCAATCACCGTCCAGGTGGAAACCTTAACCTAAAATGTTCCCACTAAGGACAAAAACCTGATTCTCGGTTCGATTACCATCACCGAGCAGGTGGAAACCTTGATCTGGAAGGTCCTAAGGCCAGAAGCACGCCTCTCGGTTCGATCCCCATCACCGGTCAGGCGCAAACTTTAATCTGAGGGGTCCATACTAAGGACGAAAGGCATGCTCCCGGCCAGAACCCCATGACCGGGAATACCAGACGCTTTTGGTCCGGAAGGTCCCAAGGAAATGAACACTTTTCTCGGCTCAATCCCAATCGCGGAACATGGGTAAACCCCAACGTTTGTGTAGGAAGAGAGAGGCAAGGACTATAGACAGGCAAGCCAAAAAGCAAACACAATATACAACAACCATAAAAGCAAACATAATATTCAACCACCATAAAAGCAAACATAATGTGTAGCTATCATAAAAGCAGACACAGGCAAACCCACCGGGTATAAAGACATTGTCCCATCCTTAAAACTTGAAGTAAAAGTTAAACTTAGGAAATAAACAAATTGTTCGGTCACCACACCCCGGTGACATAAGCGAATAAGCTTGGCCACAAAAGTTAAACTCGGTTGTCATACGATGTGGTCTGCGGGCTGCGTCTCGGCTCGAACCTCGGAAGGCGGTTGTTCGGAGGTAGGAGGAGGGTTGCTGGTAACTTCCGTCCCAAGTACTTCCACGTGGGCATCAATCTGCTCCACCAGCTCCCTCAGACTGTCCGTCTCCTCCTCATCAATTGGTATCGCAGAGTTCGGCGCGGCAGGTTGGGAGTCCGGGAAGGGGATCAGGCCAGGGTCTCTCAGATGAGAGTCTTCGGGTACCCCTGAAGCATGCAGAGCAGCCATCCACCCCTCCTGGAAAGATAGCCGTCGAGCCTCTCTGATGACCGGCTCCACACCATCCTCGGCGTCGGCAAACCCTTCATTGTACCACTTGTTTTCACAAGCCCCCAAAGCGGTTTGCAGGTCAGTCACCTTCTCGGTCAGGGCAGCATTCAGACTCACCGCCTCGGCCAGCTTCAGGTCCACTTCGTGGCGTTCGGTCGCCAGCTCCTCCAACCTTTTCTCCAACAGCTCCCTGGCCTTGCCCTCCGCGGCTGCTCTCTTCTCGGCCGCGTCTGCAATTTTTGTCTTCTCTTTCGCTGCTCTAGCGGCAGCATCCCTCCCCGTCTTTTCCCGAACTACCTCCTCGGAAACGTCTTTCAACCGCTCGGTCAAGACGTGAGACAATTGAGCAGCCTGGTCGGGAGAACAAAATTATAGAAGGCAACACGGAAAACTATATACGAAAATAAAGGGGGGATGTGAAAGCAAAAAGTTTAAGGAGCTACCGCTATCGTATGCCACTGCAGCCTCCGCACCATGGAATCGTCCGTCCCGTCTGCGAAGGCGCTCACGTCCTCGGGAAGAAGAAGACCGTGAACTAGGCTCTGGGCAACGCGACCTCCTTCCCCCTTGTCCCATACCCGAACGCTGGCATCGGCAGGGAGCGGCTTGCCGTCCAATTCGAAGCTAGGCTACCACGCTGATGCTGACCGGGATGAGGACGCCCCGAGTGTCCCCACCGGAACAGGGGGTTCCAGGATGGTCACACCCCTCGACGAGGGAAGGGGAGTGCGGGCTGAAGCACCGCCCGGGCTAGCAGACGCCGGCTCCGCGATCCGCGGTCTCTTACGAGCCCGTGTACTGCTCGGGGGAGGGGGAGGAGCAGGTGGGGGCGGGCCGCGCCCTTGAGGGGGTTGTTGCGGCGCAGCCGTGGGAGCGCCAGGTATAAACCGGCTAACCGATAAAGTTCTGCGGGTCACCATTTCCTCGCCCTGGGCAGGAGGGTCTCTCGAAGAGCTGCTAGATTCGGCGGCCGCGTGCTGGGGCTCTTGAGCAGGTAGTTCGGCTTCAACAGGCTCTTGAGCAGGTAGTTCAGCTTCGACAGGCTCCTCTTGCTGCACGGCCTGATGGGCAAGTTCCCGGAGGCGGCGAGACGCTACTTCGGCCGACTCGTCTCTTATGGGAGCTAGCTCATCCGAGCATGTGTAACGCGGGCCAATATCCCGAGCTTCGCCTACCGTGAACTTCGGTGGGAGGAAGTTCGGTTGCCGAACGTCTATGTAAGAAAGCAAAGGGCTGTCCACCAGGAGAGCCTGGACAAACGATTGCCAAGTCGAGTACACGGGTTCCACGCCGAGTATGAGGTGAGACGCCCGGAGCTGCCCGTCCCAATGTACGAAGATTTCGGACCTAAGAATGAAATTTAAGTCCCGTACGTGAACGGTCCTGATGTCCGGGGTAAACACCGAACCGTCTGCAAAGAAGAGAGAAACGGGTTAGTATTTGCACGAACACAGCAATTAATAAAAGTAGCAACGCAAACTGTGAATCGAAACGAACCAACTTCACGCCGTGTGAGTGGGGGAGGGGTATCGCCGACAAACCATTTGCCGCGCACCCGGACGTATTCCCCAACAGAATTTCTATTGGAATCCGGCAGGCATGAAATCAGCCGTACCCTCATGTCCCTAACCTTTAAATAGTAGTTGGATTTCTTTTTCCCGCATAGACTGTACATGTGGTTTATATCGTGCTGGTCTAGTTGCAGACCGAACGTCTGGTTTAACCTACTAACGCAGCTCACCACCGGGTAAAAATTGGGGGGGAGTTGCTCGGGACTCAGCCCGTAGTATCTTAGGGTGTCTGAAAGGAGAGGATCTATGGGAAACCTGACCCCGCCCTCTAAAATAGACATCAAAGGGAAAAAGGCGGTGCCCGCCCCTCTGTGGAGGATGGTTTCACTTTCATGGCAGTACGCCACCTCCACGTCATCGGGGACGCTGTACTTTCGCCGAAAGGCGGCCAGAGGGGAACCAGCATTCAGGAGGTGAGCATAACCCATCCTAGGGGATTAGAACTAGAAGAGGATTCGGAGAAATGGAATTAAAATAAGGGAAAGGGGAAGCAGACTTACTTTTGGCTCTAAGGGAGGAGAGAGTTCTGGGATGACGGGCAGTGGCGCTGAGGAATGCTTGGCAGAGAGAAATTTCAGGGAAAGAAGAGTGAAAAAGTGAAAAGAAGAGTCAAAACGGGCTACTTATAGAGGCCAGGGAAGGGCAGGCAACGGCTAATGAACAATTAATGAGGGGTTAATTAGCAGTGGGATAACATGACGTTTCGGATACCAAAGACAACTGACACGCGAATCGACAGGCAATGATGGCAGCCGAAACGGAAGGTCAGGCACGACGCGCCTTTTGAGAAATGCATTAATGGATCACTGGAACCGTCCCGAAATGCGCCCATTGAGTTGCTCAGGTAACCGCGGTCCCGAAATATCCTTGATTCGCTCCGCGGGCCGAACACGAATCAAGGGGGGGCTAATGTACGGCACCCTGGTACTTAGGCCCATTTGGGCCCTAGGACATAAGCCAAAGATATGGGCCAGCGCCTCGACTTTGCCGGGCCCAGAATATCAGCCCCATTCGAGAAAGGTGCGCGGCCATGCTTGGAGTACACCGAGAAGGGCTGTCGGACAAGAAGCCGACGCTGGTCCTCTTCTAACCGTGCCGTGTAATTATGCTCGGCTGGTCCGGGAAGCGGTACTGCCGAGGATATATCACGAAGTGGGAACCATTTCCAAGGCCACTTCCACCTAAACCCACTTACAATTAACCATATTGGACCCTCAATTGCACTAACCGTTGCAGCAATCATGACCCTTCCACTAACCTGATGCTATAAATACAGCAAGTTGGGTACGAAGCTGGGGATCGAAAAAACATGAGAGAAAGGTGAGGGAGTGAAAGATCAGCTCGGCAGAGTCTCTGCGCCGGGAACTACCCAAAGTAGGAAATCCTATACTCAGATTACAAATAGGTTGTGAGCCCCTTCGAGGTTGGGCCTACCCCGCCTCCAAGGCACGCACAAGTTTGTTTTCTGATATCTATAGTGTTTTTCTCTAGATTTCTCGATCTCTGTCTTCATGGAGAGTCCTTTCCATTATATAGTTCCCTTTAGACGATCTTGGTCCTGCACTTGTTGATCATCCAAGTCAATACTTGAGTGCTTGTCCCATCAGACACCCTTCCAGGCCCTCTGTGCATTGGGGTAGCCAATACAACACTGTTCAAGGGTCTTATCCACATTAATGCGGGCAGGGAGTTAGGTGTAGAGCATTTAATGTGGTGGTAACAGCTTTCTCCTTAGATATTTTAGGACTCTCCCCTATCCTGCGTTCTTGTAATGTATATCCATATCAACAAATCTTTCCTGGATTGCTCCCTTGGACGGCAGACCGACTCCTCTGACTTCGGCTTCGATTAGCCGAGGAGATATTCATCTTCGGCCTATCCTCCCAGGCCCCCATGACCAAAGCTGACTTCTCCAATTATTAACTTGGACTCCCCTGACAATGTTTACTCCTCCTCGGGCAACATTACGTCCTCGGATTGGGCCTCAGGCCCCGTGTATACATAGATAGTGAGCTCACGGGCCCAATATCCCTACAGAAATTAATAATGTTAATTTCAATTTTCTAACCCAAAAAAAACCCAGGTTCCTATATTAAAAAATCTCTCTCCTTTTTTGTTTCTCTCTCACATTTTTCTTTTTTGCATGTGTTCAACTCTATCAGGAAAAAAAAAAAGGGGTTAGAAAGTATAAGGAGAGTTCGTGCCTAATTTTATAGGATATGGAGAAATGTGGTGAAAAAAACTTTTTTTAAAAAAAATTACCTAAAATTTATGAGTTTTATTTATTGTTCAGACAACTTGAAAGCTCCTTAAATAATAGCATAGATAAACTACCTTTGACATAAATTGACATAAATATATAATTTGAACATTTTTTTTTCTTTTTTAAAAGAAAAGTCAAGTCCACCTCTATAGAGTTAGGCATTAGTTCAAACTTGAGCTCTCCACTTCTTGGTAGCTGTAGGCGCCAAATAGTCTTTCACGCTACAGTACCTATTCAATTGCCACTTTCCTTAAGAAAATCAAAAGACAATAATATTAAATTATTGTCTTTTATAATATCAAAAGTCTCTTATAATTAAATTATTAATAATATTGAAACAGCTGAAACAATCATTAATATCCAGTTCTTCGGCTCTTCCTCTCTTTATTTAATTGAATTACTTCTTCATACCTATTCAATTGCCACTTTCCTTAAAAAACAAAAAAAACAAAAGACAATATATCTAAACTATCAAAACTCCAATTCAAATTAATTATTAATAATTTTGAAGTAACTGAAAAGTTATTAATATCCACATCATTTATTTTACCTACACATAGTAAAAAGGTGAAATGAAATGTTGGAAAATGTGATATTTAAATTGGGTAACTTTATTTTTTATGTTACTTATATTATTACTTGAGGAAATATCCTTGGTAACTATGTTGTTTTTATTTTTATTTTCTAATGCACTGTAACGTTCCATGAGAACACTTTATGTGGATTTTTTTTTTTTTTTTTGAATTTAAGTGCTTCCAACAATTGTGTAAATTTCAAGCAGTAATTCAAAAAATAATTGATGTTACATGTTCGTGCTTTGATTGTGTAGTTCTATTATGGATTTGGGTTTTAACTTATAAGTTATTTAGGAACTCTATACATTCTACTTTCTTAGATGATTAAAAACATATACTATTACCATAAATCTCTCTCTCTCTCTCTCTCTCTCTCTGAGAGAAAAAATATATAATTTAATAGATTTCAAGGTTGTAGTTGAATTTAAATGTTGAATAAAATGAGCCAAGATTATATTTTGATTGTTAAATAATGAAGTTTTTATTTCAGCTTAAATGAGTAAATTTCATGGAATAGTAGTAGCCACCACAGTTGCCGGCTAGTAATGATGCGATTCATTATTTTTCTATATTTTACAGTTTATTTTTATTAGCGCTAGTATTTAATTGGATACCCTTGATTCATGTACCTCATGGGGTCAAAAATTTTGCTGCTTTATTATTATTATTATTTTTGTTATTTTAATGATAATCAAAGTAGGTAGAAGTTAAGAATATAGGTAGTATAACTTGTATAAGTTTCGATTTTCCAAAAAGATTTTATTATTAATGGATCAAAGACTTTTGCTTGATTGTTTTGACACAATATGAATTCCTATATCTGAATTCTCATCCTTCCTTCCAGTTATAGTCGTTAAGCTTTAGTTGAATTATAAATGTTTTTCCAATGAGCTTTTCTATTTTCATTTGATTAGTAGGTTGAAATTTGCATTCATCTGATAAAATATTGAATTTAATTTAGCATATTCTTGTCAAAGTAGATGAAAGATCATATATGCTAATTGTATGGTCTTAGTAATTTTTCAGCTTTCTTATCAAACAAAATAAATACATGCAGCACACAACTTTATTATTATTAATGTTGCTTATGAAACTCATATGAAGTCTTGTTATTTAAAAAACATAAAGTAGTCTTGTTATTTAAAAAACATAAAGTAGAAACAATAGCTTGTAAAAAACAAACAAAAACAAAGGAACGCAAATCTGCTTTCAACCATTACCAAATTAATATATAGAAATTAATAGAGAAACATTGTGCCCAAGTTTAATGAAAATATCCTTATTTAATAATATTATCGATATGATACTTGAAAGATTATTATAGAAAATTTGGGGCAATATTTTTTCCTCTATTAAAATTCAGATGATTTTAAACTATGGTCTATAAAATTTTAGAAGTACAACCCAAAAATATGGGTATTACATTTGATAAATCATCACAACCCAAAAAAAAAAGTAAAATTTTGATTACCTAAAATTCTAATTTTAAAATTTATTTCCGATTATTTGAATTAGATGTACCAAAGACCAAACATAGGAATTTTCAATTAGAGACAAATACTTATGAAAATAGAGTCACATCCATGTTGGAAAAAGCATACAATCTAATGAACCAAAAATCATGCCCATCAATTGATGGTGTCAATCTTGCACAAAAGTATTATAAAACCTGAGTTATGGTATTTGTCTATAAGCAAAACATCAAACACGTGATGAGCAAATCACCATATGACCTCAACGTTTAAACTATAAAGATTGAAAATTCAAACGTTAAATTAAGAAAGTGCATTGCTAACATAAACAAAGCGACACTAACCTTTTGCATTAGCCTTTATATTTGTTGGGCATTTGCCTATTCCCATAGCATAGGGCCATTTCTTGGAGGCTCATAAAAAACACCGAGGAGAGACTTGTTTGAGAGATTTCGGCGGCGAAAGCACGGCTCTGATCTTCAAAGGACGGTTGTTCATCGACGAAGAAGAAGCGCGATCGTACTCTTCGATAACATTCGCCAAGTCCTCGTCGGACGTGATCGAAATTAGGGTTTCCAAGTCGCCGGTCGGCAATTGACACCTCAGATTCACCGATGAGCCACAGAACTCTCCGAGCTTCACCATCAACTCTGTAACAACAACAAGAAACAAAAATTTGATTAATTATTCACAAAAAAAAAAAACCAAACGAATTCACAAAAATCGAATCTGAAAATGGAAGAGCACACAAACCTGTGAAAGAAATAGAGCGATCGACGGCGAGGACACGTGTAAGGCCGCCGACGTAGCGGAGCGTGCCGTCGGTGTAGCGAGGGAGGATTTTCCCGCCATAACTGCAAAGAAATTTGATGGTCTCGGTGTTTTTGTTGTTGTTGGACTCCATGAAAGTTTTTGAAAAATCGAGAGAGTTGTGGAGAGGAGATATTGGTAAGTGAGAGGCTCAAACCTCTGGGGAGTGGTTTCTGTGAGTATTTATAGGGAGAGAATAAATGGGAGGGTGAGGTGAGAAATAGGAAGAGTGGGGACTACACGGAAAGTGGGGGCTAAGAAAGAAAAAATTATATTTTGAAAATGCAAGATTATTCAAATAAAATGGTAAATGTAAGCCTATGCATATCAATATCTCAGGTTTCAAAGGATACATCCTATTCTAGACGGATATTTTCCTTTCCCATTGGGGTACATCTTCCATTGGCATATGCCATAAAATATTTGAACAAAACTACAGTGGGCCATGCGTGTTGCAAACATAAAGTAACCCAAGAGGGTGCATGCTGTCTTCCCTTGATCTGGATCATAAACCCAAGCGAATTCGACTGACAAATTTCTTTTAAAATGTGATCGGGCCAAGGTGGCTGCCTACGTACCTCCACTAGGAAGGATCGAGTCATCACGTAATTCAACTGACATTTTTTGTTGCCTTAATTTTTGCCTAGACCACCTTTTCGGGTTTTCAATCTAGCAGACTCCTTCGCACTCTTTCTTTTGTTCTCCTTTTGCCTAGACCACCCTTTCGGGTTTTTAATCTACCTTTTCATATTTTTTTCATATTTTTTGCTTTTTTTTTTTGTTTTGTTTTTTGCTTACATAGGAATGTAGAAAAAGAGGTTGCACTTGGAGGCTTCCTCATGCAAAGTACTATATGACAGCATCACAATAGGTGGGCATATTGAAGTAGTGCCCATCCATGTTAGCTAGGATCAAGGCTCCTCTGAAGAAGGCTTTCTTCACCACATACAGGCCCTTGTAGGTCGGGGCATATTGAAGTCGTGCCTATCCATGGTTGCACTTTTTTAACACTAGGTTGCATTCTTCAAAGACTCTGGGTCTAACTTTTTTGTTGAAAGCTCGCTCGACGTGGCATTGGTACAACTGTCCATGGCACATTGCCGTCATGCGCTTCTTGTCTATCGTGTTCAATTGCTCATATCGGGAACGGGCCTATTCAACTTCTGACAGCTCTGTTTGTGATAAGATTCTGAGAGATGGGATCTCTACCTCTACGGTGAGGACGACCTCCAAGCCGTATACCAAGGAATAAGGGGTTGCACCTATGGAAGTATGAACTTGCCGAGAATGTAGAGGAGAAAAAGAAAAAAGAAAAGAAAAGAATTGTGGCTTGCCGAAACTGGAGAAAAAAAAATTATGGCAAGCCACAATTTCGGCCACTACATTGGTCATTGCCTTTTTTTTCCCCAGCTTTAGCAAGCCATAATCCTTTTTTTTTTTCTTTTTTTTTTCTCTCCCTTACATTTTCAGCAACTCAATTCTTATAATTCTTTTTTTTTTTCTCCAGTTTCGGCGAACCACATTCCTTTTTTTTCCCCCTATATTTTTGGCAACTCAATTGCCATAATTTTTTTTTTTTCTCCCCCCACAATTTTGGCAACTCCATTGCCTTAATTCTTTTTTTCTCTTTCCTCTCTCGTACAATTTCAGCAACTTCATTGACACAATTCCTTCTTTTTTTCACTCTCTGCACTCCTCCTAGGCAGCTTGCATTTTGGGCAGAAATTTTGATAACTACATCACCGAATTCAATTGTCTCTCTCTCTCTCCCTCCATCACATCATTTCTCTCTCCTCTCTCATATTTTTTCTTAGAATTTTGGCAACATCATTGCCGAAATTTGCCTCTCTCCTCATTTTCCCAAATAAGTTTGAACAATACTTATATTACAAATAAACTTCATTTTTTGCAATATTCAGCTAAAAAATTCGGTACAAAAAGCAAATGAAAATATTGACATGAAGCAGTTGAGTCTTTTGGCTAAAAATTGCAAAAAATGGAGTTTATTGTTGTTATAGGTATTGTTCAAAGTTATTTGGCAAAATGAGGAGAGAGACTGAATTTCAGTAATGGTGTTGCTAAAATTGCAAGAAAAAGTACCATGTGTTAGGGGAGAGAGAAAATTGAATTTCGGTAATAAGATTACCGAAAGATGCTACGTCCACAATATTTTTCACAACAAATTACAGGTGGTTAGTTGTTATTGGTTCAAATTTGAATCTAACACTAAGATTACTTTTTTGCCCCAATAATAATAATCAGTAATAACCTGCCACTTAGGATTTGTTGTAAAAATGTTGTGAAAATGTTGTGGACGTATCATTTCTAAAAAATAATTGTGGTGCCGAAAGAGAAGGAAAAAAAAAAAAAAGTGGCAAATTGTTTTTTTTCCCTCTATTTCGGCAATGCCATTGCCACAAAACAATTTGCCACTTTTTTTTTTTTTTTCCTTCTCTTTCGGCACCACAATTATTTTTTAGAAATGATACGTTCACAACATTTTCACAACATTTTTACAACAAATCCTAAGTGACAGGTTGTTACTAATTGTTATTATTGGGGCAAAAAAGTAATTTTAGTGTTAGGTTCAAATTTGAACCAATAACAACTGACTACCTGTAATTTGTTGTGAAAAATGTTGTGAACGTAACATCTTTTTTTTTTCCCCTCCATTTTCGGTAACTTAGTTGCCACAATTCTTTTTTTTCTTTTTTCCTCCCATTTTCGACAATGCCATTGCCACAATTGGTTTCCATTTCGGGCAATACGGGCAGGACAAGAATTTCGATAATCTCATTACCGAAATTCAATTTTCTCTCTCCCTTGACACATTGTACTTTTTCTTGCAATTTCGGCAACACCGTTGCCGAAATTCAGTCTCTCTCCTCATTTTGCCAAATAACTTTAAACAGTACCTATAACAACAATAAACTCCGTTTTTTGTAATTTTTAGCCAAAAGACTCTAAAGCAGTTTGCAGTTTAATATTTATGCGGATGGATATTCTTTTCTTTTCCTTGAGGGAGTAAATTGCGAAGAACAAGGAAACGACTCTACTACAAGGTTGCTCACCAGCACTTTGGGCCTCACTTTTCTTTTTATTTTGGGTGACCAAGAAAACAAAACATAATATATATATATATATATGTATGTATGTATATATGGAAAATTGACTATTACCATTTATTTTTAAACTATTTAACAAAACAACCATTTTGTCAAAGTATCTTGGAAAATACTTCTATTTTGGAACTTGATATTGCTAATGTCGAATTTTGCTTGGAACTCGACATTAGCAATATCAGGTTCCAAAAACATGGTTATTTTGTTATATATTTTGAAAATATGACTATTTTGCTATATACTTCAAAAATAAAGGGTATTTAGTTATTTTTGTTGGGGTTTATGCCATAAAATCCAATTTATTGGCATGTCATAAATAATTAAATTGTTTAATTATGTGATACTATTTATTAATGAACTAATGAGACATTATCTTAGTTTATAAGATACATAGCATGTGATTTACGTGAAAAGTAACAGAAAATATAAATCACAAGTTTTTTGTAAACTCAGAATTTTAGTTCGTAGTCGGTGATGAAATTAGGCATTTCATTTGCAAAAACTATAACATATCAACTAAGATGATTTGTCTTGATCATGGAAGTGGAGACTTCTAGTTGATATGTTTTAAGTGTTAAGACATATTGAACTGGACCGCTGTGAGATTTATTATTCTCCTAGCGACTGTCAAATGAATAATAAATCTCACGACTTCTATTTACATCAACTCTAAATCCTGAGAGAATAATGGACCTGATCATGAGGTGTAGGTTGCTTTGATATATCAGGAGTGAGATCTATAAGACACGATCAAAACCTCAGTATGTTAGGCAGCCGCATTTAGTGTTGATGAAACATATATTCTCAAGATGGAATTCATAATTTCTTAACGGAGATATAAAATATTCCCTTAAGATAAGTTTAATAAGTTTGGTTATTCAGAGTGTTGGGCCCAACCACTTTAGTAAGGAGTTACTAAAGTATATATTTATGAAATTGGATTTCATAAATATATGATGAAGTTGACAGAAAAGCCCAAGGCCCATTGGAGCTAGAGTCTTACTTGTTCCCTTTGGTCCTATCTCAAGCCACAAACTAAAACCCAATTGGGTAGGCCCAAAAGGCTAACCCAATTAGATAATCAGTTTTTATTTAATAAGAGTTATTAAATAAAGTAACTACCAAGGTAGTTAGAATGTACGTATGATGAAAAGAAAAGAAAACAGTTTTTCTCTACAAGGAGAAGAAGAAGGATTTTTCTTTGAGAATCAATGTACAAAAAGACTGATTGAGAGACCACACTTCTTGGGCACCATGTGGAATTGAGATGAAGATTAAAGGTATTCTCAAGTCTTGGTTTTGAATTTTACTGCATCAAGGTACGCTTTCTATTCTTTGTTCTAGAATTCAAGGTTACATGTTATCTCTCATGAATGAAGTAGATCCGTGATTGTTGCTTCCGCTGTGTGTTTTGTATGAGCTGCAAAACCAGATTTTCCAACAATTTTTCCCTATATATTTGCCAAATAGATAACATGTTTGTTTATTAAAACTAAGGTAAGAATAATATTTAGTAAAGAATATGTAATTCAACAGTTAGATTTTCAAAATTGGCTATAGCCTTTCTCAATAAAATAAATACTACTAATTGCATATTCTTTACACTTTTAATACACATGTCAAATTTTGTATAAATTGAATATTATTTAATATCTGATCTATAAGCTTATATTCTATACATAATTTTAAATTACAAAAATTTGCATAATTTAAACGATTTATTGATGAGATAGCTATTGATCTTTAATTTTCTAGAAATTTTGCAAGTATGGATGATATAAGAAGAAGATCTAATCTAATGGTAAATTTGTCAAAGTTCAGCTCCAACAAAAAGATATTGAGTAAGGTTGTAGCCTAAGGTTATAACCAATTTTGTAGCTAAACTTTGTATTTCTTGAATTATTAAAGAAAAAAATTGTCATACACAAAGCTTAGAATGGAATTTTGTTAATAACCAAAAAAAATAATTGTAGGGTTGAAAGGCCCAGATAAGGATATTGGATCGTGGGCCACACCCGAAGAAGTCAAAGAGCATGAGGACAGACAAGTATTAGTGAAGACAAGCAGATTGTTGGGTCGAGGAAGAGGCCTGGTCATAATAAACAGGTGACGTTGTCCGAGGAGCCACCCTTTCTCGGCCAACAGAGTGGAAGCCTAAAGTCCGACCACCCATCAAGTACTGGGCAGTGGGCAATCGAGCTTAGGAGGATAATCTTCAGAGAGAGGTGAGTCAACAGAGAATTGAGAAATATCTAGGAAGAAAGTTGCTACCACCACATTGAATGCTCTGCACCTAACCAATTGGCCGTATTAATGTGGAAGTGATACCTGAATAGTGACTTCTAGCCTTATAGCTACCCACAAAGACTTCAAGAATGTGCTGATAGGTCAAGTATCAAAGAGATTAGCAATCTAATCTACACGTAGAAGGCTAAGATGAAAGAAGGGGAGGGGAAAAAAACAAGAAGGAAAACTATTTTGGAACCAAGAACTTGAATATTTGTATAAGTTTAAGAGAAATATATACAAGAACATACCATCCTCGGACTTGACCGATGAGTATTTTTCTTTTCAACTTGTTTGTCTTAGCCCCTCCAACACCAACCAGTCTATTGTGATCTACATTTTAACTCATTGAACGTTCAGTAACAAACTCACTCTCTAACGAATCTATTATTTTGGGCTTATTGGGCCATTGTCCAAATCTTTTGGGCTGTGGATCAAAATGTGTCCTTACAATAACTATTAATATATTGATATGAATTATGACGATAAACAATAATTATCATGAAACAAACATTAAATCCTATTATATTACTATATAAAAAAAATGAAACCATTTATTATTAGAAATTAGTTTTTTATGTCAATTAAAAAATTATGAAGAATTAAATTTCTTTACTAAAGAGTTAAAAGGAAAAAGTGGAAGAAACTTTTTTTTTTTTTTAATAACAAAATGGAGGAATTCCAGACCATTCTCTTTTTTTTTTTTTTTTCCTTTTTCGGATTTTGACAAATATCATGCTTTGACTTCAAATCGTTATTCCCTTGCACTTTAGTTTTGTATGGACAAACTTTTTTCTCTATGTGTGTGTTAAAAATACTATTTATTATTGATTACTACTAAAATGCAATGTATGGACAAACTTTTTTCTCTGTGTGTGTGTTAAAAATACTATTTCTCTCATCTCCCCGTGTGTGTGTGTTAAAATACTTAGTATTCTCAACCAAAAAAAAAAAAAGTTTCCTCCACTTTATTAATCATTTTTAAATTGTTATTATTATTATTATATTTGATAACCTATAATGCATGCTTCATGATAATTACTATTTATTATTAAATCAAAACACTAATAAAATTTTAGTGTAGACGATATTTGAATTCTAAATCTCTTATTCAATAATATGATACTTTACTAGTTCTTATTAAAAAAAAGAAAAAATACTTTATCAATTGAGTTAATTAGAACCCACAAAAATGTTATTATCACATAATATAATTATATCTTTTAATTTTAATAAAAAATACACTAACAAAATGTGTAATTTTTCACAAATCTAATGTGCAAGAGAGTTAATTGTCAAATCAAAAGTCAAGAGAATTAATTGTTGAAATCAAAAGTCTAGAAATGATAAGTTGTGATTCAAAGGTTATATTAGTAAACTTTTTTTTTAATAATTTACCATTTTATTTAATATGGTTACAACTTAGCTTTTTTAATGGACTAGAGACCCCAACTTAGCACTTTTGTTTTCTTTCCTTCTTCCTTTATTTTTTTTGGAAAAAAAATTTATTTTAATCCTCATATTTTAGAGTTATTGTCAATTTGGTCATTACATTTTGGTAGCAATTAATTTAATTTTTATTTAAGTTGAAAATTATATTAACTAAATTGATTACTACTAAAATGTTTGAACCAAATTGACAATAATCCAAAATTCTATTTTTCACATTCTTTTTATTATTTTATTTTTAAAGAGTAAGTACTGGCTGTTTGTGTTTGGCCGAATTTTAATGGACCAGATATCCCATGTTAGCACTTTTTCTTTTCTTTACTTTTCTATTCTAGTTTTCATTTTCATTGTAAGTTCAGCTTCAAATTGCACTGAACGCAAATTGATTAACCAACAAATGTTTTGATCATGTATTTGTTGTTGCCAAGTCATGGCAAAACAGGTTCTTAGTTCAGTTGCCGTTTTTACCTTTTTTCACATAATGAAATTCGAAACCATGTGATCTAATTGCCTTAATTCTAACTCCTTCGTGAAGTTGATAAATTACAATGATGAGAGGGGTAGGCCAGTTTGGTACTCAAACTGTCACACTCCGAACCCAACTATAAAGATAAGCACGTGACAACTGCCGCACACTTATAAAGTACTTAAAATAGTTCAAATATTCAAACATTCACACATTTCCAAAATCAAATATGTAGTTTTAAGGACTCAAAATAGTTCAAATATTTGAACGAAATTCATATTCTTAACAATATTATGACTATGATTACGCTATATCCCCGTGACTAGGCATCAGAGTACAAATGAATAACCCCTATTGGCTGGGTATCAGAGTACCAATGAATAACCTCCATTAGTTTGGGGATCAGAATACCAATGAATAATTCTCATTGGCTGGATATCAGAATCAATTCATAGTTAGATTGTCCATAATCATATATATGAAATCATAGTTTCTAACAAAAATATATCTTATTCAAGCATGTATATAAAAATCATATATTCAGTATTAAAATATATTTATAATAATCCTTTACTTAAAATCAATAATACAATAGAAATAAAAATTCTAACAATTATAAACAATTTTCAGTAGTTAAAAATACATTAATATAAGAAAAATAAAACTCAATTAGGATAATGTTACTTATTTCAGCTAACTCACTAGAACTTCTCACAAACACTTTCTCTAAAATCCTTAAATATCACCTAAATAATTTTCAAGAACTATACTCAATAATCAAATAATTCAAGAAAAAATTATAACGGTACCCGATCAGAAGAGAAACAATTAAAAATATCCCATAATTTTTCACTATTATTTCAACGCAAAAATCCACATATTCCCCGTATATTTATTCTTTACTTTTTGCCACTAATAATGGCCTAGTATAAGACCTATAGAATACATAAAGGTAAAAGCTACTTATAAAAGAAGAGCAACACGTGGACTACTCTTCAGGTACTTTTTTTTTTTTTTTTTACTTGTCGGACCTCAACTCATCGATTAAAAATATCCCATAATTTTTCACTATTATTTCAACGCAAAAATCCACATATTCACCATATATTTATTCTTTACTTTTTGCCACTAATAATGGCCTAGAATAAGACCTATAGAATACATAAAGGTAAAAGTTACTTATAAAAGGAGAGCAACACGTGGACTACTCTTCAGGTACTTTTTTTTCTTTTTAACTTGTCAGACCTCAACTCATCAAATCGGTACCATTCCAGCTGTGCAGAAACTTGTCCCACCAAGCCTAAAATTCTGCAGATTCTATCTCCTCTCAACGCAACAAAAGACATAGATAAGATTAAATTACTGGTCATAAAAAAAATCTGCCGTAACACATCTAGTTTACCGAAAATAAATTCAAACTTTTCTTCGTTTGCATCATTAAAACTCTTGAATAATTAAATAGTTTCACTATTAATATCAATATAAAAAAATATTTTAATTTCAAATAAAACTTAGATTTGACAAGAAAAAGATTTTTAGGTTCTTACCTTAATTGTGTAGTCAAATCTTCTCTATTTGAGTATTTTATTTTTGAGTAATATCTTCTCTCAAAATATCTGTCACTGACTTAAATTAGACTATATATAGTTAGAGTTTCAACCATATTTTCTAAAAAACCCCTTAAAAATATTAATTATAAAATTGACCCCATAAACAAATTCACTTAAATAAATTTCCTTTTAATCTTTTTTTTTCCGGGTATTACACAAACAATTCATAGAGGATCCCATATCTTGAAACACATACATCCTGTATTCTTGAAGCAAAATAGTGATAACAACCATAATTATAGTCCTATGTCGTTGGATTTGATCTTTTTAGTACTTAAACTTAAAAACATCTTTGATTTGGTTGTTTAATAAGAAAGAAGAAACACTTGCATATTTGTGACCTTATTTAGTCTTGTTATATTGCTTTTTGCTGTTTGTTTGCTAGAGTAAAGGACAGGGAATAAAATGGAAAGAAAAAAAAAAGAACAGTTTTCAAAATTTAAAGGAATAAATGGAATGGAAAGGAGCCTGAGAGAATTTTTAAAGAATAGCTCATTCATTTCCTTCTCAAGCCTATTTTTTAATCCTTCCACAATGGGAAGGAATCAAATATATGTTAATGAAGTTTTATTTGAAACCCCTAATAATACCTTTTTTTATATAGAAATTATTATTTTATAAATGTTTATATGTTTTTTTTATTAAAAAAATGACATAATAGTAATTATGGGAGGTGGAATTTTGGAGACATGATGGAATCGCAGTGAGGACTTCAACCCCGACAAAACTGTGATGGAACTTTTGACTGAACCGATCTCCTCTTAATTGAACCAATCACCGGCTTAAAAAGAAGAGACTTTAGATAAACCAAGACCAATAGAAGGAGAGTGCCCAAGGAGGTTCCGATGGATAAGTTAGAAAACTACAATGCATAAATTTTGCCAATTGATTGTCTGTCATGTCACAAGTTAGCTGAAGGAACGTGTGTCAAGATAACAATTCAATAGATTTGCTAACCGGTTGTTTGTTATGTCAAATTAGCTTAAGGGATGTTGCTTAGTAGCGTTAAATGCAATGGTGGGTTGTTAGAACAAAATAAATGTCAATGTGAAGAAAGTCAGTAGACATTTCTTTTGAGGATTACTGTATTACTTGGTTAACCGAAGCAAAAATTGACCAACCTATGTGATCAACTTGAGAATATGTCACTCAACCTTCATGGCTGACCTAAGAAGATGTCACTTAACCTAGCTGAACGACCTAAGAAGGTGTCAATTGACCCATTGTCGACTTGATAAAATGTTGGCTGAGCTTTGTAGCTAACTTGGTACACCTTCTTTAGTCTTATCATGACCAACCCCCACCCCCCAATAATGTGATTATAAAAAGATTTAATTAAATTTTATTATATTCAACTCTCAAACAAGGTTACTTTCTACTCTATTCGTTTTTTATTCCTTTTTATTACTATTATTCATTCCTTTTAAATATTGGCTTTTCCTTGTAAATATTTTAGTGGAATAACTTTTAACATTCCCTATGATATTTCAGTTGAACAATCAAATACAAAGGGCCACAAAAGATGCAACTTCATCTATCTATCACACATAAATTACCACAACTAAAGTAATAGAGTAATACCAACATGAGTTCTTCATTGCTGTCTGAACAGAAAGACAATTGTAGGAACCGAAAAAGGGCAAAAATAGCTATCAGCATAAATATTGCTTGTTGGATACTTGGTTCCTTATTCCTTAAACTAAATAGCGTGGAGATACCATAATGGCTAGCATCACAATTTGGCATATATCATCATTCCTTTCAATTATGCTGTGCCTACCTTTTTTGTACAACTTTAGGAGGGGATGAACTTTTATCATAAACGAAGGAGGAGATGAACCAATAAAGCAAAAAAATTTCGGTGCTGAAATTTGCGGTGTGAGCATGAAAGAATGAACACGTACTTAGGACTTTCAAAAAGTCCATGAGAACATATTATGTTCTTTTTTAAAAGTTGCAATGGTTAAAATTTGTGGGGTGCACTTTTTGGCCTGAATAATACTAATATGAAAACACTAACATGTGAAAATGGCTAGTAAATTGAGAATATGTCATTGTCTAGCCAAAACAAAAAGCTCATGAAAAGCCAGAAAAGAAGCCAAACAAATTCTATTTTGATTGACTACCGTGAAATTATTCACTCTTAGTGAAAGAAGTCTCCCCCTCTCATAGTGTTGGATTATACGTGTGAGAAGATAAAAGATGAGAATAATGAATAGTTAATATAACATAATTGAGTACATATCCATTAGACTTAGACCTTTTAGATTAAAGTATCTCTATATGTTATATTAATTATTCAAGAAATTTTTTTAAGGTGTTTATCTCCCCCAACACATAGAAAGTGTGGAATAATTTCTCCTTATATGTTGATTAAGATCTTCTCAATTTCAAATATATTTATGCGATATAACTTATATTTACATTAAATAGTACAAATTTAAAGTGTTTTTATAAATTTTAATAGATCTTGTCTGTTATATATTACAAAAACCAGAAATCAAATATTAAGGGCATTCTTTTGTACAAGAATTTTATTAATATTTGGAAGATTCCCTTTGGTAATTTTGTTTTATATGTTTAATACTGTGTTTTAGCTCTTTTTTTTTTGGTGATTTGTAAGTAGGAGGTCTGAATCCTCTGATTGTTCTCCATCTCTCATCCAACCTCTAATTTTAATTGGTTTCTAAATGCAAAGTTGATCTCATTCAAAGAACAAAAAGAGACAAAGAAAGAAGCTATTCTGACAGTCCATTGGCTTATAAAATTATGAGTAATTAATATATATATATCATGAAAGCATTTCCTTCTTTATTAGAATTTAGGACCGACTTCGACTTAGAAGTGACTGAGAGCAAGAGAACCTTCGAGCTAGACGCGTGGAAGGCAGCAGGCAGTGTCCATGTAGTTGGCGGACACGTGGACTTATATTTTGTGGCTCAGTGGCACCAATCATGCATGTTATCCTTAAATCAGTGTTATATAGTTGCATTGCATGTGGAGCTGACAGCATGCTTTATGTTTCGGCTTATTCTGGCCACATTCACAAAATTTTGGGTCTTCTTTATCCATAGCCTGCAGACAATGACGTGGGCAACAAAGCCGACATCATCAGATAAAGGGAAAACCTTATTCTGTTAATATGGTGAAGGAATGCACCATTAAATAATGGAGTTTGGTCATGGCTTTGTTGGTCTGAGCTATTCTTAGATAGATTCGGAGCAGTGTTTAAGGATCTTACAAAAGAGGTGGGCCTTACACGTGGATCTTACCATAGGATCCACACCTTTTGTGAGAATTCGGAGCACTGCTCCGAAACTACCTAAAAATAGCCCACACCAACAAAGCCATAACCACCTCCATTATTTATTGGTGCATTCCTTCAGCATTTTAGCATAATATGGTTTCCCCTTTATCTCAAGATGTTGGCTTATTGCCCATGTGACCATGTCATTGTCTGCAGGTTATGGATAAAGAAGACCCAAACTTTTTGTGACTGAAATGTATGCTGTGTTTTGAATTTTTTGATACATCTTAGGATTAGGATTAGGATTATTGGGAGAGTAGAGTTTGAAACTCTTGTAAATGGGTCACCTGTTGACTGCTATCGTTGTAATTTTCATAGCAATTGATTAATGAGTACTTGAAATAGAATAATATGATGTGGAATAACCTTTTCCTTTATAATGATAAATAAGCAAGGAATAATAATGTTATATTAAACAAAAAATAGCTGAAATAATAATGTGCAAGACTTATATTCTAAGTTCCAATTGTTTGTGTTGTTTTGCATTAGTGACCTATATTAAGCATGGAGTAAAGGAATTAACGGGGAGATAGTTAGCCGTATGAAGCAAATCCAACAATGATAATATTGGCAAGTGTTATTGAACGAACCTCGTGACTCTTGGTAGAAATTACATTGCATGTGTGAAATAATTAATGGTGGTGGAAAGCATTCAACAATAACTTGTTGAGGTATTTAGCCATGGTGGAAGGCATTTAGTAATGCTGCCCTGAGGTATTCAATATATATGAAGCAGTTGGTGGCATGTCACCATAAAACATTCAGCAGCAGCTATAAGAACTTGTTTGAATTGAGAGGGGGAGGAAGGGAGAGTAGAAGGGAGTAAAGTAGAGTTTACTGACTTTACTCTCCCTCCTTCCCCTAAATCGGATTGATGTATGCTAGATATATAAAAAGCGACATCGGATTGGTGTATGTTAGATATAGAAAAATATTCTTTTACACTCGTTTACATTTGCTATTTTACACAAATATCTATAATTGATGCAAAAAATGTCCATAATTTAAAAAGCAGGAAAAAAAATCTACATTTAAAACATGAGAGGGGATGTATAAAAACAAGTGCGAGAGTATCATTGCCTATTAGATATATGTGTGTTATGCTAAGATGATATATTTTTCTAGAGCTAAGTGAAAGAGGCAAAGATAGTTAACATGTGAGTGCTAATATATCTACACACACATTATAAGTGGGAGGGGAAATTTGAACCTGTCTCAGCGAAAAAACACTATAAAAGGGTCTGTTTGAGATTCGCTTATTTTGCTAAAACTGAAAACTTTTTGCTGAAAGTACTGTAGATAAAGGTAAAAATTAGTTGAAATAGTACAGTGGGACCAATAAATAGTACCAAAAAATGTAGTAGGACCCATGAATAGTAGTAAAATAAGCTGAATAGTAAAATAAGCTAGCAAAATTAAGCTATGCCAAACACACACTTAATATAAGATTATAAAGTTCATTGGTACTTTCTAAGTAAGGAAATTAAGACAAATTCACATAAATATATAATGGCGTAAATGCACTTTTAGTCCTTACATTTTTACTTTTTTCCATTTTAGTCTCTACATTTTATTTTTACCACTTTTAATCCCTAAACTAATTAACGCCCTTCATTTTAGTCCTTCAAGCCCCATTCCGTCACCAATTAACGGGGAAACTGACGGGATTAATAAAAAATTATTTTTTTTACACGCTCGTGAATAAAATATCTTCTTCTTCTTCTCTCTCTCTTCGGTCTCTCATCTCCTCTCTCTTTCATTCCGTCTCTCTCCCTTCTCTCTCTTGTTCTGCACTCTCATCTCTTCAAACCCACCATGGCCGGATCCACCATCACCAAGCCAGGTCGGAGTCACTTACCATTCCCTGACCCAAGTCCTCAAAAATTTCAACAAAATCCGCTTCCTTCCAATCGAGCTTCCCAGCGGCGAATCAGGTATCAAGGACGGGGTTTTGCTCAATTGGCATGCTAATTTTGGCTCCACGCTCGACGATTGTGTCATATTGGCTCCAGAACGATTCTTCGCTCCCCTACCAGTGCCGCCAATTTTGGGTATTTGTTGTGTTTGTGGGTGAAGATTGTGTGGCTTCACAGTGGGTTAGCGATGGAGATCGCGATGGGTTTGCGGTGGGTTAATGGTGGAGATTACAGTTCTCTCTCCTTAGTTGAAGGCGGCAGTAGCATGGATTTTTTCGCCGTAGGTAGGTTGCTCTCTTCTCTCTCAAACTCTCACTCTCTGTGGATCGATATGGATGGGTTATGATTTACTGTCGTATGTCGGTTTTTGATGGGTTGTGATTTGTGTGGGAGTGGGTTTTAGGTCGATGGGTGGTGGCGACGCGGTGTGGTGGTTGCTACGGTGGGGTTTGGGTTTGGGTTTTGGATTTGTTGTGATTTTCTTGGTTGATTTGGGTAGTGCAATAGTGGTGGGGTGGTGGTTGTGTTGTTAATGATGGTGGTGGTAGGTGGTGCAGCAATGGTGTTGTTGATGATGGTGGTGGGAGGTTTTGTTGTTGGCTGTTTCTGATTTCTTCCCTTATTTTATTCACGAGCGTGTAAAAAAAAAAAAAAATATTAATCCTGTCAGTTTCTCCGTTAATTGGTGACAGAATGGGGCTTGAAGGATTAAAATGAAGGGCATTAATTGGTTTAGGAACTAAAAGTGGTAAAAATAAAATGTAGGGACTAAAATGAAAAAAAGTAAAAATGTAAGGACTAAAAGTGCATTTACGCCATATATAATTTTAACAATTTTCTTTTTATCTTTTTAAAAGTAAAAGTCAAGTCCACCTCTATAGAGGGTGTCATATATTACTTCAAACTTGAGCTCGCCACTTCTTGGAAGCTGGAGGTGCCATTGGGCCAAGAGGTGTTTGGCGTTGGCCTCTAAAATGAACAAGGTTGGGTATATTATATGGATGATAGAAATGGCTAAGGGAATTTTTTTTTTTTTTTTTTTTCACAAAACACAATGCTAAGAGTAAGGGACCACATTTGAATTTGATACAGAGAACTTTTAAAAATTGGCCTAAGAAAAATTCCAAAGCTTTTTTCTTGACCAAAATTAAAGTTCAATCTTTTTGAGAAAAGCAAGACTTAGATACTGTTCCTTAGATTTCATTTTTAAGATTCTGCTGCTATGTGGATTTTTTCTCATAGAATAGAAGTATATTTTTAAATTAAGTAGTCATATGTCTGAATCTTAATAAAAGAATCTAAGAAACAGCATCTAAGGTACTGTACCAAAGTTTTGTCTGAGTGAGAAAGTCAAACTGCTGAGATGCTGGACATCTCCAGAAGCAATACGACGAATTGGTATTGATAGAAGTCTAGGTGTTAATGTTATGTTATTGTCAAGATTTAGGACAAGATACGTATCAAATTCTTCAGATTAGGTTCTTTAGATTTCGCTCATGCCAAAATAAAAAATCAAAGATCAAACTTCATTTTCTAATCAAATGTGCACTTTTTTTTTTTGATGGCACATATTGAATTGGAAATAATGACTAATATTACCAGCCTTTTCGGACCGTATGAACCATCTAAATATATTACTTGGTTTTTTCTTTTTATATAATAAAAAATATATGAATAGTTGACTACAATATTGCAACAAATCGCAATCATTTTGGGAATCTCTTAACAATTCAATGGCCAAGTGAAGTGTTCTATACTAAAGAATTGAGATTCATGAAAGGCATCCAATTCATTTTTAACTGAGATAGAATATTTCGCTTGCAATGCCACCATCAATGATAATGGAGTTGTGCATTTCAAATGCCATGTAAACGTCAAGTGAGCCACCCATGGCCAGTTGCACATGGTGGATCATGGATGTCCCCATGTGTGTTTGTGGCTCTGTGCGTGTGAAGTTGCCTAAACTTAAACATAAATTGGCACGTTGCTAATATTAAGAGATTCACAAGGACAATAGAGATCAGTGAGTATTATTATTCATCGAGATATTGGCACTACAAAATCTACAACCAGCATCGAAGCAGTTATGGGCTTTTTGAGATGGGCTGCATATGGCAGCCTAGCTAGGCTTTTTTGTGTTCAAGCAAGAAACAAGGGAGAAAATGGCTAAATGCTAGCAAAACACATCTCTTTTCAAAGTATCTAACAAAATGTCAATGTTTTGGAACTCGATTTTATCGAGTTTTACGTAAAACTTGATATTCTCAAAATCGAGTTCCACTAAAAATTAAAAAAAAAAATTTAGATCGCAAAATATGCATAGAACTCTATATTTTGTTAAAACTGAGCCCAAAATAAAGGTATTTTGCTAGATACTTTGGAAAAAGAGGTGTTTTGCTACATACTTTAAAAATAAAGGACATTTAGCTATTTTCCTTGAAACGAAGAAAAAAAAATAAAATGAGTTTTTCTATATGTGAATAAATGAGGTATGAGTATAGTAGAGTCTCTTGTTGTCCAATAAGAAAAATGTAGTTCAAACACCATCTAAACAAAAAAAAAAAAATGATTGGTATCTTGTCCTGATAATAAAGAGTAACAATCATGAAGTGAATGCTATAAATTAAAATGAAATTATCAATCTAAAATAAATAAATATTTGTATAAAATGATATTATTTTAAATGTTATTTGTACACTTTTATATTTATAATTTTTTAATTAAATCGTTTGTGGAGATGATTCTTTCCCAATCACAATCAACCATGCTTGTTGCCAAATCAATGTGAAATGTTCCCTTTTTTTAGAATTTAAGATATATTTCATCCCACCTAAAAGGTGAATATGACACCAAAATTAGTCTCGCAAAGTTTAAGACTATCCCATTAGCATTTCATGTATTCAAACGACCTTGGGCCTATCTGTCATCGCATTAGATAGCCCTAAAAAACTTTAAAAAGGGACTTAAAGCTTTTTTGTTATGTTTGTCATTTTGTCCTCTACTTTTAGCCATTTCGCTTATAAGTTATCAATGTTAGTTCTGAATCTGAATGTAAGTTTTCGAGATGAAAAGAACTAACCAAAACTAATTAAACGTTGTTTCTCTAAAAAAAAAAAAAAAAAACTAATTAAACGTTGATATAAAATAATTAATAAAAAAAAACCAATACTAATTAATCACAATACTCTTGACATTTATTTAACAATTTTGTGATTTACTAAACCGTTTTTGTTCCTCTATAAAGATGAAAAATAACTTGTTGGCATGTCTTGGTGTCAGCAATTGGAGACATTCAAGAAAAACCAACTTCATTTGAAAAAAAAATTCTAGTATAATAAGTGTTCATAAATTTATTACACAATTAGTACCCCTTAGACCAATACATAAAATTTTGAGTATTTCTTAAAAATAATAATAATAATAATACAACGATATAAAAAAAAAAAAAAATACCAACGTACAATACTTAATTTATGGTAAGGATAATATCACTTTCATATAGATCTATTAATATTTAATTTAGAAAAGTGATATGTCCACAACATTTTCACAACAAATTATAGGTAGTTAATTGTTATTTGGTTCAAATTTGAACCTACCATTGAAATTATTTTTTTAACCCAATCATAACGACTAGTAACAACCTACCATTTAGGATTTGTTGTGAAAATATTGTGGACATATCATTTCTCTTTTAAGTTATTATACATCTCTTCTATAATTAAAAATTAAAAAAAAAAACATTTATTATACATCAAGTACAATATAGTTATTAAGGGTCTGTTTGGGATTCGCTTATTTTGTTGAAACTAAAAACTTTTTGCTGAAAGTACTATAAATAAATGTAAAAGTTAGTTGAAATAGTATAGTGTGGCCCATGAATAGTATCAAAAAGTGCAGTGAGACCATAAATAGTAGCAAAAATAAGCTGAATAGTAAAATAAGTTGGCAAAATTAATCATGCCAAATAGACACTAAGAGTGAAACTTGGTGTTTCGATACTTATTAAAACATACAATACTTTTTTATTTAAATAGAATCTATATATAGTCATACTTATTGAAACAGTTCTGTTCAAAATAAGCAGTCCACTAAAAATTCTACCTCAGTCACAAATGCAACAGCAGAAGCTTTAAAACTTAGCATTTAATGACAAATTGCCATCAAATAGTATTTGTATAGAATAGTAGTATGAATAATGCTAGAGATATAAACTATTTTACAAAATTTTTTACAAATTGCTGATGTGGTGAGTGATTATTGGTAAATGAAAAAGTGATATTATTAGTGAGCCTAAATGAAAACCAATGAGAGATTAACTACATCAACATTTTGTAAAAATGTTGTAAAATAATTTATGGCTGTAGCATTACTCATAGTAGTATAATACTTTAAAAAATTCAGCATAAACCTTTAATCAAGCATGGTTGTCCGACTAATACTAATCAAGAATAGTAGTATTATACTTAAAAATCCTATTTCTCCAGAAGCAATAGGAGGAATCATATTCTAATTAGATGTACAAATATTCAATCATAAATGATGACCAATATATATAACCAACCTTTTTGGACTGTATATGTAGGAATTTTACTTTAAAATTATTTCAAGAGAAACAAATATAATACATCTATCAATTAACAATTATATTATATGCATATGTAATAAAAATTAACAATAAGATGTGAGAAATTTACATACTAAATTATATTATTCAAAGACCTAACAAGCAATTAGGATGCTTTCCCCAGCTGGTCAGGATTAACAAAAGCTTTATTTTCTCTTTTCACACCCCTTGCAAGTGTGGCCTTGACAATATCTATAATAATCAGAAAGGACATGACCAGCTGTAAAATCATTTCTATCGTAATAACAATTCATGTAACAGATATGTTACATTCATTAATAAATAACTTCATTAATTAGATTCATTAATGAAGAAGTTCATTAATGTGTCATTACTTTTGTAACTCCATACTAACTCATGGATCATCTATCGTTCATATCCAAAATCACTATAATGATAGCACCTCTTATAGGATGCCAAGTTACTGGCAATGACAAGATAGATTTATTAAGGCCAATGCTCAACGTGCATGAATCTCATTACGGAAGGACTGCAGAGATTATTATGCACTAACTATCGAAAGACTAGCTCTTATTGTCTTTCATAGTCTGAGCAATTTTAACTTGCACCTCCTTTCCATCATGGTCCAATAATGTACCTATAAGAATAGGCTACATCATGATGGATATGGTCAAGTTAAGGACTATAATGAATGCATTCATAATCTTAGTCTACAAAATCAAGTAAACATATTTCAATATACCAATATTTTACATCATAAAAATATTGCAAAATTTCACAAGAAATTTTGAATAATTAATTATTGATATAGAGACATAATAAAATATCGTGTTGGGCCACATTATTCTAACAGTATAAAGTATAAACCCCATAAACAGTGATAGAATATTTCGCAATGTCACAATCGATGATGAATGGAGTTGTGCATTTCAAATGGCTATGTCAAAGACAAGGAGCCATCCACTTGCACAGATAGCACAGCAGTGGAACAAGTTGAACAAAGCTGCTTTGCATGTCTGTATGTGTTGTATAATTAGAATTAAGAAGATCGATCCTATCCTAAATCCTAATACTATGTATATTGATGATGCCAAAATCATCAGTTAGATCACTCATCCAATCCGGAGCTTTAGATGATCTTGTAGGACCTGCAAGATAAAGAGAGTTGATTAAAGAGACCACCGGATTGTGCCCGGTGGGGGAGCCTTCGATGCTTAAGTTAGTATCAGCCCATATCTTTTGTATATAGATAGCGTTTTGTAGTGGTTTTTGACATACCTTAGCTAGTGAGACCGATTGTCCCTTATAGGTGACTTAGGTAGTTGTTGTACATAAATTATGGTGATTATTATCTTGATTGTAACGTTTTTTGTCTTGATGAGAGTTTAAGACCTTTGATGATCGTTATTGAATGTGTTAAGCAGTTATCTTTGATGGTCTACTAATGATGCAAGGTCGTCCATATTAATGGACGACCTTAATTATTTTTCTGGACTCATCAATTGCCCCCCATTCCCATGTCTGATTTTGCTTTATGCTGGTCAGGCCTAGGGAATATTCTTGACTTGTTTAGATTCAGGCTTCTTTATCTTCAACTACTTTCTTCTTCAAGAATGATAGTATTTTTGTGACGACTTCTTAGTATCTGCCTTTTGAAGGTCTTTTTGGACGTTCGAGGGATCATAGCTTGATCTTGAAAGTGAGCTAATTTCTTTGGACGATCATTTTTTGTCACTGTTGAAAAGCAAGCTAATTTCTTTGGACGACCATTTTTTATCACCGCTGAAGGGTAAGGTGATTTCTTTGGACGACCATTTTCTATCACCATTGAAGGGTAAGGTGATTTCTTTGGAAGACCGTTTTTTATCATTGCTGAAGAGCGAGGTGCTTTCTTTGGACGACCATTTTTTATCATTGCTGAAGAGCGAGGTGATTTCTTTGGATGACCATTTTTGATCACTTCGATGCTTCTTCTTTCATTCATTTTCTGGTTGTCATGTTTGTGTGAGAATCCTTGTCTGCTTACACTCGTCTAAAGGAATTTTAGTCACTTAGCCACTTTTAGGTGACTTACATCCAGTTACGGAGCTTTGCCATTTAGACTTCGTTAGCAATTAACATTGGTCTAGCGGAATTTTGTCCCCTTTTTTTTTTTTGGTGACTTATATCTATTTAAGGAATCTTGTCACTTAGACTTTGTCAGTGATTTACATCCGTCTTGGCGGAATCTTATTACTTAGCCATTTTTTGGTGACTTACATCCATTTAAGGAATCTTGTCACTTAGGCTTCGTCAGTGATTTACATCCATCTTGGCAGAATCTTATCACTTAACCATTTTTTGGTGACTTACATCCATTTAAGGAATCTTATCACTTAGGCTTCGTCAATGATTTACATCCGTCTTGGCGGAATCTTATCACTTAGCCATTTTTTGGTGACTTACATCCATTTAAGGAATCTTGTCACTTGTTGCTGGAAAGATTCCTTGACGCTATGTTGTTTTGGACCTTCTTGAGGCCATGTTGATATCTACATTAACTAGCACATGCACTTGCCAAAACTTGGTTAAACAAGAATTTTAGAACAATTTATATATAAATAATAAGTTACCAATAGCCTAGGTGGACCTTTTTCTTATTTCCTTGTAATCCTAGAGTTTTACCTCTTTCATGATCTGTCTAGTAATGCATATATTTTTGCATTAAACCTTACTAGGTGTAAATTTTTATAGACGAATATAAAAGATACAGTGATAAATGTGTTACCTTAAATGACGATATTATTTTGTCACATACCCCGATCTTTTTATTGCTGGGATCTTCTTGACTAACTCTTCCTTTTTTTAAGATGACGAGCTTTTCTCTTTTCAAGGTTTTTTAAGCTCAACATGATGCTTCATGTGTAAGGCCTAGATCTCTTTTACTTCAAAATTTTTTTTTTTTTTGGGGTGCTTTGACGACTATGGCCATTGCTATTTGTAATAGCAATTCCATCTTCCTTCTTCTTTAATTGTACAGTTAAGTCACTTCAAAAGTGCTAGCTGCATTTTGTTAGGAATGACAATGTACGAATATGCAATTGCATGCTATACAATTATGGATGTCATTTGACAAAGTGCATTCTATATAAATCATAGAGAAGTATTCTATGATATAAAAATAATTGAAGCTATTTGACTACATGCTTCTTTAAGCTGGTCTTTGTTAATTGCTTGCACCGTATATAATTTTTAAAGCAATTTAAAAAGATTTTGGTGAGTTGACGGAGATAGCGGAAATTTATCGAGACTTAAAATCATGACCATATTGTGAACACAATCATCTAGCATTTTAAGTTTAGGAGACCTAATAGAACCTCTCAGACTCATGACGATGAAATATTTGCTACTAAGAATATATATAGCCATATTAATTGTGATATTGTAATAATTTTATAGCAATATTTTCAACATATTTTTTTGATTTGCACTTAGTTATAATAAGCTAATATATGACATGGCTAATTAAAAAGAAAGAAATAAATGAGTTACCTCGGCAAGAGACCTTAAATCACGATACTATTGTGTACGTACCTCGATCTTTTCATTGTTGTAGTCTTCTTGATGAGTTATTTTGACACGTACATCGTCCCTTTTACTATTGGAGTCTCCTTGCCGAGTTCTCCTCCTTTGAGATTTTTTTTTGTTAAGCTTAACATGATATTTCATGTTGAGGGCCTAGATCTCTCTTGCTTCATTCATTTGAAGGGATGAGAACTAGGCCACATTGTGGTAATTCGTCGAGGTTGTTCCAAGGCTATATTTCATTTATCAAAGGACGAAGGTCATCCTGAGTTCTTTTATCGTTGTTGTCCATAGTATCTGAAGATGACCAAAGGGTTTGTCCCAGTTCAAACATTAAGGGTGCAGTCCTTTGTTTGATGATAACCAAATGAATAATCTATCATGGTTTGAACCCGTATATTTCTTTCTTGGGGCTTAATCTTAGCTTTAATTGTGTACTCAAAATGAGTCACCTCAATAATGCTTGCTGCATTTTGTTAGGAATGACAATATCCAAATAGGCAAATTGCATGTTGAACTATAATAGATATATTTTGACGAAGTGAACTAAATGTGAATCATAGAGAAGTGTACTATGATATATGAAGACTAAAGCTACTAACTATATGCTTCTTTAAAGTATCGAGGGACAAAACTTTGATCTTCTTCTTGGCAGGCTCTCTTAACGAGTCCTCATTCTTAATCCTATGGACTTAAAGAATATATGTGCAGTAGCTAGTCTAGTTGTTGTACTATAATGTACTCTTAATGCACAAAGTGTTAGATTTTTTTTTTTTTTTTTTTTTTGAGAATGAAGATTACTACTTGTATTGAAAATCAGCCGGGATCAGCAAAAAGTACATCATAGAGGTGCGGTGGAACATCCTCCACACACACCGACAAACCTCTAACATGTCTTGCATGTCTAGCTAGGTTGTGGGCTACTTTGTTACCAGTTCTACGAACATGAGAGAAAGCAATACATTTACTGGTAACTAATAAGGATTTGGCAGACTCCAGAAGATGGCCAAAAGAAGATAGGGAGGCTTCCTTACTTCGAAGAGAATTTATTACCACTTCCGAATCACCTTCAAGCATGAACTCTGAGATACCAAGTTCCTGTGCGAAGGACATCGCCCTTGCTGTTGCCATGGCTTCCACTATGACCGGCGAAAATGGCAGAGGAGCTTGCTCTGATAACGAAGCTATAGCATTTCCTTGACAATCGTGGACTACCACTCCTAGACCTGCCTTGCCCAGCTCCTGAAAAACTGCCCCATCAAAGTTCAGTTTGAGACAATTCGCCAGAGGTGGACTCCATTGAGCACGGGGCTGGGGTCGAATGACTGCTGAAGGGTGACCAAGGGAGCTATATTGTCAAGCATAAATAATATTAACCACAAATGCTTGAATTATTTATTTATTTTTAAGGACAGTATATGTTGATGACTCCATGACATAGTCTTTAGCACAATATCCTTTCAAGTGACTATGTAACACAAATATGTATGTGTGTATAAAACAAAGTAAGCGTAATTCAGTTCATATTGAGCACTAAAATAATGGCTCAATTTATGAAATTATGATGCACAAGCATATAGATACCACTAAAGTTTTCATGAAACCGTATAAATGGTGGGATGTATAAATGGAACAATTTAAATTCTCCATTCTCAAAGTCAAAGTAACATGTAATTATACATGGAAAAGTTTGAATAGTAAACTTTGTTCATTCTATGGTGGAACATTTCAAGATACAAAATTTTATATCTTAGCAATGATGATGGAATTTATTTCAAGAAGAAATGTACTTATACTAAATATCTTTATGTATATTGGCATAAA
Organism: Notholithocarpus densiflorus; assembly: GCA_030021035.2. Lineage (NCBI taxonomy): Eukaryota > Viridiplantae > Streptophyta > Magnoliopsida > Fagales > Fagaceae > Notholithocarpus > Notholithocarpus densiflorus. Next base: position 2,616,508 of record JARYZH020000050.1, read on the forward strand.
TTCTAATGATTTTTGAATTATGAAATTTTACAAACTTGCATTCCTTGAATAACTGGATCCTTTGACCCAAAAATAATGTTATTATCCTATTTTTTAAACCATCTTATATCTAATGATATTGACCACTCTGAAAGTAAAAACATATAACGTTTTATACATTTAATTGATTGCTCTAAGTAGGGGTGTCAATGTTCGACCCAACCTGCGAACACGACACGAACCTGACACGGGTTTTTTCGGGTTAGGGTTGGACCTTAATTGGTTTTGGTCATAAACGGGTCAACTCGAAAGCGATACAATAAGAAATGTGTCATAAGCAGGTCAACCCGCGTAACCCGCAATAGACACGTTTGACACGCCAATTTATTTGTGTCAACTCGAAATGACCCATTTAACACAACCCGTTTAACTCGTATAACAAATAAATATTTATTTTATTTTAGATTTGTCAAATACCTTTTATATCCAACTTATATTTTAAATTTAAAAAGAAAAGTGAGTAATTACAAAAATTTACAAGGGATATAATCGAAAATTGAAACTTTACAGACCATAGAACTACTAATACTTTCTTTTCTTTTTTTGGCATAGAACTTGCACAAATGAAATTAGATGAGCTTGTGGAAGATGTTATGAATTTGGACATCAACAAAGAATCTATGGATGATAATTGTGGCCATAGTCAGGATTAGTCTACTGTTTGCTTAAATTCTTTTCAATATTGATACTTAGCATTTGGCAAGTTCCAAGGATATTATATTTTTGCTGAACTATGTTATTTTATTTTTGTTAAACTTTGTTATTTTGAATTTGGGTTGAAGTGTATGCACTTCTTTTGGAGTGTAAAAAACTTATTTTTTAGATGAATGTTATATTTTTGTTGAACTATATTATTTTGAATGTGGGTTGAAGACTTGAAGTGTATGCACTGCTTTTTGGGATGTAAAAAAAAATTATTTCTAGATAAATGTTATATTTAATATTATGCAGGTTGAAATGGGTTGTGTTACATTTGTGTCAACCCAACACGACTCGTTTATTAACCGTGTCAAATGGGTTGGGTTAAGTCAACCCGCCTTATTGACAGGTCGGGTTAGGGTTGAAGGATCATGACACGATTATTAAATGGGTCGGGTTAGGGTTGAGCCATTTAGTCGAATGCCCCTACCTCGACACGACACGAACCCGACACGCTAACCCGAATTGACATCCCTAGCTCTAAGGAGCATTTATAAAATTAATTTCCATTAGGAAACTAACTATAGAAAGTAAAAACAAATAGGAGTATTTCACTAACTTTCTTTATCCAGAAAATCTTTAACTTCAAAAATCGAAACTGAATAACTTCAGGTTTAATGCCTAAAGTAGTTTTTTTTTTTTTTTTTAATAATTTAGACAGGCAATAAGATTCCAATACACCTTTTTAGTGCTCAGAATTATGACACACTATAATTCTATTAAGATAATAAATTTTAGATTCACTTTTTTCAAATGCAGAAAGTTAAGATTTATTATCTTTGGCAAAGCAATAATCCTTGCCTTCCATCTTTCCAATCTTAGCAAGATGTATTAGGAAAGAAAAGTCATAATATCAAGGCCATAAAATTTTCCAGTGACTAATCCGTTTAATTTTTGAACATGTGTTTGCTGTAACTATAAAGCCTCACTGTTGTACAACTATTCAAATCCAAAATTGGAATCTTAAATTTTGGCTTGACAACAATCAAGGGTATTCCAAAGCTGGTATAAAATTTTGATGTCCTTTTTATCCCCTGTTTTCGGTTTGTTGAAACATGGTATATATTCCCTTGTACTTACAGTTTTACTAAATAAAAGTTTCTACCTATTTTACCTCAAAAAGCTTGTATAAAATTGGATATCTTTCTTGAAATATCTCTAGACCATATGTATTTATTACCATGTGTAGAGAGGGAAAATTCCCGACCTATCACAAGCTGACACGTCACACTACCAAGTCCATAAAATATAGCCAATTACAAAGTACCACATATTGCTGCTAGGTTTTACTATCACTACTCAGAAGCCAATGAAAATTTGCCAAGTGTCATGCAAAAACCAATCACGCATCAGCATATGTAAGCGATGACACAAGCAATCTCGCACGTGTAAGCGATGACACAAGCAGTCCAGCGCGTGTAAGCGATGACATAGGCAGATCAATCAGGCTGTGACATATGTCACCAATCAGACTCCACCACGTGTCGCTCACCCACCTCCAAACTCCTATAAATAGAAACCTTCCTAAGACATTTAGGGAGATACACACAAAGCCATCTGAAGCACAAGCAGTATCAGAGAAGATTCAGAAGTACAGAAGCTCTGCAGGAATCAAGCCTCAAAGCCTTCAAGAACTTCAAGAACTTCAACCTCAAAATCGAAGAACACTCGAAGCAGAATCATCCAAACTATCTGCCTAGATCCTAAAGTTCACTGGAATCAAGCTCAAAAGCCTCCAAAAACTCCAGTAACCATAAATTGGTGAAGCTCAACGGATTCAAGCCTCCAAAGCCCCGAAGAACTTCCACCACAAACTTTCAAATACGAAGAACATTCAAAGCAGAATCATCCAAACTATCTGCCTAGATCCAAAAGTTTGCGGGAATCAAGCCAAAAGCGTCCGAAAATATCAACAAATCACAAATCAGTGAAGCTCTACGGATCCAAGCTTCTAAAGCCTCGAAGAACTTCCACCACAAACCTTCGAAGACGAAGAACATACGAAGAACACGAAGAACGTGAAGAACAAAGGATTTCTTCTAGGATAAAATATCTTAAAATTATTAATTAAAAAAAATACCATAATTATTAATATGAGTGTAAACATTTGTCATGAAGATAAGATAGTCACTTGGCAGTTCGCACAACTACAATTACTAATCCAATTTTTATTATACAGTATAGGATTTGTTCTTTATCTAACTAGTCTAAAATATAGGTAATTTTTTTTCAATGAAAAAATAATAATTTTATTATTTATTCTTTTCTTTCTTTGATCGTGTTCTTTGAAGTTTTAAAACTTACCATGATTAATGTGTGAGGGTATTTGCGACTATTTAAACATTTATATATACACACACAAGATAGGATTTGAATGTATTATTTCTGCTCTATAATAATTACTCTTTATTATTAAACCAATATGTTAATTGTTTTTGGTGTAGATGAAATTCAACTAAAGTGAAAAGTCCCTTATTTGAGGAAAAGAGAATTTATCAATTGAACTATAACTATAACAAATGTACATCAAAAACTTGTACACTCTTAATAACAATATGGATAAAGTTTTGGTTAAAATCTTTGCGAATTTTTACTATTTATCACTGACATTTTGTTGATTTTATTTTTCTCTCTCAAATGACATTATAATTTATTACTCAAATTAATTGCTTTTGACTCTTTTTTTATTGTGTAAATTTAGAATTCAGGGTATATTTTTCCAATTCAAATGTCCCAAAATTAGAAAATATTTTTATATAATAATTTTTTAATATAGAGAATTCAATATTTACAATATTGGGCTTGGAGGAATTTTCCCTAGTTTTTCTAATAAATGCGAAGAGGCTATGCATCTGAGCCACAAAGCTCTTTGCATAAGGCCTATTTACATGAATGAAAGCTCTGGTTTATATAATTATTTAGAATTATATGAAACATTAATGATTTGTCGTGTGAGCCAAACAAAAACAAAAACAAAAAAATAAAAAATAAAATGTTTTCAAACTTATTTTCGAGGTCACGACCGAAAATATGAAAATAATTTTTTTTTTCTTCATAAAATTACAACAAAACCCTAACTCTACATAAATTATAACATTACATCACCTTTAATGGAATTATAGAAACACCCCTACACTTGCCATGAATTACCAAATTAACCCCACACACCATACTAATCACAAAAAAGCCCACATATTTCCATTATCTTAATTTTTACCCCCAAACATCTTGGAAATGATCGAATACCCCCTAAGTCCACCAAAATGGCCACACTATCCTCCGAACTTCATGAAAAAATAAAAGTACCCCTAAAATACCTTAATCATCAAATTGAACAAAAAATTATTGAAATTATCAAAATATATCTAAACCCCCAAAATATTACCCTCAAACTTTTCAAAAATTACTTAAAAGCCCAAAAATTTGAAAATCATCAAATTAACCTTAAAATTATTTAAAATTATAAGAATATCCCTATAGTTGTAAAAATCACAAAAATCCCAACGCCCCCATGAGCACCACAATCAACAGAATAAGCCTAATTTATTGTAAGGTCACAATTTGGTTCCTAAGCCCAAAAGGTAAAAGGATCTAGGCCCAAAGAGCCCAATACAATGAATTTGTAGAAAGTGGGTTATAAAACTAGGCTCTAATAAGTTGGGTAACAATTATAATGGATCTAGATGACAAGAAAGTAAAGATAAACTGGTTTTATCCAAAAAAAATCGTCCTTGACACAATCTGAAGAAATCAGTTCTTGTATATATCTCTTTTGAATTTGGTTACAAGTCCAGTTCTTGTTCCTACGGTGTTTTTCTCTTAATTCCCGATCCTTTTCCCTCAGGATTTTTTTTCTATTTTATACTATCTTCTTTCTTTCATCTCCACTCTCCACATGTAGATTAGATCGCTGGTGTTGATCTTTGTCCCATCAGCACCTTCCTGAAGTCTTTGGGAATAGCTGTAAGATTGAAAATTACTATTCAAGTATCACTTCCTCATTAATGCGGCCAGAGAGTTAGTTACAGAGCATTCAATGCGGTGGTAGCATGCCGAATTTGAGAGAGGTATAACGTGAAGTATATCTTTGTTGAATTACATTCTCTACTAAAGAGAATTTATCATGTATATTAAGTGTATGTAGCGAGACACAATATAGGTGTGTAGGGGCCACAAATTGTGAGAGGCTAGCTGCATACACCTTATACACAAAATACTTTTTCCTATACTAAGTGATTACCTTTGGAATGAGCTGCACTACATGCAGGGTCTCTCACTCACACATACATCATCTACTGAATGACAGTACACTATTCATTCACTCTTGTGCACCATGGCAAAAATAAAAATTTCCCTTGAAAAACATGACAAAAGTCCTTAATATCAGCATCGCCTTCGGATTGGAAGTGGTCTACAAAGTTTTTGGCTTTATCTTCGGATTGGCAATCACCGGGAGACCCCTACATAGAAATCATCGGATTATCCATGAACTCCACCAAAATGATTATAACAGACTCAAAGGCTCAAACATTGTAATCACAGTTTATGATTATCATGTTTTCTATGTTGTAGTTTGATTATTTATGCATTTTTATTACTCTTTAATTAATTAGTTATAAATTTGCTTTCTTAGAGTAGATAACGGTATTATTCTAGTATGTCTCCTAACTGATGGGTGTCTAATCCAAATGATATATGGCACGTGTGGTTTAGAGCATCCTAATGGAGGGTTTTATGCATCTAAAAGCGGGTAGACTATGAAATTATAAAAAGTATAAAATGTTGAGACATGCCCTCCACATGATGGGTAAGGGTAGGACATCTTAATGGCATGCATGCCGAATTTGTTGAATTACATTCTCTACCAAGGAGAATGTATCAAGTTCATTAATAAAAATGGGTTTCAGTTAGTTTAACTGGTAAAGTCTCTAATGGTTGTATAAGAGATCTGGAGTTCAATCCTCGCCTACACCAAAAACTAATTGGTGTCTTGATCTGATGATAAAAAGCTATCATCAGAAACGAACGCCATAGGTTGAAACTCTCTTTAAAAAAAAAAGTTCATTAATAAAAAAAATAAAAAATAAAAAGAGGATAATGTATTATATATATGGGAAATGCTAACGAATGCCCTTAGGGCATTGGTTAATAATCCATTTAAAGAAAACTTTTATAGAAAAATGAAATAAAGCCATTAATGTTTTGACAGCTTTTTTCATTTCCCATAAAAGTTGTGTCAAAACTTTCTTAAAATGGATTATTAACCAATACTCTAAAGGCATTCGTTAACATGACCCTATATATATTAGGTCTATGCAGCGAGACACAATATAGGTACGAGGGAGGCCACAGACTATGAGAGACTAGCTGCATTGACCTTATACACAAGATACTTTTTCCCATACTAAGTAATTACCTTTGGAATGAGTTGCACTACATGCAGGGTCTCTCCCTCACGCATACATCATCTACTGAATGATAGTATACTATTCATTCACTCTTGTGCACCATGGCAAAAATAAAATTTTCCCTTGAAAAACATGACAAAAGTCCTTAATATCAGCATCGCCTTCGGATTGGAAGTGGTCTACAAAGTTTTTTATTTTATTTTTATTAATACAATGTTAGTTTTTTTAGTTTTTTTTTTCCTTTTTTTCCTTTTTTTTTAGAAGAATAATACAATGTTAGTTTCGCTTTTAACTTAAGCATAAAAATTTTCCCTCAAAAAATAAATAAATAAATAAAAATTTAAGCATAAAATGGTTTAAGGCAATCAACCGTACGCAAGTGTATGGTGATACGTGATTGTAAGCCAAACTTGCCCGTGGAGACTTAGAATTGACGTTTACCTTTCCATAAACTTTTGGGCTTTGAAAGAACTCAAATAATGTTGTGATCCATAAATTTTTGCAACATGTCCAAAATGTTGTAAATAAAGCCATGATCTGAATTTTTATATTCCATAAATGAACGGTAAGAACTCTTTTTTTTTTTTTTTTTTTGAAAGAGTTCAACCAGTAACATTCATTCCCGACAATAACTATTATCAAACTAAGACACTAATCGATTTTTAGTATAGGCGCAAATTGAACCCAAATCTCTTATTTAACTATCAAAGATTTTACGTGTTGAACAAAATATAAATTTATCCTAATAGTTCAATTAAATTTAAAAGATAAAATTGATTAATATTTTACATTCTATTCATTTAAATTATAGGAAAAGTTTTGATAAACGGGGCAAAGAAATATCAATTTGCATAGAGTGTATAGGTGGTGGAGGTGTGATATTTTTCGTGCTTAGTTATTTCAATCATCCTTTGAATTTGGACACATTTTTAGGTAAAGGTGGTGATAAGTTTGCAATTTCCACGTAAACAAAGCCATGAATATATAAACTCACTAGTCATATTCCAAATAACACGACCAGTTTATCAATTTTTTGTCCAACAATCTCGTATGTATGAAAATTGGCTTATAATTATTTGATGATATCAAATGAATAAACATGTCAGACCATTTGGGATGCCAAAGTTGAGCATATAGGGTTGAGAATGGAATGGAAGTTATCCTATCATTTCTAAGCACTGAACAGAGTTAAGACTCTTTGACTACAATTTTTTTTTTTTCCTTATTTTTGTGACCAATATAGGAGCTCCAAAGTCCAAACTGCATTAAGGTGCTTAACAAAGAGATCAGTGAAGTTTCAGATTGCATTGTAATGGTTCGGTAAGAGATGACTAAACCGTTCAGACTTGTTGGATCGTAACCTTTATATTGTTTAACCTTTTCTTTTAGGCAAATCAAAACTCAGAAAAGAAAAAGAAGAAAGACAGAAAAACATATGATGAATTTCTATTTGATTAAATCTAGCTACAGATGTAGTTATGTGAACTGTCGTAAAAGCAAAACAAGAGAATTCATCTACTTCAAATGGTCAGCCAAATAGGCAAAAAATGATTCCGGCTTCACCTCATTCAACCTCACCTCTCCCTCTACCTAAGCTAATATACTGTGAAAATTGAGTATTAAAGAAAAAAAATAGAGACATACAAGCCCCTTTCAATTCAATGCCTACAAATTATGGCAAAAAAATATTTACCTGTGGATCAGCAAAGCTCCAACAGGCAAACACACTCAATATGAGGAGTGTGCGGGAACATGTCTACTGCTTGTAGGCTCTTTAGCTTGTAACAACCTTCTAAATTTTTATCTATCTGCACAAGAATTTCAAAAATCATGACTGGGAATCAAAGAAAAGAGAGTGGTAAAATAGTAGACATACCACGCCATGACAAAGATAATCAAGGTCACGTGCACATGTGGCAGGATTACAGGATACATAAACTATCCGTGGTGCCTTAAGCTTTAGCAGGAATTTAATCAACTTCATGTGCATGCCTGGACGGTTTGGATCTGCGTGATTGAATACATTAAAACAAATTGAGACAATACTGTGAATACTCGTTAAAAACGATGATGGCAAAGAACACAAGAAACATCTTTTGGCACGTAATAGATAATAAGAAACATCTTTAACGATAAATAATTTCCCACTAGAAAATGGAAGAAAAAACTACTGGTTATCAATACATCTTTAATGCTTTGGAAACTTCAGAAACAAAATTTTATATGGTCCAATATTCACCAACACAACAGGTTTTCAGAACACCTTGGATCTAAATAATGCCAAAGGAGGTGAAGCTACATAAAATAAGGCAACAACCAAACCTGATATGACGACGTCAGGCTTAGGAAAATTGTTGCCAAAACTTTCATCAATTTTATTAAGATCTCCTTGGACAAATGTGGCATTGTAGATATTATTCAGCTTAGCATTCAAGCAAGCATCTGCAATGGCTTGAGCAACAACTTCATATCCGTAAACTTGTCTGGCCCTAACAAATTGAATCAAAAGTCAATTTGAGTACGGTTCATAATACTTCAAATGCAATGAAAAAAAAAAAAAAAAAAAAAAGAGAGAGATTTACTTTCTGGCAAGTGTCAGACCAATGGTGCCCGTTCCACAAAACAGGTCAAGAACAATTTCTGATCCATCTCCTCTGAGACCAGCACATTCTTCAATGAGTTTGTACAAAACCTCTGCCTGAAAGTTGAGAATTTTGCTTCTAATTGTGGATTATACAAAAAGCAAACTAGGAAACCTAAGTAAGAATCTAATCATATGAAAGCAAGCATGAGTTGGTAGTGCATCAAATTAAGTTGCATAGCATACCTGATGAGTATTTGTCTGAAAGAAAGAGTTGGCTGATATTTGAAATGTAAGACCCCTTAATATCTCTGTGATGGCAGATTTCCCATACAAAGTGTATTCCTCCTCTCCAACCGATGTGTTACCAATGGAGCTATTTACATTATTCATGACACTTACCTATTAATCATTATAAAAAAAAAATAAATAAATAAATAAAAAAAAACAGTAATAATAAATAAAAAAATTAAAAAAGGAGATAAATGAAGCATGAATTGATAAGATAAATTAATTCAATAGGAAAGGGCAGTTCAGTGTTCAATCCTATTTCGTATGTTTGAATTCCATACTAACCCTAAAATAACCTTTTTAGATGGAAGTTAATACTTTTTTTTTTTTTAATAAGTAATAAAAATATATTAAAAAGAAAAAGGGCGTCACCTCAGTATACAGGAAGTATACATCAGGGACAAAAACAAATCATGTGCATAGAGTACAAAAGTCCATGAAACCATGGAAGTTCATGCTTGTTAATGGATGTATAATATGTAAGAGCAGTAATCAGAGGATCACTCTTTTGTAATTACAGAGAATTGTACCACACAACCATCAATACAAATTCGCATTTGTGAAACTATTTTACTTGTTTGATTTATTTCGAACCGAGAAATTTAGTCGTCTACACCATGAATTCACGGTCTTCTAACTATATTATGGCATTTTCCATCAATGCTTAGCATAAAACTTGGGAATTATTACCACCCCTTGGCACAACAGAAAAGGAACATTCTCTGAACCAAGTAGCTTGAATTAAAGAGCCAGAGATCAGATTGCAGATACTGGCAGGAGAAGTGATTGATCCGGTGAGAGAGTTATGAACCACCATTGAATCGCCTTCAAAGATAGCTGAACTGAAACCATGATCCCAAGCAAACCGCATTCCTTCCTCCATCGCCTTGGCTTCAATCTCCAAAGAACCCAAGGGAGCGTGGATCTTCATGCTCAGTGCAGCACGCACCAACCCGAGATGGTCCTTGATAATGACACCAACACCCGCCGCTCGCTGTCTCTCAAAAACTGCACCGTCGACATTGACTTTGAGCCACGGTTGCTGAGGAAGAACCCAACCAACATCTACCTCAGGAGACTTGATCTTAATACAATGGTTTGCCACTTGAAACTCCTCCAAAAACTCCAACGTCCAGCCAGCAATACCAGAAGCCGATTTGCGAGGCCCCCCTACCCGAATCTCATTTCTATTGGACCAAATGCCCCAAGCCACAGAAAATAGCCAAGCCAACTCCTGAACCGACCACTGTTTCACGTTCCGAGCATACCAAACCAGATCAATAAAATCCCTCACCTCTCCAACGTCTGAACCGAGATCAATATTCGCAGCTGTCCACACCTCCTTAGCTCTAGCACAATGCCAAAGCACATGAGCCGTGGACTCCACAGTAGTCCCACACTCATCACAAATATTATCCTGGGTTACTTTCTGAGAAAACAAATTGGCTTTCGTGGGCAAGATATTCCTACAAGCACGCCATGCAAAAGCTTTGATTTTGTTGGGCAGCGCAACTTCCAGATACAACACCAGAAGGACACTACGAGCTGTGAGGTCGAGCTCTCTCCCTGATAAGTATCACACCGAGCTTGGCGAGCTACACGGTAAGCACTACTCACAGTGAACCGGCCTGAAAGAGTGTAGGTCCAAATCAGCCTATCAGCAGGCAGCGACGGACTAAGAGGAATAGAAAGAATAGCTTCGGCATCGAAAGGGAGAAAAACCTCATGGATTATATCTGACTTCCAAGTTGCTGTCTTCGGATAAATAAGGGTAGAAACTAAGGCATCATCAGGGAAGAAATGAGGAACAGTTGCAGGCTTGTGCAATGGTGGGGAGGCCAGCCACTTATCTCTCCACAAGCTGACTAAGCCTCCATTACCAATCTACCAGCGACATCCTAATTGAACAACCTTTTGAGCTTCCATAATACTATGCCAAGAATATGATGGATTCCTCCCCAACGACGCATTCAAAAAATCACCATTCGAAAAATACTTAGCTTTATACACTCGGTGAAATAATGAATTTGGACAATTCTGAAGCCTCCACCCCTGTTTAGCTAGCTAAGCAATGTTAAAAGCTTTCAAATCTCGAAAGCCCATACCTCCTTCCTCTTTTGGTGCACACATCTTGTCCCAGCTTAGCCATGCCAATTTATTATGGTTTTCCTGTTGCCCCCACCAAAATCGCCTCACCATGCCAGCAAGTTCATCACACAGAGCATCAGGGAGCTTAAAACAGCTCATAGTATAGGCCGGAATAGCTTGGGCTACTGATTTAATTAAGATTTCTTTGCCTGCACTTGACAGAAGCTTCTCCTTCCAACCAGATAATTTATTCCCCAACTTCTCCTTAAGATCATTGAAGGTATTCCTCTTAGATCGCCCCACCAGAGAAGGTAACCCCAAATATTTTTCATGCTGCCGGATCACTGGAGCCCCAAACCTCCTTTGTATCTCCTCCTGAATCGGCCTTGGAGTATTTCTACTAAAAAACAAAGAAGTTTTACTCCTATTCAGTTGTTGCCCAGACACTGATTCATAAACTGAAAGGATCTGCTGCAAAACTTCACACTTTTCCAAGGTAGCTTGGCAAAAAATCAGGCTATCATCTGCAAAAAATAAGTGAGAAATACGAGGAGCATCACGGCCAACAGCTACTCCTTTGATACTGCCTCTCTCCACCTGTTGTCTAAGTAAACCAGATAAGCCCTCAGCACAAAGTAAAAATTAGTAAGGAGAAATAGGGTCCCCTTGACGTAAACCCCTAGAAGGAATAATACGCCCTTTAGGTTGCCCATTAATCCGAACTGAATAAGTAACAGTGCTGACACATCTCATTATAATCTCCACCATTCTTCTATGAATGCCAAGCTTTTCCATAATACCCTTCAAACAAGCCCACTCCACCCTATCATACGCCTTGCTCATATCAAGTTTCAACGCCATCTCCCCAACTTTCTCAGTTCTTTTCTGGCTAATATGGTGCATAGTCTCATATACTACAAGAATGTTATCAGTTATGAATCGACCCTTTGTGAAAGCACTTTGGTTTTCACTAATAATGCTAGACAAAACAGTTTTAAGCCTATTAGCTACAGTCTTTGAAGCAAGTTTATAAATAACATTACAAAGACTTATAGGCCTATACTCAGTAATTTTACGGGGATTCTTGACTTTAGGGATAAGAACAATATGGGTGTCATTAAAATTCGGTGGAGTTATCCCATGATTCAGAAAATCCAAAACTGCTTGTGTGACACACTCACCAGAAAGAGACCAAAATTTTTGATAAAAGAGAGGGGGCATACCATCAGGGCCAGGGGCCGTTGTAGGATGCATCTGATTAAGAGCTTGTTGCACCTCCATTGCCTGAAAGTCACGGCCAAGCAAACTGTTCATAGGCTCAGAAACCATTGCCTGCACTGTATCAACTACTCTCCCAATATCAGACGGATTGGAAGTGGTGAATAGCGAAGAAAAATAATCTATAACAATACTCTCAATTGCTTCAGGAGTGTCTTGCCAAGTACTCGAACTATCCTCCATGCCCTCAATCAAATTTTTCTAATTTCTATTGGAAGCTTTAACATGAAAAAACCGAGTGTTCCGATCACCAGCCACCAAGTACATATTCCTAGAATGCTGCTACCACATGACCTCTTCAGTGTCTAGCCATGAACCCAACTCCTTCCTCACACTTCGAATTTCCTCACCATGAAGCTCAGGTTGCTGCTCTAACCAGTGTAGATTGGCTTGTAAAGCCGAAATACGACGCCCCACATGGCCAAACTCCACCTTATTCCATTGTTTCAAAGCCTCCCTACAAGATTGCAAGCAATTGTGGATTGGAAAACCCGAAGAAAAAGAAAGTCCACGTTCCCAGGCCTCACTAACCACCTCTGGACAACGAGGATCACGAAGCCACATGGCTTCAAATCTAAATAACTTCCCTGTTCTCATTCTGTTCCTGGTGTCTCAGCCCCATTGGAGGCAAAGCATGCAATGATCAGACCCTACTGTTGATATATGGGCCACTCTAGCATTAGCAAACTTTCTCATCCACTCCTCATTAGCCATTGCCCGATCCAATCGAGACCATACACTATCACCATTCTCAAAATGTCTCGACCAAGTATATCTTGCACCTGTATACCCCAAATCCCTAAAATGGCATACATCCACAACTTCCCAAAATCTATCCATCTGTCTTTCTGGTCTAAGCTGTCCTCCTAATTTTTCAGAATTACTAAGGATCTCATTATAGTCCCCAATACACAGCCAAGGTAATGTATTGCTACGTCCAAATGCCTCCAGAATTTGCCAAGTCTCCTCCCTCTGACTAGTATCTGGCTGACCATAAAAACCTGTTAAGCGCCAACTCCCTTGCCCAGTGCTACAAATGATCTCAGCATCAATAAACCACTTCGAATAACCCCTGATATTAACAACAGTTTCAGGTTTCCAAAGAAGAGCTAAAGCCCCACTCCGACCCTCACTAGGTACAATTAAACCTTGAGTAAAACCAATGGAATTCTGAATTTCCTTCATCTTATATTGTTGCTTTCTAGGAATCTTAGTCTCCATAAGGAATACTAAGCTGGGAACTTCTCTCTCCACGTTGCTCCGTAGAGCCTGAACTGTACGGTGGTTCCCAAGCCCCCGACAGTTCCAACTTAAAGTACTCATTGCTTCTGGCGGTGCTGCCATGCAGCCACCGCCGATCCAAATCATTTTTCAATAAATCACTCACCACAAGAACTTCATCATCCCCCTTTCTTTTCTTCAACTCAGGATTTTCAGAACACTCAGACAAATTAAGATTTTCCTTATGTTTACGTTTGGTGCCCACCTCCACATCATTTGGACTTACTGTACCCACAACCTTGGCCTGGACCTGCAACCTCTTCCAAGTTCTGGTATTCGGCCCAAGTCCACTATTAGACTGGCCCAAATCCACTGATAATGTCCCTGTCTCATTCTGGTCATGTTCCACCAAGTCTGTGTGAATTGGCTGACAACCATCTACCTGCTCCATCAGAGAACCGGCCTTAGTAACATCCATGCTAGGTTGAACAGAAGATGCCATCCCACCTGTACTAATATCAGCCACATTGGACTCCTCCACCATGAGTCTTACTTCTTCAAGATCAGCCCCACCCTCATGCAATCCCTTATCCATGTGCATGTGACCCTCCAATTCCATATCAATTTCCTTTAAGTGAGTTTGGAAAGCCTCCTCATTGCTCAAAATATTTGATAAAGCACCTTTAGTTGGAACCACCAACCCTGAACCATTCTCACCATCGACATTTGACTCAGACATCCTTTGCTCTTCTTGTTGTAACTCAACCGAATCAGGCACTTCAGTGCTCATGTTCATGGCTGGCCTCTCCATTGCTGGCTGCCCTTGGCTTGAAGTAGCATTAGGAGCCCCCATACCACATACTCGAACCACCTTTTTCCTAAGCAAACTAGTAGTATCAGCTCTTAACCATGATCCATACTCTTGCGATTCTGTTCTCAACTCGCCCTTACTTTGAAGCCACAAGTCACACTCCTTAGAGTCATGATTCAAAACCCCACACCAATGGCAAAATATGGGTAACCGTTCATACCGAAACGACACCCAGCCTTCCTTATCCGGACAGAAGCGAACTCTCCTCCCTCTGCACAATGGTTTGTGCACATCGACCTCCACCCTTATTCGCATAAAATCACCATACTCTGTTTCAGATCTATCATTTGAATGAATCACCCTTCCCACTGATTTATAGAGGCTCTTTGCCGTCTCCATAACCATACGACGAACTGGTAAACTGTGTTCCTGAACCCAAAACTTCACGGTATCAAAGCGGAGCCTTTGGAGGGAACTATCATCCTCATACCTACGCAGCACAACTAAGTACTTATCAAAACTCCAAGGTTCCCCCAGCAAAACTCGGTTAGCATCCAGTTCATTCTCAAAAACAAAAAGCAAAATATGATTGCCCATATCTTGGATCTCAAAATCCTGTTTAGTCCTTCACAGAGGTTTAAGGGTACGCGCAACGGCGTCAATATTGATGGCACGCTTCGTAAAAAACTTCGCCATGAGCATATACTCCTTCCTGCACACTTGGTTTTCAAAGTTGAAAACTTCACCCTCATGTTTAGACAATGATAAGCGAGTCCAAGCCTCTTCGAGATTCTCCATAGCAGCGTTACTCACCTTCCTTACAACAGCAACGAAAACTCTAAGCCCTAACGCAGTAAGAAACACATAAAGAAAGGAGATCATGCATGCGTATGTATGGAGAGCCTATTTAATAGTGAATGGTTCTAGTTAGTTCAATTAATAAAACATTTTATTATAGAGCAAGAGATTCGAGATTCAATTTCCAACTGTATATATTAAGTACTCGTTTGGATTGCACTTAATTTGGTGTTTGCGTTTTGTAATCTGCGTTTTTCTCTTCTTCTTTTTTTTTTTTTTTTGTTTAGCCTGCAATTGTTGACAAGTCAATTGTGAACAATGCACCCGTGCACTGTTCACGGGTCCCACAAATTAAACTTTTCAGCAACTTTTTCATTAAAAATGAGTCTCACAGCACTATTTACACATTTAAAAATTATTTCCCTACAGTGTTTTCAGTTTCAGTTTTCAGTTTTAGCAAAAATAAGCTGTATCCAAACGGACCCTAAAAATCATTTAGTGTCTTGACTTGTGATAAAAAAAACAATTATCTTGAAGTGGACACAATAGACTACCTAAAAATAGCCCACCCCAACAAAACCATAACCACCTCCATTATTTATTGGTGCATTCCTTCACCATTTTAGCATAATATGGTTTTCCCTTTATCTCAAGATGTCAGCTTATTGCCCATGTCATTGTCTGCAGGTTATGGATAAAGAAGACCCAAAATTTGTGAATGTGGCTAGAATAAGTTTTTTTCTTGTTGGTATTGGGTCATTTTGTGACTGAAGTGTATGTTGTGTTTTGATACATCTTAGGATTAGGATTAGGATTAGGATTATTGGGAGGGTAGAGTGTGAAACTCTTCTAAATGGGTCACCTGTTGACTGCTATTGTTGTAATATTCATAGACAATGAACTAGATTAATGAGTACTTGAAATAGAATAATGAATGATGTGGAATAACCTTTTCCTTTATAATAATAAATAAGCAAGGAATAATAATGTTATATTAAACAAAAAAATAGCTGAAATAATAATGTGCAAGACTTATCTTCTAAGTTCCAATTGTTTGTGTTGTTTTGCATTAGTGGCCTATATTAAGCATGGAGTAAAGGAATTAACGGGGAGATAGTTAGCCATATAAAGCATATCCAACATTGATAATATTGGCAAGTGGTATTGAACGAACCACGTGACTTTTGGTAGAAATTGCATTGCATGTGTGAAATAATTAATGGTGGTGGAAAGCATTCAATAATAACTTGTTGAGGTATTTAGCCGTGGTAGAAGGTAGGGATGGCAATTTTGCCCCGCCCTGCTTTGACCCGCCCCACCCCGCACGGGGATGGGGCAATATTTTGTCCCCACACCCCGGGGCGGGGCGGGGATGGGTTTAGCATTTTTATCCCTGCCCCGCACTAATAAGGACTATAATTGTAAATTTAGTAAACCCTAAATCACTAATATTTAAAGTGAAACACAAGACATTAGATAAAATATTTTTTATTCTAAACCTACTGCTATTGCCGCTGACCCTTCTCCCTTCTCTATAGCCTATACACGTTTTTCAATTTTAAGCCAAACTCCACTCCAAGTCTCCAAGTCCAAGACGTTGTTTTTTACTTTTTAGGTTCATCTCATTCCTTTTGTTTTAGTATTTCTTAAATCTGTTTTTTTCAGTTTGAATTTTGGTTCTTTTTTTCTATCTAAAATTAGTATTTTTGTTTGTAGCTATTAAAGGAGCACAGTTGAAAGGAAAAAAAAGGTTGGTCACTTACTCACTTAGTGCTTCCAGTAGGCAGTAGGTATGTTTCTTATCATGTTCCAAATGTTTCAATTTTTTTTTTTTTTTTTTGCACATTGTTTCATGTTTTTCAAACAAATGACTATAATATATTTGTCTTTTAGTGTTGTTGATATATTCAGCCCCACAGTTGGATTTGATTGTGTATGAGACAATGTTTATTTTGTTATGTTTATTTGATTAAAGAACTAGTCAATTATCCTTGATGATTTTGTTCATGCAAAGACAATGTTTATTTTGTTATAAGAAATTTTGAATTATGTTGTTACGTATTAGACTATTTAAGTACTTGGTTTATTTAAATGCTTGAATTTTAAAACATTTTGTTTTGTTGTGATTTATATTATTGTAGCAAAAAATTATTTATATATATAAAATTGTATTAGAGGCGGGGCGGGGCAGGTCCCTGCGGGGCCCCAAGGGGCGGGGATGGGGCAAGGTAGTATGCCCCGCACCCCGAGGCGGGGCGGGGATGGGGAAGGGCAACAAGCGGGGCAGGGACGAAGATCCCATCCTCCGGCCCCACCCCGCCCCGCCCCATTGCCATCCCTAGTAGAAGGCATTTAGTAATGCTACCCTGAGGTATTCAATATATATGAAGCAGTTGGTGGTGTGACCATAAAACATTCAGCAGCGGCTGTAAGGACCTGTTTGAATTGAAAGGGGTGGAAGGGAGAGCAAAGAGGAATAGAGTAGAGTTGGCCAAAAATTAAAAATATGCTAATTTTCAGTCAATTCTACTCTCCCTCTCTCCCCTCAATCCAAACAGATCCTAAGGCTTTCAACAACACACCATAAGTCATTCAACGACAAGTTGCGAAACATTCAGCAACAAACTAGAATTGGCCATGTAGCCTTTAACGAGTGTGAGGTATTACAAGAAGTTATCATAGTCTTTAAAACATTTTTATGAGAAGTTATTGTACCCAATTAAACTTACAACTAGAGAAATATTTTTTGAGTTCAAGAGGATTACAACTTGCAACTATTTCCATAATTTGTTAATGTGACATTAATCACATTCATTGTCACGTTCACTCAAAGTGCACATCGGGAGCATACATGAGGACCTTAGATTGTAAAACACACATAGGCTATGTTTGGGAATCTCTTAACAATTCAATGGCCAAGTGAAGTGGTCTATGCCAAAGAATTGAGATTCATGAAAGGCATCCAATTCATCTTTTACTGAGTAAGAATATTTTGCAATGTCACCATCAATGGCAATTAATGGAGTTGTGCATTTCAAATGGCGTGTAAACGTCAAGTGAGCCACCCATGGCCAGTTGCACATGGTGGATGTCCCCATGTGTGTGTTTGTGCGTGTAAAGTTGCCTAAACTTAAACATGAATTTGCACGTTACTAATTAAGATCAGTGAGTATTTATTCATCGAGATACTGGCACTACAAAGTCTACAACCAGCAGCGTAGCAATTATGGGCTTTTTTAGATGGACCGCATATGGCGGCCTAGCTATGCTTCGTTATGTTCAAGCAAGAAACCAAGAACAAACAAGAAAAATGAGTATCTGTATGTGAAATTTTGAATAAATGAGAGAGAGTATATGTATAGTAGAGTCTCTTGTTGTCGAACAAGAAAAATGGAGTTTAAACACCGTTTAGAAAAAAAACTAATTGATATCTTAGCCTAATGATAAAAAACAATCACAATAGAGCATACACCCTAAGCTAAAATTCAATTATCTATCTAAAAATAATAAATATTTGTATAAAGTGATATTATTTTAAGGGGGTGTTTGGTTTGCCGGGATATTACATTAAACCGTAATATTACGTAATTGTGATCTTACATTAATGTAATCTCAATATAATAATACAACATTACATTATTTAGGAAGGTGATGAAATTAAAGTGATGTAATATATTTTGTAATTTTAGATTATAGTAATGTTAGAAAAAATAAAATAAATCAAAAATCTTAATGTCACATCATCGTAATGTGCATCACATCAAGAATATATCACAACGAACTAAACGTTCCCTAAGTATTGTTTGTACACTTTTATAATTATTGTGGGGGGGCGATGATCAAAGGTAGTTAATGGAGGCAGCAAGAGTAATTCCGAGGAGGGGAACTATACAGAGAGGACTTGTTTAACTAGTAAGGAGTTCAAGATGATGCTGCTGATGAAGACGCCGAGGATTCCTACTTAACCTTGAGAAGGCCGAGAATCCGGAATGAAGGAAGCATGGTGCAATACCCGGGGACACAAAGGTAACTTGGTTTTGAACAAGGAAGAGAAGAAAAAGGAAGGACAAGACAGCCATCCCCTCCGCATTAAATGCACTGCAACTACTTAACTAGCCGCATTAATGTTGAAATGACCATGAACATTATCATTAACAGCTCATATTTTGTTGTAGAAACCTTCTAGCAAGGTCTTGATGGGACAAGTATCAAGAAAATCTGATCTCAACCCACCAAATGTAAGATCCAGATGCATCCTTGCTAATTTATATAAAGCCAAGGAGCACTTGGATCAAGGGGAGGCGAGATTGAGGGGAGAAAAACAAAAGAAAGAGAGAAACCATTCAGTTGTACTTTCATCCTCGAACTGAACCTGAGGACAAACACTTAGCTAATTTCTACGCTATTTCTAATTGAATATTTTCACTTTGCATAGAAATTTAACTCTGATCTTTGTTTCATGTTACACAACGGGTATTTCAAAATTAACCTTGCATCCCATTTCTATAAATTAATTGTGTGAGTGAACCGTAGCATAATTAAAACGAGTCTTAATTAACTGATCTACTTTTCGCCCGCCACAATTATAATTTACATTGCCTAAGTATTGTTTGTATAGTGGGTTCCAGTTAACTCAACTGGTAAAGTCTCTGATGGTTGTATAAGAGATCTAAAGTTCAATTCCCGCCTACATCAAAAACTGATTGGTGTCTTGGTCTGATGATAAGAGTCATCATCAGAAGCAGACGCCATAGGTTGAAACTCTAAATATATATATATATATATATATTTATATATTTATATATATTGTTTGTACACTTTTATAATTATAATTTTTAATTGGATCGTTTGTGGAGATGATTCTTTCCCAATCACAATCAACCATGCTTGTTGCCAAATCAATGTGTTATGTTCCCTTTTTTTATAATTTAAGATTTATTAAATCCCACCTAAAACTAAAAAGCGAATATGACACCAAAAACTGTCTCGCAAAGATTAGAACCATCCCATTAGCATTTCATGTGCAAACGACCTTGGGCCTATCTAGCATTGCATTAGATAGCCCTAAAAAACTTTAAGTAGGACTTAAGCTATTTTTGTCATTTTGTCCTCTAATTAGCCACTTCACTTATAAGTTCTCAAATGTTAGTTCTAATTCCCTCTCCACCTTTTTAGACAGTTACAATATGTTGCTAATTTTACAACTCGAATCATTCCCCCCTAAACTTTAAGCACTTTATACATGGAGAGGTACAAATTAACCTACAAGGCTCTTGGCACATGTTAACTCTGAATATAAATTTAAGTTCTTGAGATGAAAAGAACTAATTAATACTAATTAATCACAATACTCTTAACAATTATTTAACAATTTAGTGATTTAATAAACAGTTTTTGTTCCCTTTAAAGCTGAAAAATAACTAGTTGGCATGTTTTGGTATTTGCAACGGTAATATTTAAGGGGTTTGAATTCTCCCATCTTAATTATCAAATTATATAATAAAAAATAAAAAATAAAATAAAAACTGAAAATAACTTTAGGGAAAAACAACTTTAATAAGAAAAAAAAAATCCTAGTTTAGTGTTTAAACTATTTAGTATATTATTCTAACTTTTAATAGAAGAATAAATTGATAATGCCCATTATTTATTATTTCAAATTAGCGCTCATGCCCGTTCAGTTTAAGGAGAAATTATACCGTTCTCATGATGGACCATGTCAATTTTGCCTAGTGGTCCACCATTCCACTAAAAAAATCTCATTAGTTTATTATGAGCGGATGTCATAGGTTGAAACTCTTTAAAAAAAAATTTGGTTTAAATCTTTTTTTTTTTTTTAAATCATCAACTGATTCAGTAATTTTAAGAACTTCAAAAATCACATCAAACAAGCAAAGCAATCAGATTTGTGACCGATTTTATAGTAATTGCTAACTAACAAGTCTAATGTAATGAGGTCATAATTAGTCAGATTCAATAAAATTTTAGTGCTTTCAGATTAAAAAACAAAACTTTTCTTTTCCCAAACAGTTTTCTGCGCAACCAAACACATGTTTACCACACACAAAAATTTGAAAAAAAAAAACCTATAACAGAAGACATACATAGAATCGAGACACGCCACAGCCATGGCTTCACGGAAAAACGTTTTCTCTCATATCTGAAAAAAAAATAAAATAAAATAAAATAAAATTGAAACCTTTAAAAGGAATTGAATTGGAAAGTGACGAGCTTGATAGAGACTAAGAATTTTCATAAAAGCCTTTCCAACTTTTAGTCAACCTTTCAAATTAGCAAATAAAATCCAATTTCGCCTCAACTAATTCCACGCACATAACTACTGAAAAGAAAACCATAGTTTTCAAATTCAGAAAAATGATAAGCTCTTACAGCAGTTACAGGCTTCCAGCTTCTCTATTGTGAAATGCGATAATATTGGGATTCCTTTTTTTTTTTTTTTCTTAAAAAAGAAGAAGATAATTTAACAATTTTAAATAAATGAGAGTCTTTTAGTGGAATAATTAATCACTAAATAAAACTGACGTAGTCTTCCATGAGATCCGTATAATTTCTTCAATTTGAGAGAGAGAGAGAGAGAGAGAGGTGTCCATAAATTTATTACACAATTAGCCTCTTAGACCAATACATGAGATCCGTATAATTTCTTCAATTTGAGAGAGAGAGAGACAGAGACAGAGAGGTGTCTATAAATTTATTACACAATTAGCCTCTTAGACCAATCCATAAAATTTTAAGTATTTTTTAATAACAATAATACAACAATTAAAACAAAAAGAAAAAAAAGTCCCAACAAGGTGTAGGACACCCAATTTCACATATTTGTAAGTTGTTAACTTATTGGTAGGATAAAACATCACTTTCGTACGGGGATAATACTTAACTAATTATACATCTCTTCTATAAAAAAAAAAAAAAAAAACTTATTATTATAAGCTAATTAGTATAATATAGTTAGGAGTGATACTGGGTGTGTCTCGATCTTTATTAAAACATACAATACTTTTTTAATACTTTTTTAATTCTAAAAAGAATCTAAATAGTCATACTTATTGAAACAGTCTTGTTCAAAATAAGCAGTCCACTAAAAATTCTACCGGTCACAAATGCAATAGCAGAAGCTTTAAAACTATTGCATTAATGACAATTTGACAACAAACAGTCTTAGTACAAAATAGTAGTATTTGTGAGTTCAAATTAATTTAATTGATATAATTTTTTATGTTTAAATAAAAAAATTATAATTTAATTTTTACTTACATAAAAAAATCGATTGATATATTAACCTAAAAATAAATAACTATCATTAGCGGGCCGACGCTATACGTTGAACATAAACCTTTAACCAATAGTCGATACAAATATTCAACATAAACCTTTGACCAAGCATGGCTGTTTGACTAATACAAATCAAAACAAAGCTGTCATCAAGTTTTTCTGCACAGTTCACAACTTGAACCCAAAAAGACAAAACCAAATGTCTTTGACCAATCTTCCACAACCACTCCACCTTCACCAAAGCTCTCACTAACCACCGCCGCAGCCAACAACAACAACAACATCAAACGACTCCTTCACTTCGTACACAAAAAAACCTGTACGGATCATGCGACTCTTCGTACCTTTCCTCCTCATTTTAGTACTGTTCCAACGTTTTCTGTCTCCCACTTCAGCTCTCGACTTCATCTACAATTCCTTCAATGGAATCATCAACTCGACCAACCTCACTCTCATCAACGACGCTAAACTCGACTCCTCTGTCATTCGACTCACAAATGATTCAAACCCGTTCTCATTCGGTCGAGCTTTCTACCCCACCAAGCTCACCATGAAAAGATCGAATTCCAATTCTATCTCTTCCTTCTCGACCTCCTTTGTGTTCTCGGTACTCCCCGAGATTGCGTCGAGTCCAGGCTTCGGCCTAGCCTTTGTGCTCTCCAATTCGACATCCCCACCTGGAGCTCTTGCTAGCCAGTACTTCGGGCTCTTCACCAACGCTACTGTTCCTTCTGTGTCACCACTTTTGGTTGTCGAATTCGATACTGGGCGAAACCCCGAGTTCAATGACCCAGATGACAATCACATCGGTATTGATTTGAATAGTGTCATATCTGAGAAGTTTCAGACAGCTGGGTACTATGATTCGAGTGGGGGTTTTGTTCCTGTTCGAATGCGAACTGGTGAGAATATACAAGCTTGGATCGATTTCAATGGTACGAGTTTCGAAATCAATGTTACTGTAGCTCCAATTGGTGTGTCTCGACCGAGTGTCCCTACGCTTAGTTATAAGGATCCGAAGATAGGTAACTATGTTTCGGCTGAGATGTTTGTTGGGTTTTCAGCTTCGAAGACTGAGTGGGTTGAGGCACAGAGAGTGTTAGCTTGGAGCTTGAGTGACATTGGAACAGCTCGAGAGATAAACACTACGAATTTTCCTGTTTTCGAGGCTAAATCGACGGCTAATTCTTTGTCAGGTGGTGAAATTGCTGGGATTGTTATTGGTTGTGTTGCTTTTTTGATCATTTGCGCATCTGGGTTTTACTTGTTTTGGCGAAAGAGGAAGTGGAAGGAGCAAGAAGAGGATGAGATCGAAGATTGGGAGCTAGAATATTGGCCACACAGATTTTCCATCGAGGAGCTCAACCTCGCCACCAATGGGTTCTCGAATGATGACCTTTTGGGGTCGGGTGGGTTTGGTAAAGTCTACAAAGGAACGCTACCAAACAACACGGAAGTGGCTGTGAAATGCGTGAACCATGATTCCAAACAAGGGCTAAGAGAATTCATGGCAGAGATCTCGAGCATGGGCAGGCTCCAACACAAGAATTTAGTACAAATGCGAGGTTGGTGTCGAAAAGGTAATGAACTCATGCTTGTTTATGAGTACATGCCAAATGGTAGCCTTAACAAATGGGTGTTCGACAAGCCTACAAGATTACTAGGTTGGGAACAACGTCGTAGAGTTTTAGCCGATGTTGCAGAAGGCCTATACTATTTGCATCATGGTTGGGATCAAGTTGTGATTCATCGAGACATAAAATCGAGCAACATATTGTTAGACTCAGAAATGCGTGGCAGACTAGGAGATTTTGGATTGGCTAAGTTATATGAACATGGTGACGTTCCTAACACGACACGTGTGGTAGGCACATTGGGTTACTTGGCTCCTGAGCTAGCAAAAGTGACTGCACCCACATCAGCTAGCGATGTGTATAGCTTTGGGGTTGTGATACTCGAAGTGGCATGTGGAAGGAGACCAATCGAGATGGCTGTGGAGGAAGATGAGGCAGTGTTGGTTGATTGGGTGAGGGATTTGTACTCAAAAGGGAAGATTTGTGAGGCTGCGGATCAAAGGATAAGGGGTGAGTATGAAGTGGAGGAGATGGAAATGGTCTTGAAGCTTGGATTGGCTTGTTGTCATCCTGATCCTCAAAGGAGGCCTACTATGAAGGAAATGGTGGCGGTGTTGGTGGCCGAGAAGGAGGCCGCTGTGCCCGCGGATTTGTTGTTGGAGTTGGCACGTGGTGATAGTAACATTGGTCGTGGTGGTGAGGCACAAGAGGTGGAGCAGCTACAACCTCCGGTGTGAATGCTATTTTGTTATTATTATTATTATTTTTTATATATTGTTGTGAATATTAATACCTCGATTTTGCAGCATTGTAATTTTTTTTTTATCTTGCTAAATAATAGTTTTACATAGTGATAAAGTCTTTTTTTTTTTTTTTTTGGTTTATAAATAAAGTCAACATTTTGATATTAGTATTGAATCAAAAGTTAAAATCTTAATATTATGTCACAGAAATTACACACAACATTTTTTATGAAAAATTTTATGTGGTCAAGTGTTTTATATCTCAGTAGCATGTATAATTTGCTTTGGTTTTAAGGAAAACCAGAATTTGAATCATCTCCCCATTATTATAACTATGAAATTATATATATATTAAAAAAATCTTTCATGTGAATGCCAAAGTTTTTTTATTTTTATTTTTGATAGGATGTGAATGCCAAAGTTGAAAATTCATAAAATGGTATTATCTTCATTAGACAATTTATCACGAAAAATTCTCTTAAATTATAATTTTTATGATCCTTATATATTTAGTTCATCTGTTTTTTGTATTTAGCCTATCCCCATATTTTTTTAAACAGAGACACTGAGACAGGAAGGCACATTTGTATTAAATAAATCATGATTCCTTTTGGACAAAATATATTTATGAACTTGTTAATATTATTGGTTTTTGTTTATTTTTTAGCTAACTACTCATTGAAATTATTGATCAATGGAATATAAATGTAACATTGTTAATGAATCTTGGATGCAATTTTCTCTGCTAGAGTGCTAGTCAACCAAGTAAGCAGTATTATATTGCATTAATCTATTCTGAGAGAGACAGAGAGATGGGAGAGCCCGCAAACATTTTTTTACTCATGATTCTAATTATTAATTGATAGAAGTACAAATTGTCAGTCAATTCTTTGGTTTCAAACTAAGATTTTCTGAAGGTTGCCTATCCACACAAAAAATATTAGAGGAACTATAAGAAACAAGGTGTAATGTCAATACACGTTACAAACATTTTGGTCTTACACTCTTCGCAGATTTTCAAGATAATAAGGTCCATTATCGTGGGCGTGGACTATTAAGACTTAAGAGCAAGCCCAGGAGGTTGCACACTCCCACTTAGCAGGTATCGAGTAAGTCGCGAAATGCCTTAGGTGGTGTTTGGATAGCCAATTTTCATAACTCAATTCTCTGTTTCCATAACTCATAACTCAAAAATGGTGGATATAAATGAACTTAAAATTTCAAAACTATATGAATATCCAGGGAGTTCTTGACTGTAGATTTATTAAATATTTGGCAAGCATATATATGGTTAGTACATAATTTGACATGTTGTTCTATCTAAATTAGCTGCCAAGATAGGTGTTTGCTACGGAACGGTTGGCAACAACTTACCATCCCCAGGAGAAGTTATATGTACAAACAATACAACATCGGAAGGATGTGACTCTATAACCAAAACCAAGATGCTCTCCAAGCCCTTAGAGGCACCAAAATTGAGCTAATGCTTGGTGTCCCTGATGAAGAGCTTCAACGCATTGCTTCAAGTCAAGATTATGCAAACACATGGATCCAAAACAATGTGCAAAACTATGGAGATGTCACATTCAGATACATTGCAGTTGGCAATGAAATAAAGCCTGACGGTCCATATGCACAATTTCTTTTCCCTGCTATGCAAAACATTCGAACTGCAATATATAATGCTGGCCTTGGATATAAGAATATTAAAGTCTCCACTCCCATTTATCAACCTGCTCTTGCACAGTCCTACCCTCCATCAATAGGCTCCTTCACGTCTGAATACCGATCACTTCTTGATCCTATCATCGACTTCTTAGTGAAGCATAAGTACCCACTACTCGTTAATATGTATCCATACTTCAGTTACATTGGCGACACTCAAAACATTCGTCTTGAGTATGCTCTTTTTACTTCTCCATCAGTCGTAGTGCAAGATGGCGAACATGGATACCAAAATATTTTTGATGCCATTTTGGATGCTTTTTACTCAGCATTAGAGAAGGCCAATGGAGGGTCTTTGAAGATCATTGTGTCTGAGACTGGTTGGCCCACTGAAGGAGGACAGGCAACTAGTTTTGAATATGCAAAGACTTACAACTCAAATTTGATTAGGCATGTGAAGACAGGGACTCCAAAGAGGCCTGACGAGGCTATAGAAACTTACATTTTCGCCATGTTTAATGAGAATCAGAAGACTCCTCCTGGTATTGAGAACAATTGGGGGCTCTTTTATCCGGACAAACAACCTAAATACCAAATTAAGTTTAATTAGAATGAGCAAGTCTAGTTAGTGCAGTTATAAATAAGGAAAGCTTTTATGTGTATTATCACTATAAATAAGACTTACTTGTAGTCCCTTTGCATGGCAGGGAACCAAGTTTATTGTATTTGTATCTATCCAAGTTTATTGTATTTGAGAATATTCTACAAGCCCAATGCAAGCAAAGCTTAGTACTCTTTGGACCCGTTATACATTTTGTAACATATTTTATTTTTTCATAAACAGCCTAAGCTTATATATTCTATTTGGGGACATTGAAGGAGTGTGGTCTTGAGGTAAATAGTGAGCCTATTTAGGCTTATTCCAGAGCCTAAACTTGCGTTTTACAAAGTTAGCTTTGAATACTTGTAAAACCTTAAGGTCTATGATCAAGCCTATGTGCTGGTCACAAACAAAACCAAAAACACTAATCTAGATTGCTATATTTGCCACATTATCCCGAATTTCCATAAAGCTCGAAATAAGTACCTTAAACTAGAATAAGTAGGTCAGCTACTTTTAGAGCAATCTGACTAGTTCCCACAAATTTTTAGTAGGTTAATTACAGGGGTGTTTCCCTTTAGTAAACACAAAAAAGTGAGATTGGTAAAAAACATTATACAAATTTATCATTAAAGCAGTTAATCCTATTATTCAACCAAGAACAAAACTTAAGGTTGCCATTTTTCTAAAAAAACCAATAATTAAAAAGCCTTGGTTCTTATGAGTAGATGGATAGTAAGTGCCTCCCTGATTTTATTTAAATCCCACAACCATAAAAATAAAAATAAAAGGTTGGGGGGGGGGGGGGGGTGGCGGCTTCCAACTCAACTCTAGAAAAACTCAACTCTCCGACTCTTTTAACTTAACTTATAAACCACATTCACCATTCTGACTTGGAGTAGATACAACAACATGAAATAGTAGCACTATTTTGATTGTCTTTAATGCTATACCACACACGTCTCATGTGATGGCATGAGTAGCGTCCACTCTCTCTCCGTGGGACTCATAGCAAAAAGGTTGTTTGGCAAACGATAACTCTGTTTCCATAACTCTGTTTCCATCACTCAATTATTTGATTTTTGAGTTATGAGTTATGGAAACTGAAAACACATTTTGGCTGTTTTCAGTTTCCATAACTCATATCTCAATGGCATTTTTGTAATTAAACACATATGAGGGACCCACAAACAGTACCCGCCGCACCTTTTGACCACTTTTGACTTTTTTTTTTTTTTTTTTCCTTTCTTCTCTGGGTTGGCTGTTCGGTTTTTTTTTTTTTTTTTTTTTTTTTCACTGGTTCGGTCTTCAGTTCTTTTTTTTTTTTTTTAGCTTCGGTGAGTTTTTTTAGCTTCGGTGAGTTTGGGTACTGAAAACAAAAAAAAAAAAAAAAAAAAAAAAAAAGCTGCATCGGCTGACAGGTATGGGCCCACAAATAGTGTGAAAAATATTGAGTGATGAAAATTGGGTGATGATGCGAAACGGGTGTGAAAAATTGAGTGATGAGTGATGAGTGATGAGTGATGAGTTATAAGTGATGAGTGATGAAAATTGAGTGACCAAAAAAAGCATCCAAACACCACCTTAGTTAGGAGACGAACTCTAGACTTCTGGGTACAGTTATACCGTACACGCTTCTTGACTGTTGAGGCACCATGGATAGGGGCATATATATATAATTAGTATAAGGCTTAGAGTGATTAATACCATCACCAGGCAGCCAATAAAAGTCAAGAATAAGAAAAAGCCCTTGCTTACCAACCAGACCAATCTTCACTAATGATATTATCATTACTGGTTGGTGGCAAGTTGACTTTATGTGCCTTATCTAGCCTCCTATACTAATTGAATGATTACATTTCATATCGAGATTGAAGGGGAAAATTGACCTTTAGGTGCCAAAGAAAAGGCAGATTTCAGAAAAGGTATAAAGTGTACATATATTCGTAAACCATATTACCTTAACCATCTAAACCATGGGATTGTATGATAACAACTTGTAAGGAATATATAATCATTCTCTATTTCAAATGAATCTATTTTATAGTTCAAAATAAATATTATGAATCTATTAAGTGTACATACTACATAATGTTATATCATTTAAAATTTCATATTGGCAACGCCAATCATTTCCTTGTGGACAAAAAAGGTTTATGCTAATACTTTGCTATAGGTTCTTTGTACTCCAAAAGTTGAAATTGAGATTAATACAATCATGTTACATCATAGGGTAAGAAACGCATAATAAAACAGGATCCATGATGACAGAATCGACTGGCTGTTTCGTCATGAGTGCTAACATGATAAGAATTGCACCTAAAATGGATTATGTGCTAGAAGAGAAGTAGAAGATTCCAAGTCATTTACATTCCAACTTCCAAGTACAGAATGGTATTGAATTAAAACATGTACATGCTGAAATTCATTATTTTATGGCCTAAAGAGAGAGATTATATAAGCAAACATCTAGGTAGACAAACCTCTATCATGATCTCTGGTGGAGGTATGCTTACATTTGGAGACGACACAATCTTTTGCAGTCGTCCTTGTAATTTAAACTTGAAATTGGTGTAGACCATAGAGACTAGAAACTATAGTGCAAAGTTGAGGGAGTGGAAACTGAAGTGTGGTTTCTTTTTATGGACTCCTTGAGAGTTCTGCTTGCATATTAACGCCACTGACTCTTTCATTTCTTCAGGTCCGCACACCATGACTCCAATCTCAGATCCAGCCATTTCATTTGGAAACTTGGCAAATATATCTGTTCAGTTCACTAGTTAGTGATTAATTATAACTTAGCACATATATCTCTTCAGTTCACTAGCATGTGATTAATTACCACTTATCCCAAAAGTATAAGTGGTTAGGGAAATGATGAATGTATTCATTTAACCATTATTCTAACAGTTTTAATCTATACCGTTCTTGAATGCCGAGATAAATAATTTTGGTTTTGTTCAATTACCTTGAAAGTCAGGCCTTCCTCCAAAGTGGATTTCATGTTCCTCAAGAGCACTACTTGTTTCTATGTCCATGGCTTTGCCTTTTTTTGGGGGAACTAGTGGACTCTCACTCTTTAACCTTCTCCATCTCAAAATAATTGCCACGACAGCGCTGCATATTAAAGCCATGATGAAAGAAGATATGAGAAGTAAATCAGCAACCCAAGATGGAGTCTTGTCTTTGGAGAGATTAGAGGTCTTCTTTTGGGAGGGTACAAAGATATGATTGAAACAAATAAGAAAAACAAGGAAAACAATGGAGGCAAATCCAGCCAGGGCAGCAATACAAAGTGAACTTTCAAGCCCATATGTTGCATAATTGGAACATTCTGTGCTGAAGTGTACTGTTTGAACTTGAGATGAATCTGTTAATACTTCTCTTAATGTTAGTCCATCTTGCACTTCTTGGGTCACATAAACTTGAACTTTTAGATGCCATCTTTCAGTTGACTGGTTCTGGAGCAGAGATGAGATTGAGTTCAACAGAAATATATCATGAGACTTCTTAACAACAAATATCAATTGCAATCTAGTGGGAAATCTATATCTGCTGCTGCTTTGGGCTGAAGCAATTTCCTGCAAAATGCTCAGAAATGGGGTTATCCCAATTCCACCGGCGACTAGAACTACGCTGTCATATCTGCAAAAGGAATTTTGGTTAGTGCATCACATAAACATGATTTTTGGTTAGTGCAATAGTGAATAGATAAACATCTCAAACAAAAAGTTATGTTAAATTATGATATGCTAATTTGTAACACCTTAGGAAGTTCATTGAGTCAGGTCCATAAGGGCCTTCAATTGCTATTGGTATAAACTTCGTTGTATCAGCCTTTGAATCTAGCTCAGCTTGAACCAAGTCATAGAGAGAACTTGTCCACGATCCGTCACATTTAACCATGACAGACATCGTGTTGTCATCAACACTAGAGCTGGAGGTTATACTGAAGGAGTGCCACTGTAATTTGGATACACTAGGTACCTTTATAAATATCACACTTGTTGGGTTATACTTCAAACCTGAAATGAGTAAGAAAAATTGCTTCATATAAAACATTCAATCCTTCACTTTGTGATTTTCTGAAAACTAAAAGGGGCTACAAAAGTTACTTGTATCCTTAGGTAGAATAAGCTCCATAGCCTTGGAAGGGAAGATTCGAGCTGAAAGAATGCAGGTTTCTGGTTTTGATTGCAAGATTCGGAGTATCTTGTCAAGGCCAAAGAGAAATATCCCGGGGAAAACCATATAGAAGTGCCTATCTCCGGCATGAAAGAGGAAGAATAATAGGAAGACAACGTACAGATGATGTGTATAATAAAATATTTCGAAATTTTTTCTTCTTATTTGAGGAAGTGCTGTAATCCAGATTACTAGTCCTGTAACAAGACCAATCTCCCCAGCAAGGTATATCCTACCTGTTTTCTGCCATTTCCATATCTACAAGCCAAGGAAAACAGGAAACTTAGTTAATCTGCAATACCAAACAGTATTGGTTAAAATTGCTCTTTAAACTGTATGATTGATACGAATTATGAACTAGGAATCTTGTATCCAAAAGGGTGAATACAAAGAATAGGAATTACCTCATCCTGAATGTGGTGGCTAACACCCCAGATGAACAAGGTGCTTGCACCATGAAGAGTGGCAAAAGTCAGCATAGCTGTGCCAATCCAGATATGGTATCTTACTGAAGCTTCAAACTGGATGCCAAATAAGCGAAATACGGCCAGACCCCTCAAAATAGGCAGAAGAAGCAAAGCCAGGCAGGCTTCTGATAGTAAACCAAACCGGGTTGCCACTTTTAAGTACTTGAGTTGCCATCTGAAATTAATGCAGATGAAGAGTTTTAACAATCATGAAATTTTTGGTTCTGAGTGTCCCAACATATCTAACATGGTACTCACATTTCTAACTTCAGTGCTTTTATTGGCATCAACTTCTTGAAATCATTAGAGATATGGCAATAGAAAGTCCATGCTAAGAAGACGATAAATAGAAACACTGCCAGAATTTCAATGGCAGATAAAACACCAATAAAACTGCTCACAACTAGCGGATTTGAGAAAGCCCCAGGTGAAATCTTTGCTTGTCTGTCATTCATGTTAAGCAGGAGAAAATAAAATCAATAAAAGAAGATTAATGTCTGTTATGTTATAATAGTAGATAACAGATAATACTACCTGCTACTTGGTTCCCTGCCTTTCAAATCCAAGTAAACTAGTCCAATTATAGCCACAGCAATTAGAGGGAACGTATACACAGCCAAATCAAGACCTGCAGCATCTCCACTATGATTAAGTGTTCATAACATAATTCACAATCATTATAATGTAACAATCAAGGAATAGTATAAACCAGTCTAATGGGAGGAGTTTTGTAAGTTAATAAGTTTGAAAAGTGAGGCTCTTGGCAATAGGTAAAATTTATTTAGACGAAGTCTAAAAGTGTGTACCATAATATCCAAACACAGTAGTCCTAGCACTCTCCTCAGCTCCTTTCCATTTCCTTGTCCACAGGTCTGTTGGCTTTAGAAGCCAAAGAGCAATCCAACCAGTGAATATTAGAATCATCGATGCTTTGAGAATAGCAAGAAGAATGGACTTTGCCATGTTTGTCTTGATTGCTTACAGTTTGCAGCTTGAGATTTAGTATGGACTACGGAAGTGAATTCTATATAAAGGAATTTGAAGTATGATTGAAACCACAAGGTGAAAACAAGATTCAACACAGCCCCACCACTTTGAAGGAGTGCCTGTCACTTAGGCACTTTCTTATGGTTGGCAAATGATATACGGAAATCTCTGCAGTGTGACTGCAACGTTGAAATTGATATGTGAATCATATCACATTCTTCATTTCCATCATATCATTATTTTGCAATTTATATTAAGAGGTTGGAAATGTGGTTTAGATGGAATTAAACTTTGACATGGTTTGAATGCCACAAAGAGTCAATACCTCCCCAGTCCAACTAAAAAAGAGATGGGCGGAAAATTCATTCAGAAAAAGCTTAGCTTTTTTGTCCTTTTCACAGTGGTTTTGTATTTTAGAACACACGAGTGAACATATTATTCTTATAAATTTCTTTATGTCAAAATCAAACTGTACCAGATAATTTTTTAAGAGAAACAAATTATTATTACGAGATTTTTAAGGATATATCAAACACAGTAATATAGTTAGTAAAAATCTTATCAAAGTCCTTTTTTTTTTTTTTTTTTGAGAAAAATCTTATCAAAGTCCTAATCAGACTAAACAAATATATCATTACTTTTCCGACCATTTAGCTAAGTTGTACCGGCATGAACATAGGTATGGATTTGACATGGATACAAATACGGGAGTACAGCAATTTAAAAAAAATAAGAGTACCACACAGCATGAATACGGTAATTAAATAATTAATTAAATTTTATATTTAAGTATATTTTTTAATATTTTTAGACATAAATTATGTCAAGTTATGCTTAAGCCCATTTGACTATCCAATAAATTGTTTATGCCAAAGCCAATTTGAATATTTAACTATTTATGAAAAATTTTAAAATAAAAAATAAACAAAAGCTAGAGGAGTAGCCGGATAAAGAATTAAAAAATTGATTAAATAAAAAACAAAGCCCAATAAAATTTTGAAAAGAATGGTTGACACTTGATAGCATGTATTTAGTCAAATTTTAAAAATAAAGAATAAACAGAAGCTAGAAGAGTGCACAGACAAACCATTAAAAAGTTGATTAAACCCAATGAAATTTAAAAATGAGTGGTTGACAGCATGTATTTAGTGGTTGACAGAATGCAAGTTGTCAATCATCTTCAAAGAGACCAGAAGACTCTAGAGTTCAAAGGAGAAATGAAAACTGCAGAAACAACATATGAAAAAAACGCAGACAAAGAGAAAATGCAGAAACAGCAGTCGGCAAAAACGCAGAGGGAGAAGGCGAGCGAGACTGAAAAGAAGAGTAAGAACAAATAGTGGTGCGATCTCAATGTCTGAGGTTGAAGCTTCATCAATGGCTAAGCCTGTAAGTACCCAAAAAAAAAAAAAATAAAAAAATAAAACTCTGAATCAAATGAACCTGCGAGAACCGTGTCCACGCCGTGTCGGAGAAGCGAAAAAAAAAAAGACACTGCTCGGACATCAGAGTCCGGCAAGTCTTACCGATTTGGATATCGGTTATTACTGAAAACTTTTTACTGAAAACATTATAGTAAAATAATTTTTAAATGTGTGAATAATACCGTAGGACCCAGTTTTAAAATTAAATTTACATTTTTTGTACTTGCAGGTTTCATGGACAGTGCACTGAACCCAACCAAAAAATGCACATGCCAACGCAAACGCGATGCAATCCAAACTCACGCTAGATTTTTAGAAATCACATTTTTGGAGATCATGGATGAAAGTAAGAAAATGCTAAAGCTATTACTTTTTTCCATGACAAAGGCTGTAAATTGATGCAGCACCATAGCAATGAACGTGATTAGTGTATTTCAACAACATAATTAAAAAAAATGTTTGAATTAATTTTCAATAATTTGTGACACCCCAGTTTATAATGTTTATATTATAAAATTTATAGTATCCTTGACATTATTTGTGAAAGTATTAGAGGTTCCTAACAAACTGTCACGATTAATGGAAAATGCCAATATAGTAGTTCTTATTGTCATGGACAGGACCTATACAGCAGATTCTATTCGAGTCTCAGATAGTTGAAAGATGTCAATTTTTGTATTGGAAGGTTCATGCTTCTTCTGCTATGATTATCACTTATCAGTTTGGTCCATATATTAGATAGTGGGCTCTGGTCCGCCACTCGAGCTTTCCTTTTCAACTCTTCACTTTACGCTATATCTCATTTCCTTTGGTTGGAGATATAAAAAAAGCAAGTTCACCCGAAATGAAAGGAGGAACTCTCAATAAGATTGAATTATTTTAGAGTCATAAAATGGATCTTTTAGAATGTATGTAATGTCAGCACTAGGTGAAACAAAAATCAATGATAGATTCACAGCTAGTTTGTTTGGCATATGATGTTTTAAGACTTAATTTGTTGGTATTCTTGATAATAGCTCTTTATTATCAGACCAAGACACCAGTTAATTTTTGGTGTAGGCGGAGAATTGAACTCTAAATCTCTTATTCAACTATAAAAAACTTTACCAGTTGAGCTAACTGGAACCCGCACAGTCGATTCTTTAAATGTGACTTGATAAAGCAATTCAAGAACCAATGTTTTCCATCCAAAAAAAAAAAAAAAAAACCCAATGTTTGTATAATATAATAATAGAAGAGATCTTATCAAAAAAAAATATAATAATAATAATAGAAGAGATATTCATTGAAAGATAGGTTTTATATCCATGGATGAAGTAGCTAATTTTTTTTCTTTTTGGTAGTTATGATAAGACTTGAACTTATGATGTTTGTTTTTTTTTAATGTAAACAAGATTTAAACTCAAGTTTCTTATTTGATGCCAATAAACTTTATCTAGATTATAAGGTTATTGAGCTTCATTATTAAAATGACCTGTTTTGACTTGAACCCATTTTGACCCGACCTAAACCCAACCCGCCCGTTTACCATGTCTACACATCCACATTATACCTAAACCATATGAGGAAGGAATAGAAAAGTTCACAGCATCAACATATACTATTAATTTTTGGGTTGAATGACATACACCATGTAAATGAACAGAGATTACCAACAATTAGCATGAATCATGTCCTTAAAGTGAAAGCAGAGTGGTCTCAGATTCTCAATTATAATTTCAAGGAACAAAAATAAGCAAACTTGGCATTTAGCAGCAAATGGAAAACAGAAATAAAGATGCTCAATATGTGAAATGAAATGTGTCATCATTGGACATAATCAGCATCATTGTCCTGAAATTCTATTTCCTATGCCCTTTGAGTGTTCTTTGGTCCAAAGGGGTAGATTTGAAACACCCCATGATGTTTTTCCGATTATTCTGCAGATCATTCCATTATTATTATACCTTTTGACTCCTCGTTTGTCCATAATCCATATCACTACAAAATCCATATTTTTGTGATTATTTTTAGGGATCACCCACTTTGAGAGATCAAAAAGACAAAAGGGAATTTTGGAATCGTACTAATAGAAAATAATAAAAGAAAAAAAAAAATCAAAAGTAGTGATCATACCTTCGAACCTATTTTTTAGACCATCATGTTACTTTCAAAAACTTGATTTATAAAAGATAACATAAATAAAAGCTATGCCATAAGGCCCATAACACACATGTTATGGTACACAATGTGTCCTTAAAAGTGGTACTTGTACATTGGTATTATTTTTAAATAATCTATGAGTCTTGCTAACGGTTGTCCTTAGAGTATTTGTTAATTGATCATTTTAGAAAAGTATTTATACTGATTTTATGAAAAATATAAAAAACTGTTGCAAAAATTAATTTTTTTTCTTCTTTCATAAAAAAATTTTAAAAATATTTCCTAAAGTGATACTTTTATGACATTCGTTAACTTTTTCCCTAATTTATTAGGAGCGGAATGAAAAGATTGAAGACTATAGTATATCTATCTAGTTCTCTAAAACACTAATATCAATTTGCCATTTAAAAAATTCTGTAGGGCCTCTATGCTTTGGACCAATGTCCCCTGATATTATTTAAAGGTCCTGGCTTTTAATCATTTTTATAGGTAAGTTCCATTATATATAGTATCAATGGTTACACTTTCTTTCATTTGTAACGTGTGCATACTCGTATACTTGCACGTGACAATCATATTTAGTGCATGCCTGAAAAGAAAGCACAAAATGAAATTGTGGTGTTTGTCAAAACAAAAATTATTATTGAGCACAACACAATGTTACAATGCTCACAATCTAAAATGGGAACCATTCCTTCATCATTATTCTAAACCCTACTACTAGTACTAGTAGTCTAATTGGAAAGAGGATCAATTGCAGTGGATGAGATCCCATTGTTCTATGAATTACTAGGATTTGGATAGCTGATCTTTGAATTTGTACATGTATATATAAGTAAGAAGCAGTGTCAATCTTATCTGTTCTAATCAAAATTATTGAAGCTTTTCACTGTTCCATATTAGTTTTCCAAAATATAATAAGTCACTCTATTTTGGCTTGGAGTAGAATTATTAAGGACAAAGTTTATCTACAAAATTGGTTGTAGTCTTAGGTTATAACTTTACTCAATATCTTTTTATTGGAGATGAATTTTGACAAATCCACCATTGGATTATAAATTCTTCTTGTATCCTCCATACTTGCAAAACTTCTAGAAAATTAAAAATTAATAGCTATGTCATCAATAAATTGTTTAAATTTCAAGTTTTTGTAATTTAAAATTATGCATAAAATATAAATTTATAAATCATATAGTAAATAATATCCGATTGACACAAAATTAGGCTACAACTTTACTCAATAAAATAAACATTACTACATATTTTGAAAATCTAACCGTTGAATTGCATGCTTTTTACATTTTTAATACATATGTCAAATTTTGTGTCAATCTTGGTAGTGGTAGTATCGGGATTTATTGAAGTGAAAACTCTTCTAAATCAAAATTATTGAAGCTTTTCACTATTTGATATCAGTTCTCTAAAATATTAGTCATTTTGTTTTGGCATGGGCCGTGGAGTAGTATTATTGAATACTTTTGTCATTTCATCTACAATATTTGTCTTAGTGGTGGCGATGGGGGTCCAAAACTCAAACTACTGCAACAGGCTATAATGAATAAGTAACTGACTTGCACATTCTATTTATAAGAAATATAAGGTAGAAGTTCCACAATGGGAGACCTAAACAACTGATTAAGAAGATAGGAGGGATGATAAATTATTCTAAGATATATAAACTATTTTCCCGAGGTACAAGGAGTAAGCAAAAAAGCATAAATAAAACTTGGCTATACTCAGCTTGTGTAATTTTCTCTCTCTTGTTCTTCCCCAGGTTTTTCCCTCAATATCTCCTAACCCCTCTCTGTTGTACCCTCCTCCCCTTTTATAGACATTTTTCCTTTCCTTATCTCCCCAGTTGGCCTGCTTCCAGCTGGATTTTCAGGATACTTGTCATATCATTCCTCTGTTCTGCCTCCTTTTCATCATGAAAAAAGACTTTTGGGGGTGTCTGTACTGTTTAGGATAATCTATATGCATTTAATGTGAAAGAGATTAGGTAGAGAATCTCTCATTAATGCGGAGGTAACTGACTATGTGATTCTTATCCTTTAAGGGTGTTTCTTGAGGAGGACTTAATGGTGGTGGCATCTCGAATCAAGAAGGAATTGGTTGCCCATGGTCCCTTGTGTATCTGTTGAAGGACAAGTCATGCTTGTTACCTCGAATAAGAGTTTCAGTAATGATGGCTAACTCGGATCTCCACGAGACATGTTCTGGGGAATTACCCTTTATTCCTCAGGTGTTCTTGCTCCTATCCACATTTTTGGGCTTGGTCCATCTCTTAAAGTTTGACCTTCTGGGCCTCGGCTTGGAATCAAGTTCACCTCCCTCCCCATAGTGGCCATGTTAGGAATTATTGAAGACTTTCCACTGCATTAATTAGAAATTATTGAGGTTATTATAGTATTTTGGATATATCAAAAAATTATTTCTCACAATTAATATTCATCATTGTGCATTTATATGTATGAATCAAGGACATTGGTTTCATAACTATTTATTTACAACTAGTATGTAACCCTATGCATATACACGAGTACAATTAAAAATAATTACAATTATATGGTTCAAATTATACTTCTTTTTAGAAGATGTTCAAATTATGCATGATATTAGCTTACACTTTTTTTAAACCATGTATTTTTTAAATATGTAATGGTTTCTCATTATTATATAAATATATATATATGATTTAGAATTATTAATTGGTTTTAGACTTTTCGATTTTTGCACCTAATAATTCACTTGCCACAAAAATAAAAACTTAGATGGATACATGGCGGAAAATTAGACTTCAATTGAAATCTAATTTAGAATCTAATTGGATTTGGACTCTTCGATTTTTACACTCAATAATTCACTTGGCAAAAAATTAAAAATTAAATAAAATACGTGTCGCAAAATTGAAAATCTAATTAAAATCTAATTAAATTTTCTCACAGCTTTACTTATTAATATATATATATATATAAATTAGGTTGAAATACCAATTAATTTATTTTAGGCGAAATTCAATTAGAGGGTTTTCAAGTCCTCAAAAATTCCTATAAATGAGGTTCATTGTTGTTGGTCGCCACTGTGCTATGCTTGCTATCTCCGCCATGGCAACATCCTCTTTCTAATGCTTCTGCCTCTTTCTTCCTTCATCTATACCCAACACCTCGATCTTCAATAAATATAAATAATAGCTCCTTAAGTTTATGGTGGGCCTTTTGTTCGGCCTTTTTTAATAGGCTTGTTTACTTGTTTAATTATGACTTGCCTTGCCTTTTCTAAGTGATGGCCTTTTGGGGGCTGACCTGCTTTTTAGGCCCATTTATATAATCTGTCTAGATTCTAGACCTAGTCTAGAGTCTAGACCTCGCATGCATAACGCCTTGCATTATTATTATTCTTTTAGGTTAGTTAGAAATATCATTGGTAAGTTTGGTAAGGTGGCCTATCATGATATCTTATAGACCCCATATAACTAAGAGTTTTGTACATTATGTATGATATTTTTTTAAAAATTGGTTAGAAATATTAATTACTAAATTCTAACGCTTTATTTGTTTCAATAAAAAATCTTGTGTAGAGATAGTTTTTTGTATTTTTCAGTGTTTAGTAACATAAAAAAAAAATATTAAAAAAAGAAGATGAGTTAAAAGAAAATTATTTTTGGTCAACATAAAAAATATGGCTTATTTTTAGAGATTTTTTTCAACTAAATTGTTTTGGAAAACAACTCTATCTCACAGCAAACTAAATACGAAAAGTTTAGAGATTATTTTTCAACTCATTTAAAGTTGTTACCTAACATTGGAAAATAAGAGAGTTTTATAGAAAATGCTTCTTGAAAAATGACTCATTTTCTATAAAAACATCATTGCTGAAATAAACAAAACGTAAATATGCTTTCCTTAGAGCTAGAATTAGAATCCCCCTCCCCCCCCCCCCCCCCCAAAAAAATCCCATGCAACCCCAAAGCTAGTACCATCTCGCCTAATAGGCGGGCCGTAGAATGTCATGCATTTCAACCATTCATTTATGCATGATCAAATAGTTTGTAAGGGCGTTCAAGTATCGCTTGGGTTTAGGTTAGGAGTAGACCACCTCTTAACATAGTCCCTTTGGGCGAAGACTCTCCCACCCATTGTTTACAAATGTAATTTTAACACAAAGACACTTCACAAATTCCACTCAAAAGTCATTAAACCAAGTAGAGACATAAATGTACATATTTTTGTCCCCTCTACTTTGAATAATATGATTTAACATTTACCTGGCTTGGAATGCCAAGCCTTTCTTGCTTTGTGTATGTCTCTTTGCATGTGAAAAGGCTCGGGCTTTTCTTCCTCTTGTATTAACCATTTTACCATGAGGGAAATACAGGCCCAATAGATAAGTTCTGAATCTATGGGCTTGAAACCTTGTTTGTTTTATAGGCCAAATATTTCAATTTTCAAGGACTTATTTCTTTTGGGGCCGAATTGAAAGGAGGCTGTAGTCTTCATCAACTATCAACCTACATTATAGTTGTCAGTATCGTACGATACGCGATACGTATCGTATCGTGTGTAAAAAGTTCTGTATCATATCGGCGTATCGTAAGTGTTCATAAATCGTACGATACAGTGTGCGTATCGTATGAATCGTATCGTATCGTAAAATCGTACGTATCGTACGATACATAGACAAATGCTTTAAAATGAGATTTTTTGTTTAAATTTGTACTCTTATTTGAATCTAACAAGTTGTTATACTTGTTTTGAACACAAAATTATTATTAGTTTACTTAATGTAGCTTATTAAAATAACATATTCATAAGTTTTTTTTCCCATTTCTCCTACAATTGGACTACACAGTACACACTTACCTTTCACTTTAATATTTTTTTTTTTTTTTATTGTTATTGTTATAAGTCCAAGAAACTAGAATGCCAAAATTTTTTTTATAAAAAATTATTAAAATAAAAAGAACAAGAAGTGATAGTAAATGTTAATGACGAATGGCGATGAAGAAAATTTTAATGAAGAAATAAATTTGCAAAATTATAAAAATGATGATAGCGTTGACTTAGATGGGGTTGATTAGGCAATTTGATGAATATGATGAAAATAAATTATTATTTTTGGGTCACTTGTAATATATTGCCACTTTTGACTTTAAGTATTTTGAATGTGTATGTTATGAACACATGCTAGTTTAATTTATTTAGTTAGCTTGTTAAATATTATTACATAAGTGATGAATAAATTAGTCATTAGTTGAATATATTCAAAATTTATAATGAATATACTATTTATATATGTATATTTATAATTTTTTATAAATTTTATTAAGTGTTTGTGTATCTTACGATACACGATACGATACGATACACGATACAAAAAAATTAAGAATCGATTTGCGATACGATTCACGTTTTGACAACTATGACCAGCATAAGAAATGTTAACCAATGGAAGAAAAAAAAAAATCACAGGATGATTTAGAAATAATGAGGTGATAGCTATCTCCACGTTTTGCAATCTTTTGGAGACCCTTCTTTACAATCAAAATCTATAACTTTCGGCAAAATGCTTTATGGAGAAAAATGGGCATCATCCTATATGGGAAATTAACAAATCAACTAACGTCTTTGTCCAAATTTCAATACCCACCCAACCTTTTTTTTCCTACCCTATAAATATGCATGAATATTGTAATTTTTTTTTTTTTTGAAAGGATGAATTTTGTAATTTTGAAACATTATCATATAGTCAACTTCTGGTGAGAACCATACATTAAAATAAATACCTGGGAAATACACATCTAATGTAGAAAACTTGAAACTAGAAAGTACTAAGTTACTTATTTAGTTAATTCCCAGCCTCCCTTTACACTTGCGGATTGGTCAATTGCCAAGGCGTTAGCAGCCCCGGGGGCAAGCTTCCTAGGCCATGGCAACCCAGCATGGACACGCAGCCAAGGCATGGTATGCTCACGTGCATGTTGAAGGACATACATGTCTTGACTCATGGTATCATGACAACAAGCTTTATGTGGTGTTATTCTGCTTCTAAGTTAAAAAAAAAAAAAAAAAAAAAAAGGTTATTTTTTATATATAAAATTTCAAGAATTAACTTCTTTGTATTTCTTTTATATATATATATATATATATATATATATATATTAATATATATATTTCTTTGCATTTATACAATACTATGGATATCTATTTGAAGTAACTTTGTTATGGACAAAACTAGCTCACGTCTAGACCAATTCATTACACTGAATAACTACTTTTAATTTTATCCTTTTATGGCCAAAATTTAGAATTGAGTAAAATACTGTTAACACCCTTAAGGTCAATTTTGAAAAGTCTTGAACTTTGCTGGTATTAGACCAAATCTTAAGAGTGTTAATTGTATTTTACCCTTTAGAATTAAATAAAATTTGTTCATTTGCATTATGATTACACATTTTTCATTTAGTATTAAAACCTTAATTTGCAACATATTGTAATTATTTGGGGAAAAAAAAAGTATTCAGAAAACTTCTTTTCATTTACTTAAATTTAGACTAATTGGGACATAAGATCAAAAAAAAAAAAAGATCATTTGGTCAAAAGAAGGAAATACTAATCTCATTTGGTCCACAGATTAGAACCCTAATTGGGACATAAGACTTGCCATTCGGATTGTAAAAAACTATACATCCCAGCAAAGGGTTGGGAAAACATAGTAATCAATTAAATGTGAGTAAACTAAATCCTACCACATTGTAATGCCCATTTTTTGTTTTTTG
Organism: Notholithocarpus densiflorus; assembly: GCA_030021035.2. Classification (NCBI taxonomy): domain Eukaryota; kingdom Viridiplantae; phylum Streptophyta; class Magnoliopsida; order Fagales; family Fagaceae; genus Notholithocarpus; species Notholithocarpus densiflorus. Next base: position 2,659,581 of record JARYZH020000050.1, read on the forward strand.
TTTTTTTTTTTCAGCAAAAGACAGTACAATTACTTTTACACCTACTATACACTTTGTAAGGCCCATTTTGTGCTATTTCAGCAAGACAACACAAGTGGTTATATACCTATCTATACATAGGGTCATCAAAGACCCTTGTTTTAAAATATGAGGATGATACAAAAAGATTCTCCATTCAATCTGTAAGGTCAATCCCATTGAACTAAAACAAGGCTAATAATGGAGCTGAAAGCAAAAAAGTTGCCTTAAAGGCACGTAAGGAAAAGGAAAGAGAAGGGTGGTATGTGACATATCCAATAAGCCTGCAAACCTTGACAAAAGAGAATCTCTCTCTCTTTATTTTATTTTTTTCAGTCTCTTTTGTTTTGTGGCTTTGAGAGCAACGACTCTGTCCCTTATAAAACTGCCAAGCCACTAACACCTAATCTTGTTATTTTCGCTCTTAACCTTATAGTTTTTTGTTCTCTATGTATTTGTGAGAGGGACTTGGGAGCAAGAGAAAAGAGAAAGTGATCAAAATGGAAGAAGAAGAAGAAAAGAATGCAACATCAGAAGGGATGGAAATTCAGTATTGTAGTACAAGAATTATGTCACCAGAAATTGTGGAGATAGTAGAGGATAACAATAGTGTTACAACTAGCCGAGAAGACAGTGCTAACGACGTTTATGTAGCTGTCGGAAAGGATGACTTGGATGTGCTGAAATGGGCTCTTGATCATGCTGTTTCCCCCGGTGCTCGGGTTTTTCTTGTCCATGTTTTCCCTCCTATCACCTACATCCCTACACCTGGTAACACCAATGTTTATTGTCTTTGTTCTTTTTCAATATTTGGTTTTTGAGCTGAGGTTTCTCTGTAGTCTATATCATGTTGACTGTAGTATGGTTCTGATCAAACACTTGAAGCATCCAAAAAACTTTTTCTTCTCTAGTAACATGATTGTGCTTTGTAGTATAGCATGAGCTTAGTCCATCTAACTGCACTTTGAAAGTTTTTTTTTTTTTTTTTTTTATATTTAAAAGCCAAACTAAATTATTTATAATTGCTTTCTAAATAGTATGTACTAGTGAAATTGTACAAAGGACCTTTAAAAAATTGTGAAGAATTAAAAAAAGAGGGAACTATATTGTGATAGACAGTGAGTCAATAATATATTACCATTGACATCAGCATCCTTAAGAGTGCGCAGTGAGTCAATAATATGAGAAATGCAAGGAGAAAGATGAGGGGTCAGAATAAGTGTGCCAACTTTAGATAGCCCAACTGAACTTTTGTGGTGGATGCTGATGTGCGCCAAATAATATTAGGTAGCCCAACTGAAACTTCTAGCAATGTGTACATAATCTATGCTTTCTTACTACACTTGGATTTCAAAAGATTTGAGTCCTGTCATTTTTCACACCAATCACAACTAAAACTTCTAGCAATGTGTACATAATCTATGCTCTCTTACTAAAATTGGATTTCAAAAGATGCGAGTCTATCATTTAGTCCAATGTGTGCTCAGTGCACTTTCCTCATTGATTGGTTCTAACTTTCCCATTCTCTTGATAAATCATGAAAAGAGATCTGTCAACTCTGACTAACAATTGTTATCTTTTTGAACCTTTTGTTGATAGTTGGAAAATTATCAAAGAGCCAATTGAGCAAAGAACAAGCCAGGGTTTACATAAATGAAGAGCATAACAGGAGGAGGAATCTCTTGCAGAAATATATCCGCTTGTGTAATGAGGCCAAGGTGCAGAATTCTGCACTCTGTAGCCAAATGACAGTTAATCACACACCACACACCAGAGAATGGATGATGAGAGCTTTTTTTTTTCCCAATCTGACAGGTAACTGTGGACACAGTGCTCCTAGAGAGCAATATGACAGCCAAAGCAATCCTTGAACTTATTACTGTTCTTAACATTACTAACCTCATCGTGGGAACCAAACGAACACCTTGCTCAAGGTAGTATGCCTGTTTTCTTAGACAACTTGGGTTTTGTAGATTCATTGTGGTTGATTTAATTTAGATAAGCATGATAAGGCAATACATTTGTTTATTACAAATTTAGCTTAGGGCAATGCACACAATTGTGTTCATTGCTGCTAGCCTTGGGAATCTTGCTTTCATCCGGATAAACTTTCATGCATATCTATACAAAAACTGAGTTGAAACTCTAGCTTTTGACAAAGCTGATATCTAAATCTACTGATAGAGTGACAGGTGACTCTAAACCGATGAGTTTGCGATTTAACGGGTTGTGCTCATCATTCTTCAGGAGACTAGGGAAAAAAATGGCAAAAGGAAAATTTATCAAGAAGGATGCACCTGAATTTTGTGAGGTGACCATTGTTCATGATGGGAAGAAGGTTGATGATAATCAACAGGTAAAAGAGCTGGTACATTCATCTATGGCATCCAGTCCCAGTAAACCAGAAATTGCACGCCAATCCGAAAGGAACTTCTTTGAGTGTGTGTGCTTTTCGGGCAAGTTCAATTGAAAGCTTGAAACTGATATGTTGGCTTGAAAATGAATATGGTGGTATTTGCAGAAGGTACATTTTTCAGAATAGTTTAATAGAATAAAAAATACTCTCCACAGAGATGCACACACTGGATATACACATTATACGCAAGAGACTTGAAGCCATTTATGCATCTGTGGGTGGATGAAATACAGGTATCTCCACATATGAGATATGCTAGCAATTAAATGATGGCACCAAATTACTGCATGAGCAACAGTTGAAACAGATAACATCCTGTGAAACACTTAAAATAAAAGCACTACACTTGTGCACAAGGCCAGGGCGCAAGAGTTTACTTGAGTCCTTTTTTTTAGATAATTCAAGAGTTGGGCGAGGGGGATTTATATCCTAGATGTTTCAATTGAAAACACTTGTACAAGAGTTTTGATGAGGTTACTCGAGTCTCGACAGGATGTCAAGATGAAGATGATATAATATATAGAGCAAACTAATTTTTCAAATTAACTAGATCAAATTTATCTCACCTACAAAAAGAGTGGTATATTAATGATACAATTGCAAGTTTGCAACAACTATCATAAACACAGCCATTTTTATTGGCTAAGCAATTAATAGCCTATGCTTGTGTTGGGTCCCAAATAATATTATCACAAATATTAGCAATACAAAATAGCAATCAATTACAATAATTTGTGCGTATGTCTCACAGCTAAAAAAATATCTCTTATTTTTCTTTGCTCTCACGTACACACAAATTATCTTTATCAAAGGCTGCAATCTTTTTTTCTCTATTCTTCAATATGCGGCGCCCTGTTTCTTTTTCTTCTTTCACTGTGCGGCACCCACCTTTTTTTTTTCACTGTGCGGCACCTCCTTTTTCTTCTTGTTTTGTGCTCTGCTCTTTAGCACACCACACGCATGCCTTTTATGTATTGAATTCTGCCGCCTCACACTCCTGGGAACATATGGAGTGTTGACTTTCCACGTGTCTCCTATTTCAAGTTGAAATAGGAGTCCTCATTAGTTGGGCTTAGCTTATTAAGGAGCTTCACGTGGGCTGGACTTCGGTGCCAGCTTGAACTTGAACTATGGCGGTTCATTCATAGACTGAATGTTAAAAGGCAGATCAACATCATAAACTCAAGAAAATCACCAGCCACTGATTGGCTTTAAGTAACCTGTAATGCTAAAAATGTAGGAAAATACTACCCATTTCTTGGTTAGAGCAAACTCTCAACCAGTATTGTGAAACAAGTGTAAAGCTACAAACACAAAGTTACTTATAAAAATTAAAAACTAAAAACAAAAACAAGTTTTATCAAACAAAGAAGATTATGTAGTAACTAGTTAGGTGTTAAGCGTAAATTTATGGGTCAAGCTCCGAATAATCCACTATAACTAACAAGTTTACAATGGTGTTATACTCAAGTTTTATCAAACAACTTGAGCTTACACAACTAACTTCAAGAAATACAGTATTACCCAACTTCACCGCAATGAAATATCAATAATGCTATAGGACACAACTTTTTTCATAACAAATTTCACAATTACTAAGTTGATCGATTATGAATGGTGAACATGGATGACATTCATGGACTCCACTTTTTTTCCATCAATCACAATCAACCAACTCAGTAGTTATAAAATTTGTAAGCCTGTGTGTTGATGAAATATTTCAAACCCTTTTTCAAAGAACCACAAACATTTTTGAGACTTGGGCTTCGGGAGTAATTCTAGTATCACATAAAATATCATAACTTTTCCCACAATTATCTTACGTGATAAATTGTGACTGACTACTTGTCACTTTCAAGTAGGCCTGTCCATGGGTAGGGTCAGGTCGGTTTTGGACCAAACGCGGACTCGACCTGCCAGTGTCAAGTGGAGGGCAAAGGAACTCGAAACTGACCGCCGGCGTCAATTGGGCGAGTCAATTTCTAGTTTGGATGGGGGTTGGTCGGTTCGTCGATTGCTGGAATTTGCAAAACGTTGCTGAGAAGTGCAAAGTGTCGTCGAAAACTACATTTTTTTTTTCATCGAAAACTGCAAAATTTTTGCCAAAATCTTCAAACTTCACTAAAAATTGCTGGGATTTGTTCGAAACTGGCTTGATTTTGCCGGATTTGACCAGATTTCTTATATAGCTCTAGTCGGGTTCGGGTTGCTCGGGTTTTGGAGAAGCAAACCCGCCACTTGACCCGCCGGCGTCGGTTCTTGGAATCGGAAACTCGCCTTCGACTGACTGGAGCTTCAGTTCAGGCTAGAATCGAATCGATGTGGAGCGATTTAGTTAGTTTTTGGGCTCCGGTCGAGTCTGGACACCTCTACTTTCAAGTGAACCACTATTTTTTTCTCCATCATCCATAGTTTTCCACGTAAACAATGGTAGTAAAAGAGGTGATACACTTTTAGAGCTTGAATAGTAGTTTTTGTGTATAAAAATTGATTAATGGGCCTCACTCGTGAGAAGAGGGAAAAAAGCCCACCGTCCAGCCCAGTTCAACTAACTGCTAAAGAGTTTGGTATTGTGAGTCTGTGACACGCACCGAATCAGATTCATTCACCGATAGATATTTTCCCTCCCAACAAAATCAACAATCTCTCTCAAGTCTCAACTCTCCTATTTCCCCCAAAAATTCTCAAATCTCTCGCACAAACTGAGAAAAACTAAACCCTAGTTTTTATTTCTACTTTCAACTTTTTCTTCTTCTTCTTCTTGTTTCCAAACCCTAGTTCCCTCTTTTTTCCGTCACCGACAGTAGCACCAAAAGAAACCGTACTACCAAGCATGAGCCTATACGACCACCGCTACGCCGATCCGAATTCCTATCGCGAGCGTCGAAGGTAAGCTTTTTCACGCAGATCCCATGTTGTTTTTTAACGATTGGTTGCAATCGGATCAAAAAGTTTGTGTTTTCTTTGATGTTTGTGAGGGTAATTGTAGTTCTTTCTCTATATGCAGTGATTTAATTGGTCCTCCAGCACCGGTGGCTCCGCCAGTTATTGGCGTTGCCGCTTCGAGCTATGGCCGTGGTGGACCTGTGCCATACGGAGGCGCTCCTCCTCCTCAGGTTTATGGTAGAGGAGGAGGAAGCAGTGGTGGGTCGGGTAGTTTTAATGGGTATCCACCTTTTCAGCCGCCTGCTGGCCGATTTGATGTTGGCCGAGGTGGTGGTGGTGGTGGTGGTAGAATTGGGAATGGGAATGTTGGAGATAGAAGAATTGGTAATGTAGGGCGTGGTGGTGGTGGTGGGAGAGGGTTTGATTCGGGGAGTGGTGGTGGTAGAGGTGGTATAAGTCGCAGTGGAGGAGATAGGGGTGGCCGAATTGGGGGTAGGGGTTATGGTGGTAGTCGTGGTGGGAGTAGTAGTTTTGGTGGTGGCGGGAGGGGATTCGATGGGCGTGGTGGTGGAAGAGGAGGTAGGCATGGTGGGGGGTCAAGAGGGGACTTGGACAACATTGCTTTGCCTAAGCAGGATTTTGGGAGTTTGGTCCCTTTTGAGAAGAATTTTTATGTTGAGACTCCTTCCGTGCGGGCAATGAGTGAGCATGAAGCTGTGGTTTATAGGGTGAGGCGGGATATCACGGTGGAAGGGCATGATGTTCCGAAGCCAATTAGGATGTTTCACGAAGCTAATTTCCCTGGTATATATTTTTACATAAGTGTAATTTAGTATTGGTTGTTGCTTTCGGTATTGAGTTTGTATGTTGTATCTTAGCTTATTGATGTAATTTGACATGTTAGATTACTGCCTTGATGCGATTGCAAAACTGGGTTTTGTTGAGCCAACACCAATTCAGGCTCAAGGATGGCCGATGGCTCTTAAGGGTAGGGATTTAATTGGAATTGCTGAGACTGGTTCTGGTAAGACTTTGGCATATCTGATTCCAGCTTTGGTCCATGTCAGCGCGCAGCCTCGATTGGGTTGGTATTGTTTGCCTTTTTTGAAGTTTAGGTTGCCACTCTTTATAGCGCAGTTTATGCTTATGTTCAGTAATATTTTTGTTACATTCATTCAGTACAAGGTGATGGTCCCATTGTATTGGTATTAGCACCTACTAGAGAATTAGCTGTCCAAATTCAAGAAGAAGCTCTAAAATTTGGGTCACGTGCTAATATTAGAATTACTTGCATATATGGTGGTGCTCCTAAAGGGCCTCAAATTCGCGACCTTAAAAGAGGTACTTGTGTTGATTTTCTGTGTGGTTTGTTTGGCTGTTCATAAATATGTGGATTTGGCTGATGAAAATAACAATATTATATTGCTATATGGCAGGTGTGGAGATTGTTATTGCTACACCTGGCCGACTGATAGATATGTTGGAAGCTCAACACACAAACTTGCGAAGAGTGACCTATCTTGTGTTAGATGAGGCTGATCGAATGTTGGACATGGGATTTGAGCCTCAGATTAGGAAAATCGTATCCCAGGTATGATACTTTCACATTGGAGTTATTTTGTGCAAGCCACTATGGATTGAAGGACAGACTTAGACACTGGGGCTATTAGTACAATAGCACTTAGCAGTATTTTGGATGTGTTCTTTACATAAGGTATCATTAGGTTGTTTTAGTCAATTGATTTATTCCCAATGTAGAATCATAAGCTTCTAGATTGAGCTGCATTGGTAGCATGAGTGTAGTGAGATTTTCTTTGGTGGAAAAATGAACAAGCTTTTCATGCCTTTATTGACATGAAAGGAATAAAAATATTTGCAAATAGCAATCTTCTCCTGTGGTGAGAAGTTTTACTGGGCCTTTGTTGATACATTCTGTTAGAACTATAATTAATGTACTTGAGCAAGACTTTGATCCATGATGAACTTCATCTCACCTTCGTTTATATCTTTCTGCTCTAAAAGTTGCTGCATTACTAAAATAGTGTTTCCTCATTACAGATCCGACCAGATAGACAGACATTGTATTGGAGTGCCACATGGCCAAGGGAGGTTGAAACTCTAGCAAGGCAGTTTTTACGCCATCCATATAAGGTTTATCTTCTAAAATGGATGTGTGTTCATACACGCATACACATGCACATATTCTTGTAAATTGATGCTTAATTGCTTATCCTCTTTTGTGCTTTTTGGCTGAAAATTTTATGCTTACTTAGTGTACTTTTAATTGTTGTGACCTTTCAGGTTATTGTTGGATCATCAGATCTGAAAGCAAACCAGTCTATAATTCAAGTTGTTGAAATTTTGACAGATATGGAGAAATATAATAGGTATGTTATCATAACTGGTGTCAGTAAAAGACTGATGTTTTGTTATACTGATCTGACACACAGAATGTTATGTTTATGCAGGCTGATTAAACTCCTTAAAGAAATGATGGATGGGAGCCGAATTCTGATATTTATGGAGACAAAAAAAGGATGTGACCAAGTTACAAGGCAATTGAGAATGGATGGATGGCCAGCTTTATCCATCCATGGTGATAAAAACCAGGCTGAAAGGGACTGGGTCCTTGCTGAGTTTAAAAGTGGCAGAAGTCCTATAATGACTGCCACTGATGTTGCTGCACGGGGTCTTGGTAGGATCACTGCATGCTAGGAGTCTTAGGTTTTTTCATCTAGGTCTTAAAAATTCCAAAGATAGGCGAGTCGGCCGGCTGCTGTCCAGTATCCTAAGAATATAATTTGTGGTTTGGGTGCGAAGGGAGGAGCCATGATTTGTCATGACTGGGACTGCTCATTTTTTATTCACACGCATTATCTTTCTATTGCGTTAAGGGATTTATTATTCATGAGTTGGATGAAGGGGCAAGGTTTCTCGTCTTAATCATACTCCTAATCTTACACTGACACTAGGAGCATAGTTTCACTGTTATTGCTAGAATAACAGATGTTAAAATTTTTGGTGGAGGTTTGTCAAGAGCCTTGTAGCTCAACTGGTTGATAGCTCCTTGTGTTTATAAATGAGGCATCTAGGGTTCAAATCCCTCTCCCCCAATTTTGAATTATCAAAATTTTTGGGGGGTTTTGTCAAGAGCCTTGTAGCTCAATTGGTTGGTAGCTCCTCGTTTTTATAAATGAGGCATCTAGGGTTCAAATCCCCCTTTTCCAATTTTTGAATTATCAAAATTTTTGGGGGAGGTTTGCCATTTATATTATTAAAGCGAGATAGATATTTTATATTGACTAAAATATTGTTTACATCCCTAAAGTTTGCATGAAGTTCATTTCCCTAAACTTTAAAAAGTTATTTTTTTGTCCTTTCAAAGAGATTTTTCCAATAGTTTAGGGATTGAAAATAGGGACAAAAAAAGAACATTTTTTCGAATAGTTTAGGTATGAAAAAACAAATCTTTTTATAGTTTTAGCACCAAAAGTGTAACGTTTTCAATAGTTTAGGAACAAAAAAAGTACTCTTTAAAGCTTAGGGATGAAATTCAAAATTCATGCAAACTTTGGGAACAAAAACAATATTTTAACCTATTATATTCATAGGACTGGAAAATCCCTCCCGCCTCCACTCCTTTTTAAATTCATTAGGAAGTAGAGCTGGCTTTTATGTGGTTGGCTACTGACTTTTTGCTAGAAGTGTTGCTCCTATTATCAAGTGTCTAATTAACATAGGCAAGGTTATCGCTGCCCATCCACATTTATGGAGCTGGTTGTTGTCGCAGTCCGGTTGACTCACACATGCTTATGCATTGATTGGATATGGAAGTGGTGGTGGTGAAGCTGCTCCTTATCCCTGCAAGGTTAAGGTGGGCACATTTATATGATGAATGTGTTATCTTAAATTTGATCTCTCAGATCTTAGGGGAGCAGGGATAAGGATATTTGCAGTATTCTCCGTGTTTAATACCTTGCTATTTGTTTCATTTTTAACTAAACTCTTACTTCATTGGATGCAGATGTGAAGGACATCAAATGTGTGGTCAATTATGATTTTCCGTCAAGCCTTGAAGATTATGTCCACAGGATTGGCCGAACTGGTCGGGCAGGAGCAAAGGGGACTGCGTTCACCTTTTTCACCCATGCAAATGCAAAGTATGCTAGGGATCTTATCAAGATCTTGCAAGAAGCTGGTCAGGTTGTGAGTCCTGCACTCTCTAGCGTGGCTCGTTCAGCTGGTTCTGGTCTAGGAGGTAACTTGTTGAAATTTTTGGATAGTATCAGTGCTGTGTAAATCTGAGGTGTAAATTAGAAAGATAAACATTTTATTTATTTTTGGGTGCAGGATCTGGGGGAAACTTTCGCTCCAGAGGACGAGGGTTTGGCAATCGGTCTCAGATTTCAGGCTCTAATACTATTCCCCTTGGTGGAAGGAGACCTTGGTAGTGTGTTACAGCTGCTGCTGATAGCCGTAATGTTATTTGATATAAACTTAGGATAGTCTGTAGAGAATGATTTATGTCATGGTTGCAGCTAGCTTACTTTCACTTTTGGCATCTTTTACTGATTCATGCTAAAGAAAAAACAAAATTAGTCGTGTTGTATTTTTAAATTCTTGAGAAAAATTTATTGATGTTGTATTGTCTACCGGTGAAATTCAGCCAAAAAAGAAGTATTACATAATTTGACTTCCAGCTGATACTATCTATGATGCTTAGTTAGTATATGACATGCCATAATAGTTGCTTTAAGCTGTGTTTTGTTCCACATTTTTTTTTTTTGGTTGAAAAAATAGTCAAAGTGTGAAAGGATGGATTGCTACTAGCGAGTTTTTAATGGTTTGCAATATTGCCAATTTGTGAGACACATTTTGTAACATACTGACATGGAGATGAAGATAGAAGCTTAATAAATCATACTATTATGAATAAAGATGCAGAAGAAAATTTATGGAAAGACAGGAAGGCTCTGTCTAGGTCGACTGTTGGAGCTGCTGCTGCTGTAATATGATCAATTTACATGGGAGTAGAGGGCTATCGTATTTAATGGGGTCGTGTGAGCACTGAATAATGGAATTAGGTATTTGTCTTCTGGGCCAAAAATGATCATTCAACAAACCCCATTAGGTTTCACTCATTTTTATATTGAATTAATTGGGACAAAAAAAATGCAAAACTATAGGTTTACACTCTACTTAAAAAGAAGATTTTTGAAAATTAAATAAATAAATGACCAACACTTTATTTTATTTTATTTATAACTAATTAAAGGTTGAAATTATTGTTGAGGTGTGTGTTCTAGTGGCAAAAGTGTATTCCTATGTTAGGGATATTGGTCTTTTGTCCTCATTTTGTAAAAAATCTAGCACAATGTCTCTGTTTTGAAACTATTTAAGTTCGTGTCCTTGTTTTAGTACTCGATTTTAAAAAAATTGAGTTACAAGTAGAACTCGACATTAGCAATGTCGAGTTTTATGCATATTTTGCCACTTAATTTTTTTAAAAAAATTTAAGTGAAACTCAATTTTGCTAAAGTTGAGTTTCAATTAAAAATCTACATATAACTTGATTTTAAGGATATTGAGTTTTATACCGAACTTGATTTTGTTAAAATCAAGTTTCAAAAACAGGGGCACAGACTTAAATAGTTTCAAAACAAGAACATATTGCTGTTATTTTTGCAAGATAAGGGCAAAAGCCCAATATCCCCTTGGTTGGTATCAAGTCCTAAGTTTGAATCCTTACAATTTATTTTGAGGGGGAAAGAAAAAGAAATGGAATGGATTCAAAAAGGGATTTATTTTACCTTATTTGAAAGTTTAATAGAAAGGAATGAAATAAGTACGAGGGAATATTTATTTCATTTTATTTTATTCCCTCCTAAGTACTTTTTCTAAAAGTGAGATAAACATTAAAAGTGAGATGAACACTCATTTTTTTAATGAAATAGAGGTAAAATATTTTATACTAATTTTGAGATATATATATATATTTATATATAAAAGGTGAATAGTATTAAAGTGTAACTATAGGTTAACTGCATAAATCCACCGTAAATTGGAGGGGGGGTAGCATTTACAATCACCATTGGACAGTAACAAATTTAGCAATTTGCAGTTTCGCACCCATAGTTTATATGAACGTTAACTATAATATTTACATGTTATGCGAGTGAACTTTGGAAGAAAAAAATACCATAACCATCTTACATTACACAAAGACCTTCTTTTTTTTATCCCTAATTTTTTATTTATCCCTAACTACATTGCTTTGGACTCATCTCTCTCTCTTCACAAAAATATAATTTATACTATTAAAAAAAGGTAAAATTACATTTTAAACCTAATAATTTAAAGAGCATAACAAATTAAAACCTAAAATTTGAAAAAAAAAAGAAAAAGAAAAAGAAACCCTAATCTAATTATCACACCGTTTTGCTTACCTTCACAGAAATTTAATTTGTTATGTTATTTTTAAAATTTTAAGTTTAATTTGTTATATTTATACTCCTAAACTATATGCTAAAATATATATTTTAAATGAAAAAATAAAAATAAACGAAAAAAAGAAAAAGAAAAAAAAGAGGGACCTTGATGTAATAAAATTAGAAAAAAGGTCAAATATGTAAAAAAACACACCTTAAGTCTCACCCTAGCCTCTATAAAACCCTTCACAAACTCATTTCCTCACCTCCGCCGCACACAACATCACAAGTTCTCTCGAGTTCTAAGAAACACAGCCACCATGACAACCCGCTTCAAGAAGAACCGCAAGAAGAGAGGACACGTGAGCGCCGGACACGGCCGTATCGGGAAGCACAGGAAGCATCCGGGCGGTCGCGGAAACGCCGGAGGCATGCACCACCACCGTATCCTCTTCGACAAGTACCATCCTGGCTTCTTCGGCAAGGTGGGTATGAGGTATTTCCACAGACTCCGTAACAAGTTCCACTGCCCCATTGTTAACCTCGACAAGCTCTGGTCCCTCGTGCCTCAAGAAGCTAGAGACAAGGCTTCTAAGGATAGCGCTCCTTTGATCGATGTGACCCAGTTCGGGTACTTTAAGGTTCTTGGTAAAGGTGTTTTGCCTGAGAACCAACCTGTTGTTGTGAAGGCTAAGCTTGTGTCTAAGATTGCCGAGAAGAAGATTAAGGAGGCTGGTGGGGCTGTTGTTCTCACTGCTTAGGTTTTTATTATTAATGGGGTTTTTTTTTGGAATTTTTCGTGTTTTTGTCTTGTTGGGTTTTAGATTTTTGTTGATTTGAACGTTGTTTAGTTACTGTTGGATCTGATATTTTGGATATCTATTTTATGAGAAATGTTATAAGTTTCAATTTTACGTAATTTTTTTGTTGTTGTTGATTTGGTTGTGTTGGATTGTTGTTAGTGAATTTTTTAGGTAGGAAATGTTTTAAAGATGGGATTTTTGAGTAAGGAGGTTGCATTGTGATGTGTGAGAATAAATGTTGTTTTTAATAGATTGTGTTGTGTTTTATGTGAGTTAAAAACTAGGCTTTGTTGTTATCACTAGATTGAGTGATGGGTCTAGAAATGACTTCCAAGTTTTATGATTTATTGTTTGAATTTGATAGTTTGAACAAAATGTTGTGTAAAAAATAAGACTTTTATGAATATTTGGTTCAGGAGTGAGCTAATGAGTTCTAGTTTAATTAGCATTATCTCCCCCTGTAAGAGGAAGGTTGAGGGTTTAGGGTTTGAGGCCTACTGGTGTGTAGAATTCCCGAGCGGAGAAGGAATGAAAAAAAGAGTATTAAGAGATATTGATTTCTTGGGTTGTCAGTGTCATTGCCTTGTCGCTTATGAGTATAGATTGAGTTTGTACTAATTTCTAGCAAATTCAGTGCTTTGAATGAATTTGCAGTATATCTTTTGCGTGGTGAAATTACTTTGAGGTTGTCATAATTGTTCTAGATTGTAATTACTGTGTCGTGGTTTCAATTTAGGTCAAGTATGAAACAATTCAATTAATGCTATATGTTGAGTGCTTCTTGGCTGGTTAGTTTTGGAATTAATCGTTGTGTGACTCTTTCATTCTATATGGTATTTATTATTCAGATGTAGGTGTCTGGTTGTATTTTGGTAGAATGAAGTAGGCACTACTCTAGTCAAAATATTGTGGGAGATGATTTTTAGGCACTGGTTATTATATCTCAGTGTCTTTGATAGTGTTTGCTTGCATAGTGTGAAATGCATAGCAATTTGGAGGTCTCTCTGCACCTTATTTAGTTGTGTGCGCTTCTCTACTGAATTGATACCACTTGAGCTTTTCTAAAGTGATCATATTGTATCATTTAATTTGAGGGTGGATGTGTCATCATCCTATGAATTTCTTCATTAGTTATGCTTGCGTGAGGCATAATAGGGATTTTGAGGTTTGTTGACTTGTTAGACATTAGAATTTGTTAGTAATTGTTTCCTTTAGTAACCTAGCATGAATCTCTCACTTCTGATCCATGTTGTGGTCAGAAGAAGTGAATAATTAGCCTTTGATATTAATTGTCATAAATCTTTAGGTCATGTTTATATAAGCATTGTTGAGAGGTTGCGTATATTTGATTGCAATCTGATGATTGCACAATTTAAGTAGTGGTTTTGTGTTGTAAATACATCATTAATTAATGATGTGCAGGCTACTTTAATGAAATGCTATTTTGTCCTGAAAGCTTGTCCTACTGGTGATTTGGGGAAGTCAGAATATATATATATATATATATATATATATATTTATATATATAAGACTGAATAAGTAGGTTTTTGCATGTTTGTGTCTCAGTTTCTATCTATCATCATAAACTCGATTGTGAGGGTATGACATAGGGTCTCATCTCTCATACAATGATTTCAGGCAATTTAAAGAATTGAGAAGCCTGACATTTGGAATCAAATTTGTGGAAGTAGTTTTTATGGGTACAAATAATGTAAGTGGAGTTGGCTAAACATTCAGTTGGTACTTTTTTTTCAACAACTGATATGAGTTAAGCATGTGTTAGTTTGATCAAAGAACCAATTAACCTACTATAGAAGATGCAACTCTATTAGTGTAAAGTATTAGAGCTAGTGCTACCTTCTCTTTTTTTTTTTATAGTTGTTATATATGGGGTTCGAGACTTTAGAGGGAGAGTAGAGTGAGAGATTCCATAACCAACTTGAAACAGGCCAATTCAGTTATTTTGATATGACATACCATCTCTTACTATTGCTTTTCTTAAAAAGAATTTTCCTTGAAATTGGGTTGGAGGAAAATTGAGTGTTGTTGCCTTGGTAATCACATGACCTGTTCAATGGTCATGTAACTTATTTCATATATGTTTATGCTCATTTGAATTTGCACAAAATAGATTGGAGGAAGGAATGGCAACGGGTCGGGTTCGGGCCGGGTTTCTTTATGCCCGAACCCGATCCGCGGGTCTGTCCCAGAAACCCGAACCCGCCCCGTTTAATAAACGGGTTTTTTTTCTGCGCCCCAGACCCGCCCCGTCGGGCCCCACGGGCCCCGCCCAACCCATGCCACTTCAGGGCCCAATCCGTGGCTCAATCAAAAAAAAAAAAAAAAAAAGTTGCCTGAAGCCTTAAACCTCCACAAACCTAGATCAGAAATCCAAAAAAAAAACCCCAAGATCATGTTCATCAATTTAGATCAAAATCACAAACACAGATTCATAGATTTGAGAGAGGACATGAACTCAAAAAAAAAAAATGGAGAACTCGGTCCACCAAGGCTCTATCTCCGATCTCGGACTCCTGCTCGGCCTCTCTCTATCCCAGACCACCAAGATCTCCGATGATCGGCGGTGGTTTCAGCCATCAATCTCACGGCCTAAACCTCGCACATCTCTCTCCGATCTAATCTCCGTGCTTCTCCTTGGCAAATATCGACCACCACGTGATGAGAGTGAAGGTGAGGGTGGGTCGGTGAGTGAATGAGAGTGAGGGTGAGGGTGATTGGGTGAGACCGTGTAGCTTGGCTTGAGAGAAAATGAGGTGAGAGCACTAAGAGACATCAGAGCTTCAGAGAGGGAGAGGCGGCTTGAGTTTAAGAGAGGTTCAGAGAAATGAAAATAGGGTTAGGGACTTAGGGTTTGCTGTAAGTGAAATATATATAGGTAGGTATTTTAGTAATTTTATTTTAAGTTTAAACGGGGCGGGTCGGGTCTGGGTTCGGGCCGGGTTTTTTCCAAAATTCGGACCCGACCTGAACCCGCTTCGGGTTTTTTGTTTTAAACCCATACTCGACCCTATTTTTAATCGGACCGGGTAAAATCCGACCCATTAGGGTCGGGCCGGGCCGGGTACCCGCGGGTCGGGCTTGGATTGCCATCCCTAATTGGAGGAAGTTTCTCTGACTGATGAGCAAATTCATGTATATTATGTGACTGATATGAGCAAATTCATGTTTATCCCGTCTCTCTTATCTATGGTTATCTTCCCGCAACTTTGACTATGTAAGACTGAATATATGATTTTCTCCTGAGTTAGGATTAAGGATGATTGATATGATTTTCATTCCAATAGTTTTTGTGGGTTGTGGGGAATCGTCTTTCCTGAAATGCATGGGAGAGGTGGTGGTGTGTAATATTATTACCTGTAAAAATGTTTTATTCAATTAGTGTTACTACAGGTTTTACTCTAATGACGAATGTGCCAGCATGCCCAAAATACTCCCGAAATAAAAACCTTGCGCATCAAAGAACTCTGGCACTTTTTTTTCGTAACTATAAGCCTATCAAAATAGTTTTTTTTCAAAAACGGGTTGACAAATTTGTTCATAACTCTATAAGCCTATCAAAATAGATTTTCAGAAAGGGGTATGAGCCTATCCACGTAGCTTTTTCAAAAAGGGCTTAAACTAGGTCCAGTGCACTAACCCTGTGTCCTTTCAAAAAATAGATAAAGCCCAAATGCATGAATCAAGTCTGTGTACTCTTCAAAGGAAAATTTGGGAGTTGTGGATTGGAGGGTAAAAGAGGATTTTTTTTTCATCTATCTTGGGTTTAATGAGAAGAATGGTTTTTTTATGTGCTCACTTTGCATAAAGCTAAACACACTGTAGAACTTTTTTGTATTTGCTAACTAATTTCACATACCCAAACAACATCAAATGCTTAGCAAATCATTTTCTCAAAAAAAAAAAAAAAAAAAAAAAATGCTTTGCAAATCCTAGAATCATCACCATTTGATGTTGATTTTCAAAATCCAGAAAATCTAGCATGTCTTGGGAGCTGCATTTCCCTTTAGGGAAGAAACCAAATAAAATTGAGTCAACCAAATTGCCTGAAATTGTGAAATGGCATAAAACCAAAACATACATACATATATATATATATATATATATATATTTAAATTTTATAAATGAAATCTCATTGCTCAAGATTCCAGGTGGGTATTTCACAAATCTAGAATCATGACCATTTGATGTCGATTTTCAAAATCCAAAAAATTTATCTAATTCCTATGCACAAAATTTCTATCCAATATGTTTAGCAGATACCAAAATAAGTTTACTCTGTATTTAGAAGCACAGGTGGAGAGTCCTCTTTCTCTCTGATCACATCAATCTAAATTTACCCACTTTCATGATTCAAAATCATATATGGTTATATTTGCTTGAATATCAGAACATCCACTCTCACTTCTTGAGAAAACTGATTTTTAAGGCATTTGGGGAGAGAAGGGGAGGATGGAAAATTGGTGAGGTATAAGTGTTTCCTCTCATGGCCCACCAAAATTTTATCTCTTTAATTTGGAGAGAAAATAGATGGGAGATGAATAGTTGCAGTTAATGACTGAATTACCCCTCTTTTATTTTATTTTTTTGCTTTCCTAGGCGTGGATGCTAGCTGCTTTTTCACTTTCTTTTTTCCTTTCTTGGGTATGGATCTACTGGTTGCTCTTTTTTTTTTTTTTTTTTCCTAAGCTTGATACATGTTTTTCTCTTCTTATTTTCTTCTCTCTCTCTCTTTTTTTTTTTTTGGGGGGGTGGTTTAACTAGACTTGAATTTTTTTTTTTTTTTTTTAACTTTTTTTTTCTAGGCATGATTTTTCTTTTTTTTAATAAATTTAGGTGATTGTCTTTTTTTTTGCCACTTTTTAAATTTTAATTAAGCATCATTTTTTAATAAGGACATATGAGTAAATATATACAAGCTCATTTTTTTCCATTCCTCCACGTTTCCACTTCCAACCAAACATAAATGAGGGGAACTAAAATTTCTTCTATCCTCCCACTTTTCTTGAGCGTGGATGCTGGTTGCTTTTTCACTTTGTTTTTTCCTTTCCTAGGCATGGATCTACTAGTTGCTCTTTTTTTTTTTTTTTCCTAAGTGTAATATAGGTTTTTCTCTTCTTTTTTACTTCTTTTTTTTTTTAACTTTTTTTTCGAGGCATGATTTTTCTTTTTTTTTTTAAATAAATTTAGGTGATTGCCTTTTTTTTGGGTTATTTGCCACTTTTTATTTTAATTGGACATCATTTTTTAACAAGGGCATATGAGTAAATTAATACAAATTTATTTTTTTATTTCTTCACTTTTTAACCTCCAACTAAACACAAATAAAAAAAACTAAAATCTCTTTTATCCTCTTACTTTTCTATCTCTTCTCTATTTTTTATTCTCTCACTTTTTCACCCATCCACCGAAACGGATCCTAAAAGCCAAGCCAATCAATGTTTGAGGCATGACAAGGCCACAAAAAAAGATTCCTCCAAAGATTTAAGTGGATGGGATGTGTCAAGAAAGCATAATTGGGCCAGGGCCTATTAAGACTTTGTGAGAGTAACTCCTTACATATTGGACAACCTATATGAGAGATGGAGACTTCGTTGTAATCCGATTGTTCTCCTTTTATCTGCTACTTGGAGTAGCAAGTTATATCAAAACTCTTTCCAGCACCCAAAAAAAAAAAATAAAAAAAATAAAATAAAAAAAGGAAGAAGAAGGAAAGAAAAAAAAAAAACAAAACTATATCAAAACTCTTCTTAGTTTGGTAAAAACCAAGAGTGTATATACTACATGATGTGGTGGCAGAGACAAAAGTGACTCCAAGCTAGGAAATAGAAGCTGCTACCTCTGGCCAGAAAGCATATAAGATTGGTTTGCATAATGCAAATGCTTTTCCCTTGTGAGATGACTTGCCAATTCCCGTCACATTGTTGTTGTTGTTTTTTTTTTTTTTTTGGCCAATTACATTGTAAGGACAAAGGAAACCATACAATGATTGCTATTTGCAATATATTTGTTGATGGCTGAAAGTAGAAAAGTGAAAGTTTTAAAAAACTGTATATAACTAAATAAGCTAAAACGCTAATTTAAGTAGTTTATTTTATAAACCAATTTATATACATTTTTTTTTAAAAATTTCATTTTTCTATAGAATTTATTTAATAAATAAAATAAATTAATGAATTTAAGTAGTGTCAACTATAAAATGGACATAGACATAACAAATATATATTATCAAGATTCTTGTAGCTATCAATTGACACATTTTAGTGTTTTCAACTGAAATAGCTAGGATTCAAATCTCGCTAATCTCAAATTTAAATAAAAAAAAAAAAAACAAAGAATCAAACAAGCAAACAAAACCAAACAAAGATGCCTTATTTGAACATAAATAATGAAAACAAAACAAAACAAAACAAAAAATCAAACAAACAAAATAAAACAAAACAAAGACGTCCTTATTCACATGTGAGATATCAAACTCCTCCACTACTAGAATTACACACCCAAGGTCGTATGATAAGTATCTTATCTCCCTTGAGAAAAATTTTGGTCCTGCGATTTGATAAGTCAAGTAGATTGGACCACGGAAAATGTTTGATATTGTTTTCAAAATGAGCAGAAAGTCCATGAGTAGTAACCATCAATCCCCTCAAAAGGTTGCTGTATATATTTGTCTTGAATGGGACTCACCACATAATCATAGTAGTTAGACATTTTAATCTCAAATGATGGTCATATTCAAACTCTATTTTGTAGCTATTTAACGGCTTGTAGGAAAACATTAAACAAATTCCCCATAACAATGATAATAATGTCATGATGATGATGATGACCAGAAACTGGTACCAACCAAAACTACAAAAAGATAGGTTTATCCCTGAGGTGACTTTTCAACCTCCAGGGTGCAACTTTCATTGTCCTGGTCAGGAAGGACTAGAACCAACAAGACACATAGTCAATAATGGATGGGTTGGGTACTTGGGTCTGAATTTTGGAATGGTTCTTAGTCAAATGCAACAGTACTTTTGAAAGGTTATAGCAGCTACAATTACTTTTTTGATAGGTACAAACAAAGACTATTGGGGACCAAAATATGTCTCAATCCCATAATTGGTGCCTCTTTTGCATGAAAGGCAGGGAGGCACTTTATATTTATAGTCACAACTAGGGGTGGTAATTTTTATCAATATTTATAAACCCACCCATTACCCACCTTATTTGGATAAGTCTTAACCCAACCCATTTGAGTTTTTGGGTTAAATAGATAAAGACCCGTTTGGTTATTTAATTAGATAGGTCTAAATGGATAAATCCACTAAACCCATCTAAAATTTAAAATTAAATAAACCCACTAAACCCTTCTAAATTTTAAAAACTTAAATAAACACTAGATTTCTAAGCCCAAAGCCCTCAGTCTCACTCTCCCTCAGATTTTCTCAGTAACCAAACACTTTCCCAAACACTTTCCCTTAGATTTTCTCAGATTTTCCAGGCCTAGCCCCAAACTCAACCCCAGCCCTCCACCGCCTCGCAGCGCCTGCTACCACCGTGCTGGTCCCACAACGAGACCGTCGCATTGATCTACTCCTATCGCGAGAAATGGTACTCGCTCCGGCGCGGGAATCTGAAGGCGACCCACTGGCAGGAGGTGGCGGATTTGGTCGCTCGTCGCTGCTCTACCGCGTCTCCTCCCAAGACCACTGTGCAATGCCGTCACAAGATGGAGAAGCTGAGGAAATGGTACTGCACGGAGTTGTAGAGAGCGAGATCCATGCTTGTTTCGAGGTTTATCTCCTCCTGGGTCCATTTCAAGCACAAGGACACCATGGAGAAAGGTCCTTCGGCTAAACCTCAAGTCAACGACTCCGATAGCAACGAAAACGACAACAACAACGACGAAGGGCTCGATGTTGAGAACGACGAAGAAGAAGATCAGGATTTGTACAAAGAGTTCAAGAATGGAGGGTCGAACATGAGGCACATGAGTTTTTTTTTTTTTTTTTACTTTTCATTTTTCGAGTTTTTCTATTTGGTTGCCGAGAAAGTTTTGAGAAAATTGGGGAAAAACTGTATTTCAAAGTTTAGACTAAAGTTCAAGTTAGTTCTATGAGTATTTGTTTGTTTGCTTACAAGATTGTTTGATTAGCTAGGTAGTGGTCTGGGTGAGGAGAAGTTCTGTTTGGTTTGTGAGAAAGTTTGGGAAAATAAATGAAAATGAAGTGGTTGATGTTGTTATAAAGCTAAAAGATTTTAATCCGATTTTCAAGGGTCCTGTTTGGTTTATGAGAAATTTTGTAGTTGTTAACTTAATGGGAAAATCTAGTAACAAGTTATTTATTTATTTGGGTCATATTGGGTTAAATGGGCGGGTTACTAATTAAATGGGTTGAGCGGATAATGGATAATTAATTTATATATAAACAGGTCATAAATGGATAAATGGGTAATTACACACTCAACCCATTTACGACCCAACCCATCCATTTGCCACCCCTAGTCACAACCTAATTTGTTTACAAGGACCTGAAAATTGTAAATCTAAAACATTATTATTGACATTACTCCAAGTTCTGGGGCACCATTCATGCCATAGAATCAAATCAAGTTACATTCTTCAACCTTTAATGATGGAATTAATATACTTGTTGTCCTTACTTCAAACTCAGCCGCTAGTTAATCCCATTTTTACTCAAATTGCTCATAATTTTGCAATTGTAAAAGCCGCTATATATAGTACCAATTGTAAAAAAGATTTCTGCAACTTCACTATCAGAAATAGCTGCCATCTTTATGTGATCCCCTTCATTGTACTCATAAAAACAATAATGAGGGGGGTGAAAGTGAAACAATAAATGTAGAAAACTATGTATGCTCTGCCACCTGCTATTGGGTTCCACTTTGCGACAGGTGACAGCACCCATTGTGAGACTAATCTTCGGCCAAAGGTTTCAGATGCACTATACACAGCCTAGGTAGATATGCCATCAATTTTTTTGATAAACAATATGCCATCATTTTTTTGCTTAAGGTTGGTTATAAAAAAATTTGACATTTATGACTATTGTCACACACTAGACATACGTAATAATTAAAAAGGTGGGAAAAATAGGGTTACACATATTGTTTTTTTTTTTTTTTTTGAGAGATAGTTTCAACCTATGAACACCATATTGGTTTTTTGATGCAGACGAGAATCAAATTCTAGATTTTTTATTTGATGACAAAAGACTTTATCAATTGAACTAATTGAAATTCATATACATATATTGGTAACTCATGTCACATTAAGTAATAACTATATAGTAGGACAAATAAAATAGTGTCAATGTCAAATTTGATGATCGCACCATATCACATGACAATCTTTCTTTCTTTCTTTTTTTTTTTTTTTTTTCAGTTTATTTATAATAAAAAAACATTTTGGATAGATAGTAACATGGTGAAATATGATAGGAACTTTGTCATTTTTGCTAAAACCTCATTTCATATTGAACAATAACTTCTTTCTCAAAAAAAAAAAAAAAAAAAAAAAAATTGAACAATAACTTTACCATAAATATAACCCCAAACAAATGAGGAGACCATAAAAAAAAACCCGAACAGATGTACCAAATGGAAATGGAAAAAAGAATAGCCAAATTGTTGGACTTCATTAAAATGCTTGAAACTTGAGAATAAGTGAGCTCAAACGGAGCTCAACACCTTGCCTCTATCCACTGACCCAATCAATGGTTTTCTGCCAAAGGGAATCAACTACTCGCTACATGCACTACTTGCAACAAGGAGTGACTCCACCAACGCTGCAGGTGATCTAGTGGTCAGGCCTTGAGTTAACAAAACTTTAGTCTTGGGTTCGAGTTCCTCTTATTCCCACTAGTAAGCGTGTTTAGTGTCCATCTTTCTTTGTGTTGTCCTGGGCACGTAAGGGTTGCCATCCTCCCCTCCTACACTTCTTCTTTCTACCAAAAAAAAAAAAGGAGCGACTCCTATGTGACAAAGTTTTGACACCTACAGCGGTTGTAGTATGACACAGTAAACACTTTTGACCCTTCAAGTAAGTTTTATTTAAACCTCATAATTTTGGCGTTATAGTTTCATTAAAACCTTATAGTTTCAAATAAATTCATTTCAACATGCTAAATTAAATGTATAGTTTTGTACCACGTGTGCTACAAACGTTACAGGAATAGTGATCGAAATAAGGTTTAAATAGTTACTTTTTGAAAACTTTGAGATTTAAATGAAACCTATCCAAAACTCTAAGGTTAAAAATGAAATTTACATAACTAAGAGTCTTATAGCTTAACTAATACAATAATACCTCAACTAATACAATAATACCTCATAATTTTTTCAATAGAGATTTTTAAGGTTCAAATCTTCCCTCCCAACTATCTAATTCTTTATATAAATAAAAAAGAAATTTACCAAGTTTTTAATTTGATTTATTACATAAGAACCCATGGTTTGCTTGGATTCAAGAAAAATAATTTTTTATGTAACTTGTTCAAAATAAAATAGTAAAAGCATGATTGCAAAGCACCAATGTCGGATTTGAGTCTTGACTCACTTTTTTCAAAGATACGAAAGCATATCCAAGCGAAGACTCCACTAAAGTAGCACCAGTAACGAGTCCTATAACCCCATTAACTAGTTTAAAATAATCTTCAAACTTCTTATGTATCTCTTTTTGGTTCATCAAAATTTTGATGTATCTCATCATGCGAGTGAAGGAGTTGCATGTGGCTTCATATCATACACATAAGCAGCCTTTTTCCTGTATAAGTAATGCTAGGGATACCAGGGGCGGTGCCACCTTAATTTAAAATTTTTTATTGTCTACCATTCAAAAAAAATTTGGGAACACTCTTAGTTTTTTTTATGCCAATAAAATTAAATTTTGCTCCATAATTTATTCTACATTCAGTGAAATGAATGATTGTTTGGTTGTGTACATTGAAAGAGATGTACTTTGTAGCATTGATAATGAGACTATCATGCACCGATTTCAAAATATGAAAACTCGTAGAAGACAATTGTAAATTTTATGTATTTACGTGCTTTTTTTTATTGTTATTGTTGTCAATATATGAATTTATCTTTTTATTAAATTATATACTTTATGTTTCTTAAGAAATACCCTAAGAAAAATTTATGGAGCCGGCCACTAAGAGATACTAAATTTTTCGTAACAATTTTAACAAATACTGATATTTTAACAAATAATGAACAGAGTAACATGACTTTTAGATAAATCTATTATCGATATCACATGTGTTAACACCGATTACAACACGTCGTTTCAGCAATTTTCGAAGAAGATTGTGAAGGTTTTTAAATTATTGTTTTCACTATTCCTCAGGGCTGACGTCTCCCTAGTGATCTCTCTGTGCAGCAGTTCCTATTTTATTCCTTCTGCTTTTCTTGCTGTCGATGTTGATATTCTCATGTCGTATCCCCCATAAATTAATAGGATAATTAATAAATCAATGTGCCACTGCCTAAACTTTGTAATATATTCTTATATTTGCAACGCCTTTTCCTATTGCAACACCACTTTCTTGTGAAATATACTTTGATTGATGCTACCCATGTACTTAGCCCTAGTGACGAAGTGGTAGGTTCCACTATGTAAATGAGTTGGATGTTTAATTTCCATTAAGCATTTAATATATTGATTTTTATATTTGTGGACAGCATGCTAATCAATTAACTACATGAGAAAGTAGCAAAGGTCATTTGGAGTTATTCATAATTGGAAAAATAGATGAATTCCAATTGTATAAACCCTTATTCAAAACACTAGCAACTTGGTGGATTTTATTGTATTGGCTTTAGTATTAAGTTGGTGAAGAATCGAGCATGAAATGAAAATCAGTGCATTTTGCGACTAGCTCGCGAGAAGTTCGCGAGAAGGGTTCTCGCGAAAAGGGCATGTGAGAAGCACATGACTGGAAGCTGAAGAGTCATGCCAGGTTGTCAATTTCGCGAGTATTTCGTGTGTAAGGCCTTCCCGCAAGGTAGTCGCGAAACATTCTGCCTGGAGGATTTTTAAGGGTATTTTTCTTACCCTTCACCCATACTATATATACTCTCATTACCCACAAATTGTGAGAGTCCATTCAGAGAGAAAAACCCTAGATAGGTTTTCTACAACACACACACACCCATCTTTTAGAGAGAGAGTTACTCATCCTTAGTGAAAAATCATTCTAACCTCTTCTCATTCCCTCTCCCATTGACATACCTTGAGAGGAGATTTGTACCCAAACACAACCCACACCTATTCAGAGTGTAGAGAGTGTTTTGGAGCTTGGGAAGCTTTAGGGATTTGCCAAAAGAAGCCGGTGAGGCTTGGCAGATGCAATCGGACGTATTGTGGGATCCGGAAAGCTAGACAAGACACGGTTTCGAGAAGCCTTGTTGGAGTAGGAGCTTGGAGGGCTTAAGTACATTGGGTAGATTAGGCTTGGAGGGTCTCTTGTTATTCGTGTATCCCAACTTATTGTCTAGTGGATCGATTTACCGCTTGGAGGGCGGCGGAGAGGTTTTTCGCCGAGTTCTTCGGTTTCCTCTTCGATAACACATCGCCGTGTTATCTTGTGTTTGCATCTCTCTTCCCTTACTCTTGTACTTTACTTTTATTGTTCGTTATTCATGTTTATGCACTAGAGTAGTATTGGTTGTTTGCGCTTCATTTACTCTTATTTCCGCACTTAGATAAGTTAAAGTAAAAGCAATTTAGCCGTAATTTTTAATTTAGGGGTTTAAACAGCTCTTGTGTTTATACACAAATTCGAGCTTTCATGTGTGAAGCTCCCTTCTGGAAACTTAAACCCCGACTCTTGCCCCCTACACCCCCACAACCCACAAGCACTTATACTTGTGGAGTGACAATCGTACTAAGATGGATATCACATTTGAGTACATGTTGATAGCATTGATTAACTAAAATCAAGGAACATTAGTCTTGGATTTTAGTCCAATCAAGGGATTCTCCTAAGTTAATTTTAGTTCCCATGTAAATCCTACCTAGGGTTCACTATATTTATATAGTAAAGATGTAGCCGCAAAGGGAATTTCATTGTAGATGTAAGTCATCAAGCCCAACCTCTCTCTCTCTCTCTCTCTCTCTCTCTCTCTCTCTCTCTCTTATTTTCTTTATTTTATTTTAGTAGAAATTACATGTTACCTGATGGAAAAATACATGTGTGTGTCACATACAAAAACATACGCAGCGGAAAAATAACGGATCTACTTCATTCGCAATAAATAACATGTGCTATATAAATTTCAGAATATAAGAACAAGAGAGTGTACCTTGGTGTGGTGAATTTCAAAACAAAGATTGCAAGTTCTTGAGAACACTTTTAATCTTCACTCCAATTCCACTAACGCCCAAGAAGTGTGGTCTCTCAATTAGTTTCTATGAATGTGTTCAAGAGAGAATGAAAGAGTGTCTAACACTCACATACAAACCATTTCATGTAACTTAAAATTCTGTATGTTTCTCTCTTTATAATTGATTATCTAATTGGGCTAGCCTTTTGGGCTTTTCCAATTGGACTTTAGTATGTGGCTTGGAGTGGGACAAAAAGGGAACAAATAAGAGACTAGCTCCAATGGGCCTTGGGCTTTTCTGTCAACTCTTGAGAAGTCCAAAGTTACCATTAATTATATTTAATACCACTATATAAATATAATTGTACTCTAGGCTTTATTAATAAATTATATCCCAAGACTTTATTGTGCATGCAACATTTTCATAAAATATTCGTAGTAATACAAAGTCATTAATGTAGACTGCCACTTTGTAGATTACTACATTTTAATCCTCGAGTACCCGGTTTAAAGTTATTCATCATATATTTATGAAATCCAATTTCATAAATATATACTTTAGTAATTCCTTACTAAAGTAGTTAGGCCTAACTCTCTGAATAACCGAACCCATTAAACTTATCTCAATGGAATATTTTATATCTCCGTTAAGAGACTATGAATTCTATCTTGAGAATATATGTTCCATCAACACTAAATGTGGCTGCCCAACATACTGAGGTTTTGACCGTTACTTTAGATCTCACTCCTGATATATCAAAGCAACCTACACTTCATGATCATGTTCATTATTCTCTCAGGATTAAGAGTTCATGTAAATAAAAGTCGTGAAATTTATTATTCAATTGACAGTCGTTAGGAGAATAATAAATTTCACAGTAGTCCAGTTCAATATGTCTTAACTCTTAAAATATATCAACATATCAACTATAAGTCTCCACTTTCATGATCAAGACAAATCATCTTAGTTGATATGTTATAGTTTTCATAGATGAAACGCCCAATTTCATCACCGACTACGAACTACAATTCTGAGTTTATAAAGAACTTGTGATTTATATCTTCTGTAACTTTTCACATAAATCACATACCATGCATCTCATGGACTATATGATAATGTCCGAATATTCATATTACCATTATTTTAGATAATAATAAAACAACTTTATTAAACACAATATTAAGTCAAACATAATGTCATATATAATATCATACATAGCATCATATAATAGGATTTAGGGGCACTAATCCTAACATTACCACCCTAAACTATACCGCAGATTACATTTTGCACCATAAACTTTCCAAATGCATGTTTTCTACCTTAAATTATAACCATTCTTACATTTTGCACCCTGACATTAAGTTTACCGTTAACTTGGATGGAAAAGTATGACATCACGTGAAAAAACCAAATTGTCTATCTTCTCAATCCCTTAAAAACAAAGAAGACATTATACTTTACCATCCTAAACTATACTATCATGCCTGATTGCAATTTTTTCTACTAGTTAACAAGTAATTTCACTAAATGCAGGTATGTATTTGGAATCACACATGTCCCTCGGTTGGAAGACTGGCCTTTAATGCCGGCGGAGCGCATTGGTTTTATGCTTATGGTATCAACTTATTAATCTAACTTTTCCCTTCAATTTTCCTTTTTTTTTAGTGACACCCTATATATACGGCATGGTCTTTAAGGATACTAGCCCACATTTATTTAAAATGGTTGCATATACTGAATTGATGTAAATATGGCATTTTCTTTTCAGTAGAGGGATCTGAAATCCAAACCTATATAGGGACAATTTCAGATCACTATATGCCACTTTGTTAATTATAGTATGCCGCATTTTCTACTTTATAACCTTCTTCTAGAAGTGCAACTAATTATCATCACAGAAGATCACTCTTCTCTGGGTGATCGCTTTTCAGTTCGTAGTAGCTGCTCTATTCCGCACATAAATGTGGATATTTTATGTCAATTCTCTTTCTGATCATGCTTCCTGAATCGTCCTTTATGTGGTCTCATACTTGATACTGATTCTGACACTACAACAAATATGACTTTTTTCAAGGGTCAAAACCCTTAAAAAAAGTATTAAAAAACCTTGAAAAAAATTATTTTAAGAGTCCAATTGACCCTTGATAACCTTCAAAACATATACCGTTGAAAAAGAAAGTTTGAAGGCCTTCGTGGCTCTCAAAATAAGTGCTCTAATCTTATTTTGAGGGTCAAGAGACCCTTAAATAACCTTTTACCAAGGTTTAAAATATTTATATTTACAACCCTTGATAAATAAGGTTATTTAAGGGGTCTCTTGACTCTCAAAATAAGATTTTATTTTATTAAAAAAAAAAAAAAAACCACAATCATGCACAAATATATATATATATATTTATATACATACACGCAAAAATTGACAATTGTTGAGATGATATGCTATGATATTGATGTCTAGCAAAAGTGGTATATTGCTACAATTACACTTTCTTTGATCTCTAAACTCAAACCTACAAATTAACAAATTAAGAGCCGCATATAAACTGCCGATATGTCAATTATTGTTTAAGAGAAAAGATATCAACAACCACACTTTGTACAAAGACCAAATCTGTCCAAGAGTTAAAAGTTTTGATACATTTTATTCTTCATCATCATCTCCAAAGCAAGAAGTTATCAGCTAGTACAATTGAATATTTCAGCCATTATGGGTGCCCTCAAGTTTCTAAAAAGGAGAGAATGATACCAAAAGTTTGTTAATTTTCCAGCAAATATATCTAAACACCTTTCCACAATATCAAATTCAAGATACCCACAATTTCAAAAAGAACAAAAAATGCACAATAGAGTTCATATATCTAAATAAAACATGCTGATTAAAGCAACGTCATTCACCAAAAAGAAGAAAACAAGATAAAGTGCAACTGTAATGTAAGTACTCTAAAATAATATTTTAATGTTATAATACATTCTGATTTAAAAATAATTGCTAAAATCAAAGTAAATGCACATATGATCACGTCAACCCTTTATTGCAACATAAGCTGACAAAGAATCAAACAAGAAACCAAAGTTACAGAGTTTATAACATCTGGTCCAAATTGAAGAAACTAAAGTTCCAGAGTTTAAAACATATGATCCAAATTGAAGTTTAATCTTTGCTTAGATATAGTGACTAGCTTGAGTTGATCTTCATACCTTAGTGATCACCACTAGATTGGGCTGATTGCGAGGTGATATAACTCAACATTTGCATCATCATATTGTCATAATGTGCTCTTTGTTCTGCCATTTGACTAGCTTGTTGTTCCTCAAAATGTCTTCTTTGTTCTGCCATTTGAATAGCTTGTTGTTCGAGCATGTTTTTGAGGTGCTTTACTTCTTCTTTCAACTCTGCATCAGCCTCTATTTGTTTGTGTTCAGATTTTAAGCGTTTTTGTTCAGATTCTTGGAGTTGCTTCTCAAGATCATACATTCTAGATGAGGAGGAACCCCATAACTTGGTAGGAGTGACTCCAGTCCCATAGCCACAAACTCGTCCATGATGCTTAGGTCCAAACCAGTGTTGTTAAAAGCGCGCTTAAGCTCAAAGCTCGAAGCCCTAAGGCTCCAGCGCTTTTTGCCTCAAAAGCTAAGCTCATTCAAAGAAGCACGCTTTAGGCGCGCTTTTTTGCGCTTTTTCGCGCTTTTTCAAAAAGCTCAAAGTGCGTTTTTTGGAGCTTTTTTATATTTTTCAAAAAAAAAAAACCAAAACTGAATTAAAGCTATAGGATCTTAACATTATTGATATAAACTATTGATTTTGTATAATTTTAGTGTAAATTACTTATCAAAAAAAAAAAAAATTTTTGAGTATAACTTGTTCTAAAACCCAACCCACAACCTCCCAGATCTTCTTTATTTTTATTTTTTCTCCTTGAAACAGTAACCCACCTAGCTCCTTGGTACCAATTACCATGTTGCAATGTCCTCATATTCTTAGCTCATTCATGAAAAAAAAAAACGTATGATATAATATATGTGGTAATTGTTTAGTTACTTTAGTGGTTGATTTTGAACATAGCAAACTAATTCTTCTAGAGTTATAGTCATTAAGTGATTAAATTATTAACTAATATTACTAATTAGTCAAAGGGCATTATAGATATAGGAGATTTAAGAAAGGATATTACATGGAAGTACTGATATCTAGCTTATCCAAAAAAAATAAAATGACTTGACTTGCAATTTTTGTGTTAAAATTGCAAAAGTAGGGCATATCTAAATGTTATATGAATTATATAAAAAGTTTTATTTCAATTTATATGATAATTTGATTGTTGCATTTCTCATTAATAATAATTTTTAAAATTTTAAAATTATGTTTTAAAAATGTGCACTTCACTTCAATCAGGCGTGCGCTTGCGCTTTGCGCTTTGCGCTTTGCGCCTAGGCTCCAAGAGGCCTTTGCGCTTAAGTGCGCCCCTCGCTTTTACCAACACCGGTCCAAACACCTCCACAAACATTTGATCTTGAGATATTTGAAATGCCCCCTCATTCACTTGAGTAGTAAGATTCTTCAATGCCACCTAAAAAGAAAAGTAACTTGCAACAAAATCACATAAAAATATACTATCTATATTAATATAATTAGAAGATTTCATACCAATGCATCTTGTGTTGGTTCATTTACTGCTTGCCCATTAGCTTGCACATGGCTGATGTCAAATAATTCAATTCTACTAGGGTTATGACCTGTCTTCTCTTTCTACCATTTGACAAAACAAATAGAAAGCATATAGTAATTAAGTATTGAAGATGAATAATGCAATAACTCAGCAAAATGAAGTCAAATAACAACAAATAGAAAGCATTCACAGAACTAAGAAACAAATGCAAAGTCAAGAAACATGGTTCTAAAATATTTTGGTACTGTCCAAGGGCTATACAACTGTAATGCAGATCTAGTGACAAGGGCTATATAACTGTAAATAGGTCCATGCAATAACTCAGATGGGCTGAAAAGAACTAGCACAATGAAAGGAACCAAGAGCAAGCCCAAGGTTGATGTATGTCTAACTCAATTCTAGCCCAAGTACTATTTATTTATACATACATACATGTTGAGTTATCGCATAACTTTTTGACACTTTTTTTAAGTCCTTAACATAGCAAATAGAAAAACAAAATCAAGAAACATGTTGAGTTATTTGACTTCGTATTTGTTATTTGAATTACCATTCCAATAGTGATAGTAATAGATAGGTTTGAAAAATTCTGTGGCATCCTGCGGAGTCTATCAATTCTTAAGTCCATTACAGAAAACTTTTCTTGTATTACACCTTTATCCACTAGAAATCCTAAAAAAAATACCCAGATAATAAAAATATAAAATAAAGGTTTGAAATATGTTTTTCCAACAAAACCAATTGCATCAACTAACGTGTATCATTCTTGATACATATATGACAATAGTAGGACAGTCACCCCTGTTTTAGAAGCTAACAAGCTCTATTTTCAAAATAATGTAAAAGACAATCAAAGAAAGACAGTCATTAGATAGATGTTGTGGGGTACCTATCACCTATACCAAATCTTGATGATCGGTATTCGGTAGTAACTCCGTGTTTTTAAAAGTAAAAATCTCCCCATGTATATACGAAATACTTTCAAGAACGCACGATTTATTCCACATCGCTAGCTTAATGGGAGTCCATCACAAAAGCAAACTGGGCCTCCCACGGAGTCTGGGCATTGACAACTTACTCAAGCTAAGCATGTGAACTCTTCAAATCTTGACTGTTGAGCATTTGATTGTCAACTCAAGGTCAAACCACATGCATGGAAGTGAGAGAAAGACACCCCATGAAAATGGAATCGATCCGAGTATCAATTGTCGATCGGCACTTGATGACAGAAGTAAAGTGTCGATTACGAAGCTTTGACAACCGATTGGCAGTTAAGCTTCTCTAAAATGACCGGGTTTCTACTATCGCAGGACAGAACCAAATGTTGTTACCTAGGCCAACATGTGCCCATGATGACCTCGTAGAAACTAGAAAGGAAACAGCTTAGGAATGAGATAGGTCAAAGTCCAACAAAAGAACAACCAGTTAGACTTGCTTTAAGTGACGCACTTGGTTGCCATATATAATTTTTTTTATAACTTAATTTCTATGGAGTGCTTGACGGGTTAAATTGTGGTGGCATAACTACTAAAGCAATCGATTTCCATGGAGTGCTTAACCAGCTATAGTTACTCAAAAATCGCAATCTCAAGCACAAGCATCTCTGTCTCCATAAAAAGACCAGTTATAGTCACTCAAATTAAAAATCGCAATCTCAAGCACAAGCATCTGTCTCCATATATAAAAAGAGTGTTTCATGGCATAGTTTCTCTTCTATGTGTTTTTTCTCGATGGCCAAGTCTTATTCAACTGGGAAAAGCCCTTCAGCAATGTCCTTGATGCTATTGCTTGTGATGCTGATGGCTAGCCTAGACATAACAGGTCTCTCTCTCTCTCTTTTATGTTATACATTATGCTCCAAAATCAAAACTAATTATCAAATAAAACCTCTATATGATCAATTTATAAGTTCTTATAAATAGTACATATTCCATATATCCTGAGAAGGATTTTGATTCTTCACATTCAACTCTTTTACATCATGCTTATATTCTTGCACACCATATGTAAAACTACCAGTAACCACCGCACTTGTTGGGCGAGTCAGCACCTCTCGAAGCCCTAAGGCCAATTTGAATGGATTGGGAGGGCTTGGGTTTGAGCTTGGGGCAGCAAGAGAAAAGTTATCTTAGGAGTTGGAGTACTTTTTTTGGGATGGCCATAGGCCTTACACCTATAAGACCTTTATTTACTCTCCTTGGATACATCATGCATGCACAACCTCAAATCAATCATTTTTCAATTACCCTTCCATCCATATATATCGCATTATCTTTATATAAATGAACTTAAAATTTCAAAACTATATGAATATCCAGGGAGTTCTTGACTGTAGATTTATTAAATATTTGGCAAGCATATATATGGTTAGTACATAATTTGACATGTTGTTCTATCTAAATTAGCTGCCAAGATAGGTGTTTGCTACGGAACGGTTGGCAACAACTTACCATCCCCAGGAGAAGTTATATGTACAAACAATACAACATCGGAAGGATGTGACTCTATAACCAAAACCAAGATGCTCTCCAAGCCCTTAGAGGCACCAAAATTGAGCTAATGCTTGGTGTCCCTGATGAAGAGCTTCAACGCATTGCTTCAAGTCAAGATTATGCAAACACATGGATCCAAAACAATGTGCAAAACTATGGAGATGTCACATTCAGATACATTGCAGTTGGCAATGAAATAAAGCCTGACGGTCCATATGCACAATTTCTTTTCCCTGCTATGCAAAACATTCGAACTGCAATATATAATGCTGGCCTTGGATATAAGAATATTAAAGTCTCCACTCCCATTTATCAACCTGCTCTTGCACAGTCCTACCCTCCATCAATAGGCTCCTTCACGTCTGAATACCGATCACTTCTTGATCCTATCATCGACTTCTTAGTGAAGCATAAGTACCCACTACTCGTTAATATGTATCCATACTTCAGTTACATTGGCGACACTCAAAACATTCGTCTTGAGTATGCTCTTTTTACTTCTCCATCAGTCGTAGTGCAAGATGGCGAACATGGATACCAAAATATTTTTGATGCCATTTTGGATGCTTTTTACTCAGCATTAGAGAAGGCCAATGGAGGGTCTTTGAAGATCATTGTGTCTGAGACTGGTTGGCCCACTGAAGGAGGACAGGCAACTAGTTTTGAATATGCAAAGACTTACAACTCAAATTTGATTAGGCATGTGAAGACAGGGACTCCAAAGAGGCCTGACGAGGCTATAGAAACTTACATTTTCGCCATGTTTAATGAGAATCAGAAGACTCCTCCTGGTATTGAGAACAATTGGGGGCTCTTTTATCCGGACAAACAACCTAAATACCAAATTAAGTTTAATTAGAATGAGCAAGTCTAGTTAGTGCAGTTATAAATAAGGAAAGCTTTTATGTGTATTATCACTATAAATAAGACTTACTTGTAGTCCCTTTGCATGGCAGGGAACCAAGTTTATTGTATTTGTATCTATCCAAGTTTATTGTATTTGAGAATATTCTACAAGCCCAATGCAAGCAAAGCTTAGTACTCTTTGGACCCGTTATACATTTTGTAACATATTTTATTTTTTCATAAACAGCCTAAGCTTATATATTCTATTTGGGGACATTGAAGGAGTGTGGTCTTGAGGTAAATAGTGAGCCTATTTAGGCTTATTCCAGAGCCTAAACTTGCGTTTTACAAAGTTAGCTTTGAATACTTGTAAAACCTTAAGGTCTATGATCAAGCCTATGTGCTGGTCACAAACAAAACCAAAAACACTAATCTAGATTGCTATATTTGCCACATTATCCCGAATTTCCATAAAGCTCGAAATAAGTACCTTAAACTAGAATAAGTAGGTCAGCTACTTTTAGAGCAATCTGACTAGTTCCCACAAATTTTTAGTAGGTTAATTACAGGGGTGTTTCCCTTTAGTAAACACAAAAAAGTGAGATTGGTAAAAAACATTATACAAATTTATCATTAAAGCAGTTAATCCTATTATTCAACCAAGAACAAAACTTAAGGTTGCCATTTTTCTAAAAAAACCAATAATTAAAAAGCCTTGGTTCTTATGAGTAGATGGATAGTAAGTGCCTCCCTGATTTTATTTAAATCCCACAACCATAAAAATAAAAATAAAAGGTTGGGGGGGGGGGGGGGGTGGCGGCTTCCAACTCAACTCTAGAAAAACTCAACTCTCCGACTCTTTTAACTTAACTTATAAACCACATTCACCATTCTGACTTGGAGTAGATACAACAACATGAAATAGTAGCACTATTTTGATTGTCTTTAATGCTATACCACACACGTCTCATGTGATGGCATGAGTAGCGTCCACTCTCTCTCCTTTATCACCTTCCTTATTCTCCCTATCTGTATAACATTAATGGCAAAATTATATATATATATAATTTTTAAAATATTTTGATAATATTCCTTTTGTTTTCATTATGAGTACAAGGCCTTTTACGATCTTTCTTTATTATGCATCACTAGTTTTTATTTAATACTAGAGTGAATTGTGGACTTTATTCTCCCTTATTTTGAACTCGGGTTATAGACCTAATTTATCGGCATTTTCAAAAATCGATCCAAACACCCAAAAATTGGTTCTGACAGGTGGGAATATTCACCTATAAGTTTTACCGCTTAGAAAAGGTTTCTTAGTTAGTTGTTTGGTTGTAATCTCACATCAATAAATAAGCAGAGTTAAATGGCCCAAAGATTAAACAAAAATAAAAATAAGGAGTAACATTAAATCGTACAATAGAAAAATAGAACAGAAGTAGAAGATAAAGAATTAGCCCTTATTTATTCATTTAGGAAATATGAACTATGGGGATATGCACTATCTCGGGCCAATTCTTTTCCAAATTCTCACTCATAGATTCTACTCAGTTCATGACATTCGCCAATCTTAGGCCAAAGTAGCCTCCCTCGGCCATTGATGTTGCCATACTTAGGCCAGAGTGGCATTTTCTTGGCATTTTTCTGATGTAAACAATTCACACTTTCTTTCTCCACTGTGCCCAATCCACATCCAACCAATCCGATCATTTTCAAGGCTTCACTCAAGGGATCATCTCAAGATTGTTCCAAACTTAAGGCTTCATCAAGTTTTCACCTTGAGTTTGAGGGGAGGGTTGTAAAGTATGATTTGCTATTCACAAATTGAAGACAAAATCAAGGAGTTGATTTTTTAGAGTAAATCAAGATATTGGAGCGATCAATTCTATTGAAATGAAATTAAAAATCAAAATATCCATGTAATAAATTGGTAATTGACCCATTTTCAAATTATGTGAGTCCCATTATAAATATGGGTTCTCTTCTAATGTGTTATCAATCAAGTGAATACAAGATATAGCCATATAGCCTTTAGAGGTATGGATGTAGCAGCCAAGCCTAACCATGTAATTCTCTCTCTCTTTATCTCTTGTTGCTTCCGGTTTCTACGTCAATTTTCTATGTCACCTTTAATTTTAACAGGTTCAAAGAGTGAAAAATTATAACTGGTTTTATTTTTTATTTATTTTTTTATGGTAGGCTTTTCACTTGAATGGTTAAAATTTAACCCCAAAAAATGGAATAATAGACAAATAATGGGCATAAACGGCAAAGAGTCTTATAATTCAATTGTCATATTTTGGTATTCAAAATGGAAACTTCTCCCCCATTGTAACTATTGATTTATTATAATTATTATTTAAAAGGGAGGGTGACGGAACGGGTACTAGAACTGCTATTTTAGAAAACCATTGTCGTTGAAGTAAATGCTAAATGGACATGGCGAACTCTTAGACTTTTCAAAGGTGCTGAGCAAAGCCTTAAGATAATAAGGAGGTAGATGTGCTTTAAGTGCTGCAACTACCAGGGCGTGCTTGACCAGCTAAAAAGTGGAGTGAATAGCCACTAAAAAAGTCTCAAGCATGTGCATTTCCCCCTTATAAAAGGGCAAGTATTAGTAGTCCTGGAGACATGCTTGTTATGCTTAGCTTGTTCTTCCTCTTCTCATTAGTTTTGCTCAATGGCTAAATCCCATTCTGCTAGTACTATAAGCCCTTCCATGATTTCCATAGCGCCACTACTATTTGCCATGCTGATGGCTAGCTTAGACACAACAGGTCTCTCTCTCAATTTGCACCATGTGTCCTAAAATCTCCCTTAATCCCATCTTAGCATTTGTGGGATCATGATCCTTTTCCTATGCCCTCGGATTAGGATCGTTAAAAGTTTCTTACGTAACTCTACTACTGTGTTCCTAAATATCTTATGAATTCATTTTGAAATGAATGGATTAGATTTCGCAATGTCATTTTAGGAACTTTGTGGTAGAGTTACTATAAAAACTCTAGAGGATCTTAATTCCATACCTTCATAGTTTTTTATTCCTAATTTGATTAATACAACATCCTCAAAAAGATTCGTTCAGAAAGAACATGTGTACAATTACTGACTTCTTGTATGATGTACTGCAGGTGCCCAAATAGGTGTTTGTTATGGAATGCTTGGGAACCTACCACCACAAAGAGAAGTGGTAGCGCTTTACAACCAATATAACATCCGAAGAATGAGACTCTATGATCCAAACCAAGCTGCTCTACAAGCCCTCAGAGGCACCAATATTGAGCTCATCCTTGGGGTCCCCAATGACCAGCTTGGAAACATTGCTTCCAACCAAGCCAATGCAAACACATGGGTCCAAAACAATGTGAAAAACTATGGCAATGTCAAATTCAAATACATTGCAGTTGGAAATGAAGTAGACCCCTTAGGTACAAATGCAAGGTTTGTTGTCCCTGCCTTGAGAAACATACAAAATGCAATCTCCACTGCTGGCCTTGGCAACCAAATCAAAGTTTCCACTGCCGTTGACACCGGAATCCTAAAAGTATCCTACCCTCCATCAAATGGCTCCCTCAAGCCTGAATTTCGACCATTTCTTGATCCTATCATCAGCTTCTTAGTGAACAACAAGTCCCCATTACTTGTTAACTTGTTCCCTTATATTAGTTACAAGGATAACCTCAATAGCATCCGCCTTGACTATGCTCTTTTCACTGCTCCTTCAACTGTAGTGAGCGATCCCCCACTCAGTTATCGCAACCTTTTCAATGCCATTCTTGATGCTGTTTACACGGCTTTAGAGAGGGCCGGCAGGGGGTCTTTGGTTATTGTTATATCGGAGACTGGTTGGCCTTCAGCCGGAGGGACAGCGACAACACTTGATAATGAAAGAACTTACATCATCAACAATTTGATTCAACATGTGAAGGGAGGGACTCCAAAGAAGCCTGGAAGGCCTATAGAAACTTATGTGTTTGCCATGTTTGATGAGAATCAGAAATATCCAGAGTTTGAGAAACACTGGGGGCTTTTTCTACCAAACAAGCAGCCTAAGTTCCAAGTTAATTTCAACTAAAGAGTGCACATCATGAGCACTTTATGCATGGAATAAGAAAGCTTCTTGTTCTTCCTTTATATTATGATCATAAATAAAGAAGGCAAATAATCTTGGACTAAATATTACTCTATATTATTTCCTGACAACAAAGTACAAAGAGAGATCATCTAGGAAGTGAATTTCCTATAATAGATGGGTTTCAATATTCACACACATATTTTGTCTTATATTTGTACATTATTGCACGACACAACATTGATGGTCACACTTTCCCCTACATGTAATTGTCCACAACGACAAAAAAACATTGCTTGCTGAAATTTAACAAAAAATAATCATATTCTATGACCTAAAAGATGGAGATATATACTGTGTGCTTAACGTTTCTATCGACTCGAACATTGTGCAACTAATAAACAAAATATTATGCTCTGGAGACTACCTTAGGCAAACTTATAAGTTATAACTCACCCAACTATAGAACTTTAGTAACTTACCTTAGGAAGGAGAGAACTATCAAGAACTTACGAAGAAATTTCCATTCGGGCGTGAGGCACTTCTCTTTATTTATTTATTTTTGTGTGTGGGATTATCATTACTTAAAAGACATTTTCCATGATTTCAATTAAGAAATAAATTTCTTTAAAATAATAGATTGTTTCTTTCGACACAATATACAATAACAAGAATAAAAAGCCAAAATAATTTTTCTATTCGTGGGAGAGAGCATGACTCATATTGATGAATTCTTAGTCACATTCACATAGCATGGTTTTGCTTCTTTTTTTTTTTTTTTCGTAAAATAAAATTTGTTTATGCACAACTTTTTTTTAAAAAATTTGTAAATACATTTTTTTTAAACTAATTGAAATAAAGTATACCAAAGCAACGCATGTAGGGGTGGCAATTCGTGTTCGCGTGTCAGGTTCGTGTCGTGTCAACTCATATGTATCCGACTATATGAGTCAACACTAACCCGACA
Organism: Notholithocarpus densiflorus; assembly: GCA_030021035.2. Classification (NCBI taxonomy): domain Eukaryota; kingdom Viridiplantae; phylum Streptophyta; class Magnoliopsida; order Fagales; family Fagaceae; genus Notholithocarpus; species Notholithocarpus densiflorus. The sequence continues at coordinate 2,698,539 of JARYZH020000050.1, forward strand.
TGTTTATTAAAAGGGTTAAGATTCCTCAACCCTAACACGACCCATTTATTAAACGGATCAATCGTGTCGACCTGTTTATCTGATTTTATCAAAATGAAGAAAAACATTTATGAAAAAACAAGCAAATAAATATTTTAAATATAAAATTCAGAATTAATGAGTAACTGCATCACAAATAATCATTCAAAACTAAAGCATATCTCAATATCATAAATAATCAATCTCAATATGTCAAAGAAAATAAACTACAACAACTAATAAGTTTATATATCTAGGGTTTGAATGGCATATTGGTAAAATTTCATTTAATTAAACGGGTCAGACGGGTCAAACGAGTTGCAGAGGTTGAACCCTAACCCAACCCGTTTATCAAATGGGTCCGTCGTGTCAACCCGAATATGACACGAACCCATTAAGTCTCAACCCATAACCTGCTAATTTTGTGTCGTGTCGTGTCGAGTTCGCGGGTCGTGTCCAATTTTGCCACCCCTAAACGCATGACTGTAGTTCTTTCATCATAAATATGTTCCATTTGTAGAAAATGCATTTCGCTAGTATGTGGCAAGAATAGCTAGCGATAAATAATAATTCGAGATTACAAAGATTTCAACATGAGCCGTTCTAAAGTCACAAAATAATTCTTTTGATAACCCTTTTATGTGAGTTGATAGATAAATTTGGAAGTTGTGTAAAAAATTTTGTGAATTTTTATTTTGATCCTAGATTTATTGTTCAAACATGGTCGTATTGTATAAAGGAACATGAGGAGTTCAAAATTCTTCTAAAAGAAATGAGAAATTATGATCTCTGAGAACTTGCAAAGCTTTATCTGTAGTTCGACATCCAATTTTAGGTTGGCAAAAGGTAGAAGTTCGATAACTCTTTTTTTTTTTTTTTAATTGTGTTTTATTTTTGTATAAGTGAGATGTGCAGGTATGTGTTGAGTTTAAGGTTGTCCAACCTAGACCCAAACCTAACAAAACCGTCTGACCGAGAGGAATCTGAACCAAAGGCCATCAGGTTTAATAATTGGATCGGTAAATGGTGGGTGTGTACCAAGAAAACCTGACGATCTCAGGTTGAGCGACAGGTTTCATGATTTGAAATCTGATTCTGACCAATATGATAACTCCTCCTTCTCCCTTCACCAAGAGTTTTTGTTCTTCATCGTGTGCCAACATGGTTTGCAAATTTGATTAGATCTCTACCCAATCTTGTGAGTCTCCTCTGGATATGATAGCTACATCACTACGTGTCAATGCCACCAAATCTAACTTCTTTTCAATCGATTTGGTCATTGTAACTCTCAAGTTGTGGCAGTTGATGATCGATCCATATGCTTGAGGTTGGTAACAATTTGCGTGATTCCAAAACCATTGAGACCAGCTTGATTGTCAAGTTGACCACTCCGACTGACCTATGGATAGCTTGAGCTAAGTCCCACATCGGATATTTACTAGATAGATCTTGAGCATCTAAGTGATTACGAGGAGTGCTAAATGTAACTTGACAAATCCTTTTGGGGTATAGACACAAATATGCTACCCTTTCTTCATATCATTACAAATAGAATCAAAACAAACCTAGTACATCATGTGGCTCAAGGGTATTGCAGCACAACGGGGACTTTAACGAGGGTGTTAGAAATTTAAGTGGGGAATATAATAATTCTTTAAATTGTGTAGATTCAAATTGATTGGATTGAATTGAATTGGATTGTATGCGTGTCTTGTGTTATGTTTGGTTGTGTATTGAGTCCCAAATCTAGTGTTTACTTAGTAGATCTTATGTGTAAGTGAAGACTTGCTCCTTGCCTAGGCCTGCACATTGATGTCCCTAACACTTCTAACCAATTAGAAATTTAAGTGGGGAATATTATGACTCTTTAAATTGTGTGGATTCAAATGGATTGGATTGAATTGAATTGGATTGTATGAGTGTTTTGTGTTATGTTTGGTTTTGTATTGAGTCCCAAAACTAGTGTTTACTTAGTAGATCTTATGTATAAGTGAAGGCTTGCTCTTTGCCTAGGATTGCACATTGATGTCCCTAACACTCCTAACCTATTTACTTTACTTAGTAGATCTTAGGTACAAGGGAAGACTTGCGCCATCTTCTACCATCTCACTCAAGCCATCCCCGTCTGACTCATCATCACAATCCAAACTATCACATGTTTGAAAATGTCTCTCCTCACCATGTCTAAACCAATGAGTATAACTTGGGAGAATACCAGTAGTAAGCAAATCAACCTCAACATCATCTCTGGTCTTTGCAAAGTAGTTATTGCATTTCTTACACGGACAATAAATTTTATCCCCCATTGTTGTGTGCTCAAATGCAAAATCAAGGAAGTCTTTAATTCCTTGTCTATACTCAGGAAGAGCTCTATTCCTGAGCTTTACCCAATTCCGTTCCATCTAAAGTTGGATTAAAATTTTTTTAAAATCTTCAATGAGGGACACACCTTAAGTTGTCCTCAACCCAATTCCGTTCCATCTAAAGTTGGATTAAAATTTTTTTAAAATCTTTAGTGTGGGACACACCTTAAGTTGTCCTCAACCGGAAAAGAGTACTAAATCCAATGGAAAAGCCTGCATAAAAGAATATTTCAATGTACTTGATGATCTTAAGCTCTAAGGATATGATAAAAGAGGAACCAGAAACAATCTACCAGCCCACTGTTTCTATGACTAGAAACAGTTTTTTTTTTTTGTGAAAAATTTATTTGGTCATTTAGAAAGTGTATTTACTATTTAGTGCATATACGTGTTAATGCAGCAAATCAGAAACTCATTGGCAAACTGAGCAGAAACTTTTCAAGAACTGTCAGAAACTAGGCAACAAGAACAGCCCAAAAATAGTATAAGTAAATATCAAATAATAGGAGATCAAGGGGATTCTAACAACAAACATCCAAAGTGCATAAAACAAACTAGTAGTTGACTTATGTACATTTTTAAGATCAAGGGGATTCTCCTTGTTGCAGCATCATTGTCATCAATCAACTTTATGTTGCTGCCATTTTTAAGTTTATTTAACTTATTTATTTATAGTTTCATGTTTGTTAGAACTTCACTTTCTCAGATAGGAGAGATCCTAATGCTTTAAGTGAATAAACAAACCCAAACCTTGACATATCTTAATACTTCAAGTAAATAAGCAAATCCAAACCAACACTAACAGCGAAAATTATTGCATTCATTTACTTATGTAGAAGCCCACAGTCATGTCCTAAAACAGGTATTTATGGATGTAGTGTAAGACACACACACACAGACAAAAACATTGTATATCACAAGAATAGGGATAACTCACCTGCCCAGAATGAAAGAAATAATTCTCCCTGGCCAATTTTGTTGGTGTTGACTGATAGAAGTTGTAGCAGGTCCAAGCAAGCTGCAAAAGAAGAAATGATAGAATCTAGTCAACTGCCAAAAGAGTGATAGCTGTACAAGGCACGACATAGTGGCATAATGACGTGCTTTGAAGTACGTTCTGGGCTATATTTTTAAATTTTGTTGTGGGCTTTTTTCAAGGGCTGAAAAATTTATCATATTTTATCAAGGGTTGTGAGCTGAAAAAGGTAAAAGTTTTGGTACAAAACTGGCGCGTTTTTTTTTTTTTTCAATTATTTCAAGGGTGTTTTAACTTATTTTGAGGGACCAAATAACCTTTGAAATAAAGTTTAGTAATATAGCCTCCCGCATTTGTATTTATAGATTGTATTGACAGATTTTAGTAAACCCTCGATAAAAGAGGGTTGAAATAACTAAAGTTTGTTGTAGTGTGATGATGTTTGTGGATGCAGCCTCATGGGTTCTTCAATTGCTCGCCTGCGGTAGATGTTCCTCCCAATGCCTGTGAATTGGAAGCCAAAGACAATGATATCAAGGACTACGGGGTAGTCAAGCCAATTCAGCCTGCAGTGCTGGCAAAGTTGTAACATGTTTTCTTCCTAGTCAAATTTGTCTTCCAATTTAATAGAGAGGACAATAAGGTAGCCAAAGCCAATTCAACCTGCGTTGCTGGCAAAGTTGTCAAGTCTTTACTTCCAAGTCAATTTGTCTTTCAATTTCATAGAGAGATGTCATAATGGTTCTTCCCGCTTCCTCTGTCTAGTCTTATCTTTCAAGTTAAGCTGATGAGTTTATCCCCACCACCCTCAATGTAGAATTTTAAATAATTTTCAGACTACTTCAATCTTTTATAATTTGGAAACCCATTCGTGCTATGTGATTTCGATTTGCCTTTTTACTTAATGACTATAGTTTTAAATGTAGACTAGCATGTAACCCGTGCAATGCATGGGATTTATTAAACGTTATTAATATTATTTTAAATCTAGATTGTCACTTGTCACTCCATTGAAAAACTTCTATTTATCATCTTACTCTATGATTCGGACTGTTAACATGTAGATGCGAAAAACTTCTATTTATCATCTTACTCTATGATTCGGACTGTTAACATGTAGATGCATGGTGAATATGTTATCTCAAAAACATACATTGATATTTACTCCAAAAAAAAAAAAAAACATATATTGATAGTTGGGAGTAGGCGAACTAAAAAGATTTGAATGGATAATTTAATATGCTTAAATATGTGCACCAGTTTGACAAAACATTTGCGTGTGAAGGAAAAAGAGGATAAAGGGTAAAAGGACATGGAGATTCCTTTGCTTTCTTATGAGTTGGATGATTCATACCTATCCAAAAAAATACATAAGTTGGACTTGGATGATTCCTGAACTATTATTTCTCTTTTCCCTCTCGGCCAATCATTATCTTCTTTCTTTTTCTATAATATTTTCCTTAACACGAAGATTCCTATAAATGTAAGATCCTTGTCATAAGATTTTTTTATAATATAATCTGTTTGCTTTTCAACGATTACCGTTCATAGATGCTAACACCTCGTGCCATTAACAATTACAAAAATTAAGAGTAATTCTAGTAAGGTTTAGATATTTTTGAAGCTTAAAGAATGATGATGAGGTCTACTATAAATATGAGAAAAAAAAATACTATTTTACTATACTCCGAAAATATCTAAAAACTTTCCAAAAATTAAACGTGCAAATGATGATTAACACTACGTGGCATAGATTTATTTATTTTATACATTCTCTTTGGCTCATCAGGATGTTCCATTACATAAAGTATACTTTCCAAAAATTAATGTAGTAAAATTTAAGGAACCCCGTAATCTTCGCCCCAGATTTTAGACCACTTTTCTTCCTGGAAACTAGTCATAGTTGACTAGTTGTCACTCTTTGTTCACAATTTTTTTAATATACCCACACCAAAACACCCCCTTAATTAAACATAGAATTATTAATTTATTAGTTTACTATTTATTAATCACACGCAACCACAAATAACCTGGTTTCTTCATCTGGCAGAGTCTGTCACTGAAATACTTATAAGCTTTCTCGATCTGTCGAAAAAACACTACATCATCATTCCTTTCCTTATCTAATGGCTGAGGAAAAGAGTCTCGAAGAGGTACTCTCACTGCCAATCCTACTAGCTGATCGAGTGAGCAAGTCTGCTCGAGAAGCCGAGGCATCAAAACTCGAGTGTCTCGACTTGGCAAAGCAAGTCGACCGGCTCTCCCAGATGCTTCGAGCCGCAGTTCGACTCCTGTCGACAGCTACACAGTCTCATCAAACTCTGTACGAGCAGCCCATCCGTCGAATCGTCGCCGACGTGGCGAAGAATCTCGATCGAGCCCTAACCTTGGTTCGAAAATGCAAGCACAGCGGCGTGCTTCGACAAGTGTTCTCGATCACCACCACGGCCGACTTCCGCAAGGTCTCGAACCTTCTCGAGTCTTCCATTGGCGACATGAAGTGGCTGCTCTCGATCTACGAATCCGATAACGGAACCAACCTTTCTCTGCCGCCGATAGCGAGCAACGACCCGATTCTGTCGTGGGTTTGGGCCCACACCGCTATGCTTCACATGGGTCAGCCGAAGGATCGAACCGACGCGGCTCTCGAGCTCGCTTCTCTGGCCAAAGACAACGATCGGAACAAGAAGATCATCGTCGATGAAGGCGGGGTCCCGCCGCTTCTCAAGCTGCTCAACAACTGCAACAGCAACGAACCCAATTCGTCGATTTCCGTTGAAGCTCAAATCGCAGCCGCCACCGCGCTTTTCAATATCGTCACGAACAGGGACCGTGTCCGACACGTGGTGGACACGCATGGGATTCCGATAATTGTTCACGGTTTGACTGAGTCTACAATCAAAGTTCAAATCCCAGTTGCGAATTTAGTAGCTCGAATGGCTGAGCTCGACCCTGTGGCTCAAGAGGAGTTCGCTAGAGAAAACGTTACCAGACCTCTCGTGTCCTCGCTGGCAATGGATACGATTCTCGACGACCCGAATTTTCTCCAGTCGGGTAAGACTACCATTCACTCTTTAGTTCAATTAGCTGGGAAAACAACACAACCATTGAAAAACAATCACATGGGGTCGTTTTCGTATAATTCAGATGGAAGTAGTAGAAGTGGTAGTGGTAGTGGTAGTGGTAGTGGTGGTGGTAGTTCTACTACTAATTCACATTATCATTATAATAGTAGTAATATTAGAAAAGAGAGGGATAATGAGACACCTGAAGTCAAACAAAAAGTCAAAGTTAGTTGTGCTGAGGCTTTATGGAAGTTATCCAAAGGTAGTTTAGTGAATAGTAGAAAGATCACGGAGACAAAAGGGTTGTTGTGTTTGGCGAAAATGATTGAGTTCGAGAAGGATGAGTTGCAGTTGAATTGTTTGATGACAGTTATGGAAATAGCTGCTGTGGCCGAAAATAATACTGATCTTAGGCGTGCCGCGTTTAAGCCTAGTTCTCCGCCTGCTAAGGCGGTGTTGGATCAACTGTTGAGAGTGATTCAAGATGGTGATAGTTGGACATTGCAAATTCCGGCGATCAAAGCTATTGGGTGTTTGGCGAGGACTTTTCCGGCTAGGGAGACGAGGATTATTGGTCCTTTGGTTTTGCAGCTTGGGAATAAGAATGTGGATGTGGCGACGGAGGCTGCTATTGCATTGGTGAAGTTTGTGTGTCCCGAGAATTTTAATCACTTGGAGCATTCCAAGGCGATTTTGGAGTTCGATGGGGTTCCACCGCTGATGAAGCTTTTGAGGGCCAATGATTGGGCTCAAATGCACTCAGTTGTGTTGATGTGTTATCTTGCATTGAATGTTGGTAATAGTAAGGCTCTTGAACAAGCGCAGGCATTGAATGCACTTGAAGGGGCTGCTCGTTCTGTTGTGGCTCAAAATCCTGGTTTGAGGGACTTGATTGTTAAAGCCATGGATCATCTCACTCTTTATCAGCCTGGAGTTCCTCATCCCCATATGCAGCCTCATCTACTGTAAATCCGGCAGTTTTGGCTGCGAGAACAATTAGTCCATGTGTGTCTTAGATTGTAAGTTGTAACATACAAATGATTGTTTTTTACAATGTGAACATATGAAAAACAAAATTTGACTATGTAAGAGGTGGTTGTTCACGATATGAATAATCATCCCCAAGTAACTGTGCTTCATATGTGAATGGATGTTTTCTAATGTACATGTAATTAGCTATTGAAGGAATTTAGCAATTGAATTCTTAAAGAATTGCCAGCTTTTGCTTCTCCTCTGTTTTTTCACCCTTGATATGCGTTTGTTCTCTTGCAATAACAACGGTTTTTATTTAGTGGCTGGATACTTTTTCAACAAGAGAATCTTTATTTTACGGTTCTAGTTCTATTTTGTGCTCTTTGCAGACTGACTTGGATGGGCTGATCACAGATAACAATCTCTGTTTCATCTTTTGAGCAATGTTCATTGCAAGCTTGCTGATTGTTTGTATCAGGGTCATGTAGAAAGTTTGAAGCTTATCTTATGTTATTGCATGTGACCAAGGCAACAATTGTTGTTATTCTGTTTTGCTCTGTTAAGCTGCCATCAATCGTTAAAGCATAACTGCCAAGCTTGATATTTTTGTTAGGCATAGTTCTGATAATTGTTCTTCTCCTCTTGTTGATATAATGAGCAATTGTTTGCATTTCTTCAACTAGTATAAATTGTGGTCACTTGTGAAGTTAGTTTCATCACGGCTTGGTTTAATATGCAAATGATGTTCCATTACAATGTCATTTGGAGTTGGGCAAGAAATGAACCAGCTGTTTTTCAATGAGCTACAATATTTTATGGCATATATGCTTGCACTTCCATAGCTTACTTCCAAGTATTTTGTATTTCATGACAGAGATTCTATAAATATTATTCTTGTGTTATGCCTATATATCTCTGGTTTGTATGGATCATGGTGTGTGCTAATTCTTTGTTTATCATGCTCATTGTGTCATCTTTGCCAGTAGCTAATTTTCTACTAATATTTAGTGGTCTAACCATATTGAACACTGTACAACTAAAGTTGATGCTTTAATCATACTTTTTGCACTGTTGGAGCCAACTCTTATTGGCCAAGGATTTTCTTTTTCACTCTGTACTAATCTCATAAACACCAATCCAAAGCTACTATCTTGTGATGTTGTAAATTCACTGGCACTGACCAGATTGAGGGAATTGATTGTGAAGGAAATGGGCCATCCACCTCACTCTTTATCAGCCTGGAGCTCCTCATCCCCCATAGGCGGCCTTATTCACTGTAAATGTCAATGTGTTTGCTGCGGGAACAATTCCTCAATGAGAGTGTGTCCTACATTGTAAGTTTTAAGTTGTAACATATGAACGATGCTTTATTACAATGTGAAAATAAGAAAAACGAAATTTGACTATAGAAGAGGTGGTTCATGATTCACCGTATTAAATCATCATCCCCATGTAACCGTGTTAACTAGTTGAGTTTCATTATATGAGTTGATGTTTTCGAATGTACATGTAATTGTTTGTGGATAATTTGACGAATTTAGCTATTGAATTCTTAAAGAATTTCCACATTTTTTTTCTCCACTGTTTTCTGACCCTTGATATGTGTTTGTTCTCTTGCAATAAAAATGATCTTATTTAGTGGCTAGAAACTTTTTCAAAGTGAGGTTATAAGTGATTAATTTTGTTATTATGGATCTGGTTCTATTATGTGCTCTTTGCAGACTGACTGGAATGGGCTGCTCTCAGATAACAATCTCTGTTGCATCTTTTGAGCAATGTTCAATGCAAGCTTGCTGATTATTTGTCATGGTCATGTAGAATTTTGAAGCTTATCTTACGTTAATTTCATGTGACTGAAGCAACTATTGTTGGTATTCTGTTTTGTTCTATTCAGGTGCCATCAAGCATTTAAGCATGATACTACTGCAAAGCTTGATATTTTAGTTAGGCATAGTTCTGGTAATTTCTCTTCTTATCTTATTAATATAATGTGCAATTGGTTGCATTTCTTTAACCTGTATCAATTGTGGTTACTAATGTAGTTAGTTTCATAAAGGTTTAGTTTACTATGCGAATGATGTTGTTCCCTGGTAACTACAATGTCATTCGAATTTGCCCAAGAAATGAACCAGCCTATTTTCAACGAGGAACAATATTTTATTTCATATATGCTTGCACTTCGAAAACTGGCCCCACGTATTTGACTAGAATTCTATCAATATTATGCTATCAATCTCCAGTTTGTAGGGATCATGTTGCGTTCTGATTCTTTGTTTACAGTGCTTAGTGTGTTGCCTTTGCCACTGGCTATTTTTCTACTTTCACCTTTAGTGGTCTGCCTATGTTGAACATTGTATAACTAAAGTTGATGCTTTGATAATACTTTGTGCATTGGAATTCTCCCTCAATTAAGGAATTCTCCCTCAATTGTCTTTCCTTGGAAAGCTATATGGAAAGTAAAGGCCCCTAGGCGAGTTTCTTTTTTTGTTTGGTGTGTAGCTTGGAATAAGATCCTAACGGGTGATAATCTGAGATTGAGGAGATTGGTTTTTGTGGACTGGTGTATTATGTGTCGACATTGTGGAGAGACGGTAGACCACTTACTTCTTCATTGTGAGATGGCTTATCGGTTATGGAGTTTTGTCTTTATAACTTTTGGCCTGTCTTGGGTTGTACCTAGATCGATCCCAGATTTGCTTTTTGGTTGGTGGAATTGGTTGGGGAAGCACTCGTCTCAGATATGGAATTTAGTTCCGTTGTGCATCTTTTGGTGTATTTGGAAGGAACGGAATCGGCGGACTTTTGAGGATTTGGATAGTTCCAGTGACCAGATGCTTGCTTCTTTTAGTGGAACTTTTTTTGATTGGTCTCAGGCTTGGGGACTCACGACTAGTGATTCTCTCCCTTCATTCCTTAGCTCTCTTTCTCTTTGTAATTAATTTGTAGATTGGGTTTCTTTTTTGTTTTTTCCTTCTTGTATTTTCTGGGTTTGCTCTATGTTTTTCATGCATAGAGTAGCCATTCGTATATATAACATTCTTACTTATCAAAAAAAAAATAATACTTTGTGCATTGTCGCAGCCTACTCTTTTTGGTCTTGGATCTTTTTCATTCTGTACTTCTAATACTCTCATAATCATCTACCAAAAGTTTCTTTCTCTTGATCTTGTAAATTCACCGGCACTGACCAGATCGGGGAAGACTGATTTGAGAAACTTTGGGTCATGCCTTTTCCTGAAATGTCTCAAAGAACGGTTTAAAGTTCATTTGTCTTGGCATAGAGTGAGGGTGTGCAGAAGCTTAAAACCAAAATGAGTGGCGGAAATGCCATTTGCATTTTTTATGGGCAGTTCAGTTTGTTGCATTAGAGGGGTACACAGTTTCATTCATGGCTAATGAAGAGGGTTCCATGTGGTTCACATCGGAGTTCCTGATTCATATTATTCAATTCTTTTTGGGTAAGTTGATTCATGTGGTTCATGCCATATGCAATAGTTTGGTGAATTTGCCTATGACTAGGGAAACGCACTTTATACTCTTGAAGACCTTGGTGATTCTCAAATTCTGTAAACTGAAGATAGAGAACCACAATGATTTTGAACTTCAATTTTATAGTTTTGTATCCATGATGGCCCGACTCCAAACCTGATGTTAATTGATTGATAACCTAGCTTCTATTTGTAACCAGTAACTAACATAGCTGTTAATATAGTACGATACACGATGCATTCCGTATTGTAGCCAAAAAATTATGTGTTGTAAGTGCGTATTAGTAGTGCTTATAAATCGTTTGATATGAATTGTATTTGTAGAGAGTGAAAATTTTCACGTACAGAGTGTAATGAGTGAGTGAGTCTCAAGTATTATATTGTAAGAATCATATATATGAGACGATATAAACATATGGGTTTGAATTGGGTTTTTACTAAAAATTGGGCTTTAGCTTGAGCCCAAAAGTTGTTTTACTTGTTTTTAATCAAAATTATTAAGCTACTTTAATTTAATATAGTAAATTGGCTTATAAAAAATTAATTTAATAGAACTATATATATATATTATTTGTGTGATTCTACAAATGAGTTTTTCTAATTTTTCTAGGTACATAAAAAGTAGTTGATTAATTATACAAATTCATGTGTTCCTATCTGCTGGGAAAAGGATCTCACTTGGGATCATTGTATCCGTACTATTGATGATAAGACAAGTAGGCTAAAACTTAAATGCAACTATTCGTGAAACAAATATTAGAGTTGAGTTGCACGAATGAAGAACCACCTAGCACAAACTTGGAAGGATGTTAAACCATGCTTGAAAGTGTCAGATGATATTAAAAATTATTTTGCCAAACTTTTGGAAGAAGTTAAGAAAATAAATGAGCAGCTTGATGATGATTTTGATGTTGAATGTCTTTAAGAAGAAGATTTACAGAATATTGATGGTGATAATTAAATTAGTCATTAGTTGCATGTGTTTCAAATTCATAATAAGTATTTCATTTATATATGTGTATCTATAATTTTTTCACAAATTTTATTAATGTATGCGATTCATGATACGATTCAAGTTTTGACAACTATAGTAACTAAGGCTTGCATTGTAGGTGCAAGTTGCATATTGGAATTTATTTTTAAGTAAAGCTGATGTGAGTTGCAGACTAATTGCAGCCAATATGGGAAATGTTTGAGAACTAAAAGTAGTAAAAAAAAACTCTTGGCAAATTTCCCTTGAGCCCAATTTGTTATGTTATTGGTACTTTGCATTTTGTGTATTTCCTAGGATTTTGTGGCTGAAGGTTGTGATGTTATGTCATTAATGAGTCAAAACAAGAAATACGATTCAAGTTTTGACAATTATGGTAACTAAGGCTTGCATTGTAGGTGCAAGTTGCAGATTGGAATTTATTTTTAAGTAAAGCTGATGTGAGTTGCAGACTAATTGCAGCCACTATGGGAAATGTTTGAGAACTAAAAGTAGTAAAAAAAACTCTTGGCAAATTTCCCTTGAGCCCAATATGTTATGTTATTGGTACTTTGCATTTTGTGTGCTTCCTAGGATTTTGTGGCTGAAGATTGTGATGTTATGTCATTAATGAGTCAAAACAAGAAAGGACCTTTGCTTTCCAGATGCTGCATAGAGCCAAAGAAGTTTGCTGTTGAGGCTGCTACTTAACTTTTCAATAAACACAGTCCTATCAAAATGTTAATCATTTTTTTCCATTTTCAGTTAGTATCTCCAACCATGTTCCATTGCTGGAAACATTCAAGTTAGAGAAACTGGTGTAATACATACAATACAACTTAGATGTTGTTAGTTTAATTTCTGTTTTGCTTATCTGGATTCTTCTCAGTGTTTTGCCTTGCGTTGATGCCTAAAATATAAGCAAGAGACTGGGAACACAGTTATTAAAAAAACTAAGAAATGCCAGTTCCACCTAACTTAGTTAAACCAAAGTATTAAACTAGATGTGTAATGGAGCAGAAAGCGATTCCCATGTCTTAATTCATCACAATGGGAAGCGCACAATCATTAAACGTGTAATTAATAAGATATATTTATTCGATTGACGAATGGGGCAATCAATCAATTGGGATGTGAAAACACTTTCCTTGAGTTGTCAGTAGGTAGCTTATCTATCTTTGATGAGAAGCTATAATAAAAACTTTCAAATTAAGAAACAGCTTTATGTACTCTTAAGTTTCTCTTCCCTTTCACCCTTACACGTTTAGGGTCATTATTATTATTAAGCCACATTGCCAAACTGCAAAATCTGGTTGAGAAATGCTTTCGTAGAGGCCTTAAAGAACCATGAATGTATGTCCATCCAATCCTTCATAGGTTAGAAATTGTAAAACTGTATTGAACAAAATCATTACTAACAAACCATTATTAAAAACCTTGAACATGTTTTTATTCCTTTCATTATAGAATTTATTACTACTCTTAGGTTTGGATTATAATTCTTCTTGAAGTCTTTGTTTTCTGTAAAAAGTTAAATTTTTGTTTATTTCTAATGAGTAATGACCCATATGATTGATTCCCTTTGACTGAGCTCCCAAGGAACATTATGCTATACAGGCCCAGAATGTACTGAAAAATGCAATTGACATAAGTAACAATCACTTTGTGTGTATGAACCTCATAATATATATTGGTTCAATTGTACAAATATATTCATATCCTACAAGCAATTATAGTCCCAATTATTTTTTTGGCCTATTATTTCTCAGAATCAGGTCCACATGTGATCTTAAGTTCAACCAATGAGTGGAAAAACTTTTTTTTTCCTTCTGACTTTTTATGCCACACAATTTATTACCTGTTAGCTTTCATCATTAGGGGTGTTTCATGTTTGTTAGTATCTCATTGTTTTAAAATTTAAATTCACACTCTTTGTACATTCCAATGTTAGTGTTTTGCAACTATAATGGGGAATTGATAGAATTCTCTTTTGTTTTCACAAGCTTTGGAAGGAGATGGCCCTCGGATCTGTGTAATTTTTGCTCAAAGAGTCAAAGGTAAATTTTTTTTTTTTTTTTTGAGAAGGATCAAAGGTGAATTTGTCTTGGCCAGATTTTTAAGTATAACTGGCAGACCTAACTTGGACAGCAGGTACATCAACGAATAGAATTGCATTGATTTTGCACTCAAATTTTGTATGCTAGGTTCATCGGCCCTTAGATGTTGGCCAAGGAAATTATTTGTACCGTGTGGGCCAAATTCTTCTTAAAAAAAAATGTGGGCCAATTAAGATGGATGTCAACATGTACGGTGAACCTCATCATCATTGCTTTTTTAATCTTTTTATTTTGTTTTAATTTTTTCTAGCAGTAATATTAGAGATATGATAAATTTAAAAAATAAATTGGTGCCTCAAAAATAATGTAATGAAGACAATTATTTATTATAATGTTAAAGTGACATCGTCAAATTTATTATCACGACGTACTAATGGTGGTCCACATGTATAAGAATTATAATTCAATCACAAATTAACAAATATACAAGTTATGATAAAGTGTGTATTTATAGAAGAATTGTAAATTTAATGCTAGCTTTATCTTAGATAATGAAAACGTTAAACTGAAGTCATGATTTCAGTTTAGAAAAAATTTACACAATTTTGTGTGTGACGGCTTGACGGGCGGTGTGTGTAATAGACATTCCTGTGCAGTTTTACTAAACTTGAACCTTATACGCGGTATGAACTCAATATTTTGGATCTTTCTTAAAAAAAAAAAAAGTAAATAAATAAATAAATGATGAAAAACTCAGTTATGCTGTCGGTGATGAAGATGGTAAGAAAAATCTCAAATAGCTATCATTAGAAAAACCATGGAAAAATCACTCATTTGTCGGGCACCGTTATTAATTTGACCAAGAAGGAAAACATGCACCACAATCTGGTTCTCTTTATAAAACCTTTCACTTTTAAAGTTGAAGTATAATTTGGCAAACGACACCCTTTTTCCAAGTTCAAAACCTCAAATGGTATTATAAACAACCTTTGCTTTATAGCAATGTCGGCACACTTCAAGTTCTGTATTTCTTATATATGTAGAAGTGGTTACAAATAAAGTGCATCTACGGATTTTTTTTTGATGTTCAAGTTCTTAAAAGAAGTTCCCTATGAATTTCAACTTAAGTACATTTGTTTTGGACTATTTGCAACTTGCAAGCATCTTTTGCAGTTGTTAAGATGTTCTTGTAAGCAATTTAGACCAAAATTTTTTAAGAAAAAAGTGTGACTAGAATGTTAGTTAGAACATGGTGTTTTCAGAATCAAACAAATTAGTACCACTACAATTATAGTGAACCTCTTGATTGCTTCAATGGAGGTCTATTATAGTGGCCGTGCAGGACCATTAATTTGGTATCAAAATTCAAAATATAAGAACACGTTTTTGAGTTTGTGTGATTTGTTTTTTGTTACTTGTTATTGTCCATCATATCGTATTCCGACTTTAAAAGCCTGAAAACCTCTTTTGGCTGACTCGTCACGATTCCAAAACAACTTGTAAGCTTCATAAGAAGCAGTGGTACCAATAGAGATCAAAGATTGGTAATTTTGTTAGGTATTATATTAGGTCACAAGAACTAAAAGTTGTATTATCGCATCCAACAATGACCTTAAATATATCCCTAAATTGATGAGTTGATAATGACCTTAATATGGACGTCTTTGGAATACATATCAATTTAGGACCATCATTGGTCCTAAGCATATGGTTAGGAGTATTGGAAGATTAGGTCAAGTATATAACACTCGGATCCACAGTCTATTAGAATGATAGTCAATTAATTAAATTCGTGTTTTCTAATAGTTTAAACTTTTGGGATAAGTGGTAATTTATCACAATTTAACTGGTTTTTTTTTTCAAGTTTATGCTTTAGATCAGATAGGTCATTCTTTTTGGCTGTCTTTTGGGACCAAATTTGATGCAGCCTTTTGTGATTCACAATGATTCACAACTAGTGAATAGGGAATAGTGATCTAAAGTGTGATGCATCGTTGTAGTTCTGAGAAGTCTTGGTCCTCTTTTCTGTTTAGATATCTTTTGCGAAAGGAAAAAAAGGACATTAAAGTTTTGGAAAAGCTATATAGACTTTGAAGTTATGGCGCTGACTATTTTTATATCGAGTTTAGGACCCATTTTAATTTGCAAGCCCTGTGTGTGGAAAGCATCCAAATACAATTGAAACCAAAGATGATTAATCCAATTGGGACTAATCCATATTTACTGTTTTTAGACCCCACTTTGCTCTCTCTCCAATAATGCAAAGGACAGGACTCTCTAATGCATGGATGAATCTGGAGCCCGCAGTTGGATCATATGCTAGAAAATCAGCATAATCTTCTATACAATAGGCCCGGATAATCTTCTTAATTAAGCTCTGCCAGCGGTTCAATATATCACAATCTGAACCTACCCCACCTATCTCATATATGTACATTCAACATATAATATATGTTTGTACAAAATAACAATGATTAACTTCATATGGGTTTAGGGTCAAATTCAAATACCCAAAAGAGAGAGTCGATATAAGAATGCAAGCCTTTGCTTCTGTTTGTGGGTACAGATAATTTTTGCCGGGGGACTAAAAAGTGGTTTAGGTTAAACAGTAGTAAAATGAAAGGCATGGAAAAGCACTATATAACTGTAAATACCAACGATAAATATTAGTTAAGACAGGGTGGAAAGATTAGGACCACAAAACCATAATCTGCAAGAACATTATTTCAACTTGCTGAAAACAAATACAAATCAAAGCTCAAAGAAAGATCAGCTGGATTATTATTATTATAACCTACTTGGAAACCAAAAACAAAAAAAAAAAACAAAACAAAAAAAACAAAGACTTCCATCTCAAACTTTAAGTTGAAATTCCCTGTACTATCAACATGTTTGTGTATTGTGGTTTATGTAGGGAAAAAAAAGTGAAAAAAAAAAATTAAAATAAAAAACAAAGAATTTACAGTTCATATCTGCTGGAAAACATCAAAATGTGCTCCTGTTAGATCTTCTGAAAGTGACGTTAATGGATAGCTACCGAAATCTACTGAATTGTGAGCTTGAAGCTGACCTTCTTGCCAAGAACCTGCCTTCAATTCCTCAGTTTTTATCTCATTGGCCTGAAACTGAAACAAAGACTCCAACTTGGTATCTGAATCCCATGAATAGGCTGCATTTTCTAACATATTCACTTGGAACCCTGCGTAGCTGCTCATGTTTGAGCTGTTGCTAGAGCTTTCTTTCACCTCATTGTTCATGAAAAAGGAGCTCATTTTTGAACCTGAATTATCAGAAAACTCTGCGCCGGATAAGTTTCCATGATCAGAATTGGTCAGACTTGGCATTGAAGTGAAACCATAGTTGGAATTTGTATCAAATTGGCTTTGGTCAATGTCGGGTTTGATATTTGTGTGATGATTCTGATCAGGTACAAAAGCTGAAGTATATCCATTTGAATCGACACCCGCTTGGAACTCAAAGTAGGACATTGGATCAAAGCTTGGCTTGTACATGAAAAGCTCTCTTGAAGCTTCTGTTAGTCCATTATGATCATAGTAATTTGAGTCATCAACTAGAAATGCTGGACCACCCTGTGAAGCCATAGTTGATACAGTAGTACTTGGAAGTCCTCGAGACTGAAAGCATGTTGTTTCTGTACATTTTTTCTCATCCTTTGGTTCAACTTTGCTTAGTGGCTTGTGAGTGGATGGATCAATCCCTTGCTTCATTAGCTTCTTCTTCAAACATGAATTCCAGAAGTTTTTTATCTCATTGTCTGTTCGTCCAGGTAGCTGTGCTGCAATTTGAGCCCACCTGAAATTCACCAAAATAGTTTATTAAAACTCAAATTATTGAATACCCATTTCCATTATTGTCTCAAAGAATAAAAATCTGATGCCTATTTGAATTAGAATAGTCTTATATATATACCTGTTGCCAAGAACTTCATGTAGACTCATAATGAGATCCTCCTCTTGCTGTGAAAACATTCCTCTCTTCAAATCAGGTCTCAAGTAGTTTATCCATCGCAACCTGCAACTCTTTCCACACCTTTGCAATCCTGCAAGAAACCAAAACAGTTAAGATTGTTTGAATACCAAAAGGCTTGGTAACTATTTAGGTACCATTTGAAAAAGATGTTACAAAGTTGATGTAGAATCGAAATATTACCAGCTTGTTTAGGGACTGAACTCCAGCAACCAATACCAAATCTTGTTATGTGATTGAACAGTTTCTCATCTTCTTCAGGAGACCATAAACCTTTCCTTAACTTTTGTTTCAAGCAGCAAGAATGGCGCCCCATTCTGCTAGCAGCTAAAGACTATTGCAAGGATTGTGTACAATGTTATGTAAGGCAGTTGCAAGTATATATATAATCACTTCTTGGACATGGGAAATGTTTTGAGAGGTGTGGGAATTAATATATGTGTATGTTTCAAGAGTGGAAAAATCAAGAATAAAATCTGATAATTTAAAGGGAAGAGGCATAAATCATACTTAGAGTTCAAGTTATGAAGAGAGAGAGAGAGAGAGGCTTGAGGAAGGTGAAGCAATCAAGTGGGTTTTACGCAAATCCGGTGCTCTGCTTTTGCATTGGACTGGATTGGTTTTTAAGATATCTCTCTGTAGAAAAATTAAAAAAGTAATACCAACGAGAACCATTCCATAAACGTGTAACTGTGAGTTAGAATACAGTTATATGTTTATGTTTACATTAATAACAGTAACAAGTACACTAAGTTCCTTGTGTCTTAAAGCTTAAACCTCATAGCAGATAGTATTTTTTATTTATTTATTTTTTTATCTCTTTCTGTGTCCATTTATTACTGAGTAAAAATAATATGAACACATTAATTTAATCATATTTGTGGTGCATGCTACTAATTGTTTAGAACCTCCAACTTAAATGAGTCCTAACCACCATGAATATTCAATATGATTTTGGAGCTAATATTTGATTAGAGAAATAATTGGATGCCATTAACGCTGAAATACAAATCTCTGGTCAATGTCTTCAATGTTTAAAACAAAAATCAGAGCTTGAATGACATTTTTATAATTTCCCTCATGTTCCCTATGGCCTTTTAGTATATGTGTTTTCATGCTTTAAAGTTACCCTTCTTGGCAGCTACCTTCCATGCTGCAATGCAATGCATTCTGATTGCCTTTAAGTTTAGGAAAATACTCGTAATTTATAAACAATATTTTTCACAATTATTGAACTGGTAAATTATGAAAATATATCGAAGTGATGAGTTAATGTAAAAATCAACAATAATTTGAGTTCCAGGACATGTAAAATTTTTGTGCTACAGATTTCCCTGTAATGAGTATTTCAACGTCGACCGACACAGTGCATTCGTATGCGTGGGCTCCATGCAAATGTTTGACTCTTGTAAGATCAGGGCTGCGTTAAGGTTGTATCGAAAGATACAAAATAGAACGAACCAATAAATAAATAATAACTTTCCAAAAAAACATAAATAAGTAAAGAGGACTGGAAAGGTTTTTTTTTTTTTTTGATAAGGAGGACTGGAAAGTTTTTATAGTCATTGTTTTCTGTTTTTAGTAGCTTTCCTTTTGGGTTTACCATAATAAGCTTTGTATTGTAAGGGCATTCTATTTTAGCTAGATTAATAAGTTTTAATATCTATAACAAGTAACAAGCTCAATATGTCATATAATAATGAGCAATGATCATACTTAATCTGCAAACACAATTTACAAACTGGCACTGTTAGGTAGATGAGATTTATGGATTGAAGTATGTATAATTTATCAATAGGTAAATCAAAAAGATAGGATTACATTATTCCTAATACGTACAGTTCTTTGTATTGAGTAAAACAGAGTTTTGTTCTTTAGCTTTTCACTAAGGATGAATTGCATAACATTTCACTACGTACATAGGTTATTGCCGCTGCATTGAACATAGGTTCTTAACCGCTGTTGTAAAACTAACCAACATTGTCGTTTTCTATATATAAACTGGTCGAGTTGATGTTGTTGAAATGCGCTGCTGACAATTGTACCAACGAACATTGGAACCCCAAAAATGCCTTTGAACTTTTCCCCATTCACCATTGATAGTCTTATTTGCATTTCAATCGACATGGCTTTGATTCATTTCATCAGTCCGAACCGGTTCTTGAATAGCCTTACTAGCACTCGTTAGGTCCAAAAGGCACACCTATGTGGTAGCCCTACCTCATCTTTCAGATCAACATGCTTATGTCAACCCTACCTTGATCCGGAATATTCCGATAAAAGGGTTTGGCCGAAGGTGTTGAGGGAACAATCCTTGATCAAAAGTCAAGAAAGTAGGGACCTCGTTTGGTAATCGAGTTCAAACACAAGTTTTCAGTTTTTAAATAATATTACACGTATTTTTATATATTTTTTCACCTACACGTATTTCTAAAAAAATTGAAAACTGTTGTTTAAACACACGTACCAAACGTGCCCAAGTTGTTTCATTTTTATAAGCTTAGATTCAGTAAACTTCAATCCACTTGTCAATTTGCTCAGTTGAAATCCTTGATATAATTCATCCCTTAAGAAACTTATAATCCCCATAATTTTACATTTATTTGTCAAGTTCTTTGTAAATCTTGGCATTTGAGCATTGCGAAAGTTAATCGATACCAAAAATCAAATTGGACTACTTGAAAAATCTTCTTATTCCAAATTAATTAGTTTACTTTGATTTTCAATCATCAATCTAAAATCAAATCAAAGGATAAAAGTCTTATGAACATAACTGACTTGTGGATTAAATAGAACACCTAAAACTTCCTCTTTTCAATTATGTGATTAGACTCATAATGTGAAGGTTAATCGTGTATAACAAACTAGATGTCAACTTTATTTCTTTTCTATTCATTTTTTTGCCCCAATTTCCTTATTGATGAGACAACACTACTCTTGCTTATTATTGAATAACACATTTTTAACTTTTGTATAAGTGAAAAGTTGATACGTATTAATCATAATTATTCATAAGTAATGGTTGATTTTCCTTTACTTTTTTGACCTCTTGCCTTTATTATTAATTAGACTGATAAACCGGACCCACATTGAGACTAGGTTAACCAAGAGCACTAGTGTGCTAATCAAGATCCTTTTTATCAGATTTCTCAAAAAAAAAAAAAAAAAGATCATTTTTATCAACGGTAAATACTCTAGCTGCCATTTATTTAAGGGAAAATTTAACAGATGCTCTAAAAGCATTCGTTTAATAAATATTTATAAAAAAAAAATTATGTGAAAAAAAAAAAAAAAATTTTTGACAATTTTTTATATTTTTCATAAAAATTGTATCAAAATTTTCTTAAAATGATCTGTTAACAAATACTTTAAAAGAACCAATTAATGAGATCTTTTATTTAAAATGAAGGTGTAGGAAAAGTAAAGCAATAAAAGAAAATGAAGTCTTTCCTTCAGTTAAAGGAAGAAATAAAAGAAGCAAAGAGGAAGGAAATTAATGAGGCAAAAGAAGAAAACGATCTCACATGTTTTTACTTTTGACCTTTTCGCTTTCCCCTCCAATACGGCCTGAAAACTGAAAAGTGTAGGAAACTTTTGAATTTTGTTTTTCTATTCTCTTTTCTTTCCTTTTCCTTTTTTTTTGTTTTTTTGTTTTTTTTCAAAGTGCATGCAACCAAACATAATGGTATGGTCCCATTCACGGAATCACTGTCCTTTAGTTTACATACTTAACAAATAACAATAATAGTAATAATATTATTATTATTATTTTAAAATTAACACATAATTTAAGGATGTTTTCAAATTAAATTACATAGTTTTAAAATTTTTAAATTAAGCCTTATAATTTCAAAAACATTTTAATCCAAACCATAAACTCATTATGTATGAAGCCATTAATGAAAAATGCTTTTAAAAAAAATGACTCTATGTCACTTTTAGTAAAATAATGTCCATGTATAATATAGATGTATTTTATTATTTATCTTTTATAATTCGATAGTTATAACAATGAGGAAATAATCAAATAATATCATATTTGTTTAAATATATTATTTTGATGACTCAAATACGTGTTGAAACAACTAAATAATATCATTTTGTTTAAACATTTTTCACTAACAATGTTAATTTAATTAATTGGGTTTATGATTTGAATTGAAACGTTCTTTTTAAGTGTTTGATTAATTTGGAAAAATATGGGAGTTTAAGGGTTCAAAATTTAATTTACCAAAAAAAAAAAAAAAAAAATCTTAAGTCTCAAGCGAAACACAAAGCCTCTCTATTAATCTTCAACTAAGGCTAATATCTCTATCAAGTATCAACTTCTTTATATTCATATTACTTAACATATTTATCACAATTTATCAAAATTAGGGATTTTTTTTTGGTCAAACGATTGGACAAAACAACGCAGAAAATTAATCCTTTGTCTCCCAAATTTATAAAATTACACCAAACAATTTTGCCCATTAAATCAACTACCAAGTAGCACCAAAAAGTCACAGATTACTCAATTTTGATCAAGAAAAATTAATAATCCAGGCTATACTTGATATAGCCACGTGGCCTAACACATTCCTCAATTTTGATCTGAGTATAGCAAATTCTAGTTAACCCCAAAATAAATTAAATGAACTCTCAATGATTGGAGCTTTTGATAGACGTAACCATGACCGACAAATACACGTAAGCTGATATAATTGCAATTAAAAATCTTTAGGAAAAAAAATACATAGCCAGCTTTGAATAGACCCACAAACAATACGACCAATCGTTACAGTGTTCTTGGCCTACAATTTTTGTCTGTCGTTGTTCATTTTTATTATTATTATATATAATTACAAAATGATAACATGTTTCGCTTCACCACCAAACCTTTATGGATCTTCTACATCATTCACCTTAATTTTACTCAATTTATTTGCTCTTAATCAATGTATAATGCATGACAGTGAGATCAATTAATAAAGTCTTTTATTGTCGAACAAGAAATTTGAGATTCGATTTTATCTAGAGTGATCCCCGTTTGCATTAAAACTAATTGGTGTATTGTTCTGATGATAAGGTTCGATCCTATTTGAGGTGATCCTCGTCTGCACAAAAAACTAATTTGTGTCTTAATCTAATGATAAAAAATACTAATCAGTATAAAAACTATCTCAAAAAAAAAGGGCAAAGATTACAGAATAATTGAGTTGGACTGTATAGCACGGCTAGGATTGTTATTTTTTTAGAATATTCAGAAGCAATGGACCTAATAAGGATTATATTTATTTATACCAAATTAGAGTAATAATATTTGGTATATTGGGCCATGAAGATCTTGGATCGCACGTGAAAAAAATAAAATAACTTGTCGGGATGTGAAAGAAAACATCATATCGTCGGCGTTGGCTTTAAAAAATAAAATAATTATCAAGTCTAGAAACATAATGTTGTTTAATCATAAATTAAAAAATTCGTACATGATTGAAGGAAAAGTATCAAAGCCAAATAATTAAGCTACTTGATCTCTTAAATAAGTATGTAAATTAGTCTAATCAACACCATAGGTTATGTTTAACAAAGCACATGGGATTTAATTTTCTCTAATGAACTTTCCGAATGACATTATTTTTTTGTAACATTTAAGACAAGAAAATAGAGTTCGGATTTGACTTTTCCTTGCCCAAAAGTTTGTCATTTTTTTCAAAGTTGTATTCTAGAATATGATGAGTGTGTATGTAACTATGTATGATGTATCATTTTACATTTTTTTTCTTCTTGTTCTCATTCTCAATCTTAATTTGTTTCAACAAGATACATGTGTGTCACAATATTATTCCATTAAATTTTTTTGGCCTTTTTGGCAATTGATTGTAATGTAGAAGTTCTCTCTGATTTGTTAGATTTCAAATTGTCTGCTAGTACTCACTATGAAAGCAATATGCTATCAACAATGGGTGCTTACAAATTAAGACTAAGGGTAGCATTTGACTTGTTTAGCCCTTTGTTTGATACATTTCTCATTCTTTTCTAGATTGTCTAATAATTTTGTACTAATTTCTAATTAATTATCATGTACCACTTTAGCCAAACCTATGGGGAATAGTGAGATCGATATGATGTATATTAGGATGAACACATTTTCAAGGAAAAAAGAAAAACTTAGATAGTGATATTTCTAAAAATGGTTATGAGTTGGATTTTTCTTCATAAGTTTATAGCTATAGCTATATAATTGTTTTATTTAAAGCACTAGAGAAAAAGTTATAGTCACAAACCAAAAAAGTCAAAAAGGTAGAAAATGACCAAGCATAATCATTCAATTTGATAGTAATTCAGCACCAGTTTCTTCCAAATTTAGTTTGGAGAAACTACGAAAATAACTTTTAGTATTTTACACTTAATGAATCTTAACTTAAAATGTTTATAACGTGACCCTTTTCTCATTTACTTTCTTACCACTTTTACCAAATCTAAGAAAGTTCTAAACCCTGAGCCCAAAGCGATTGTTATCAGATTAATCGGCAATCAATCTCAAAAAAATTGATTTCACTCCTTTAGAAACCTCACTGTCTGTATTATGAAGTAGCTCATATAAAGCCAGGTATACAATATCTATCTTAAATAAATGTTAACATATTAAACCAATATTAGGAAATTGTTAGTGGGTGATAGACACAACACAATTTGCTTTATGATTTTGCGGTGTCAATATCTGGCCCTGACCGATTGAGATTTTTTTTGTATTCTTTTTCTCCTTTGATTTTTTTGGGGGACAATTACTAGTTATTGTAGAGCCTATCATTTTCTTGCAAACGTATGAATGGTCATCAATTGGTCATTGGTGATGACTGTGTTGGTGGTACTAGCGGTGTAAAATAACAAAGGTTTTATCTCAATTATATACGCATATTTGTTCGCATACTTTGATACAACTTGCACATTTGTCGTGTATAATTGAATTACATCACTTACACACGGATTCACCGCTCGAATTTAATAAATAATAATTCAATCATCAATTGTCACGTGTTTAAGTCATTTCAAAGCGAGTGGTTCTCGACTTTTTATTTACTTGTGTGGTACAACTGTACAAGTCGTGGTATGAAAATGTCAAAATATATATGTTTGTTATGTGAGACACATATTATCTATATATCTTGCTTTCTCATTTGGCGGCCCATACTGCTATACACTGTGAACCACCTAAGTCCCAGTGCAGCTTCGTCACCATGATGTCCCAAACATACTCCATCTCCCTCGTTGGTCCACTTCAAGTCATCTCTCTCTCCCTCTCTCTATCACGTACGAAATACTCACACATGTTTAGTCCCAAAATGAATTGGTCTCAACCATACAAGGAAGACAAGATTTGAACCCTTCAAATTCTTTGTATATCTTTTTATTAGATGTGAATTTTGAAAATCTAACTATTAGACTGCATATTATTTATATATGTTCTTAATATGCATGTAAAATTTCGTTCAAATCGTATGTTATTTACTATTTGATCAATAAACTTAATTTTTATGCATGATTTTAGACTACAAAAACTTAAAATTTAAATATTTGATTGATGATATAGTTATTGATCTTTGATTTTTTTGAAATTTTGCAAGTATAGAGAATATAATAAAAACATATAGTCTAATAGTTCTATTTTCAAAATTCACATCCAATAAAGATATATAAGCAATTTGAAATATTTTCTATCTGGGGTTGTGAACCTGTGGGCTCATGTAATGATAAATCTCATTATTGTTCAAATGGTCCCATGTTGTGTCAAATTCAGGTTTAAATGGATCAGGATAGGACCACGCGCTTTCGAGTTTTTTTATTCAATTAATAAAAAAATAAAAAATTAAATCCAGAGGCTTAAAACAAGGCTAAATGAATTTGATAGCGAGTCTTCCAAAAGGGACATTAATGGCAAACGCAAACAAGCAACCAGGTGCAACTAGTGGTGGTGTAAAAAGTGTTTCTAAGTGATTTTTACTTTTAAAAAAAGGAGACCAAGTAACCTAACTAGATTGGAGGACGCAAGAGACTTATAGATAAGGTAGGCTGTCTTACCATTCAGCTAAAAAAAAAAAAAAGGAGGTATAAAGGGTGTGTTGTGTTTTACGTTTTGGCTAAACATAAAAATAAGCTTATTAGACCATTTGTACAGGCGGTACTAAAAAATTTAGCTTTTAATTTCTTAAAAATTTACTTTATCTATTCTAAAACTCTATTTAACAATACACTTTACATCTCATTTCTTACTTTAACACCACCTATTATTTTAATTTAAACACCCATTAAAATAATATAAAACATCTACCTACAAAAGAGAGAGTGAGAGGTTGAGATGAGAGAGAGATAGAATAAAAAACCAATTAAAGCAAGTAACATCTAGTAGTTAAATTTTTTAAAATTTATCTGCTCTAATATAGAATGCATTTTGGTGTTTATGGTGCTAAAAATAAGTTTTTGACAATTTTAATTTTTAACACCGCTAATGTGAATGCTTAATAGAAGGTTTTCATTGCAAACAATTGGGAGAGACAATATTGTGGATTAATTTAAATGAAGCAGTTGGCTAATTGCTTTAATATATTTCTTAGAAATGGATTCATGATACGTGTTATTGAAGGACGCAAGAGATTTATTAATTAGGTAGGGTAGGACGGCCTTATTTTTATTTTTATTTTTATTTTTATTTTTATCAGACCAGCCGAATATGTTACTGTGTAATACGTTTTGGTAGAACATTAAATAATCGTACAAGTTTGAAGTTTCCCAAATTCTCAATGGGATAATCTGGTTTAAATGAAGGAGTTGGGTAATTGATTTTATATTTTTCACCTTTGTATTATATAGGAATCAAGGACATGAATATATATTTATATGAGAGAAAGAAGCAATCAAATTACACATTTTGTAAACTAAACAAGTGGTTACACTTACACAATTTAACAACTTTTTATTAAATTAATATTTTAAAAATCTCATTCTAATATTATATGTTCAGTTTGTTCTTAACACTAGAGTCAAATTCTTGTTAATAAGATGTTGCTTGTTATCTCATCCATGAATCTTTGTTTGTGTATAATTCCAAGGTACAAAAATTTTAAATTTATATATTTTATATATGAAATAATTATTGATATCCGATTATCTCGATGTGCCTGCAATATTAGTAGATAATGTAATTTAACAATGGATAAAAAAAGTATTTTAAATATAAAATTATTAAGTTATGTAATGTTGATCAAAGTTACATAAATGTGTGTGAAATTAAGAGAGATGTTAAATTTTGAAATTTAGGATACATGATGACATTGATACTTTAATTAACTAATAAACATATAGATAAATATTTTTAAGTACATATTGTGGTAACACAATCTATTTGTCCGCTTTGGGGCAGCTTTGGGCATGCTTATTATGCAACGTCCCACCACATATCCCTCACGGCTTTATCTCCTAATTGACGTAGGAAGCTTGTCCCACATCGCTTAGAGAAGCGCCCCCCTCATGCCTTATAAACTTGAGTTCAGGACATGAGGGTACCACTACTATTGTAGTGGTAGAGGCGTGCCTTGCACTCAGGTGTTGGCAACAAAACCGTGCGGACGTTGCGAAGCATGCCACCTAAAGGGTCGGACGTTGCAAGCATGCCCAAAGCGGACAATACTTGAGATGGGCACTGCCCTCAAAAGCGTCCTGTCACATATCCCTCACGGCTTTGTCCCCTAATTGACGTGAGAAGCTTGTCCCACATCGCTTAGAGAAGCGCCCCCCTCATGCCTTATAAGCTTGAGCTTAGGACATGAGGGTACCCTCCATGAGGGTATGTGGCGGGACGTTACACAATAAGCATGCCCAAAGCTTGCCCCAAAGCGGACAAATAGATTGTGTTACCACACATATTATGCTAATTTTTAGTTTAAAAGAGAAATAATAAATACTAAAATACCTTAAATATGATAAAATTAATTAAGAAGTGATTAGTTTCATAAAGATAAAGTGACAAAGAGGAAGGAAGATTTTCCAACAAAAAAGAAAAAGAAAAAGAAAGAAAGAGTAAGAAATAACCTGGTATTATATATGATTGGTTGTTTTAGGGTGCAGGGATACATGCTAAAACAACCAATCATACATAATTCCAGGTTATTTTTTACTTTTTAAAATAAATAAATAAAAATTTACCTTGTTCTTTTCACTTAATCACTTTCATCCTCCTTTATTTATTTATTTATTTATTTTTTTTTCAGTGAACATATATATTGTGGCAGGTAAACAGAGGATTTATGGTTGTGTTGTGATCTAGCTACTATTCGCTCACACAATGAATTTATAGAGATGAGATGCAAGGTCAACCTTTAGGTACTCATTATAAGACAAAAGATGAAAGTCAGATCAAAACTACGTGTGTAGTGGTTAATATTCAACTAAAAATAGCTCAGATATGGCTAAGTGTTCGTCCTCAGGTTTGGTCTGAGGATAGTATTACAATTGGATGATTTCTTTCTCTCTCTTTCTCTTTCTCAAAACTCCACCCCCCACTTGATCCAGGTGCTTCTTCACTTTATATTACTTAGCAAAGATACATCTGGATCTTACATTTGGAGGATTATGATAAGACTTTCTTGATACTTGTCCCATCAAGACCTTACTAGAAGGTTTTTACATCAGAATATTAGTTGTGGGAACACTGTTCATGGTCATTTTCCCATTAATGCAGCCAGTGGTTGCAGTGCATTTAATGCGAAGAGGATGGCTGCCTTGTCCTTCCTTTTTCTACTCTTCTTTGTTCAATACCAAGTTACCTTTGTCCCCCCCTAGGATTGCACCGTACTCCCTTCATTCCTGATTCTCGGCCTTCCGAGGTGAAGTAGGAGCCCTCGGCGCCCATATCAACTGCAATATTCTGAACTACTTATTAAGTAAATAAGTTCTTTCTAAGGATACTTCGCAAAGTTCCCCTCCTCGGAAATGTCTTTACCTATTTTATTAACTGCTTTGGATCCTCGTCCCCCCCCCCCCCTATATATATATATATATATATATATATTAGTAATTTAACTATTTTTTACATGAGTGATATTAGGAAAATTATAAATTTTAACATATAAACTTTAACAAATTTACTCATGTGTCAATTTAGAACATAAAACCAAAAATATGATTGAAACATATTTATTATGTTTTGTTTTTATAGATAATTTTATAGTTACAATGGGGAGGAAAAATTTGAATTTTGAATGTCTCTGTTAGAAATATCATGAAGTACCAATTAGTTGAGTTATAAAGCTTTTATTTATTATGTTGTTATTATGACACCAATTGAAAATTATTTTCATTGTCATATAATTATCAGTACTTTAAAAAAAAAGTAATATTGGTAATAAAGTTAGCATATTCTATTCATATTATGGGGAAAATTGTTCAATTCATATCATTAATGTTTTTTTTTTTTTTTTGAGAATGATATCATAATTGTATTTGAACGATAATAAGTAACAAGGCAAGAGACATTTGTGTAACTAACTCCAAATGACAAATTGAATAGAAAAATTGGGATGAATTAGATTTAGGTAAAGCTTTGTATTAGTAGATATTCATCATCTTCTTTCTATAATCACTTATTGTTCAAATCATCATTACATGAATAAATATTGGCACTTTCTTTTTTCTATATTGATGTTTTACAAGAAATTATCCCATATACTTGGTGTAATACACTTCTTTCTCACATAAATGCAAGCTTTATGTGTGGATCCAAATGTAGGATTTACTTTTATGTGAGAGAAAGAAATGTAGAGTAAACTAGGTGCACAGAATAATTTCACATTTTTTACTTACTTTGTAACATGAAGTATCCTCTTATAAATGACATACTTTAGAAGGTAGAGTATTTTGTATTTGGAAGTCCTTAACAGAATTAGACGTTGGAAAGCAGAAGTTTTATGAGGAATTTGTAGTTTTTTTAAAAGAAATCTATATATATATATATTTATATATTTATATTAATAGCCAAAGTTTAGAGAAAATTCAATTAGATTTTAATTGGATTTTCAATTTCGCACCATGTGTCCTATTTAATTTTTAATTTTGTGCCAAGTGAATTATTAAGTGTAAAAATTGAAGAGTCCAAATCCAATTAGATTCTAAATTGGAATTCAATTGGAATCCAAATTTTTGCTACGTGTCCATCTAAGTTTTTAATTTTTGTAGCAAGTGAATTATTAGATGCAAAAATCGAAGAGTCTAAAACCAATTAAATTCTAAATCACACGCACACACACACACATATCTATATAAATAATAATAGGTGAAACGGAGAGAAACTCAAATTAGAATTTCAAATTAGAGTTCCAATTTTGCGCCATGTATCCTAAATTATTTATTCTTGAAGAGTTTTATTTCTTAATTTTAGAATCAAATGTGGGACCGCATCATAAATATTTATCCAAGTGAGTTATTAAGTATAAAAACCAAAGAATTTAGAATAAATGAATCGTAAAAAAAAAAAAGTGTTTCACAATAAATAAATAAATAAATGGACAATTTACATTTTATACCTAATAATATCCTTAGAAAATTATTTAAAGTGTTAACAAAATATAAAAATGACTATTAATAGTATTTAAATTATATATATAGGAATTATATTATGCATTTTATTGTATATCTTTAAGTGTATCCATGCATATACATGGAGTTACAAGCTAGTATATATAATGAGACCATTATATATTTTAGAAATGTATGGTTTTAAAAAAGCGTTAGCTAATACCATGTATAGTTTGAACCATTTTTATAAAAAAAAAGATATAATTTGAACTGTATAATAATGATTATTTTTAATTGTACTCATGCATTTGCATAAGGTTACACACTAGTTAATATAATGCAATTGGACTCAAATTTTTAAAGCTTGAGCTTTAGATTTTTTTATTATTATCAATTAGGTGGTATCCCAATTATTATATTAATGCCACATTTGCAACTCCTTAGAGTATTGTATGGCAATGCCATGTATTTTTCTTTAATGCATGGCAGTATCAACTACCTATACTTGCACTTAGAAAAAGATGCATGTGAATTTGAATAATCTCACTTGTATTTTGTGACGTGGACTCTTCTTGCATGAACCATGATGATGATGGTTACATTTATATAGCCTACAAAGGCATAGTAGTCATTTTTTGTGGTACAATATAAAAAAAGCAAAAGAAAATATAGTACCTTGACAGAGTGATAGGTAATGAAGGTACCAGTATTTTCCTACAAAGGCATTGTCCTTTTCATACAAGTCCAATCAACCAACAATAAAGCTTTCTTTTCAAGAGATGATGATCACAAAATGATAGTGAAAGTAAAGCTTTGTAAACCCCATTTCTTTCCCTTCATCCTTCCCCCAAATGATTAGGGCCTTTGCCTGGCTCTGAAACTTTTGCTCCTCTCCTTATAAAAAAGAAATGAACACTTCCTGTCGACAAAATAATTATTTAACCATCAAAGGAATTGAACTTTCATGCTACCCTTATGATGCAATCATTCAATGACACATGGTGCAAAGAAATTTGACGAACTTGGTTTATAAAATGACCCACGAGGACGACCATTGAAAAGCATTTGGAACCAAAACAAAGTCATGCATCATGAGTTCAAGGGATTTTATGTTGTGTTTTGTAGCATATGGGATAATTTTTAGCTTGTTTGACATGAAAATGAATCACTCAAATTTTAAGTGTTAAATTGATCTTTTTTTTTGAGAATTCAAGTGTTAAATTGATCTTGATTATCCAATCATTTTGATCTCTCTTCCTTTATACAATCTACTAAAGTGAAGAAATTGGCTAACATAACATGACAACAGTTTTAATGGTGAGGCAATATTTCAAAACTTAAAGAAGAGTAATCAATTAGCAACCACCAAAGGTTAGCAATGTGGCTCATTAATAATTTACCAAAAAAAATGTGGCTCATTAATCTCTATTCTAGCATGTGCTTTTGTTGTAGTTTTTTTAGTTTTGAAATTAATGGTGCCATTCAATTTTCAATTTAATACATGAAACTTTGAGGGGTTGAATTAAAAATTTAGGTAATTTTTCAGGGGAAATAAAAACTTAAACATATGATTTAATCATTTTGGACACAAGCATGGGTGACATGAAGGATCTAGGCATCAAGAGAGGTCATGATATTTTGGTCGTTTCTCTACTCTGGCATGTTGTTTTAGTGGAATATATCCCATCACATAATTGCCATAGTTAGCTTCAATTTGGGGTTATTAACATGTTTCAACTCCTCTATTGAGATGTGTGTGTAGAGCTTCAAGATTCCTTTGGTCCCTCTTGAGTCCATCCATGCACCCAATCCACTTGTAATCAAGTCAAAAGTTGCAATTGAAATGCCTTGAGAAGAAAATACCTTCCATGTCTAATCATAAAGCTAAAGGGATAACCCTGATTAAAGTTTCATGTCTCCAATTGATAGCAAAAATTTTGATTTGACACCAATATAAACTACTCTATTAACACCTGCCCATAAAATTTGGTCCACATGTTCCTCTACTCCTAAATCGATTTCACCTCTAGTTGATGATGGAGTATGATATATATACTATACTAGACGACAATATTAATAGTTCTAATCAGAGAAGGTTTGCTAAATTTCAAAATCGATTTCACCTTTAGTTGAAGGACTATGATACATACTAGTCGACATTATTAAAAGTTATAATCAGAGAATAAGGTTTGCTAACTTTCAAAATCGATTTAACCTTTAGTTGAAGGACTATGATATACACTAGTCGTCATTAGAAGTTGTAATCAGATCCAGTAGGCTTGTGAAAATTTCATGGCTTTGACGTTGGACACAAAACCCTTTATAATCTTTGGGATGTTTAATGCTTAATACAAACCGACATTGCTTTACACAGAAATTGCTTTATTGATGATCATTTTTTTTATGATCATTTTATTCACAGTAATGATATCAGAATATTTTGTTGTCTGTATAAAATTAAGCATGCATTGCACCCATCATTGTCTCTCTCCAACATATATATGTATTTGTATGTCAGCTTAATATTTTTTGCACCTATGTTGTTAGCAACGAAAATTGAGCCATTTTATGCGTTGATTGTGTGTAGCTTTGTGTGAAAAAGTTCGAGTACAACTTTAGAATTAGTGGTTCATTTATATTCAGTTAATCAAAGTCAAAGATTGCATACTACAGCAATCATAATATTTCTGTAGCTTTCTTTTTTTTTTGGGGGGTACTGTTTCTTTGAGGGCAGGGTTTTCATTGTCATGGAGATATGTTTCTTCTCTAATAATGGATTGTGACATAAGAATCATGATTCCATTCACAGTTACATGTTACTAATTAAAGCCTAACAAAGCTATATATTTGTCCAAAATGTCTTTAGAAGTAAGAAATGACTTGTATTTGAAATTTACTCTTCCAAAGATGCTTATTTATTCAACTGAAAATTCATGGATGCGTGTGTATGACCTTGTTTTTCTATGAGAGGTACCTCTCAGAATGTTGAAAGTCGTATCATTCTAGTTCAAACTTCATACAGAAGGAGTATAGGGTCCTAATCTATCTTTTATTGTCATTAAGTTGGCCGACGAAGAAGAAAAATTAGCATGTATAGACAAATACTGTATGTAGTAGATATATAGGGTTGGTGAATTTCGGTTTCAAGTTATACTTGACCTAATTTTTTATTCGATAATTTTATATTTTGTCAATCTATTGTTAAATCACATTTTACTATTTTATTCATAAATTATGCATTTGGTATATTTAAAAAAAAATAGAAAAAATTAAAATTTTAAATAACTTACATATGAAGTGTATTTAATCATCTTAATATTTGATGAGTATGATGGATATTTAAAATATATATATATATAAAAAGTTACACCAAATATTACTTAATAAGTGTGTGTGCGCATGGATGTCCAAAGATTCTTGGCAATTAGATGAATAGTCACATGGGTTTGAACATTTAAATAACTTACATATAAAATTTATTCAATCATCTTAATATTTGAAGTGCATGATGAATATTAAAAACCATATAAAAGTTACACCAAATGTTACTTAACAAGTGCGTGTGCGTTGGATGTCACGGATTCTTAGCAATTAGATGAACAGTGACATGGGTTTGAACATTTTATTTTAACAATGCAACAAACACAACAATTGATTGACATGGTGTACAACATCACTTTCAAATGAAACTATCATTGGAATCATTTTTAATGTACACTAATAAAAACATGTTATTTCAACAATAGTAAATTACTGAACAATGTTGTAAAATTTGTTGGTCTTGGTTTTTCCTTTATAGAGCCCAATTTAACAGGTTTATGATATATTCAAAATGGGGAAAAAAAACAAACAAACAAAAACATAGCACAGCAGATTCACGATACGACACGCATAATCATTGTACACACCTTTTTTTTTTTTTTTTTTTTTTTTCCTCCTTCTTCTTTGAGAAACAATCATTGGGCACACTCAATCCTGAATCATGGCGTTTAAGCCCAAACATTCGATATCTCTGGCTGTTTATTTCATGGGGCTCTATTTGGGCTATGGGCTGATAGGCAGCAATAATATAACAAATCTTAATGATCAATAGGACTTTAAGAAAACCCAAAAAAAAAAAAATAATAATAATAATAATCCGTACGGGCCTGGACTCGAGTGCTCTTTTTTCTCCCTTTCTGAGGCTTCCTCCTCGTTATAAGCCTGGTGGCAAAGTTATTGACCACTTGCTCACTTGGGCCAGCAAATATGGTATTATATGTAAGGCCATTGTACTCTATTTAGCCTTGGCCCATTCCATTCTCAATAATATAATTAGATAACTAGTAATTAATTAGTGGAAAAGTTTTGTGAAAAATATTTATGTATATTAATTATTTATTTGATAAATATAATTTTTTTTTTTTGTTGAGAAAGTGATAAAATAAATTCAATGTTGAGAATTTGTAGAGTTTTTTTAATTATAAAAAAGACTAAATATTTAAACTATTTGCTAAAGTATTGATGGCATCCTTTCTCCAAAAAAAAAAGTATCGATGGCATCAATTTAATATCTATAATTTTGAAAATGGTTAAATTTTATCAATGCCGCACCTTTTAAAAAAAACTCATGTTACTCTGTAAAATTGTTTTACAATTCAAGTGAGTTTAACATGTAAAATAATTTGTACGATTTCAATAGAGAACTTTGACGACAAAAGTAATATTAAACTGTTTTTAAAAAACTAAGAACTAAATTAATACAATCAATAATTTAAAGATGAAATTGTTCATCCTTTTGGAGACACTTTGGTGGTTGGCTTAATGGAATTGAAGAGCATGCTGTAAATACTAAGGTATCAAATTCCATTCACCATTATATAAATTTAAATAAAAATACTATGTTTACAACATTTTAATAATAAATTATAAGTGGCAGGTTGTTATTGGCGGATTACTGGTGGGTTAAAAAGTAATTTCAGTAGTAGATTCAAATTAGAACTTATAATAATTTACCATATGATTTGTTGTGAAAGTATTGTGAAAATGTTATGGACGTAGTACTTCTCCATTTTAAAAGATTTCTAAGATATCTGATGAGTAAATAGCAAATA
Organism: Notholithocarpus densiflorus; assembly: GCA_030021035.2. NCBI lineage: Eukaryota > Viridiplantae > Streptophyta > Magnoliopsida > Fagales > Fagaceae > Notholithocarpus > Notholithocarpus densiflorus. The sequence continues at coordinate 2,734,077 of JARYZH020000050.1, forward strand.
AGCTGGCAAAATTTTTGGAATATCTCTTCCTGATATGTAAGTGTGTTTGACATCAACTTATATAGCTTTTTACTGAAAGAATTTTAAAGTATATTTATACTTTTAAAAATGTGAAAAAAGTGAAGTTTTAAAAATATGTACAAGAAAGCTAAAAGGTCAGGTCAGTTGCCGTGGTTCCAGGTGTTTTTGTTTGCGATATGGATGATATGGAAAAATAGAAACCATCATGTCTTTAAAGGTGGTGTGCAGTACCCGAATGTTGCTAAGGAGATATTGGCTCGAGTCATGGAATACAATCACTGTGCAAGCAGCCATACAACGGTAAAAAGAATGGTTTCGAAAAGCATTAGATGGGAAAAACCCAGTACCGGATGGAAGAAGCTCAATACGGATGGCTCTTCAATGGATTCTCTTGAGTTGGCTGGAGGTGGAGGTGTGGTGAGAGATGACCAGGGGAATTGGGTTATTGGTTTTGCCAGGAAGATCGGTCTAGTGAGCAGCTTTCTTGCCGAGTTGTGGTCCCTCAGAGATGGGCTTTTCCTTTGTGTGCAAGCCCAAGTTCAAGCATTGATTGTAGAGATGGATGCCAAAGCCTTGGTAGATACCTTCTCAAATCAGAATAATTCTAATGTTATCACTTCTCCTCTTATGTAAGACTGCAGACAGTTGGCTACCCAAATTCCCCAAGTAAGATTTATGCATGTCTATAGAGAAGCGAATAGATGTGCTGATCAATTGGCTAAGCTCGGATCATCCATGGAGATTGATTTTGTTGTCTTTTCTAGTCCTCCTGTGGACATTATTTCCGTTGTTGAGGCTGACAGCCGTGGGCTATATGTAAACAGGCTGTGTCCTGATCTTATTTTTTCTGTTTAGTTTAATGATACATCCTTTTCTACCAAAAAAAAAAAAAAAAAAAAAGCTAGCCAAAAAATTGGATTCAAGTACGGAGTACCGGATTGGCTGGTTCAATTGGTTAAATAAAAAATGAAAAAATCAAGTTAAAACCAGTCAAGAACCAGGAAAAAAGGAAAATCGATTCTTTTTTCAATTCTTTAACAGTTCCAGTTTTTAAATCAGCTGCAACGCATAATTCATAGACCACAATAATACTTTGGGCTGTAAGCATTATCACTTTTCAGTCATAAATCTTGATTGAGGCATAAACTTCTCAATTAGCCCACATAGATTATTCAGCCCAATCTATATCTTTATATAAATACAGTTACTTTACCACCATAAATTGAGTTTTGTTGCTTAATTTAAGGTGTTTAAACACTAAATTTAGAAAACTTCTCTTATCAGTTTTCAGATTTCAAACAATGTTGCTCAATAACATATTTGTAAATATTTTGAAAAATATAGGGTTCACTTGATTAGACAACACATAGAGCTTCATTCTTTAATTCCAACTAGGGGGCCCACTTGTCAGTTTTTAAAAAAATGGTCATGATAACGGATGCCCTTAGGGTAATAGTTAATAATTCATTTTAGGAAATTTTTGACAACACTTTGATGAGAAATAGAAAAATTTGTCAAAATATTAATTGTTTTTTTCTTTTCCCATAAAAAACTTTCTTTAGCCATTGCCCTAAAGGCATTCGTTAACATTTCCCTTTAAAAAAAAACACACACACACACACATACCAAATACACAATTATGTTACCATGGCTTTTGAGTGGAGTTGTGGTGTACCTTTGTGTTAGAACCCATTTCCCTCTCTCTTGTGTGTGTGTATTTGTTTCTCAAAAAATACACAATTATGTTTTTTCACATACTAAAATATGTTATTTGAAATATGGTATCAAACATATATTTTTTCTTTATGAATATTGTAAACACGTGTTTTCATAATACTTTTTAAATCACAATTTTCACATAATCTTGACCACTCAGGTTTTTAAATCAACAACAACGCATAATTCAGGTCTATATCTATAGCCCAAGGTTGTTGCCTTGATCAAGATTTATGACTGAAAAGTGATAATGCTTAGGCCAAACTATTATTTTGGTCTATGAATTATGGGTTTTTTTTTTTTTTTGGCCAAATAGCATAATTTTATGAAATATTTTTTTTAAAAAGTATTGGGTCAAAGTTATTTAATTATGTAGCATTTTTTTAACTTGATTTTGTCAAACTCGAGTTCGGTAAACTCAAGTTCTAAGTAGAACTCGAGTTCGGTAAACTCAAGTTTCACTTGAAACTTGAGTTTGACAAAATTGAGTTAAAAAAAAATGCTACATAACTAAATAACTTTGACTCAATGCTTTTTTTTTTTCAAAATATTTCCTAAAATTATGCTATTTGGCCCACAAAAAAAAAAAAAAAAAAAAAGCGCCATAATCCATAGACCAAAATAATAGTTTGGCCGGAGCATTATCACTTTTCAGTCATAAATCTTGATCGAGGCATAAACCTTGGGCAAAATTTGCTTAATAGTACTATTTCAGAAAAAAAATTGGGTGAATAGCATATGTTTGAAGTTTTTTAATTAGTTAAATTGTTTTTGGAAGTCGAGTTTGGCAAACTTGACTTTGGGCTGGAAGTTGAGTTTGACAAACTCGACTTCCAAGCAATATTGATGCATCTTACTTGGTCCTGCTTGGAAGTCGAATTTGCCAAACTCGACATCCAAAATCCGTCTAACTAAATAACTTTTTTTGTGTGCTGCTTTCCTAAAATTTTTCTAAAAACATACTAATTGGCAAATTTTGCCTAAACCTTGGGCTAAACCTTCCCAATTAGCCCATAGATTATTCAGCCCAATCTATATATCTTTATATAAATACAGTCACTTTTCCACGCAAGACACTGCTCTGTACTACCAAATTTCACATCCCAACTCTACGACTTGAAGAAAAGAGAGAAAGAGCGAGCGAGCGATCGATTTGGGTTTTCGGTAATGGAAGAAAGCATGGGTGGCGCGTCGCTGCCATCGGGACCCGACGCGAAGAAGAGGCGCGTGAGCTACTTCTACGAGCCGAGCATCGGCGACTACTACTACGGCCAAGGCCACCCAATGAAACCCCACCGGATCCGCATGGCCCACAACTTGATCGTCCACTACTCCCTCCACCGCCGCATGGAGATCAACCGCCCCTTCCCGGCCAACCCCTCCGACATCCGCCGCTTCCACTCCGAAGACTACGTCGAATTCCTCGCCTCCGTCACCCCCGAGACGCTCTCCGACCACTCCTTCTCTCGCCATCTCAAGAGATTTAACGTCGGCGAGGACTGTCCCGTGTTTGACGGCTTGTTCGGATTCTGTCAGTCCTCCGCCGGCGGGTCCATTGGCGCCGCCGTCAAGCTCAACCGTGGCGACGCCGATATCGCTCTCAACTGGGCCGGTGGCCTCCACCATGCCAAGAAGTCTGAGGCTTCTGGGTTTTGCTACGTCAATGATATCGTGCTTGGCATTCTTGAGCTCCTCAAAGTTCACAGGGTATTTTCGTCTTTTTACTCTCCTTTAATATATAAATATATATATATATATTTATTTAATGCTTATCAATTATTGTCGTTCACATCAATCAGTGTATGATAGAAAAATTTCGTTTAAAATACACAACCAATTTCACAAACTTTTTTATGACTGTTTGTTTGGTGTTATTGATGTATAATAAAAGTGATGTAAGATGTTTTTGTATGAAAAAGTTGTGAAATTTGTGTGCATGTAACATTTTTAAAAACTTTTTAAGTTATGTGGTGAAACTGTGAAAGTATGCATTGCAAGAAGTTTTTTTTATCTAATTAAAGTATTATAGTGGATGATTAGAGTGTGTAAGACCCACTTTTATTATTTTTCACTAGCATTATGTTGCATGTGTTAACAAAATTATAGTTGGGTTAGTTGCAGTTTACTAGCTAGGGCTGGATAGTAAGAATTGGCCACAACAACCGTTTGTAAAAATGTTGTAAAATTGTTTGTAGCTGATTACTCATAAAAGTGATGTCAGTGGTGGTTTGGTGTGAAAGTGATGTCACACTGATCACAATTTGTATGAAAAAGTTGTGAAATTTGTGTGCATGTAGTATTGTTGGGAAAAAAAATGTACTTTTTAAGTTATGTGGTGGAAGTGTGGAACTATATATTGCAAGAACAAATTTTTATCTAATTAAAGTATTATAGTGGATGATTAGAGTAAGACCCACTTTTGTTATATTTTACTAGCATTATGTTGCATGTGTTAACAAAATTATAGTTTTTTTTTCCTAGCATAAACTGCATAGACCATTAGGGTGGTCTGTTGTAGTTTTACTAGCTAGAGGCGAGTCCAAAAGGGCCCTTCTTTAGAAATGTTTTCTACATTATCTTAAAAAAAAAAAAAACCTAATAATTTTTCTTTTTGGCTGAATAATTAAAAATGATATGTAAATAAGAAAATATTTCAGTAATATTGTTGAATGATAAAACTTAGGGACAGTTTCTCAGGTGCATTACATTCGGTTGCCAAATTAAATATATTGAATATAATTGTCCTTGGAAAAGATAATATTACTTGTCCTATATTGATCAATGCAACCATGTATTTGAATAATAAAATAATTTGTAAAAATTAGAAAAATAAATTACCTAAGATTACATGGAATGATGGAAGAAGCATTCCACACTCTCATTGAGCCAAGACTTACTTGTAAAAAAAAAGGGGGGGGGGGTATATTATGTAAGACTGAATTTTTATTAGAAGCTAAAAATTATGGTAGAGGATTAATTGTAATAGTATTTAAATTTCTTGGATATTTGGTTATAAGATTTTCAGGTAAAGTATACTTAATATGTAATGTGCATATAGTGAGTATAATGTGTATGCTCTTATTGAGTTACTTCGTGTAAATATGATGTGTAGGAACTAACTTTTTTTTCATTATATTATGTAGGCTATTACTTTCCTTTTGTTTCCAATGTAGTCCTTTTGTCCAATCTGCACTACTCACACTAAGTCCACCGAAATGATGTCATTTACAAGAGTTAAAAAAAACTAAAACTGTCAGTGAAATTTGTATGGAGCTAGGTGGAATGACTGAAAGCATAATAAAAAGGACATTTAAAGGATTGAGTGCTCATTTGGTTAAGTGTTTGGCCGAAAAACTTGTTGGCGTTATTGAAATGCAATTTTCTGCATTTGGTAATTTTTTTCAAAATACGGTTATTGGGGAAATAAGTGTGTTTGTGTAACGGACCCTTGGAGCTGCATTTCAAAACCCAAATTATTTGCCACAACAACTTTTAATATTACTATTGGGGTTTTTCGGCTGTTATTTCTAAAGTACCCTCACTTTTTTTGTTAAACTCTCCATTTTACCCTCTTCTTTGATGAGAAATACACAGAGAATGTTTGTTCTTTGTTCTCATTGAGCCCTAAATAATAATAATAAATAAAACTTATTATTTATATTAAGGGAAATGATAACAAGTTTAAAAGAATCCATTATATGAATTTTTTTTTCCTTTTTGGTAATTTGCTTCTTAAACAACAGTTTTGGTAGGTGCTCACTAAACACTCAGTTTACTTAAACCGACTTTTTAGCTGCTTTTACTGAACCCTCTCAGCTTTTTCAAAACACCCATTTTCATTAAGCAATTATTAAAACCACCACTTTCGTTTCAAAAGGCTTTACCAAACTCACCTGAATTGCAAACAAGTGTAAGTGAGTGGGTGTTATTTGTAATTTAGCCTATTATATATGATGTCTCCTTGGGTTGCGTGATCACACCAGTTTAAAACTATGCACAATATCTTCTGTATGAAATGCGGTCTTTTCTTGAACCTTTGTTCTATTCACTGTTTAGTATTCTAGAACAGCGCAATATTGCAAATTACTAAATATTTTTCTGAACGCTACTTTTTGTCACTGGGCAGCGTGTACTCTATGTAGATATTGATGTCCACCATGGTGATGGTGTTGAGGAGGCATTTTACACCACTGACAGAGTCATGACCGTGTCATTCCATAAATTTGGAGATTTCTTTCCAGGTACGGGGCACATTAAGGACACAGGGTGGGGGACCGGGAAGAATTATGCCCTGAATGTCCCATTAAATGATGGAATGGACGATGAGAGTTTCCGTGGTCTGTTTCGTCCCCTCATTCAAAAAGTCATGGAGGTATATCAGCCAGATGCAGTTGTTCTTCAATGCGGAGCAGATTCGTTGTCTGGTGACCGGTTGGGGTGCTTCAACTTGTCCGTAAAGGGCCATGCAGATTGCCTTCGTTTTCTTAGATCTTTCAACGTACCTCTGATGGTCTTGGGTGGGGGAGGGTATACTATCCGCAATGTTGCTCGTTGCTGGTGCTACGAGGTATTCCTCTCCATTTCCTTTCTCTGTCTCTCTACCTTTTTTTCAACAAACTCCCTTTCAACTTTTATAGGTGACAATTAGATGTGATTTTAACGAGTTAATATGTTTCTTTGTCACAGACAGCGGTTGCAGTTGGGGTAGAGCCTGATAATAAATTGCCTTACAATGAATATTATGAATATTTTGGGCCAGATTATACTCTTCACGTTGATCCATGCAACATGGAGAACCTAAACTCACCCAAAGATATGGAGAAAATAAGGTACTTTAAGTCTTGCCCCCCTCTCTCCTATGTGTGCAGTCCCAAAGGGAAGGAGTAGGGAATGCCCTGCGCATAAGTCTATTACTTTCTTATTTGCTATTATAGTTGGTGCTAATGATTTTTGCTGCTGGTGGTGGTGTTAATGATTAAATCCATGAATTTAATTTAAAATTTTAAACTATCCATTTGAGTGGTGACACCAATTAATTCAAAGTTATACTTCTATTTCAAATAATTTCTCTCTGTGATTGTGTTTTTAAATGTGCGCATGTGTTTTTCTGTGTCTGATAGTGCATCTCTTGTAATGTTGTCCATTGCTCAGTATTTATTGCTTATTTCAATATGTCTGTGTCTTTCTTGGTTAGCTATGTTCTCCTTTCGTATGCCTTTTTGCCTGAAAAATAGTTTGATCCAATTTTCCAGGAATACACTGCTAGAGCAACTTTCCAGATTACCACATGCACCTAGTGTACCTTTTCAAACAACGCCACCCATCACAGAAGTTCCAGAAGAGGTTGGTAGTCTGTAGCAAGTTTCTCAATTATATTTCTCTGAATAACATCTTTGCTATGCCTATCTTACTGGAGGATTGGTTGGATGTAGGCTGAAGAGAGCATGGAACGAAGGCCAAAACAGCGCATATGGAACGGTGATGATTATGACTCTGATCCTGATGAAGATTTGAAGCCTCGACATACTTCTGACATGAGGTAAAGCTTCATTTCTCATCATAATATTATGTCCCTGTTTGGAACACAATGTCAGTATGGTCCATTTAAGTAGGCTATCTATTCCATCCTGGAATTGTCACATCTCTAATGTTGTACTTGTGAAAGGGTTCTTGTAGTTACCTTTGTACAAAATTTTCTGGATAGAAACTAAACATTTCCCGTACTCACTGGAATTTGAATAATTTTATGGGGAACCTTAATTTATACTATTTTCAATGTAATCCTCTTCTCTGTTATTATCCATGATAGCCATTTATGGGCACTAATTTAATCTTGGTTCTAAACTATCTGGCCTATAAGTCAAATGGGCATCTGTTAGGACCCATAAGGCCATAAATAATTGGGTAAGGCTTTAGTCCAATATTCAATGCAAGCTATGTTTTAAATCCGTTAAAAAACTTGCTATCAGCTATATTATTACCAAATTATATGTGTTTGTTACTTTGTGTTTTTGTCTATATGTGTGCATGCGTGTGGCTGTGTTCACATTAGATTTCTTTAACTAAAATGTCTGCATTAGTTTATTTAAAGCTTCAATTTCCTTTCCTCCAGTCAGGCACAATGAAATTCAAACCTCATGTTAATTTTTTATATCAACATTTAGTACGACCTTTTCAAACCCCAACTAGAGTGGAAAGAAGCTGTTTCTGTGCAACATCTTCTCTCTCTCTCTCTCAATGCAGATTAGTGTTATTTTTTTGGGGGGTTTGTGTTGGGGGGGGGGGGGGGGGAATAGGGTAGTGTTACTTGTTAAGGTACAAACAGGCTGTATATAAATTTACAATTCTGAAGAAGAGTTGTGTGATCAGTTTGAGGGTTGGTTTGGGAGGTACGCCTGGTGGGTAATGTGGGTTAAAGCTTTGGAAGAGAGAGAGAGAGGGGACATGTAACCTATCTTTCCTTAACCCTGTTGTCTCTAATAAAAACAATTGGAATTTGGATCATAAATTGGAAAGAAGTGTTGAAGATTCCAAGGGTTTTTGTGTCTGTGTATAGAATTGTCTTTATATGTTGTTAGGTGGCTTTTTTGACTGTTATTTTTGTTTTCATCTGAGCGTATTTATGTGATTATGCATGCAGGGATGTAGTTGATGAAATGGAAGAAGATAAAAGAATGGATGAAGATAAAATCGAAGAGCATCCACCGTCTTGACATGGCTTAACTTCTTAGCTTCTATATGTCTTATTTGGCCATGAAGCATTAGAATAGGCACTTCACTGTCATATTGGTCTTGACATGGATTAACTTCTTAGCTTCTATATGTCTTATTTGGACATGAAGTATTAGAATAGGCGCTTTACACTGTCATGTTGATCCCTCCCTCCCGTTTCTTCTTGTACTTTATAAGCAAAAATTTTTTATTTTTGATATTAGAATGTATCAGAATCAGAATTAGGTTGAGTACACTGTATTTGAATACTTTGTCCATAGTGACATTCTTCTTGGGGATACCTCAAGTCAATTTTTGTTTTAAGTAGGTTACTTTGTCCAGGACTCCTGTTATGTGCATAAATGTTATCTATACTGCTTGTTCCATTTATTGAATTACATTGCATTAATCATACTAAAGCTGCTTATTTTATTTATGATTCTGGTAGATGCACCATCCATTTCCTGTTGCTTAATAATTATACAATATTTTGCCATTGCTTCTGAGAAAGTAAGAAAGAAAGAAATTGGCAGTGCTACTCGCTTCTACTTTAATGCTTAGCCTTTCCTGGTATCAAAAAATTTCTTTCGACAAAAACCAAATATTAAATTTTACATTAGAGGAATCACAATAATCTGGTTCAATAGTTAATGCTCTAACGTGCAAGTTGCCCTCATGCTCGGTCTGTTTGGAGCACAACCATTCATGCCCTCTACAGTCTACACCAATACAAAGTTTGCCAAAAAGAAAGGAAGGGGACTCTACTTAGTTATGATTCTTTTAAGTAACAAGGTTGCTCAATCTTATTTTTTATGAGTTGATTAAAAAAAATTATACTACCTAATTAAACTCTTATAATATAATCTCAACTATAATTTAATTATTATAAGTTTAAATTTATAAAAGGGGTAAAATTTTTTGGTCATGTTGTATACCTTTCATGGACAAAGAATAAATGAATTAAATGACTCAATAGTTTTTTTTAGAATACTAAGTATTTTAACACACACATATGAGGAGAGGGGAGAAGGTCTTAAAAAAACTGACAGTGGCATATATCCAAAATGGCCTAACTCTTGGATACACAACATAGACTTTAAACTTCTTTAACTCATACTCATTTTTCAATGTGGGATTTACCCACTGTATTTTCTTTTGAGAATACTAAGTATTTTAACATACATACATTTGGGGAGAGGGGAGAAGGAAATAACTCAAAGTTAAGTCTGAATTTGTTCAATAAGAAAATAAACTAAACTTAAATGTATAGTCTAACATAATAAATGAATAAAATAACTCATAATTAAGTCCAAATTTGTTCAATAAAAAAATGAACTAAAGTTGAACTAGGCATATGCATGTATAGTCTAATTTGGTGATGAATTCAAACTCCGACTCATACTCAATGTAAAATTAGGCATATGCATCATTTCTTTCGTATAAGACTCCACAACCTACATATAATGAGATATATATTAATATATTATGCTTGTCATATGTTGGGTTTGTGAAGTCGGTCTCAATTCTCAAATACTCTCAATGCCTGTATAAATAGTCTTTTTTTTTGGTTTCCCAAGGTGTCCTCAGGCTTCGCCTGGGACTAATCCTCCAAGGTACTGTTGGGCGCTAAAGGCGGGAACCTCTCCCAAAAAAATTTGTTGCATCTACAAGGGCTCGAACTAAGGACCACTTGTTTAAGCGACCAGAGCCCCTCATCTACTCAGGCCAACCTTAGTTGGTGCCTGTATAAATAGTCAATGACCACACCAAAGTATTCATACTTAGACTCCGAGCACAGCGCAAATGTCACTCCAACAACTCTGCCAAATCTCAGTTACTCTCACTTCACACCATTTCCAAATCCAACCGTTAATCCCCTACCCAATTCAAATCTCAACCCCTCCAAAAACCCCATTCCTCACAACAACTCTCTCACACAAACCAACCCACTCTTCTTTTTCTTCTTCTTCCACCAAAACCCAAGACAATGGCATTCCCATTGAAGACGTCAAAATCCTCGTAAAATTCAAGTCCAGGCACAACTACATTCGTGTCCTCCAAGTTTCCAGAAAAGCCGACCACCCTTTTGCTGGTTCAAGGTTGCTTCTTTTAGACACTCCTGGAAACATTCACAGCATCTCTTTCCTATTCAAATCTTTCACAGACACTTACTTTGATGTCTTTGCCACCTTACCTCCTATACTACCACCAGGACCCGTCGCAATTCTCGGGTTTGGAGCGGGTTCTGCAGCCCGTTTATGCCTTGAGTTGTACCCGGAATTGGTTATTCATGGTTGGGAGCTTGACCCATCTGTGATTGCAGTTGGGAGAGAGTATTTTGGCCTTGAAAGGCTGGAGAAACAATACCCAGATAGGCTTTTTATTTACATTGGAAATGCTTTGAAAGCTAGTGTTCGAGACGGGTTTTCAGGGATCTTTGTTGATTTGTTTAGTCAGGGTAGTTTGATACCTGAGCTTCAGGATCCAAATACTTGGGAAGTGCTCAAGAAGTGTTTGAGGAAAGGTGGAAGAGTGATGGTTAATGTTGGGGGTAGTTGTGTGGAGGCTGAGGATAAAAGGAGAGATGGGAAAGTAGTTATGGAGGAATCTTTGAAGGCGATGAGACGGGTTTTTGGCGAAAATTTATTTGTTTTGAGTCTTGGGAATCGGAAGGAGGATAGCTCGATTGCTCTTACTGGTGATTTGCCGGATCTTGAGGCGTGGAAGAAGGCGCTTCCTGGTTCATTGAGGTGTTATGTTGATATGTGGACTCAATTTTGTGGTTAATATGGTATGTTCGTGTTTGTATATGTAGACAAACTTGTGGAATTGTTTATTGAAGGCTTTCTTAATGAAATTTTTTTGCGCTTGTTATGTTTGTGTTGATGTCTGTTTGAAACCAGCACTTAGTTATGGACCTTCCTTGTTCAGTTTGTTTTACTGAGAAATTACTGCAAGCTGCTTTGATGAAGTGTCAATAGGAAAATGGAAAATATAGGGAAATTAAGGTTAATCATGTAGTTGAAGTATAAACATTGGGATTATATTGGACTGTAATAGCAATTATGCGTGGTAGACTAAGGGTATTGGGATGCAAGATGCTAAAATTCAGTTTTAACAAATACTGAATTGCCTGCTAGAGCTTTCAGATTTATTCAGATCAAGCCTTTTCTTTCTTTCTTTTTTTGTTTTTGTTTTTAAATGTTAACTTTAAGGAGGAATAACACTTGAGTCTAAAAAAATCTTATTGCAGCATTTGGAAGGTGACTACATATCTATTGAACTAATATTGTTTTGGTGGCTATGGCAAAGTTGGTTTCAAATTCCAAATTTACATCCTTAAGTGAAATGTAAACATCTCAGGTTATATCTTTCTCATTGAAAGTTCAGGTGCTTTTTTAAGTGTATGAACAAAAGCCTTTCAATCTGGTATCCAAGTGTGTAATGTTATGAAATAGTCTTGAGTCTGGGTAGAAAACTGTAAGGTGAAGATAGTTTTGTACGACATATGCAATGGATTTATAACAAGGAATGGTCATTATTCGAACATTCCTTGTTATTCACCATTTGTCATATTACAGACTAGATTCACTGGAACATATCTTTGTGGGGGCTATTTTGTGCTTGCGTCTATATCTTGGCTAGTTGTATCCAACTTAGGCCCTTCTTTTGGGTTTGGGTCAGGGGGGGATTGTGGTGTTTGGAGTCCAAAGTAGTCCAATCAACATATACTGGATAACTGCAGTTTCCTTCCCATGTGAACCTTTATTCCCTCATTATTTCCATTTATTACACTTCTCTCCCCCTCTAAAATATCATTCATTTTCATAGCTTAAGCTTCGGCTCAGTTGGGAGGTCCCCAGGTTTGATTGCTTTGTTTGACTTCAAAGGGGTTCCAGAAAACTTAATGACGTCTGGAACCAAATTCAGAGGAAAACTTGTCTTTATTTATTTTTTTCTTTGGGATGAATTGGGGAAACTTGTATTTGATTCATTGATTGGCTGCTCGCATATAGTGTATGCCTCTTGCTTGTCTTTGAATCTGTTGTTTACACAGGCAGCTTGATTGTGGAGATGTACTTGAAATCTAAGTACTTAGATTGACTATGTGGAGTTTTTTCAGTAATTATGCACTAGTGTACCAAACACCAAGTGTAAATTTAAATTAAAAAGAATGCTGGTTCCTCATCTTTGCCTGATGATTTGATTGCATAAAATTCCACACTTGTTTCTTGGTCATATTGTAAGAGAAAAAATTCTTGAGTTGCCAAGGAATAGTTTGACATCAGTATATGTGCACCAGCTGTATATATTGTCACATTCAGAAGGAATGTATTTGTACCAAAGTTGCTAGGTCAAAATTTTTTGCCAGATTGCAGTAACCCCCACCTTTTAATGTTTTATTTCCATCCAATATTATTATGAATAGATGAAGAGGTCATGGTAAGCATTTACAGTATGTTTAAAAGCAAAGGATGCATAAATTAAGAGGGATTGGAATAGATTCGAAAGGATTGAGGTGTTCCCCTTCCAATATATTTGGGAGTTTATTATTTAAGAAATATAAAAAATAAGAAATATGTAATTTTACTATTTAGATTTCTACCCTTCACTAAGGGTCAAGATATAGGTATATTTGGTGTAATTCTTTGTCAATGTCCACCATTAAATAACGTTTTATAGGATTAATGTTTTGAAAATCATATAGTTGGATTACATAATCTCTTTGCTGTTAGCCATTCATATCAAAATTAACATGCATGCCAAATTTTGTATTAATCGGATGTTATTTACTAATCAATACTAAATAGGGGTAAGAAAGTGATTTCTATTCTCATTGATGTGTATGGGAACATATAGGTAATATGTGGGAGCATTATATTCCATCACCATTTCATCTTCCAAATTGATGAATGGTAGGGTCCAGCATTCCATTGCTCCTAAATGGAGTGTTAAGGTGGCTATACTATTGATGCACTGACTTTTTTTGCATTTTAGTTTCAAAGTGTTAAGTTGCCTACCTTCTCCTAGCCGACTCTTTTTTGTCTTAGTTGCAAGTGTTTTGGTGCCTACCCTACTTTGGTTGCAGATTCTCATAGTGAAAGCAGGTTGCTAAGTGGTAACAGTATAAATTAGGCTTTTTTTTTTTTTTTTCTTTTTTTCTTTCCCTGAAGTACGGATTTTTAAAGTTATACTTTTTCTTAGGTACAACTTAGTTAAACTTAGCTTATTTTTATTTCACCAAAATAAGTTATACCAAACACACATCACTGTCTAGAGTCTTAATTTTTCACAACAAAGGTGAACTGACTGGCTTCAAGAAGTTATTGTTTTCAGCCTTCCATCATGAGCATTTTTCCAGCAAAGTTGTTGGCAACAATTGTGGCAGTATTGCTTCTCGTGTGTGATTATTCAGCAACTTCTGCATCTGCCCCTTATGGTAATTATAATTTTTCTTTGGTATCACATTTAGTATGAATTGGAATTTCCTCATGCAATGGTAGACAGCTTCACAGATTTTATAATTAAATGTCAAGGTCCTTGAGACTTGGATTTGGCTGAAATTTTAAAGCTTTTGTGTCTCTCTCATGTACCTTATCTATTGAATTGCAGGATTTGAAAGGGTAATGCACTAATTTTACTTTCGTAATTTGTGATCTAAAAAATGATTGTCCAAATTGTATTAGAATAATGGTTATGTGATTAAATTCATTCATTCCTATTAACAACACAACATAAGAGATGGGTATATCAAAGTCATTTTTTTAAATTTGTAATTCATTATAGTCAATATAAGCAAAGTGTTACTCTATATAAAATTTTGGCTAAAATGCAAAACACACCATTGAAATTTAGGAATTTTACACTGAAGTTTCAAAGCTGGATTTTACCCCTTGAAGTTGTATTCCATTTGCATCAATAACACATTTGTTTCAACCCAAAAAAAAGAAAAAAAATTAGCACATCTGTCCATATTTCCTGTTAAGTGCCACATATGCTTGTCATGTGTATTTGTTCGTCCAATAAAATGATGGCACGTGGCATAATGAAAATAACGTGGCATCATTAACGTGGCATCATTTTATTTGATGAACAAATACTTTGGTCCCATTCGGTTCACATCGGTCCACTTTGGTCTTATTCGGTTCACATTGGTTTATTCTGCCCAATTCGGTCCATTTAGGTTCTATTCGGTCCATTCTGTCCACTTTGGTCCTATTCGGTCCAATTTGGTTCTATTCGATCCACTTTGGTCTTATTCAGTCCATTTCGGCCCATTCAGTTTTATTCGGTCCATTATGTCCACTTTGGTCCTATTCGGTCTTGTTCGGTCCATTCTGTCCACTTTGGCCCTATTAGGTCTATTCGGTCTTATTCGGTTCACTTTGGTTCTACTTGGTCCACTTCGGTTTATTTGTTTCTATTCGGTCCACCTCGGTCCATTTGGTCCAATTCGGTCCATTTGTAACTGGTTTCAATTTCTCTGTTTCTCAAGCCTATAAAAAGAGATTGTAAAGATTATTCAATCATAATGTGAGTTTCAGTTTTCACTCTCAATTTTCCAATTCATTACTTGTTAAATTGGATGCTAGAGTATAGTACTGATGTTTATACAGGCAGCTTGATTATGGAGATGTACTTTGACATCTAAGTGCTTAGGTTCACTAGAGTTTTTTTTTTGGTAGATTATGCATTGGTGTACCAAACACCAAGTCTAAATTTAAATATAAAAGAATGCTGGTTCCTCATATCTTTGCATGATGGTTTTGATTGCATGAAAATTCCAAATGCTTATTTCTTGGTCATATTCTAAGTTAAAAATTTCATTCCATTCCATTCCCTTATTTGGTAGACGGTATTAGGCACATGAGACATATATCTCACTAATATGTGGGTCCCACACTAAGAATTTTGCCTTAATTGGACGTATTTCTCATCCAAATTGGTTTCATATCCTATTTTAGAGAGACGGATAAAAATGCTTTTAATCCGATTAAGCCTATGTGAAATTACAGTACAATATTACAGCCAGTTTTCTTTACCGTATATATTGGTTGAAGAGTTTTATAGTCAAAGCCGGTCCCTTGTTGACTTGGACCAACACCAAGACTTTTTGAGCAGTAATGCTAAAAATCTTGGATTTATAGAAGCTATGTTGAATTAATTTAATGAGGTTTAATAGTTTTCCAAGTTGCATATCAAGGTCCTTTTAATCTTGGATTATTTCTAACCCACTATGAACTATTTCTTTGGCCTAAAAGGTGTTGGGAAGAGTTCATTGCTTGCATCTGTCCGCAATGATGCTTCAATGAAGACACTTCCAATAGAAGAAGGCAGCTCTAAAGGTTTGAACAATAAAAGTAAGAAAATAGTTTTCTCCAAGAGGCTACGAGAGTTTCAACCGCCACCACCGGCACGCCCAGTAAACTCTGGACCAAGTCCAGGGATTGGTTAATAGATGCAGTAATTTTGGTGCAATACATTAAGTTCCTCAATTGAACTCAAATATTTTGTTGTTTTGAATTTAATTATTTTTAGAAGAAAAAAAAAATACCATTTATATTATATTGATCAATACAACTAAATGTTTGAATTAAATTGAAGAATCTAATATACGGTACTTATCTACGCATCTTCCATGATATATATCCTTCTGACAGTTGCATGCATCATGCATGCCCAAAAGGAAAATCATGTTCAAACTGGGCGCCTTGTCAACAAGCCCATTTCCTTTTTAATTTTCCTCCTCCTTTGGAAGCGATTGTGTTTAAATATTAATAATCCAATTTCATTTTGAATCTATGTAAAAACTAGGTTATTAAGTGACTTTCTCAACTGTGGATTCTCTTTGCCTTGGTGATTAAGAGATTATATTTGGCCCAGGGGATGTTTCTTGGACATTAGGAGCTGCGTTGGTTGAAGGAGAACAATTATTATTCAGAACTACCAAAACTGAGACTAGTCTAGTCAATGTGTTCATTGTTTTATTGCTCTTCTACACCCACAATTCATTTATTCTTTTAGGATGGATTTGTTGGCAAATATTCTGATTATAGAAACCAGTTTTGTTGTGTGGATTGGATAAACTAGTTGGCAAGCAAATTCAGCATTGGAAATTGGCTGCAGCAATTCTATCCTGTCACTTGACATTGTGTGAGTGGGAATATTGGGCCGATTTCTGAACCTGGGCTGGAGCTCACTTTTAGATCTAATTTTAGAAGTTGGTATCTGGTTCTTATTCCCAAGCTTGTTCAAGATACCATGTTAATCTTGCAGTTCTTATTCCCAAACTTGTTTACAATAAAAAATGTATACTTAATATACATGTGAGCCCTGAGAATTTTACTTTAAACAGCTCCTGTCTCACCAGATAACCATACTAATGAACTGTTACAGATAGGAAAAAAAAACCCTTTTGTTTCAGGGTACACTGCAATGTCTGTAACACATGCATGGGCGCTGACACTTGCACAGTTGTGCTATGTGAATGTGATACTTGTTAAGCTAGAGGCATTATATTCACTTGGCTTAGAAGCAAGATCTAGGTACCAGTGAAAAACACGAAGGAACTAACTACACTCGAGATTTGAGTTTTATGTGCACATCTGTTATATTTTATTGAATTTTATTTGATTTGTCCATTCTAATGACTTATTCAAGGGTAATGATATGATTGTTACTAAAACTAAAAGTATGTTATCATGATATCTAAGTTAGGATTCATGTATGTTTTAAATCTTTGACTCAAAGATATGCTCTATGATATTTTGTTGTGAGGGTGATCATTGAAGCTTAATTTTTTCATTTGTAGGTGTGTCCAATTTGTGCAATAGGGTGGAGTTTGTTTGTTTGTTTGTTTTTTTTTTTTGAGAGAGTTTCAACCTATGATATCTGCTACTAATGATAACTCTTTATCATCAGATCAAGACACCAATCAGTTTTTGGTGTAGGCGAGAATTGAATCTCAGATTTCTTATTCAAAAATTAGATACTTTACTAATTGAGCTAACTGAAACTCACAAATGGTAGAGTTGATAGTGTGCGCCCTTAACACTACAACATTAGACAAATAAATATTTTTATGACTAAAATACAAAACTCACCTTCTATGTTTCACTAAAATTCATTTCAATAATTTAACTTTACTTTTGTTCATTTCAGCCCTCTAACTTTTAAGTTTATTCAATTAAGGTTTTTCCATAAACTTTTATTATATGTTGTGGTTAATTTTCAAATTTTTTAAATTAATAAAATTCAAAATTTTTTCTTCAATTAATGATTGAAGAAACTTAAAAGGGTAAATTTTGCATTTTAGCCTATTTTCATTTAAGTTGTCTTTGGAATGTACATTTTAAAAATAATTATCTAACATAGGCGTGAGGGGATGCTACTGTCAGTACATTGGGCCACCTGCAAGCATGCACTTGCCACTAGTTTAGGAGGTGAAAAGGTCAGGTGGCTGGGGTGTGGTTGGGGCTAAAGTGGTGTGATTTGATTAAATAATTTAAGATTAAAATGTAAAATTGACCCTTTAACTTTTTTCAGATTTTATTTTAGTCCTCTAACTTTGTGTTCATTCATTTCAGTCCTCTAAATTTCAAATTTATTTAATTAAGACTTTTCCGTTAACTTTTGTTAAAATTTTTTGAAATAAAAATCTGGAAAATATTTTTTAATATAAAAAATTTGAAGAAAAATTTATAAAATTGAAAAATTAATCACAATATATAACAAAAGTTGATGGAAAAGCTTTAATTGAATAAACTTAAAAGTTAGAAGACTGAAATGAACAAACACAAAGTTAGAAGACTGAAATGAATTTAAAAAAACTTAGAAAGTCAGTTTTACATTTTACCCATAATTTAATAAGTCATGTAACTTAAATGGAGCTACTTGAGTCCCCCCCCCCCCCCCCCCCAAATTTTCCATGACTATGATTTTCTTTTTCCTTTTCTTGACAGCTAGCTCTACCAAAGGACAACTTTCACCACCGGTCTCTACGTTAAATTACACGGTGTTTCTGTGGCGTACTTCATGGTTGGTGATCCTCCTTAACTCCAAGCACTAATGCTAGACACCGGCAGTGACCTACTGTGGCGGGTACAGTGCCAGCCATGTATAACTTGTTTTAATCAAAGCGACAACTTTGAGTTCGATCCAAAAAAGTCTTCCTCTTACATAGAGACTCCTTGCAACTCCACAATATGCAACCATGACGAAAGTTATATCTTGACTTGCGATGCTACAGTTAATGGAACTTCACAAGAGGGATTGCAGGTTCCAATATTACAATGCTGATGGTTCAACTGCTTTTGGGAAAATGATCACAAAGACCTTGTTGCGATACATGGTTGGAACTGCACCCAAAGTAGGTCACTGCCAATGTCTATCAGTAGTGCTTGGCGTTGAGGAGGATCACCAACCATGAAGAACGCCACATGAATACCATTTAACTTCTCGTAGAGGCTGGCGGTGAACATTGTCCTTTGATCATCATAGTTAGAACTAGTGGCCTTGAATTCCTCTTTGTAAAGCATAGCTCTGTGGTACAGTGGAATATATTGAAGCCACGGCTAGATTTTGGTGCCACAATGGTTGTGTTTGAGTGGGGCTGAACATGGGGGATGGCTGTGTTGGGGACAAAGTGAAGAAATGGAATGATTAATAGCAAAAGAGAAAAACATGATCGAGAAGAATAAGATAACATGGTTAACGAAAGAAAAGAAAACAAGCTCTTAATGAAAGTGGAGTCTGGTTAGCTAGCTATATATATATAGGACTTTTATATACAAAGAGTTCATGTAGTCCTTGTGTAATTCTCATTTTAGTCTTAGTTACTTTGTATCCACTTGTATTGTAATGATGCAATAGTGTGTTGGGAGTAGAAAGAGATTAGGAAGTTCAGTTTAATGGCATGAAGTCTATCACAGTGCGTTTTAGAAAGAGAGTAGGAGGTTCAGTAAATAGTACTTTATTAAAATTTTGACAGTTTAAGAAAATGGCACCATTAAAATCTGAAAAAAAAAATTCTATCACACGCATTTTACCTTCATTATTTTATACAATATCTACTATTGATGCATTAAGTGCAATACAACATGTGCAGAGGTATATGTGTTCACAACTTTTTTTGGATGTTGAAGAAGCCACAAGATTTTCTGTGTAGATACTAGATACAAGAAACTTTCCCATCCAGGGCTTAACATTTGCAAAGTCCAAAATTAACTTTGCTACTCATGATGTATATATTCCACTCCATGTCTTCCCTACTCAAAATTTTCATGTGTTTTATGGTTGCCTTAGAAATTTTAGTAATTTTCTGTTCTAGGTATGTGTGTATATATATTTGATGGATCTGTTCTAGGTATATTACAGCTTGCCAGATGCATATTATCAATTTGGTTGTTAATATTTTGGCTCTATAAAGATTCTATAAACTTGAAAAGTGTTAATATTAGTTCTTATCCTTCCAATCTTTGAACCTTTTTTTAAAAAAAAAAAATTGGTTGGATCATGGTCCCCAAAGACTCAACAAATTTCCAATAATTGTATTGTTTGTAGTTGCACCTATCTTAGTTGTGCATAAACAGTTGCTCAAGATGGGAGGGTTGGCATGCCTATCCACTGAAGGTTACTAGGTTCGTGCTTTTTATCCTCTTAAGTTTAATCAAGCAGCCTAAAAAATTAGTGCAACTATTGATTCTTTAATTTTTTTTTTTTTAATTATTTTAGTTCTAGACTTTGAATCAGTTCAAATTAGAAATTGCAACTCAGCATATGACATTCTTTGAATATGTTTGAAAAAATTACTACCAAATTTTGTCACTAACGCTACTTCTCTTGACTATATGAAATTCTTTTCAAATTTATTAGTTCTCCAACTTGGATCATGATTTTAATAAAGTTGATCTATTGATGAAATTCACAGTCTCCTTTTTAAAATTTTCTTTTAGGCCTTAACTACAGTGTTTGATTACTACAAAGACAAATTTTCAATAACTAATGACATATTTGCAACACTTGGATTGAAAATTCATGGTGGCAAAAATGTCCTTTATGTGTAGGACATTTCAAGGGTAGTAGATCTTGGTATGTATTCAGTAAATTCTTGAGAAATACATAATGAGAGTTCCAAGTAGAAGACTTGGTCTTGGTGCCAAAGGATGTATTTCTTAGTGCATTTTGCCATAGATAATGTATATTAAAGGCTTCAAGGGTGCTAAAAACTCACTATAAATGAATCCTTACACTTCTATTGATAAGTTGAACAATGGTGAGATATCACCCCTTTCTTTTTCTTTATAAAGATGGTTGTGGTTAAAGAAAATTATCTTCCTTCTCGATTCTATTCCATAGTGATACAATGATTGGGAAATTATGTGTTGGGCATAATTTGGTGTATCTTTGTTGTAATTAGTTGAAAAGATTCAAGAATTACTTGGAGGAATGTATTTCATAATGATTTGGCAATTTAAGGGAATTTTTGCCTCATGTTGATGAAATATATAGTTTTGATATCTATTTCTCAAACCATTCATTGATAGGTAGGGGGTAGGTTAATACTCACAAACCAAACCAATTTTATGCTTGCTCTCTTTCAAAGGATGTGAAAATAATAATTGTGTAGGTAACTTAACCGAAATAATTAAATAATTGTGAATTCGCTCACGCAACACGCATATTCTTAATTATGTTATAGTATTTATCAAAAAAAAAAAAAATTTATGTTCTAGTAATTCATGTTTCTTTTTTATTTCCCACTTTTTAAATATATAATATAATTGATGCTAATTATGTAAATATTATACCACAATATTAATTTTTTTTTTTTTTATGGATCATAAAAATTAGTTAGAAATTATTTCAAAATAAAATTATAAATTATCCGCGCAACGCTCGGGACATCATCTAGTTACTAATAAAGTTCTATAACAATAATGTTATGCTATAATACATGTAAAATATTCTCCCAGACTATCTTAAATCAAATATTAAAATATTATCCGTACGATGTACGGGTAACTTACTAGTTTCTAATCCAAAATAGCTTGCCAACTCTTAAGGCTTTTGAAAAAGAGTTTTAAGGAAATAGGCTAATTAAATTAAACAAAAATAAGGTAGTATAGCTGGGCTGTTGGAGATTCCCTAACGTTACCTCCCCTTGTGTAATCCACACACCTACCGTAATACAGAAACAAATTGAGGCAAGCAATTGTTTATTAGGGTTGGTGGTGTGAACTGTTGTGCAGGTCCGGAAAGACGTGGCTAAGATTAACATAAACATAAACTTTGCTATAGAAAGGCCATGTTTTGTTCTACAAACATAAACTGCGTGCACGCTTCAACACCAAGATTAACATAACCCTTTTCTTTTTATTGAGAATATAAGCATACAACCCCTAATGAAATCTGAACCTTCCATTTCACAATAATCTCACATTAATCCCAGATAAATCCATATACATAAATTAATAAGATTTGTAAAATTCTAACAGTGAATAATAGGATATATGGTCACTTTTCAATCTTTAACTCTAGCTATGACTAGGATAGCCTAGTTAGTGGTTGGACATGATCTCTACAACACAGTAGGGTTCACTCTTCACTGTAAATTAGACTGAAAAAGCAATGAGATCAACAAGAGACACAAACAAGCCATCTTAAATTTATAGACAATTAAACCCCGTGACAAAAATTGTCACAGCCCAACAAACAGCAATGTTACAATAAAACAATCGAAGAACAGCAACTGAAATTGAAATTGAACTAACAGACTTTTTTACGTACAGCCGAACAAGCAGCAAAGGGTGCCATATAAAGTCTTCACTTCTTTTTTCCTGCCTCATTTTCTGTTAGCACTAGACACAAACATGGCAGCTGTGCCAGCTGCACAGTTGATAATAATTAGGTGTTGAAAAGGAAAAAAATTGAAAACTCACAATTTACAGATTTCTTTTTTCTCTTTAAAATTTTCTATCCTAAAGATGGGGGTGGTGCTCAGAAGCATGAGGCTAGTCCAACCAAGACTTGGAGGAAGAAATTAGAGCTTTCACAATGGGAAGGAGATCACAGCTCAAAGATACAAGATGTCAATAAATCAATGGGACTTCCCAAATGGCACCATGGTCAACCCCTTCATGTGAAATGGTGGCCAACAAATTCTGGATAACCTAGCAAGAATTTGAACACATCACTCAATGATATTATACCTTCCACACGATTGCTGCCAGCCTCCACAATTATAAGTCTCCTAACCCCTGAAAGGATACACATGAACAAGCTACTTAATTGATCAAGGGGAAATAACATAAACCATCTTAAAGAGAGCTAAGCAAATTACCAGGATTTGCCAACCGTTTCATCACTTCATGCAGGGGATCAGATCGCAAACACATCTGACATCTCTGTCCATTGAAGACCCCATGAGGTGAGTTTGCATCTTGTCCCAATCGCAATGCCTAAACGCATAGAAAATTGGCACACTTAGAGAGATAAAGTAAAGCATTGTGCCTGAATTAACTACTAGTGTAAGTAAAACTACTTGCATTGTGCCTGACTTAACGACTGAACATTTGACATCCAGAAGTTTGGGCAGACACTGCAGCAACTGGCTCAAGTAAATGATGAGAATATACAATTACTGATTGATCCTCAAAATCAGTATAAAAATGAAAACTCATAGTTGTTTTCCAACCAAAGAATAAACTACAAATTTTTAAAAATTTTGCACTTGGAGAATTTAAAAATAAGCACATTCCTCTGGGAAATTTATATCAACAAATGTAGCTATTTAGACTTGTTACCCAATGAAAAAAGACTCCAAGCAAGCTCAGAAAAGAAGTAAGTGGAACAATTCATTGCATTTTGGTCAAAATTATTTGATTAGTAAGTACCAAATGCAAATAACCATAATCAAAGCAATGGGAAATCCTCACTTCTCTGAGTCATCAGGATAATGAAAATTTAGAAGAGATGGTGAGACAGTAGCTGCCAGTTGGGGTGGGAGTAAGCTTGTGAATAAGCAAGCTTATCCCCATAAAACTAAGATATTCCATTATTGTCCACAACAAATAATGCTTTTTCAAGAAAATGTAACAACCATCAATAAGAGCAAGAACAATAAAGTACATTACAAATATATTTCTCACCAAGTATGGCTTGCAGGGCCTAACAAGAGTCACAACTTAAGAAGCCCAATCACCCTCATAAATATTATAAACCATGAAACTCTCCCTTCATTTTACTGCTAATAATAAGTGATGATTCAGTGGCACCATGCTTACGTGTTTTTAACTAAAAAGCCCAAAGAATATAAAATTATCTCTTATCTTCTAAGCTTTATCAAGCAGAACATTTTTTCTGAGAGTAGAAGATGCATTGGATTGAACTGAATAGATTCTAGGTCTCATCTGAAACCCAAACACTAATGTAATAATGATAAGTCAAAGTAATCTCAGAAATTAAAATTTTTCATCAATTAATGCAACCAAGGATATATCTTCTTGGAGCAAAAAGCTCACTTAACAAAAAGAATATTTTCTTTCAAAAGAGCTGGCTGGCTACCATATCTACATGCCTAATGCAGTTGGATAAGTGTGTTTTTTTTCTTGTAAATTATTTCTTGTAAATTAAGTACCGCAGTTGGATGAGTGACAATGAGAAACTAACCTCATAAATACTAAATTGTCATACATCATACATTATGCAACCAAGGAAATATCTTCTTACAAAAGAGGTGGCTAGCTACCATACAGTCTATGTGCCTAATGCAATCAGATGAGTGCCAATGAAAAATTACCTCAAGAATACTCATTTCATCGAGGCGAATTTGTGCATATACTTTATCTTTTGCCAAAGCAGTAATATCACTGAGAAGGAAATAGCACACATCTGTGAATTTGTGCATATACTTTATCTTTTGCCAAAGCAGTAATAAAGAATACCTTTATACAAATCCAAAAGAGAGATAGCAGATTACCTCCGTGAATAAATATCCAGCAACGAGCCGTTATCATCCACAATCGGTATTGAACTAACTCCGGCTGCAAAAGGGAAAATGTAATAACACAAGGCCAACAGATGAGGAAGAATAATTGAAAGGAAACCAGCTTGCTGCTTACAAAGTCAAGTGTTATAATGCAAAAGCTAATGAAGTTAAAATCAGGAGGAACAAAGCATTCTCAGCAACTAGAATACTCCTAGCCTGGAAAGAATATCATTCCTCTCAAACATTCATCAATGGATATGCAGAAGAAAGATGCCTTCTCATACAGATACGGTTGGATTAGCACAATCCTCAAGAAAAACTTGAAGGCCAAAAACAAAGTGCAGTAAGAAGAGGATTAAGTCCAGGTATGTGATGCAGAAGACCAAAACAAACAAGCCAATTCTTACAAGATAAAAATAAAAGCATGTGATTGATTTTTCTTTTCCTCCTAAAAATTGGGGGGAAAAAATTAATCCTCCAATCACAAACCTTAGTTTTTACAGTAAGATTTTATTATTTTCATTCCAAGAACATCACCAAAACCTTCATGCAGTTGTTACAGAAGAGAAGGAATATCACCTTGAACCAACAAAGCTAGAGCAGCACTAAGAGAGGCATTTGGCCTTAACATTGCAAATGGCTTCGAGTCACCAATTTTTGGAACCCATGTTCCACAAGGAATTGAACAAATCGGTTGTTGAAGAATGGGCAAGGAGCTAGACGAATGTCTAAAATACCTGTATATACCTGAAAATTAGGCCCATGGATTAGTTTCAAAACATGTAACTTTTAAGTGACAAACCTGGAAGAAGCTTACATTTTAGTATCCCAGACAGGGAAGCAAGATGTAGTAGCTGCGGAACTGAACCATCCTGCGAAGAAAAATGGATTATGGGAACTGTCGCCACCTCGTTTTGCAAAATTTTCAAGGCAACATCTTTCAGACAATCATTTGGCCCAGCCTGTGGAAAACAGAAGTAATAAATATTAGACCATTGAGACAGCACATTCCAGCATCAAGATATTTTGAGGTAACTGAATCCTAGTTCTCCCATCAATCAGCAAAAAGGATATTTGATTATAAAACTCATACTTTAAACAATCAATAAACAGTTTTAACATCTTTAACCAATCAACAGAACTACAATGAGGGTAAATAGGTTAACAAATACACATAGCCAGCTAACTACAGAATGGGGGGAGAAATTGCAGAGGGGTGATACAAATGCTAGGATCTAAAGTTGTTGCAATATATGTTGATACATATTAACACCAGAGTCCAATATAAAGTCTGGCTAAATTGCACAACATGCCACCTGCATGCCAAAATATACAATAGACTCCTTTGCACCATCTGATCAAAGACTTTTTTGAGGTAAACCTCCAAAAAAAGTTCAACATAAAAGGGAAGTCCAACCATCTGACAAAGTGTAAGGTAGTGTAAATTTATTTGACAGGAAGCACTGATTGTCGGGACAAGTTAAGCAAATTCTCTCCCTCCAAATCCCATCAACACTACAGACGGTTCTTACGGAAATCTAAAACTAAAGAGGACACTAAAGAAGCTGCAAATTCTGGCATCCTCATCACATTTTTCAAATTTTTATATCTAGATCTTTACGAGTTAGCAATATGATCACCGCATTCATGTAAGGGCAGAATATGCAGTCAAAATGCAGCTAAGTAGCACCTTTTTTCGAATAGCTCAAAAGATGATAATCATTAGAAAATTAAGTTTTCAGACGTGCTTGCTAGATCCTTTTGGCACAGAATCTCAAGAAGCACTTACATGAACAAGATGTCGACGAGAAAATGATGCCCCATTGCCATCCATTGTTCTAGTAAGATGTAGTTTTCCCCCCTCTTTCCAAGCTGCTATAGTATGTGTTTCAAGCTCTTCCTCTGTCAAGTTTGATCCATGACTCCCAAGCTGAAATTCAGAGGGTTACACATGTTAAAAGGACCTAAGGTATGCTTTCATCTACAAGCGCAAGTGTTTGTTTGTTTTTCAAAGAAAACATTGAGGAAACGAGCATCCAGAAGACAAAATAAACTTGGTCGATCAAGCAAGCAGTCAAGATATAAGAAGGGATGAACCACAGACAATATACAAATATATAAGAATCAGTTTACAAATGCTTTTCTGTAGGATTGCGGTAGGTTAAGTTATCAAAATAAATAAATTGGGATTGGCAGCCATGAAAATTCAAGAGCTAAGGATAAACATATTGATGAGCATAACAAAAGCTAACCATGCTAAGGTATACAGCACTACAGGCCAAAATTCCAAGAAGGATTTTCCAAAGCATGGATCTTTTTTAAATGGTTGCCCAAACTACCTTTTTGATAAGTAATAATGCTTTATCGAAAAATTAAAATAATAAAAGGAACCAAAGCACACGGGCAGTGTACTAAGGTACCAACAATACAACAAAACTATGATGCATGAAAACTAAAACTATCAAGCAAATGATTGCCCAAAGTACTTTCTCCCAATAAACTCTAGCTCAAATGGCACCTCCTCTCCTCATAAGAGCAATCAAATAATAGTTTTTAAAGCAGGTGGATGTATACCCATTAAATAATACTCTCCTTAACATACAAAATAAGCTACTGAATTTAATCTTAACTAACTGATCTTTCAAAGATGCTTTTTTTTTTTTTTGATAGGTATCTTTCAAAGATGCATAAATCAGAAAACCTTGTAAAGTGGTTTATTTACTAGAATCATAACAAATCAAGTGACCCAGAGGCAGTCCCCTTTTTACCCAAGCTCATGATACAGTGACTTGTGATGTCAGCAGATGAAGAGAATACAAAACAATTAAATGAACAGTCTTATGGCAGTAATGTAGCACCGCATTGGTGCTACTTTTTAATTTGGCGGGTTTCACAAGACTAAGAAACATAGTGTACCTTGCACAACCACAAGTCCTAGGAGAGTTGTAAATTTTCATAAAATCAATAATTTTCTAATACTTCTTATGTAAACCCTAGTACATTCTTTTTTTTTTTTTTCAAATTACAAATATAGTTGTCCTTTATAGCTATCACCAGCACATAAAAGTTTCTGATATTCTGATGTCAATCCATGTACATTTTAAATTTTAAAACAAAGGACAGTTTTCCTTCAATACCACCACGGCACAAGGTAACATAGAAGTTTACTTCAAGCCAAGGATACCTCTTTCAATATTAGGATGAAGTCCAACGCACTAAGAACTCCAACAAACTGGCCCTTGCAAAAATCCCAGAGAGGAGCCACAGAGATTCCCTGGAAGCAGCTTATATCAGCAAAGACGTACATCTAAGCTAATAATCAGCAATTCAGTACCCAAAAAGAAAGACTAATAATCAGCAAAGACACACAAGTAAAAAGATCATATGCTAGAACAAAATAGTAATTAAAAAAGTGAATAGCAGCAAAACCTAAAGACAGGCATTAAAAAAAAAAAAAAAAAAAAACACCAAAGCTGCTAATTTACATTACCCAAAAGAGAAGGATAATAAGCATCAAAAGATCAACTACACCCCTTGGAACACCCTTTTTATCAAAAGAAAATGAAAAAGCCAAACAACTCGCATAATAAAAAGACAGGTCCTAGAAACTAATATAAAGCAATTGGGTTAGTTCAACACCCCCCCCCCCCCCAACCACCAATACACACACACACACACTCTTCTGTCAGTGTATGTGCTCTAATTGGTTAAATGGGTTTCTGCATGTAAAAGGACAGTCACCTGCTCATAGAGAATATGAAACGCTTGCTTCACAGGTAAGTTAACATCCAGGGCAATGATCTGCACAATGAAAGATTTAAGACAATTGAATTTGAAAGCGATGAGTTTACCAAGTAAAGAGTGGCAAAATCATAGATAGTTAAAACATAAATAGCTCCTTAAAAGGGTAAAAGCATTCAAACCTTGCCTGACTCAGGAAGCAACTCATAAGCATTATGTGTAGACAGGAACAAAGATATACGGTGTCGAGAAACCTCCAAATCAGTCACTGATATCCTTGGAACTGCTTCCTGCAAAGGACCATGCAACAAAGTGACCTATTTTATATTACCAGATAATAAACATAAAGTATTAAAACAAAATACTAACAATGACATTAGAACTCCCCCTATAAACTAAAATAAAAAATCTTTTTATTAAAATTAATACTAAATCCAAGAAACTTGAACAGCGAAAAATATTACCATGAAACACTATCATGATTATCAACAATGTATATAGCTCTTTGGATTGTTCTTTTCTGGCAAGCAGGAAGAAGCAAAATCAACAACAGATTTTCTGGCTAATCAAAACCTAAAAAGACTTTTCAGAAAATTTTCAAGTCCCTTAATTCTTCATCTTTTTTTAGGGGAAAATTTATCTCTGCAATTTATTACTTTGTCTGATCACCACATTATGACACTTGGACAGTTGCAAGCAAAGTAAGAAATTATTATCACGAATTATTCGTAGGTGTGAAGAACTTTCAAGGATGTGGGGGAAACTTACGTCTGATTGCCATATTATGACACTTGGACAGTAACTATAATTAATGTCGCAACCAAGAAAAATAAAACAGTTATTGGAACGCAAGCAGCATTTGAGAAACAGAACTTAAATTTTTTAATATATATATGTTGCCTTACCGGGGGCATAACAACATCATAATCCATGTCCATGTCAGGTGGTTGATGACTATAAGTAGAGGGAATCATATCCGGTTCCCTTATTAAGATGGTATTCACTAACCCATAATCCCCTGTTATGAAGGGCTGACTCTCGTCATGCCGCCACACTCCATCAACACAAAACTTGTACTGCATGAGAATGAAAACAACAAATCTCAGCATCAACAGCAGCTTTCAATAACTATATTATGTATTAATATCCATTATTACTCAGCACAACAATGAAGACCTCTAAAACAATTAGAAGTATATATTTGTGCCTCTAAGAATATATAGCAGCACCTTAATGGACAAAATCTAAAGAATCACAAAAGATTACGTACAGAAGGACGAAGACTCAAAGAAATCAGCAATGGAGTTACTACTAGTAAAACCCATGCACAGCACCAATCAAACAACAATTGAGAAAACAAAGCTATCAACTGAGCCCTTGAATTTTTGATGTCCTTAAATATACGACAATTTCGTTCCCTCCACAAAGTCCACATCAAATAACAGGAAAATATTCCAAACATCCAAAGAATGCTTGCCTACCCAATTCTGCCAACTAAACAAAAAGTCGGGAAACTTTTCTGGGAGCACCCACTGAAACCAGAAAATATGAAAAAAGAAGCTCCACTACTCAAAAGCAACCTTATAGCGTAACAAAAATGCTCCAATGTCCACTACAACAGCGCACACTACACCACCATGTACTTTTTTAAAGGCCATGCTTCATGTCTAGGCCAGTCACAATTATGGCTACATTTGTTTCTTTGTAAAATATTTTACAATTCCTGAAAATGCTCTGGAAAACATTTTCCAGTGTTTGTTAGGTTGTATAATGAAAAATATTTCAGTTGCAAAATATTTTTACGTCCGAAAATTATATTACAACGAAACAAACGGAGCCTATATCTACAGATCCTTCAATCGTGTTTGGGCTTTAGAAATAATGACGAGAGGGGTTTTATTATTATTATTATTATGTTTAAAACACACACCCAAAGAGTTTTGAGCAATGACCTTACCTCCAACGACTTTAATAAGGAGAGGAGGTACTGTTTGAACTAGAGCTCATTGGAGGGAAGAAATGTTTCTTTGACACCATCAGTGATGCTAAGAATCTGTTGGCAGCTCTTCCAAACATCTATAGCCTTTGACTACCTAAGTTTTCCCCGAAAGCAATCGAGCCTCCTTAAGGTATTGGGCTTATCCTCAATTGTTGATATCTCAAAACCAGTCATAGTAAATAATTTTCTCTACTATGTAACACTATTTAAAATTCCACCAAGATTTTACATCCCCTTACTCTTCAAATAAAAAATTATTTAAATAAAATAATAATAAAAAGCCCCAGTTGCCTACTAGGCTAGGATTAAGGATGGGAAAATTAAGACTATTTGATTGATTGTAGGGAAACTGTAAGCTATGAAGTGAATTATGGCTTAGAAGAAAACGGTACTCAATACTATGTAGCAATGGAACGGCAGATAAAAGTGTCTAGCACACAGTGATCAGGAAAAGATATGGACCTTGCAAGCGAATATGAACTCCGACTCATCTATTACAAAGAACCATCAATGCCCAAAGAGGCATGCTTCAAACTTCTTCAATCATTTCCACTTCAAATAAAATATTGGGAAGGCTGTAGATTTCATGATCCTGTTATTGCTAAATTTCAAAATGTTTTCCATTATATGTCTCTACAACAACCACCAAGCCTCACCCCCCAAAAAAAAAAGAGTCAACATTCAGAAGACATACCTCAACTTCTTCTCTTTTTCTTTTTTTGGAAAGTGAAGGCAAGCTTCAAACTTCTACAATCATATCTACTTCAAATCTAATATCAAGTAGGCTGTAGGTTTAATACTTTAGTTCCATGATCCATTTTTGCTCACAGTGGAATGACATGTTTGGCATTATATATTAACCTTGAAATAAGTTTAGTAGCAGCTTTAATAGCTAAAATTGACTGTTAACTCTTAACCATCTTTGATTTTCATGTTCAAAAATCCAATCATATTGACTTCTACGTTACAAAAATATGTTAAGACATAACAGCAGTTAAAAATAAGGGGTATGTCTGTTTCCTAGAGCCTAGTATAACCATATCAATCACAATAGCTCATTAACCTGGTGATTTCCCGGTGTCAAATTGCAAACAACTTGAAACACATCATCGCGTCCCTCCACCGGAGACATAGGTATACTTCCTGACCACCTAATCAAACAATAAATCCAATAAAAACCCCATATCACATATTTAATCTATATACTAAAAGCCACATCCAAACAAATGCAAATTAAACATATTTTGATCACCAAAAGATGAAAAACCTTTAGCAGTATCAATAACATAAAAAAATACAGATCTCGGTATTAACATAAACATCAAAATATGATCATTTTTAGCCTCCAACCTTGTGAAAGTCCCACAAAGTGCCACGCTTCTTCCCCCATTTCGCCACAGGAATGTACAGGGAATCAAAACCGGAACCGAAATTCCACTGCTATCATGGCCTCTGTCCAGAACAGAACCAAACATTTCCACCAAAATCTAATACAAAACCCACAAGAAAACCAATCCACAGGAAATATACAAACCTTTTCAGCTACTAAACCACTTGACTTTCCACCCAGAACTCAACCAACATAACAATTTTCATCACTCAAATTCACACACAAACGCACATGCCTTCAGAGAATCCCAAACTTCAAAACCCAATTTTTATTTTCTCTTTTTAACTTATTTTCAATAGGGATCCTCCACAACTGAGCAGAGGAGGACCCCCCTAAGGCTTAGACATGTAGACCCTACCAAATCAAAACCAAACCCTGAAAAACCCTAATTTTTACTCTTTTTTAATTTTCTATATTCAACAAAACCAAACCATCAATCCCCAATTTCACAAAATCACTCAAATTTCCACCAAAAACCACAACATGCAAAAACCCACAAAATCCAACACCTCCCCCAAATCAAAAAACAAAACCCCACAAAAAAAAAGTTTCAAACTTTTCCACAAATTTAGCTCTGATCTGACAGGAAATGAAGAATTCAGAGCTGAATCGAATCCGAAGCTCCGAAATTTTGAAACTTGACGAGGAATTAGAGGTGGGAAATAGAGAAAGACTATTTTTTTGGTGTAATTATGATGAAATTTGGGGGTTTACAAAGTGTGACCTAGAGAGAGAGAGAGAGAGAGAGACAAACACAGAGAGAACCCTAGTTTTGCAAAAGGAAGCTGAGAGAGAGAGTGTGTGTGTGTGCGCGCGCGTGTGGCATTGTTGGATCTTCGAGGGGGTTTTTGTTTTTGTGGGCTCTGAATGAGGAATCTGTGTGTGAGAGAGAGAGAGAGAGAGAGAGAGAGGAAAAAGTGTAAAAGAGAGAAAAAGGAAAAAGGGAAACAAAATGCCAAAATGCTATTAATTAATGGGTTGTGTTAACGGGCACCGCAGGGTGCCCGTTAAGCACAAAATATTTTACTTTTTTCTGACACAGTTTTTGTTTTTTTTCAATTTATGTCAATTTTTGAGTTTTATAGGTACTATTTGAGATTTTTTTTTTTACTTTTTTTGACAAATTTCTTTTGCCTTTTCTGCACTTAACCAGCACCAAGCAGTGCTGGTTAACATTCTCCTTAATTAATAACTACTCCTACTAGTTTTAAATTGGGTATTTTACTTTTATATCCTTCTAAATTTATATTTTCTTATTTTATAAAAAAACAATTATATTTCCAAGTGTTTACTTTTGATTCTTTTGAACCTTATTTATAATTTGACAGGTTTTTCAATTTTTCACAAAATGTTTTTAAATATAGATGATTAATGTATGCTTTAAGGGAATACATTAATCAGACCCTTTATAATTTTATTATATGAATGTTTTTTATGAAACATAAAAATTGGTACCAAAAAATTTGTAGTCCACTTATACTTTTTAAATTTTAATAGTAAGAGCATTCATGTCTGGTTTTGTATTCTTTTGACCATATTGTCTCTCTAAAAAACCATATATGTTTATTTTAGTTGTCCACTACTAGTTTTAAATTGGTTATTCTACTTTTATATCCTTCTAAATTTATATTTTCTTATTTTATAAATAAATAAAAAAAATTATATTTCCAAGTGTTTTCTTTTGAACAGTGTTTATAATTTTATATGGATTTTTTATGGCACATAAAAATTAAAAATGTAAATGCACTTTTGGTCCCTACATTTTGGGCAATTTCTCAATTTGGTCCTTAAAATTGATTTTGCTCCTAAGTTAGTCCTTGATTTTTTTAAATCGTTTTTAAAATGGTCCCTACCATCAACCCAGTTACGGAAAATGCTGAAATGGCAAACGGATTTCACTGTTGGCTGACGTGGCTAATAAAATAATAATAAGAATATATATTTAACATTTTTTAAATGTCATGTCAGCATTTAAATTAATAAAAAAAGCTAGCTAAGAAAAAAAAAAATTAAATTAAATAAAAAACCTAAAATTTAATTTAAACTAAAATCATTTCTTAAAAAATAAAAATTCTTAATCGTTTTAATTCTTTTTGCTTTTGTTTTTGGCAGCTTAAACCCATAAATTGAGATGAACATCAAACCCAGAAATTTACATGAAATCCAAAAAATGAAGTGAACATTGAACCCATAAATCAATATCAAACAACAAACCCATAAAAATTACATCAAACCCGCAAATTTACAACCTAGAAATAAACATAAAGAGAGATAAAGCAACAAACCCACTGAGATGAACAACCCAGAAACCATAAGCAGCTCCTTATTTCAGTCATCAACAAACCCAGACCTCAAAATCTCTGCTTCGGTCATCCACTTCGTCAATGGCCAGATCTGAAAGGTCACACTGAGTCACTGAATTGCAAGGCCAACAATGATGGCTTTCGTGACTCGATTTCAACGAGCTCAGTTTGGGCTCACCCATTTCATGGCTTTCATCTCTTCAGAAGCGCCACTTAAGACCCACAACCAGCAACATGATCAACTGTCATCACCGTTTCCTTCTCCACGGCCACAGCCCACCCCCACTGAAACCTATAAAAACCCAGCCTCTCCAACCAAACCCAGTCATCTCCATCTCCATCCCCAACCAAACTCATAATCCAAGACCCATGGATTACCAATCTCCACCACGACCACCCCAACCACACCGATCTCCACCCCGACCACTGATCTCCACCTCCATTACCGACCACCCCATGGAAAACTAGAAAAACCCAGAGATTAGAGAGTCGGGTTTAGAGAGAGAGAAAATGTCAGAGATTAAGAGAGAGAGAGGGATTGAAAGCTTGAACAAAGAAAGATACAAACACAAATACGCACCAAGGGACAAAGAAAGAAAGGATCTGAAAAAAAAAAGGAAATGAAAAGAAGAAAGATACAGACACAAACACAGAGAAATAGAGGATCTGAAAAAGTTTTTTCTTTTTTTGTTTTTGATTTTTAATTTTTTCAGTTTAATTTTTTAAAATTTTTTAAATTTTTTTTATTAATTAAAATGCTGACTTGTCATTAAAACGTTGACATGGATGCTGACGTGGTATTTTTTAATATTATTTTATTAGCCACGTCAGCAAACAGTGAAATCCGTTTGCCACTTCAGCATTTTCCGTAACTAGGTTGACAGCAGGGACCATTTTAAAAACGATTTTAAAAAATCAAGGACTAATTTAGAAGCAAAATCAGTTTAGGGACCAAATCAAGAAATGACCCAAAATGTAGGGACCAAAAGTGCATTTACGCCTAAATTAAAATGGAAAAAATTGTAGTCCACTTATAATTTTATAACAGTCTAGTTTTGTATTCTTTTGGCCATATTGTCTCTCTTAAAAAAACACAATTGTTACTTTAGTTGTCCACTTTTACAATATACCTTACATTTCATGTATTCCTATTAAAACATTTTAAAATAATTCTATATTGTTTTAATAGTTTTTTACCACGTTCCCCCATTGTCCAACCTACAACCACAATCAACAACTTGTTGCTACGTATAACTGCAATCAATGATGGTGCCAAACAACTAAATCGAGTGATCGACCACCATAAACAATGTTTCAAGTCAACACCTAGGGCAACACCCACAACGCAATGACCACCTCAACACCCCATGACCAAATTAACCATTGAGAGAGAGGTGAATATAAATTTAAAAAAAAAAAAAAAGATAAAGGATTTACAAAAGGCTATAATACTTTATTTTGAGAGAGTAAGAATGTACATTAGCTTTTTTATAAATTTCCAAAAAGTATTGCCTAATTGGGTGTGGGAGATTTTTTGCTACGTTGTGGCTAATTTAGCTAAAATGCTAGATTGAAGAGTCGTATGTGAGTGATCAAAGTATTCGTTTGGTATAACTTATTCTTATTAGTTTGTTTTGCTAAAGCTAAGTATAGTCTCTTATCTATAAAATTAGAGTATTGTATAATGAATATTATCTACACCAAAAAAGAAAGTCATTTGTCTTTGTCTAATGCCCTAAAATACTGCTCTCTCTCTCTCTCATGGTTACAATAAGTAGAAGAAGGGGATTTGAATCTTAGTTCTTTTGATAAGGGAGGCCAAACACAATACCATTAAGTTATAAGGCTCTTGACAAAAGTATACTATCTTTTGTGATGAAAATAAGTTAAATCAAATAACTAAGAGTCTTATAATTTAATTGATTAGTACCTTCCAATGTGTCAATGACCTCCAAAATTCTTTCCCCCTTCCCTCATTGTAACTAAATATATACACACACACAATAGGATGATAACTAGTTTCAAAATTGATTAATCTACTTAATCTATCTTCTTCTTCTTTACTTAATTTTGGTATTTTTAACCCTGTGACAATGATTGAAAGAATATAAATGTAAATATATATGTAAAATGACAAAATTGTCCTTGAGGTTTTATAGAAGTGTAAGAGTTTTTTTGTGTGAGATTTTGATGAAATTTCGGGGGGGTTTTAAAAAAAGTGTGACCTAAATGGATTCTTCAATATGGTTTTTGACTTTTGCAAAGAGTAAAGTAACACCAATCTTTTTTTGGAAAAATTATAAGTATTGCCTACGAAACAAGTAACTAGTTTTACTTAATATAGATGAACGGTTAGGATTTTATACGTACGGTGCCTTTTTTTTTTGTTGTTGCTGAGAAACAATACGTACGGTATCTTCAAATAATATGTTATGTAGAATGATCAATTTTTTCCTCCCCGAGGAAAGATCTATGGCTCTATGCTTTTAAAGATATAAGAAGGGGAATAAATAGTTTTGGGGTTCACAATTCCTCTATGTAACCTTTTTTTTAAAATTTTATGGGACTCTATGTAACCTCATTGATTAACCAAATGTGTTATTTATTTATTTATTTTTATTTTAGAAACTTAACCAAATCCAAATGTTAGTTGATAATCCCTTATTATTATCTTTTATTGTACCAAACTTGATTTATCATTTTCATCCTTTGGGCAGCCAACAATTACGAACCACAAAATATATTTCTAATTACTTTCCAATTTGTTGTGCACATATGAATTGAACTATTTTTTAGAGAGTTTTAACTTATGGCGTCCGCTCCTGATAATAGCTATTTATTATCAGACCAAGACACCAATCAGTTTTGGTGTAGGCGGAGATTGAACCCCATATCTCTTATACAACCATTAAAGACTTTACCAGTTGAGCTAACTGGAACCCACAATTGAACTATTTAAGAAACCATATCATATAAGCTAGTATTTTAATTTTAAATTTTTTTTTTTATAAACTATCATATAAGCTAGTATAGAATATGGAAAATGTTTACTTATAGATTAATATTGTTAGCAAGTGCTCTAAGAATATTAGCTTTTGTTTTTTTTTTTTTCTGTTTTTCTTTTGGGAGACTCAAAGAATATAAGTTAAGGTATAATTCACTATAAAATACTTTTTTTTATTACTATCAAATATATCATCAAATTGTATAGAAATAAAAAATAAATTACATATAATCATGATCTTAATTTGTGTATGTAGACAACTTAATCATTAAGAAATCAACAGTGAATATTCTTAATTCTATGCCTTGAAGACAACCGTTAATACCCATGTTTCTAAGAGATGAATAGTAATATACTATTTGATGCCAAGACCCATAATAATCATCATGTTATTTTCAAAAGAAAAATTATACATTTCTCTTTCAAAGAGAAGTGAAAGACAAAACAAAGGGAGAAGAGTCAAGGGACTGTGGTCTCCTAGGAGGTGAAAAAGACTGCGGGCTCTCTTAATCGAAGCCCAATATCCAATCAAATTCATAGCAAAAAAAAAAGTATCCAACCAAATTACCGAAGAAGAAAAAAGAATAGTGGACTGGTTTATGAGATGTGATGGGCTAGGGTAAGTTGATTTGGACGGTGATGAATAGTGATGCGTTACTGGGCCCCAGAGATCATGGCCATTTATGTGTGGGCCTTAGGCTGACCGTGATTCACGGGTAGCTCCATCACTATGGGAAGAGAGAGAGAGAGAGAGAGAAATAATCTTTAGGTTTTTTAATTCACAAGCAAAAGGTTTTTTTTTTTTTTTTTTGATCACTTTGTTTAGTTATAAAAAGACTACTAGTAGATGTTTACTAAAGTGGAAATTTTTTTATGGTTAGTTATATGTAATACGCATATAAGATACTTTTGTTGCCAATGATTTTTATCTTTTTTTTTTATTTATTGTAAATAAAAGTTAATTTTAATATTTAGTATATGTTTGGCATCAGCTTAGAAGCTCAGTTTTTAGATTTGAGCTTTTATGTACAACCTTTTAAAACATTGTTTTTTCTTGTATTTTTTTTTATTTTTTTCAATTTTTTAAAAGTACAAGTATAATTTAACACACTTTTAATAAAAAAAATTTATGTAACAAGTTAAATAAGTTGTTTTCAAACTGGACACTTACTATGAATAAGAATAGAAAAATCAATTAAAAGTGGGACTCAATTGTGGGTTGAAAGTATTGTTATCAATACATTGATCAACTGTGCAATAGAAAATACACCATTCATTTGCTTGTCCTACACTTTGACAAAGCCAAAAGGTTGATTGGACCAACTTGAAGTGTGCCCATCAATATAGGATACTGTTTTCAAGTTATTTGAATTGTGACTGCTAATATTCAAAGAATGACATTTGATATTTGACATTTGAATCTCTATTATCTCTAATTCAACACTGCTTAGACTTCTCACCAAAGTAATCTCAATCCTTTTCTATTCATTTTTTTTTTCAAAGAAAATATTAAAATTTTCACATTGCAAGGCCAGAGGTGCTCCTAGACAAGTTTTTATTGTACGATTACAGGGACATGGCCATCTTTGATATTAGAAGTCAAGCTATGAAGTGATAAAGTTTTAGTATTTGGTGTGAAATGTCACACTGTCTTGGAAGGGTTTTCAAGCAATTTGGTCGGGTGGTTAGAGGACATGAAGAGACTCTGATTGAAACCATTAAATACGAGATTCCAATCTTATGATTAGACACTAAAAAAAGACCCTTTTCCCAAGTCAAGTAATGTCTATTCCACAATCATTAGTGAAAACTATGGTGGCTTTTGTATAGCATCCATGATTTTTTTTTTTTTTTTTTAATTTAAAAATAATAGTATAGCATTCATGATTTTGATTCAGTACAGTAGTACACATATATTTAATTTGTTTTTCCAACCTAATAAGGTTGAGAAATAATTTTTCTTGTAAACGAATCTAGCAAAATTTTATATTTAAATGATGTTTATTTTTTTGAGAAAAATATTAAATAATATTTTAATCCTATTAACAAGACACGTATACCACATTTTTCCAGCTCTGGATTTATCAATTTTGTCTAAATTTTTTGGTATCATTGATTAATACAAGCACAGCAATAATCAATTAGTTCTCTTGTCAAAAAATATAATCAATTGGTTCTAAAATTTTGGGTGAAACAATAATCAAGCCTTAATTCTAAAACTTTAGGTCTATAGATATCAACAAACTAATCAAATTTGATTACATGGAATTTTTCCACCATTCTATACTATTGGTTATGTAAGTTTATTTATTTTGAACTGAGACAGTGAAATTAACACTGAAAACTCAGTCTAGTTAACTTTCAGCGAGGTCCACATGCCAGTGGGTTGGAGACACTACACACAATTGTAGGGTGGTATCTATTGCAAATTTTGAAAGAGCATATATATATTGCACGTCTTGCTTAAATACAAGTTTAAGAGGGAAAGAAGAAACATACTACGCAACTTTTCATGGAAAAACTAAAAACTCCATCTGTTGCCATCTTCAATTTGGGAACACTGTGGTCAATGTTACAGTGTTAAGTATTTTGTATAGATATATTCATATATAAATGTTCATTTGTTTCTTCTATCGTATCCTAATGTGTTAACTTTGTATGTGTGATAATTATTTGTTTTTCCTATCTAACTAACTTCTTTACACTTGTTCGTTTACTTTATCAAAAACTATGATCTTGATCACAACTGCACAGTAAGAAAATTGAACGTGCTGCAACCTGCAAAGAATAACATGCATCAGAATATTTTAAAAAAAGAGAGAGAAAGAGTATAGTAAGATCACATACCTAAGGTCACTGTCCCCTTCATGTTCAAAATTATTGTGTCCAACCTCCAAAGGGATTAGGGAAAAGAATTGGTAAAGCTGAGCTTGAAAATTCTGAAAGATGTGTGCATAACTTGTGGAACCTCAAAACCAGAAGCAGTCAGACTCTACTTGTAAAACTCTGCATCATTTCAAAATTTCCATTTCCGTTATTGATCCTTATTTTCAACAGCTGCAAAGGCTGCACGGCGTATAACCTCTGAAAGTTCTAGTACAAGTCTGGACCACAATCAAGGCCTTATTGCATTATTCATGTCAGACCTGAAAGCCCACAAATTAGAATCCATAAGACTTGCACATTAAATTTAATTTGTATATATGCAGTGTTACCTTAGAAAATCATAACCAACAGCAACATCTCTCTGTCATTACCTGCTCAGGTCCAGAAATTAGATTGGACTTCATTGCAGTTTCTCTGCTTTCGTGAAACTATTCCTCAAGCATGGATGCTGATACATGTTTATAAGTTGGAGAGAGAGAGAGAGAGAGAGAGAGAGAGAATACACTCTCACCAATCATGAGAACCCTACAGCATCCAGGACTTCAACTGCTACTAAGAGCCTCCACTGCAAGGTGTACTAGCCGTAAAAGTTCCTCTACATCATGGAAGCTGAAATCAAGGGTCCTTTTAATGGAAGAGATAACCTCCTTGTTCCTTGTCTTTGCAAGTACTACATTAGCAGCTGCAAAGGAAATCTGGGATTTCCTTGAGGCCTCCATTGCAAAGTTTACATCTTGCGCCTGCAAGCAGTTCACACAAAGACCATCAAACTAT
The DNA here is from genome assembly GCA_030021035.2 of Notholithocarpus densiflorus. Lineage (NCBI taxonomy): Eukaryota > Viridiplantae > Streptophyta > Magnoliopsida > Fagales > Fagaceae > Notholithocarpus > Notholithocarpus densiflorus. Next base: position 2,774,610 of record JARYZH020000050.1, read on the forward strand.
TTTTAACATTTATAGTCAAATGCAATGTGTTGTTCCTAGAGGTTTGTGTAAAAAGAATTACTAGCATGCAAGGTACGATGCTAGGAACTTGCCAGATATATCATAAGGCCAAGACCAAAACTTTCCTTCTAACCTTTTCCTAAAATCAAAGTCCTCTAGGCATCGCAAGATTCTTTTTTTAAAGTTTTAATAATCCCAGACCCGCTGGTTAGGATAAACTCCCATGCAACTCCCAAGGACCAGGAGTTCGAAATCTGGTCCTTCCATTTATACAATGAGGGTGCTAACGTCATTTGATCTAAAGGTCCTTGGTTGGGCACCTAAGGATCCTTTTAAGCCTTACCATCCATAACTGGCAAATGCAACAGCTATTTTTGAAGATATTTATTTTTTTCCATCCAGCACAAGTTTTTTCCTTTAATAGAATTTCCATGATGATAAGGAAACAAGCAAAACTAATATGACTATACATACAAAGTCGAGCAGCCGCACAAGCTTGGGATGGTTTCTGGCAGCAATGACATGATTACCAGTAACCTGCAATGAACTACCATCCTTGGCTATATCCATCTTGTCCATCATTGCTTGATTATATAAGTTATCAACATCAGAGGCAGAGGATGATGGAGACTGAACTGAAAACAATATAAAAATTGACAATGTTAATAAAATATCATAAGGAAAATTAGTTTGAATGATAGCAAGATATATAAGAATTTACTAACAACCCCCCTCCTCCCTTTCTATAAGTAACTTTTGGTCCTAAGCAGAGGGGGAAGGGGAGATTCGAACTAGTGACATGAGGCATGGTCCCCAGCTGATTGTGCTACTCCTTAGAGTTTTTAGCCTTTACTACCCCTTTTTCTTTAAACCTTTACTTTTAATTTTTTTTATAAGCACGCATTTAGTACCAATTTCAAAAGAAGAAAAAGCACTTAATTTTGCTCAACAAATGGATTGACTTCAAGGGTAGCTCCAGCTTTTGCAGTAACAATTTCAGGCCAGGAGAAAGGAAAACCATTTTAGGCCAATAGGTTGTCCATAGACCAGGCAGAGCACCATTCATTAACATTTACAGTGCTGAATTGAGTCAAGCTTGGGCCTATGAAGCCAACCGAAAACCACACTTAGAAGAAACAAGGCCCTGGCCCAGCCAGGCCTGGCCTTTTGAGGACTTATATTGTGCATTCTGATACTTCTTTTAGATCATCACCTTATGCTCCATCACTAATCAAACTATATAGCCGAGTTAAGGGTGAGTTGGATAAGTACTAGTTCCATATAAATTAGAAAAGTTTTTTCATTGGCATTTCTACCTTCCTTCTTTTACAAATTTTTGTTAACCTAGAAAAAATCATAATTACCTTCCAACCACAGCATCCTTATTTTTACCTGGAGAAACCATTTGTAGTGTCTTTTGCAACTCATTTTGGTCACTGCTTGCAATGAAATGATTAACATAGATCATTCGCATGAATGTCACTTCCAAGCATTTGTATGCCAAGGCAGCAGAAGCCATGTCTTTGCATCTCTCATATTCACAGGCACAATATCTGTAAATTTAAGCAGCTCAAAAACATCAACATGTAGCTTTGAATGTTCTGTATACACCCAAGTGCGGCATACATCATAGCTTAGATAATTACAAATAATATAAAATCTTAAGGGTGATGCAACTCAATTAAGTTGAGAAGAAACATATCTACCTTAAACACATTAAACCAAACCCTGGGTAACTCTTCATAAAATATTTCATAAGTACTCTTGAGGAGTCACACGTTTGAGAATGTTAGAGCCTTAGGATATTTGTTTTCATTGTTTTTGGACATATCAGGATTTCATAATATTATCATTACTTTAATGCAGACTCATTCCCAGTTTTCCCAAGTATATTACGCTGCCTTATGAAATAATACTAATGCTAGCACCTTAAAATAACTTCTATAATTTCTATAATCAAAATACTGCAAAAGCCTACAAGGAGAAATGCTGCTTATCCCACAATCTATTCTATGGCCCTGCTATTTTCATTTTTGTCTTCTTTGTCTCGATTTTCTAAACTTTCAGTCCTCCCTTTCAAATACTTTTTTCCCCTTCAGCAAGAGAGAAATGAAGAGTCTTTGCATGGATTGCATTCAACACTTACTCAAATAGCTTTGCAGTAGAACTATATGCTGCAGTTGATGTCATTTCCCCATATTTGGCACTCTTGCTATTACAAGGATCTAACAGTGATGCCCCATGGAGAAACTTCAGAGCTGCCTGGAAGCGTGCCTCTATACTTTCAAGTTCTGAACCAGAAATCTAAAAAGCAAATAAAGAACATACAAAAAGTTAGGGTAATGTTTTTTCCCCATATGTCCAAGTTGGGGTAATGTTAACATTGAAAGATATAACCATATGAACATTTAAATAAACAACAAAAAATCAAAGTTGCAAAATATGGACAGACCTTAAGCTGATCTGCCGAATGCTTAAGATCTTCTGCTTCTTTTAAAGTCTTATTTGCTGCACGAGTAGAGGCATCCTTTCTTCTATGACTTGGTGCAACTATATCCCTATTACATGTGGGGTGTCTTGAACTAACATGATGAAGTTTATTTTGGCAATCATCCTTCCCAGGTTGTTGTGAAGCCTTCACTGAATCACCTCCATTAAAATCATCAAACGGTAATACATCAAAGTCATCACTGTTCTCTGTAGCTTCTTCTTGAAAGTTTCTTTCTGAAGGGAGCCATTTTAAATATTTCTCATCATTATGATTCTGCAACAGATTCTGCCTGCTGGCAGTAGATTCTCCACCCTCAGGAAAAACAGTAATAATTTTCAAATGTGGGTCCTCAAGTCTATCGCATAGAGTTTGGCTCTCTCTTTTACTACTGTCACTCAAACATTTGCCAGCAGATACTTTCTTTCCAGCATGATTTTTCTCAATTTTAGTAGACTTATTTCCCTGAATTTTAATTTTTCTAACCTTTATATCTTTCTTGTAAGGTGCAATATCATGAGATCCATTCTCCACCTCATAGTGCACATTATCCGATTCTTCCAGCCTGTTAAATGACTCAGAAATCCTAATATTGCTTTTATCCAAATCAGATATTGGAGTTGAGTGCCTTTCTTTGGTCTGTGAAGAGCAACCGTTTGTAGATTTCTCAGGCAGACATTTCTTTGGAGAGCAATGGCTGTTAACTCTTGCCATATCATGGAAATGGTGATTCTTGCTTGGTTCATTGGTATGTTTGTCATTTTCAATACAAACATTCAACAGGTGGGAGTTTCTTATGTTTGAATTGTGGACAGTCAATGATTTAGCTTTCCCATGTATTTTGTGCTCAGTAAACCTGCCTTGATAATCAAATGAGGGGGACATAGAAGACCCATCTTGAATCACAGTGAAGGCTTTTTCCTTCCTTATGGACTCATAATGCTGGCTTCTGCCATCTTCTTCACCCACTAAGTATGTTCCTGGGCTATTAATGAGAGCCAAACCTACATCTGCACCACCATCCTTCCCTGAAAGGCTCCTTGTATGATTTTCCGGGTTGGAGATTCTCAAAGGAGAAGAACAAACTGATTCTGCAGGCGAACCTTTAAACTCATTGAAATTCACTTTAATTTTACCTGTGCCTGAAATCATGGATGAACTAGAGGTGGCTGCAATACAAGGATGTCTAGCTCCAAAGTCCCTCCTAAAAGAATTGTTACCATCAACAGTCCACTGAGATAAATTGTATCCATCAGATTGCCCAAAATGCTGGTCCTTCTTTGAACTTTTTCTGCCTTCATATGAACCAGTTCTGTCTAAAGGATTATTTTTGCTACTTGACAAAAGGATCCTGGTCACTGTACCTTGTTTTTCTGGTTCACTACTGGCCTTCCTAGTATTGGTTTCATTTCCTTGAAGCTTCAATGCTCTGGCTTTCTTTTCTTTTCCGCATTGTCTCCCACTCGTCTCCTCCATAGAAATCTGTTCATCCTTAAATTCCTGTCTATTACTAGGAAGGTCATTCATATGAATACCCTGCCGCTCATTCAACTTTCGCTTCTTTCTAGCAAAAGAACTCTTATCATTATCTTCCACAAAAGTCCTGTGACCCTGTTTCTTAGATTGTTTAACAGAAGGAAATGAACCATCCTGAGGAACACCCTTTATATCGCTGGAACATCTTTCATTATATTTCTGAATATCAGTTTCAACTTCCTTCTTTGACAATCCACCAGGATTCTGATCTTGATTGGTATAATGTGTGCTTTCTGTCTTTGCTTTCTTAGAAGGTCTACAAACATCTTGACCATACTCCCTCCTGATATTTGTTTTCAGTGGCTTGGCATTACCTGTAAAAAAGAAACAGACATCAGCAAAATAGTGGACTTCAAGAAACATTTAGGACACCACAGCTCCAGAAAGAATCTCTGAGCAGTCATGACCATAAACACTGCCAATACAAACATGGCTGCGTTTTAGTAAGGAGTGAGAAGAGATGGGTGAGGAGACTGAGAGAGGGAAGAGAGGAATGTTTGGGGGTATTTCTGTCTTTTTATTACCACTTGTTGACTAAAAGGGCATTTGCATCTTTTGCCACTTAATGGTCATGTGCATGTCATGTGACTGTTAAATTTAAAATTGATTTGGATGAGAAGGTGCTGATCGGCACAATGGAAAGGATCTACCTGTTAACTTTAACTGCAATCTTTTTAGAGTTTATTGTGCACATTGTAAGTATCCCATAGTTTAGGGTGGTTATCTGCATTTAACCTTTTTTTTTTTTTTTTTAATCAGTCATATTAAAGGCATCAACATTGGGAATCATTCATCAAATAAAATTCACTAAAAACATTAAAAGTCATCAAAACATGCTTATCTACAAGATTCTGAGAATTCACTATCCTAAAATAAAATTTTATAAGTTCCATCAAGTCAATTCACTATATGTATTGATGCTTACATATGGAGTTCAGGAAAGGCAACCGTAAATACTAGATCTTACACGTTATTTACAGTATGCCAGCAGTTAGTAGTTCTTACTAGGTCTTTCCTCTGATTTCGATTCCAGGGAACATTGGCTGAGATTCTGTAAACCTTTGCTTTTAACAGGGACCTGTTGGTTCTTTTTGAAGTTAAACACATCCTTGGAACCAATATGAGGAGCTTCATTTGATACTGTTTTTGCTCCAAGTTTGTTCTTTCCACCACTGGTCACTGCATTGAAAACAAGATCTTGGCAGTTTTGGTTAAGATGCAGGGCCTCAAGCAAAGTTCCACCAGGTGCAGTTCCAACAGGATAAGTCTGCTGATTATTTTGTATCTGAGAAATGGGAACTTGGTATAATGCATTCAGAGCATTTGTTGTCTCCTCCTCACTGAAACTACACCGATTCATTCCAGGCCTGAAACAGTTTTATCACTCAATCATCGGGAAGAGGGCAAGAGAGAGGATTACAAAAAAATCTCTATCCAAACTTCTAGATTTGTACTCTACTACTAGACTACTACTATCTGCTTGCTACAAAAAAGGTAACGTTAGTAAACATAAAAAAATCTCTATCGAAACATCTAGATGGGTACTCTACTACTAGACTACTACTATCTGCTTGCTACAAAAAAGGTAACGTTAGTAAACATATTTCCAAGACCCAATGTTGACTTAATTGTAGACTTCAACACTTATGACATGAGTCATGAACCGACCTTGCAAGCTAAATAATTAATTTCCTAGTGAATAAAAACAACAGGGAAAGAAAAAAGAAGCATTTCAGATATTGCAGCCAAAGCTTGGTCATTTTCCATGTTATAAAATCTCTCTTGACCAAGAACTCATGCACTTTTCATGAGATCACAAATCACCACAGCATAATTCTCAGTTTGTTCATAATCACAATTTATCCATAATCATCATTCAAAATTCATACAGTTTATCTTTTACATAAAACTTCATAAAACCAAGAAGAGAACTTACAGCCAAGTAAGCATGCTGCACAGCCACTTCTTTGGCAGGTGGTCAGGATTTGTACCATATGGTAGAAGCCGCCATTTCTCACACTTGTCACAACACACCCAATTTTCCTCTATGACTACTGGAGCAACCTCAGAAGGATGAGGATCAGATATCTTAGTTGCATCTTTCATGTGTCCTTTCAGATGTGCTTCAGAAGATGATGGGAAATCATTCTGTTTATTACCTGATCTCTCCTTTAGTTTATGACAGAATGCATAGGATTCTTTCTCAGAAACATCAAGCTTATGGTCCTTCGCAAGATCTTTACCTAAGGTCTCCTTAGATTTGTTGCTGATTGCATGGTATCCTTTCCTGGATAGTTCTTTGACTGATTTTTTCCCAGACACTTCAAGCTTAGAGTCCTTTGCCTGATCGGTACCTGAACCGTCCCTTGATTTGCTGCTGGATGCAAGGAATTTTTTCTCAAAAACCTCAAGTTTAGAGTCCCTTCCCTGATCTTTGAGAGGATTCCTTGATGTATCACTTACACATTCTTTCTTAACTAGTTTTTTGTTAGACATTCTATCACTATGGCTATCTTTAGCCTTCTCCAAATCCTTGTGTAATTTTTCATCTCCTTTACTTTTGGATGGAAAGCCACTTTTGTAAGCGACATTATCTTTTGACGCGGAAGAACAACTAACCTTCAAGTTCACTTTTGACTTCCTGGTAGCTGAGCTATCATGATTTTGGATTTCCTTAGACTTCTTTTGTCCCCCAACTGATTCCTTCCCGTGAGATATGTTCACTCCATCCTGTTGGTGGGTGGCTTTGCTCTCACAATTCTGTTTTATGGGAGCTGCTGTTCCCCAATCGCAAACTTTGCTTCCCTTTGGCATGTCACAATTCTGTTCAAACAAATTACAACTTCTATCATCTTTGGTTCTGCCATCTTTTCTCATATCATAGACTACATTTTCATCTTTCTGGATCATTTCTGCCAAACCATTCTTTGCATTCTGCTCACCACCACTCCTGCAAGCTATTGACCCCAAAGTTTCCTCTTTTACTAAGTATGAGGATAAATTTTTTTCCTTTGCCTTACCCATATTGAGTTCAGATGCAGCCATAGCAATACCATTTCCCATGCCACCACCATTACCATGTTTACTAGATTTAGGTGGAAGCTTCAAGAAATCAGATGCAATATCCTTGCTCACTGAGATCTTAATTTTTCCTTCATTCTTCAAACCAGTATTAACAGGATTAACAGGATCCTCAAAATTCCCATTCTTTGATTCTACAAACCTCTCATTTTTATCCCCAAACTTCTTTTTCTTCTCTCCGACCACCTTTTTACAATGCATTTTTGAAGCAACCTCATTTTCAAAGACAGCATCCATCTCTTTAAAAGGTGGAGATCTACTTCCATCTAAGAGATTTTTTTCTTCCAATGGGCGAACCAAATTATCATGAAGAGGCGACAATAGCACACCATTTGGAATAGGAAAAGAAGTCATGATCTGCTTCATCACATTGGCATGGCAAAAAACATAATTGAATTACATGAACATCTGTCCGAAGAAACACATGAAGAGATAACAAAATGGTGAAAAAAGGTTCACCTTAATAATGTAGGAGGGAGATTCACTCTGTTTACTATGAGAATCTGGAGAGTTCCCTTCCCACTCTGTATGGCTGCCATCTGATGATGAGGATGGAGACATGTCAAGACCAAGATTGCTGTAGATTGCAGCACTCTTTTCAGTCAAAATGTTGTCTGACCCCACTTTGATCCGGAACTTCAGTGTTTTTTTATCAGACTGATTGATTGACAGTTTGAGAGGTTTGTGATTTGAAATATAATTCCTTGAATTACAAACTTTGGGCAAACTATCCACAGAAGAATTCCTTAGTTCAGGTAGTGCATGATCAGTTGAAGCAAGTTCAGGTCTCATGATAACTGTTGAATTCTGTGGGGCACCCTGCATGATCATATTAAGCAAAGAACTCAAGTGTCTAGAATAGTAAGAAAAATATAAAGGAAGAAACCAACCATTTACCTCTAAGGGCAAATCATGAGAATGGTTGTTTTGAGCTTTTTGTGAAGTCTTTGAGGAAGTAGAAGGAGACCACTGATACGTAGGTAAAAATGAACCGTATCCACCAAATCTTGCCCCTGTCAATCAGTTGTCTCCCATTATCATCATTTTGAACAGTGTTGATACTAAATTTAATCATAACATTGTATCTTAACAGATGAACATCTCCTTAATTCATCACTTACCCAAGTTTTCTGCAGAAAGTCCACCCTCAAACTCTTTCTGATGATGTCCCAAAACATCTTGAATCCTCTTATCCTACAAAAAAATCAGAACCAAACCTTAATATTACTTGAAATACATTGCATAAAAAATGTCACATCAAGAAAGAGGCCAATTACAAGAACCACCATAGCATAAAATGTGGTGAAGCCTTAAAGTTATAGAAAAGCAAGTCCAGTACATAAACCAATGAGATTGTACATTAGACGCTATAATTGGAACTGAAATTATTTATGCTTCAAATTAATCACTTTTGAATGAAAGTTTTGACATAAGGTGCATCATAAATGGTCAGGAGCTAGTATTATGTTGTTACACTTAAAAGTTCAAATGTAAAGAACTACGATGTGGTTTCTATTATTTAAGAACTTTTTTACATCATATATTGGCACTTCAATATGGAATATGTTCAGAAAGTACAAAAGAACCATCAGGTTGACAATCAAAATCAGAGAAAGGAGCAACTGGAGCATATTTGATGAGTGAATAAGTTCAGATGGAAATTTAATTGCAGTTGACTACCAGATATAGAGGAAATGGTTAAACCAACAAATGATGTTCCCTATGCATGTGGAAAAGCTCTTCCTGTTTTCATTGTGTCTCTTTATGATTTAATTCACACCCAAAACACCTACATTCCTCATGCAGCTAATACAACCACAGCCTAACTTGAGACATAGTGATCTATATTCTATGCCACAAGTTTTAGGTTTGGTAACCTAGGCTCTCACCACCAAACCCATATCAAATATCTCTGTTGGGGATCTAGGCTTGTGGCACCCCTACCATTTAAAGACTGTTCAAAGTAAATATCTCTTTCCTTCTTCTGGAATCTAGTCAGTTTGTGACAATTAGGAAATTATGGCTATTCCATCCTCAACATGATAATTTGTGACAGCAAACATATCTTTTGATATTTTATATTTGGAGGTATAAATCCAAACGGTTTGGACATAGCCTTAGTTAACTTTTTGATAGATATTAACAGAAGCAACCTCATTCAAGCTTGAGATGATGATCAGCCTTTGACTATCAAAGCAAGTAAGAAGTCCCAGCAGAAACAATATCCAATATAGATGGGATGTAGTATCCCATTATCTTAAAGTCCAGCAAAATCACATCAATTGAACTATTAATCAAGCCAAAAATTTTTGTAAATCACTTGAGGCATCTAATGAAGACCGACATTGGTATGAACTCTAAAACCAACATTGTCTCTAGACTCAAACAAAAATAAAAGAAAACGTGTTCTATTCCCATGAGTTAGTTGTATTCTATTACACAACTAATTTATAAATGCTTTTGCCAGCAGAGAAGATGGAGGAAAAGAGAAAATAAATAAATAAAACCTAGAAATATTTTTGATTTATAAACTACACATCAACAGTAATAATCCTTGAAACAATTCCTTGATTTAGCCTAGTCTCATAATCATCTATTATCCATGAAAGAAAAATCCTGCCAGCCCAACAATTTGTTGACAAGAGTCTGCTGAATAATGAAAAACCAGTACATGAACAATGAAAACCAAACATTTTCCTTAGTTATCTCAGCAAACAAATAAAAGGAAATAAAAATTCCAATGCATGTGGCATTTAGTGATCCAACAGAATTCTCAAAACCACCCAACCATCAATCACTAGTTCACACTCCAGCTCTATTTTATATTTTTATTTTCATTCTTTGTTTAGGACTTTAGCTCAAGCTTAAAAGTGCAGCCCATGATAACAGCATCCTAAGTTCCTAACACAAATTCTCAAAAAGCAACCAAATTTGCATTGATCACACCATAAAAGGATCAACATAAAACATCAATAAAAGAACCCTTACAATGTAAGAGAAAGCAACATCAATATCGATGTTTTGATCATTGTCTATGTAAGAAGAACAACAAGCCGCTCCCTCTTCAAGCTCAGTCTTCCCCATCTTCACTAATACCAATGGAAAACCCTTAACACTAACCTAAATTGAACAACAATAACCCAATATTTCACTTGCCCTCAACTGAATTATGATCAAGGCCACAAAATATCAAAAACCCACTTCAGAAAATCCAATACCCAGTAAAACCCAATAATCAAAACCCCTTAAAATCACCAAATTCAGTTCTTGATCATCCAAAAAAAAAAAAAAAACCTCCAAAAAATATCACTTGCCCTGAAATAATAGTTGATCAAGACCAAAAATATCAAAAACCCACATCCCAAAATCCCTGAAAATCACCAAATTCAGTTCTTGATCATCCAAAATTTCCTCCAAACTATCAGAGGCACTGAATTGATATTTGATCAAAACCACAAAATATCAGAAAACCCCACTCCGGAAATCCAAAACCCAGAAAAACCCATGAAGCAAATCCCTCAGAATCACCATTCTTGGACCTTATTCAACTTGCCCAATCAAAACCCACCTTTCAGATACTTTTCCAAATATACACAAAAATCCCAAAACACGTTTCGTAAAAGCACTTTAATACGCAATCTCTGTACACGGCCAAGCATTTAATACATCAGTGAAAAAAAAGGTTCTCTATAATGCGGTGCTTAAAAGTTGGAACTGACTAGGAGGGATTTTTTTTTTTTTTTTATTTTTTTTTTTTTGGAGGTTGTGTTTTTGCTTTTGGAAAACAGAGAAAGTGTTTTCTATGTTTTCTTGCCGTTTGTTCATTCAAGATTTTTCCTTCGATTATTAAGTGAAGAAATTGGCTTACCAACCTCATTGACAAAGTCTCAAAATTGGGTTACAGCTTACAAGTATTTTATTTTTTATTTTTGTTTTTGCTAATTAAGTTAAAATTACTTAAATATTCCTTTATTACTTGAAAAGGAAAATTTTAAATCCCAAAAGAAAATATAAAAAGATTTTATATAAAAAATTATAATAAATATTGGAATGGTATATATAATAATAATAAAAATAATAAATACAAAATGAAAATGTGGGCAAAGTTTTTTTTTTTTACTTTCATATAATCATAAAACTCGCATGGTAATGTAATAGATACAATGAATGGTGTAATTGTGTATTTATTAGCATCTTTATGATATGTTACATTTTTTTCCTTATAATAAATGGAAATCTTTTTTAGGAATGAAGGAATTCTTATTATTATTATTTTTATATGAACTATTGAAATTATTTTACTAGTATTTGGTATGAAGAATTAGTCATAATGTAATTTTGGAAAATGTGTTGAAATATATAATTTAGCTTTTAGAACTGTTTTGTAGTAAAAAATATCAATGAATTGACGATTTTCTTTTTAAAGGTTGTGTTTTTACTTACGGAAAACGGAGAAAGTATTTTCTATGTTTTCTTGCTTTTTGTTCATTCAAAATTTTTTTTTATTGATTAAGTGAAGAAACTGGCTTACCTAAGGAAAATTTTAAAATTTTCAAGAAAATATAAAATATTTTTTTGAGAAAAACATAATAAAATATAAGAATGATAAATAATAATAAAAAATAAAAAATAGTAGGTAAATTGAAATTTTCCCTTTATATATATATATATATATATATTACAGCTATGAGATAAAACTCTCATGAATGGTGTAATTGTGTATTTATTAACTTTAATATTTTATTTTTCCTTATAGCAAATGGAAATGGGAACTCTTTTATAGGAAAGAATTATGCGATGCAAAGTTAGAAGGCTATTGACATTATTTTTCTAGTACTTTATAGGGAAAATTTCATAATATGATTTTGGAAAATTGCAATATTTTAAAAAATATAGACCAAAACATAAAAAGACCAATTGCACGTATGATATAAACATAGGAGGTCCTTGGGTACCAAGAAAATTTTTATACTAAAATGATTCTAGAGTTTTCAAGAATAATTGAAACCTTTTGTTCCCATGATGTCTTCTTTGTAATTCTTGAGTTGCAAAGAAAATTCTAAAAAGTGAAAATCTAATAATTATGAGGATTATTGTTTCTTTTTTAATTAATAATTTTGAGGATCATAATTTTCTTTAATATATAGATAAAATTTTAAATTATGATGTATATTTTATGAATATTGTATTCTATCATTAGACCAAGACACCAATTAGATTTTTTTTTTGAAAGAATTTCAACTTATGACATCCGCTCATGATGAGATAGCTCTTTATTATCAAACTAAGACACCAATCGGTTTTTAATGTAGACTGTAATTGAATTACAGATCTTTTATTCAACTATCGAAGATTTTTTATTAGCTAAATTAACTAAAACCCATAACAATTAAATTTTAGTATATGCAACGTTTGACCCCAAATCTCTTATTTAAAGATACAAAATTTTGCATTTTTTTATTGAAAATTTTTATCAATTAAACAATTTGAAACTCATGCTTTTTTTTTTTTTTTTTTTGAGGTAAAAGATAGAAATATTATTGATTAGAGAAAACCAGATACAAGAAAACATATAAGCCCTGTTCAGGCACATCCGAAACTCATGCTTTGTTGATTGTGAGGGCAAAGTGTTAGTCCATTTGCCAATGGATAACGGAATTGAAATGTGTCTAGCTGAATGTGGCTTGTTTTTTGTTTTTTGTTTTAATGAATAAAAAGAGAGTATCATAGTAGGTGCAATACATTTATTGAAGTGGAACTACATAAATTATTTGACTCCTACTAAGCATCATGTGAAATGATACGAGAACTCATACCATCAAACCAAAATTAGTAGGGGCAATGAAGAAGGGTTGCTTAGCAGTGGAGGAAAGTGCCTATTCTTGAGTTTCGTAATGTTTCTTTTTCCTATATTTAATTAGACATTGCAAGAGAGTTGCTCGTGCTTTGCTTTGGCAAGGACATCACAATATAAGGAGGGCTCCACCTAGGTTTTGCTTGAGGGTTGCCCTCACAATCTGATTTACATTCTCAATAAATTGATTATCATTTGCTATAAAAGAGAAAAAAGAAAATTATTTTGTAATAACGACACAATCTTAAAGAAGTTGCAACTCCTAAACCCTAAAATGATTTACAAGTGCACAAGATTAGAAGCACCATTTAGTTGATAAATCACTCTTAAAAGGAGTTACCACTCTACCTTTATAACATGGAGTTTTTTTTATTGTTATTAAAGTAATGTTATTTTAAAAGAATATATATTTTTAAATAATTTATTTGGGTTTATTTCATAAACTAATACCGTTCATATGATATGTGGTGTTCATAATTTGAATTAATATTTAAATCCAAATATTTGAATTTTATTTAGTACACAAAATTCATTTATTTATATATTAATAGCAACAAGATATATATATATATACTAGCCTCATCACACGCGCTTTGCGTGTGAGGCTTTTTTTTTAGTGTCATAATTTTTAATTTATTCCAATTTAAGGTTTATACATTTTCTCAATAATATTACGCATTTAGAATTTATAAGTGAATAAAGTAATTTGAAAATCAACAGGAAAGTGACCCTATTTTGAAGGCAATGTTTTAGTGGAAGTTAGAGTTATATTTTTACCGGATTGACCTTTAAATTTGTCTTTACTTAAACATAGAGGTGTAGAATTCAAGACACATAAATTTTGTAATGTTTGCTAAATCAGATAATTAGAATTCTAAACACACGAAATTGAGATTTTAAAAGTATATTTACAATTCCAGCTAATATATTTTGTGTTGTTTTTAATTATTTTCAAAATATGAAACTGAAAATTTGCCATATTTATCGAGTCCACATGTATTAGGCCTTGACCAATTTCTTAAAAAGGAAACTTGCACAAATATACTCTCTTTTAATGGAGGTTGTGTGATAGTCACTGATAGTATAACAATATCTCTTTTAGGTAAAATTATTAGGTTTTTTTTTGAGATTTTCATGGAAACCACCATCAGCTACGTCAAATTTTGATAAAATGCACATTGGACGAATTGAATAAGAATAATTATAGAGATACAAATATTTTTTACAAAAAAATTTACAAACTGCTAATATGGTGATTTGTTATTAGTAAATGAAAAAGTGAGTAGTTATTAGTAAATGAAAAAGTGATGCCAATTGATAAGGGTTAGAATGTAGCTTGTCGAGACCTGAAAGTGGGCTTGACGGATCCATATTCCTGGGCCGATAGAGGGCAAGCCCAACCTGTCCAGAGGTCCGTTATGGGTAGAAATAGCAAAAGCCTTTGATGGAAAATACTTGCAAGACAAGTATTTGATCGCCGTGGAATCCTAAGGTGAAAAGAGTCCTAAAACGATAAGGATCTCGGAGGATACGTGCGGATCTTTTCTATAAGGAAAGATCTTGCGAATCACGATTGGGACTATTCCAAGTAGAGTCCTAGAAGGAAAAGACTTCCGTACCAAGGAAGGGATGTCAACTCTCTACTATAAAAGCCCAATACTTTCACAAATCGAGGTACGCATAATTTACCCTCTCTAGCACTTTAGAGTTGTGAGAATAAGTTCTAACTTGACCTTCGGAGGATATTTGGCCGGCACCACACCGGTGCTCTCTGTTAGGTCTCTTCTGTTTTCATTGTGCAGATATTCTTTCGAGCGTGCGAAAACCGTGTAGCTCACTGGTGATTTTCACGGTATCATCAGTTGGCGCCGTCTGTGGGGAAGTGACTAACGAATTATCGATTCGAAAGTCATAGTAAACGCTTCCCGGATAAAAGAGTTGCATGGTGCTGACTCGCTCGATGGCAACTACGAACAACATTCAGGAAGACGAAGCTCACACAACGGCCCTCGAGAGGCAGGTTCAAACCTTGGCCACTGCAGTGGAACGTCTCACTAAGGAGAACCACGATCTGGAGGAGCAGTTACGCCAGAAAAACGTAGGTCATGGCACCCAAGAGTAGGACCAAGAAGGCACTAGTGCCGATAGAAGGGAACGAGAAGGGCCAGAGGGCAGTAATGTTCCGAGTAGACCAGAGCGACAAAATCTGAGCATGCCGTCCCTCACGGATGCTACTCCTCCACATATCGCCACAGAGATGCAAGCGATGAAGGAGCAGATGGAGGTTATGATGAACACCCTCAAGGGACGGGTGTCCAGCGATCTTGACAATCTGGTCAATTGTACCGACTCGCCATTCACTGCGGCAGTCAACTCCTTCCCTTTACCACATAAGTTTCGCATGCCACAGATCGACAGTTACGACGGAGTCAAGGACCCTCTAGATCACCTGGAGACCTTCAAAACCTTGATGCACCTTCAAGGAGTAGCGGATGAAATCATGTGTAGGGCCTTCCCCACAACGCTGAAGGGTGCGGCAAGGATTTAGTTCAGCCGGTTGATGCCCAACTCCATCAGCACATTCAAGGAGCTAAGCGCTCAATTTACTGCGCACTTCATCGGGGGACATAGGTACAAAAAGTCAACGGCTTGCTTGATGAGCATCAGGCAGCGCGAGGACGAAACGCTAAGATCCTACATATCCCGTTTCAATAAGGAAGCCCTCTCGATCGACGAAGCCGACGATAAAATACTTGTAGCAGCCTTCACAAACGGGTTGCGAAAGGGTAAATTCTTGTTCTCTTTATATAAGAATGACCCGAAAACCATGTCGGATGTGCTTTACAGGGCTCGAGAAGAAAAGCCAAAGAAAAGGGAGAGACAAGAAGATCCGCGGCAGGATAGAGGACGTAAGATGGCGAGAACAGGGGAACAAAAAGATGATAGGCGTTCCAAACCCCCTCTGGGCAGGTTCATAAGCTTTACCCCATTAACTGCCCTAGTCGACCAAGTCCTAATGCAAATTAAAGATGAAGGATCCCTAACCTTCCCAGGCAAGCTGAAGTCAGATCCTAACAAGAGGTCTAGAGACAAGTATTGCCGATTCCACCGCGACCATGGCCACGACACGGCCGACTGTTATGACCTAAAGCAGCAAATTGAAGCTCTTATCCGACAAGGAAAATTGCAAAGATTCATCCGTAAGGACAGGACGGACCCTCCTAGGAACAGGCTCCCAGATGAGAGAATGAACGTCCAAGGCCACCTATAGGAGATATACGAATGATCGTAGGGGGCACGGCGGCCGCTGGGTCGTCTAAGAAGGCTAGGAAAACTTACCTCAGGATGGTACAGAGCGTCCAATTAACAAGATCCGTACCAAAGATAGCACGAATCGACAATCCAATCATTGGGTTCTCAGAAGAGGATGCCCGGAGGTTACACCATCCGCATGACGACGCGCTTGTTGTCAGCTTGCAAGTGGGAGACTACAACATACACCGGGTTTTGGTCGACAATGGTAGCTCGGCAGATATCCTGTATTACCTGGCCTTCCAGCAGATGAAAATCGACAAAGAACAGCTGATCCCGGTGAATGCCCCTCTCGTAGGTTTCGGAGGGACGAGAGTGTTCCCCCTTGGTGCTGTCACATTGGTAGTAACAATAGGCGACTACCCCCAACAAATCACCAAGGACGTAACATTCCTCGTAGTCGACTGCTCGTCCGCTTACAATGCTATTATAGGACAACCTACTCTTAACTCCTAGAAGGCTGCAACCTCAACCTACCACTTAATGATCAAGTTCCTTACAGAGTATGGAGTAGGAGAACTGCGCGGAAATCAGGTGGCAGCGTGAGAATGTTACGTTGCCATGTTAGAAATGGAGGACCAACAACAAACGATGTGCATAAGAGAACAACGGGCGGTAGCAGAGCCAATTGAAGAACTAGAAGAGCTAATCCTTGACGAATCAAGACCCGAACGAACGACAAGAATGGGGACGTTGGCCAGCCAGCCAATACGTCAAGCCTTAGCAGCGTTCCTTAGAATGAACCAAGACGTGTTCGCCTGGAGCCACGAGGACTTGCCAGGGATTGATCCCTCAGTCATAGTCCACAGGTTGAACGTGAACCCTGCATCCTCACCTGTCCAACAGAAAAAGCGAGTGTTCGCTCAGGAGCGGGACAAAGTAATAGCAGAAGAGGTACGGAAGCTAATAGAAGCAGATTTCATTCGAGAAGTATACTATCTAGATTGGTTAGCCAACGTGGTTATGGTCAAAAAGGCTAATGGAAAGTGGCGAATGTGTGTCGACTTCACGGACCTCAATAAGGCGAGCTCGAAAGACAGCTACCCGCTCCCTCGGATAGATACCTTGGTGGATTCTACAGCAAGGCACCAGCTCCTGAGCTTCATGGACGCCTTTTCGGGGTACAATCAAATCAAGATGGAGGAGGCCGATCAAGAGAAAACCTCCTTTATCACAAGCCAAGGACTTTTTTGCTCCAAGGTGATGCCGTTTGGACTCAAGAACGCAGGAGCGACGTACCAGAGATTGATGAACAAGATGTTCGCGAACCAGATTGGGAGGAATGTACAAGTTTATGTTGATGACATGTTGGTGAAGAGCCTGCACGAAGTTGATCACCTGGACGACCTCCGGGAGACGTTCGACACTCTCCGATCATATAACATGAAGCTGAATCCGAACAAATGCGCTTTCGAAGTGACGGCAGGGAAATTCTTGGGCTTCATGGTGTCCCAAAGAGGTATAGAAGTAAACTCGGAGAATTTACGGGCTATAATGGAGTTGAAACCCCTGAGGACGGTCAAGGAGGTTCAAAGTTTGAATGGCAAAATTGCAGCCCTGAACAGGTTCGTCTCGAAGGCAACGGACAAATGTCTACCTTTCTTTCGCACTCTAAGAAAATCCTTCGAGTGGATGGACGAATGCCAAAAAGCCTTCGAAAATTTGAAGAAATACCTTTCATCCCCGCCATTGCTCAGCCCGTTCGAACCAGGAGAAGAGCTCTACCTCTACTTGGCAGTCTCGTAAGCAGCGGTTAGCGCGGCCTTAGTACGGGAGGAAGATGGGTCTCAAAAACCCGTCTATTTTATAAGCCGTGCGTACCGAGGAGCAGAAGAGAGGTACCCCCAAATGGAGAAAATGGCCTTCGCACTGGTAACTGCCGCACGTAAACTCAAGCCATACTTTCAGGCACATACTATCATAGTCCTGACGGATCGGCCCCTTAAAAAAGCCATGAGTAGCCTTGAGGCTGCAGGACGGATGGCTTTATGGGCGGTAGAGCTGAGTGAATTCGATATACAGTACCGTCCGCGAACTGCAATGAAAGGACAAGCCGTGGCTGATTTCATCGCCGAATTTATCGATCCGGAAGACCAGGGGGAAGAAATCGCAGCACAATGGAGCATCCACACGGACGGATCTTCCAATAGGCGAGTCGGAGGGGCTGGTGTGGTCATCCAAACCTCGGAGGGAGACAAGATTGAGTGCATGATCCGACTGGATTTCCCCACTACCAATAACGAGGCTGAATATGAAGCACTGGTGGCTGGCCTAGACCTCGCGAAGGCAGCAGGAGCCGAAAACGTAGTCTTGTATTGCGACTCCCAGGTGATAACAAGTCAGATTAATGGCGGCTACGAATGCAAGAACGAAAGAATGAAGAGGTACCTAGAAGAGGTGAAGGGTCGGATCAACAACCTCGAAGTCAGATTCGTTTAAGTCCCAAGGGAGAAAAACGAATGTGCGGATCGCCTAGCAAAAGCTGCCTCAGCGGAATTTATGCATGTCCCCGAACAGGTATTATCTTTTGTTCAAATCTCCTCACTTATTGATGACGGAACAAGTGTGCAGGAAGTGAATTCTGAGAATAATTGGACTACGCCACTGATAACCTATCTGAGAACTGGCACGTTACCAGACGAAAAAGATGCTGCTAGGAAGTTGAAGGTCCAAGCATCGCGATTTGTGCTAATAAAAGATGTGTTGTACAAAAGAGGATTCTCTCGACCATACCTAAGGTGTTTAAACCATGAGGAAGCATCGTACGTAATGAGAGAAATCCACGAAGGAGTCTGCGGCAACCACTCGGGGGCACGATCATTAGTACACAAGTTGATCCGGGCGGGTTACTACTGGCCCACAATGCTGAGGGATGCGCTGGCTTATGTCAAGGTCTGCGATAAGTGTCAGAGGTTCAGCAATCTCATTCGACAACCGTCCGAAGAGCTAACTTCTATAACGGCTCCTTGGCCATTTGCGCAGTGGGGACTGGATATCATGGGCCCATTCCCGACGGCCATTAGGCAATTGAAATTCTTGGTAGTTGGTATCGACTATTTTACCAAGTGGGTAGAGGCAGAAGCTCTTGCCACCATCACGGAGAAGAACATTCGAAACTTTGTTTGGAGAAATATCATCTGCAGGTACGGGATACCAAGAGTGCTCGTCTCGGACAACGGAAAACAGTTCGACAACAGCACATTCAGGGAATTCTGCTCGGAGCTAAGGATCAAGAATCACTATTCTTCGCCGGCACACCCACAGGCCAATGGGCAAGTTGAGGTCACGAACCGATCCTTGCTCAAGATCATCAAGACCCGGCTCGAGGGGCAAAAGGCATCTGGCCAGAAGAGCTACCAAGCGTTTTATGGGCATACCGAACTACAGCAAGAACCCCCACAGGGGAAACGCCATTTCGACTAGCGTACGGAAGCGACGCTGTTATCCCAGCAGAAGTAGGACTCACAAGCTACCGTGTGGAAAACTATGACGAGCATAAGAACGAAGAGGCCATGCACCTTTAGCTCGACCTAGTAGACGAAGTACGGGCGACGGCGAAATAGAGGTTGGTGCGATATCAGAATCTCATGGCAAAGCACTACAACTCCAAAGTCAGGCATAGAGACTTTCAAGTAGGAGATCTTGTACTACGGAAAGTGATGGGCACTACTAGAGATCCTTCACAAGGTAAGCTCGGCCCCAACTGGGAAGGACCTTACAGGATTGCATCATGGCAGCGGAAGGGCACCTACCACCTGGAGACGCTCGACGGTAGAAACTGCACACCCATGGAACACGGAGCACCTTCGGAAGTACTACTGGTGAATGAAAAGCAATGACGGATCTCCAAATCCCCAATTTATTTAGTTTTTTCTACAATTACTAGTTTTACTTAAGCAATTTCTTTGGCTACAATACTTTACGTACCTTTTTAAGCCCAAGGGGGCAGGTACTTTTTTACTAGTATATGTTTTTGTTTTCTTTAAATTAATTAGAGGAATATTCAGACTACTATGCTTTTCTACTTGAAATTTCTACTAAAGTCCACGAAAAGGACGGATCATCACAATTGGATGAAAACTAAAGTCCAGAAAGTGGACGGGTATAAGCTAGTGTCCACAAAGTGGACGGACACCCTAGACGGTGAAAAATCCACAAGTCCACAAAGTGGACGGACCATTTAATGGTTATAATTACCTAATTCACAAAGTGGACGGACACCCTAGACGGTGAAAAATCCACAAGTCCACAAAGTGGACGGACCATTTAATGGTTATAATTACCAAGTCCACAAAGTGGACGGACGCCTTAGACGGTGAAAAATCCACAAGTCCACAAAGTGGACGGACCATTTAATGGTTATAATTACCAAGTCCACAAAGTGGACGGACGCCCTAGACGGTGAAAAATCCACAAGTCCACGAAGTGGACGGACCATTTAATGGTTATAATTACCAAGTCCACAAAGTGGACGGACGCCCTAGACGGTGAAAAATCCATAAGTCCACAAAGTGGACGGATCATTTAATGGTTATAATTACCTAATCCACAAAGTGGACGGACACCTTAGACAGTGAAAAATCCACAAGTCCACAAAGTGGACGGACCATTTAATGGTTATAATTACCTAATCCCCAAAGTGGACGGACACCCTAGACGGTGAAAAATCCACAAGTCCACAAAGTGGATGGACCTTTAATAGCTATAATTAGTCCACAAAGTGGACGGACCACTTAAATGGTTAAAATTAACAAATCCACAAAAGTGGACGGATACTCTAAACGTTGAAAATTCCGGTCCCCAAAGTGGACGGACAACTTAAGGGTTTGTAAATGAGTCCACATAGTGGACGAACACCCTTGACGGTAAAATTTTTTACATAGTCCACAAATTGTACGGACTCCCTGAAGATTTTTTTTTTTTTTTTTATCAAATCCGAAAACTGGACGGACAACACAAAAAAGGCTGAAAACACGAGTCCACAAAATGGACGAACCCCCTAAAATGTAAAATTCGTCCACAATGTAGACGGATCCATTATGAGCGGGCAAATAACAAAACAATGTGAACGGAGGATATCCACAAACAAAGCCACGAATAAATATTAAATAAACCATTGAAGAAAGTATTTACATAACATCTATGACGGATCAAACTGTTTTCCAACAATAAACAGTACAAAAATAAAAAAATACAACTATTCAGCAGCTGGAGTTTCCGCCGGCTGTTCAACAATGATGACGGGCTGATGGTCTCCCTCATTAACATGTTTGGACTGAACGATTTCAACTTGGGCAGACTCCCCGTCGCCGATAAGTCCACCGTCAGCAAAAAGGTCGTCAGTGTCCTCTGAAGCGACGGGCATGACGGAAGCTTGGACTTGGTCACCCACTTTGATATTTGAAACATCCAGGTCGGGATTGGCTTTCTTCACTTGACGGAGGGCGTCATCAAAACCCTCCAAGAAGGAGTCACCCAACTCAGATAGAAGGGCGTCGGAATCGCGATATTCACGGATCGCTAACTCCTTAGCCTGACGGAGCCCATCTTTCAGGTCTTGAATCTCCTGGTCCTTCGCCCCAAGGGTCTTCTTCGCCTCCTCCATACTCTGCTCGAGTTCTTTTCTCACCCGCTCGGAAAGTTCAAACTTTTTCTCCATTTTTGTTTTCCAAATCCGTAGTTGGTTTAGCTCATCCTCTGTCTGCTAAGACTTCGTCCGTACACGTTCCAGGGTCGCCTCGTGCTTGAGACACCGTCCCATCAATCCTTTCATCATCACCATTGCCTAAGAACGCAAGTGCAAAAAAGGGGGTTAGATTGAAGGCATAACTGATAAAACGGATAAGGAAAGAAGATGGACCCATATATGATGGGTAGGATACCTGGGCAACCGCGAAAAGGCCCGACTCCCCCATGGCTTCCGTGGAGTGGTTCCCCAAGTCCTCATAATCCTCCGTCGAAATTATGGACGAGATCTTCTCTAAGGCATGTTTAGAGTCCTCACGAAGGAGGACGGGCGCTTTCTCTTGATTAGACGGAGCCTTCATAAAGCCTTTGCCTGCCCCGTGCTTCACTGGGGGATTCGTCTTCACGACATCGGCCATTAGCCCTAAGACGGGTTCCAAAGGAACTCTTTGTTTCTTGGCCGGACGGTCTCCTTTCAGCAGAAGTTTTCTTTTTGAGGACGGGTTAGTTGTAACCGTCGCCGCTGGTGCCTCGTCACCGGCTCCTTTTTCTTTGCTGCTTGCGACCTAATCAGTGTTCTCCTCTTGGCATCGTCCATTTCTAAAAAAAAAAAAAAGAACGGGTAAAATTAACTGATATAAAAAATGGAGACCGTTCAAATAAAAAGGAAACGACGGACTCACGTTTACGTGTTTTTTCTTCGTACTTTACGGCTGCTGGTGTAGGCTCGGGTCCGTCATAGTACCAGTGAATGGTCTTGAGATTAACTAGTTTTGCCCAAGCCCTTTCTTCAGCCTGGGTCTTTGAAAAAATCTTCTCAAGAAAGTTGAACTCCTCAAGATCAACTTGTGGACGCCGTCTAACTGCAAAGAAGAACAGTCAAAATTCCTAAAAGGAAGGGATTGATATACTGAACGGCAGTAAAAAAAAAAAAAAAAAAAAAAAAAAAAAAAAAAAAAAATTCGGACGGGTTCAATATGCCCCAAGTTGTGTCGACGGGCATGTGTTCCGTCTCCCCTGGGCGACACATCCAGCTGTCACCTTCTAAGAAGAAGTACCGGCTCTTCCAATCCCTATTGGAGTCGGGCGTTTCGTATATAACTTTCAACAATGGACTCCTGGGTACAAAGCTATACATCCCCCTTGACCTGTCAATCTCGTCCGGACGGTAGCAGTGAAGGAATTCCCTCACCGTCAGACTTCTGGCACCGTTAGACATGGCACCGTACAGGATCTCCATTGCTATAAAGACCCTCCAAGAATTTGGTGACACTTGATTGACGGATAGGCCCAAAAATTTGAGAAGCTCACGATGGAGGGAGCTTAAAAGGAACCTAAGTCCCGCCTTCAGCATCTGTTCATACACTCCGACACCTTCTACCCCTTCATAATAGCATTTCTTTGACTTATAGGGCAGACGAATGAGGATGTTACTAGGAATTCGATAAATGTCCCTAAGTGTTTTGAAGTGATTCTCCTTGATAGTAGACACGAAATTATTCACCGTCCACTCCGGCAACATGATGAACTCCCTAAGTCCATCAGCACCCACAACGGATCTTATTGTTCGCTCCTCACCATTATCAGAAACCTCTTCTTGGTCAACCATCTCTATATCCTCATTTTTTGAGGACGAGGAAGAGGCAGACGGGGTCCTCTCTTCATCTGGACTCTCTGAGTCTCTATGACCAGACGGATATACTCCCTCGTAATCCACCCCGTCACGGACGAATGACTAGTTACTTGATGCACTAGACATCGCCTACATGTGACGACAAAACCTAAGACTCGGACGGATCTAGAAATTGTGACGGGTGTATAGAGTTCAGGATATTAAATTACTTAAAATAAGGACGGCATATTTACAATATTCACGGATAGAAAATACTTACCAATTTTTGTGAATGGACGGAGAGAACAGTTGATGACGGATGTA
Organism: Notholithocarpus densiflorus; assembly: GCA_030021035.2. Lineage (NCBI taxonomy): Eukaryota > Viridiplantae > Streptophyta > Magnoliopsida > Fagales > Fagaceae > Notholithocarpus > Notholithocarpus densiflorus. Next base: position 2,798,502 of record JARYZH020000050.1, read on the forward strand.
TCTAGCTGAACGGGGAGGTCTCTGACAATGATGACGGATGGCGCTCTGACAATATACTTCCGCTGAAAATGAAGAAATGAAGGGGATAAACCCCTGTATTTATAAAGGGAGTGCACGGAACACGAAGCGACGCTTCGATCCGAGATAAAAACCAATCAGAGGGCGACACGTGTCATGCGCTATAATGACTTCCGGACAACCTGTCAAGCATTTGCACAGTTGACGACATCATCGCTGAGACCGTCGACCCCACTGGTCTTGGATCTGTCTGGCCATTCATGATAGGACCGTCTCCCACTTAACCTTTAACCGTCACCCCACTGGTCCTTTCCCACAACTATGACGGACCTGTAGGGTGAAGGGGGCAACTGATAAGGGTTAGAATGTAGCTTGTCGAGGCCTGAAAGTGGGCCTGACGGATCCATATTCCTGGGCCGATAGAGGGCAAGCCCAACCTGTCCAGAGGTCCGTTATGGGTAGAAATAGCAAAAGCCTTTGATGGAAAATACTTGCAAGACAAGTATTTGATCGCCGTGGAATCCTAAGGTGAAAAGAGTCCTAAAACAATAAGGATCCCGGAGGATACGTGCGGATCTTTTCTATAAGGAAAGATCTTGCGAATCACGATTGGGACTATTCCAAGTAGAGTCCTAGAAGGAAAAGACTTCCGTACCAAGGAAGGGATGTCAACTCTCTACTATAAAAGTCCAATACTTTCACAAATCGAGGTACGCATAATTTACCCTCTCTAGCACTCTAGAGTTGTGAGAATAAGTTCTAACTTGACCTTCGGAGGGTATTTGGCCGGCACCACACCGGTGTTCTCTGTTAGGTCTCTTCTGTTTTCATTGTGTAGATATTCTTTCGAGCGTGCGAAGACCGTGTAGCTCATTGGTGATTTTCACGGCATCATCGTCAATAGTGGGCCTAAATGAAAACCAATAAGAAGCTGGCTACATCAATAGTTTGTAAAAATATTATAAAATAGTTTGTGGCTATCGTATTACTTATTGAATAAAGTGGCAAGTCTAATGCTCAAGCCCTATAGGTTAAAAGCACCATCTCCTTGAAATGATTTAACACAATTTTCGGCATGAAATGTTGTACATAATTAATTTAAAAAAAAAAAAAAAAAATTTTAACAACTATTTGAGGTGATGCATTCCTTTAACAAAAGTAATTTTTAAACAATTTTGTTATGAACTCAATTTATTTCAAAATTTTTTAAATTTGCAATTGGTAGGCAGTCACTTTAATATTGACCTATTAATAACACCAGTTTTATTTTCCACTCATCACAGCCTACAATGTAGGTCAATAAAATGTTTTTTTAAACATTGTATAACTAATCATATTCTATTTTAATAATGAATAATAATTTTCGTTCAGCACAATTATAAAATAAAATAATATGCATAGACTAGAATAGCATTAATAAATAAATAAATAATTCATGTGAGCATATATAGCAAGTCATTTATTAGATATATCATATAAGAATCCTTCTTATTATTAATTATTATGATGCGTGGATCCAACATAATAGTTATGGAATTCATTCCTTGTGGGATATACGATGGTGAGATTCTATGTCCCTGCCCCTTTAAATTCTGTTACTGGCTCTCTCAGTATCCTAGCTACACTTAAACAATTATTTAAGGAATTAATATAAAAATAAGAAATGTGTAATTTTACCATTTAAGTTTCTATCCTTTCACCAAGGGTCAGGATATAGGTATATATGGTGTAATTCTTTGTCAATGTTTTACTATTAAATAATGTTTTATAGGATTAACGTTTTGAAAATCATAAAGTCCGATTACACATTCTCTTTGCTGGTAGCCATTCATGTTAAATTAATGTGCATGCCAAATTTTGCATTAATCGGATTTTAATTATTAATCAATACTAAATAGGGGTAAGAAAGTGATCTTCTCATCGATGCATACAGGAACATATAGGTAATATGAGGGAGCATTATATTCCATCACCATTTCATCTTCCAAATTTAGGAATGGTTGGGTCCAGCATTCCATTGCTCCAAAATTCGGAGGAAAACTTGTCTCTTTCTTTCTTTGGGATGAATTGGGGAAACTTGTATTTGATTGGCTGCTAGCATAGTGTATGCCTCTTGCTTTTCTTTGAATCTGTTGTTTACACAGGCAGCTTGATTGTGGAGATGTACTTGACATATAAGTACTTAGATTGACTATGTGGAGTTTCTTCCAGTAATTATGCACTAGTGTACCAAACACCAAGTCTAAATTTAAATAATAAAGAATGCCGGTTCCTCATCTTTGCCTGATGGTTTGATTGCATAAAATTCCACACTTGTTTTTTGGTCATATTGTAAGACAAAAAATTCTTGAGTTGCCAAGGAATATATAGTTGACTTCAGTATATGTGCACCAGCTGTATAGATTGTCACATTCAGAAGGAATGTATTTGTACCAAAGTTGCTAGGTCAAATTTTTTAGCCAGATTACAGTAACCCCCACCTCTTAATGTTTTATTTCCTTTCAATAGCATTATGAATAGATGAAGAGGTCATGGTTAGCACTTACAGTATGTTTGAGAGTTTTATAGAAGTTTTGAAAATCTTACAGTTGGATTACATAATCTCTTTGCTGTAAGCTATTCATGTTAAATTAACATGCATGCCAAATTTTGTAGTAATAAGATGTTATTTACTAATCAATACTATATAAGGGTAAGAAAGTGATTTCTTCTCATTGATGTGTATGGGAACATATAGGTAATATGAGGGAGCATTATATTCCATCACCATTTCATCTTCCAAATTGAGGAATGGTAGGGTCCACCATTCCATTGCTCCTAAATGGAGTGTTAAGGTGGCTATACTATTGATGCACTGACTTTTTTTGCATTTTAGTTTCAAAGTGCTAAGTTGCCTACCTTCTCCTACCCCAACTCTTTGTTTGTCTTAGTTGCAAGTGTTTTGGTGCCTACCCTACTTTGGTTGCAGATTCTCATAGTGAAACCAGGTTGCTAAGTGACATTATAAATTAGGCCAGTTTTTTTTTTTCTTGAAGTACGGATTTTTAAAGTTATACTGTTTCTTAGGTACAACTTAGCACCAAAATAAGTTATACCAAACACACATCACTGTCTAGAGTCTTAATTTTTAATAACAAAGGTGAACTGACTGGCTTCAAGAAGTTATTGTTTTCAGCCTTCCATCATGAGCACTTTTCCAGCAAAGTTGATGGCCACAATTGTGGCAGTATTGCTTCTCTTGTGTGATTTTTCAGCAACTTCTGCATCTGTCCCTTATGGTAATTATAATTTTTCTTTGCTATCACATTTAGTATGAATTGGAATTTCCTTATGCAATGGTAGACATTGTGTTGAATTAAAAAGCTCACAGATTTTGTAATTAAATGTCAAGGTCCTTGAGACTTGGATATGGCTGAAATGTTAAAGCTTTTGCTGAGATTTGGCTGAAATTTTAAAGCCTTTGCGTCTCTCTCATGTACCTTATCTATCGAATTGTAGGATCTGAAAGAGTAATGCAATAATTTTACTTTCGTAATTTGTGATCTGAAAAATGATTGTCCAAATTGTGTTAGAATAATGGTTAAATGATTAAATTCATTTATTCATTGTTCATCAAAAATTCATTTATTCTTATTAACGACACAACATAAGAGATGGGTAAATCAAAGTCTTATTTTTAAATTTGTATTTCATTAGAGTCAATATAAGCAAAGAGCTACTCTATATAAAATTTTGGCTAAAGTGTAATACACACCCTTGAAATTTAGGAGTCTTTGAATTTTATACTCTGAAATTTCAAAATTTAGATTTTACCCCTTGAGTTATATTCCATTTGCATTAATAGCCCCATATGCTCATATCTCCGGTTAAGTGCCACATATGCTTGTCATGTGTATTCGTTTGTCCAATAAATACAATAGTTAATAATTATATTTTTCTAAAAGAAAAAAAATTAAAAAAGAGAAAAAAAATAACCCCCACTTTTTTTTTTCAAAAAGAACCATCTTACCTTGGGAAATTTTGGCTAATTAGCCATTTTTAGCCAATTTCTTACCAAATGACACCCATTTAAAAATATTTAGGGCATTTCGGAAATACGAAAATTGAGTTCTAATTAAATCCGGTTGAAACCAGTCGACATAGAAACATCAGCGAGACATATGGAAGAAGAAACACACCATGACCAAGTACATGAAGACCATCCAATCTTCACATGCTAAATATGCATAGAGCCCATGCAATTAAACCAGAAATTCAACTACAATAATAATTGTATGCACCATTTTTTATGATGCCAAATACATTGAAACCCAAATTGACAACAAGGTGCCAAACATCGAATGTCCTATATTTATTTATGATGCATGAATTGCATGGTTAAATAAATATTAATAAATAAAACCTAATATCATATATGCTATCTATATATGCTACCTCACTTTAAAGGCTTCACAACATCATTATTTTATTTATTTGATTTTTAAACCAAATTTTACCATTACAAACATGTTTCACTTATATTTTTGTTGTGTACTTCAGTCTACTTCGGTTCATTCTATCCACTTAGGTCCTATTCTCTCCGCATTGGTCCGATTTGGTTCTATTTGGTCCAATTCGGTCACTTCGGTCCACTTAGGTTCTATTCAGTCCAATTGGGTCCTATTCGGTCCATTCTGTCTACTTTAGTTTTATTTGGTCCACATTGGTCCAATTTGGTCCTATTAAGTTCTATTTGGTCCATTTTGTCCACTTTGGTTAGATTCGGTCCATTTGGTCTTATCCAGTCCACTTTGGTCCTATTCAGTCCATTGGTTCTATTTGGTCGATCTTGGTCTAATTTGGTCTATTTGGTTCTATTTGGTCCACATTGGTCCTATGTGATTTATTCCTTCCACTTCTGTTCTATTCGGTCCTATTTGGTCCAATTTGGTCCACTTTGGTCTTATTGGTCCATTCTGTTTACTTTGGTCTTATTTGGTCCACTTTGGTCCAATTCGATCTTTTTCGGTCCATTCTGTCCACTTTGGTCATATTTAGTCCATTTGGTCCTATTTAGCTAGTTGTGACAAAATTTGTGTAAGTTTATTTGGTCTTAGCATTTTTCAACATGTATCATGAATTGTTTTAGCATGCAGCGTGAATCTATCACATCAACCATATTTTTAAACGTCTTTGTTATGAACATAGGCTTTCATTTAAGTAGGAATTGTCAAACAGAAATGGAGTACATGGAATTTCAGAGTTAGAAGCTCTAGAATTTAAAGACTTTTTGTTTAAATAGATACTATTACTAACTAGAGGCAATTTTTAATATCTTGGATCAATAATTCATAAAGATTGATAGATTGTAGAGGATGTAAATCATAGAATAAAAAGAATGGTGAATAAAGTGGAGAAGCACATCAAAATTATTGTGTGACCATAGAATATGGAACTATAGGATTTAAAATGAGGAAATCTATATTTAAAGATAGGGGTAGCCTCCATTGATGAAAAGATGCAGAAGAGTCTCTTAAGATGGTTTAATTATATTTAGAGGAGAGCAAGTAATGAACCGGTAAGAAAAAGTGAGTTGATCTAATTCGAAGGAATGGAAAAAGGTAGAGGAATCCCAAAAATAATATTAGTAGAAGTTTTTTTTTTTTTTTTTTTTTTTTTTTTTGAGGAAAATTAGTAGAAGAAATTAAAAAAAAAAAAAATTAACTAAGGAAATAACAGAGTGCATAACTTTAGATAGGATAGAATGAAGAAAATAATTTTTGTGAGCGATAATATGCGTAAAAGGACCAAGACAGCATTAATAAAGGTTTTTTTTTTTTTTTTTTCATGTGAGGAAATTCAAGGAAAGTATATCATTTTTGTATTTATTTTTTTCTAAGAATACAATTTTTTTTTTCATGTGAGGATGCTTCTTTGTTAGAATAGTGTGGTTAAATGATTAAATTCACCATTACCTCCCATTTAAATTCCCAAGTGTTGAGTCTCATCTATTAAAAGGTAGTTTCGGCCCACACATGAGTGAGGGGGAGTGTTAGAAATATATAGTTAATTAAATGATTAAATTTACCAAATTATTGGAATATGATAAATTTAATCATTTAACCACATATTTCTAACACTTGTGAGAGAGGTCATACTTTACCCTGCCCCCTTTAAATTCAGTACATGGCTCTCTCAATTCTCATTGTACCAACTAATAGACTCATAGCGTTCATAACGATTAGTAAAGGTGAACTGATTATTACCTTCAACAAGTTCTCGTGTTTTCAATTTCCCATGATGAGTGGCTTTCCATCAAAGTTGATGGCAGCAGTAGTGCTAATATTCTTTCTTGTAGGTGATTTTCCAGCGACTTCTGCATCACTTCCTTGTGGAAATAATAGTTCTTTCATTGCTATCACATCTAATATGGAAAAAAAAGGGTTATATGCTAAAAATCTTATGATCCTCTATATTTGGCATTTCAATCTGAATATGTAGAAGCTATGTTGAATTAATTAATGAGGTTTAATAGTTTTCCAAATTGCAAATCAAGGTCCTTTTAATCTTGGATTATTTCTAACCCACTATGATCTATCTTTGGCCTACAAGGTGTTGGGAAGAGTTCATTGCTTGCATCTGTCCGCAAATATGGTTCAATGAAGACACTTCCAATAGAAGAAGGCAGCTCTAAAGGTTTGAACATTAAAAGTAAGAAAATAGTTTTCTTTCGGAGTCTACGAGAGTTTCAACCGCCGCCACCCACACACTCAGTAAACTCCGGACCAAAACCAGGGGAAGGTTCTTAGATGCAGTAATTTACAGCACATTCTGTTCCTCAATTGAACTCGAATGTTTTGCTGTTTTGAATTTAATTATTTTTAGAAAAAAATTACTATTATATTATATTGATTCACACAACTAAGTATTTGAATCAAATTGAAGAATTTAATGTAAACTACGCATCTTCCATAATATATATCCTTCTGACAGTTGCATGCATGCCCAAAAAGAAAATCATGTTCAAACTGGGCGCCTCGTCAATAAGCCCATTTCCATTTCAGCTTTCCTTTTTAATTTTCCTCCTCCTTTGGAAGTGATTGTGTTAAAATATTAATAATCCAATTTCATTTTTGAATCTATGTAAAAACTAGGTTAAGCGACTTTCTCAACTGTGTGCATCATTTGTCAGGGTTTGGAAAGGAATGCCCACTTAAAAATTAATAAGGGTTTTTTTTAAATTTGTTTATGTTCATTTACCCCTCTTATATTCTATATATATATATATATATATATATATATTTGCTACCCCACTTTGAAGGCTTCACAACATCATTATTTTATTTATTTGATTTTTTAAACCAAATTTTACCATTACAAATGTGTTTCTCTATATTTTTGTTATGTAATTCGGTCCTATTTGGTCTACTTTGATCCCTTTTGGTCCTATTCGGTCCACTTTGGTCCATTATGTCCACTTTGTTCTTTCGGTTCACTTTAGTCCTATTCGGTCTACTTTGGTTCTAGTTGGTCCATTCTGCCTGCTTTGCTTTATTCGGTTCAATTTGGTCCAATTCGGTCCTATTTTGTCCATTCTGTCAACTTCAGTCTTATTCGGTCCAATTCGGTCTTATTCAGTCTACTTGGTCCTATTCGGTCTATTCAGTCTACTTTAGTTTTATTCGGTCAACTTTGGTCCTATTCAGTCCTAATAGGTCCACTTCTGTCCATTTGGTACAATTTGGTCCATTTGTAACTGATTTCTATCCCTCTGTCTCTCAAGCTTATAAATAGAGATTATTCAATCATAATGTGAATTGCAGTTTTCACTCTCAATTTTTTAATTCATTCCTTGTTAAATTGGATGCTAGAATATAGTGATGTCTCTAGCTTGCTTTGTCTTTGAGTCTATTGTTTATACGGGCAGCTTGATTATGGAGATGTAATTGACATCTAAGTGTTTAGGTTCACTACAAGAGTTATTTTTGGTGGATTACGCATTAGTGTACCAAACACCAAGTTTAAATTTAAATAAATAAAAAAATGCTGGTTCCTCATCTTTGCATGATGGTTTTGATTGCATGAAAATTCCACATGCTGCATATTCTATGATAAAAATTCCATTTATTTATTTATTTTTTTTATGAATGATAAAAATTCCATTCCATTCCCTTTATTGGACGTTTTTCTCATCCAAAATGATAAATGGTATGGTCCAGCATTCCATCACTCCTATATGGAGTGTTAAGGTGGCTACCCTACTGATGCAGAGAATTTTTTTTTTTCTATTTTTTCTTAATGAGACTTTTTTCCCATCTTAATTGCAAAGTGTTAGGTTGAATACCATATTTTTAAACCTCTTTGTTTTGAACAAGAGCTTTCATTGAAGTAGAAACAGAGATGGAGTACATGAAATTTGAGTTTAGTAAAACTATAAATAGAGATAGAGGCGGTAAGACTTTATCTCTAAGAGATACTATAGAAAGAGAGCATTTAATATATTGGACAATAATTCATAAAAATAGATTGATTGAAGAGGATGTGAATCATAGCATAAAATCAAGGTGAATGAAGTAGAGAAGCACAACAAGGGTATTGTATAACCATAGAATACTTATTAAGTTAAAGGAAAATTTTTATAAGACTACTACATAACTATCTATGCTCTATATATGGTATCGGATGTTGGGTGGTTAAGAAGCAATATATCCATAAAATGAGTGTAACAGAAATGAGAATGTTAAGATAGATATGTGGGAATATATGAAAAAGTAGGATTCAAAATTAGGGAGTAAATTTAAATATAGGGGTAACCCCTATTTATTAAAAGATGGAAAGTCACTTGAAATGTTTTGGTCATGTTGAGAGAAAAGCGAGTAATGAATCGATAAGAAAGAGTGAGTTGATCCAATCAATAAAAACCCAATCAAATGTATTCAATTCAAGTATAATTAACAATAATTATCAAATAGAAAACAGAAGAGGAACGGCCGAAAGAGAAGATTAATGAGCATTGTATCAAATATCTATTGGTAATATATATATATATATATATAGAAATCCGCACCGAAAGCATCTGGTAAATGCTACATATGTGGAAAAAGAGGTCATTTCAGAACAAAATGTGAGGATAAGGCTAGAATCCTTACCGACACCCTTGTTAGTAAACAAACCAACAAAACCCAAGAAACCTTAGTTCAGGAAACCAGTAAACCCGAACTACGGGATTAGAAGCCTAAAGTTGACCAGAGTAGTACCAAAACCAAGAAGGAAGTTACGACTAACGACCTTCAAAGAGAAATCAATGAGACCAAGTCTGAGGTTAGCACCCTTAGGCATGAACTAGCTATTCTTAAGGTTGATCAAAATCAAAAATTAAATCAGACTAAAAATACTTCTCCCCAAGGCAATGAGGAAGGAACCTCATTTCAGAACCCTTCTGATGAAGAAGTTGATAATGCAGAAAAACCCAATAGGATTAACTTCCAGAAATGGCATTCCAAAGTCATGATTGTCATCAGTCAAGATTTTGAATTAGAGGTCATAGCCTTCATAGATTCTGGTGCTGATCTCAACTGCATTCAAGAAGGAATCATTCCCTCCAAGTATTTCAAAAAAACTAGGGAAAGATTAACTTCCGCGAGTGGCGGAAAAATACAGATTGAATACAAGATCCTCAAAGCTCATGTTTGTCAAGACAATGTCTGTTTCAAATCAACATTTGTTCTTGTCAAAAATATGACAGATAGGGTTATCTTAGGCAACCCATTCATGTGTCTGTTGTATCCTTTCACTGTGGATAGTAAAGAAATTAATACTCACCCCTTTGGCCAGCCAATTAAGTTTAAGTTTCTTAAGAGATCAGAACCTAGAGAAATCAGTTGTCTCCAAGATATCTCTGTCTCCAAGACCCTTAACCTTATCCAAGCCAAGACCGACCATCTCACCTATCTCTAGGATGACTTAAGATACAAGAAAATTGAGGAACAATTAGCTTGCAAAGACATCCAAACAGAGATTAGAAAGTTTGAAGAAAAACTTAAGCAGGAAGTCTGCTCTAATCTACCCATAGCTTTTTGGCATAGAAAGAAACACGAGGTAGCTCTCCCCTATGTCAAAGATTTCCAAGAAATAGATATCCCTACCAAAGCTCGACCCATCCAAATGAACCAGGAACTCATGGATGTTTGTAGAGCCGAGATTGAGGATCTTCTTAGCAAAGGAATCATCAGGAAGTCTAGATCACCATGGTTTTGTCCAGCCTTTTATGTTCAGAAAAACGTTGAGATTGAGAGAGGTGTCCCTAGATTGGTCATCAACTACAAGCCCCTTAACAAAGTCTTAGAATGGGTAAGATACCCTATCCCAAACAAAAAAGACTTAGTCAATAGGCTCTGTAGAGCAAAAGTCTTCAATAAGTTTGACATGAAGAGTGGTTTTTCGAATCTGATAGGTACAAGACAGCCTTCACCACACCCTTTAGACATTACGAATGGAACGTAATGCCCTTTGGTCTCAAAAATGCACCCACTGAATTCCAAAATATCATGAATGAGATTTTTAATCCATTCTCCAGTCATGCCATTGTCTATATTGATGATGTGCTCATCTTCTCTGAATCCCTGAATCAACATTGGAAACACCTTCGAACATTTCTTCAGACAGTCAAGTTCAATGGTCTTGTTGTTTCAGCTCCCAAAATTAAACTTTTCCAAACTAATGTTCGATTTCTAGGTTTTGATATTCGACAAGGTGTCATCAAACCCATAGACAGAGCTATCCAGTTTGCTGATAAGTTTCCAGACGAAATCCTAGATAAAACCCAGCTTCAGATATTTCTAGGATCTCTCAATTATATTTCCGACTTCTATCAAAATATCAGGCAGCAATGCAAACCACTCTTTGATAGGCTTCGGACCAATCCATCCCCTTGGACTCCAATTCATACTTCTATTGTCCAAGAAATCAAGAAATATGTCAAGACACTCCCTTGCTTAGGAATTCCCACAGTTAATTCCTTCAAGATTGTCCAAACAGATGTCTCTAACATTGGTTATGGTGGCATTCTCCTCCAACGTGTCAGTCCCACTTCCTCTGAACAAATAGTTTGTTTTCATTCAGGAATTTGGACTCCCACTCAGATTAATTATAGTATTATTAAAAAGGAAATTTTATCTATAGTACTATGCATTTCAAAATTTCAGAGTGATCTTTTGAATCAAAAGTTTTTAATCAGGATTGATTGTAAATCTGCAAAACATGTTTTAGAAAAAGATGTTCAAAACATTGCATCAAAACAAATTTTTGCTAGATGGCAAGCCATCCTTTCAGTTTTTGACTTTGATATAGAATTCATAGAAGGAACTCAAAACAGTATACCTGACTTCCTAACTCGTGAATTTTTGCAAAGTCCAACCCAAGATGTCCGGGAAAAGACCCGTATAGCCCCAACCCCCAAAGTTGCCTAAACAGTAAACCACCAGTAGTACCAGTTAGGCAAAGAACCCTGGCCATATGGTACCATTCTCCCCCAGCCAGGCAAAGAACCCTAGCTCTTCTGTACCCGTGTCACCATCCATAGTCGCCAACCGTTATTTGGTTTCTACCATCCCAAAACCAAACTACGAAAGGCCGCTTTATAGTCAACCCAGTTATAGTTCAGCCCTAGCCACCCCTCCCCCTAAGGCAATCACCCCATATACAGTTGAAGAACCTTTTGGCCCCATATTACCCCAAAAGCCTTCATTCCCATCCAGAAAAGGAAGATCTTCCTATGTTAAGAAACCATTCATCCAGCACATCTCTTATATTGAACCTCATCTCGTTCATATCACAGATCCACTGGCAATGGCAATGGAAGTCTTACCCACAGAATGGCATTTCCTCCCAAAACATCCCGAGAAAAATATCAAGTTCTATAAGAGCATCCTCATCCAGGAAAAATCTGCTTGAATAGAAAATATCATGAACAAGAGAGACCCCCCAGTAGTCCTCTACCATAAGTTTATCATCACAGGTTTTGTTAGCTGCGAAGAATGGGGGCAACATCCCTCGTTGCTCAAAACACTCACAGATCTTAAGTCGTATAAAGGCACAGAACTCCAGTATAGTTATTACGACTATATGGACGCCTTCGAAAAAGTATTATTCTTCCAGAACAAGAATTATGATCATTCATGGTTCATCATGTTTGATAAAAAGTTCTCTTGCCCAGTTCCTTCTTGGTTTCTCAAGTGGTGGGAAATGTTTGGCCCAATTCCCCAAATATTCCCAGAACCATTGCAAGATGCTCTCAGGTACTTTGAAACCAGATTCCAGCCTTCACAGCATGGTTCCCAGTTTCCAGCAATTCTGCATATGACAATCATGTACAGAATCCACTGGATTAGCATGTGGAATTATACTATTAATAAAAATCTGTTAGTCCGGGAGTTTTCAGTCAAATGGTGGGACAGTCTTAGAACTGACCAAGTAATCAATTATCTCCACCGGGATTTCCCTCCTCCAGTTCGGAAAGCCATTACCCAACCATCAAGATCTCAGTCTAGTCTAGACTCCGTCCAGATTGCTGAAAAATCTAGTAAGGAACTCAAAGATCTTGCTAACCAGTTAAGAATACAGGCAGAACAATTAGAATCTCAAGAAAGGATCTCTCCTGCCTCCTCAGAAGCCTCCATAAACCAAAATCCATTATTCCAAGACTCCCAGGATCCTTATGATGGATACAATTTGGATGATGTTTAAGTCCTTTGGTTGATTAGCCTTTCCTCCTTTAGCACCAGTCACTAAGGAGAAATAAGTTCACAGAAACTGGATAGCACCAGTCACTATTCAGAACCAGTTTTCAAAACGGTTACTATTCATCTGCAGCAATAGTCACTGTACATGAACAGTACCCGCACACAGCAAGATTCCAGACAGTCTACTATTCATCCACAGTACCAGTCACTGTTTGATGAACAGTATCTAGAAAAGCAAGGGGACAAGTTACTATTCATGAATAGTACCAGTCACTGTTCATCTACAGTGCCCGACACAATAATCCAGAGTTACTGTTTGCTTTTGGTGGAAAAGGTTTTCACCTTCAGTAAAAGCATTTTCACTCTCTGGATTTTCCGCTATCAAGAAATTAGAATCCAAGGCTCCCCCCAGTCTATATAAGGCGGCCTCAGTTCCATTCTTCAGCAAGTCTTATTTAGCAGAGTTCTAAATACTTCCCTTCTCTTTACAACCCTTAGTCTTGTAATCAGATTGTAGCCACAATGGCAACCCCAGTTTACTCTTGTAATTAGATGGCCTCAGTCGGCCTTTTATCTTACTATTTTCGCAACCCCATGGCCCCAATTGGCCTTAGTCTGTAACTTACCCTCCTTTTGGTATCAGAGCCAAGTTTGGCCGGTCGGTTGTAAGTTACTATTTTCAATCAAGTTGGTCGGCACTGCCGCCATAATTATCCATTATTTTGTGCATTATTCATTAATTTGATTATGTCATCCTCTACAAGTTTTATTTTATTTTACATCTATTTTCTGATAACTCTTCCATTACCATTCATTGTCTTCTACATCTCTTCTTTGTGATTATCTATCATTGGTAGGCTGAGCCTCCTTCCTAACTCTCTGTTTATTATTCTGTGTTACCTGTTTAAGCTAATCAGTTATTTCCCAGTTACCTGCTTTTTCTTGTTTCTGTGTGTAGCCCCAAAGTTTGTTGCAGATGTATACTGTCAAGACATGTAAGTCCCAGATCTGTGCTGTTTATTACCCGGTCAGTCCCAGTATCCAATCCAAGTTGTGTTGGTCAACCCATTTTAGCCGACGGTAGGCGTTTAGGGTGGTCCCGCAAAGGAAAGGATTGTGGCATTAAGAGGTAGTAGTTTGCACAAGGAAAGGCCATCGTCTTTGTTGTATACCCTATTCCAGATCTGAGGTTAGATCCAGAAATTTGAGGATAACGGTGATTAGGTTGTAATTGTTTAAATTAAGCTTTTTAATCCAGAATGATGAATAGGTTGTTTAGAAGTAACTCCTCTACCAGTTACAGGTCATCCCTCCTTGAGATCCCCCAAGACGAAGGAATTCTCAATTCTGAGTCTTATGAGTTACCAGATCTAGATCTAAAGCTAGGAGATTGGAACATCCCAAAGGTACCCACCCATCAGATCTATAAATCTTCATGGTCCTTGGAAAAGGCTTTCAAGACAGATTACCATGTTAGAATTATAGAACAAGTTTACAGCATTAACAAGGAGTACGAGATGTGCTACTTGTTACCCTCTTCTGCCCTAAAAGCCCACAAGAAAGATGGACACAATTACCTTTACATAGGTTTAGTCCAGATAGGTGTCAAACCTTTAATCAGAGAAGGGTTGAACAATTCAATCCTCATGGCCCTTAGAGATACTCGTCATATCAGGTTTAATGACAGCCTCTTAGGAACCATGGAAACCGGTTTAAGTTGTGGACCAGTTCATTTCGACTGTTTTCCTAACTTCACTGTTGCACTTCATGACCCGCATATCATGAAAGTTCTTACCCTCAATATCAAGACCCATGGAACCCTCATGTTGCAAGGTGTCCAACAGTTAGCCTTGATATACAGAGTATACTACAAGTGCATCAGGACGAACATGAATGTTCAAGCACTTGACAAGAAAAAGGTAGGAGAAACCACTCTTATCCAGTCTACTGATCCTAGATCCAAGATTTAGGTACCCAGAACCCTGAAATGGACAGAAGTTACCTTCCCTACAGCTTGGACTTTAGAAAATGAGAATCATGCTCATCAAATCCAGAACTTGGCCCAGAACCCGGATTTAGATTTTGTCCAGCAACTAGCCGATGGTACGGTTAGACTTAGCTTTGACCAGTCTAGGTTTAGAAACCCTCTAGACTATAGAAACCCTTTAGATTTTGATGAATCCCAGTTTAGATCCCCAATAGATCTCCACCGTAGTGAGTCTAGACCTAGATCTCCAATAGATCTACCTAGCAAGAAACCTCCCATCCTTCTTAAGGAAAAATCAGCATCCCAGTGTAGCTCGTCCAGACCCTTTGTACCATATCCAAAGTCCAGAAAAGACTTAGGACCCGAACTACAAGGTGTCCAGACTAGATCCCAGGTTAGTACACCTTGCTACACAGCAAGACATGACTCAGTTGTTGATCTAGAAGATGACAACAGTCAAAAGCACCCATCACCATCTGGTACAGATTTGGAAGATCCTTTCCAGCAAGAAACTGGAATTAATCACGAAATCATGGTACTGAAGAAAGACTTCACCCCTGACTTAGTAGCCTTAGGCAAAGAATTTGATTCTGAAAGAAACAGAGTCAAGAAAGAAGCCTATAGAGCCAACCACACCAGGGAACAGAAGAAAGAAGTTTTGGAAAAATGGAAAGAATTCATGAAAGAGATATCCAACAATGTCCCTTTCTTTGAATACTTTGAGAACCATTTTGAATGGCACAAAGAATCTTGTGTTATTACCAAAACAAATTGGACGAAGGAAAGTACCAAGGAAGTAGTACGATCCAGTCATCCACCCTTGGCAAAGATTACCTTCAAGCATGATAAGACTGACTTAGTTACTTCTCCCTTCCAGGTTCCTAAAAATAAGGAAGTCATAGTCAAAAAGGTTGAAACCAAGGTTATCCCCCAGCCGGGAAACCTTAGCAAACCTATCCAAGACCTAAAGAAGCCTCTTGTCAAGGTCCCTACAACCAGGCAAACCAGCCATAAGACTAAGGATAGAACAGCTTTAGAAGTTGTCACCTAGAAGCTTGAGGAACTTGTGAAGAAGGAACCAGTCACCCCTTCACCAGATATCACCTCAACCAGTAAGAATCCCCAACTTACTGTCTTAGACATCCACACATGTTCTAGCAGAACCTCCTCAGATAATGAAAAGGAGATAGAACGAATAGAAAACCAGTTTCGAGGTTCAAAACCCCGGATAACCCCTTCCAAAAGGATATCTAAATACCGAGGAAAGGAATCCTCTAAGATACTCCATAGGAAAAAGATATCCTCCAAGTATTATAGAAAACAGAAATTCAAGGAAGATGATTTCTATAAGAAAGGAAAGTCCAAATCCACGGGGAATATATATTTATATATATATTTATATATAAACTTCCCAAAGCCAAAGCCTACCTACAAAAATAAATTAAAAAAAAAAACCAATCAAATGCATTAGGAGCGGACGCTATAGGAGATTTGATGGTTGAATCAAAATAACTCGTGGGTTCCAATTAGTTCAGCTGATAAAGTCTCTGATGGTTGAATAAGGGATTTAAGGTTCAATCCCCGCCTACACCAAAAATCGATTCGTGTTTTGATCTGATGATAAAGAGCTACCATTAGGAGTGGACGCCATAGGTCGAAACTTTCTCAAAAAAAAATTTATGGTTTTTTTCTCCTAAACCTTACTTCAGTAGCTTCTCTTGTGCATCGCACGGGGTTAGCGACTAATGTATATATATATAAGTCCAATTTTATGTAGGATTCACAAATTCTACCGATTAAAATCATCTTCAACGGGGCACTTCAAAAAGTCAATTTATCATTCACATCTAACTCATTTTCTAACAAAACCACATCTAAAATTAAATAAAAAAGAATGCTGGTTCCTCATCTTTGGGTGATTGTTTGATTGCATGAATTCCACACGCTGTTTTCTTGGTCATATTCTAAGATAAAAATTCTATTCCATTCCCTTAATTGCACGTTTTTCTCTTCCATTCCCTTAATTGGACTTTTTTTCTCTCCCAAAATGATGAATGCTACATAGGGTGCAGCATTCCATCATTCCTAAATAGGCAGAAGTATACCATGCAGCAGGTATGTGCAGTATCTCTCTCACAGTAAGTGGGTCATACATATCAATAGGGCCCACTTGAGAGAGAGATGATGTTTATACACACTACAGGGTATAATTTTTCCCTAAATGGAGTGTTATGGTGGCTACCCTATTGATGCACAAATTTTTTTCTATTTTTTCTTTTATATATATAATTTTTAATTTTTAATTTTTATTTCATGATTTTTTTTTTTAATCCATCTTAATTGCAAAGTGTTATGTACTTAAGTTGTCTACCTTCCTCTTACACTAATTTTTTTAGTCTCAATTACAAGCGTTTACTGCTAAACATTTCATTCTAAATGTGGGAATAACCTTTTCATTCTTTCTACTAAAACTCCAAACAAATTGATAGAATAATCTAAAATAATTCTCTTTATTCATTTCTCTCAAGGGAAAGTGTAAACAAAGGGAACACGGGAACAAAATGATATTTTAGGAGATATAGAGGGAAGTCAATGCGTAGGTTTTTCATGTACATTCTCAAAATTGGTTCCATATCCTATTTTAGAGAGACGAAAGCTTTTAATCCGATTAAGCCTATGTGAAATTGTAGTACAATACTACAATACTACTCAGTTTTCAACTTCTGAAAACACCAAATTGGTGTTTTCAATTTTCATCACTCTCACTCAAAATTTTTGAGTTTGAGTGATGAAAACAAGACTAGGAAATGAAGCCAAACAAAAAAAATTGTGTAGGTCCCACATTTTTTGATAACTCAGTTATGAGTTTTGGATCATATCACTCAAAACTCCTCTAAACCAAACAGACCCTTAAACTCCTCAGTTATGAGTTTCAATGGCATAATGGTAAAAAAAACCAATCTGGTGGGACCCATTCTCCTGAGTTGTCTCTATCAAGTCAGACCCACTCCACCAACGGCTTTTTTTTTTCTCTCTCTTCTTCTTCTTTCTTCTTCTTTCTTTCTTCACATCTCTTTCTCTGAACTGGTGCTTCTTTCTTTTTTCGTGAACCTGAACATAACACACTTAACTCAAATCTAAAGCCAATTGCACATATAGTATACAAAATTTACATGGGTACTGCTGTCTCAAACCTAGAAACACAAACCCATAAACACATGGGTATCGATCAAACACAGAAACACAAACCCATAACCATGTTCATCATAAATCT
This sequence comes from Notholithocarpus densiflorus, assembly GCA_030021035.2. Taxonomy (NCBI): domain Eukaryota; kingdom Viridiplantae; phylum Streptophyta; class Magnoliopsida; order Fagales; family Fagaceae; genus Notholithocarpus; species Notholithocarpus densiflorus. Next base: position 2,816,500 of record JARYZH020000050.1, read on the forward strand.
ACCCAGAAACACAAAACCCACAACCATGTTCATCATAAATCTAGCTACCCGGAAACACATCGGTACCAATCAAACATAGAAACACAGACCCATAAACATAAACCCACAAATTAAACACAAACCCACAACCATGTTCATCATAAATCTACCCAGAAACACATCGGTACCGATCAAACACAGAAACACAGACCCATAAACATAAACCCACAAATTAAACACAAACACAAATGCATAAGTCTACAAAAATTTTCCCCCAACACAAACAAAACCCAGAAATAAGAAATCTACCAAACCCTTAAACGAGAGAAAGCGCGAGGCCGCCATTCTAGGGAGAGAGAAAGACTGAAAAAAGATCTTCAATTCTTGTGGGTTGTTGCGGGTTTGTTTGCTATTTGTAGCCTATGGGTTTGATTGCTGTGGTGAGGAGAACTTAAGGAAAAATCAAACTTCTTTCTCATTTGTTTGTTCCTTCTGATTTGAGGAATGTGGGAGAGAGAAGTGGTGGATTTAGTGAGTGAAAGAGAGGAGAGGGGCGGAGAAGAGGGGCGAAATTTTTAGGTCTTAGGGGAGACTAAAGGCAGAGAAGTGAAGAGAGGACAAAAGAAAAAGAAGAGGAGAGAGAACCTACGCGGGTAGGCAACTATCCGTTTGACCCAGTACAGTAAATGGGTCCCACCATTATTGCAAAATCTTGAGTTACATAGAACAAGAAATGAAACCAAACATGTTTTAACTTGAGTGAGTGAAAAAATAGAGTTAGAGAGATGAGTTATGAGAATTGAGTTTGAGTAATGAGATTCGAGTTATGAGTTATGAGTTATGGATGAGTCTCAATTCAAACGGGTTCTAAGTCTCTAAGAATGAGTTTCACACACATATATACTTAGATTAAGGTAGAGTAGAATTTTTATATTATATATATATTTATATATATAAAGGATAATCATGTTCAAACTTCAAAATGGGCTCTTTGTGAACAAGGCCACAATACTACACCATATTAGCTTTCCACAATATTACGGTAACTCTTCTATACCATATATATTGGTCAAGGGCGGCTCTACATAGAGTTCAAGGTGGTCATAGGACCACCTTGACTTAGGAAAAAAAATTATATATAAATTTTAAAAATTTATGATTTTTTATATTCTTAAAAAAATTTTGTGATCACCCTAAATTTTTTTTAGGCCCAACATAATTAAACTTTGAACAAAATTTGGCAACAAGCTTGGTTGTAGACTAAGGTTACAACTTTATTCAATATTTTTTTTTATTGAATGTAAATTTTAACAAATCCACAATTTAATTACATTTTCTTCTTAAATCCTCCATATTTGTAAAATTTCAAGAAGATAAAAAATCAATAACTATGTCGTCAATCAAATTTTTAAATTTCAAGTTTTTGTAATATAAAATTATACATAAAAATAAGTTTATGGATCGAATGATAAATAATATCCGATTGACATGAAATTTTGACGTGTTTTAAGAACATAGAGAATATGCAATTCATCGATTAAATTTTCAAAATATGTAACAATGTTAATTCGTTTAGTGAGAGTGGCTACAACTAAGTTTGTAGCCAAATTTTGTTCTTAAACTTTGGTCTCCTTAACAATATATTAGGTCCTTACAAATAAAAACATAAAGTCTAAGAAAAATTTTATTTAACTAAACTTTTGAAGAGATGTAACTTGCAATATTGATAATGAGACTATCATGTAACGATTTCAAAATAAAAAAATTTGTAGAAGGAAATTGTAAGATTTTATGTGTTTGCGTGTGTATGTGTTTTGTCAATGTATAAAATTCTCTTTTTATTAGATTTTGTATAATTTAAGTTTTTTAATGACCACTTTCAAAAAAATTACTGGAGCCACCACTGATATTGGTTGAAGAGTCCTATAGTCATAGTAGGTCCCTTGTTGACTTGGACTTTTTAGTTTTTACCAAGACTTTTTGAGCTAACATGCATGTATCTTGAATTGTTTTGGCATGCAGCATGATCTATCGTATCAACCATATTTTTAAACGTCTTTGTTATGAACACAGGCTTTCATTTAAGTAGAAATTGTAAAACAGAAACGGAGAACATGGAATTTCAAATTAAAGTTGGAAATTTGGGAAGTCGCTCTAGAATCTAAAGACTTTTATTTAAGGCAAAAATGCAAAACTGATCCTCTAACTTTTACTCTTTTTCATTTCAGTCCTTTAACTTTCAGTTTTGTCAATTCAGTCCTCTAACTTTTAATTTTTGTCAATGCAGGATTCCGTTAAACTCTAGTTATGGCTGCCGTTAACTTTTTTTTTTTTTTTTAATATTTCGGAATCAAAAGAAAAAAAGAAAAATCTGTAAAAAGAAAAAAAAAAAAAAAACATTTAAGGAGATTAAGACCCAAATCCCTAATGTACTAAGAGCTTGGGGTTTACTGATCACAAAGAAACACTGAGACCCAGGCAAGCTCTACATCACAACGTGTTTCTTTGTGATTTCAGGATTTGAGTTATTTATTTATTTATTTTATTTATTTATTTATTTTTTATAGGCAAGCTCTGCATCTCTCTCTGTCTTTCTCTCTTTGACACACACACACACTGAGTTTACTGATCTCTCTCTGTTTTTTTTCCATTTCAAGTCCCATAAGGTCCTCTGCTGTCTCTCCCTCGAACACCAACAACCAAATGAGCAAATACCCACCGCGCAAAATGATGCCACTGACACTCTCCGTGTGGTCTTCGCCGCTGGTGGCACTGGTGGCCACATATATCCTACAGTCACCATAGTCAACGAGCTCAAAATCACCAACCCCAACGTCCAAATTCACGACTCCTTCTCCAACCGCACCCTCAAGATCTCCTTCGAAAACCCCAAGCTCTTAGTACGTTAGGGATTTGGGTCTCAATCTCCTTAAATGTTTTTTTTTTTTTTTTTACAGATTTTTCTTTTTTTTCTTTTGATTCCGAAATATTAAAAATAAAAAAAAAGTTAACAGCAACCATAACTAGAGTTTAACGGAATCCTGCATTGACAAAAATTGAAAGTTATAAGACTGAATTGACAAAACTGAAAGTTAAAGGACTGAAATGAAAAAGAGTGAAAGTTAGAGGGTCAGTTTTGCATTTTTGCCTTTATTTAAATAGGACTAAAAATGAAGTATATGAAATATAAGTTTAGTAAAGGTAGAAACATAGACGAAGAAAAGATAAGACTTAATGGCTAAGAGATACTAAATAGAGACAACTTTCGATATCTTGGATCAATAATTCATAAAGAATGAGAGGTTGAAGATGATGTAAATCATAGAATAAGAACATGGTGAATGAAGTGGAAAAGTGCATCAAAAGTATTGTGTGACCATATATAGAATACCTATTAATTTAAAACGAAACTTTTTATATAATTAGCCATACTATATGGTATCAAATGTTGAGCGGTTAAGAAGAAACATATCCATAAAATGAGTGTAGCGAAAATGAAAATGTAAAAATGGATGTGGAAAATATATGGAAAGATAGGATTTGAAATGAGGAAATCTATTTAGATATTGGGGTAGCCCCTATTGATGAAAAGATGAGGGAGAGTCACTTGAAATGATTTGATCATGTTTAGAGAAGAGCGAGTAAAGAACCGGAAAGAAAAAACAAATTGATCCAAGTTGAAGGAACCAAAAAAATAGAGAAAATTTAAAAATAATATTAGTAGAAGTAATAAAACTAACACGTTAATTAGGTAAGTAACAGAGAGCATGACTTAAGATAAGATAGAAAGAAGAAAAATAATTCATGTAATCATTTTAGTCTAATTTGTTGAGGATCCACAACTAATCTCAAATTTTTTTGAGAAAGGCTTTGTTGTCGTTGTCATTGTTGTCTACTTATAAGCGATGAACAGTCACTTTTAGGTTAACCTCAATAATATTTTTATTTTATACTATTCATTACTTACCACTTTAACAAGTTGTGAAATGAGTTATATAAATTAGATTTATTTTAATATAATAATACATAATAATTTTTGCTCTACACAATTATAAATAAAATCATTTGCATAAAAGGATTAATACAGCATTAATAAAGGTTTTTTTTTTTTGGATAAATAACAAATTCAATTCCTATCATTTACACCATTTATCAATTTAGTCCTTAACCTTTCAATTATGTTAATTTGGTCCTCAACCTTTTCAGTGCCGTGTCAATTTGATTATTGCCATTATTTCTTAGATGGAAAAACTTGACGTGTGAAACGGAATAATAAAAAATTATTTTTCATGTCACATTAAAAAAAAAACCAAATTACCTCTCTCTTGTCAGATTACCCTGTCTTCTCCCTCATCCTCACGCAAACTACAAGAAGTCAAATATTTATACATCAGACGGACATCACTTCATAAACGTAATAGAACAAACTTGTATTCTAGCCAATGACCCATCTTTCTTTTTCCAAAAGTACAAAAACAAAGTTGCTGGAATTCTTAAGCCACCTCTAATTTGTGCCTCTTTACCGAATAAAACTTAGAAATTGAATGCATTGGGACTTACATAGGAAGACTCAAATGATTAAATTCCATGCTAATTTATTGCAGTGATTCTCAGCAAGTGTATGGAAATGTCCTGGGCATTCCAAATGAAGAAAAAGAATAGAGGTAAAAATATATAATAAAGAGAAGTCTCGCCTAGAGGATAGAAGCCAGTCTTAGAAATTTTCTCCACAAGATATACAAATGCATAAATATCCGCAAGAAAACCAGAATATTACGAATATTCAGACGAAGCTGCAAACGGAGTCTCTGCTCTGTCACTTTGCTTCAACAACCACCAAACCCACAAACGAACGAGAGAGAGAGATTTTACAACTTCAGATCTTAGGGTTTATGAGCGTGAGGATGAGGGGAGAAGAGATGGAGATGTGGACTAACGAGTGGGAGAACGATTTAGGAAAGGGTAATTTGATTCAAGTCTGAATGCGAAATTTGAGGTTTTTTTATTCTTTGAAAAAATATGATGTGGCAGTAACAGTTATAATTAATGTGGCATGAAAAATAATTTTTTATTATTCTATTTGACACATCAAATTTTTCTATCCGAGAGATAACGGCAGGGAACAAATTAATACGACGCTAAAAATATTAGGGACCAATTGATACAATTGAAAGGTTAAAGACCAAATTGACAAATGATGTAAAGTATAAAAACTAACTTTGTAATTTACCTTCTTCTTTTTTTCATGTGAGGAAACTCAAGGAAAGTATGTCATTTATTTTTATTTAATTTTCTTTTAAGAGAGTAAAAAATTTTATTAACAGAAATTAAGATACAAATAAAGGAAGTATCCTCCTTAATTGCGTCGAAAACAGGAGGATGCTTCCTTGTGAGAGAGGTCATACTCTACCCTGCCCTTTAAATTCTGTACATGGCTCTCTCAATTCTCATTGTACCAGCTAATAGGTGAACTGATTACCTTCAAGAAGTTCTCGTGTTTTCAGTTTCCACGATGAGTGGCTTTCCGGCAAAGTTGATGGCAGCAGTAGTGTTAATATTCCTTCTTGTGGGTGATTTTCCAGCAACTTCTGCATCATTTCCTTGTGGTAATAATAGTTCTTTCATTGCTATCACATCTAATATGAAAAAGGGTCATATGCTAAAAATCATGGAATTGTATAAGCTATGTCGAATTAATTAATGAGGTTCAATAGTTTTCCAAGTTGCATATCAAGGTCCTTTTAATCTTGGATTATTTCTAACCCGCTATGTTCTATATATATCTTTGGCCTAAAAGGTATTGGGAAGAGTTTATTTCTTGCATCTGTCCGCAAAGATGGTTCAATGAAGACACTCCCATTAGAAGAAGGCAGTTCTAAAGGTTTGAACATTAAAAGTAAGAAAATAGTTTTCTCCCGGAGCCTACGAGTGTCTCAACCGCCACCTGTACGCCCAGGAAATCCAGGACCACATCCAGGACATGGTTAAAACTTAGATGCAGTAATTTGGGTGCAATACATTAAGTTCCTCAATTGGACTCAAATATTTTGTTGTTTTGAATTTAATTATTTTTAGAAAAAAAGAAATAATATTTTTAGGTGGTTCCTCATCATTGCCTGATGGTTTGATTGTATAAAATTCCACATTCTTGTTTCTTGGTCATATTGTAAGACAAATTCTCGAGTTGCCAAGGAATGGTGGACTTTGATGGTATACGCGCATGCGCCAAATGTATAGTACAAATGGTAGGTAGTTTTCATGTTTTCTCTCTCCTCCCAATTTAGGCAAAATCAATGCCAAATTTTCTTTTAATTCAACTAACAAATTGCCTAATTATACCTCTCTCCTCATTTTCCAAAACTTCACGCATACCATATAGTGATAATAAACTTCCCTCACAATAATACCTTACCAAATGACTCCAATTTAGAAGTGTGTGTGGAGGGGGTATGAAACAAGGAAGTCAATATCGTACCGGCCATTCTGGAGAAATAAATTGTACCGAACATTAAACTGGTATCTGTATTCCTTCAAAACGTACCGGAAAAAAATACCGAATTATACCGGCTTATTTTGGCTGTTTCGGCCTTTACCTGCTGGTATTTGGCATTTTGGCCGGTACAATAAAAAATTGAAAAAAAGTGCTGACACTACGTTGATTGCATTTTCTTTATAGCCAAAGCGTATCGATAAGTGGTAACACTGCTTCCTTCAACAAAAGTCAAACAAAGTGCATCATCAATGTTGAACCCTTAGTAATTTGAAGTTTTAAACCCCTGCAACTATATATAAAATAATATGCATAAAAATAGGACATCTCTTCGTCCGTGACTCTACACTGCCCCTTAAAATCTTGTTTTGGGCTCTCTCAATGTCCTAGATTTCTAGTGTTCATTACAAAGTTGAACTGAGAGGCTTCAAGGAAGTTCTTTTCAGCTTTTCCATGATGAGTATTTTTCGAGCAAAGTTGTTGGTAGCAGTGGTGACAATATTGCTTCTCGTGGGTGATTTTCCAGCCACTTCTGCCTCACTTCCTAATGGTAATAATAGTTTTTAACTTTGTAATGATTACTTTACATATGAAAGCATTAACTTTGTAATAATAGTTTTTTTTTTTTTTTTTTTTTTTTTTTTTTTTTTGAGGGGGAAACTAGAAGTTGAATTTATGAACTTTTAACATTTTTTTTTCTAATTATATATCAAGGTCCTTGAGTCTTGGACCGTTTCTAATTATCTATCTTTGGCCTAAAAGGTAGCAGGAAAAGTTTATTGCTTGTATCTAACAATAAGGTTGGCTCAATGAAGACTGTTCGAATAGAAGAAGGCAGCTCTGAAGGTCTGAACATTTATAGTAAGAAGATAGTTTCCTTCAGGATCCTACGAGAATTTCTATCGCCGCCACCATCACCGTTCAAAAATCCACAAAAATCATTGGTTGTGCCTGCACCTCCCCCACAGATTATACAATGATTATTAATGTTTGATGTTTCTATTAATTAACTGTGTACATGACTGCCTAAGCTACAAGCAGTTTACAAGATAGTTTAGACTAGCTTAAGCTACATGTAGTCTGTATATAACATTTAGTTACCTTTCTATTTGGACACTTGTCACATCTTGTCACATCTGTATTGGTTAGATCAGAAGTTAGTTAGAGCAGTTTATTTTTCCTGCCTCTGATCCTACTATATAAAGGACAGAGCATCAGATATTTATATATTGAAGCATATACAATTCTCTCATCTCTCTCATTGGTTTGATTGCTGTCCACCATTGATGAAGATTGTATGATAGCTTGCATTCTAACAGTTTCTGACTATGTTCTATGAAGGCGATTCTCAAAAGGAAGTTTAATGTTCAAACTTTGTGCCTCATAAAGAAGCTAATTTCCCTTTTTTTTTTGTTGTTGAGGTTTTTGTTAAAGTATTAACAAGCCATGTTCTGGTCTACAGTCTATGTACACATTTGGTTAGTTTTTAAAGCTGATCCGTGCTTCTGTGGTGTACATTATTTATGAAACCAAGGATCCTCACATGCAAGGCTTTTATTATTATTTATTTATTTTATTTTATGCGACTCACATGCAAGTTTTAATTAAACAATGAGTGTTTTCTTTTAATTCACCAGGTCTTTATTATGTCACTGTGGGTAAAATAAAAATAAAATAGGAAATTAATTAAGGAAAAAAAATACAAATTAATATGGTTCGATTCTATTATAATATGAAAAAGAAAAAGAAAATGCAAAGACAGCTTGTTTTCTTGTCACTGTAGTCATTGTCCCTTTCTTTACTCATGTAATAGTCTACTATCAACGACAGAGATTAATCATGGGAGATAATCCAAGGGCTCAATTATGATTACAATCCTCTCTTTTTGAATGTCTGTGTACTTCTCCTTCAATTCCACTTTCAAAGTAAAAAATTTCACAGCTTATGTAGGCGTAGCTAGGTAGAGCGTAATAATGATCGAATTGGTGCTCTCAAAGATTTACGTACCAATCCTAGTGAAGAGACAAACAAGTTCTGTTTGATTGGCTTATAGAATATTAGGGTTTGCTTTTGGCTTGTCTTTGAATTCGTTGCTTAAATGGGCAGCTTAATTCGTTGTTAACTTTTGAAATGCTTAAGTTCACTACAAAAACATTTTTCTCAGTAGATTATGCACTGGGTACCAAACGCCAAGACCAAGATTATGTACAGAAACGTCAAAAGTCAGCACAATCTACTGAATTTCAAATTACATCTTATGAAGGGGAGGTTATTACTCCGATCCAAAACTACTTTAAAAAATAAATAAAGAAAGAAGAATGTGTTGTCTTTTCTTTACACATTGGCTTGATAATTGATTGCATAAAAAATTCCCGCACACGGGTTTCTATGTGTCATATTTATGTTGAAATTTGTGAGAGTTCAAATAATGAAGAAAAGAGAAGAGATAAGGACATGAAAGTTTTACATGGTTCAGCCACACAACCTATATTTATAGTTAAATATTTAATTTGTTCAATCCCATAAATAGTTAAATACTATAATTCCTTCTGGCAATCAATTTCTTGATTTATTCCATCTTTAAAAAAATATTAGATTTATTTCAATCATATGATTTTCTCGAATATAACTAATGTCTTGTGTTTAATAATATCGAATGTTTAATTTCTTACATAAGACAAAAATTCTCAGAGCTGTCAAGGAATATATGTGCGCCAGCTCTACGTAATCAATTAGCTTAAATTTAGTGGAATCATGACAATTCCCACCCATGCTTATCCTATATAGGATGTATTTGTATAAGCTATTGAAAAACAGTATTTTAAGTTAAAAATGAGTGCTTGTAAAAAACTATAAAGAATTGTGGTTATAAAACAGATTTTTGGATTTTAAAAATATTCTTTTTAAATTCCCAAAAGGCCTAACTAAACAAACCCATAGTCATCCAGCGACTTTTATGTATAGTGGTGTCTAAGGACTCATAAAATCCATAAAATTTTAGGTTGGAAACTTCTAATTAGTATTTTGGGGTCAATCCCAAGAGGTTTTCCCCTACAATTAACTACATACACTTACTGCCAATTTGAATGGAGGGAGATGTAGGGACTAGGTCTGAGCACTTCTATTGTTGGAAAAGTGGATTCAGGCCCAACTAGCCCTAAACAATAAATTTGTAGAGGATGGGTTTAAGAGCTAGGCTTTAGTGAGGATAGCAACGAATAAACATGGTTATGGGTAAACTGAGTAGCAGGAAAACGGGCCTTAAGTGTTAGAATCTATCTTGGACGTTGGTCCGAGGAGCTTTCTTGTTCTTATTATTTCCTCAGTGCTTGGATACAGAGGTTACAAAGATGATACAGGTTGCTATAGTATTTCCTACTTCCAATCTCCGATCCTTTCTCTAGAGGACCTCTTTACATTTTATACCCTCTTTAGGTTGATCTTGACCCTCCATTTGTTTATCGTGCAGGTCACCACTTGAGTGCTTGTCCCATCAGCCGCCGTCCTAAACCTTCTGTGAGTTGCAGTGACCAAGGCGGCACTGTTCAAGGGTCATTTCCCCATTAATGCGGCCAGAACGTTAGTTGTGGGCATTTAATGTGGAGGTGACAGCTTCTCCCTGAATTGCTCTTCCAGGCTCCCATGGCTGACCCACGGTACTTGTCCTCTCTCTTGGGACGTTCTACGAAACCACCCTTGACGGCGCACTGTCCATCCCTTCTATGATCTCGGTTCGCCAAGGACATGATTGTCCTCAACGATGCTTCTTGGTATTTAGGACTTTCTCCGTTCGTCCTCGGACGTTTCTTCTTCCTCGGCGTGGGCCTTGGGCCTAGTATGAAGTTGGGCCGGGGTAGCTAGATTCATTGACCCCACAATAGCCCTTCAAAATCCTGTTGTCCGGCTCCTCGGACGGAGAGGAGGGTTTTGATGTCCTCGGGCCTATGTCACGGCTAGTCGAGTCTTGTCCTCTGTGAGTGCCAGAGCCTCTTCACCTGCCCAAGGCACGCTCCTGGCACTTCAGTATACGAGGCGCGCCGTTATTAATGCCTTTATGAAGCGACGCGGATTTAACGGTTGAGGATTTCCTTGGAAATTGGGCAAAACTTATTTCGCTTGTAATTCTTCTTTTGAATTTCGTGCGAATTAAGTTCCCCTAGATTTCGCCTGCTATATATAAGGCACCTTGGGGGAATTGTTCTTTCATGTCTTCGAACCCCTAAGTTCTGCAGGAACTCTAAGTTCTCAACCCTTCTGGGACTAAGAATGCCGCCTAGATCCTGGCTGTCGCAGCTGAGGCGAAGGAAGCAGAGGCCAAAGATTTTCCTACCTTTCAACCGGGCAAGAAAGAAAACCCTCCTCCTTCAGCTAGGAACCGTAGCAGGCGTATATTGCATCAGACTTTCGGTGCGGGAAGGTTTGGATCTCACCCTGATGGTGGGACATTTTGCAGTTAGGAGAAAAAGGAGGCCATCTTCGTCATTGCAAGCAGCTGACGAGACTTCTGGAGGATGATTTTTTAGGAGTACAGATATTAGCTTCTGGATAAGAGTACGCTTCAGAGTGGCCTTAGCAGATGGGAACCAATTCAGGCGCTTTCGCCTCTTCCTCTTTCTCATCGCCGATACCGTCCATACTGGCTCGATTGCTGCTGGAACAAGACTGTGAATCTGCCATTCCCATGGACTTTCTCCCCTTTTATTTTTTATTTTTTATAGCTAGCTTTAAAACAATCCTGCCTCAGCCTCTCTTTCTATAGTTAGCTTTGAAACAAGCCTGCCTAAGCTGTTCGGTATATGATGTACTTTTCCTTTATTTAATAAAAAGGACTGCAATTTTTTCTTTACGAAATTTCCTTTTCCTGCAATTTTATTTATTGTTATATTATTATTTATTTATTTATTTATTTATTTTTGTTATTATTATTATTCTTTTATTGGGACTTAGAACTGATGTTGTTGACGGTAACAAAAAGTTGTCATCCTGACTTTAATAAAGCCTGTAGTAGCACCCGGCGGCTAATCTTAAATAGTTTGACTATGTAGGAACAATTAAGAACATAACCATGTGCTCTCTATCGCAAACTGTGCGACCGTCAGAGAATGTTGGAAATAATGTAGATGATCCGAGGAGGCGGACTCCTTTTAGATTCTGCTCATCACTCAGATAGATACTTGAAGTAATTAATCTCTTCAAGGACTGTGATTCGAGGACCATGCAAGACTTCGGTTTAGTCTAGTACTTAGATTTTTCTTGAAGTAACTAGTTTCCCCATAGGTTTAAGTCCAAGGATCATGCAAGACTTTGGTTCTGTCTAGTACTTGACTTTTTCTTGAAGTAGCTAGTTTCCCCATAGGTTTGAGTCCGAGGACCATGCAAGACCTTGGTTTTGTCTAGTACTTAGATTTTTCTTGAAGCAGCTAGTTTTCCCATAGGTTTGAGTCCGAGGACCATACAAGACCTTGGTTCTGTCTAGTACTTGGTTTTTTCTTGAAGTAGCTAGTTTCCCCATAGGTTTGAGTCTGAGGACCATGCAAGACCTTGGTTCTGTCTAGTACTTGACTTTTTCTTGAAGTATCTAGTTTCCCTATAGGTTTGAGTCCGAGGACCATGCAAGACCTTGGTTCTGTCTAGTACTTAGATTTTTCTTGAAGTAGCTAGTTTCCCCATAGGTTTGAGTCTGAGGACCATGCAAGACCTTGGTTCTGTCTAGTACTTGGCTTTTTCTTGAAGTAGCTAGTTTCCCCATAGATTTGAGTCCGAGGACCATGCAAGACCTTGGTTCTGTCTAGTACTTAGATTTTTCTTGAAGTAACTAGTTTCCCTATAGGTTTGAGTCCGAGGACCATGCAAGACCTTGGTTCTGTTTAGTACTTAGATTTTTCTTGAAATAATTAGTTTCCCCATAGGTTGGAGTCCGAGGACCATGCAAGACCTTGGTTCTGTCTAGTTCTTGGCTTTTTCTTGAAGTAGCTAGTTTCCCCATAGGTTTGAGTTCGAGGACCATGCAAGACCTTGGTTCTGTCTAGTACTTAGATTTTTCTTGAAATAGCTAGTTTCCCCATAGGTTTGAGTCCGAGGACCATGCAAGACCTTGATTCTGTCTAACACTTAGAAAGTCGCCAGTGCGTGTTAATTTCCCCAAAGCAGGAGGTCCGAGGACCCGACATAGCTAAGGTTCTGTTTAACCGCTTCAAAAGATTAAAAGATATCGATGTATTCCTTCCAGAATGGAAGTTTTCGCAGGGAAATTGTGCCAACCGATTTTCCATCCATGCCCTGATTCTCGGCTTCTTCCTCCAATGGGATTTCAGCGAACCGGGCTACTAGACTCGCGAGAATTAGCCGTTAGACAGAGGTGCGGTGCATGTACTTTACGTCATAAGCCCCTAAACTGTCCGCCATTTAGCGATCCTCCCCGCGTAGTCATCACTTCGAAGTGTAAACCTGAGCGGAGGCCGAGTTATGATAACAACTGTGTGCGTTCTTGGAAATTTTAAGGAAGCCTTCGTGTAGCATGCGCCATCGCCAAAATGGCCTTCACCAGGGACTCTCGCTGATGGGGGCTTGATCCTGCCATGATTAACCGTTGCATTTACTAACACACAAGCTCTTCTCACAGACGGCGCCAATTGTAGGGACTGGGTCTGAGCACTTCTACTGTTGAAAAAGTGGATTCAGGCCCAACTAGCCCTAAATAATAAATTTGTAGAGGATGAGTTTAAGAGCTAGGCCTTAGTGAGGATAGCAACGAATAAACATGGTTATGGGTAAACTGAGTAGCAGGAAAACGGGCCTTAAGTGTTAGGATCTGTCCTGGACGTTAGTCCGAGGAGCTTTCTTGTTCTTATTATTTCCTCAGTGCTTGGATACAGAGGTTATAAAGATGATACAGGTTGCTACAGTGTTTCCTACTTCCAATCTTCGATCCTTTCTCTGGAGGATCTCTTTACATTTTATACCCTCTTTAGGTTGATCTTGACCCTCCATTTGTTGATCGTGCAGGTCACTACTTGAGTGCTTGTCCCATCAGCCGCCGTCCCAAACCTTCTGTGAGTTGCAACGACCAAGGTGGCACTGTTTAGGGGTCATTTCCTTATTAATGCGGCCAGAACGTTAGTTGTGGGCATTTAATGTGGAGGTGACAGCTTCTCCCTGAATTGCTCTCCCAGGCTCCCATGGCTGACCCACGGTACTTGTCCTCTCTCTTGGGACGCTCTACGAAATCGCCCTTGACGGCGCGCTGTCCTTCCTTTCTATGATCTTGGTTCGCCGAGGACATGATTGTCCTCGGCGATGCTTCTTGGTAGTTAGGACTTTCTCCTTTCATTCTCGAACGTTTCTTCTTCCTCGGCGTGGGCCTTGGGCCTAGTATGAAGTTGGGCCGGGGTAGCCGGATTCATTGACCCCACAGGAGAGATAAGGGAAGTAGTAGAATTGATCAGAAATATATAAATATATATATATATATATAAAAGCAGAGACCTCATGTGAGAAAGTATAAGGTTCTGCTAAGTGGTACATTCTATGCAAAGATAATTGAAATATTATCAAGTGTCATATCAGATATAAGAACAAATTAAATATTGACTTTTTGTTTTATTTGGTTCAATATTTCAAGACTTTCCTAATTAACAAATAAATATTCTTTGTATCATTGGTTTAATGTTTCAAGACTTTTCATCCCTCACACATACACACAAAACTCTTTGCATTTTAATTCACTATTTTCACCTCTTGCACTTCTACCCTTTATATACACTTACTCGTAGCCCTCCATGTTATCCTATGTCAAATACACACAAACCAAAAATGATGTCATTTACCTTCAATTTTTCAACAACATCTACATAGCTCTAACATTGTTGTCTCATATGATCCTAACTTGTATGAGTTGGCTACAACCAAGGAAGGAGGGCTTGCATTTTATATTGAATGACAACGGTAATTATGATTTAAATGTTAAGGTCAAACATTGTGGATTTATAGGTTTTGTAAATGATGTGATTGACTGTAAGTGTTTGAGATATGTATTTTGTTTTAGAATTAAGGAAAAAGGCACATTCTATATCAACTTTTATTTTATAATATTCCTCCAAAGTTTTTTTTTTTTGAATTTTTTTGAATTTTTTTTTTTATACTTCAATTGAATCATTATAATGGATATGTATTTGCAGTTTATAATTGTTGCATTTTGTGATGAACTAATTTCTAATAAAATTCTATAACAATTATGCTATAATATATATACAACATTTTCCAAAACTATTTTACATAAAAAATTACAATATTATCTGTGCATTACACGGGTAACTTACTAGTTAGTCTAATTTTCAGCTAACTCTACTCTACTCCTAACCCCTTCTTCCATTTCCATCCAAATTGGCCATTAAGGAAGAATGATGTGCTTAAAAAGTTTTGGATACTCATATTAATAGAAAAAGAAAAAAGAAAAATCATATGATGGAAGCGGGTTCCACCATTTTACTGTTGCCAAATCAAGTATACTTAGCTATCTCAAGCAGAACAACTAATAAAAGAACTACTAGAGTGGAGCACATTATGTGGTACTGAAGATATTGATTTTGCCATCTAGCAAAAATATGTTTTGAAGCAATATTTTCAACATCTTTTTCAATAACATATTTAGCACTTTTACAATCAATACGTAACAAAAACTTTTGGTTTAACAAATCACTTTGAAATTTTGAAATACATAGTACTATAGATAAAATCTCTTTTTTGATAGTACTGTAGTTTAACTGTGCATTGTTCCAAATACCAGAATGGAAACGAACAATTTGTTCTGGTGACCCAGGAGAAACTCTTTGTTTCAGAATACCCCCATAACCAATGTCAGAGGCATCAGTTTCAACAATTTTAAAAGTACCAATAGTGGGAATACCAAGACAAGGTAATGTCTTAACATGAGATTTGATTTGTTTAACTAGGGAAGTATGAACATCAGACCAAGGAGGAGGATTACTTTTTAATCGGTCAAACAAGGGTTTACATTGTTTTCTCATATCCTTGTAGAAATCTGCAACATAGTTTAATGACCCAAGGAATCTTTGGAGTTGTGTTTTATCAATGATAACATCAGGAAACTTATCAGCAAATTGGATGGCTCTATCTATAGGACGAATCTGTCCTTCAGAGATATCATAGCCAAGGAAACGAACTTTGGTTTGAAACAATTTGATTTTCTTAGCAGAGACAACAAGACCATTTCTTTTAATAGTATCTAGAAACGAATACAAATGTTTCCAGTGTTCATCAATAGAGCTAGAGTAAACAAGAACATCATCAATATAAACAATGGTGAAATGGCTGAAGGAATTAAAAATGTCATTCATGATGTTTTGAAACTCACTCGGGGCATTCTTAAGACCAAAGGGCATAACATTCCACTCATAATGTCCAAAGGGAGTGGTAAAAGCAGTTTTGTACCTATCATTCTCACTAATCTGGATTTGCCAAAACCCAGATTTCATATCAAACTTGGAGAACACTACAGCTTCACTTAATCTATGGACCAGGTCATTCTTGTTGGGAATAGGATACCTAATCCACTCCAAAACCTTATTCAAGGGTTTGTAGTTAATTACTAATCTAGGGGTTCCTCTTTCAATCTCAGTATTTTTCTGGACATAAAAGGCAGAACAAGACCAAGGGGACTTGCTATTCCTAATTAATTTTTTCTGCAGCAAATCATGGATTTCTTTTTTGCAAAATTCAACAGTTTCAGCATTCATTTGAATAGGACGAGCTTTAGTTGGAATTTTTTTCTCATCAAAATCTTTAACATATGGCAAGTCAACAATATGTTTTTTCCTATGCCAGAAAGCATTAGGAACATCAGAGCAAACATCATCAATCAGCATTTTCTGAAAATTATCAATTTTGGATTGCAACAATTTATCAGAAATTTGTTTAGCAATTTTCTTGTACCTAACTTCTTGCTGAAGGAAGTTTAGATGTTTAATTTTAGCATGAATCATGTTTGAAGCAGCATCAGCATTAATTTCAAATTTTGAAGCAAATTTGAATTTTATTTTTTGTCCAAAAGGATCAGTAGTAATTCCATCATGTTCAACAAGAAAGGGATACAAAGCATTTATAAAAGGCAAACCAAGGATCACTTTATCAGTCATGTTTTTAACAAGAACAGAAGGAATCTTGAAACAAACATTATCATGGCATACATGAGCATTGTTCAATTCATATTTAATATTCATTTGAGAACCATTAGCAGAAACCAATCTTTCAGTAGACTTTTCAAAATATTTTGAAGGAATCATTCCTTCTTGGATACAGTTCATATCCGCACCAGAATCAATCATGGCAATAACAGTGAAAGGATAATCAGGAGAAACAACAATTTCAACTTTTGTAAACCATTTTGGAGGAAGTATTTTATTAACAAGAGTAAGTTGGGAATTAGTTAAAACATCAGCAATACCTGTATCAGAAAAAAGGGCCTGTTGACAGGATTTATCTCCATCTTTGTGCTCATCTTGTTTACTGTTATTGTTATCACTATTTATTATTATTTTTAAATCAAGTTTTAATTCGCTTATTTCTTGTTTAACAATATTAATTTCATGTTGTAAATCGTTAACAGTTAAATCTTTGGAAAGTGAATTCCCAGAACCGAACTGTAAGGCCCGTTTGAGCCAAGAGGGCGTGTAGGGCATGAGAGGTATAGGGTTGGCTAGGGTATGTGTTACGAAATGCAACGGTTGTGAGAAAAACATGATAATTGAGTGTTGAATCTAGGATAGTATGGATAAGTTGTGGAGATCCAGCTCCTCTGTCAGCTCCAGGACTAGTTGTCCTCCTGATATTGTGAATGAAGAAGATCACACTGTTGAAGAACATGAGATTCTTGATTTTTGGAAATGGAGTATTCCTAAAGTTGATACTAAAACTGTTTATAAAACTAGTTTTGTTGAATCTACTTTTTATCCCATCTATAAAGTGAGAACTGTTGAACAAACATTTTCTATTTCTAGAATGCATGAAAAATGTTGTTTGTTTTCTAAGAAAAATATTAATGAGTTCATTACGAAAAAACTCAGTTATTTGCATATTGGTATGGTTCAAGTTGCTATTAAACCACTCACCCGGAAGGGTATTAATGCTTCTGTTCTCATGTGTTTACGTGATGCTAGATTTAAAAACTTTAAAGATAGCATTCTTGGTATGATCACTACTTCTTTGTATGATGGTCCTGTTTATTTCAACTGTTATCCTGATCTTACTCTTGCTTTGGATGATCCTAATATTGTTAAAGCTTTAACATTAAATATTGCTTCATCTGGCTATGTCATGGAAGAAGGTAGCAAACCTTTTGCTTTGATTTACCGCATTTATTACAGATTGTTGGGAACTCAAATAAATCCTAGTGCTATAAACCATAGAGAACCTTCTGGTAAAACTATGTTAATTCAATGTTCAACTCCTTATGCTAAAGTTCAAGTTCCGAAAATGATTCAATGGCAAGACGTTAAGCTTCCCACTGAATGGTTGTTGGAACAAGAATCTCCTATTGCTAAACCTGTTTTTGATGAGCTTGATCTTACTCATATTCAACAATATCTTGATGGTACTGTTAAAATAAGTTTTCAAAATAATCAACCTCTGAGGATCAACGAAGGAAGGCATTCCTTTGCTGGATCTGAAAATATTTCAAAAAGAGATCAAGACCTCAATGAATTTTTACAAAAAAGTCTTGAAAAGCCCACTGATTTAAAGTTAAAAGGTGTTTCAAGTGATAAATCTCAAATAAGCTCTGTTTACTATTCCACCAAACCTGAAGCTTCCTCTCCATATAGCAAAACTGCTAATGAAGATGAAGAAGACTCTGCATCTGTTGCTCCATCTGATTCTGATTTTCCTCCTATTGAAAATCCTTCTGTTTACCAAAATCAGTTAAGAGTTTTGACTGCTTTAAATGATGATTTTGAAATTGATTGGTATTCTTTGTACAATGAGTTTATGCTTCCAAAAAACAGAACTAAAAGAAAAATAACTATATATATATTTTTTTTACTATAAATAAGATATTAAATAACTATATATATATATATTTTTTTTTTTTACTTTTGTTATTATTTTTATAAGTCTAAGAAGCTAGAATATCAAGAAGAAATATAAAGAAAAATTTCAGTAAAAAAATTTCAGTAAAAAAAATAATTTTGTAAGATGATAAACATGATAATAACATTGACTTAGATGAAATTGATTAGGTAAGATGAAGAATGTGATAAAAAGAAATTATTATTTTGTCTCATATATTATGCATTATCACTTTTGAGTTTAATCAATTTGAAGAGATTCATATGGCAACTTTTTGTTGGCATGGTCAGAGCACTTTGAGAGTGGAAATTCCCTGCTAGGGGAAGCGAGAGCAGCCTGGTATGCCATGAAGTGTGCTGTGAATGAAGGATTTCAGAATATAATATTGGAGGGTGATGCCTGGAATGTCATTGAGCTGCTGAAAAAGTCAGATGTAACCCCGCATTGGAGTATCAGGTCTATTCTAGAAGATATTTTGTTCTTTGTTAATAGTTTTTCCAATGTTGAATTTTCTTTTGTTCATAGAAAGGGTAATGTATCTGCCCATTTGCTCGCCCAATGGGCAGCTCTTGTAAACTGGTCTGGGTCGGTTCCCATCTCTAATTTGCCTTCTCATGTATCTCAGGCCCTTGTTAGAGATGGGTCTAGGCCCGATCTTTTTGTATCTCCCCTGTTTCGGGTTGAGTTTTTTGAATAATAAAGTTTTTATTCAGCAAAAAAAAAAAAAAAAAAAATTTGAATGTGTATGCAATAAACATGTTAATTTGATTTATTAAGTTGTCTTTGTTAAATATTATTACATAAGTAATGATTAAATTAGTCATTGATAGAACATATTTTGAGTATATAATGAATATACCTTTTATATATATATATATATATATTTATATATTTCTTGTGTTTGTGTGTCTTATGATATATGATAAGATATAATATATAATACAAAAAAAATCAAAAAATCACAACACAATTCGCGTTTTGACAACTATGACTACAAAAGCTGATTACCATTCATGCCTCCTTCAATAAAAATATTTTTCCCATTTGGTGACCCTTGAATTATTCATCCATTCCTCCCAAAATTCTTGCTTGATGAATTTTCTAACCCTATTTTTTTATTTTATTTGACGATTGGTGATGTGTAAGAATTAATGGTCATCTCGTATTCACTATTTTGTCCATGTTAAACTAAAAAACTTGGATGGTTATTTTCCTAATTGTATATCATGGTCATTTGAGTCTTGAATCATTTCTCACCCGCTGTGATCTATCTTTGGCCTGAAAGGTGGCAGGAAGAGTTTATGGCCTGTATCTGACAGTAGTGATGACTCGAAGAAGACAGCTCTAGCTGAAGATAGTAAGAAAATAGTTTACTTTAGGAGCCTACGACAAGGTAATTTAACGCCAGCAGTACCCGCAGTCATGCGACATTGGCACCACATGGGTAGACCTTTCGTCGAGCCGGGTGGTGATGATGGAGATGATGCTCCCCCGGACCTCCTCAACCGAACGCATGATATATCCTTTGATTGTTCTGTGAATTCCCCAAAATTATGTTTGGAAACTTGAATTTGGATTTGGATTTGGATTTAAATTTTAATCAATAGATGAGAATCCATTGATTTTAAATATTTTAAAATCCTTAATGGATTTCGTCAAATCCAAATCCTTGATATTTTAAAAGTATTCAAACAAAGTATTTAAATTTCAATCCCTCAAATCCAGATTCACTTGTCCAAAACCTGCTATCCAAACGCATCAGGAAGTTCATGCTTAAACTTGGCCGTGCCAACTGTAAACTATCAACTGTAAGTCTGTAAGATACTCAGTACAAGTCTCACAGCCACAGCATCAAAGTAGCATCAAGTTAGGAGTGGTTATAAGTTAGTTCCAGTTAATTGGAAACTGTTACAAGTTAGTAGTTTGACATTGTAATAGTTATAGTGTTATTCTCAAGTGATGGTTTGACATGTACGTAAATAAGTGGCAGTAGTCATGAATGTACTCTTAAGCATGATCGATAAAATCATTTTCTTCCTTGTGTTTTCTCCCTAGATAGCTCTAAGAAGATATATGGTTCTCTTAAGGTTGTGTTTGGATGGCAAGATTTAGATTTTATCACACAACTATGCATTATAATTATTGGGCTTTTCTGCAACGTATAGAACAGATAATCTTTCTAAGGTATCTGTGAGAAAAGCGATTCAATTGAGATATTCTTTCAGCACCATTTTCAGCACCATTTTTTAGAGCACTAGCATCCAAAAATGTAAAAAAGTGTCTATTTTACATTCTCAAAACCTACTTTATCTATTTTACCATCTCATTTTATAACTCACTCAACAACTAAGTTTCTATTTTTACATACAACTCATTAAAATAATATAGATTATACCAACAAATAATATAAACAAATCAATTCTCTTTCTTCTCTCCCATCTCTCTCTTCCTTCTTTCCTCTCTTCCTCTCTCACTCCATTAAAATATGTGTTTTTATTTTTACAACTCATGAACAGTAAAGTTGTATATATACAACCTTCCTGTTCATAGTTAGCAAAAAATTTTAGGTACCCATATCTAGATAAAGCCATTTTCAGTGTCTTGATTAATAAAATAACAATTGGGGGGTTTTACACCTAATGCTAACGCTCTTACACAGTTATGTGCTTAATTCTGAAAGTGTACTTGACACTTGACATTGTGCAATTATAGGTTCAATCAGTAAATTAAACGTCACTACTCACTAGTCTGATATAAAACTACTTTCCTATAAAAATGAATAAATAAAGTCTCGTTTGGTAATGGTGTTTAAATAATGAAAACTGTTGTTTAAACACCACAATACATATTTTCATACACTTTTTCACCCACACATATTTTCACAAAATTTAAACAAAGTTACTAAAAATCTCTTCTAAATGAAGAAGAATTAATGCTGATTCCTCGTCTCTGCACATTGGTTTGGTATAATTGATTGCTTTAAAAATTCCGCACACAGTTCTTGGTTTCATATTTTTATATGACAAAAGTTCTCAAGTTGCTAAGGAATATTTGATTACGGAAAATGGGTACCAGCTCTACCTAATTTCTTTCTTTTTTTTAATCAAATGATTTTTTTAACTACAAATTTTCTTATTTACAAATGTGACGTGACATTGTTATACTAGACTTAACTACAATTTTATAAGTGGCAATAAGTGGAATGATCAATTTGACAGATACTAAAATTTATAAAAATTAATCTTTGTGGATAAAAATGATAATTCACCCAAAATTAAAAGATGTCATTTGAATTTTAAACTCAAAGAACATTTTTTAACTCAATTTTAAGATCACAAATTCACAAAAAAAAAAAAAAATTGTAATTCAATAATTAGAAAAATAGAAAATTTGAATTATAGTCTGTTAACACCAAAAAGTACCATCATTTTAGTTAAACTACAAAATACTTGATTATCACAAATTCACTAGTAATTCAAAAGAATGAGTCAAATGTTTATAAATTCTTAAAAAGCTCTCCATGGACGAAGCATGATTAATTTACAATTACAAATTTTTGCAGTTAAAGTGGGTCCAGCATGAGCATTGGTGGCGCCAAAGATTTAGTAATTTGGTACCACAAAAAGCTACTTAATCTATTTTTACTATCTCATTTTACAAAACACTCAACATCAGTGATTTTATTTTAACATTTAATACAATAAAATAATATAAATAACACAATAAAATAATATATCTACTATAATAAATAACAACCATCACCCCCAACACAATAAAATAATATATTTTTTAATAAAATAATTTTTTTTTACCATCTTAGCTACAGTACACAGCCATCTTTGGCTGTGCACTGTAGCTCAGCAGCAAAAAAAGAAAAGAAAAAGAAAAAAAAGAAAGGGTTTTACTCCACTTATACAGCCCACTTTTGCTATATTTTAATGGTAAATTTACCATTTTAGCGAAATACTAATATCAATACTAATGCTCTAATAGTCCCTTTAACAAAAGATAGAGAAGTGTACTTCCAAAATAAAGTAGCCAACATGGTAGAAACTTGAACCCCAAGCATATCTAATTAATGGATTCGTCCTTGCATATTATCAATTTCAATTTCATCCGTTAAACGTGGAGATCAAAAACAAAAAAATATACATACATTACAACAAAATGTATTTTCAGTGACAAAAAATTCGTCACTAAAAGTCCATATTTTCGTCACTAAGGACCTTTAGTGACGAAATTGAACTTTCAGTGACGAAACTCATTTCGTCACTGTAGCCCCGTCACTAAAAGTCTTGGTGACGAAAAATTTCGTCACTAAAAGTCTGATTTGATTTAAAAAAAAACTTTTAGTGACAAAAACGTTTCGTCACTAAATGTTTTCCTCACTAAAAACACTATTCAGTGACGAAAATATTTCGTCACTAAAAACACTTTAGTTTACTAAATCATATTTAGTGACGAATAATTTCGTCACTAAACTATGTTCGGGTACATATAGTGACGAAAAAATTCGTCATTAAAACTATTTTTAAGAAAATCCAGGCACATATAGTGACGAAAATTTTCGTCACTAAAACCATTTCTTACAAAATTTTCGTCACTAAAACAATTTTTTGTTGCTATATTTGTGATGAAAAAATTCGTCACTAAAACTTATTTTCTGTTTTTATTTTTTTCATGGCTTTGATATTAACCTATAACCTGTGAATACATTATTAAAACCTCACATTTGAATAACACATTTATTTCAACAACACATTTATAAAAAAAGATCCATACATTCCACAAGTAAAAAATAAAACAAGTATCCAATTCAAACTACTTCCATACAATAGGAGCATCATACTATAAGACGTGATTGACAAGCTTGCACGCATTCTTCCCAACAGGAGTGTCATACTCTGCAGCTATACGTACTGGCAACTTACCACTTTTTTCAACAAATGCCCGTACTGCTATACCACGTGTTGCTCCATGGGTAGTTCTGCTAGCAGATCCTATTTAAACATTATTAATGTTAAAAAATTATACATTCCATATACATTATAGCTAAATTAAGTGAAGTATAATTTCAATAGTAAAAATAGAGTGCAATTGTAATTAAGTATATCCTATGTAATTACTAGTCATGCTAGTTAATGCGCCGGTAGTTTGCGCCTCCGCACTAGAAGAACTTTGGGCGGGAGGATTTGCTTCAAGAGGTGTTTCTGTAGATTGAATCGTAGATCGAACCACTGGGATAGATGCCTCACCTCGCGAGCATGTAAGTCGTCCTGGTGCCATCTGTAAGTAACATACATATAATGGAACAACAAAGTCATTACAAGTAATGGAACAATAAAGTTATTATCATCTATTGTACCCTCTGGAACATCTATTATACCTTATGGATTACAGAATTAGATGACTCATCATCATTGTCATTGTCACCAATAGGTGGTACATAATCATCATCTACCACAACACTAGCTCTACTTCTTTTCCCTTTTGCACAATTGGACTGAGCAGAATTGTAACACCCGACCTAATTTTATAATTAAACTATGTATTTGAGTGGTTAATTATTATTTTTAAGCCACTTGCTTTCTAAAATTAATATAAGAGTATTTAATAAACATATTATTTTATAATGTCATCAAATAAGAATTGTAAAGATTATAAATAATTGAAATGACTATTTGTATTATAAATATATATTAAGTATGTACAAAATTATATTAAGTGGTTTAAGTTATTAGATATATAGTTGTTGGTGTTTAATTAAGTGTATTAAGGTAAGGATATATATATATATATATATATATATGCAAAATGATATTATTCTTTGTAGAAAAGTGTAAGTGTGAGATTTTTCCTTAGCATCACACGTATTCCACCCAAGTCCACTCTCCTTATCTGATTTTGCTGCCCCAAAAGTCTTCTCCCTTATCCTATTTTCTTGGCTGCATCAGATGAGAAAGTCCAGCCCCTTTTCTTCTTTCTCTATTCCCCTTTCTTTGTTCTTCTTTCTCTCTTCTTCCTTTGCTCTTACACGGCAGCCCTCCCCCTCTCACCAAAACAATATATCCATCTCTAAAGAAGAAATTAAAAGGTTAACACTAAAATTTCAGCTTCAAAGTTTGTGAGTAAGTAATCAAAACTTCATTTGTTTATTTCTACTTCTTTATCCTCTGTTCTGATTTTAGAGGCTGAACTATGATTCTGTTTTAGTGATTTGAAAGTTTGATGATATTGTGATCAATTGAATGCTTATTAACATATTTTAATATGTATAGTATTGGTATAAAAATACCCAAATGAAATTAAGGCCTATTGCTATTTGTTGATGATTTTGTAAAAAATGTACTGAAGCTGTCTCTGTGACAGATTTGATGTTTACAATAAGAAAAAATATATATTAAATCATATTTTGTGAATTAGGATGCTAGGAATAGTTTTTATGATTTCTAAGACATACATGGTTGTTATGGAAGTGGTCTCACGGCATTTGGATGAACATAAAAATAATGGTTTAATTTGTAAGTTGCATGAAATTCTGTCAGGACAGATCCGAGTATGCTGTATTGTATGATTTTTAGTAAATCATGGGTTTATGATTTGACTCCGAAATGTTTATGGTATATACTGGACATACAGGGGAGTGGTTCTGTAAAATTTCGTGACAATTTGATGCGTGTGGACGACCCATTTGTATTTTACAAATGGGGCATATGCTGCTGGAATAGAACAGTGAACAGTAAGAGATATGCCTAACTTTGAGGATTTAATTCTAAAGTTAGGGTGAATGATTTTAGCTATAATTTATTATGCTCATCTTTTGGTATGTCTCGATCATAGATTAATTTTGTGTAACTTGTTTTGAGGTTTAGTACTCAAAGGAGGGGTTCTAAACCATGTGACGGTTGTATTTATGAAGCTGTTTTGTCCGACGTGTTGTATGTTACCATATGAATGTATATAGTTACATGACCATGCTTAAAAGAGTTTATGTTTATGCATGCATTATTGCCTTAATCTCAAGAACCTTTTGAAATGAAGTTGACCCTTCTAGAGATATGAGATTAAGGTGAGAATGTTGGTTTCTCTATGATTTAGTACATCATGATGTTTGATGAGTGTATTTTGTGTTTGGGGAACCTCGTTGAGGTGGGAATAGGATTTCCTTGATTATAAGAAATAGGTTTTGGGATGAATGTGTAAGTTTATGATAAGGAGTAATGGATAGTAATAAGCTTTGATTTTGGTTTAGGTGTTACAAGTATCCAAGTCTAAGCTCCTTCGACTGTAGGCTCTCGGTTCCTCTACTTTCAGGTAAGGGATAAGTTATATGGGTATTTGGTAAGTCATGAGGTTATTTTAAAGTATATTATGCATTAAAATATTTTTGATTAGAGATATGGCATATAATCATTATTCTGACAAAGATATGT
This sequence comes from Notholithocarpus densiflorus, assembly GCA_030021035.2. Classification (NCBI taxonomy): domain Eukaryota; kingdom Viridiplantae; phylum Streptophyta; class Magnoliopsida; order Fagales; family Fagaceae; genus Notholithocarpus; species Notholithocarpus densiflorus. The sequence goes on from JARYZH020000050.1 coordinate 2,842,483, forward strand.
TCGTGAGCTTTCGAAACCTTATGTATATGATTTAAGCATATTGATGCCATTACTAATTTCCACGAATATGACGTTTAAAGAAAAGATTGAAAATGCTATTATTATGAAATGTTATGCAAAATAAGAAATTTCAGTATGATGTATAAGTATGAAAGGTTTTCGGGTTATGTCCTCTGGTGATCTGAACTCTGTCAGTAGGGTTAATTACTATCTTTCCATGGAAAATGTTATATGTTTGGCCATTTAAAGTAGAGGAAATGGGGTTGCCCGTAACTCTAATCTGAATAAGGCCTTCTCCCCAATGTGTACGGACGGCGGGGAGGAATAAAACCTTGAGAAGATGTGCCATCAGGCCCCTCAAAGAGGACAATATCATGCACACGAGGTCACCCAAATGTGATGAGGCCTTCTCTGTACAGATTTATCAGATATGGACTAACCAATATGTTATGAACAACTATATTATGTTATTAATCATGAGAGAATTATTTTGTTTAAATGCATTGTGAAAAGTAAAAACTCTCATGGAAAGAAGAAGTTTTTGATGAAAAGAAAAGCTGTTCATTAAAGATAAAAGTTTCTGAAATTCCGTTGTGCTTTAAAGATAAAGAATTTGATGAAAATGTTTTAGTCTTCTATAAAGATAAAGCTTCTGATGAAAGTACAAGTTTATGCTAAAAAGTTATAAGATATCTGTTTTTTAATGAAACGTTAAGTTTTATGACTATGAAAGTTATAATATTTTATGAGAAGAAGTTTATGAAGAAAAGTTTTGTTATTCTTTAAGATGTTTATAGTTTAAGACAAAGTTATCAATTATCTGATTTAAGTTAAAATGATTATTTTGTAATGAGAATGTATATATATTGGTTTTAAACAATCAATATTATATTTGGTGACTTTGTAAGAAATGAAAGAAATTAAATCCGAAAGGTTTTGGTAATATTATTCTGATAAGAACAGGGAGAATAATTATTTTTCTATGAAAAACGTATAAGTTATTATTATGAATAGTATAAAATACTATGCATGAAAAGTTGTTCTCCTATTCGTATATTCATAGAATGAAATGATCTGATTTACATGCATCCTTATTAAATTCTCATATACCTTACCTTTACTGGGCTTCGCAGCTCACCCTTTTATATTTCAGTCAGCAGGTTTTATTTTGGAGCAGAGGGAGCCTTAGTCGAGTTTTGGAAGGAGCTGGTTTTAGTTTTATATGTATAGATCCTAAATTAGCAACTTGATGTTTAGATTTGTAGTATGGTTAATTTTAGGATTTAATGAAAGTTGTGTACCTTAAAGTATTAAGAGATGTATTATGTGAAATTCAGAATTTGAGTAACTAGTGAATTATGTTATTCTTTGGAGTACAATGTAGATGCTCTGAATGTCAAGTAAAAGGCTATATCATTTAAGTAAAGAAACAAGAATGAAAAGAAAGAGGAAAGCTTTTGTAAAAGATTTGTAAAAGTTAAGTTGGTTCTTGTTAATATCAAGTTTAGGCTTGATATTAGCATGCCGGTCATGGTCACAAATCCAAGTATCGGGTTTGGGGCGTGACAAGAATCCTTTAGAGAGGTTGAGATGTGCTTCAATCCCAAAGCATCAATTATCTCTTGGTTTTGCCTCATTCTATCCAATCTTGTCATCTCATACTTCGGTATATTACGAGTGTATTTGGCCTTTTTGGGCATTTTTTGAAACTATGTATTGACATGAAAGATAAGTACAATTGCTACTAACTTAACATCAAGCAATTCACAAGTGCAAAATTTGAACACAATTGCTACTAACTCAACACAACAAATGACCACATTAATATCCATATCAAGTGAATTACTTCTTCATACCTATTCAATTGCCACTTTCCTTAAAAAACAAAAAAAACAAAAGACAATATATCTAAACTATCAAAACTCCAATTCAAATTAATTATTAATAATTTTGATAACTCAACACAACAAATGACCACATTAATATCCATATCAAGTTCAAAATAAGTACAAAACAATTGCTACTTAAACAAGCATAAAACTTTAAGACAAGCACACAACATTTAAGACAACTGTTATGAACTCTACATATCATAATCCATATCAAGATCAACATCAGGTATGTCATGCTCTTCATTTTCATTAGCATCTCTTGAAGTTCCACCTTCAAGAACAACCTCAGTTTTAACATCACCCATAGAATAGTCAATAATATTGTTCTCAATATTGATAGAGACAACATCAACAATCGCTTCTTGTTGGAATGCGTCACTATCTTCTGTATTATCATTGGGTTCTCCACCCCCGACTTCCGGGACTTCAAACACTCCCCTATGTTGAATGGATTGCACAATTTTCCAAGGTTCACCCAATTTGGTATCTTAAAGGTAAAAAACTTGTCTCGCTTAACTAGGAAGTATAAAAGGGTCATTTTCATACCACCGACTTGTAACATCAATACTTGTGCAGTGTGCATCGGTTCTTATTGTTCTTCTTCGACCATTGGTACCAGTATTGTACCAATCACACTGGAACAAAACAACTTTATGGCGAAACATATACTCCAATTCCCAAATTTTACACACATGGCCATAGAAGTCGTGCATTTCTCCCTCATGATCTCCTTCGGTACATACACCACTGTTTTGGGTTACACGACGATTGTCTAGGTCCCTTGTATGGAACTTTACACCATTGACCATACAAACTATGTACTCCTTCACATGCGGCTTAGGACCATTTGCTAATGACCATAACTGTTTAGTAGCTTCTGGTGACTCGTTAACTTTCAATCTATTCATCTATAATGACATACAACAAGTGATATTAATTAGTAATAAGCAATGAAGAAACTTTAAAATGTTTAATTTTTATTAGTGTGTGATTAAATTTCAAATGTCTTACACGTTCTCTGAACCAGTTGGGAAACTCTTGTCGTTGGATTTGAGTTATGGCTTCTCTAGTAGGATTATGCAATGTGCTTTTGTGTTCACTGTTAAAAATAAGGTGATTTATTTTCAGCTAAACATTGCAGATAATATTCAAAACTTGATCAAACAATACATGCATATGAAATCACATACTTTAAATAAGGCTCTAACTCAGGACTATTGTACAACAATTACCAATGAGCAGTATCAAGCAATGCATGAGATAAGTTGCCATCATTTCGCCTACCACCTGTAGGTCGGGCAGTTTGTGAAAAAACTATCAATCCTTCGCTAGATTCACCTAAATCTTCATTTCTTTCTCTTCGATTATGCACAGTTTCAATCCCATCAATATACAAAGACCAGTTGTTAATACATTCTTTGAGAATGTAAGCCTCTACAATCGAACCTTCTGGTCGAGCTTGGTTTGAAACGTATCTTTTCAATTTTCCAAGGTACCTACGAGGAAAAAATACGCACATTATGTGATTTTATACCACATGGGAAAAATGCAATTGATGGATGCATCAAAGGATCTAATTACCTTTCAATAGGGTACATCCACCGATATTGTACCGGGCCTTCTAGAATTGCTTCTCGAGGCAAGTGAACAGCAAGGTGGACCATAACATCAAAGAATGCTGGAGGAAAGAACCTCTCAAGCTTGCATAGTATAAGAATTATACGTTCTTCTAGTTTCTCCAATTTACTCCGCTTTAGGGTCCTTGAGCATAAGTCTCGGAAGAAGCTTCCCAACTCAAACAATACAATACTAATGTCTTTATGTGCAAATCCTCGCAACCCAAATGGAAGAATTCGTTGTAGTAGCACAGGACAATCGTGGCTTTTCAAACCAGATAATCTACCCTTTTTTGCATTCACTGACCTTGATATGTTGGCTGCATAGCTATCTAGATACTTGACTGATTTCAAAAAGTCATAGAAACCATCCATTTCATTTGGGCTTAATGAAAAGAAAGCCTGAGGCTTGTCATATGATTCATCAGGACGTTGTTTCAAATGCAACGTGTGCCTAAAATTCATATTTTGCAAGTCTATCCGTGCCTTATCAATATCCTTATTTCTCCCCTCAATGCCCAACAAAGTACCGTAAGTACTCTCACTAATGTTCTTCTCCACACGCATGACATCAATGTTATGCTTAAGCTTCTTATTCTTCCAATATGGAAGCTTGTATAAAATACTTACCTTTGACCAATTTGGCTCCCCAATGAGTTGTCTCTTCTTGTTACTTGGATGCTTTCCTAAAATTATATTTGGCATTCTATCTAACTGCTCTTGTATTTTTCCTACTTGTAACTCTAAAGATCTCTTCCGTTTCTCCGATAAACCATTATGCAATCGACTATGTCTCCAACGATGTTCCATAGGCAAATAAGCTCGATGGTTAATAAATCCAATTTTACTTTTCAAAGCTTCTGAATATGGTTCATCGTTGCAAGTGTAACAAGAATGATAACCCTTTATCCTCCACCCAGACACGTTACCAAATCTAGGGTAGTCATGTATTGTTCACAACAAAGTTGCACGCATCTGAAAATGCTCTTTGTTATAAGCATCATAAGTTTCTACACCTTCTTCCCACAACTCCTTCAACTCGTCAACCAATGGTTTCAAGTAAATATCAATCTCATTTCCCGGTTGATGAGGACTAGGAATAAGCAAGGACAACATAAAATATGACTCTTTCATAACCAACCAAGGCGGTAGGTTATAGGGGATAAGTATGACAGGCCACATACTATAGTTGTTGTTCATATTCCCAAAAGGGTTAAATCCATCTGTAGCCAACCCCAGCCTTACATTGCGAGGTTCGAGGGCAAAATCAGGAATTGCAAATCAAACTCCTTCCACTCCTCACTATCAGCTGGATGCCTCATTATCCCATTGTCCACACGTTTGTCTATATACCATCTCATGTCCTTAGCTCTTTGGCCCGACATGTACAATCTCCTCAGTCTCGGTGTCAACGGAAAGTAACGCAATACCTTATGAGGAATTATCTTACCTTGGGCACGTGTATCCTTGTACCTAGGCGCTTCACACACCGGACATTTATCAAGGTTTTCATTTTCCTTCCAAAATAGTGCACAATCATTTTTGCATGCATCTATATGCTCGTATGAATTGCCCAAGTCACGTAATATCTTCTTTGCTTCATAAGTTGACCTTGGAACCAAGTTACCTTTTGTTAAAACCTTTGTCAGCAATTCTAGCATCATATCAAGTCCCTTATTACTCAAGTTGGTCATTATCTTTACATTCAACATCTCAATAACAAACTTCAAGATACTATAATCAGTGCAACCCGGATACAACTCACGCTTTGCATCTTCCTCAAGTTTGTCAAAATGACGCACGTCCTCATCTTCGGTTGCATTTCTTGGTTCCCCTCTAATTCGGTCACCTACCAAGGCATCGATACCATCCATCTGATCACCATCCGACATTTCATTATCATGAATGTTCTCGTTCAATACATGAGGTTCTCCATGATTATACCAATTAATGTAAGATTGCATAATCCCACGATGAAGCAAATGGATATGGACAGTATTAAGAGATTGTCGATAGCAATTCCCACAATGAATACACGGGCAGGGAATATTACCACTCACGTCCACAACTACTCTTGCAAAATTAATAAATGCATTGACCCCTTCAATATATGGATGACTTAATCTACCATCGGGTGTCTTACCCATTGTCATCCAACTTTTATCCATGTTTGACAACAATTACAAGATGAATGCTACTTTAGTAAAATAAGGACAACTCATGCATAATGTATTCTAACATCTAAGTCTATAAGCTACTTAGATAAAGTTCTATCCTATTCATGAATGCACAAGTCTATATTAATACTTAAATAAATATACATTGCACACACAAATATACACTCCCAATATGAATTTAAACCACCTTATAACACCATGCAAGTCACCCGCTTGCTCCAACACAACAACCCACCACAAAACAAATTTCCAACATCACAAGTATATATAGAGTTTTATAAGTTTTTAACTAGAATATACTTTGCTCAAGTTAAGTTTACAACTTTTAGAAACACACACATATACAGTTCCCACTCCTTGCTACCAAAGCCACCAAATACTCCAACTACAACGTACAAAATGAATATCAATATGAGTATAGCATAAAAAGCACGGGCACGGCAATGTAATGAAACAAAATTATAAATATATTACACAAATTTTATTAAAAACATCTGCCATATTTAATACTTTTTTTTTATAAATGTAAATTTAAAAACTAAAAACGTTCTCAAAAAACAGGAACCTAACATACTTTTGGAGGCTCCAGCAATTGCGTCCTTAGCTTAGCTATCTTCGCCTTAAGCTGACCAAGATGATACTCTACATATTCCATCAAAAAAAATACATTTACCCATCAAGCACTTCCATGTCATCTCTCTTCAACAAAGCACATAACAAAACCATAAAAATAAATAAATAAATTACATTAATAAAGAAGAAAACATGTTCTAATTTTTCAGCAAGCAAGAAACAGAATTACAAAATGTCAGCTATCCATCAGGGCCTAAATGACATTAGGATAAAATGCGCTCACAAAGCCCTCTCATAGTAACTACCATTATAACCAGTCCTATTCATTCATGTATAATATTCTACATCAAGATGAATAATCAAAAGCGAAGAAGAGAGAATGCAACATAAATAGCACAACATAGATTTTTTTTTTTTTTTTAATTGTTCAGCTGTGGGTTAAAATCAATATGTATTCTTCTTCTTATTTTTTATGGTGAAAATCAATATGTACAATATTGACAAAAAAAAGTTCATAAGTCAATTCAAATTACCTCAAATTCTTAAAACATCAATTTCATGCCAGTCAACTTACAAATATTGCTTATCACAAATGTCAATTTTGCATTAAAAGAAAATGGATTTTTTATTTCTTTAATCAGTGAGCTATTTTAACTATACTGAACCCAGATGTCAAAAACAAAGATTTTGTACTCAAAACCCACCTTTTATTTCACTGTGTTACACTAAAAAAAAAACACACACAATCAAATTCAAAACAAAGTCAAAACCAATTGTCTAGTGCACAAGGGAACCCAACACCCAAAAAAAAAAAAAAGTTGGGCAGTTGAGAGAAGGACTAAAGAAAACCCAGCTTCCAACTCAACAACAAAAAAACACTGCATTGACTTCCTTTCTAAGCAACCAAGCAGAGAGTGAATCTGAAAGAATGACACAAATGTGAGTGAAAAGCAAACCACAAATGTGAGTTAAACACTGCACAAGTGTTTAACTAAGAACCTCAACAAGAGTATACATATATTTAAATGGAACCTTATATCAACAACTAAGAGAAGTCAGGGGGCTTACACGCAAGAGTCCGAATGGGTGTGTATCGGCGATGGTTGTTGGAACCTTCGCGAATGGGTTTGTAAAGGCGGTGGTAGCCGGAACCGTCGCGAATAGGTTCGAAAAGGTTGGGTTTGTGGTTCTCGGCGGTGACGACTTCGAAACCGTCGCGAATGGGTTCGTATCGGCGTTGGTTGCTGGAACCATCGCAAATGGGTTTGAAAAGGTTGGGGTTGTGATTATCGGCGATGGCTTCTTCAAATCGGCGACGACTTCTTCAAATCGGTGACGGACTTCTTCAAACCGTCGCGAATGGGTTTGAATCGACTTCTTCAAATCGGCGACAACTTCTTCAAAAGGCGACGGATTTCTTCAAACCGTTGCGAATGGGTTCGAAAAGGTTGGGGTTATGGTTATTGGCGGCGACTTTCTTCAAATCGGCGACGGATTTCTTCAAACCATCACGATCGGGAGCTGAAGCGTCACCGGCGAGCTGAAGCGTCGCGATCGGGACTGACCCTGGAGCGTCGCGATCGGGACTGAAGCGTCGCCAGCATCTGAGGTGAGGATGGATCGGCGACAGCGACGGAGCTTTCGAAGAGGATAACGGCGATGGAGTTATTGGAGAAGTGAGAAGTGGTTTGCTCGAATAGTGTCTGAGCTGAAATATCAACTGTTAAGAATAGTGTGTTTTTTGTGAGAGAGTGAGGAAGTGAAATAAAATAAAAAGGGGCTGAACTTATTTTTAGTATAAAACTTATTGTGACGACTTATATTTCGTCACTATAAGATGCCTTTAGCGACGAAAATTAGCTTCATCACTATTTGTGACTTTCAGTGATGAAATAATTCGTCGCTATAGATGAATTTAGTTTGGTGCCTACATTTTCGTTTGGTGCCTTTAGTTCAACCCAACATATAGTGACGAAATTTATTTTTTGTCACTAAATGTTACTAATTTTTTTATATTTAGTGACGAAATATAAATTTTGTCACTAAATGGTACTTTTTAGTGATGAAAAAATTTTCCTCACTAAAATTCGTCACTGAAAATACATTTTGTTGTAGTAATATGTATATTTCGCGTACAATTAATAGACACATAGTGTATAGAAAAAAGTGTGAATTAATATTTTTAAATATTCTAACTCTTACTTATGATTGTATAATAAATAATAAAATTATAGTATTTATATCATAAATAAATAATAAAATAATAGTATTTATAGGTTTATACTGTACTACTAATATAAATCTTACATTATAGACTAAACAAATATGTATGATATTGTATTTAGTCTAAATATAAATCTTACATTGTTAGTAGAATATAAACTAAGAATTTCCATAAAACTTTTTTCAAAAAAAAAAAAAAAATTCCATAAAACAATAGCAGGCATAAAGGCAGGATTGCATAACACGTACTTCTCGAGTGAGACACAACTCTTACCCTGTACGCCCTTAAAGTGTGAGCTAACTGGCTTCTACGAGTTCTTGTTTTCAGATTTACATGATGATCATGACCAATTTTTCGTCTAAGTTGATGACAGCAGTAGTGATATTCCTTCTTGTGGGAGATTTTCCAGCAACTTCTGCAGGTAATAAGAGTTTTGCATTGTCATAATTAGTATTGTTGGATGCATTTTAATATTAAAATGATTAAATGAATTAAATAAATTATAAAATTGACTAATTAAATGAGAACGAAACAGAGTTTCATGTGGTTACTTAGAGTTATTTAGAGATAATCATTATTAATTTATAATTGATTGATATTATTTGGACTTTAAGTACCACTTTAATGGTTTGATGTAATAATCGTTTCTTTGTAATTCAGGCACAGTATGGAAAGGCTCATATATATGCTAGAAGTCCTATGACCCTCTATATTTGCACATTTCATATCATGCAATGGTAGATGTTATGTTAAATTCTTGAGGTTTGGATCATTTCTCACACTACGTTATGATCTATATCTTTGGTCTGAAAGGTTGCAGGAAGAGTTTATGGCATGTATCTGAGACTGAGAGTAGAGATGGCTTAGTGAAGATGGTGCCAAGAGAAGAAGGCAGCTCTGAATGTCTGAACATCAAGAATAAAAAATAGTTTCCTTCCGAAGCCTACGAGGGTTTTCATCGCCACCACCCTCACACATCAAGAATGGAAAGAAATCAATGAATGTACCTGAACCTCCCCCCACCGATTCTATGATTATTAGGAAATACTTTTCCTAATTATTTTTTAACTGTTTTGTGGAGGTCATTCCCAAAAGGAAGGAATTTGAAAAGCAATGTCGAGTGCCGAAATTGTAATTAAACTAAATAATGAGTTTTTTATTCATCGGAATTTTTTATGTAAGACAAAAATAAAATGGAAATTACGAATCAATGGAACTAAAAAAAATAATTCATTATAATTAATAATTCTATTAACAAAGTTACATGGAAAAGAAATGCCAAAGGCAGCTTCATGAGACAAGGTTCTGGACAGCCACTTATTCCATTTACTGCTAAAATGGGTGAAATTCTAAGTCAAACAAATAGAAAGAAGAAGAAGCTATTATATAAAATATTGTGAAAATTAACGTATTTCTTACTATTTTGTATCTTGATAATTCTCCCCTGCCCATCTTAGTCTAATAAGTCTGAAGGCACAACAAAATTGACAACAAATTCATACTTGTCTGAGATTATAAGTTGATAATAGTGAATAATAAAATAGAGTCAATAATATAGATCCATATGACTATGAAAATCAATAATAACCTGACTATGTAAAGCGCTGGTTTTGAGCCGCCGTAATAGGATTTCCTATACCAGCGTTTTCAAAAAACGCTGGTATAGGCTTATCTATTACGGCGGTTCGTAAAAACGCCGGGAAAAAAACGTTGGGACATGACGATTTTTTTGTAGTGTGTCTGTAATATTACTCGTTTAAAACAAACAAGCCAAGACTGTTGAAATTTATTGAATGAAGCCGTTGAAATTTAGATGCATGTTGATGTTGCAATTTTTCTAAATATGCTCAAAATTGAAAATCAAGTTAATGTTTAGGGAATCTAGGTTGTCATTTCCAAATGTGGGTTATTGCAAATCTGGGTTTTGGTTGTACATTGTTTGAATATGTACATTAGTTGAATTACATGTTTAAAGAAATTTTTTGTTGAATTTATGTAGTTGATTGTTTTTTTAAATAATCTGTACAAAAATTTTGTATTAAGATAACAAATTTTGATTAAAGAGTTCAATGGTTCAAGATTACAATTTGTGTTCTTCCTATTTATTTATTTTTGTGTTCTTGAAGATTAAATTAATTTTTGTGTATGAAGTATTTTATTCTTTTTTATGAGTTTGATATGATTTTTTTTTTCTAACGTGGACATTCAATAATTCAAATGCTCATGTGGACCTTTTTTTTAAAGAGAAATGCTATGTCCACAACATTTCACAACATTTTCACAACAAATCATAAATGACAGGTTGTTACTGATTGTTATTGTTAAGGTAAAAAAGTAATCTTAGTGGTAGGTTCAAAATTTTAAAAAATTTATTTTATTGGCCATGTAAGATATAAGTGTGCCAACTGTATACTCCGTCTGCCACATAAACATTTTCTGTTAGTGAGTTAACGGTAGGGATGAAATTGACTGTAAGTTGAAAATAATGACCAAATTGACTGCTACCAAAATGGAGGAACTAAATTGACTGTAACCCCAAAATGTATGGACTAAAATGGTATTTTTGCCTAAATACAATAAAGTCAATAATTTTTTCTAACATAAACATAAACTTGTGTTTTGAATATGTGAAAGAAATTAAATAATTTTTTGTCCAAAATACACTATTGGTCCCTCAAATTTACTTAGTGGGTACAATTGGTCCCATAAATTTCAAGTAAGCACTATTTTTAAAAACGAGCATTGTTAATTTTGTTAACTATCATTATTGTAATGCTTATGTGACTAATAGAGCAGGGATGTGGCAATTCATTAAAAATATATAAAAACTCAAATGACACATCCGAAACCTATAATTCCTACACTTGACCTTATTCCCAATGGGTTACCCAAATCAAATCTCCTAAATATGAAATCCCCAATCATGTTTATATTATCGGGAATTATTTTAGGTTTTGATTCAAGTTGGGGTTGCTTTTCTTTCTCGTTTGGTTTTTATATGACTTGTTTATTTTCACTGGCATATTAATCAAAATACTCTCTCTCTCTCTTTTTTCTTTTTCTTTTTCAGGAGATTCGTCTTCTTTCTCCCCAATTATCTCGAACTTTACACCTAAGCATCAACTGTTGATTAGCAAAATCATACTTAGCAAATCCTGTGGAGCGGTAATGGGATGCTTCTTGTATTTTTACAAAAACACACTAAAAACTTTAGTTTGTAATCGCCGGTGTCTACATTGTGGCAGGAGTTGCGTTGACGTCTTTCTCAAATGGAGGAGAAATAGAGATCTACATGTTAATCGGGAGCTTTATTAGCGGTAGTGCAAGCATCCTACTCCTTTAAAGCGCTTTACTGGTAAACTCAACTTGGCCCACGAGGACAGCGCTCCTGGCAAGCTCAAGGATCAGCTACCAGACAGGGGTGTTCATCTCTCAAAACTTAAACTGGGTGAGTTTTATAATCATCACATAGGTAGATTGTAAAGATAAATAAATAAATTTGTAATGCTTTTTAATTCACAAAATGTTTTTTTATTTCTTTTACAGATGACTTGGAGTACAATGACGCTTACAATTGGTATTTCAGCCCTTATTTAGCTCGCCCTCGTTACCTTCACTAAGAAGGTATGTTAATATTGCTATTCTTTTTAAATTTTAATTCCCACCACATTTTCATAATACTTTCAATTGATAAATGGTTATTGGTTTGAATCTAGAGTTAAAATTTTTTTTTTCTCATCCATAACAGCTAATAATAACCTGACACTTAAGATCTATTATGAAAATGTTGTAAAAGCGGCATTTCTCTTCAATACTATTTAGTAATTCCAATGTTATGCCATAATTTAGTGGTGATTGATTTAGCCTATTATAAAAAAGAAATTAATGTTTTGAGATTAATGTTATAGGCACAAACTATTTTACAAGCTATTAATGTGACTAATTTTTTACATGTTGTCATGTGACTCTACCATTAGCATAACTTTTTTTACTTTCTAATAATCACACACCATTTTAGTAGGTTGTAAAAAATGTTGTAAAATAGTTGCATTTTCTATGTTTTGACAACCTTTTCTATTTCGCATAAAGAGAATATTAAAGTTAACTAATAATTGGTAAGTAAAAATGTGATGTTACCAGTAAAAGTTTGCCAAATCAACATATTGTAAAAATGTTGTAAAATAGTTTGCGCTTGTAGTATACAATAAATGGGTCATGCCTATCTAATAAACTTTATAATAAAATAATTTGTGTTTTGTGTATTTAGGAGAAATGTTAATGAATGCCCTAAGAGTATGGGTTTAAGAACTATTTTTAAGAACATTTTATTGAAAAATTATAAAGCAATTAATTATAATCACCATTTATTTATAACTTTATGTCTTTATTGATTTCTTGACAGGCTGTATTTCAAACCATGCATGAAGCTAGCTTTAGGGATCTAGGTGAAAGGAAATTAAGGATCCCAATAATTTCTTCAATAATTGTAGTCCTTACTTTGTTGGGATCAAATACGTTGTAGGGCTAGGCCCCAAAACCACTCCCAAGTCCCAACTTTCCGACGCACTCAAACATCATCTCTCTTTTTTCGGTTCAATGTTTAGTGTTGTCCTGGTGCATAAGTATAGCTTGAAAAAGCTTTTCATTTTATTTTTTGTCCCTCTTAAGCCTTGAATTGACTGCGTTGGCAGTTGCATATGCTATTTTTAAACATGATGATTTTAAGATTTTGATTTAATCCATCTGGACTTTCACATTTGCCAGCATATTGAGTACCATTCCTAAGTAACCTTTGGGGACCAATTGTGTATTTTAGCCTTAAAAATAGCTAATTTCTTTCATATGTTCAAGATACAAGTTTATCTTTAAGTGCATGTTAATGTTAGAAAAAATTGTTGACTTAATTGTATTTAACAATTAATTAAATGCAAGTTGATGACTTTATAATTTGAAGTTACTCGTAAAAGTTTAAATTCTTTGGTATATAAGCTGAACATCATTTATTGTAATATTTGTGTTCATTAATAATAATCATACTAAGAATGGCTTAAGAGTAATTTACTTTATATCATTCCAATTTCCATCATGTACTTTTATAAAAAAGGGCACAATAATAATTTATTATATGTCATTCCACTTTTCAATTCTCTCTAGTAAGCACAAATGCATGATGTAAAATACTTTCAAAGATAATCCAAATTCTATTTGAAAACAATAATAAATTTGAGTAATTGCGCATATATATATATATATATATATATATATATATATAAACACATACTGCAAACATCAAAGACGGTCATATTATAATATCATGGATTTTTTTTGAGTAATTAACTTTTTTTTTTGATAAGTTGAGTAATTAACTTAATAATGCGTGTTACCTCAATGTCAGATTTGTCATAGGTGTACACCTTGGAGAGTTTGGATTAGAAGGAAAAACTGGAGTTTATATGGGAAAGAAAAACAGCAGGGAACTACGAGCGATAAAGACAGAGAGACACAAAAAGCCACACTTATGTGAATCGCTACGTTTTAAAATAAAACAGATACTAATGGTTAGGAACTAATAAGTTTAGACCCATTAGTTCTTTCCAGGTAATTACAAGTTATTTGTTATGGAGTTTTTCTCCCACTTGATAGTTTGACATGTATGTATATATATAAGTGGCAGTCATGAATGTACTCTGAAGTATGGATGCATGATCAATGAAATCATTTTCTTCGTCGAGTTTTTTCTCCTTAGGATATATCTCTGCGAAGATAGTTCTGTCTTTTGTATAACTTCTGCATTACGATCTTCTTTTTCTGAAACTTATACAACAGATAATCTTTCATGGCCTGGTATGGTATTTTAGACTGTGAGAACAGCCATCCAACTGAGATATTCTTTTAGCACCATTTTCTTTACTTTGAACTCTCAAAGATTTACCATTTTTTTCATCGTTGCTTAAATGAGAAGCTTAATTACCAACGAGGGTGGTTGGTCTAGTGATCATGGGCTCACTCTTAAGGGTTTGGGAGGTGGCGGTCTCATGTTCGAATTTCACAATGGGAAGTACCTGGAAAATAACTCCATGCTCTCGGCTTTCGATGAGGCTGGGTGCACAATTATGGCTCATTCGGATCCCTTACTCCCGCAAGTTTGGGCTCAGCAGGTAGAATGTTATTATGGTCACTCCCAGGTGGAAGGCGTTAACTCAGGTCGCCATCCTTTACTCATTTTTAGTTCATAAAAAAAAATGGGCAGCTTAATTCTGAAAGTGTACTTGACATTTAAGTGCAACTAGCTGATGTCCCGTGCGATGCACGGGCACGATATAAATTTATTTTAAAATATTATATTAGAAATTATCTTTATGACCATGCAACATAAGCTCCTCCTTTATTGATTATTTCCTTACATGATTAAGATAAATAAAAAGCTAATATGAAACGTTGCAACATTTTTTCATAAGTTAAATAAATCCAATCAATGCTCTTATGTCTATCAAATATTAATATGCATGTCGAAAAAAAAAGTCATATAGTTGACAAGGCTTCAAAATTGCGAATCCTAGTCATTTTGTTGAGTTTGCAAAAACCGTAAGTGATAATGTAACTTTGACAAAACACCAAAAAGAAAAACACATATGGGTAATTTTAAGAATTTATTTTGATCAAACCTCTGTCAAAGAAATATTTCTTTTTAATCACTATCATGTTTTATGAATACATCAAGGGTGACTATACTTTATCCTATTCAATACACTTTTAGGCATGTCACAGCCATACATATAGATACTCTAACCAAGCTAATTGTTGAATTAGTACAATCATGAACAATTATTAAATTAGTACCTGTAAGCTCAATTGTATGCTCATCCAAGGCACTGACATTTGTTGGGAAGATGTCTCCCAAATTCTTGCATAGTAGTTGTAGTAGCAACATCACCATTAGTTTAGCAAAAGGAAAAAACATCACCATTAAGCCCAACAACCAAGTGAGAAAAAAACATTTATAAGTGAAGGGGTAGATCACCGTAAACATTTATCATTTGAACTACTTTCCCGAGTACGGTTAAGGTTTAGTATAGGGGTGGCAATTCGTGTTCACGTGTCGGGTTTGTGTCGTGTCATCTCATGAGTATTCGACTATATAGGTCAACATTAACCCGAGATGTTTATTAAACGGGTCAAGATTTCTCAACCCTAACACAACCCATTTATTAAATGGGTCAGTTATGTCGACCTGTTTATCAGATTTTATCAAAATGAAAAATAAAATTTATGAAAAAACAAACAAATAAATATTTTTAATATAAAAATCAGAACTAGGGAGTAACTGCATCACAAATAATTATTAAAAACTAAAGCATATTCCAATATCACAAATAATCAATCATAATATGTCAAAGAAAATAAATTAAAACAACTAATAAGTTTATATTCCTAAAGTTTGAAAGGTATATTGGTAAAATGTTATTTAATTAAACGGTTCAGACGGGTTAAACGGGCTTTATATGTTGAACACTAACCCAACCCATTTATTATACGGGTCAATCATGTTAACTCGAATATGACACAAACCCATTAAGTCTCAACTCATAACCTGCTAATTTCGTGTCGTGTTGTGTCGGGTTTGCGAGTCGTGTCCAATTTTGCCACCCCTAGTTTAGTATCATTCGCCTATTAAGTCTTGTTCTATTACAATTATCAGTATTATGGATCATTGCTATGTCATTAGGCTTTTTACTCCTATGACTTCCACCTCCAAATTTCTTTGACAACTTTATGTTTGTGTAATACATCTATGCAATCTTTTTCTTGTACATGATCATACGCCTTCTTTGGAAAAGATATTTGAAAAATACTTCCTTTGTTTTGTTTTGTTTTTTTTATTATTATGTTTTTTTTTTCTTTTCTGTGGATTAACAACTGTTTTTTTTTTTTCTTTTTATAAATTTTTTCTTATTGAATTATAAACTAAATACTTCAAATGAATATAATATTTTGGGATTCAACAAACAAATCACTTTTTTTTTTTTTTTCTGTGTGTTAACAATTATTATTTTTGAATTTCCTTTCTTATTGAATTAAAAACAATTTAGAGAGACAGCTAAACTAAATACTTTAAACGAACATAATATTATGGGATTGAACAACAAATCGATATTTTTTCTATGGGTTAACAATTGGTTTTTTATATTTTATTATTGAAGTATAAATAGTTTTTAGAGAACTAAACTAAATACTTCAAATGAACATAATATTTTGGGATTCAACAATAAATAAATAAATAAACTATTTAAGAGGAACATGAAATTTTGAAAATGATCATACTTTTTTGAAGTGAAATGTAAATTATTAGGAGAGAAATTATAGAAGCATAACTTTTTGAATCCTAAGGAGACAGGGATATATAAAAGAATAGATTTTACAACATGCAAAGCCTTTCACCTACATGTGGAGAGGGTCAAGCCTAGGTCATAATATGTAAGGTAATAAATAGGATTGAGTTTTTCATAAGGTTTAGTCTATTTTTAAAAGGTAGTCCATTGTTTAGAGTAATTGTCAATAATAGCTCATATTTTATATAACAGTAAAAATAAGTTATTGTGATTTATTGGATAATAGTTAAAAAGAAAACTTAATGAAAGAGGTTAAAAAAACTAAATGCAAAATTAAAACGTCACATGGCAAGACTTCATGCACT
Organism: Notholithocarpus densiflorus; assembly: GCA_030021035.2. NCBI lineage: Eukaryota > Viridiplantae > Streptophyta > Magnoliopsida > Fagales > Fagaceae > Notholithocarpus > Notholithocarpus densiflorus. Next base: position 2,859,660 of record JARYZH020000050.1, read on the forward strand.
CTCGCATGAGGTCTCTCCTTTTATATATATAATAATAATATTGATATTGATTAGGTTCACTACAATGAGTTTTTCTCAGTTAATTATGCACTAGCGTTCCAAAGTCCAAACACCGAGTCCAAAATAATCACGTCTCAAAAATTAGATGTCACTAATCCGATCCAAAACAACTTACCTATGAAAATGAATAAATAAACAAAGAAGAATGCTGCCTCGACTTTTCGCATTGGTTGGTAAATTGATTGCTTTAAAAATTCCGCAAATGGTTCTTGGTTTCATTTTTTTATATTGAAAAAAATTCTCGAGTTGCCAAGGAATATTTGACTACCGAAAATGTGTACCAGCTGTACCTAAATTTTATTTTTTATTTCGAATGAATACAGTAATTAATCTATTAGCTAATCCCTACCCGTGCACTTTTTCTTTTTTTAATTACAAATTTTCTTATTTACAAATGTGAAAATGACTTTGTTATACGAGACTTAACTACAAAAAAAAAAAAAAAAAAAAAAAAAAAAAACCTACAATTTTATAAATGTAATAAGTGGAATGATCAAATCACTAAAAGTTATGACTAAAAATGATAAAAATTAATCTTTGTGGAAGAAAATGATAATTCACCCAATTAAAGGATAAAATTTGAATTTTGAACTAAAAATACATTTTTAACTTAATTTTAAGATCACAAATTCACAAATTTTTTGAATAATTCAATATATAGAAAAATAAAGAATTTAAACACTGAACATTTTCATTAAAATCACTAAGATGTACCATTATTTATGTTGAACTATAAGATTCTGAAATATCACAAATTTACAACTAACACAAAACTGACAAAAGATTGAGCAAATGTTTTCAATATATATAAATAAATTCTTAAAAAGCTCTCCATGGACGGAGCGTGATTACAATTACAAATTCTAGTAGTCAAAGCGGGTCCCCAAGTGGAAACAGTCCCTTTAACAAAAGATAAAGCCGTGTGATTCCAAAATAAAGTAGTCAACGATGGTAGAAACTCGAAACCCAAGCATATCTGATTAATGCATATATATGGTATATATGCATAAAATTATGGAAGTTGTGTGTACAAAATGTTGAACGTCAACTATGAAACAAAACTCTTCCACCATCACGCCATAAATAAATAATAAAATAAAAGCGATATTTATTATACACACTCTAATTCACACAGATTTGCACACTCGCCCCAAACAATAGAAATCGTGACTTGAAGTCTCTTGTGTGCAAGTGCGCAACAACATTTACTTATAAAATAATATGCATAAAAACAGGATTGCATAACACGCAATTCTCGTGTGAGGCATAACTCTTTAGTCTTACCCTATACGCCTTTAAATTAGGCTCCTGTCTCTCAAATTGTCCCATTGTTTATAACAATAAAGTGTGAGCTAACTGGCTTCTACGAGTTCTTGTTTTCAGAGTTACATGATGACCAGTTTTTCGTCAAAGTTGATGACAGCAGTGGTGATATTGCTTCTCGTGGGAGATCCAGCAACTTCTGCAGGTAATAATAAGAGTTTTTCATTGTCATAATTAGTATTGTTGGATGCACTTTAATATTAAAATGATTAAGTAAATAAATAAAATTATAAAATTGATTAATTAAATGAGAACAAAAGAGAGTTTCATGTGGTTACTTAGAGTTAATGTTTTAATCAAAAAAATTGAATGTTGATAAGAAGAGATAATCATTATTAATTTATAATTGATTGGTATTATTTGGACTTTTTAAGTATCATTTAAATGGTTTGATGTAATAATCTGTTCTTTGTAATTCATGCACAGTATGGAAAGGCTCATATATATGCTAGAAGTCCTATGACCCTCTATATTTGCACATTTCATATCATGCAATGGTAGATGTTATGTTAAATTCTTGAGGTTTGGATCATTTCTCACACATTATGATCTATATCTTTGGTCTGAAAGGTTGCAGGAAGAGTTTATGGCATGTATCTGAGACTGAGAGTAGAGATGGCTTAATGAAGATGGTGCCAAGAGAAGAAGGCAGCTCTGAATGTCTGAACATCAAGGGTAAGAAAATAGTTTTCTTCCGAAGCCTACGAGAATTTTCATCGCCACCACCCTCACCCATCAAGAATGGAAAGAAATCAATGAATGTACCTGAACCTCCCCCGCCGATTCTATGATTATTAGGAAATACTTTTCCTAATTATTATCTTCGTTTTGTGGAGGTCATTCCCAAAAGGAAGTTCATGTTCAAACCCAAAGTTGATGTTCAAACTTGGCAACTCATTGTGGGTTCCAGTTAGCTCAACTGGTAAAGTCTCTGATGGTTGTATAAGAGATCTGAGGTTCAATCCCCGCCTACATCAAAAATTGATTGGTGTATTAGTCTGATGATAAAGAGCTATCATCAGAAGCGGACGCCATAGGTTGAAACTCTTTCAAAAAAAAAAAAAACTTGGCAACTCATTAACAAGCCAATTTTGTTTTCTTTTTTCTTTCTTTTTTTTTCCGCACTCCTTGTTGAGATATTTATTGTGATATTATTGAGTATGGGACTACACCCTCCTCTTACATTAAGATATATTTTACATGTATTTCATTTCTCTGATGTAATTTATATATATATATAGAGAGAGAGTAATTATTATTATTATTTTTTTAGTTATACTCAAATTTATTTATTTTATTATATATAGAAACGAAGGGATTTAAAAAGGAATGCAGAGTGTTTGGGAGTAAATTGCAAATTATACTCCTAAGTTTGGGGGTGTTTGGATTTTACACCATGAAGTTTCAAAATTTGGATTTTACCCCCTGAAATTTAGGAGTGTTTAGATTTTATACCCAATGTTTTAGAATTTGGATTTTACCCTCCTAAAGTTTGGGATGTTTGAATTTTACACCCTTAAATTATGAAATTTCTGAGTGTAAAATCTAAATACCCCTTAGACTAAATAATGAGCTTTTTATTTTCACCGGAATTTTTTTTTGTAAGAAAAAAATATAATGGAAATTAAGAATAAGGGAACTTGAAAAAAAAAATTCAATATAATTAATAATTCTATTAACGAAGTTACATGGAAAAGAAATGCCAAAGGCAGCTTTATGTGTCAAGGTTTTGGACAGCCACTTATTCCATTTACCGCTAAAATGGGTGAAATTATAAGTCAAACAAATAGAAAGAAGAAGAAGCTATTATATAAAATATTTTGAAAATTAATGTATTTCTTACTCTTTTGTATAATGATAATGCTCCCGTGCCATCTTAGTCTAATAAGTCTAGAGGCATAGCAAAATTGACAACAAATTCATATTTGTTTGAGATAATAAGTTAATAATAGTGAATAATAAAAAAGAGTAGTCAATAATATGGATTTACATGATTATGAAAATCAATAATAACCTACCAACTTTGTAGGTGTGAAGCTTGTTATAAAATTGTTGTGTCAGTAACATTACTCATTCAAAACAAGCAAATCAGAACCATTCTTCACTCTATATATATTGGGAGAAAATGGGCTTTTGCACTTTTTTTTTTAAAAAAAAATCCGGCATTTTGCCTCATTTCTCAAACTAATTAGGGAAATGCCCTTGTTTTGAAACTCGAGCTCCATGAACTTGAGTTCCATGCAATTTTTTTTTTCTTTTTTTTTTAAGTTTGATCGTCTCATACCTATAGTGGCGTTTTAAGGAGCCCTATAGTGACGTTGAAACTCAATTTTGAGAAAATCGAGTTTCAAAATAGGGATATTTCTCTAATTAGTTTGGAAAAGGGGGCAAAATGCTGGATTTTTGCGCGAAAGGGGCAAAGGCCAATTTTCTCCATATATATTGACTAAAGAGTCTTAGTCAATGACTCAAAGCGTGTCCCTATATCATAGAAGTGCTACCAAACCAAACCAAGCACTACTTTCTGTGGAATATGAACGAAAAAAAAAATGATAATAATAATTTTTGTTCAAATGGATGCATACAAAGACCAGGATAGCGTAAAGTCATTTCTCGATGTGGAAAAAGGATATCGTGTATTCGAGTGAGACTCCACTCAGGGACGGACCCAGGTGGGCCCCCTTTGGGCCCAAAAAAAAAAAATTTTAGTAGCTTAAATTTTTCAAAAAAATATATATATATTTATATATAAGCTTGGGCCCCCCTTAGTTTTTAGCTCAGCCCCCCAAGTGAATTCCTAGCCCAGCCGGCCCCCCTCATGAAGTATATTTACAGCTAGGAATGGCAACGGGTCGGGTTCGGGCCGGATTTTTCCATACCCGGACCCGACCCGCGGGCCAAGACCCGCAGCCCGGACTCGACCCGTTTACTAAACGGATTTTTTTCCGGGGCCCGGACCCGCACCTGCCGGGCTCTGCGGGCCCCGCGGGCCCCTTCCAGCTAGGCCAAATTTGGGCTTAATTCTCGGACCAAATCATGGCCAATCACAATCAATTTTTTTTTTAAGGCCCAGATGCCAAAAATAGGCCCAACCAGCTTAAAATATGATAAAAAAAAAAAAAAAAAAAAAAATCTTACACCAAATCAGCTTGTGTAAGATCTTGAGTATAAGTATATGCATTATGCCATAGTGTAAGATTTTTTCTCTTTTTTTTTCTTTTTTTTTTTTTGTAAAAAAAGAGGAAACAAATCAGTTTTTTTTTTTTCTCTTCTTTGTTAATACAGATTTTTCACCATCAAAAAAATAAAAAATACAAATCACAATCCCAAACATAAACACAAACACAAATCAGCTTGTTTTTTTGGCTCTTCTCTATTAATACATATTTTTTACTAAAAAAAAAAACACAAATCAAAAACAGAAAACAAAATCAATAAATCCCTATTTCAATTCATCATCTTCCGATACCAGTGTCGATGTCGCCGAGCGACATACACGCCGCGGCGGCGTGTGCAGCTGAGGCTAGGTTGCACAGATCGGCGGCGTGACACAGATGAGTCTTACACTCAGCCAACAGGGAAAAACTTCTGCTGGGCTTTGAAGGATCTGGTGCGATCGGCTGTGCCTGGAGAGTGAGAGTGAGGCCGTGAGGGTGGGTGAGAGTGAGTCCGTGAGGGGGGCGACAACCATGCGGGTGGGTGAGAGGAGCGTAAGACGGAGCGTGACTATGTGAGGCCGTGAGACGAAGCGTGACTGCGTGAGGCCGTGAGACGAAGCGTGACTGCGTGAGGCCGTGTGCTGTGTGAGGCAGTGAGGGACAAGGGTGAGGATTGAGGAGGTGTGAGCTGAAATGAGGGAGTGAGGGTGAGGAGGCTGGAGGCTGGAGGCGTGAGTGAAAAATGAGGGAGTTAGGGACCTTAGGGTTAGTGTTTATAGCTATATATATATATATATATATAGGGGGGGTTTTTTAGTAATTTCATGGCAACCGGGTCTTATCCGGGTCGGGTTTCGGGTTTTTTTGATAAAACCCGGACCCGACCCGGACCCGCTTCGGGTTTTTTTTTTAAAACCCATACCCGACCCTATTCTTTATCGGGCCGGGTAAAATCCGGCCCATTAGGATCGGGCCGGGCCGGGTATCCGCGGGTCGGATTTAAATTGCCATCCCTATTTACAGCCCATATATTTACACATATGTTGAAAAATTAAGCCCATGACCCATGTAAATAATAAAAAAAAAAAAGAAGAAAACTCAGTAAAACCTAACGGAGAATGTGAAAGTTTGAAAGACGAAGGAAAAAAAAAGAAATGAAACTTAGGAGAGGCGAGACAGAGTCACGGAGAAATAGAGAGGCCGAGGCGAGACAGCTACTACTGCTGCTTCATCTTCTTTTTCTTCCTCTTCTTCTTTCTTTTCGTCCGTTGGTCCTTCAATTCAATTTTGAATTTTCATTGCCTTGTTTTGTGTTTTCTTTCTTGTTTTGTGAACCTGGCACGTGACTAGGTGTTGGAAATGACAAAGAGACTTGAAAAAAAGTTTTAGGCTTTGTTTATGTGGTCCACACGTAATATATAAATAATAAAACTATTTTAATATTTAACTTGAGCTTTTACATTTCAGTTTTTTAATAGTAATTTTTTTTAGAATATTTTAATAGTAAAACTGTTTTAATAGTTTTTTTTTTTTTTTTTTTGGTTGTTGATGAGAATCAATAGTATTATTATAATTATTGGGGTAGAGTTTTAGACTTGAAATTGATATATTAGCTGAAATATGGACTTATAGTTTTAAGACTCAATAAATTATATGGATTTTGACTAATAATATATAAGGAAATATAAGTATATAAAATTATAAATAAAAAAAAGTATAAAAAAGGTAATTTCGAAATAGTATGCCGAAACAATCCGGTACCGAAATATTCCATTCCAATAGACAAACCGAAATGAGTACCGAAACGGTATTCATAACATTGGTCAAAATTAACCTTCGAAACAAAATGGAAAATGATTTTTTGACGGACTCTTTGATGTTATACATTGAAAATGATATAGTTTCGACATTTAGTTTGGATTCAATCGTAGATGATTTTGAAGATTTGAAAGAGCGTTGAGTTCCCTTTTCATAGATGATTGTATTAAGAAACAATAGTGTTTCGTGTCTTTTGTTTTTATTAGTAGATGATTGTATTTTAATATATTAAAAAACAATGATTTTTGGGTATTTGTTTTGGTTGATAGTTTATTAATACTATATGGATACGTATTTGAAAATTTTTTTTTGGCTTATCTCCGCCCCCCAGCTTGAAATCTTGGGTCCGTCCCTGACTCCACTCAACCTGTCCTTTAAATCATGTTCATTTTCAGCTCTCTCATTGTCCCATTCTCCTACTTCCTAGTATTCATTTTCAGCTTTTCGATCGAGATGAGTGGCTTTCAAGCAAAGTTAATGGCAGCAGCAGTGGCATTATTCCTTCTCCTGGGTGATTTTCCAACAATTCCTGCGTCAGTTCCTCATGGTAAATTAATAATAGCTTTTCTCTGCTATCAGGTTTAATATGAGAAGGGTTTGGGGAAAATGGTTAAATGCCCTTTATTTTTAAAGTATGTAGCAAAACATCTCTCTTTTCAAAGTATCTAGTAAAATGCCCTTATTTTTTAAACTCAGTTTTAACAAAATCGAGTTCTAGGTGAAACTCGACATTAATAATGTCGAGTTTTATGCAAATTTTGCTACTTCTTTTTTTTTTGAAAATTTAAGTGGATATAACTCGCTTTTTGAGAAAATCAAGCATTGCGCAAAACTCGATTTTATTAAAATTGAATTTTAAAATATAGGCATTTTGCTAGATATTTTGAAAAGAATGGTATTTTGCTTCATACTTTAAAAATAAATGGCATTTAGCCATTTTTTCCTAGATTATAAAGCACTGGCTATTGCACCATGCAATACCACATTTTATGCGTGAGATGAAGATTTAAAAAGTTAAAAGTTTAAAAGGTTTTTTCTTTTTTTTTTGTTAATCTTTTAACCTCAACCATAAAAAATGCATAGTATTGAATGGTGTTATTGCACCGGATCTCAATTTGAATGGTCATATATGACCATTAGATTTTTAGGAACTAGTATGTAACTCGTGTTTACGCACAAAAACGATGAATTGTAGTGATGCTATTGATGTTAGTTTGGATTATTATATATATAAGACATTAGTTCGACCAGAATATTTAGAGGTATTAAAATGATCTTTCCTTACAATTTTAACGATATTGATTACGCCATAATTTTAAAAATCACTATCGGACACTATATATACAATATTAATTCACTATCACTGTCCATGAAATTCTACAAAATATAACACAAAATAAACGAATAAATTGGTTCAATAGTATCTCCTAAATTGATTGGGAATAGGTGCATAGGATCGTTTAGCTCAATTACAGGTTGTTACATTCAAGATCTTTACATACAAAATATCTAAATAGAAATAGTATAAAAAATATACTCATTAGTTCATTAAAAAAAAAACCAACAGTAACAAAAAAAATTGAATAATTTAATTTGTATGAAAAACTAACAAAGGAAAAATATAATTTTTATTCTAATCAAATTTTATCTAAGATTTGGTTATATATATAAATATATATATATATTATCTTAGGTTTATTTATATTGGACTCCTTGTTTTCTATATTGAATTAACTCACTTGGCACAAAAATTAAAAAAATTTAGATTAGATAGGACACGTGGCGCAAAATTAAACTTTAATTGAAATCCAATTTTTACACGAAATTAACTCACTTGCCACAAAAATTTAAAAACTTTAATTAGATGAGACACATGGCACAAAATTAGACTCTAATTGAATTACAATTTGAAATTTAATTAAATTTTCTCTTAGTTTTACCTATTAATATATATATATATATATTAATTAGCTAGATTCATTAGGTTATACAGTTTTTCTAATTATATATATGAAGGTCCTTTAGACTTGGATAATTTCTAACCTGCTATGATCTATCTTTGGCATGAAAAGGTGGCAGGAAGAGTTTATGGCACGTATCAGACAGTAGAGATGACCCAATGAAGACAGTTCTAAGAGAAAGCAGCTCTGAAGGTCTAAACATAAGTAGTAGCAAGAAAATAGTTTCCTTCAGGAGCCTAAGAGGATTTTTGTCGCCTCCACCCTCACCTCTCAAAGCCCAACCACGGTCATTTCAAATGCCCTCTCCCTCTCCTCCTCCACAGATTATATGAATCCATCTCTCTGACTTTTGTCATGTGGATTTCATTTCCAAAAGGAAGTGCATGTTCAAAGGGGCCATCATTAACACGCCAATTTCATATGATGTACATGATAAAGATTTGTGCATTTAACAACTGATTATAATCTAGTTTTTTAATTAAATTATCCACTATTTGCAAGTCTCACTTTAGTTTTTATCTCAGCTTCATTTCAAATAATATAAGTCTCAGTTTTTTTTAAATAAGTTAGGTTTTAGTTTTTTTGTCTCACATTAATGTAAAGCTCTTTAGATAAAGAGATTTCATTTTCCTCTTTGTTTTTCACATGACTTTCTATGTGGCTTTAATGCTTGATTGTTCCGGTATATAGTGTTTTTACTTTCTTTTTGATAATTTGATAATTATAGTGTTCCATAGATGAGGGATTTGAATATAGACGTTTCCGTTAGAAACACTAAAAAGAATTAATTGAATTAGAAGTCTTTTAGCGACCTATTGTGTTTTTCAATACAACTTATTTAAAATCTAATATGTCAAACATGTTCTAATTTTAAAATAAATTTTCCTAAATAAGTTATCCCAAATTATGGCAAAAATAAAATAAACTTATTTAAAGTCGTACTTCAAGTCTCAAACTCATTAAAAAAGAATCCTATGAAGATGTCTCATATTTAAAAATAAAAGTAAGAAATGAAAGTTTTAGTAATGCTCTAGTCAGTAATTCTCTCTAGCAAGATTTTTGTATCTTAGACTCTTCACCTATGAAGATGTCTCATCTTTTGCTTCATTATTTTACTGAGTTACCGGTCTATTTGTAACAGAATTTGTACTGGCTCCTCTGTGATTGATTCTTAGTTCTTAATATATATCCCTAGTACCACACCAAAAATAATAATAATAATAATAATGATTAGTAATTCACAAAGTTAGAAAGCCAAATCAATATTACCACTCTGCAAGTACACTTAAATTAGACTAATTTCAAATTTCTATCTCAGATCAAAAGAAAAAGATAGGCCAAACAGTTTTTTTTATTTTATTTAAATGTCATTCTGTGTGACCCGCGAGCTGACCCAAACCATGACGATGCGGGTCGGGTTCGGGTCAACCCAGTTCACGCAACGTTTATCTTCATGGATCGGAACATATATTTTTCAGTCACAGAATAGAAGAGAGAATTGGACCCTGTAGAGTGTAGACTGTAATCAGTAATCAGTGAATCTTGAGTTGAAACATAGATACCCAGAGTTGAGAAAATCGGAACCCTTCATTCATTATATCTCGTCACCACTGCATATTCCGCTACTTATTTCAAGGTATGATTCTCCAAAATCCCTTCTCTTCTCTACATTATGACTACTTCTTATCAATCTGGGGTTGCTTTTTCTTTTCCCAAAAATCACATCTTTCTTAGTTCTTATGCACTATATACATAATTGAATTGCTTTCCTCTACTGGGTCATACTCCTTTTACTCTTAGCCAGCTTTTGCAATTGTAAAAATACTTTCTTTTTGTAATTGAACCATAGAAGTGAAAATGTAGAACTTGTATAAGAATAAGATATGGAAGTTGGAGAATTAGTAAGAGAAGATTAATGTATTAATACAGATTTTATGTGTTGAGTCTCACAATTAGCATACAGACCTTTGTTTTTGTTTTCTGTTCCACAGAGTTTAAACCAACCAAACAAATAATCGTTTGCGAGTTAAGAATTGAATTGAAACTAGGCTGGCCGTGTGGTAATACAGGGCGCTATAACAAGAATAAGATTTGAATGTCCCTGTTCTAAGTTCAAGAATTAGAAACCTTAGGTGTAGTGTTGTTTGGAATTAGTGTGTGTCTTTTACTCAAAATCCCATTGTGGGTCTGAATTTATCAATCCCCACATATGTGTGATTGGCCTTTTAAAGCAACAATTTTGTTTTTCTTGGAACTTCATGTGGTAAACCTTCAAGAGGTTTAGGTTTCTATAATACTACTTGAAATGGAAAGGAAAGGAAAAAGCTCAGCACACATACTACTATGGGCTAGTTGATTGGTTTTTGAAAACAAAAAAGGACAGATTGATTTCTTTGGCAATGCCCCCTTCCTTTCATTGGGCTGATTGGTTTGTTGTTGTTTTTGCCACAGTGAAGAATTCGAGGGCTTTTGTCATGCAATCTTCTTTGGAGAACTCAGTCCTCAAGATGTTCTTGAAAACAATTTTATGATGGCTCATATCAGTGTCTACTATCAACAATGGCGATAAACCACCCAACAACAGCTGTAAACCACCAATGGTTGTCAATAGTGGTCAAAGTGATGGTATGGGTTAGGGTTGGTATATGACGGCATAATACTAGTTCAACGCAAGAACTATTGACTCTCACAACCTAAAACCATGAGACCCTGTGGGACTTTGTGGGATTGAGGTCTGGCTATGGCTCAATCACCCAATCCAACCGAAGAGTGTCTGCTCTTTCTTTTTGCATATTTATGTATCAATTCTTCTCCTTCAATTCCACTTCCCAGTAAAATTATCATAGACAATATAGCAAGATAATGATCCAATTGACATGTTCTTTCAGCACCATTTTCTTCACTCAGAGCTCTCAAAGATTTTCCAATCCTTGTCAAGAACCAAACAACTGCATGCTTTAATCATAAGGACCCACCTCTCCTGTGATCCATTTTATGCAACTAGAATAGTGAGGTTCTATGCTATCAATAATGATATTCATTCTGCTCATAACCTGTTCAACAAAACTCCCCAACGAAGTGTGTTTCTTTGGAATTCAATTATTCGAGCATATGCGCAAGCCCAAAACTTTTGTGAAGCACAATCTCTCTTTAAGATGATGCTCAGAACTGAAACTAGACCTGATTGTTTTACTTATGCTTGTATTATACGTGCGTGCTCTGAGAACTTTAATTTAGGTGCATTGAGACTTGTTCATGGAGGAGTAATAGTTTCAGGGTTAGGGTTGGATTCCATTTGTGGTAGTGCATTTGTGACTGCTTATTCTAAGTTGGGCCTTGTTGATGAAGCCAGTGTGGTGTTTCATGGGATACCTGAGCCGGATTTGGTTATGTGGAATTCTATGATTTCTGGTTATGGCTGCCATGGATTTTGGGATAAAGGTCTACAGCTGTTCAGTAGAATGAGAAATGAGGGGACGCAGCCAGATGGATATACGATAGTTGGGTTGCTTTCAGGTTTAGCATATTCCAGCTTGCTGAGTATTGGCCAAGGAATACATGGTTTTTGCTTGAAAAGTGGTTTTGATTTTAATGCTCACGTAGGTAGTGTACTTGTGAGCATGTACTCTAGGTGTAAGTGCATGAATTCCGCATATAGAGTTTTCAGTAATTTATCCCAGCTAGATTTAGTTACATGGTCTGCTTTGATAACTGGATATTCTCAATCTGGAGATTATGAGAAGGCATTGTTTTTCTTCAAGAAACTCAATATGCAGGGCAAGATGGCAGATCCCATTCTAATTGCCAGTGTGCTAGCAGCTGTAGCTCAATTTGCAAATGTAGGGCCTGGTTGCGAGATACACGGTTATGTACTTAGACATGGATTTGAATCGGATGTAATGGTCTCCTCTTCTCTAATAGATATGTATTTGAAGTGTGGTTTTGTGGGCTTGGGTATTCGTGTATTTGAGATTATGCCACAGAGGAATATAGTTTCTTATAATTCTGTAATTTCAGGCCTTGGTTTGAATGGACTTGCCTCCCAGGCCTTTGAAATGTTTGAAGAGATACTAGAGAAAGGATTAATACCTGATGAATCTACTTTCTCTGCTCTCCTTTGTGCTTGCTGCCATGGTGGCCTCGTCAAAGATGGCCGGGAAATTTTCAGACAAATGAAAGATGAATTTTGCATTCAAGCTAGAACTGAGCATTATGTTTACATAGTAAAACTCCTTGGGATGGATGGTGAGTTAGAAGAGGCTTACAATCTTATCCTATCTTTGCCAGAACCAGTAGATTGTGGCATATGGGGAGCCCTTTTATCATGCTGTGATGCTTGTGGAAATTCAGAGCTGGCAGAAATTGTTGCTCAGCAGCTTTTTGATGATACTCCTGAGAAAAGTGCTTATAGAATCATGCTTTCTAAAATATATGCTGGCGATGGGAGGTGGGATGATGTGCAGAAGGTGAGGAGTGATATGACAGGAGATCTGAGGAAAATGCCTGGTGTTAGCTGGATTGAAGCCAGTGGCAATCAACTGTTGGAAAGATGTATAAATTCTTGATCAAATCTTCTACAAATCATCTTGTGGAAACATCTGTGGATAAACACAGTGTGTTGGAAAAAGCTCTTAAACACAGTGAGCCCTTCTGAGTCAAGCTAGCTCCGAGTCTTTTTCTAAGGACTTTTCTTTTTTGAGTTTTCTAAGGTGAAAATGACTCCAAAAAAGGAAAAACACACAAATTACCTGGTTGAAGATATGTTTTGCTTCTAATACAAGCTCCAAGGGCCTGCATCTTCACATTAGAGAGAAATCTCTCACTGGGATTCTCTTCAGCCACATACATCACTCCAAAGAGGTTACCTATTTCTCCTGGAATGCCCCCATAGGCATGTAATCCAAAAGGATCAGGATGCTCTCAGTCTCCTATTCCTGATGGCAGCTAGTATGCTTAATTCCCTTGGAATCATCTTCTGGCAAACCTCTGTTGTGAAAACAGCATTTGTTCTACATTGACCATGCATGTAACAAGTTTTTAGCTTCAATAGCACATTCCAATTGGTTGGTTGCTTCACTATGTAATGCTTATGCACACGCATTGCGAAGGGATCTCCTGTTTTTGATTGTATACTACAAGAGAATATACATGTACTTGTGAGATTGTGTCTTCATCTGTTTATGCAGAAGAAATGAGATTTGAATTTATTGATTAAGTGAAAATATACGTGGTATTGTAAACAGTATACCATGCATCCTTGAGCACCCACTATTTTAAACCAAGGAAGTTAGGCCTAATAAATTCTGTATGAAAATAAAATGCATAAGATATGCATTCTTCTTAACTTTTTCTAGGTAGTAAATTTTATTTAATTTTTTGAGTGCCCAAAATCCTGTTGTACATGCACACTAAGTGGGCATTTTGGAAGCATCCCTCATGAATTGCCAACAGGCAACAGGGGGATCTGTCCATTACCTCAAATTGTCTAGAATTTCAATAATTACAAGGCAGTGTTCTGATATAATAGTTGAAAAGCTGGCTTTTCAAGATTACAATGCTTTTTTTTTGTGGATTTTCTTTCTTTTACCTTTTTTCGGGTGGTTTTGCAGGAAGAACGCTACATTTCCAAGTTGAGTTTTCTCTTGGCCCCAGGTGTCATGTCTAGCAGAGTGCCCATTAGAGGTAGAACAGTTGTATTTGCAAGTTACAGAGATTCTATAGGTCAGACAAGGTTCTAACTGTAACTAGGATTCTAAAGATTATTTGGTTCATAATTAACTATTTAAATGACAAACAGCCAAAGGCGTTGTCGCTCAACTGGCACCTCCTGGTGTTTTCAATAGAGACATTCAGGATTCAAATTCTCCTACCCATTGTAACTATCGAATTAAAAAAAAATAAATAAATAAATGGAAGGAACAAAATAAAAGCAAAATCTTGCTTTGGGCAACAAAGTTTCCAAGTGTCCTAGTACACATAAATTGACCAATTTTCATTTTTATTTTTTCATTGCTTTACATGGTTTATTTTTTAAATCTTTATGATATATTCTGCTTTCAAATTTATTGTCAAGGTGCAACAGAGAGAATACTATATTCTACCTCTTTTTTTTCTCATTATGTTTAGTAATATTTAATTGGTGAGGAAATACAATCATCATAGGAGCAATAAGATATTGAAGGCGTTCCATGTGTGCTATAGGGGTAATTTAGCAAAGTTTGATGGTGTTGAACATCGTATTCATGTCATCAAAAAATCTTTGTTGAGCTGTCGTATGATTGGATGATTGACCTTGGCAACATCCCTTGTCATCTTTTAGATTTTATAGTTTTTATATATAGTTATATATAGAAATGTATGGAACCTTCCTAAAGAAGAGTCTTGTGGACTTGTCTCTTATCATTAAAATCTATGACCAACTGACCCCACATGTTAGTTGTGGGGTAATCCAAGACCAATGTTTTAAAACTGTACTGTTCAAAACCGAAAAATAAAGAGGTTTATGGTTTTTGAGGTTAGACTGGGGTTTGACTAGAAAACGAACCTGGATGATGTCATAACTATTTAAAATGCAAATAAATGTATTAAGTTTATAAAAAAGTATCAAAATTATCAAAAAAATTATTTATCTAAAGAAATTTATACAAATTTCAAATGAATTTTCACAATTTTTATAAGGTTAATAGAAAATAAAAATGCATAAACAAGCATGAAAAAATTATTTAGTAATTCTTCAAATTGAATGCATTTTAATTTAAAATAAGACCATTTTCAAAATAAAATTATAAATAGGACATTCACATGTAAAAGAATATTTCTTCAAGCACAAATAAATTTAGCAAATTATACAAATTTATTGGTAATAACTAATAATATATTGAGAGAGGTGATACAATAAAATGAAAACTATTAATCATATATAAAAGTGAAATAAATATCAAAATATTGAAACCAATGACACATTTAAGCCAGCTAGCCTAGTTGTTGGTGTGTGAAACTAAGCCTCTTAAAGAAGCAGGGTCTGGGATTCTAATCCCTACTTCAGCGCACCTTTGCACATTTTTAATAGAAATTTTGGGGCCATTCACTCCTGATGAGCTAAGCAGGATTTCATAGACTGTTTCAACTTGAGGTTGCAATTCTTCTGGTGTAGCTTGGTGCACATGTTGTTTATTGAAACTGCTACTCTCCTTTTTTTCTTGAGGAAAAAGAAAAGAAAAGAAAAAGATATCAAGCACGTTTGAGCTTGCCATAATTTCAATTGAAGTTGAAAAGTATTTTTTGTTTGGCCTAAGGAAGCTTTTAATCATGTTACAACTTAAATATATATATTTTATCCTTAAATTGCTTTGAACTTGCATTTTTTCAGTCATGATGCATAATTTTGTTCCTTGTTAGATGTTCCAAAATGGTTTTATGTTCCATGGCTTTTGTTGCTCTTCATTTGTGAGGGTTTCTTACTATTTTCTGTTCTATCATTTCTTACACTGTAGATAACTCTACTTATCTATTTTAGTGTGACAAGAAGAATCCTTATAAATAATCTCTGGATTTGGAATGTCAAATTAAAAAAAGAGAATCATCCTAGTCTCTGCCTACCGCTCTTTAGATAATCTAGATAACAACGGATACACATTAATGTAGATTAGCTGGCTGAAAGCATCCTGTTTTGTGCATTACTAATGTTTGGGACAAACATTACTGGCTGCAGTAGGCTATCTTTGCATACAGAAACCAGCACTGCTGTCAGTAAACATTAATTCATATATTCTTATTGAATCAATGCCGTGGTTATAGAGGCTCAAGCTGCTGTCTATATGCTTAAGTATTTAACTCTAGCTAGGTTCACTGATACTGGCTTCTATTTTGTACCTACATCAAAATGCTTATCCAATATAACTGCAGTTGTATTTAGTATTTATTATGATTCTGCAGGTCCAAAAGTTTGTCAATTGGTTCTCTGCTTCTTGAGATCCACAATCATTCATAAATTTTCAAAAGATTTGACTAATTTTACTAAAATCTATACCCTATGTCACATGGACAGTTTCAATATGAGTGATTTAATGATGCTGGACATGAATCAACATCAGTTGTGGTGATTCCTGTTCTGAGACATTTTGAGGAGTCCAATAAAGGAAGAAAAAATGCATTCAAACTTGACCAGAAGTTCCCCTGGACAAATTTTTTGGGATTAGTTCAAGGTAACTGGAGTAACCATAGAAAGCAAGATAAATTACATAAGTGATAAGACCTTTATGGCATACATTAAAATTTGAAGCTTTGATGATTCAGCCAAATCACCCTGTCCTAAGACATTTGGATTAGAAATTTTTTATACCTAAACAATATAATCAATACATGCGACCAAAGTCCATGTAACAGATTGTACCATATTGATATCACAATTTTGAAGAGCATTGTTAACTAATGGGCTTATATTGCTAGATTGAGGAAATATCTGTGATCGATTTCTGAAACTTTGTAATATATTTTCATGTTTCTAGTTTCTACCTCAGGAGAGCTTGAAGGAATTATTTCTTTGTAATCTTCATTGGCTTACATATATTTGATGGAGAATCCCACATCATGGAGACCACTACAAGAATAATTGATGCTAAGTATGATTGATACAGGAATTGTGAAGAATTGAGCTATCAGGAATTATGTTCCACAAATGCAGAATCCCTTGCACTATTGAGGGATGTGATGCACGTTCTGAGGTAACACATGCTAGTGACTCAGAAACCACTTGTTCAGCTTGAGTGCACTCCTTTCTGACTGTTGCGTCTAAGCTGCACAAGGTACCCTTACTACTATGCATGTGTAGTTCATGCTTGGTTCACCATTTATACTCCTATTTTGCCTTATAAATGCTGCATAATTACCAAAGATAGCTGTGGAAGTTGATCTCAATTCTCAAGTCCTAAATGGTGATACTTTATGAACTTTGGCATTACTGAACTTTGTCTCCTGTTTGGTTTTCTTGCAGAGACACATGACAGATTCTTTTCAAGGTGAGTTAGTTCATTCAGTTGTCATTTTTCTTTTGGCACTAACATTTCTGGTTATCCTTTTTGGTTTATTCCTTACATACTCAGTGGTTCATGGCTTGTATTTTGAGGCCTAGGTCTAGTAATCAGCCCCGTGGGAATGATTAGGATTCAATACCTTAAACTTGGTATTAATGCTTTCCATCCTATTTTAAGGAGTCTGTTCTTGCTATCTTATGTATGTTCATTATAGACTCCATATTTGAAAGTGCATAATGAGGCAGATAATATGTCTCTGGATGTAGACAGAAAAGGGTTATTCAAGAAGACAAAAAGGTTGATACACGGTTTAATTGACATAAGACATTGTGTTATGGTTAAAGATGTTGAATATTGTGTTTACCTGTTCTTATTCTATCAGATATGTTGAGTAAAATAGAGAGTGCCATAACTAGTAGCTAGAGTTCCAAATTCTTTTAACCCCTGGCCTACAGGTAGTTTTTCATGTATATACCCACAGCCAGGTTCGTATGATTTTTTGATAAAATAGGCAGGTACCCTTTGAAGTTGTTGTTCTTTTAATCATTTGTATTTGAGTTACTATCACTAGGACCACATGCTGACAGCATTGGCACTACTATCTTGCTGATAATACATTTCTTTTTGTACAAGTTTAACTCATACCTTTAGAAAAAAAAATGCACATGGCAATAGTATGCTTGGATATTAAAGTTGACTATCAATTCATGAAATTGCATTTTGAATGCCTTTTTGTCTGTACTCTGTTGTATTATTGTGTGTTTACCAGTACTTGAATGGCTCAAGCCACGAGGCAATCTGATGGTGATTTTTGTGCTTTACTTGTACAGTTGTACCTGATTGTCTAAGCAATGTTTTACCAAGTTGGTACAAAAAGAGAAAAAAAAATGCTACCAGGCCTCATGGTCCAAAATTAGAAGTTTAAAAATGGGTAATCCTTGGGCTTAGCTAACGAGGCTTTGGGTTTGAGCCCAAATTAACTCGTATTGTTGAAGCCCCATCCAGAGGTTGGTCATATTTGTAAAACCTTGGGAGTTGATGTTATTTTTTCTTTTTCTTTTTTATAAAATTGGGAGTTTATGTTCTCATAAAAAAAAAAGGTAATCTGGGTTTTTAATGAAATAAACAGAGAAAATTTTATAATTTCACTCATGCAGTCATGCTATTGGAGTGACCAATTGCATATTACATTTTTCCTTCTAAATGGTTGATTACTGATTAATTCACTCAATATCACACTGCCACTCACTACCTTTATTTGAAAACTGCATTTAAGCTGTACATTTCCAATGTTGGGCAATTGAAGCACAGTAGTAACATTGCATTTCTGATCTTCTACAGTTAGTAGACCTTAGTCTTATAAAATTGATTTTATTTTTAAGCAGAGCTTGCCTTTTTTTTTTTTTCATTTATCTTTTGTCTTTTTGTTTGTTTTCTTGCAGAGACAGATGACAGATTCTTCTTTTTACAGTGAGTAAATTCATTCTATTGTCATTTCTCTTTAAGGACTAACACTTCTGGTTGTCCTTTTTGGTTTGTTCCTTACATGCTCAGTGGTTCATGGCTTGTATTTTGAGGCCTAGATCTAGTAATCAGCCCTGTAGGAACAAAGATTATGATTCAGTACCTCATGAACTTCTCCTTCCTATCTACCTTCAACTTGGTACCCATGCTTTCCATCCTATTTTAAGGAGTCTGTTCATCCTATCTCATGTATGTTTGTGATAGACTCCATATTTGATAGCGCATAATGAGGCAGATAATATATGTCTCTGGATATAGACAGAAAGGGCTATTCCAGAAGACTCAAAAAGGTTGATACATTGTTTAATTGACTTAAGGCATCTTTTTATTGTTAAAGATGTTGAATATTGTGTTGATCTTTTCCTGTTCTACCAGGAGTGTGTTGTGATTTTGCTTAAAAGATTAAAGCTTTTTTTTTTCTTTTTTCTTTTTTTCTTTTTTTCGAATAATCTAAATTTAGTTTTTTGTCACACATTTAACATAAAAGTTACAAAAAAAAAAAAAACACTATATCTTTGGATAAATACTATGCAAACAAGCTACCGGAAATAAGCAACCCACTCGAAATGTATTGAGTAAAATAGAGATTGGCAAAGCGCTATAACTCGCAGCTAAAGTACCAAATTCTTTTAACCCCTGGCCTAAAGGTAGTTTTACATGTAAATACCCACAGCCAGGTTCAACTTTTGCATGATTTTTTTGATAAATCAGCCAGGTACCCTTTGAAGCTGTTGTTGTTCTTTTAATCACTTGTACTTTAGTTACTCTCACTTGGACCACATGCTGACAGCTTTAATGATGCTATCTTGCTGATAAATACATTTCATTTTGTACAAGTTTAACTCATACCGTTGGAAAAAAAAAATGTACATTGGCTATAGTATGCTTGTATGTTCAAGTTGACTTTCAATTCATGAAATTGCATTTTGCATGTCTTTGTGTCTATGTATTATTATGTGTGTACCAGTACTTGAATGGCTCAAGCCACAATGCCATGATGGTGATTTCTGAGCTTTACTTTGTACCTGATTGTCTAAGCAATGTTTTACAAAGTTGGTACAAAAAGAGAAAAAAAATGCCACCAAGTCTCATTGTCCAAAATTGGAAGTTCGAAAATGGGTAATCCTTGGGCTTAGCTAACAAGGTTTTTTTTGGGTTTGAGCCCAAATTAACACATATTGTTGAAGCCCCAAATGGAGGTCGGTCATTTTTGTAAAAAATTTTGGGAGTTGATGTTCCTTTTTTCTTTTTCTTTTTTCCAAATAGAAAAAACAAGTACAAGTACAGACGTACTGGTTTTTGTAATAAAATAAAGAGAGAAAAGTGTGACCAATTGCGTATTACTTTTTTTTTTCCCTTCTTAAATGGTATCATGAAAAGGCCTAGGTTGTGGCGAATATAGGTCTGATATATGAGGTCCCTCTTTGAATGAGAATCAGAATCTCGTTGAGTAGGGAAAAGAATTTCATGGTTTTCACCTCGTCAGCCTAGAAAGCGACCTTTGGCTGTTTGGCTTTGGCAGTTTTACTAATCTAGGGGTTCTCTAATCTTTGCCAATGGAATTTTATTTTTGGACTCGAATCTTTGCCAAATTAAGTAAACCATTTTAAGCGTGCAAGTAAAGTTAATCTTAATGGTCCAAAATTGCAACTTCTGCAAAACCATATGTCTTCTCAAATCCGAACCCGTTCCTCTTATGGGAAAAAATAGTTAGAAAAAAAGTAAATTCTAAACCAAGTAGTTTAAAGATGTAACAAAAATTAAATTATATGATTTTTTATTTATTTATGAATTCGATAGTTATAATAAGGGAGGAAAAATTTGAATTTTGAACGTTTTTGTTGGAAACAAAAGAAAGTACTAGTTGAGTTACAAAATTCTTGACAAATCATATGATTTCAAAAGTGATAAATTTGGAATTCTAAAAATAAAAAATTAAATTCGAGATTTTCAAAAAGTAATAAATTAAACCTTGACCAATTTAAGTGGAATTGTATTGTGTTTGGGATTTAATATAAACTAAGGGTGTGTTTGGTTCAATGTAAATCGAATTTTGAGTGTAAAATGAATGCAAGGGTAAGTGAATTCCTGTAAAGAAAATAAAATTCAAGTGTTTGGTTGTGCAATGGAAAATAGTCCGGAAAATGATTTTCGATGTTTAGTAACATTCAAAAAATGCTATTTTCTTACAAAATTTTCACATTTTCTCAGCATCCAAACAAATTTTATTACAGAAAATTTCAATATATACGTTTAACACAACCAAAAATCAAAATTAAAACATTGAGCAGAGGAAGAAAGTGAGATCGGAGGGAGAAAGAGCAATAGATTGAAGGAAAGAGAGATAGATCGATGGCGGCCAGAGAGAGATCAGAGTTTTGTGGAGGACGACGGCGGCCAGATCGGGTGGGTTTGGGGGTGGAGTGGAGTGGGCTGGTGGTCGGTGGCGGCCAGATCGGCGACGTTGAGCAAGAAGGAGAACAAGATCGGTGTGTCGAGAACGAGCTTGGTCTTGGGTGGGTTGAGGACGAGATCAGTTTTGGGTGGATTGGGCTTGGGTGGTTACGATCTAGATGGCGGCGCCGATGAGCTTCCAGTGGCGACTATGGGTGCATTTTTCGTCGATGCTGGGGTGCGATCTCGCTAGTGCTAGGATGCGATCTTGCCGGTGCTTCAAGCAGCGCAATCTCGCTGGTGCTTCAAGCAGCGCAATCTCGCTGGTGCTGGGGTGCGACGAGACCAGTGCGATCTGGGGTTGGGGCCAGTGCTGGGCGCGACGAGACGGTGCTTCTAGTGCGATCACCTTGTTGTTTCTCTCTCTCTCTTCTATTTTCCTGGGGTGTAATTGATTTGAAGGTAAAATAAAACCTGAAATGGTTTTACGCCAAAAGAGGGTTATTTTACGGTCAACACGAAAACTGATTTTCGTTTGACCAAATTTTCTGTGTTTACCAAACACATAGAGGGGTGTAAAATGGTTTCCTGAAACCTTTTTCAGCCAAAACAAACGCACCCCAAGTGTTTAAATTGTTATTCTTGAAACCATAAAGTTTATTTTGTTACTTTTTTACCACTGAGAAGGGTGGTCTAGTGGTCTTGGCGCGAACGCAAGAGTGCAGCGTTGCTTGAGGTCCCATGTTTGAACCCAATGGGCGGAACGTGGGAATTCTCTCCTGCAGCTAGCCCAAGGGTACTAGCCTTCTCGTAGGGCTAGAGTAAGGTCTGTTGTCACCCAAGACAATAGTAGTTATAACTTAATCTAACACTAGTAGGTGAGTGCCCCAATGGTCACGCTCATGGGGTCTGCCACAATGGTTGCCCCCGCTCACCCATTTCGGCCATAAATAAAAAAATAAAAAATAAAAAATAAAATAAAAAGTTACTTTTTTAAACCTTAGGAGATCTATACTAAAGCAATGTTTAGTCATTTCTCAACCAAAAAAAAATTGTTTATAGTCTAAAACACCTTGCCTTAACCCTTTAGGATGAAAACTCAGGTCAAAATGAGCTTTTACCTATTTCTCACAAATTTTCCAGCAAAATGCTCTATGTCTGAAACTAATTAGGGAAATACCCCTGTTTTGAAACTCGATTTTCTAAAAATCGAGTTTCAAATGTAAAACCAGATTTTTGGAATATCGAGTTATAGCGAACGTGGACTTAGAATTTTTTTTTTTTTTGGGAACTATGTAAAGTACTCGAGTTCCACTTGAATTTTTTCAAGGAATTCGAGTACTTCACATGGAACTCGAGTTCAGGAGTTCCTTGAATGGAACTCGAGTTCAGGAGTTCCTTGAATGGAACTCGAGTTCTAGAAAAAATGTATATATATATTTTTTTTTAATTTTCAGTTCGCTATAACTCGATTGTCCAAAAATCGAGTTTTAAATTGAAACTCGATTTTTAGAAAATTAAGTTTTAAAACAGGAGTATTTCCCTAAATAGTTTCAAATATGGGGCATTTTGCTGAAAAATTTTGGCGAAAGGGACAAATGCCCATTTTCTCCTGAAAACTCAACCTCGGTATATCCTATCTTAGCTTGCATTAATCACAACATTCTTTGGATCCAAGTTCCTGTCAGACAAGTCCGACAGTCCTCAAACTCAAAATGAAAAAACAAAAAATAATAATAATAAGAAACAGAAATGTCAAAATCATATGATCATGTAAAGTTGTTGGATGTTGATGTGTATTTGAGTATGTGTCAATGTCCTTGTCTCACTTTTTTATTTCTTTTTTATACTTATATATATAAGTTCCATATGATATGTAATATATGTACCACACATCTAGAAGATACAAAGATATATATCATACGTAACATTTCAATATAATTTAATATACCCCATCTAATGATAACAAATCCTAGTGTGCATTCCAATCATTTGGTCCAATTAATTTTATTCTAAATTAATTTAGTTTATCTTGTAATCTTTTAATTAGTCTTATCTATAATACCCTTTTAAGTGACCCCATGAACCACATGGATGTGTTTGGAAAACCGTTCAGGCGTGCCAAAATGGCAGTCTCTTCGGTATTACTTTTTCCTAAACAAAAGAAGTTGAAGAAAAAGAAAGTACCAAATTGAATAGAAAAGAAAAGGAAAAAACAAAGTAGCTATTAAAAAACTTCTACGGCTGTATCCTATGTTGTTGACCGTGATCAGAGACCGTCCAGTCGGTGAGTCTGGGTATGTTTGCTTTTCTTGTTCATAACCCTAAAATAGAACTAAACAGTAATGCCATGATTAGCAGACTGAGATAATGCTAATATGGTTGCATAATCTACTCTTAATTTTGAATAGAGGTTTTGCATGAATATATTCTTTGCTTATGCACCCAATTATAGATGCCATATATAAAAATAGTTTGTGTAAAGTATTTGTTTATATTATTCTATACTCTAACAAGTTTTTCTTTTTAAAGATGCTCACACTCTTATATGTCATTATGAAAATGTCAAACATGGTAGTGAGTTATTTTTTTGATATATATGTTAAGTTGGGGAGGGGAGATTTGAAGTTCAAACTCTCGATTCCTTTATAAGAAACACCAAAAGATGTCATTTGACCTCCATAAAATTGGACAATCATGATTGCTAGTTATCTTGATGAAATTAATTAGGTGGAAGTTGTGGATTGATCAAGTAGACATATTACAGGAAAGATTGAAAGTATTTGATTTCAAAATATAATTCCACACGACTCATATATATAGAACTATTTTTGTAAATGGCAAATTATCTATTTATGATAGAAAAATGTTAAAACTATGATCAATTTTACTATGGTTTTTT
Organism: Notholithocarpus densiflorus; assembly: GCA_030021035.2. Taxonomy (NCBI): domain Eukaryota; kingdom Viridiplantae; phylum Streptophyta; class Magnoliopsida; order Fagales; family Fagaceae; genus Notholithocarpus; species Notholithocarpus densiflorus. The sequence goes on from JARYZH020000050.1 coordinate 2,883,832, forward strand.
TTTTTTTTTTTAAATGTGAATTATAATTAGCTTAACTGGTAAAATCTCTTATTATTGAATAAAAAATCTGTGGTTCAAGCTCTATTACACCAAAAACCAATTAGTATCATACCCTGATGATAAAAAAAAACAATCATTATAGAACACCAGGTTTTCCTTATTGGAGAGATCAATAATGAGGCACATTTTATTGTTTTTTTTATTTATTTAAGTAAATTTTAATATTTTGTGTTTAAAAAGTTGAAAATGAGTTTTCTTTATCATGGTTGAATTTGGTTTGGCAACATATAGTCATAACTCATAAGTCACTTTTTTTTTTTTTTTTTTTTTTTAATTTAAAAACTTTAGGTTCATTCCATTAACATTTATTATAGTTTGTCTTTTAAGTATACAACTATACTATATCATTACACTACTATATTATATCATTAACGATTTTAAAGAGTCAAAAGTTTTGTTGTTTAATTGGCATTTTCTGATATTCAATCGAAAACATCTAGGATTCGGATCTCCCCTCCCTCATTTTAATTGTCAAATTGTCAAAAAAAAAAAAAAAAAAAAAGATAACTATGCATTTTGTGTCATACAAATGTTAATGGTATCAAATTTGTGTTCGTTTGGTATTGCTATAGAAAATATAGTTTTAGATGTAGAATTTTTAAGATAAAAACCTCAAATTTGGCTTTGAGTTAAGCAGAGCCTTACGGAGCTTTTAGAGCCACACCCCCCCCCCCCCCCCCCCAAAAAAAAATAAAATAAAAGCTAGTGTCAGCTAACTCACCAAAATTTACCCCAAAAAAAGTGTAACTAACCAAAAAGAGCTATATATATATATATATATAAATATAAAGTACAATTACAATAGTACTTTAAAGTTTCGAATTTATAGACTTCTTTCCAAAAAAAAAGTACTATTGTAGTTAACTAAAGGCTCAAAACACTAATGTGCACCTAAACATGCTCTTTAGGTGTTAAAAGTGCAACTTGCTAAACTCTAAATTAATATTAAAGTTGTCTAAGACCATATGTGAACAAGGTTAATGCTGTTTTCCCATGTAAAAGGAATCAATTATTGAAATTCAAAACGAAAAATATATAAAGACATAAACAAAATTGAATAAGCTGAGACATATTTTCAGTCTCATCTCTGTTTCTTCCACTGGCCACAGAAACCCTTATCCTCGGGGTGAAGGGGGGAATAGTCTAAGAGTAGAGGACAGGAGCAACAAAGAATGGTCGGAGCAATAAGGACTAACAACAACAATGGTAGGGCAGGGCAACCTCTCTCCTATTGTGAAGGTCCCACTGACAATTCTAGCTAGCTAGAGCCTAGAGTAGTCTACTCTACTCCACCACTAAATATGCATTGTAATGTATCAGTAGGAGGCCCCTTCTTCTTCTTCTTCTTTCTTTCTTTCTTTCTTATTTTATTTTATTTTAAATTTTTGGTTAATTTCATAATTCCTAATTGATACATGTATATAAAGAATTCATTTCAGCTCGTACAAAAATTTATATCTATTTTAGTACAAAAATTAAGTGTCTGTTTGGGAACAGCATATTTAGCTGAAATTGAAAACTTTTTGCTGAAAGTATTGTAGATAAAGTTAAAAAGTAGCTGAAATAGTATAGTGGAACCCATGAATAGTACTAAAAAGTATAATAGGACCCATGAATAGTAGAAAAAATAAGCTGAATAATAAAAAAAGCTGGCTTTTTAAGCCATGCCAAATGCACACTAAGGGTGTGTTTGGATACTACTTATTTGCTGAAAACTGAAAACACTATAGTAAAATAATTTTTAAACGTGTGAATAGTGCTGTGTGACCCAAATTTATATTGAAATTTGTGTTTGGATGATTTTTGTGGGTCTGTGAATAGTGCCGTGTGGGACCCAATTTTTTCAGCAAACGCACAAACACGGACTTCAAAACGCAATCCAAACAGAGGCTAAGTTTTTGTTTGGCTAGTTCATTTTTTTTCAACTTATTTTACTATTCAGCTTATTTTTGCTACTATTCATGGTCCCACTGCACTTTTTGATACTATTTATGAGTTCTACTGTACTATTTTAACTAATATTTACCTTTATCTACAGTACTTTCAGCAAAAATTTTTCAGTTTCAGCAAAATAAACAGATCCCAAATAGACCCTAAGAGCTACTTTTTATTATTATTTTTTTTTCTACATACTCACTTTTCAAAACACCCCACATCAAATTATCTATTTTACACTACACATTTCATTAAAATATCATATTTTCTTAATTTTTTAATTATTTCTCTTTCTTTACACACAATAATCAGTATCTATTCTCTTCCTTCATCCTTGAAATACATAAAAAAAGAATAAAAAACTAAATGCAGAATAGATAGTGTCCGTGAGTAAATTTATATAGATCTTTCTTATTTAAAATATATATAAAAATATATATAAGTGTAAATTTACACTTTTATTATATATAACAACCATGTATTTTTACACAATTTTACATGAACTGATATGAATGAATTTTGAGTCAAGTGTTTTTATTCGGTATAATTCAGGGCAACTATAGTTATATATATTCCAACCGTACTTGAGCTACCCCATGTTAGATTGTGAGCCCTATTGGGTCCCTAGATGGTTGCTTTTGATTATATTTTTAATTAGAAGGCAACAATATTAAAGTAATATATTTTCTTGTGGGCACAATTGTGTATTAATTGCAAATCCTTCCTAAGCCATCCCGTAATTGATAGTTATTGCTTTAAATGAAAGCAAAAACCCACTGGTTTCTTGTTTCACTAATGAATTCTTTGCCAAACCTGCCTTAAAGAATCTTTTCTGTACAGTTTTTTTAGTATATATGAATATAAAACTACCCACTTTTACAACAGAGTTCATTTTACCCACAATAAGTCAGCAAGCAATAAGATTTTCTTCTTTTAGTAGGGCTAAAGATTCACTAATTATGAAGACTCACCAATATATATGTTCTTTAGAATTGTTTTTCATAAAGCGGTGAGATTTAACTTTTTACCAAATTATTTACCGCAACTAACTGCCATCATAACCTAGACCAATTCAGTGATCAATGACACTACCTTAACCTTTGTTAGCCTATAAATTACATTGCCATGTACATGTCACAATCATGATGTCACCTCCATCACGACAAAGTTGGATCCACCATTGATTCGAACCCTGCAAACCATGTATTAGTAAATATCTCATTTAACTATGAACAGATTTTTAATGTCTTACTTATTTTAGTTACTCTTAAAACTATTGAGCTAGACTAAACCTAATGACTAAACCTATTGAGTTAGACTAAAACTTTTGAGCTAGACTAAACCTAATTCTTAAAGAAGTAATTGGGCATTCTTAGTCCATCAAATAAAATTGTAACCTTATAAATAAGTATTGTTGCAAAAAGTTCTATTTTTGCCCAAGGGTCTTCTCACACATGGGGAGAGGAGAAGATTCTTACAATTAAAAACATAAAGTAAGTTTTTTCGAAGAGTATTTTGAGTGGATCTATTGTTGTTTGAGAGAGTTATTGGATGTATTGGGATTTTGGGATTGTGAGTTTGTGTGTGAGGTTTGTGAGTTAGTTTGTGTATGTGGGAGTTTTTGTTTATGCTTGTGTGAGTTTGTGAATTTGGTTTGTGTGATTTGATTGAAAGTGGATCTAATTTATATTGACTGTGGATTTTGGGTAGGCTTAGAATTGGTCAAATCACGTTAAAAAATATTATCTTGTATGATTGTTTTATATTATTGTTTGTGTGAATTTGCATCCACTAGTTTCAAATCATAACAATGTAAAATTTTGTGACCCTTGGTGAACAGATACTTAATTACAGCCTATGGTAAAAGTTGCAACTGTTAGGAGGGTTTGTGATATTTCATGAATGGGTGGTGTTGTAGAGAACAACACGTAAGGAAATGTCTCTCGTCATTGTTATCAATTTTCATTAGTGGATTATTTAGGTCAAATATGGTGTGTTTTGCTCCTGTAATATACCCCATTATGCGAGTCTTAATTATCAATTTTTTGTTTGTGGGAGGCAGTACGTGTCAGTATAGAACACTTATAATGATCCTGTTTATTTGTCAAATTAATTAAGGAAAAAAAAAATACACTAGAAAGAATGCTTGTTTTTATGTTCATCAAATTTTACACTAGAGATAAAATTGTATTTTTGTCCAGTTTCAGCATACGAGTAAGTAAGCTCTATAGCCCCACACACACACAAACAAATAATAAGAATATTGGGAGGGGAAAAAAGAATACTTAACAAATCACCCTTGTTTGAAAAGGACATATTTTGAGTCTAGCTAGTAGTAATCACCTATAAAAACTTTATGTCCTCTTATTTCAAATCAAACATTCTTGCTATTAAGGTTTTAACTTTTTAACTTGATTTTGATAGGAGTAGGTGTAAAAGAAACCCCACAATCAAATTGAGAATGAGATCTATGAAGTGCCAGGCTAAACAATTGAATCATTCTGCCTCATAACAGATTTTCGAACTTGTGGAAAAAAAAGAAAAAAGAATAGGGTAATTAAAGTATATGTACAAAAGCTATTAATAAAAAATAAAAAAAATAAAAAATAAAAACACACACACACACATGCATTAATATTGAACACGTGATTAATTAATTATAAGATTAGTCAAAATTGTTAATCGATTTTGTACTGTGTTGTTCACTCACTTTTTTTCAAGTTTTTGGAATTGATGGTTCCTACTTGATTTCAAAATCTTTTTTTTTTTTTTTTGTCTAAAAGTTGAAGGAGTTGCTTTGGTCAATCAATGCTTGTTATCCTTCATTTCTCAACCATCATTGAAAGAAGTACAAGAAAAACCCCGCCATTAGTATTAAGTGTCTCTTATTTATGAAAATTTCTTGTCATTCTAGCTAGTAAAAATCTGCCACATGTTCATGTTCATGTCTCACAAGAAACATCTTCAGAAAAAGCAACATGTCCATCTTTTTGAGATTTCATTCATGTCTGTCTCTCTTCCCGCTCTATCTCCTTTAGGGTGCATTGGTCTACCATTATTTCTTTTATGTGCTTTTGGTTTTGTTGGTAGTCAAGGCTTGCTTTTAGCTTTTTTAAAGGAAAAAGATATATACTTGCAGAATGTTAGGGTTTCAACTTATGTTAAAATGATTTCCATATGGTTGAGAAAATTGTATACCCGCTAGATTCCTGTGGTGTGAGTGGTATCATCTTTTTCATTCTTGTCTAGACTTTTTTTTGCTTATCAAAATTTGAACCACCAGGATCTTTATCATGTCACCTTTAAGTGACTTTTCTTAACAATTCATGTATTAATCCACCTTAATATCTATAATGATTTGTTTACCTGAAAATGAGTATGGTTTTAAGAACTTTTGAATGATTTTCTAATAAAAGTTCCTTAATGAGGTTGGTTTTAAATCATATTAGTTGATTTTTTTTTTCTTTCATGCATGAACCAGTAAGTGTAATAGATGGTTCCTTAATTTAGAATTATGAGCAATTCATGGATACTGATGATAGTGATTAATCTCTAACTGTTAAGATTGAAGGGGTAGTATTAACTTATATGGCTTGCAAAGATCTCACTAATGCTTTACATAAAAACGTTTTGAGAATGGGTCTTGAGATTATTTGCCTATGATATGCTACTTTGATTTTGAGCAACAATACATAAATTTGGGCTGTGCATTATTTCCATGTATTAATGAAACGATCAAACGATCCTAATTTGACTTTCATGAATGATTATGTAAATTTATATGATGTAGTTAACATGATTGTGCTATTTCTATACCCATTAGCCACTCCTTTCTTTATGTTTCTATCGGTCCTATTTTCGATAGGAATTTGAACCGGAAAAGGATCATTTCAATTTAAAATAAATTTATTTTTTGTGTTAGATTAAAAAATTACAAATTTAAAGATGTATCCACTATCACATTATCTAAAATTGACTTAAAATATGTACATGAATTACATATAGTGAAAGTAAAATAGTGGACAAAAGATCTTGCTTTCTTAAAGACATGCAACTAAAATATTAAGTCACACAGTTATTGGTTAGTCCTTTCTACTTGTATTTAATCATATACGTAAGGTATTATACTATTTCTTTTTTCATTTTGTAATACAAGTGCATATTGCAACAAAAAGTCCTATTTTGATTAAAGCTATTAGTTTATGGTTAATCAGTTTTATATTTCTTAAAGTTAAAAACTACCTGTTGTGTCAATGCATGAGAATGGGAAGGAATGAGAATGGGAGACATCCCCACTCTCTGATATTATTATTAGATGCAAGGTCATAGTCATTATTCTTTTTTAGTGTACCTTCCATTTATTACCTTTGTCTTTTGCCTCCATTCCCTTCTCCATCCACTAAATACTCTTTGCCTTGCTCCTCATCCCCCATTACTTTTTGTCACTGAATTTGCAGTTCTTTCTCTCTCTCTCTGCCTCCTTCCAATTAGGGTTTTCCCATTGAGGGCTAAACTTAACAAATCTGTAATGCTCACATCTTTGGTTTGTTAAGGTTACTTTTATCTTGGAAGGACAGAACAGCTCTTGAAATAGCTCTTGCAAGGGAAAAGGTACTTCCCTTTTTATTCATTTGATCAAAGGATCACTTAGATCACAAACAGGTAAACATATGTAGCTTCTTTATTCCTTTTCTGTGCTACTAATTCTATTCCTGTTTTTATTTTTTGGGTAAGCTAAAGTCTAAAGAGATACTAGATCCCTCTGTTTAGGGCTTTGCTATGTTCATACTTCATATACCTTATTAAAGCTAAGTTGTGTGAGCAAAATTCTACTAAGTTGCACCACTCAGATCCTATGTATATTCAAGAAATTTTCTAAAGGATATCGTTACTTTCTAAATATAGTTGCACATGCTACTGAGTTCTTCCAAATTTAGAGTGAGAGACTTAAAAGAAAAGACAATTGGAAACCAAAAATTAAGGAACCAAGTAGAAGGCCCGGGAAATATGGTTGTGTGTAGAGTGTTAATTATAGTTAAAATTCTTTAAAATTGAAAGAGAAAAAGGAAGAAAGATTTTATCAGAGTGATCAGGAAGTGAGAGATAATTTACTGATCCAAGCAGGTGTGCATGTCTCTTAATATCTGTGTGTGTGTGTGTGTGTGTGAGAGAGAGAGAGAGAGAGTGGTGGTTTCTTAGTAATTTCTTCAAATTATTGTTAAATTTATAGGTTTTTGTGTTTAAGACTTGGCTGCTGTGGTCCAACTATAGAAAGCATGTAAAAATTCCAAGTTGTTTTGCTAAATTTTCCTCACTAATTAAAATTATCCTGGATAACCCTAGAACAGAAGTTGTTTGACTCCAATAAGTAAAATTATTAATGTAACAGAAAGAATAGAAGGGGAAAAAAACAAGAGTTGCCATTGAATTCGACTTGAAATCTAATAAAAAAGCAATCACTCACAGGGAAAGATTAATATTATTTTTTAATTTAAAAATAAATAAATAAAGGAATCTATTAATCTAAAGTGACAAAAAGAAAACTCACAAAAAAATTCTTAATGGGTTTAGTTTAATTATCTTGGTGCAGTTGAAAATGGCTTCATCCAGCTCCTACAATTCCCCCTGTGCTGCCTGCAAGTTCTTGAGGAGAAAATGCATGCCAGGTTGCATCTTTGCACCTTATTTCCCACCAGAGGAGCCCCAAAAATTTGCCAATGTCCACAAGATCTTTGGTGCAAGTAATGTGACTAAGCTCCTCAATGAGCTTCTCCCTCACCAAAGAGAGGATGCAGTGAACTCTCTTGCCTATGAGGCTGAGGCAAGAATAAGGGACCCAGTTTATGGCTGTGTTGGTTCTATCTCATTTCTTCAGAGACAAGTCCAAAGGCTCCAAAAGGAACTTGATTCAGCTAATGCTGATTTAATACGCTTTGCTTGCACTGACATTCCAACATCCTTGCCTCCACCACCACCACATGGGATTGTCAATAACCCAGTTCAACCAATGCCTCCTCGAGCAGCAAGGCCAGTTGAGTTTAGTAGAAGAATTGGTAATGAAGCAGGAGGGACATTTTATCAAACACCTTCTTTCCCTCTTTCTTATCCTCTTCCATGGAATGATAACCCTTCTGGGGATATGAATGAAGGAGGAGGAGAAGGACATATGTGAACTAAGAGTTAAGACTCTCACAAATGGGGAATTCCCATTTAGGGTTTTCTCTCTTTAGGGGCATCATGACCTGAAGAAGTACCCTCTAGGTATGGTGTTATATATATTTAGTTTGGTTTTCCAGCTAGTGGCACATGGAGTAAGTACTCTCCTAGCTAGATCACTTAAGTATTTCTTATATATATTTTCCTAGTAATTTATTTGGTGGGCTATAAGACCAAGAACTTAAGTATTAAGCACCCTAGCTTTATGGGTGTTCCAGTGTGGGATTTGGAACCTAAATAAGACTGTAGAACATAGAGACAGTGTGGCTATGAATTAGATCTCTTATTGTGTCATTATAAGTTCAACTCAAGGCATACGCATGCCAAGTGAACATGTTATTTTGCCATAACTGTTTATGTTTAATAATAAAATGACATATAACATATATATTAGTTGATCTTAAAAGAGGATTCTCTAGCCTAAGTCTATGGCATAGTCCTCTTTTACCCTATATATTCTCACCTTTGTTTCTACTTTGTTCTTGAGGACCACTGTTATGTTGTCAATTCAACTCCAAGTTGCACTTACTTGACCATATAATTTATATTGATTCTCATTTATCGCTGTAATTTTCTTCTTAAAAGAATAATTATGATGGCAAATCACTGATATTTTCAGAGTAGAAAACCTACCATTGGTCCTCTATAAAGTTTTCTTTTTCAAAGAAAATTTTTTATATCTATTTTTCAATAAAAACATCTACTGTTACTGGTCATTAAAAATTAAAAAAAGATGGTATGAATTGCAGTGTATCTTTGAACTTTGTTTGAATTCAAAATTCTTTGAATTGTTGTTATTATTTTTATCTAGTAGCACTGATAGAGATTGAATCTGTTTTTCCTGAAAATTATATAGTTCTTTTGTGAAACTCAGCTCCACCTCTTGTTTTCATAGACGCAAATATCCAAAACAGTGAGTCACACAGTTACGTTCCTGCCCTCATTGGTTCCGATCAATAAAGCTGATTCTGCCATTTGGGTTTTCGGCTTTTCCTTCTTCACCCCCTTCACTATTATCATCCTCCAACACTCTCCAAACAAAACAGTGAAACCTTAGACAAAAAGTTACTCTACTATAAAACTCTCTCTCTCTCTCTCTCTCTGTGACACACTCTTATGTGTCTATATACTTTACCTGTAATATTGAGTACTCTAATGCATGCATGTGTTACTTAAGATATTGTGGAGCTCAATAAAAGCGTGTATTACCTTTTCCTAAGCTTTTTAACTGCATACCTTTCTAAAATATGAATTAGAACTAATTAGAAACACCAACCACTCAACAAATAAAAAGGGTAAAACCAGTGTTAGGGTTTCTTTTTTCCTGATAAATAGGGTTAGGGTTTAATATTAAAACTAAAAAAATAGTCTGTCAAGGTCAGTAGCATATTCTCTCTTTACTCCCAGAAAAAGGGTTGCATCCAAACCTTCAAAGCCGTCATTCTATCATTAAAAGCTCTAAGCTAAAGAGAAGTATATGATTAGACTGAGTTTGAGAGAGAGAGGGGGTGTGTGTTTTATCCTTAAATTCTTCGACTGTCTAATTCTTTTCATTTCATCCTCTCTCTCTATCTCTCTCTTAGATTCATTTGATCCTTACAAACTTACAATCTGTTGCAGTACAAAGCTATCATCATCATAAAACACAGGCCAAAGTCTAGCTTCTGTTTCTTCCTTCACTTTTGTCAGTCTCTCTCTCTCTTTCTCTTAGACACACCCAAATGCACAAACACTGTTACACACACATAATAAAATCACTAAAACTGTTCTCTTTCTTTTGCTCTCTCTCTCTCTCTCTCTCTCTCTCTCTCACAAGGCTCTCTGGATCTGGGTCTGCCAGAAGTTCCCAGTGGAAGTCACATCCACTACTGTCCATCAATTCATCACCTCTCTCTCTCTCTCACCCTTCTTCCTCGAGATCACCAAAAGCCTCCCCTTATTCTTTCTTGGAAATTTTGGTGCATCAAATCTAATCATCTGATCTCCTTTTCCCAACCATATCTTCCAAAAACAAATATTGCAACTTCCTTAATTTTAGCTATATAAAAATACTTTTTTTTTTTTTTTTACAGCCACACACTTTACCATACTATTCGCCACAATTTAATAACATGTAAGTATGTAACTCATAAACTTTCACAAAGTCATGTCCACATACTTTTCCCTAAAAATAAAAGGAGCGATATTTACTTTACTGTTGAGTTTCAGAGCAAAGAAGCATGGCTTTCTGAATATATTGTGGGGCTTTTTTCTCTGAGTGTTGCCATAGTTACTGCCTATAATTCAGAATCTATTAAACCCATCAACCTTCTTCTCTGTACAAACGTGGAGAAGAAGCAAAGAGCAGGTAAACAAGGCAGGCAGAAGTGTTATTACAAAGGACAAACACAACAGGTCAACACAGGATCGATGGTCCTATTTGATGCCCCCACATGAAATGCTTTAAGACCCTCGTGTGGTTTAAATAAATCCAGGGAGAAGGGACTTTGGATTTGTTTCTTTCAGGTTGGATGTTTTTGATGTTCATGGACTTTACACTCCCTCCCAATATTTAAAGTAAGCAGTATACAACAGTTACACTGACACAACACAACTCATGGCACGGCGTGTATATAATTGGAGCTTTTATATCCTTCAACAAATATAGTACAGTTGATGTGGTAGTTGGTATTAATAAAAACAATTTACGTTACCCAAAAAAATATTCATGATGACTTTATATATGTCATACTTTTATACAATAAAGTTAGGATTATATAAAATAAAAATTCACAATAATTTTATAATAGTTTTGATTTTTCTATCATCTTACACTTAGTTTCATTCAATCTGACATTTTCCTATCCAAAAAAAAATATATCTGAAATTAAATTTTTTTTTTCAATGGTCCATGTGTGAAGTGCTAGGCAAATTAGGGGTGTGAAATTGTTGTAAATTTTTGTTATATCCTTAACCTATTGATTTTTATATGAAATGGATTTTTTTTTTAATTTTAATTTTTTTTATAATTAGTATGGAGTACCCCATTAGTTATACTCCGTGGGTATCCAATATATATTAATAATTACTTAAACTGTGAAAGAGTGATCGATGTTAATAATTCTACAAATTTTATTATATAAATATTACATATTGATGTGTTATCTTTTATACAAAAATAAAGAAGTAATTGATTTTTTTTTTATTATGTTGTTAATGTAAAACCAATCACATTGATGTAATTTTTTAGTAAAATTAAATTAAATTTAACACATTTTCACTATAAAAGCAAATATGTCTGTTTTTGTCCATTAATTTTAATTCCCTATCTATTAGAGTTACCCAAATCAAATAGTTGTTGTACAAAACCTATATGCACGCATTGCAAAGTGTTTAAAACACTGGAAATTCTACGATACTTCGGGAGCTAATCAAATAGGGACAGGATGGAAGTAAGGTGACTAAAGTATCAATCATGAGGAGTGAAAAATTTGAAGAGCGAATAACATACAAACACGTAAATGGCATAAAATTTAAAAATCAATCGAGAAATTAAGTTGGGTTTGTTGGATTTCCTTGATTGAAACTATTAGGATTAAGTATTCCACATAGCTTAAGTGCAAGCATAAGCATGTCCATATAAGCCCTTAGAGATCCTCTCCTTGCAAGCTGCAGTGAGTTCTGCCCATAGGTTATTTTGTATCATTTAGTATCAGAGTCAACCACCATATTGAATAAGCTGTCATGGATGTCAATTGTGGGGCATGGTAGTATATATGTTACGATTCAAGTATCTCACATTGCTTAAATCCAAACTTAACCATATATGTATATAAGATTTTGAGCACCCTTTTCTCGCAAACTGGTTTTCTAGGGTAAGTTTTACCCATAGGTTTGCATAAAAAACCTGACATTTGACCCAAAGCAAATGAGTTGTGGTTTTATGGTCGAACCTTAGAGAGGGAGACCTAGAGGTTAGATTAAAATATTTTTTCTAAGTCATTGAATAACTAATATATAGGTGAGTGGAGCCACCAAAAAAAGAGAAAATGCTACCATCAAGTTAGTGTCATCGACTATGGAGCATGATGGTATATATGTTACGATTCGAGTATCCCACATGGCTTAAATGCAAGTTTAACCATGTGTATATAAGCTCTTGGACACTCTCTTCTCACAAGCCAATTTTCTAGGGTAAGTTCTACCCATGAATTTGTATCAAAACCCGACATTTTGACCCAAATCCAGTTGGTTTTATTTATTAAAACCCATTATTGTTTGAAGTTTCACTCAAATTTTTTTCGAGAAACAAACACACACACACAAGGGAGAGGAAAAGAAATTATAACATAAAGGTACATCACAACTCCACTTAAAAGCCATTATGCAAAATCGAGTTGATTTAGGTTGGAGGTTTTGGTTGGGTTAAGTATGGTTGAGCAATCCTAATAAGTCTCTTGAATATTTTACTACTAATTTTCTTTTTCATTCATGAAATATAAACAATGTCAATATCTGTCTTTAAATATAAAAAAAAATTCTATTTGCCTTTTTCTTTTTTGCAAAAAAATTCTATTTCTCTTTGAAAATTTCAAATATTTAATATTTATTTTTTCTATTTTCTTCCATTAAATTTTGTCCATATGTATGATGGAAGAAAAAAAAATGGTAGAATCTTGATGATATTATATATATTCTATTAAATACTCTAACAAAAAAGCTTAATAAAAGTGGACAGAATGAAAAAAAAAAAAAAAAATTTTCAAATATGGAGAGTTATAAATTTTAAACTAGAAAACAAAATATAGACTATATTTCAAGGATGAAAAAATTATTTTTACTTTTTTTTTTTCCCTTCATCTTGTAATTGTGAAATAAAACTAAATCCATGATTCTCAATTATTGTCTTTGCATGCTATTGGGCCCAAGGTCACTGTTGTTCTTATCACCAATTAAGAGTACTTCTATGTGCTACTGGTTTACTAGTACACATGAAAATCTCAGTGGGGGCTATATTTCGTTTCAATTTCTTTGTGGCTATATATCAAGTGGGATGATTTAACCACACTACTTTTTTTTTTTTTTTTAACAAGTCTAAATGGTATTGGAATATAGTGACAATACTACAGAGAAGATTATCTTTTTATTATTATTTTTTTTTTTTGCTCGGAAAGGGGAGGTGGGGGACAAGTTATCTATTGAACAACAGTGAGAAAAAATTTATTACTATCCTTATACTATATTTTTTCTCTTTCAAGAGAGATTTTCTTGATATTACTAATTTGGAAATTGGCTTTTCAAATTCAATCCTTATAGTGATAGAAGATGCACACAAAAGAGAGATGCTTCAAAGCATAAAAAAAGTTGAACCAATGTAGGACTACATAGGATTTCTCCAATAGTTCAATTAAATAAATTATCTTTCAGGAAATTCTTATATAGACTTTTCAAACCTAATAATAGGTGCATATTACTCATCATTTACACCCACGGTGACGTACGGTAGAACATACCCAAAATGATGCAAATGCCATATTTGAATTTAAAGTGACTCGTTATTGTTATAGCATTTGGATTTTGGAATCAAATTTGTTTATTGGAAACATTTAAAATATTGCCAATAATTAACCTTTGGGTCAAATGGTCCTTCCTTCATAAATATGGGAACTCCGCCAAGATTAGGACTTAAGAGGCCAATCAAATTGTGTGTGACTAAATTTGTCAAGAAAATAAAAAGAAAAAGAAAAATCTAAAATTTTGTTAAGAGTAACTGTACAATACTCTGGATTTAAGTAATAACCTTAGCTAAGTGGTAATCACATATTTTATAGTGTCTTATATGCAGCAGATCTTCTCCTCCACCTTCTACCTATCTCAAAAAGGTGAAAAAATATATAAAATAAAAAACCTGTTTTAGTTGTGTCAAAAGATGCTAAAACTATCATCAATTTTATTGCATAATATTTACAAATTGACATAATAATGAATGTGATTTATGTTAATTCAATAACATAATAAGTATAAAATATCTGAATTACTTTTTAATAATTGATGTATGTCAATTTGTAAAATTAATGTATTGTAAATATTTTTAGTAACCCTTACTAACATAATTGTAAAAGGCACTACGTTGATTCTAAAAAAAAAAACATAATTATTTACTTCATCTTTAAGGTGTAATTGGGACAACTGATACGCACTCTTAATGCAATTGTCACTCTACAAATTAAGTGCTTGAGGAATATGAGGAGTTAAAGCCGGGATTAAAGTCTAAAAGAAAAAATTAAAAAAGAAGAAGGTGCAATTGGGACACAAAACTTGGTGGGAGTGCAGAGAGAACCAAAGAGGAAGACTTGCTGGTTTCCTTTCCAAGCAAGCCCCTTATTAGCTATCTAGTCCTCCTATTTCTTTTTGACAAGCTAATGGGCCCAAGTCATTGTATTCCCACATGAAAACAACTCGTTTTTGCCTTACCTAATTTTTCTCTTTCTATCATCAAGGACATTTTGAATCTGTTTCTAAATTCGATTATGAATTGAAAGGGGGGAAGATATTTGAAAAGTGCATGCGTTGCTCCCTTGAGAAAACCAAGTCAAACAAACATTTATGCATATGATAATGCAAACATATCTAGAAAGCAGAAAATGAGTTAGGTTCTAAATGAAAGGAAAAGTCAGATCCAATGAACAAATGTACAATTAATCATGCCAATATTGATTGTAATGATACACATGCATCAAACAATTTGTGCGCCGCGAGTGCATCATGACTCAAATCTAGCAATGGATATGCTTTTTTTCATGTTTAATTTTGTAATATCAAAGCTATTCAAACTTCACAACTTCTAGATATATATACATGCTCAACCAGAGGACTCATGAACATAGATTGTCCTCTAATCTTTATCAATTGATCATCCCATACTTTAATAAACTGGCACCTAAAGGTAGGTCTTTGAACCAGGTCACATGCACAAGTTCAAAAAACAAGTTTTAATTATGTGGCTAAAAACCAGTGATTCTCTCATATTTTTTGCTTTATATATTCTTTTATGATAGAAATGCCTTAATATTTTATACATAAAGTAGTTTTCGTCAGATTGCCAATGATTATTGCCATGATCGTTGCCATCAATGCGATTATAAAGAAACACAAGATTATGGGTTAAAGAAATGATCCATTTTTTTAAAGACATATTCTCTGCCTTTGAGGAATCTTTCGTGAAGTCAAATACACATTTCTTATATAAGAGGATATTACACAAGGATCTTGTTAGGAAGATATAAGATTATGATTTTGTTCCAATAATAAGTATCATATTCTGATTAGTTTTGGACCCCTGAACTTGAGAGGAGGGATCTAATCATGTGTGCACAAAGTGTTTATTGACCTAAGGTTATTCTTACTCGATGAAAATGACCATCACTAATACTACTGCTTAAAAAGAAATGCATATGCTTTTTTCTATGAGCAATGCCTTATTTCTTAGCCGTACTTTTTGACAAATTAGACTTAGTTTGGATACCCTTTTTTAGTGGGTGTTATGCGTATGTGTTTAATTTCTGTGGGTCTTGTGTACTGTTCACCCTTAATTCTTAATTATTAAGTATGCCATACTTTTTGACAAATTAGACTTAATTTGGATAGTGTTTTTCAGTGGGTGTTGCGCGTTTGCATTTAATTTTTGTGGGTCTTGTGCACTGTTCACGAGACCCGCAAGTATTTTTTTTCCAGTAAAAACAACTTTAAAACTGGGTCTCACGGCACTATTTACAAATTTAAAAATTATTTTGTTAAAGTGTTTTCAGTTTTCAGTTTTCAGCAATAAGCAGTATCTAAACAGACTCTTAGTATTCATTTACCAAAGCACTTAAACATGAAAATAATTTGGAGATATAACTTTTTTAAACCTCATTTTTTAGGCACAAACGTGCTTTTATATAACAAATATTTAAATAGGTCAATAATAATAAATTATCTACAACCACATATTTATTCTTTTTTTTTACGGACAATGTTTCTCACACCTATACATTTTCCTTGCATATTTCATGATAAGGTTGAGATTGAGAGGCTTAAAAGTTAAACGTGGTAAGCAAATTGTGCTACCATCCTTAGCCAAATCACTACAAATTAACTAGCTAAAATTTGAGGATTTGCACATAGGAACCAGTTTAATTACTTATGAAAGTAACAATTTAGAATTAAACTCGTGTTGCTTTGAAGTGGACACTAACAAAAATGTAAGGTCGAAGCTGTGGGATTAAACACATTGTCATGATGGAAGAGTGGACATGATTTATTGGAAATTTATTTATAAAAAAATATATATATAAATAAATCACTTTCCTCTCTTCTTGAGTTCTGGGAATACGGCCTTTCCCATCGGAATTCTGAGCAATATTCTTTTTTCTGTTCAACTCAAATTCAGCTAGCTTTTTACAGAGAAGACACAGAAAATTCTCTTTTTTGGACAAAGAGACAACATTAACAATGAGTTACATCATGTTATTATCAGTAGATGTTATGTCAGTCAGGCTACATCAAAATTGATTAGGTACGTAATACTTCACCACGTGACACTTCAAAACTTTTTTAAGTTTTTAGCAAGTATCGAATTCCTTAAATATTTGATTAACATTGGGCCAAAACATACACAAAAGCAGCCCACACAGAATACCTGGGACGTAGTAAAATATGCAAACATACTATGGTGGGCTCTAACATTGAGCCCCCAAGCTTTACCCAATACCATAGATGGTTCAAGCAAGTTAGCTCAAGCCCAGAAGAATTTAATTGAAAGGATTCGATTATTATTCATTCTAATTTAATGATTTGCCAAACCAAATTAAAGATAGAATAACATTTCAATTTTTGATACAAAAGAGCAGGAAGTGACTAAGTGAGGCTAAATTGGATATATCATGTCTACAGAGTTGAAGCTTGATCATTTGAAGTGTACCCAATTTTGATCAAATGTGAGGTAAGGTGGGGGTTATGAAGAGATCAATTTCTGTTCTTTTAATCAATCAAGCAAATCTAGCTCAAGTTTAAGCTTCTAAAAAGCTTTAAAGACCCAAGCTTGAGAGTTGAGTTGAGCCTCATGAGAATATTTGTTTAGGTTCATGAATAGACCAAACATACACATATCAAGCTTCAAAACAGCTTAGAGCATTCATGTTGGATAAGGATATAATAACATGTTCCTATGTTCAAGACCCATGGCTTGCCAGCCTATATATAGGAGCCTCAAGAATTCTCCTACATAGTATTCACAGGCCAAGACCCATAGTTTTAATAATGAAACCCTGGGACAAGTGAGAGCCTGAAGAGAGTATGTTTGCCTCCCTTCAAATATCTGAATGTGTGTTTAAAATAAAGGGAATAGTGCACTTACATAGTGTGCACATCGAAAACTCTTAGGGCAATGGGCTGCCCATGTGGGCTGCGTCTACTGGGCCTGGCCTACGTGTTCAAATGCCAACAAATCACTTAAGCAATTTAAAAGGGGATGGTTAATGCAATGTATGTTTTCAAGATGAGAAGTGCTACGTCCATAACAAATCATTGGTGGTTAGTCATTATTGGTTCAAATTTAAACCTAACACTAATATTACTATTTTGTCACAACAATAACAATCAGTAACAACCTACCACTTAGGATTTGTTGTAAAAATGTTGTAGACATATCATTTCTCTTCCAGGATATACATTAATCATCTATTTTAAGAAATTTTTTAGAAAAATTAAAAAAATTGTCCAAAAGGCATACTTTAATAGAATCCTTTTAAAAAACATTTGCTAAATTTCAACTGAAAAAAAAAAAAAGAGAGTAAAAAACTACTCTTTTTTTTCCTATTTTAGTTAGCCCACTTTTCATATTCACTGACACCAAATTCTCTATAATTCTATAAATATTATTTTTATTATTATTATTTTTTTTTTTAATTTACAACCACACTCAAACATGGGTAACCTAAGGTTGAAAGCTTGAAACACTCGAACACCATTGCCTCTTGCCCCAATTCCCAAAAATCCATGGATCACGCAATCTGCCTATGAAGACCACCCCTTAAAAACACCAAATTGCCGCTGCAACTCAAAACCAATAGATAGGAGCCTGAGTGTGAAGGATTGGGAGAGAGATAAGGAGTGAGGGAAAGTTGATTTTAAAGAGAGACAGCAGGAACGGATCCACAGCGCCCACCACCACCACCACCCCCCCCCCCCCCCCCATGCCGGCGCCAAAGAAAAAAAAGGAAAAAAAAAATTTGGGCCCCCCAATACCAAAGGAAAAAAAAAAAAAATTTAATGATTATATATATTTTTTAATTTCTAGAACTGTGTCTCACTCTTCCAAAAACTTAGACTCCCTCTCTTTTAATTAGCCTAGTCCAACTAGCAACTACTCAACTCAAAAACTTAACAAAAACAAAATTTTAAAATAAAAAATAAAAAATCTCAGTTAGCCCAGTATTAGAGTACTAGCATTAGGTATTCTAAATGTTAAATATTTAGTATTTAGAACAACAAATATCAAAAACACTATTGTATGAAACATTTCAAATGCTATATTAAAGTAGCAAAGGTAAGTTTTGGTTTGTGAAAATAAATTTTTTTTTTTTTTGCAACAGTTGATGCTCTTAAGAAACAATATTATTTTGTATTTTTTTTTTATCTTTGTTGGTAAATGATTTTATCTTAATGTATTAAGAAACAATGATTTTGTGTATTGATCTTGGTTAATAGTTTGTTAGTACTATATGGATACTTATTTGAATTTTTGTTATTCTTATACTTCGGTCCCCCTAACTTGAAATCTTAGGTCCGCTCCTGAGAGAGAGGCACAAGAAGAAGAAGAGTTGTTAAGACAAAGTACCTCACCAAATCAATCAATAAACTGTAGCTTTCATACATTTTAGCCAAATTTATGGTATAACTAAATTTTGAGTAAAAATACTACTTTTCAAGCATGATGCAAATGTTCTAGAAAGCTTGATTGAAGCAAACATTAGGTTGATTCAACTCTAATTTAACCCAACTGCTATCCCTCCCCTGCCACCCCCCCCCCCCCCCCACTAAAATAAAATAAAAATAAAGAGAGAATAAAAAGGTTCAATTAAAAAATTTTAATAGATAATTCCAAACTCATTCCTTAAATACATAATAAAGACCTGACAATGGAAAAAGAGAGGTTCGAATTTATTCTTTAAGTAACAGAAAACATGCTATACTATTAATTAAGTTATAAGTCTCTTAATAATTAATTTCATTTTATTTTAAATAAAGCTTTACCATCGAACACTTTAATTTTAAGTAAAAGATCTTCAAATCATACTTTAATGGCTTTGTAGAGCAATCAAATTAGCATTTCAGTTGTTGATGATGCGAAAAAATATACCGAAATTTTCACTCCTATTCATAAGTGCATTGTGGTGGGGCCTAGGTGACGTGACAGCTTATGAGAGGAGGTGAAAATTTCAAATGTATGTTTTCACTGAGTAGCATTATCCTATGAAAATTTCTCTTGACACTGAAGGTTTCTTTGATATTTTACCGATGTCTCTGTTTTTACGATCATGTTATAGCACAAAAAAAAATAACTGAATTTTTCATATCTCACTCATTTAGTTGAAATGTGAAAAAATTGGTGAAACATTCAGTATCAAGATTGAGTATTACTATCTACTACCACGCATTTTTGGCGTAAATAATAGTTATCCTATGAGCATTAATACTTGTAAGATGTGGTGATAAAAGTTAGAGTTTAAGTTTTCAAGAGAAACTTTTACATACATATACACTTAGATTAAACTTTACTAGAATTTCTACCTCGTATCAAAAGATTTGAGTAATATCTTATCTCAAATGTTAAGCTAGATGTGTGAATTTTTCTTTTAGGAGGACTGGTACATTGTTGATCATGCAGCTAAGAGCTAGCTAGGTCTGTCACGCACCAACGTCACATTTTAGATAACACATCCAAGTTCTCTTTTATCACCTCCTTTTTCTGGATTCTCAAAAAAAAAAAAAAAAACCATTTCTTCTGGATTCTTTTGATCCATACCATACAGTTCAATTTACTAGGCGGTGAGCCGGTGAGCACAACCACAAAGCTCCAAAATTGCATAAGCATCATCATTTTTATCACCAAACCCATCAGAAACCAACAACAAAATCTATCTTCAACGACATGTTTCCCATGCAATACCCCATTCATCGAACAAGTGTACTCACCGACTTCCACGTGTTTAACCCACCCTCACCTTAAAACTCTCAAACCCCTAGCTCCATTTCATTCACTCACCTCTTCAATACACAATTTTTGAAAACACTGCAAATCCCATCAACCAAAAAAAACATCCTCTAAACAATGGCTGAGATCCACCAGCCACATTACTATCAACCACAACAGCAACACCACCAACGCCCCGGTGATGCCATGAAAGGCATGTTCTCTGAAGATAAGCAAGAGGGTCCTTCAACTTCAAAAGTACTAGCAGTTGTGACTCTCTTACCCATTGGTGGCTTTCTTCTCATCCTTGCTGGTCTCACATTTGTTGGGACACTCATAGGCCTAGCTGTTTCAACCCCACTGCTTGTGATTTTCTGCCCAGTTCTTATCCCAGCAGCAATAGTCATTGGCTTAGCTGTGGCTGGGTTTTTAACCTCAGGAGCTTTTGGAATCACAGGGCTTTCTTCACTGTCTTGGATAGCTAACTATCTGCGTCAAACAAGGGCGCCGGAGCACATGGATCATGCAAAGCGGCGCATGCAGGACACGGCTGGTTATTATGGTCAGAGAGCTAAGGAGATGGGCCAGAATGTGAAGGAAAAAGCACAGGAAACTGGAAGAGAGGTTACAGCAAGAGCCCAAGAAGGCAGTGGAGCGTAGGGGTACTGAAGTGAAGGCATGAAGTTTGAGGCCTTAAAAAGAGAGTACTAGGCCTTTGTGGGCTAGTGATCTGAAATGAGTTTCTTTATCTTTTATGTTTTGCTTTATGTCTTTGCTTTGTTTGCCTTTGTAGCTGTTTTACGAGTCTGTCTTTCAGGGTAAGAGTTTTTTGGTGGAATAAAAATGGTGCAAGTGATGAAAGGGCATGTAAAGCTATATTACTGTTTGTTTAAGGTTCTCTGTCGGGGTACATGGGTACTGTTGTATCTTTTGAAATAAATTAATTGTTATTCCTTGTGTATTTCTTTCTATTACTACTATTTTTGGTGTTTAGTTGGTTTCAAGCTTTGAAGCACTAGAAGGAAATTTTGTATGCATATATCTGCTTGTTGTTCCAATCCAGCAGTTTTTGTTTATAGGGACGGCACAATTATCATTGAGGTTTTCCATTTCATGGGCACATAATTGGGCAACCTAGCCTAGCCACCTGAGACACTTAGCCCATATGATTTTCTTATTTTACTCTGCCTGCTATTGATAACTGGCTGGCTGGCGATTTCTTATTAATTGCTGGGTGTTTGGTTTGTTTTTTTTTTTCCCTATTGGTAGGCAATGAATTTTTCTGGTTCTTGGGACTATAAGAAAATGGACAGATTTTTATTTTTATTTTATTTTAAATTTAAAAATTTTAAAATATTGGGCTGGTCTGTATCTTGCCTTCTATGACTTGGGCTGGAAGGAGTATATAAGCAAATGGGCACAGATTTGTGTACTTGTTAATATAACCCAACGTAAGCCATATATTAAGCCCATATTGTTGCTTGTAGGGCCGACTGGATTTAGGGGATAGACTTACAAATATAGAAGCCTCTATAAATTGTACAGTGTATGGAAATTGGAGTTATTTAATTATATATTTTTTAAATACGTAGACCATGGGAGGGGAGGATGTTTGAAATACGATATGGAGCACAAAGGATAGCATTATTGTTGTAATATCTTCTGGTATTTGGAATATAATGTCATAGCATTACTATCACTTGGCACCTCCTCATACTCAAAATTCTTGGAGTGGAATGAAATTGTTCGAGTTTCGGGTTAGTAAAAGATAGGTAGCCTCTCATATTTGAAAAAGACCCACCATTCTTCTACATCTTTAATATAAACAATTTTTTCTCTCATCAAAGGATATCAATATAAACCTTGATATGAAGAAAGGGTCCCTAAGCTAGACCATTCTTAGGGGCATCCACTGTAAGAGGCGTATCAATCTCGTTAGCTATACGAGTGCCAACAACTCTATTTATATTTTTAATTGGAATGTTAAAAACCTGAATCCAGAAATGAGAACGTTGAAAAGTAACATTACTAGGCTAAGATCACCATTGAAGTGTTTCAATAAAATATGTCTTTTATCAAAAGACCAAGGGCTTTTGTCTTGAACTTCAATATGTTCTCCTCCTTGACAAAGATAGCTAGAAATAAATTATTCCCAACTTCTTTAATAGTTACACCATGTGAGCAACGCCAAAGTTGTTGAAGAGTAGATTTAAAAGCCTCCTTGTTAAAATCTTTATTGGTTTGTAGCTTGATAGAAGACTAAATTGAGCTTGTTGTTTAGAGAGAGCCATTTCCTGAGAGCTAACAACCAAACCCCTTTTTTCTTCTTCAGAGAGGTGAAACTTTTTCCATAACTCCTCCATTGAAGCATCCATGTTGGATTAAAAAAACAGGGTAATAAGGAAAGGAAAGGAAAAGACTATATGAAAAAGACATAAATTAAAAATATATATATATTTATATATATATATCCTACTACAATATGATCCATAGATCTAAGAGGTTTGAATCTTATGTGAGAAAACACAAGTTGGTATTTTTTACTTTTCAAGACTGCAAAGAGTTAGAGAGAAAAAAGTTTGGATAAATGAAGATAGACTTCACAAGTTTCATATTAAGTCATATATTCTTAATTTTTGTTATTTAAATTCTCAAATTTATGAAATAAATTGAAACTGTAGGGGTATTGGATCCAGGAGCTCATTATCTATGTATATATTGGGCTTGGAGTCCAATCCGAGGACATAAAGTCTTTCAAGTAGGAGTAAACATTGTTAGGGGAGTCCGTGTTAGTAAATGAAGAAGTTAGTTTTGGTCATAAGGGCTCAAGAGGGTGGCCCGAGGATGAATGTCTCCTCGGCTAACCAAAGCCGAGGTTCGAAGGGGTGGTCTACCATCTAGGAGAACGTTCCAGGAAATTCTGTTGATATAGATAAGCATTACAGAAACATAGGTCAGGGGAAAGTCCTAAAATATCTAAGGAGAAAGTTGCTATCACCGCATTGAATGCTCTGCAGCTAACCTTCTGGCCGCATTAATGTGGAAGTGATACCTGAACAGTGGCTTTCAGCCTTACAGCTACTACACAAAGACTTTAGGAAGGTGCTGATTGGACAAGTATCAATACCAACCATCTGGCCTGCACGTGTAGAGTAAAGATGAAAAGGGGAAGAGAGTATAAAAGAAGAATGAGGCAATGAGAGAAGAGAGGGAGAAACTAAGAGAAAAACACTATAGCAATTAAAAACTGAATCTGTAATCAAACTTGAGAGATATATACACATGAACTGATCTCTTCGGATTTTGCCGATGACGATTTTCTTTAGTTCAAATCAATCTATCTTCCTTTCCTTGTCATCTGAATCCATTTTACTTGTTGTCCAACTCATTAAAGCCTAGTTTTCCAACCCACTCTCTACAAATTCATTGTATTGGATTTTTTGGGTCTAAGTTCATCAATCTCTTGGGCTAGGGACCTAAATTGTGACCTTATAGAAACTTATGTTTATTTTTATTATTTATTTTCATTCTTTATTAATCATTTTCAATATTTTGATGGAGAAACGTTGAAACAAGAGTAAGAAATAGTTAAAAAAACTCTTGGGTTTCACCTCTAACCTCTTTATAATCAACTTGATGAGAAAGCATGGTTTAAAGAGATTTTTTTTTTTAAAGAGTAAAAGTGAAAATTAAACTTATATATCGAAAAATCATAATTAGTTAAGTTTTAACAACAATTTCTCATTTTTAGTTTTGTTGTTCTGTTATCTCTAGTCTCTAAAATAATATTGATAATTGGATGATGGAAATTAAAACAATTTTTGGACTGAATTTAACAAAACTAAAAATTAATGTTTGGTAACTGTTTTTTTCTCCTTATTTTTAGTTTCCAAAAATAATTTTCTATTTTTGAGACTAAAAAACTTGTTTGGCAATCTAAAATGGACAAAAAACAAAAACTGTTTTCAAAACTCAATTTGTGAAGGAAATTGAAAACATGCAAAATGTTATTTTCAGTTTCTAATTTTCAAAAGTCAATGAAAATACGCATTCAATTTGATGAATCTGTCTTATTTAATGAGTTAACATTAGAGTTCAAATCATAGTAACAACATATTTTAGTATTTTTTATTTTTTTTCTTCAATTTTTTTTTTAAAATTTCAACTAATTAAACATGTTTTTGATTTTAAAAATACAAAAAACTTTTTTTTTAATATTTTCAAAAAAAAATTTTAAAAATAAAAAATAAAAACTGTTACCAAACATTATAAACAAATGGTATGAAATAAGCTACAAACTTTTTTTTTTTTTTTTTTTCCTTTTAATTGTATTATGATTTGTGGGCTTAAACTGGCCCATATAGAATCCCGACCTTTCCACCTCAAAAATAAATTAGACTGACTCCTTTCAACTCGCACGTGCGCAACGGAGCAATAAAACACTCTCTGACTTCTCACAATCCAATTCACAGTGGACCAACCCATACACAACAACAAAGACTCTCTCTCGTAAACGTCTGACACAAAAAAAAAAGAGAAAGAAGACCGAAAGATCCTCTTTTGGTAATAAAAGAAAGAACAAAAAATTAAATTCGCACACACACACACACACACTTCCCCTTCACAACAACAACAACAACAACAAAAATATCACACAACAAAATTTTGGAATTGGATCATCTCAAAAAACCAAAAAAATGTCTGGTGCCGCCTCGGCACTTTTTCTGTTAGACATAAAAGGCCGCGTCTTGATATGGCGCGATTACCGCGGCGACGTCACCGCAGCTCAGGCCGAACGCTTCTTCGCCAAACTCATCGACAGAGAGGTAAAAAAAAATTAACATTACTTTTTCTTTTTTCAACCTATCGCGTCCGCTCCGCAAGACGAGTTTGATTTTTTTTATTTCCATAGATAGGATAGAATTTCAATATGATATGCAATTTGTTATCTATTGATATTTGGTTATTTTGCAGGACGATCCGCAATCGCAAGATCCGGTGATGTACGAAAATGGAGTGACCTACATGTTTATACAGCACAGTAACGTTTACTTGATGTCTGCCTCGAGGCAGAATTGCAATGCCGCGAGCCACTTGCTCTTTCTGCATCGTATTGTTGATGTGAGTAAGCCAGCCGCGTTGCGTTTTTTTATTCGATTCGAAACGTGTTGTTATTCCTTTCACAGCAAGAAAATTGTGTGAATTTTAGGGGGGGTTTTTGTTGTTGTGACTTGTATTCGTTTTTGCAGGTGTTTAAGCATTATTTTGAAGAGTTAGAAGAGGAATCTCTCAGAGACAATTTTGTAGTTGTGGTAAGAGCATTTGTTAGTTCGTTTTTCTCGTTATTAGCGTTTTTTCTCGTATTCCTGATAGAATTGATTTCAAGAATTAGTGTGTGCATTTGGATTTCATTAGCTTGTTTTGTTTATTGTGTAAAAGGCGATGCTTTTAAAATGTTTTACATTCTCCTTTTAGGATGAAATAAGCTTAGCCAAACAGGTCCTTAAGGATAAGGTAATATAAAGGAGAACACAGTCAAAATATTGTATAAGTGATTTTGTAGTTGTGAATTTGGATGAGCTTATTTTCGTCCGCTTATTTTGTTTATTGTGTAAAGGTATCACTGTACCTTGAAAATATATGATGCTTTAAAACGTTGTACATCCCCTTTTATGATGAAAAATAAGCTCAACCAAACAGGCCCTTAAGGATAAGGTAATATGAATGAGAACACATTCAGAGTCGAACTATTGTACGAGATTACAAAGCCTTGTGAGTGGTTGTGATAAGAGAATTTATTAGTATATTTGCATTATTATTGTTTTGCTTGTATTCCCTCAGTGATAGAATTGATTACGAGAATTAGTGTGCTTTGGACAAACTTATTTTGTTTATCGTGTAATGGTATAACGGTAATAAGCTAAACGAAATAGGCCTTAAGGGTAAGGTAACATGAATGAGAACACATTCTAAGTCGAACTATTGTATGAGTTTATAGTGATCATGCCTTGTGGTTTTGGCAGTATGAATTGCTTGATGAAATGATGGACTTTGGGTTCCCGCAATTCACTGAAGCGACGATTCTTAGTGAGTTTATCAAGACTGATGCTTATAGAATGGAAGTGACGCAGCGTCCTCCCATGGCTGTGACGAATGCAGTTTCTTGGCGTAGTGAAGGGATACGGTACAAGAAGAATGAAGTAGGTTGATTTCTTTGTGCATGTTATTATTATTTAATTGAGCTGCAATGTGACATGTGATGGAAGCTTGGTTCATTATAAATCAGGTTTTCTTGGATGTGGTGGAGAGTGTCAATATACTTGTCAACAGCAATGGGCAAATAATACGTTCAGATGTTGTTGGGGCACTAAAAATGAGAGCATTTTTAAGGTGCATAATTTATCATTTTCTTAGTAATTTTTGAGACCCCAAATTACTGAATTGTAGATGAATGTAAAGAGGGACATGTTGTAGTCTGAGCAAAATTGTTTAACAAAATAATAATGTTTTATAAAATCTCTTAGATCAAAGAACACTGTATGAAACTTACAGGGCATATATGTTAGTCCATGAGCATATGTTCTATCTCCTATTAAAGATCCAACTAACCATACTTCATTTGTTGTAGTGGTATGCCTGAGTGCAAGCTTGGCCTAAATGATAGGTTACTGCTGGAGGCTCAAGGTCGAACAGCAAAAGGAAAAGCCATTGATCTGGATGATATTAAGTTTCATCAGTATGTATGCTTATCTTGATAGTTCTATTTCTCTGGTGGTTTATGAAAATTATGGTCTTAGTTGAATGCTTTCCAAGTGAAGATGGTGTTATTCTTATTCCTGTTTCAAGCATATTAATCTTATTTCTGCTAGGTGTGTGCGATTGGCTCGATTTGAAAATGACCGAACAATATCCTTCATACCCCCAGATGGATCTTTTGACCTGATGACATATAGGCTTAGTACTCAGGTTAAGTTGATATTGCTTGCTCCAAATTAAAGTTTAATGATAATCAATTGCTGTGTTCCTTAATCTGTTCCTGCCATTGGCCATTAAGATGGACTTGAATCTGTTTGATCACATTGCATTCTGTCTTGTGATTGAGCTCCAGTCTTGATTTCGCTTTTGCAGAATCTGAGTCTCTAAGCTCAAATTTTTTATGGTTTCAGGTGAAACCTCTCGTTTGGGTGGAAGCACAGGTTGAAAGGCATTCTAGAAGTCGTATTGAATTCACGGTGAAAGCTCGGAGCCAGTTTAAGGAGCGCAGGTAATTTTCACTTTTTATCCAATAATTCTATGGGTCCTGTTCTTGTTTGTAGAAATGAAAATGGAATTCAATTTCAGAAATTATTTTGGAATGATCCTAAATTTCAATATTTTGAACTCATTTTTGGCCGTTTTCAATGGTTAATGGGCCTGCATATTTGAAAAGGCAGAAAACAAGTTTTCGATGTTTCATGAAATATAAAAATTGCTCTTTCTCTAGGCAATTTCTGAAGGGAGGTGATTTGCTGCAACCTTGTATGTAGCAATTGCTGCATAAAGGGTAAGGTGGCAGCCAAAGAGAAGTGACAGAAAATCATGGGTTAAGCTGGTCGTGTCACTTCTCTTTGGCTGCCACCTTACCCTATATGCAGCAATTGCTGCATACAAGGTTGCTGCAAATCCTCTCCCATTTCTGAATGTAGCTTTTAATACACCCTGCCAAATGCTTTTTTTGGCTTGAAAATTTTGTATTTCCTGTTATTGGCTAACAGAAGATTACAAGTAGGTGCTTAAAATTTAGAACCTTTGAGGCATATTGATTTTGGAAGCTTGATGGAAGTAAATTCAAATAATAGTACTTATGTAGTATATCTCATATTGTTATTTATTCATAGTCAATGGATACAAGCTTCACGTATTGATAAATTCATATAATAGGTTGCAATTGGTACATTTTGCCTTTCACAACTGGGTACACTTTTTTAATTGGTGCATTTCACCATTTTGAGTTTTGTGTCTATTACTGCATTTGGAATGATTTATGCTGTCTATTCTGTAGAAAATTACTTTTAAGGACTTTAGGAGATTGTAACAGCCACATTATTATCATTATATTGATGCTGAATCCTTTCTTCTGTGTTAGGGTGGTATCCTCTGTTTTGTTTGTGTTGAGTCTATTAAAAGGAATGCATAGTGGAGTTGGGTCTTTAAATGCTACGCAAAAACAACGTAGCTTAATGCCTATGGGACGATGAAAGTGTCACCTTAATATCCATTTGATTTTATTCTTCTCTAGGAATTCTTCATAACCATTTCCAAAGTTTCTGATATTAATCCCTGGTTACTTTCTAATACAGTACCGCAACAAATGTTGAAATTGAGTTGCCTGTGCCATCTGATGCTACAAATCCTAATATCCGAACATCAATGGGATCTGCTACATATGCTCCTGAGAATGATGCCTTGATTTGGAAAATCAAGTCTTTTCCTGGTAATAAGGTAGGAACTGGTCTACAGCTCAAATTCATATTATATGCTTGCCATTAGCAGTGGCCTAACGGTGTAATAATGCAATATGCTTTTCTGTTGTTAACTTTGTTCATAACCTTGAGCTTTTTAGGAGTACATGTTGAGGGCAGAGTTCAGCTTCCCCAGTGTAACAGCTGAAGAAGCTGCTCCAGAAAGAAAAGCTCCCATCAGGGTGAAGTTTGAGATACCATATTTTACTGTCTCAGGGATTCAGGTATGTGTTTCTGCATGTCTCTACTTGCTTGATGAGAGACGTGATTCTTGTTATTTGCCTCAACTTGGTGCTTTCTTATTAATTTAAATCAACGCCGAAAGAAGAGTACTAATGTCTAATATGATGAAACTATAGTAGGCTAAACTCACAAGGTCAAGATTGTGTAATGTATATTTAATACTGAGGATATAACTGAGGAACTAGCAAGGATTGAATCGTATTCTTTGGGTTGCCTCTTCTGTATTCTCCTTATGTACATGAGTTGCACTCTCTATTGCTGCTTTTCAATATATAGTAAATAGCAAGGATTTGTAAAAGAGGATCACAGTATTGTAATGGTTTGTTCTATGTTGGACTTTTGTTGAGAGAGAGGATATCCCACAAATTTTGGGTGGGGTGAACGGTGTGGAGAACTTTGAGTGTCATGCAATGGTTGCATGTATGCCAAGTTAAAGGAAAACAATATGAGAAACTACTGGATTAGCCATGTTTTGTGGTGTAGATTTCTTTACGATTAAGAAATAATATGATCATATGGATTTCAGTTAGTCTCATGTGGTAAGTCCCTAGTTGTTGAATTAGGATCGAATCTGGCTTACATAAAAAAGAAACTTATTGGTGTTTTGGTGTGATGGTAAGGAACTATCATCATAGAGATGTTATAAATTCAAAACCTGTCATATCTATCAAAAAGGGAAAAATGATCATAGTTCATAGGATGGACATTTAAAAAAACGAAAGTGTAGGATAATATTACATTAATCTTCATTTGTGGATGTTAGAGTTAGCACAAATTGGGGCAAATGAGATTATACATGAATCATTCTGTCTTCGCTGTCTGGTTTGGTAATAATAAATGCAATGTTGAAAATACGATTGATCATAATTAATGTGCTCATATAAATTGAGTTTTTGGCTTTTTGTCAGGTTCGGTATCTTAAAATTATTGAAAAAAGTGGATACCAGTCTCTTCCATGGGTGAGATACATAACGATGGCTGGTGAATATGAACTAAGACTAATGTAAAGGCCATTTCATGCTTTGCTGCTTCCAATCCCGTAAATATTGTATGGCTTGGAAATTGCATGCTAATATGCAGTTCCTCTTGGGAAGAAACTTCTTCCTATAATTTTGGTGTAATAGGGTTGCTCTTCTGTATTTTTGTTTTTTCTTGTATCTGCTTTTGTCATAGTTCAAATGTAAAAACTGTGTTATTAAGGGTGTGGTAATTACCAAAATGTTTACTCAATCAAATTTTGTGAGGATTGATAATTTTTTTTGTGAAAGAGAATGGCGGGATCATTTTGACATTTGTGTCTGGTTTGGCCCTTCCTTTGCTCAAAGACATCCTGTCACCAAAAACCAAAACCTGAATCATAATAATCGGTATCGAAGTACTTGGCTTTTACAAAGGAATGATGCAGGTATACTACAAACTTTACTACATAGAGCTTACAAATTGATATGTCACCAATCATAAAAAAAATTATTCAAACATTTATTTACTAGGTAGTTGAAACCACAAATCACATTCACTATTATACCAGTTTGTAAGTTTTATGTTGTAAAAATTGTATTAAATTTAGTATTTTCCTTTACAAAGATGTCTCTTGAATTTTACTATCTATTACTGTACTCTCTATTTTTTGTTATGTCATAATAGCTTTAGAAATTAAGGTCTTCTTCAATAGGATCAGTTCAGGAACGACATATCTATTTCACGAACTAGATTCTCTAACATGGCATCTCATTGAAAATGTCTATGAACTCATTGGAGTAATGAACTTTGTGGTTTCAAATTTGGATCACAGGTATAAATAACAAACTAGCGAGGTTTTCTCATTCAAACCCAAGAGGAGACAATTATTCTCTCAGTAACCCTGGGTTTTACACTTTTACTTTCTCTCAAACTTTGGAAAAACCGTGTTTAATGTACTTTATATAGGTTCTCTAAGTAAGGTTTTGAATGACAGTTGAAACTAGGATGAAAGATCTTGCTCGAGCGAGACTTATTCGGTGTAAAGCATGAGCATGAGCATCACACAGGTGGCTGGTAATAGCCATATGGAGCAATGCTTGGGCATAACTCCTAGGTTGATTTTTAGCTAGCCCTTCAATGGGGTGCGGCTACAAAACCCCCATTGAGAATTTTTCTTCACACAAACAAAATATGAGCATTCAACAACCTTTTCACTAATTTATCCTCTCTCTCTCTCTCTCTCTCTCTAGCATTTTTTGTGAGTGTGTGTGAGAGGATTTAGACCTTGGACATTGTGTGCATCAACTCTAGTAGGGTGGACCATCACCGGAGGTCTCATTTGTATTTTGCAGTTTGTGGAGGGAAGCAAAATGAGAAGCTAAAGCTCGCGGTGCTTTGGACAATTGGAACAAAAGGGGAGGGGCTATCTATTGAGGTTTATGAAATTCAGTTTTTCAGAACTGATTTCAATCCAATCCGTGAATGTACGTTTGAGCTTTCTTTTCTCACAACCCTAAACATATATAAGGCTTATTTTAGAAGCCGTCACATAAGAGAATATAAGGAGAACATATGCAAAAGGTGATCGATGCCTTATTCTCTCTGAAAGAAGCTACTGCGTCTTTTGCGCCTTAGGGTTTTGTAACCAAGTGCTTCTTGATATTCATTGTTGATAAAGTGAAGAACTTTGTAGCCAACAATCTTCTTCAAGTTGGTGTGTTAGTCACGTATTGGGAGTCGTGCATAATTGGTTAGTCACGTACTGGGATCTGTGCAAAAAAGGTGGCGTTCATATATTGAAGAGTTCAGAGGTTCTAAAGTGGTAGAAAGTTTCTCCTGTAAGTTCATTTACGGGGATTGTAGAGTCTAGGGACAAAAGTTTTGTACTAGATTTGAAACTTCTCTTTACTATAGTGGATTGCTTTTCGAGAAGGTTTCCCCTCAGGTTTTTTTACTGTGAAACTAGTTTGTTTCATTGGTTTTCCTGGGTCATTATATCTTGTCTTATTTATTTTATTCCGCTGCATGATTTTGACATGATATTGATGTTTGTTTGTTTTAACAAGGTTTATTCATAATTAATCTAATTAACAACTTGGGTTTAAAACTTGTTAATTCTATCAACCGGAGTCTAAATTTCCCAACAAGTGGTATCATAGTGGGTTTACTCTAATTGGATTAATTTCCTAAGTGTGATCCTTGACCCCTGTTGTCATGGATAGAGGACAATCTTTAATTATACCTCCTTTATTTGATAGCACTAATTATGTGTACTGGAAAGTTCGTATGAAAGTTTTTTTTGCAGGCTCTAGGTGAACAGGTATGGCAAGCTGTTGAAGTTGGCTAGATTAAGCTAAAGGAAGCACTGGTGGATTGGGATGATGCAACAATCATAGCGGAAAATTTCAACATTAGGGCTTTGAATGCTTTATTTTATGGGGTGACCAATAAAGAATTCAAGAAAATATCATCCACAGAAGTTGCCAAGGAAGCATGGACTATTCTTGAGACCACCTATGAAGGTACCAAGACAGTAAAGACTGTGAAGTTTCAAAGACTCACTAGTAGTTTTGAAGAAATAAAGATGGAGGAGGATGAGACATTTGATGAGTTCTATGCTAAACTCAAGGATATTGTGAATTCTGCCTTCAATCTTGGAGAATCTATTGTGGAATCCAAAATTGTTAGGAAAATCCTTAGGTCCTTACCTGAAAGATTCCATGCCAAGATCACTGCCATTGAAGAAGTGAAACATTGATCAAATTCCTTTGATTGAGCTTGTAGGGAACCTTCAAACCTATGAGATGTGATTAGGTTTAATGGGAAAATGTGGAAAGAGTAGAAACTTGGCTTTTAAGGGTATAGAGGAAGAGATTGAGGACTCTGAAGATGAAGATGAAGATGATGATGAGAATGAGGATCTAACCTTCATAACTGATGAGATTATCAAGCTTATTTAATTTAGGAAAAAAAGATAAGAGCAAACCTCCTAAGAAATCTAAATCCTTAAGGAAGGGCAAGAATGAGAAACCCTTTATCCAATGCCATAAGTGTAAAGGTTTTGGTCATATGAGGATAGAGTGCCCAAACTACTTTATGAAGGAAAAGACCAAGAAGTCAAAAGATAAAGGGTTGGTTACTACCTGGAGTGATACTGAGAATGACTCTTCTGATGAGTATGTGGATGAATGTGGTCATTTTATGGCTTTTGCTGCCACAACTGACAAGGTGATTGTGGAGAGTGCTAGTGACAGTGAGGATTCTTCTGATGATAAAGTACCCAAAAAGTTGAGCCTTTAGGCAGCCTATGATAAGCTATGCACTGAATTTATAAAATCTGAAAATACTTCTCATCTTTGTAGAAAAGAGCTTAATGAGGTAAAAACTGAAAAAGTTGATCTGTTAGTCAAACTAGATGAGACTACAAGGTTAGTTGAGACATTTGTTGTGGAGAACACCTCATTAGAAGAGAAGGTCAAGAATCTTGAGGTTGAGCTTAGTCAAGCTAGAACTTAAATAGAGAGGATGTCTAATGCAAAGCTTGATAAGGTCTTGAGTGCTCAAAAGCCTAGTTCTGATAAGACTGGCTTAGGATATGCTGTTTCTTCTAGCCCCTCCTCTTCCACGTTTTCTAGATCACGGACTGTCTTTGTGCCCCAATTTAAGAAAGGTGATAAATGTATGAAATCCAAAACTGATTTAGATAATTTTAAATCCTTTGTTAGACCTCATGTTTGTCACCATTGTGGTGTTTTTGGACACATTTGTCCTAATTGCTTTAAGTTGTATCCTCAAAAGCAAGTGTCCAAATGGTCACATGTTTCCTCTCACGGACTTATACCTTTGTTTGGAGAGTTATTAAAAGTTTTGAGTTTTTTAACTCAATTTCAAGAGAATTCTAATTCTTCTATGTCCTTTAGTAGGCATACTAGGACACATGCCTTTTTATCTTCACAGCCAAAGACTCATGCTGTGTGGGTGAGAAAGGAGCCTAAGACTTAATTGTCTTTTTTGTTTGTCCTTTGCTTTAATTCTTTCTATCTAAAGTAGGACTCTCTTTGCTTGATTTTTTATCTGTCTTTTTATCATGCCTTCATGCATATGCATCTTTCTTTCATGCTTTTATGTTGTTTGTCTATTTTTGTTTGGTTGTTTTGTTTTTTTTAAAAAAAAAGAAAGGAAAAAACCAGAAAAAACAAAAACAGTGTGTGTTTGTGTACATTGGTACTTGTGTACCTTGGATGGCCATTGAAACAAAGTTTTCTAAACTTTGTATCTTTTGTAGCTTAGATGAGCATCTCTATGCACAACTAAGCAAGTGAGCTTTGTGGCTCGTGTTTGTGATGAGTAAGATTAAATAATCTCTTGTACTTAACACTCGTATCACTGTTTTTGACGGGAATGACTAGAAAATCCTAAGAGAAATGCATAAATAACCATCTCACCACTGTTGCCCGCCAATCATGAAATGACATCTGTATGCTTCGGCATAGCAAAAGTGCAATGTCAAATGCTTAACATAATTGAGTATTTCTTTTCTCTCTCTTATATGCTCATGCATGGTTTGCTTAAAAGAAAAATATGCAAAGAAAAATAAAAGCAAAAAGATCAAAATACTTTATATATGATTGCAAGCGTGTCTTCTAGGAGATGTGGGAGTTATAGGATGTACCTCGAAGGTGATAGTCCCCATCAAACAGTTATGATTGTGTGTGAGTTAAAGTGATTTTCTCATATCTCAAATCATTATAACATGTAGACATTTATTATCTTACGATGTTTTTCACACACAACACGCAATATTCTTTGCTACTTTTGATACATGTGCAGGTACAATGTGATTTGGCCATCACAATGAATACTTGTGTTAATGTATGCTCACTAAACTGCCTTAACTTGTTTTTGAAATATACAAAAATTGGTTAGACTTGTTTAGTGTGTGTGTGTGTGTTTGGGATCTAAATGCTTGTCATTTTTCTTGATGAGTGATGATTTTGAGAGCTTAAAATGTTGCTTGGATCATTGTTTGTGTAGAATGCTTGATTGCATTCATGTCTGTGTTTTTTTCTTCTTTGAAAAACTAGTTTTAAGCAATCTCAACAGCT
The DNA here is from genome assembly GCA_030021035.2 of Notholithocarpus densiflorus. NCBI lineage: Eukaryota > Viridiplantae > Streptophyta > Magnoliopsida > Fagales > Fagaceae > Notholithocarpus > Notholithocarpus densiflorus. The sequence goes on from JARYZH020000050.1 coordinate 2,919,066, forward strand.
TCTCGATACCTCTCGATAGCTGGTCTATCTATCGAGCCCTTTGATCTTCTTTTTATTGCATTCTCGATAGCTTCTCGATAGATTCTCAATCCATCGAGAAACCTTCTGTCTGCTTGATAGCTGTTCGATCCATCGAGGTTGGCTTCTGCTCGATAGCTGCTCGACAGCTTTTCGATCTTTCGAGATCCTCTTGCATGCATTGTTTTTCACATGTTTTGCATCTTTCTGTTATCTTGTCATCCATAGCATCTTGTTTCATTACATTCATGCATTTATATGGATTCTTTGTACCCCCTTGATCATCTTTATATTTCTCGGGTGAAGCTTTCTAGCTTCTTGTACCTTTTGTCAATCATGACAAAAGAGGGAGAAATTGTGGAGAATATTTTAACACTCTACATGTTAGGGGGAGAAATACATGCTTTTGTAAAGGGGAGATGTGTTTCATCTTGTTAGGGGGAGTGCTTACTTCCTTCTTCTTGTACACCGGTCTTGTGACCATGTTTTCATACATTGTGCTTATCTTTGATATATATATGATGATGTATGTTTTCTTCACCTACCTTTACATGTGTTGTTTCTTTTCTATCTTTATACACATGCTTCTTATATATTGTATGCAATCTATTATTTCTGTTTCACACTAAGATGCCGTGATGAGTTTTGTTTAAAGTGTTTCAGAAATATAGGTTGTCAAAGTCTACTTGCCATAAACTCTCTTCTTGCAAAGTTTTCAAGAGTTTGTGTTAGGATAGATTTTATTATATTCAACAAGTGACTATGAGTTGTGTGTTTTATGACTTCTCTCATATCTTATTTGTTTGTTGTGGTTTTGTCACAGATTGTCAAAGGGGGAGATTGTTAGAACATATGTGATTTGATGTTAGGAACATATGTCAACATTTTAATGTAATTGGCTAATCCTTTGACAAAACGCACTTTACTTGTAATTGAGTAGATCTAGGATGTGTTTAATGCTTCTAGGAACAAGATTTCAATTTCAAGTATTAAAGTCATGCAAGTCTGTCCAAGAATCAAGTGAGAAAGTGTAGGATTTTAAATCTTGATAGCTAGCATCTATCGAGGTTTAAAAGCTGCTGAAGCCCATGTCTCGATAGCTAGCTCGATAGATTGAGGTTTATGAAATTTAGTTTTTCAGAGCTGATTTCAATTCAATCCGTGAATGTATATTTGAGTTTTCTTTTCTCACAACCCTAGACATATATAAGGCTTATTTTAGAGGCCGTCACATAAGAGAATACAAGGAGAACATATGCAAAAGGTGACCGATGTCTTATTCTCTCTGAAAGAAGCTACTACGTCTTTTGCGCCGTAGGGTTTTGTAACTAAGTGCTTCTTTATCTTCATTGTTGATGAAGTGAAGAACTTTGCAGCCAACAATCTTCTTCAAGTTGGTGTGTTAGTCACGTACTGGGAGCCGTGCATCATTGGTTAGTCACGTACTAGGATTCGTGCAAAAAAGGTGGCGTTCATATATTGAAGAATTCGGAGGTTCTGAAGTGGTAGAAGGTTTCTGCTGTGGTAGAAGGTTTCTGCTGTAAGTTCATCTACGGAGATTGTAGAGTCTAGGAACAAAGGTTTTGTACTAGATTTGAAACTTCTCTTTACTATAGTGGATTGCTTTTCGGGAAGGTTTTTCACCAGGTTTTTTACTGTGAAACTAGTTTGTTTCATTGGTTTTCCTAGGTCATCATATCTTGTCTTATTTATGTTATTCCGCTGCATGATTTTGACATGACATTGATATTTGTTTGTTTTAACAAGGTTTATTCATAATTAATCTAATTAACAACTTGGGTTTAAAATTTGTTAATTCTATCAACCGGGGTCTAAATTTCCCAACACGATTTCTATAATTGAGTAACATGTTTTGTGAAATGGGTGAAAAAAGAAGAAGAAATCGTGTAAGGCGATGTTTCCAGATTTCAATAAATTTTAATCTTCATTGATTATGTCACATGGAATCTCAGAACTTGTAAATTCAAGCACCAGTAATTTGTTGCTCAACTTGGTATTTAACCTCTATAATTGAAATACATCTCAGTAACTCAAATAAAATCAAGTAAATTGGCTTTGAGTTTCGAAATATTTTAGTTCTACCATCTATTCTGCCTTCGATTTCTACACTTGAAATGTGCTTAGTGATTCGGGTGAAATCACATTATTAGATTTGGTATTTTTAATACATTTCAATTCAACGATCCGTTCTGACATGTTGAATCTCATTACAGGTAAATTGAATATGCATAATGAGTTTCTCCACTTAACCTTTGATTTTTAAAATTGAAACAAACATTTCGTCTAGTTAGAAGAATCAAATGAATAGATATATGCTTTGGGATATCAATTTGATGGATCCTATATCATGTGAGTCAAAAAAATATAATTGGTTTCTCTACTTAGACATTATTTTTTTTATTTTTGTTTGTTTGAGTCAAAGATAGAAATTGTATTAATATAAGGAACCAAAGATACAACGGTAGCTGGAAACTAACATCATGTAGCAAAGAAAAGCAAAAACCAGAAGAACACAGCACAGTACAGAGGCTGTCAACAAACACAAGACCAAAAATAAGACCATGGAAAAACATAGGAATTTTTTTGTGCTGCTGTTTTGTGTTGATACTCTGCTAAGAAACCCGTGGCCCCATCGAGGATGACTTTAGGTTGTAGCTGGATCTTTTAAAAGTAAAAAATTTGTTGTGAGCATTTCACAAAGCCCAAGCCGTGACAGCCCAGAGTTCAAGTTAATATAATATAGTTAAGCCCAAACTCATAAGGCTTAATCCTTTGGGTAAAGTGGTGTTCTTATATGTTATATATATATATATATATATATATTTATTTATATATATATAAATCCTTCATTTGGAGTCTCCCCTAAGATGTTATTTCACCAACAATTCCCTTCTTGGCATTAGATTTTAAAAGTTGAATAGGCAGCATTACATGAGTTTGATGAAATCATATGAATAGTTTCTGAATTTTAATAGACTTTTATTTTTCTATTACTTATGTCACGTTGAATCTCATAACAAGTGAGTCAGTGTAATCGAATTTCTCCACTTAGTTGAATAGACACTTCATGAGTATGATGAGATCACATGAATAGATGCTTCTAAATTTCAATAGACAATAATTTCGCTATTACTTATGCCACGTTGAATCTCACAACAAGTGAGTCAGTGTAACCGATTTCTCCACTTATTTGAATAGGCGTTACTTGAGTTTGATGAAATCCCGTGAATAGATGCTTCTAAATTTTAATATACTTTCTTTTTCTATTACTTATGCTATGTTGAATCTCATAACGTTTGAGTCAATGTAACCAATTTTCTTTACTTAGTTGAATAGGCGTTGCATGAGTTTGATGAGTTAGTGTAACCGATTTCCCCACTTAGTATTGAATAGATGTTACATGAGTTTGATGAAATCACGTGAATAGATGCTTCTGAATTTTAATAGACTTTAATTTTGCTATTACTTATGCCACGTTGAATTTCATAACAAGTTAGTCAGTGTAACCGATTTCTTTATTTAGTTGAATAGGCGTTACTTGCGTCTGATGATATCATGTGAACAAAATATACTATGCTGAATCTCATGACAAGTGAGTCAGTGTAACTAATTTCTCTATTTAGTTGAATAGACGTTACATGCGTCTGATGTGATCACATGAACTGATGTTTTTGAATTTTAATAGACTTTAATTTTGTTATTTCTTATGCCACGTTATATCTCATTACAAGTGAGTCAAATAGGTGTAAACGGTTTCTCCCAAGAGTCATTTATTTCTAAAATTAAAACAAACATTACATAAAAAGGATTCTTTCGGATTTCACAAATCTTTCATTTCTATCATCAGTTTCATCACCTGAAGTTTCTATATATACCTCCCTAGTTGAGTAGGCGTTGCATGAGTTTGATGAGTTAGTGTAACTAATTTCCCCACTTAATTTTGAATAGACGTTACATGAGTTTGATGAAATCACGTGAATAGATGCTTTTGAATCTTAATAGACTTTAATTTTGCTATTACTTATGCCACATTGAATCTCATAACAAGTTAGTCAGTGTAACTGATTTCTTTATTTAGTTGAATAGGCGTTACTTGCATCTGATAATATCAGGTGAACAAAATATACCATGTTGAATCTCATGACAAGTGAGTCAATGTAACTGATTTCTCTATTTAGTTGAATAGACATTACATGCGTTTGATGTGATCACATGAACTGATGCTTCTGAATTTTAATATACTTAAATTTTGTTATTTCTTATGCCACGTTATATCTCATTACAAGTGAGTCAGAGGCTAGAATATGATAACTGAATTAGTCCCATAAGTTTTTGAGGTGGCTCCCTTCCCCTAGTCACCGCATGAATTTGCGGTTGTCACCTATTGACCAATTGAGCACACCGAGTCCAGCAGCCAGAAGTTCTATCCACTGTTACAATCAACTACTTTAGAATTGTGGCAAAAATTATGCCTAGACTTACTGTTTGAACAATTATACAACGAACTAGCTTAATGGGAGTCCATCATAAAAGCAAACTGGCCCACCCACGGAGTCTGGGCATTGACAACTTACTCAAGCTAAGCATGTGATCTCTTGAAATCTTGACTTTTGAGCATTTGATTGTCGACTCAAGGTCAAACCACATGCATGGAAGTGAGAGAAAGACACCCCATGAAAATGGAATCGATCCAAGTATCAATTGTCGATCGGCACTTGATGACAGAAGTGAAGTGTCGATTACGAAGCTTTGGCAACCGATTGGCAGTTAAGCTTCTCTAAAATGACCGGGTTTCTACTATCGCAGGATAGAACCAAGTGTTGTTACCTAGGCCAACATGTGCCCACGATGACCTCGTAGAAACTAGAAAGCAACAGCTTAGGAATGAGATAGGTTATTTTAATAAATAAATAAAATACATTCTCACATTATAATGTTGAGAAGCCTAACATTTTTCAGAGGGACAAAGTCCAAAAAAAGAAATACCGGTTAGACTTGCTTCAAGTGACGCACTTGGTTGCCATAGATAATTTTTTTATAATTTAATTTCTATGGAGTGCTTGATGGGTTAAATTGTGGTGGCATAACTACTAGACCAATCGATTTCCATGGAGTGCTTGACCAGCTATAGCCACTCAAAAATCGCAATCCCAAGCACGAGCATCTGTCTCCATAAAAAGACCAGCTATAGTCACTCAAAGAAAAAATCGCAATCTCAAGCACAAGCATCTGTCTCCATATATAAAAAGAGTGTTTCGTGGCATAGTTTCTCTTCTATGTGTTTTTTCTTGATGGCCAAGTCTTATTCAACTGGGAAAAGCCCCTCAGCAATGCCCTTGATGCTATTGCTTGTGATGCTGATGGCTAGCCTAGACATAACAGGTCTCTCTCTCTCTCTCTCTTTCTCTCTCTCTTTTATGTTATACATTATGCTCCAAAATCAAAATTAATCAAATAAAACCTCTATATGATCAATTTATAAGTTCTTATAAATATTACATATTCCAAATATCCTGAGAAGGATTTTGATTCTTCACATTCAACTCTTTTACATCATGCTTATATTCTTGCACACCATATGTAAAACTACCAGTTACCACCGCACTTGTTGGGCGAGTCAGCACCTCTCGAAGCCCTAAGGCCAATTTGAATGGAGGGGGAGGGCTTGGGTTTGAGCTTGGGGCAGCAAGAGAAAAGTTATCTTAGGAGTTCGAGTACTTTTTTTGGGACGGCCTTAGGCCTTACACCTATAAGACCTTTATTTACTCTCCTTGGATACATCATGCATGCACAACCTCAAATCAATCATTTTTCAATTACCCTTCCATCCATATATATCGCATTTTCTTTATATAAATAAACTTAAAAATTTCAAAACTATATGAATATCCAGGGAGTTCTTGAATGTAGATTTATTAAATATTTGGCAAGCATATATGGTTAGTACATAATTTGACATGTTCTATCTAAATCAGCTGCCAAGATAGGTGTTTGCTACGGAACAGTTGGCAACAACTTACCATCCCCAGGAGAAGTTATAGATATGTACAAACAATACAACATCGGAAGGATGCGACTCTATAACCAAAACCAAGATGCTCTCCAAGCCCTTAGGGGCACCAAAATTGAGCTAATGCTTGGTGTCCCTGATGAAGAGCTTCAACGCATTGCTTCAAGTCAAGATTATGCAAACACATGGATCCAAAACAATGTGCAAAAATATGGAGATGTCACATTCAGATACATTGCAGTGGGCAATGAAATAAAGCCTGACGGTCCATATGCACAATTTCTTTTCCCTGCTATGCAAAACATTAGAACTGCAATATATAATGTTGGCCTTGGATATAAGAATATTAAAGTCTCCACTTCCATTTATCAACCTGCCCTTGCACAGTCCTACCCTCCATCAAAAGGCTCCTTCACGTCTGAATACCGATCACTTCTTGATCCTATCATCGGCTTCTTAGTGAAGCATAAGTACCCATTACTCGTTAACATGTATCCATACTTCAGTTACATTGGTGACACTCAAAACATTCATCTTGAGTATGCCCTTTTTACTTCTCCATCAGTCGTAGTGCAAGATGGCGAACATGGATACCAAAATATTTTTGATGCCATTTTGGATGCCTTTTACTCAGCATTAGAGAAGGCCAATGGAGGGTCTTTGAAGATCGTTGTGTCTGAGACTGGTTGGCCCACTGAAGGAGGACAGGCAACTAGTTTTGAATATGCAAAGACTTACAACTCAAATTTGATTAGGCATGTGAAGACAGGGACTCCAAAGAGGCCTGACGAGCCTATAGAGACTTACATTTTCGCCATGTTTAATGAGAATCAGAAGACTCCTCCTGGTATTGAGAACAACTGGGGGCTCTTTTATCCGGACAAACAGCCTAAATACCAAATTAAGTTTAATTAGAATGAGCAAGTCTAGCTAGTGCACTTATAAATAAGGAAAGCTTTTATGTGTATTATCACTATAAATAAGACTTACTTGTAGTCCCTTTGCATGGCAGGGAACCAAGTTTATTGTATTTGTATCTATCCAAGATGTGAAAATAGTCTTAATGAAGTATTGTTCTTGTCACAATATGATCATCTCTTTTGCATGTTTGCATATTTGGTACAATACCACATTCATTTTGTTTTCAAAATTATAAATGAATAGGGAGTTCTGACACCATCATAGTTTTACATATTAGGACCAAGGCCTTTGTTTCTTAATCTGTTTGAAAAATTCCATGGCGTCATGCATAGTCTATCAACTCAAATCCATTACAGAAAGCTTTTAAATGGCCATAGAGAATCAGGGTGCTTCTATTCCATGGTAGAAAATCATGTTTGAGAGAAATTTCCCATGATTTGTTCATAAGAACACATTTCTTTAAAATGATGGATAAGTGGAGATGTAAAGACATTTCAAAATAGGTTCTTCCAAACAAGCTACCATTCATTCCAAATGTATACCAAGGAACTCTTTGCTAAGCTTAGAATTAAAAGAACACCACCAAGAATATAGCAATAACAAGGGTGGAAAAAGGTATTTATCAACTTATGTACCTCAAAGATTAAATGGCTTCAACTAGAAACGAGATGTGGCAAATTCTGTAAGCCTGTCGCAGTTTGTTTTTCAATAAGAGATTTTGAAGGGTTGACAAAAGCATATATGATTACAACAATAAATTTTCTCAAAAACTTGATGTGCATAGTGTGGAAGCTACAAAAAAAAAAAAACAAAAACAAAAACAAAATACGTCTACTTCAAGAAAAATAACCTCGAATCTCAAAAGGGATCTTTGAATCCACAAGGAGAAAGGGTATAGATCATCCACTAGAAAATAGAGAAACAAAATTCTTAATTTTTATTAAACTAAATCTGAATATTTAAAAAAAAAAAAAAAAAGAAAAAGAAGAAGACCTGAAGACCTATTTAATGGCTCTCTAAAACTTGATAAATAAGAAAACATATTCTAAAACATATCATAATTAATACCCTATTGATGAAACAATTTACTAAACTCACAATTCTAACCAATTTTTATATTATACTAGTCACGGTCCCGCGCGCTGCGTGTGATAATTTTTATTAGGATGGTTTTTTTGTTATTAATATTTATCATGTTATTACATCTCAAGCTATGTTATATATGTATTACCAATATATAGTAGGATTCATGCTGACAGGAGCTTTTGCTTATGGAACTATATTTTTCTTTATTAGAGATTACCATTTGGAACAAAATGAGGATAATTTATAGTAGAATTGATTTTTTTTTTTTAAATGTTAATTCTACCATATTCGGTTGACTAATTTATACATTTTCAAGTCAATTGAACACATTTTGCATGTTACATGTAATTCCTTGTTTCCATAAGGGTAAGGACTCTCACATTCACAATCCCAATGATCCACTCCAATATTTTTGCATGCTTGGTTTTTTGGGATACAAAATGTGTTTGTTACGAAAGTTGTATGTTGAAGGATTTGTCAATAGTTTTGTAGAATTTTTTTTCTCCATCTGGTTGATTTAGAATTAAAAATAGTAGTTGTATTCCCTCGTCATTTGATTCACATGGCAATGCAATTGCTAGTCCATATTTTACATTTTTGTCCCCTTCTATGTTGGCTTGAAGAAGGATTTTTTTTCCCCTTGTAATTTGATCTTGTACAAAATATTTGTGATCATGTTGTATGCTTATTTTGCAATTGTGTAGTTGTATCATGTTTTTAGTTTGTAATTTTTAAGTTGTTTAGGATTGTAATTTATAGTGTTGTATGTGTTTTATGGATTAGTGATTGCTCTAGTTATTAGCTATTTTTCATTGTCGATTAAGTGAATAAAAGCTTTTGATATACCCTCCACAATAAAGCCCAAGCCTTATAGTATTTAATATACTTTTCAATTATAGCTAATGTTTAATGTTCTCCTCAATGAAGCCCAAGCCAAATAGTCTTTCACGCTACAGTACCTATTCAATTGCCACTTTCCTTAAGAAAATCAAAAGACAATAATATTAAATTATTGTCTTTTATAATATCAAAAGTCTCTTATAATTAAATTATTAATAATATTGAAACAGCTGAAACAATCATTAATATCCAGTTCTTCGGCTCTTCCTCTCTTTATTTAATTGAATTACTTCTTCATACCTATTCAATTGCCACTTTCCTTAAAAAACAAAAAAAACAAAAGACAATATATCTAAACTATCAAAACTCCAATTCAAATTAATTATTAATAATTTTGAAGTAACTGAAAAGTTATTAATATCCACATCATTTATTTTACCTACACATAGTAAAAAGGTGAAATGAAATGTTGGAAAATGTGATATTTAAATTGGGTAACTTTATTTTTTATGTTACTTATATTATTACTTGAGGAAATATCCTTGGTAACTATGTTGTTTTTATTTTTATTTTCTAATGCACTGTAACGTTCCATGAGAACACTTTATGTGGATTTTTTTTTTTTTTTTTGAATTTAAGTGCTTCCAACAATTGTGTAAATTTCAAGCAGTAATTCAAAAAATAATTGATGTTACATGTTCGTGCTTTGATTGTGTAGTTCTATTATGGATTTGGGTTTTAACTTATAAGTTATTTAGGAACTCTATACATTCTACTTTCTTAGATGATTAAAAACATATACTATTACCATAAATCTCTCTCTCTCTCTCTCTCTCTCTCTGAGAGAAAAAATATATAATTTAATAGATTTCAAGGTTGTAGTTGAATTTAAATGTTGAATAAAATGAGCCAAGATTATATTTTGATTGTTAAATAATGAAGTTTTTATTTCAGCTTAAATGAGTAAATTTCATGGAATAGTAGTAGCCACCACAGTTGCCGGCTAGTAATGATGCGATTCATTATTTTTCTATATTTTACAGTTTATTTTTATTAGCGCTAGTATTTAATTGGATACCCTTGATTCATGTACCTCATGGGGTCAAAAATTTTGCTGCTTTATTATTATTATTATTTTTGTTATTTTAATGATAATCAAAGTAGGTAGAAGTTAAGAATATAGGTAGTATAACTTGTATAAGTTTCGATTTTCCAAAAAGATTTTATTATTAATGGATCAAAGACTTTTGCTTGATTGTTTTGACACAATATGAATTCCTATATCTGAATTCTCATCCTTCCTTCCAGTTATAGTCGTTAAGCTTTAGTTGAATTATAAATGTTTTTCCAATGAGCTTTTCTATTTTCATTTGATTAGTAGGTTGAAATTTGCATTCATCTGATAAAATATTGAATTTAATTTAGCATATTCTTGTCAAAGTAGATGAAAGATCATATATGCTAATTGTATGGTCTTAGTAATTTTTCAGCTTTCTTATCAAACAAAATAAATACATGCAGCACACAACTTTATTATTATTAATGTTGCTTATGAAACTCATATGAAGTCTTGTTATTTAAAAAACATAAAGTAGTCTTGTTATTTAAAAAACATAAAGTAGAAACAATAGCTTGTAAAAAACAAACAAAAACAAAGGAACGCAAATCTGCTTTCAACCATTACCAAATTAATATATAGAAATTAATAGAGAAACATTGTGCCCAAGTTTAATGAAAATATCCTTATTTAATAATATTATCGATATGATACTTGAAAGATTATTATAGAAAATTTGGGGCAATATTTTTTCCTCTATTAAAATTCAGATGATTTTAAACTATGGTCTATAAAATTTTAGAAGTACAACCCAAAAATATGGGTATTACATTTGATAAATCATCACAACCCAAAAAAAAAAGTAAAATTTTGATTACCTAAAATTCTAATTTTAAAATTTATTTCCGATTATTTGAATTAGATGTACCAAAGACCAAACATAGGAATTTTCAATTAGAGACAAATACTTATGAAAATAGAGTCACATCCATGTTGGAAAAAGCATACAATCTAATGAACCAAAAATCATGCCCATCAATTGATGGTGTCAATCTTGCACAAAAGTATTATAAAACCTGAGTTATGGTATTTGTCTATAAGCAAAACATCAAACACGTGATGAGCAAATCACCATATGACCTCAACGTTTAAACTATAAAGATTGAAAATTCAAACGTTAAATTAAGAAAGTGCATTGCTAACATAAACAAAGCGACACTAACCTTTTGCATTAGCCTTTATATTTGTTGGGCATTTGCCTATTCCCATAGCATAGGGCCATTTCTTGGAGGCTCATAAAAAACACCCATATCAGTATCACAATATGCATTACATGTCACTAAAACTATCAATGTTCATATTTTAATAGTACAACTTAAAAGGAGAAAGGAAAACAATTAAATTTGATAAAAGAGTACCTACAATAATGTTTAAGACAACATCATATATTGTAATCCTCGTCTACTTTGGTAAAAGAATGGTAGACCTACTGGAGAGAGACAAAGACAAAAACACTTACGATCTTGAATACTATTCAACCTGGATTTAAAGGGTAATTTGCAATTTTTTAAAAATAATCGATTAGAGTAGATAAACAATCAAAAAAAAAAAAAAAAACTTAAAATACAAAATCAATCGCATCAACCAAAAGTAGAGTTTTAAAGAATACAAAAATTTATCAACCTAAAGTAGAGATGCAAGAAAAAAAAAATCAACCAAAAAATTGAGAGAGAGAGAGAGAGAGAGAGAGAGAGAGATAACCTTTTTTTTGTGAGGAAAAACTATGCAAAGAATGGAAGAGAAAATGGCGAATTTATAGTAAAATGATGTGAATAAGAAGAGACAAAATAAGGGAAGATGAAGAGAAAGATGAAGAGTGATATTAAAATAGAAGATAGTGGGGAGATGAAAAGGTAAGGGAGGGAGAAAGTGTAAATATTAAAAAAATGAATAAATGTTAAAAAAAATTATAGAAAAATTAAAAAGAAATAAGATAATGACATGGACGCTGATGTGGCTTAACAGGAGCGTAGCAACAATAAATGCTACGCTTTAGCTTTTAGTGTTATTTCTTATGCCACGTTATATCTCATTACAAGTGAGTCAAATATGTGTGAACAGTTTCTCGAAAGAGTCATTTATTTCTAAAATTAAAACAAACATTACATAAAAAAGATTCTTTCGGATTTCACAAATCTTTCATTTCCGTCATCAGTTTCATCACCTGAAGTTTCTATATATACCTCCCTAGTATTATTCTAAAATGCAAGATCTTAAAACTTGTTTAAAGTTTTTCCATCCCCGATGGATAACTACCAAGAGGGTGAAAACAAGTTTAGATTGCCTGAGAAAGCTTTTTCATTTACAGAAATTGATGGCATGGGAAAAACAAGAGTTTGGAAGGATGCTATCATTGCTTGAAGCATCCATGGAATGCTTCCCCGGCTGGTTCACGAGGTTAACACACAATTATACCGTTTCTTAAGTCATTATTGATTTTATTATTTTAGATAGATATTGATAAGTTAGTATAATTAGATATTGATTCACCCAAAAAAAAAAAAAAAAAAAATTCATCTCAGCTATCCTGAGCATCAAACGCAACCTGGTCATCACAGGTCAATACTGGATTCTCATTGGTCCCAAGACGATGTGATTTCCCAATTTTCACTTGGGTTTTGATCCTCGTTAAAGCTAGTAAAATCTTGCTGTTGGGCATATCTTGATCCAACCACTATATATTACATTATATTTATATTAGATTAATCCCTTATTGTAGTGTCATTAAGAATAGCCCAACTAGTAGATGTAGAAGACTAAACATTAGGACCGGAAAGTTCATATTTTGGTTATAGTGTTGAACCATCTATTGCAGCGATTACCCATGTTTGTTCCATTGCCAATTTTATTAGAAAATGTTTTCAACATGGTTAGGAATAGTTTGTTACCACAGAAAATTTTACATATGACTGGAAATATTGTAGATGATAGAATCAGCAGAAACCAAATACAACTACTAATATGATTATCTTGATATGATTTGCTTAGCCAATGCGCATCCCTGCACAGTCTGTGCTGTTGAGGATGGTGAACAGCATTAGTTCATGGTCTGCGGGGAAGATATTAGAGCATTCTGCGGCAACATTTCTCATTTGAGGGGCAATTTCTTTGAGTTGGGTTTTCCCATTTTAGCCATCATGTTAGTTGGGGAAAGTGACAAGTTCGATGCAAGCCCCTCATTATGGTAGCTCTTTCCTTATGTTTCTGTCCTTGATGAAATCCGAATACCTAATGAGTGTTGTAGCATACTCATAACATGTAAAAGAAATTTGATGTGGCAACTCATTGGTGATTGATTATTGACAGCCAATGCAAAATTAATCATACTCAAAACATTTATGAATGTACCAATCGAAGTTCTATCAATTGTTGTAGTGCTAGTGTGTTGGGACCAATTGTATTTCTTATGGGCAGGTATTTGTCTACTTGAGGACAAAGAATAAATTATAAGATTTGGACTTGTGAACTATCTTCAGTTTTTTTTTTTTTTTTTCTTCTTCTTAAAGGTATGGATAATAACATCATTGAATGAATTTTACTCAATGTACTGAGCACTTTCAAATACTATGCAAATCCTGTGTGCTTGTGCATATTCTTTTCTATGTATTTACTTTTTTCTTTTTTTTGATAGCGAACTTGAAAACTTTCATTAAATAGAAGAAAACATTACATCATGATGAAGAGCTTGTTCCAAGAAACAAGAATTCTCTTCCATCCACACCACAAAGTCAACAATACTAATAGCATGTTTTGCTAACAGATGGGCAGGTTTATTCCCATTTCTACATACATGAGAAAATAAAACTTTCCTAACATCATGGGTAGAACTTTGAATCCCATAAATAATAGGCATCACTGAAACTGACGGTAGCGTTAAACCTTGAAGGGCACGAACCACATTGAGAGAGTCACCTTCCAAAATGAATTCTTGTAATCCAACCTCTTTGGCAAACTCCAAACCCGATTCAAATGGTTTGGCTTCCACCTCTAAAGGACCCAAAGGAGCATGGATTTTTTTGCTCAAAGCAGCCACAACCAAACCATTAGCATCACGAATTATTGCGCCAACCCCAGATTCGTTCCTTGCTTTGAAAACAGCCCCATCCACATTCACTTTATACAATTGATTAGAGGGAGGCAGCCAACACTGTTGCAGAACAGGTTCAGACAGCCACGGTAATGTAACAGCGTTAGCTTCCTGAAATTCCAGCAGCCACATTGAAGCATCACGACACAACTCCATTGCATTAAGCCGTTTTCCACCATTGCGTATTTCATTACGGTTGCCCCATATCCTCCAAGCAATCGTTCCCATCAACGTAGTAGCATTTTCATCACACCGATCCATCATAATCATCTTCCACGCCAACTCCATAAAGCTACTGAAATGAAGTGCAGAAACCGAATCAAAAATACCAGAACAGCTCCATACTGTTTTAGCTCTCGGACATGACCAAAATAAATGGCCTGAAGTTTCGGGCTCTAGCAAACAGTCATCACAAAGATCTTCAGTTAACACCTTTCGTCACTTGAGATTCGATTTGGTTGGAAGAATATCCCTACAAGCTCTCCATAAAAAATGTCTCACTTTATGAGGAGTTGGTAGCCGCCACAGTTTCTTCCAAAAACAGTGCAAGTGACTGCCATCCGAAGAAGAAGCACCACCAGAATCACCTGAACACTCCAAAGCAAGTTTATAGGCACTTCGTACAATAAACACCCCATTAGAGGTACCTGTCCATGTTTGCTTATCAGGGGGAAGAGAAGTACTAAGTGGAATACTTCTTATATCCTCCTCCTCAAACGGCAAGAACAGCTGCTGTAGTAAATGGAGATTCCAGCACTTATTTTCCGAATCAATGAGTTCAGAAACTCGAAGATCCATTGGGGAATTCAGCCTTGGGGAAACAACTCTAAAAGTTGAGGAGTTTGGTAGCCATTTATCCTTCCACACCTGCACATTGAGACCATTACCAATCTGCCATCTCAGCCCATGTTGCACAAGCTTTTGGGCAGCCATAAGACTACACCAAATATACGATGGATTATTACCAAGTGAAGCTTCAACAAAATCACAATTAGGAAAATATCTTGCTTTGAAGACATGATAAACAAGAGAATTTTGTCCCAAATGCAATCTCCAACCTTACTTAGCTAGTAAAGCCAAATTGAAAGGTTTCAACTGTTTAAAACCCATACCTCCATCTACCTTAGGCTTGCAAAGATTATTCCAACTCATCCAATTTAGTTTTCTTTCATCTTGTTTTTGACCCCACCAAAAATTACGAATCATACTCGTCAATTCTTCACAGAGAGTATCAGGAAGTTTGAAACAACTCATTGTATAAGTTGGAATTGCCTGTGCCACTGCCTTGATCAAAATTTCCTTACCTGCTTTAGAAAGCAATTTTTCCTTCCATCCAGCTAGCTTCTTTGCAAGTTTTTCTTTTATTTCATTAAAATTGTTACGCTTCTTTCTTCCAACCAGCGAAGGGGGACCAAGATATTTCTCATGTTGTCTAATGACTTGAGCTCCAAATCTACATTTAATTTCCTCTTGAACTAAATGATCAGTATTAGAGCTAAAGAAGAGGGAAGTCTTCGCTCTATTTAATTGTTGACTAGAAGCTCTCTCATAAACCTAAAGAATCCTTTGTAGTGAGTCACATTCTTCAAAGGATGCCCTACAAAAAATGAGGCTGTCATCTGTGAAAAATAAATGAGATAATTTGGGCCCACCCCTACAAACAGCAATACCCTCAAGTCTACCATCACCAACCCCTTTCTTAATCAAAGCAGAAAGGCCCTCAGCACATAACAGAAAACGATAAGGGGATAGTGGATCTCCCTGTCTTAATCCCCTTGAAGGTACTATATGCCCATGTGGTCTCCCATTAATCCGAATAGAGTAAGTAACTGTAGAGATGCATGTCAACAATAACTTTCTCCACCTACTCTCAAATCCCAATTTTTTCATAATTTTATCAAGGCAGCCCCACTCCACCCTATCATAGGCTTTACTCATATCCAATTTAAGTGCCATCTCCCCTTTTTTGCCACCCTTTTTCATATTGATATGATGCATAGTTTCAAAAGCCACCAAAACATTGTTAGTAATTAATCTTCCATGCACAAAGGCACTTTGAGTGTCACTGATAATAGATGGCAAAATCTTCTTTAATCTGTTTGCAATCGCCTTTG
Source organism: Notholithocarpus densiflorus (assembly GCA_030021035.2). Taxonomy (NCBI): domain Eukaryota; kingdom Viridiplantae; phylum Streptophyta; class Magnoliopsida; order Fagales; family Fagaceae; genus Notholithocarpus; species Notholithocarpus densiflorus. The sequence continues at coordinate 2,935,280 of JARYZH020000050.1, forward strand.
AGGCTAGCTTATAAACAACATTACACAAGCTAATAGGGCGATAGTCAGTAACTTTTTTTGGCTCTTTAATTTTAGGAACTAAAACAATATGAGTTTCATTAAAATTTGGAGGTACAATTCCAAAATTAAGAAAATCAAGTACTATTTTAGTAACAACATTACCAATTAAAGGCCAAAAATGTTGAAAGAAGAGAGGAGGCATACCATCTGGACCAGGCGCTTTCAGTGGATACATTTGCTTCAAGGCTTTCTATGTATTTACTTGCAAGAGAAAGAAATTAAGAAAGTGATTGCTAAACAAAGAGATAGAGAAGCAACGAATCAAAAATCCTAGACCTTCAGAATGAAACAAATTAAACCCAGAGTCAAATTATTGTAACTTAGTTCAATCACCAATTTCCCTTATGTGAATTTTTCTCCATAAATTTTTAATGAGTACAGAAAAGAGTGATAATGTACAGAAAAATATTAGGGATGTAATTGTGTTTTGTCCTCCTAAACTATGGCGTCAATCTAAATCATCCCCATAAACTATTAAAGTGAGTAATATTGCTTTTGATTGATTGGTAATAAGGAAATTTCACCATTTCATTAGATTGAAAATTTTATAGGATTTTTTTTTCTTCTGAAAATTGTGGTTGTTCACACTAAAATACAAAATTTTGACTTGTGAATTGACATCAGTTGGTGTATTCAGTTAAGGTGTGGATAATTGGCATTGGTATAGTAACATATAAGTTGTTAACCATGCCATGATAGATGCCTCACTCCTTTTAAGGCAACATTTCTCATTTGGGAGGCATTTTCTTTGAGTGGGGTTTCCTTAGATTGCCTTGCATTACACCATCATGGTGGTTGGGGAAAGTGACAAGCTCGATGCAAGGCCCTCATTATGGAAGCTCTTTCATTGCCTTACGTTTCGGATCTTGATGAAATCCCTAATGACTTAATGAGTGTAGTAACATACTCATACCATGTAAAAGAAATTTCATGTGAGAACTCAATGGTGATTGGCAACCAATGCAAAATCATACTCGTAACATGAATGTACCAATCGAAGTTCTATCAACTGTTGTAGGCGCTAGTGTTTTGTATGCTTGTGCAATTTCTGATGTGTATAAAAATTTGTGAGGTTGCATCAACGTGACTAATACAAAACCCAATTATGGTTTATCTCTCTCTTGGAGTGGGAAATATTCCATTTTCTTTGAATCAAGAATTAGAATGAAGCAGAATTATTCACGTCTATCTGCAGCTCCAAAGAGCAAAAGATTCAACGTAAAGAAAGATGTAAGAAAATAGAATTTGGGAGAAAACTGAAAACTTACTTCATTAATTAATTAGCACTAGGCTTTATATACAAGATTGGGCTTAACCCAGAAAAGAAGAGAAGCAAAACAATCTAACTAACAGACTAACAGAAATCCTAACAACCTCACGCACATGTGACACGTGGGAACACTAAAACAGAAAGACTGAAAAATAAAGCAAACTACATGTCGTTTTCTATAAGAACTAATACAACAGTAAGACTAAACTACAAGCGTTTTTGGTCTAGCTCTTTCTTCTTAGCAAGTTTGATTGATCTTCAACTGCAAGTGCATCTACTAAGGCTTGCTCACTCTATTCTGACTGGTCAGCTAGCTTTGCATATGAACTCTGTTGATGTACATTGTCTTGATACTCCCCCTCAAGATGGACTAATGGTTGATAGATGTTAATCGGTCCCATCTTGGACAAAAGCTCTGAGAATTGCTTATGACTTAAAGCCTTAGTGAGTAAATCAGCTAACTGTGACTGAGTTCTAACATGAATGAGCTTGATAACCTTGGCCAGCACCTTATCCCTCACAACATGACAATCTATCTCGATATGTTTCGTTCTTTCATGGAAAACAGGATTAGAGCCTATGTGAAGGGCTGCTTGACTGTCACAAAATAACAATGCATCTCTATTGTGGCCAACCTGAGGATCCTTCAATAAGTAAAGAATCCAAACAATTTCACAAGTTGAAATGGCCATGGCCCTATATTCTGCTTTAGCTGAGGATTTGGAAACAGTGGACTGTTTCTTTGATTTCCAAGAAACCAATGAATCCCCAATGAAAATGCAGTAACTAGTGACTGACCTCTTAGTATCTAGACATGATGCCCAGTTTGAATCTATGAAACCTTTCACATGAAGTTCTGAATTTGCAGAAAAGAAAACACCCTTACCAGGTTCATTCTTCAAGTACTGCAAAACTTTAAGTGCAGCCTCAAGATGTGGTTTTCTTGGTTTAGTCATAAATTGGCTCAACTTATGTACTGCATAAGTGATATCTGGCCTGGTGATGGTCAAGTACAACAATCTTCCCACTAACCTCCTGTACTTCCCTGAATCATCAAGTAATAAGCCCTCATACTTACTAAGTTTTAAATTTTATTCCATAGGAACCTTGACAGGCTTACAACCAAGAAGGCCTGCATCCTCCAAAATCTCAAGGGCATACTTTCTTTGACATAAAGAAATACCTTTAGCTATCCTAGCAACTTCCAACCCAAGAAAATACCTCAACTCACCTAAATCTTTCAATTTGAACTTCTGGTTTAACAGCACCTTAAACTGATCAACTTGTTGTTTATCATTGCTTGTTATGAGAACATCATCAACATACAACAACAAAACAATAAAAGAAGCTCCTTACTATCCGGTAAAGAAGGAATAGTTTTCCTTGGATTGAATGAATCCAAGTTGAATCAATGTAGCTGAAAATTTAGAAAACCATTGTCTTGAAGCTTGCTTGAGACCATAGAGAGACTTATTAAGCTTGCATACAAGCTACTCCCCATGCTCCCCCTTGCTGTGAAAGCCTGGTGCAAGAGCCATGTAAACTTCTTCATGCAAATCACCATGAAGAAATGCATTGTTGATATCAAGTTGGCTAAGAAACCAATCTTTCACAGTAGCCACTGCAAGCACACACTTGATAGAAACCATTTTGGCAACAGGGCTGAAAGTCTCAATGTAATCCAAACCCTCCTTTTGAGTGAACCCCTTAGCAACCAATCTGGCCTTATACCTTTCAATAGACCCATCTACTTTGTATTTAATTCTATATACCACACCCAATAGGATGTTTGTGAGGTGGTAGAGAGGTAATAGTCCAAGTATTATTGGCTTCCAAAGCTGCAATCTCAACATCCATGGCTTTTTGCCATTTGGGATCAGTAACTGCCTGTGAAAAGTATGATGGTTCTGTGGTAGTGCAAATAGAACAACAAAAAGATTTGTAGGTAGGAGATAAGTTGGCATAAGAAGAGAGAGGATGAGAAGTGCCTGAATGGGGCTGATTAGAAATGGTTGCAAATGACACGTGGTTACAATGATAAACCTTAAGATAAGAGGGAGGCTTAGAAATCCTAGTTGACCTTCTAGGAACATCAGATACAACAAGAAGCTAAGAAACAGGATTATCAAGAGCATCAAGAAAATCCTAAATATCTTCATCAAAATCATGATGAAATTGAACAATGGAATCAGCAGAAACTAGAGAAGAAGGTGTGGGATCAAGGAAAACAGATGAAAGAGGAGGAATGCTAGGTAAGGGAATCAATGCAGTAGAATCAGTGTGAGCATTTGAAGAAAAAGGGAAACTCTTTCATGAAACACTACATCCCTAGATATGAAAAAGAAGTGTGATTGAAGATTAAACAATTTATACCCTTTGATGCTGAAAGGATAACCTAATAATATAGATTTCCTAGCTCTTGGGGAAAACTTGTGTTTGTTAGGACCAACAGCAGTGGTAAAGCAAAGACAGCCAAAAGTTCTAAGATGAGAATAAGATAAAACCTGTTTAATAAGAACTTCATAAGGGGATTTGTTCTGCAAAAAAGGTGTAGGAAGCTTATTGATCAAATACACATCTATGAGAACACAATCACCCTAGAAAACAAGAGGAAGACTAGATTGAATTTGCAATGCCCTAGCAGTTGCTAGGATATGTTAATGTTTCCTCTCCACAACTGAGTTTTGTTGTGGAGTGTAAACACAATTTTGTTGATGAATGATAAAATTATAAAATTCAACCATCTTGAATTCTAAGGCATTGTCAGTTCTAATGGACTTGATTTTAGCCTTAAATTGTGTTTGAACCATAGTATAAAATGATACAATCAAGGGTCTTACTTCTAATTTAGCCTTTAAAAGAAAGACCCAAGTGGCTCTTGATGCATCATTAACTATAGTGAGAAAATACCTATGCCCATCAATAGTAGAAACAGAAAATGGTCCCTAAATATCCATATGAATAAGATCAAAAGGATTAGCAGATCTTTTATTGTCAAAAGGAAATGACAGTTTTTTTTGCTTGGCCAAAGGACATATATTACAATCTTTAGTACAACAGTTTTGAAGGAAAGGAAAAACATGACTTAAGGAATGAATTTTCATATCAGATGGGTGTCCTAGTCTAGAATGCCATAGTGAATACAAATTGGCATGTGAATCAGAAGAAGAAAAAATAGTAAATGATTTGAGTTTGTGCCTGAGAAGGAAATCATCAAGAAACTTAGTAGCTTTAGAGAGGCTTGATCCTTGTAACAAGTATAACCCATCATGCATTTGGCCCATTCCAATCGTACTCCAGCAGGTAAGGTCCTGTATAAAGCAATAAGTGGAAAGAAAAACAAGGCAAAGAGGCTGAGAATGAGTCAAGGCATTGATAGGGAGTAAGTTGAATAAAAAAGAAGGTACACAAAGGACATTTGTGAGAGTAATGTGGGATGAAAGTACATATATTACCAACATGAGTCACAACAGCAGCTTCCCCATTAGGCAATTCAACCACAGTGTGTGAGATTTCAGTAAAAAAAGTCAATAAATGCATGGAACATACTATATGATTAGTAGCACCTGTATCTATTACCCAAGTTTCAATGCCAAAAGCCCTTCTGTTCACAACTTTAGCAGAAAACACAAAGTGTTTTAAGTAAGGAACATTACCTGCAACAGCATTGGATGGCAAAGAAATAGTATTGACCATATGAGGATCTTGACTTGTTGAAGCTTGCTGTACTCCAATTGAAGAAGAACCAATCAAGGCCATAAGTTGTTGATACTGATAAGGTGTAAAAGCAGGTGCTTGTGCTTGAGTGGCAACAGAATTGAGTTATGGTTTTGGAACAAAGAGATGACCTTGAGACTGATCAGCAACAGATGAGACTTGATGAGCCATAGCATTCTTATTCTTGAACTAGTACCCTGGTGGGAAACCATGCAACTTATAACATTTGTCCACAGTATGACCCAATTTTCCACAATGAGTGCACAAAGGTCTTTCTTTCCCTTTGGAATTGTGTCCTGAACTCTTGGTAGCCAGGGCAGTGGACTCAACTCAAACAGAATTAGTGACAGACTTCTGCATTTCTTCTTGAATGAACAAAGAATAGGCCTTGTTGATGGAAGGCAGTGGATCCATCAATAGTATCTGTGTTCTCACCTGAGAAAAGGCATCATTCACCCCTATGAGGAAATTCATTATGGATTCTTTAGCTTGAAGATTTGATAACCTCTGATTGATGTTGCACACTTTTTCCACAAGTGCATTGAGGAAATGGACTGGGATTCTGAAGCTAATCCCACAAAACCTTGAGCTGAGTGAAATAATTAGTGAGTGATTGTTCTCCCTAATGAAGCTCAGCAATTTGCTTCTGAATATTGAAGACTTTAGGTCCATTCCATTGGCTAAATGTATCCCTGAGGTCAATCCAGATCTCAAGTGTTGTATTTTTGAATATGATACTAGCTTGGAGCTTTGGTGAAACCGAATTGATGATCCAAGTGCCAACCATGTTGTCAGAATGAATCCATGCTTGAACAGCTGTTGGTGAATCCACCAATGGAGAAGAAATGGTTAAAGAACCATCTATGAAACTAAGTTTATTCTTGGCAATCAAGGACTTCCTCACTGACCTAGCCCAAGCAGGATAATTTTCTCCTCCAATCAATGGTTGAGAGGTGAGAACAGCTCCTGGATTCTCTCTATGATGCAAGAACAAAGGGTCATTTGGATTATATGAATCTTGTGAAGAAGATGAAGACTCAGTGGCAAAAGTACTAGCTGTTGTGCTTGAAAGCTCGGATTTGTGCTAAAACACAAAGCTTGTTTAGACCCCAATTTTTTTTTTTTTTTTAAAGGCTAGATTGCTTTTACTCTAACTTATCTAAGTGCGAGATAAGAGTATATGAAGCGCAATAAACCGATAACTACTCTAGTGCATGAACATGAACAACAAACAATAAATGTAAAGCACAAGAGTAAGGGAAGAGAGATGCAAACACAAAATAACACCAAGACGTGTTATCGAAGAGGAAACCGAAGAACTTGGTGAAAAACCTCTTCGCGACCCTCCAAGTCGAAGTCGATCCATTAAAGAATAAAGTTAGAGTACACGAATAACAAAAGACCCTCCAAGCCTAGTCTACCCAATGTACTTGAGCCCTCCAAGCTCCTGCTACTAATGGACTTATCGGAGTCATGTCTTCTCTAGCTTTCTTGATTTACAACTATGTTTTTATATTGGCTTTATTCCATGACAAAAAGTATTATAATTGCTTTAATTTTGTTCCTTGTATTTTGTGGGATTTTATTGTATTGAGTTTAGTATTAAGTTGGTAAAGAATCGAGCATGTATTGGATGAACAAGTGGATTTCGCGAGTGTCTCGCAAGAAGCCTACCCGCGAAAGAGACACATGAGAAGCACATGCTAGAAGCTGAAGAGTCGTGCTAGGCTGTCAGTTTTGTGAGTGTCTCGCGAGAAGGGCTAACCCGTGAGATACCTGTGAAACTCTTTGCATGGAGGATTTTTAAATGTGACTTTCTTTCCCTTCACCCATACTATATATACCCTCATTACCCACAAAAGTAGGTGAGACCATTCAGAGAGAAAAACCCTAGATAGGTTCTCTCTGCCTGGAGGATTTTTTGCATGTTTTTCTTGGGAGCAGACAACCAAATCTTAGACTTTTTAATTTTTAGGCTTCACAGGATGTTTACTTTAGGGGTTTGATACTTTGATTGGCACTTCAAGATCCGGAATTGGACCTTTTGGCACTTCAACTACTATACATTTGGCAATATCGCTGCTTGGGAGTAGAATAGTTGCTAATGAGTTATGACCAAAGACACAATGCGTGAATGTATCATCACTGTATTTGTTTTTATTTAAACTGAAAGAGGAGGAGACAAAGTTGAAGATAAACTCTGTCCCTAAAAACGAGGACAATGAAATGAGTGCAACGATTTCATTGTCCTCTAAGAAACGTGTTCATTGAATTCAATCAAAACTAAAAAACAACTTCATCATTTAATTTGATAGTTCTTAGTTAGATGCATGAAAATGGTTGACATTAACAAACAAATCATTTCAAAATTTACAATGTGTCAGTAGAGAGAGTAAATCCTCTTTCCTCAGGGGCGGCTCTACTATTTGTTCGGGGTTCAAATGAACACCCTGACTTCAAAAAAAAAAAAAAAAAAAAAAAATTTAAATATTAATTTTTTTGGTTAGTTTAGTACATTAATTTTTTTCTTAAAAATATTTTTGCATACCTTGACTTAAATCTTATACACTCTTATTACTAGTATTTATGACTCTAAAGTAAGAGTAAGTGTTTATGAATTGTAACTGTTACTCTTTATTATAAATTTTTATTATATGTGTATGAGTCTGTCTAATATTGACTGTATGCATTACTTTTTTTTTATAATGTCATTTTTGTGAATAATGACCTGTACGTGGATGTTTGTGTGTACAATATAAATATAATATAACTTTATATAATTTAATAATTAGGAAATAGAGAGGATTTATTACATGAGTGTTTATAGTTATCATATTATAATAACTTTTTGTCATAAAGTTAGAAAAATTCAAGAAAAAAATTGCAAAGTTAGTGATTATTCAAACATTTAATTGGTTAAGTAAACACATGGTGAATTATTTTATGTATGAATAAGTGTGGTTGTGTGCATCAATAATTAATATAGAGCCAATGAGTTAAGTTTAGTCATTTAGTTTAAAATATTTTTATAAAAACAATGACAAATATATAATATTAACTGCATAAAAATAAAAATTTAGACAAACTTAACAAAATAAAATGGTCATAGCTACCCATATTGGCAATAAATACTCGTAATGAACTATCGTATAACAATTCAAAATTTGAAAACTTGTAGAAGGAAATTGTAAAAATTCATATATTTTTTTTTGTACGTCTATAACTCGATATATTCAAGTTCTCTTTTTATTATTTTTTTTTTAATTTAAATTTCTTAATGACCCCCCTCAACAAAGTTCTTAGAGCTATCACTGTCTTTCCTTAGACAAAGGGTAATTCTTCTTAGTTGATAAGAGAATTGAATGAAAAAAAGTATTTAAAGTTTGAATCTTTTGATGTGATATATTAAGCTTAGTTTAATGGAGTTTTTACGTGTTTTTTCAAGTTTGGATGAAATTTCTTTTCAAGATAGTAAATTTCTTATCTATTGTTATTGTTTGTGAAATTATATTGCTAATCCAATAGGTCATTTCTAATTCGGTTATCTATTTTAGGATGTTGATATTGTGTGGAAATAGTTGTCTTATCTCCTTTATGTTTTTGCTATTTTGTTTTAGTTAATAATGCTATGATTTATGCAATTCTATTATTAATGTACAAGTATCAATTTCGCATTAAAAAACAATGTTAATCTAAGCTCTTTCTTAATATGGGTAGATCTAAATCCAAATTCATACATTTCATACTAAGTAATTTGTTACATGACTTACCAAATGACAAATATATATTTTTTTAATGTGAAAAAATATGGATCGACCTGCAACTCAATTGACTCGACCTGTTTGCAACTTATTTAAAATAACCCGTTTTTTACCTAAACCTGATTGACTTGGTGCGATCCATATGTCACAGTCGCCTAAGCCGACATTACGACACAAAGGCTTCACACATTCAATTTTCATGTTTGGACAAAGGACTATTTGCTGACCTTAATTCACATTCAAGTTCGCCCTACTGTTGAGGCAAGTCATTGGTGGAGCCAGAAATTTACCTTTAAGGGGATTATATATATATATATATATATATATATATATATATATATATATATATAGGGGAAATTAATTACGTGTACCATTTATTCACGTGTTAAATAGAACCTAAGTTCTACATGGCTCCTCAGTCCACAGACTTAGGGGAAATTAATTACGTGTACCATTTATTCACGTGTTAAACAAAACCTAAGTTCTACATGGCTCCTCGGACCATAGACTTAGGGGAAATTAATTACGTGTTCCATTTATTCACGTGTTAAACAGAACCTAAGTTCTACATGGCTCCTCGGACCACAGACTTAGGGGAAATTAATTACGTGTTCCATTTTCTCATGTATTAAACAGAACCTAAGTTCTGCATGGCTCCTCGGACCACAGACTTAGGGAAAATTAATTACGTGTACCATTTATTCATGTGTTAAACAGAACCTAAGTTCTACATGACTCCTCAAACCACAGACTCAGGGGAAATTAATTACATGTTCCATTTACTCATGTATTAAACAGAACCTAAGTTCTGCATGGCTCCTCGGACCACAGACTGAGGGGAAATTAATTACGTGTTCCATTTACTCATGTATTAAACAGAACCTAAGTTCTGCATGGCTCCTCGGACCACAAACTCAGGGGAAATTAATTACGTGTTCCATTTACTCATGTGTTAAACAGTACCTAAGCTCTGCATGGCTCCTCGGACCACAGACTCAGGGGAAATTAATTACGTTTTCCATTTACTCATGTGTTAAACAGAACCTAAGCTCTGCATGGCTCCTCGGACCACAGACTCAGGGGAAATTAATTACGTGTTCCATTTATTCATGTGTTAAACAAAACCTAAGTTCTGCATGGCTCCTCGAACCACAGACTAAGGGGAAATTAATTATGTGTTCCATTTATTCATGTGTTAAATAGAACCTAAGTTCTGCATGGCTCCTCGGACCACAGACTAAGGGGAAATTAATTACGTGTTCCATTTATTCATGTGTTAAATAGAACCTAAGTTCTGCATGGCTCCTCGGACCACAAACTTAGGGGAAATTAATTACATGTGCCATTTATTCATGTCTTAAACAGAACTTAAGGGAAATTAATTGCTGTTGACACAAAAACCCTTGTGTAAGCATTAAGCAGAACTCGATATACAAGTGATAAATTCTAAAAGCGCAAAAGCAAGATTCGAAAAGTAAAAGAAAGGGTTCATTCATTAACTTCAAAATATATTACAAGCTACAAAATGTTGGGAAGACAAAACAAGGAAAATAAAATCCTATAACTATTTTTTCTTCGGAAGGGTATCCTTTTTGGTTGTGGCAGCCTTGGCTAAGTCCCCATCTTTAGTCTTCTCGGCTACCTTAGCTTAAGAAATCACGTCCCTAATGGTCAGGGCATCCTCGGATGGAGCATCACTGGCTGGAAGAAGGCCTTCTTTACCCGTACCTACTCCAGCAGTGGTCCCAACGTCAATGGGGAGATCCTGAGCGATGGGAGCTTGCTCAGGAGAAGGCAAGGGCAGAGCAGCTGAGAAAGGGTCGGCTGGAATCTCTCTGATATGCTCCGGATAAAACGCCCTCTCCGCCTTCCTCAACTCAGAGTCTGCAGGGACCCTTGCGCTGTTAAGGGCCGCATCCCAGGTCACAGAGTAGTAGTCCCTGCACATCTCGGCCACCTCTTCAGCCAACCTCCGTTCCGTCTCGAGCACCCCCGCTCGTAGCCTACCCTTTCGACGACCTGGGCTGCTTCCTGATCGTCTGGGCCTCTGCCTTGGCCTTTTCCAACTCGGCCTTCAAGCTCAGAACCGCAGCCTTCTCCGTGGCTAAATCTAGCTCCATGGTGAAGAGACGCTTTCATTGGTTTTCAGCCTGGGCCTCAGCGGTCTTAAGCCCCGCCAGGGCGCTCTGACGACCTTGCTCAGAAGTTTTAAGCTTCTCAGCCAGCTGAGACTTCTCCTCCTTGACAGACCCAAGCATCTTCTCCACCTCGCGTCTGAAGTTAAACTTGGCCTCGAATTTATTATGAGCGCTCCTAACGCACTCTTCAGCCACAAAGACCTGTTAGGTAACCTGCACGAAACAACAGGGGGATTACACAAAGAATGCATTCTAAAGGAATTGAAATGCCGATGGAACTGTACTTACCATTGCGAGATCCCTCTTTAGAGACATAAATAGGTCGGGCTGCCTCATCCGCCTAAGTGCATCCATATCCTTTGGGAGAAGGAGGGGCTGCTCCAAGGCTTGAGCCAAATACATGGAGTGTCCTCGGCTGGACTCCCTTATTGTGGAATCATAAGGGATTGGGGCCCCATCCATCTCTACCATTAGAGCCCACGTGCGCTGCAGACGGCGAGCCCCGACGTCTTCTCGGCTCTCCACAGACTTCGACCTCTTATCACGAGGGTCTTTCGTCTTTTGTTGCTTCGCGCCCTTCTGTGGGCGCATCTCCCCTTCCTCCAACTCCTAAGGTGGCCTTTTCTTCTTCGGGTCAGGATTAACGCGCGGACCTTGGTCAACAGGAGGAAGAGGAGGGGGATGAGGAAGGTTAGCAGAGGTTTGGGCCTTAGGAGCTTCAGATGGAGTTACTCCCTTACCCTTGCTAGCCATCAAACCCCTTAAGCTCGGCCTCTTCTTAAGGTCAATAGCCTCTGCTTCCTCGAAGCTTGTTTCAATGAAAGCAACGGTTTGTTCAAGCTGTTGAGCTGTGGAAAACCTGTCGGACTCAGTCTCGGAGTCCAAAATCTCCACAAGCCTCTCGAGAGTCCCCTCCTCGGCAAACTGAAATCTGTCTATCTCCTCTTCAAGAGACAAGTGTGAAGAGGAGGCTACTCCTTCCGTTACTAGTACGGCTGCAAAAGGAACTTGTTGAAGCGGCACTACAAATTGCGGAAGGTTCAACTGAGCAGGCAATACAACGGGAGGAAGATCCCGCCTCGCGAGGAACCCTGGCTTGGAAACGTCTATCCGAGCAAGGCGGGGGTTACCTGCTCTCAACGCTTGGCTTGCGTCCTGGTAGATGCGCGACAAAGGCTCGTAACCCAAGATTAGGTGAGCAGCCCGCAGTTGCCTATCCTCACTCACAAAAATCTTCGACCTTAGCAAAAAATTGAGCCCAGGGACGTTGACGCAGCTTATCTTCGAAGAAGCGTGCTCCTTATCTGCAAAACATCCAAGAGGGCAGACATTGTTAAACCAATGATGAACATTGTCCGAGAAGACATACTATTGAAAATACATAAAGAGAGCTCATAAAACTAAAGTCTTGGCTGAGAGACCTGGTCCTAAAGAACCCCACCTGGTATTCCTGCCCTAACTGGGCAGGGAAGACCGTCGCGCCATTCCCCGGAGACGATTAGGAAATCGTTCTTCATTCCTTTGTTGGACTTAGGAAGGCAAGATATCAGTCTCACCTCGTCGGACCGAGATCTGAGATAATATCCCCCCGAAAGGGAGTGACACTCGTACAGATGGACAACGTCGTGCCATGTAAGACCGAGGTTCATCTGGTCGTTTAGCGCGTCTATGCATCCTTAAACTCTAAACACATTGGGGGCGCACTGGTGTGGGCACAACCTATGATTGCGCAAATAGTCCCTAGTTATCCTACCCATGGGAAGCGTCATTCCTCTCTCTATAAAAGCGATCATTGGTATGACGACTTCACCTCCTCGCCTATCCGTGAGTACGCGGTCTGGGGGACAATATTCTAGGCCTACTCCTAGAGGGATATGATACTTAGCCCTAAAACTCTCCATACTATTCGGAGAATCTACCAAATACTTGAATCTACCCATTTGAATGAACAGAAATAACTCAGAAAGAAGCTTCTAAAAGAAAGAAAGAAGTCCGAGGAAGAAAGCCAAGATCAAAAGGGAAAATATGAAGAAAAATAACTTACGCAAAGGAATGTGTTTGTCTCTGTTGTTTTTAAAGGTTTTTGAAGGAAAAGTCTTGGAAACTTTGTAAACTAGAGAGAACTGTGATTTGGAGCGCTGGAGATCACCAGAGAGTTTGAAAGATTGGTAAAATAAAAGAAAACACATCCCCTCAAGGCCTTATATAGGGAGTGAAAGAGAGAGGGAGTTATCCCGCTCAAATTTCCAGGAAGAGTCTCAACCGTTGGATCTAAGCTTCACCATTGGATCTGGAGACAACACGCCGCCTGGTGCAATTAATGATGTGTCATGGGCTGCGAAACGTCAGAAATAACCATAAATTGCACAGAAAATTGAGCCTCCATGCGCGTAAGCAGCAAAATCAGATGGTATTAGTATTTAGAGGATCAAAACCTCGCTTTTCTCCTCGTATAGAAAGAAACCCGAGGTTTGGAGGGGCTATTGTAGGGGCAAGGGCCCAGGATCATATATTGGGCCTTGGGCTTTATCCGAGGATATAAATTGGTCCGAGGATAAGCAAATAATGATGAAAGACTCCCAAATCAAGTTCCGTAAGAAGAGAGCAAATGTATGGCTGTCCGAGGAGTACTTACTCCTCGGACTTAATGCATATGGTTCAAATTATATAACACAGAAATTAAAATGACCTTCCGAGAAGGTTCGATAACAGGAACGTGCTTCATGGACATGGGAGAAAGAAGAAGACCTGAAAATATTTTTTTTTTTTTTTTTTTTTTTGTTTATTAACATAATTTTTTAAATTATTTTTTGAATTTTTTTGAGTTGGAATGTAAAGATTTATTTGTATTATTATTAAGTATTTGTTTGGAGCTAAAAAGATATGGGAAAGTAAAAAATATGTTTTCTGGAACATTTTCAAGAACGCAACTAAATACTTGAAAATATTTGTAGGTAAAAAAAATTTAGACTAAAATGACACAAAATTTTATATTAGAAACTTAATTTACTTCTACAAAAACAGAATCATCTATGTAGGGAAATTATCATGTATGAACATAACATGCAGGCCTTGATGAAATCCCTAATGACTTTAGTCTAGTGACATGCTAATAACATGTAAAAGAAATTTATTAGTGTCCTCCTTCAATGAATTTTACTCAAGGTACTAAGAACTTTCAAATATGCAATTTATGTATGCTTGTGCATATTCTTTTCTAAGTATTTACTCGCAAGAGAAATAAATTAAGAAAGTGATTGTTAAAAAAGATTCGACGTATAGAAAGAGTAGCAGGCTGAATTAACAGTGTATAACTACATAAGAAAAACAAAATTTGCGGCAAAAAAATGTACTTAAAGAAAGGAGGGTCCACCATATGATAAGCCCGGAATATCAATCAAATATAATCATTAATTTCTAGTAGAGTTCAATTTGAGATGGATCACATCTTGATCTGATGGTTTAATTTAAAGTTTTAAACGCTTCTTGTCCTTCTTGTTGGTGCAAATGTCATAGTCGGAGTTGCCTAAGCCCACACGACAACTCACAACCACAAAGTCATCTTCATTACAGTACTTGAGGCGTTAGGGCAGTGTATACATCCAATATAAAAAGAGGACATTAATACCAAGGGAATCGCAAGAACTTAAACATATAGAAAAGAGAGAAGAAAATGTCACACTTCCTTCAATTTCTAGGGCCAAATGTAACATCCTCCTTGCTGCATCCCATTGTTTTAGCAATCTTGGCCTTTATCTTCATTCTCCTATTCAAATGGTCCTCCACACGTCCAAACAACAACAAAAATTCACCACCTTCACCACCAAAACTCCCAATCATCGGAAACCTTCACCAACTCGGCATGTACCCTCACCACTCACTCCGAGACTTAGCTCAACTCTATGGCCCCCTAATGCTGCTAAAGTTAGGCAATGTACCGACCCTTGTTGTCTCATCCGCCGATGCTGCCCGAGAGATCATGAAGACCAATGATGTCATCTTTGCAAATCGGTCAAAAACAAGAATGTTTGGGAAACTAACATACGATTTCAAAGATGTAGCATTGGCACCTTACGGTGAGTACTGGAGGCAAACGAAAAGCATACTTGTGCTACATCTTTTGAGTAATAAAAGGGTTCGGTCTTTTCGTGCTGTGAGAGAGGAGGAAATTTCTCTACAAATTGAGAAAATCAAACAGTCTTGTTCTTCTTCAAGTGTGATCAATTTAAGCGAAATGTTTGCAAAGCTTACTAATGATATAATATGTAGGGTTGCCTTGGGAAGGAAGTATGGTGAAGGGGAAGGTGGAAGGAAGTTTAAGGAGCTTATAGGGGAGATGATCGAGTTGTTGGGTGTTAATAATATGGGGGATTATATTCCATGGCTTGCATGGGTGAACCGTGTCAATGGCTTGGATGCTAAAGCAGAAAGGGTGGCTAAACAGTTTGATGATTTTTTGGAAGGAGTAATTGAAGAGCACATCAATCGTAAAAAGAAAGGGAGTGATGACCATAGTCTAGAAAATGAAGACCAAAAGGACTTTGTGGATGTATTGCTTTGGGTTCAGAAGGAAAACATGATCGGTTCCCCTATTGATAGAGTATGCATTAAGGCTTTAATCCTGGTAAGCATCTCTCTCTCTCTCTATATATATATATATATATATTTGGGTTTATATAGTTAAATGTCAAAAAAAAAAAAAAAAAAAAGATAGCCTTGACTACAAAAGGCTTTGTTTTGTTCAAGTAGCATATGATATTTCACACTCTTTCTCATGCATATTGAAAAATTTCTTCAATATTAACCATATGTTATTATAGGATACATTTAATGCTGGCACTGACACTACGTACTCAGTGTTAGAGTGGGCAATGACAGAACTTTTAAGACATCCCAAAATGATGAAGAAGATGCAGGATGAAGTGAGAGCGATCACTAGCAACAAAAAAGACATAAAATTGGATGATTTGGATGAAATGCATTACTTAAATGCAGTAATCAAAGAGACTCTTCGCTTGCATCCTATTATTCCACTGTTAGTTCCTCGAGAATCAAGTAGAGAGGCCAAAATACAAGGTTATGATATTGCAGCGGGAACT
Source organism: Notholithocarpus densiflorus (assembly GCA_030021035.2). NCBI lineage: Eukaryota > Viridiplantae > Streptophyta > Magnoliopsida > Fagales > Fagaceae > Notholithocarpus > Notholithocarpus densiflorus. The sequence goes on from JARYZH020000050.1 coordinate 2,951,325, forward strand.
CAAGTTTTTATCAATGTGTGGGCAATTGGAAGAGACCCTAGGTTATGGGACAATCCAGAGGAATTTCATCCAGAAAGGTTCTTGAATTCTTCTATAGACTTTAAAGGACATGATTTCCAATTGGTCCCATTTGGAGCTGGTAGGAGGAGTTGCCCTGGAATTTCCTTTGCCATAACCAACATTAAGCTTGTTTTGGCAAAGTTTGTGAACTACTTTGATTGGACATTGCCTAATGGGGAAAAAGGAGAGGATTTGGACATAACTGAATCTATTGGTATAGCCATTCATAAAAAATTTCCTCTTATTGCAGTTGCAACTCCATATGTTGCCTAGTATATATAGGCAATACATTTAGCATTTGAATAATCCTCTAAGTTCAACTTATATAGCAACAATGTATGATTGTTCAATTTGAAGTTCTCTTTTCTCTCATTTCATTTTGATTGTTGAGAATAGAACTTTAATATAAATAAAAAAAGTATTGTGGCCTATTAAGTATTAAGTATTAAGAAGGAACATCGTAATATTATATGCATTTGTTTCACCTAAAATTATTTTCCGAAAAATATTTTTCCCAATTGCAAGTATTTAATTTGATTGAAATTACTAGTTAAACCTAAAAATATTTTTAGGTTGACAGCAAAATGTGGGGTATTTTGGCATAAAATATTTTACACCCATATTTTTAGTTCAAAATTTTCATACCTCACTCATTCACTTGAAGAGCACAAGGGAGTGTAATATGATTTGGTATCCATGTAGTGAATTTCATAATCGCACTGCCACTATCCATCAACTGCCACTCCAAATGCTCTCTCTCTCTCTCTCTCTCAAAATATTATTGTAACTCCTAATAATTTCAAGGGTTCAAACGTCATCGGTTTTGTGCATGCGATTAAGTGCATATAATCGATTGGTGCATTTCATCCATCATTTTAGAATTTTTTGAACTTGGTAGACAAAGGTCATAGATAATGTCCAAATTACATCTTTCAAAAGATGCAAAAAAATCATTCCTCAACAGGGCTATAAATGTGTAGGGTTATAAACGAGCCAACTCGAGTGTTAAAAGTTTAAGTTTGTTTATTTAATTCTTACTTTGAACACAAACCAAGCTTGATCTCATTACTAACAAAATTAGTAGTTTTCAGTTTGGAAGCTTTTTTTTTTTTTAATAAAAAACTTTTACTAGATTAGCTAGCTTAGGTTCCCCTAAAGACACATTCATTCCAAAATATTTTAAAAAAAAATTTTGGTGGGCATATTTCTACCCAAAAAAAAAGGGTTTTAGACTAGATTAGGACAAATTGCATAGTAACTAAAATTGATTCTTGTACAACAATGAGTGGGTTTAAAGAATAAGCCTATAGGCACACAAATTCACAATATTTTTAACAATTTACTGAGGTATTTTGCTTGTCACTCTACACCAGACTGAGACCCACCATAACATCACATTCACGTGAATTTATAATGACAATAATCTCAACAAATGGTAGAAAACGTTATGAATTTGTGTTTGTCAATATTTTTAGTGGGGTCAACAAAGCTTCACTGCAAAAAATGTTTGTTTTGTTCCAGGAGGCTATGGTATTTTATACTCTTTCTCATGCTGATCAGAAATTTTCTTCAATATGTCTGTTTTTTTTTTTTTTTTTTTGGTTATAGGATGCATTTGCCGCTAGTATTGACACTATATACACAGACTTTGACTAAACAATGACAGAGCTCCTAAGAAACCCAAAGACTATGAAGAAGGTGCAAGATGAAGTGAGAAGAATCATTGGCAACAAAAAGGGCATAATAGGGGATGATTTGGACAAAATGCATCACTTAAATGCAATGGTCAAAGAGACTCTTCACTTCCATCCTCCTATTCCATTGTTAGTTCCTCGAGAATCAATTCAAGATGCCAAAATACAAGGTTATGACATTGCAACTAGAACACAAGTTTTTATCAATGTAAGGGCAATTGGAAGAGACCCTGGGTTATGGGACAATCTAGAGAAATTTCAATCGGAAAAGTTCTTGACTTCTTCTATAGATTTTAAAGAACATGACTTTCAGTTGATCCTATTTGGAGCTGAAAGGAGGGGTTGCCTAGGAATTTCCTTTTCCATAACCACTGTCAAGCTTGTTTTGGCAAATCTTGTGTACAACTTTGATTGGACATTGCCTGGAGGGACAAGAGGAGGGAATGTGGACATGACTGAATCTATAGGAGTATTTAATCATAGAAAATTTCCTCTTAATGTGGTTGCAACTCCATATTTTGGCTAGTATATATAGATGCAATAGATATTAGTAGTTGAAGAATCTTCTTGGTTAGCAAGGATCAAAGATAATGTATTGAAATAAATAAATAGCAAGGATCAAAGATATTGTATTGAAATAAATAAATAGCAAGGATCAAAGATATTGGTTGTTGAGAATGGAACTTGAAAATAAATAACAGTGCAGAACATATTAACAAGGAACAGAATGATATTATATTGAAATGCAACAAAGTTCCATTAGAAGCAAAAATGTTTATTTACTTAGGCTGTGTTTGTTTTGGCTTCAAATCACTTCCGAAAATGTTTTTCCGTAAATGCGGGTGTTTGGTTGCGCATGGAAAATAAATTTTCCGGAAGTTATTTTCAGTTGACCGTGTGTTTTAGTTGGTTTGACCCGGAAATTGGTTTCAGTCTAAATTTTCACTTCAAACCATTTTCGGACTCACGTGCAGAGAGAGAGAGAGAGAGCCCAGATCGCCGATCGCGCCACACTAGCGCCGATCCACACCAACGCCGATCAAGCAAAGATCGACTCCAACGCCGATCGCACCGCACCGATCGACTCCAAAGTCCGACAACCCACACCAGCGCTGATCGCTGGTCGCACCGCGCCAATCAAGCAAGGATCGACTCCAACGCCGCTCGATCTTGCCTCCGCCGCGCGATCTCGCCTTCGCAATCTCGACTTGTCTCTACCCGTCGTGGGTCTTTTTCTACCCTTGTGTGGGTTTCTTTTGTGTGGGTTTCTTTTGAATTTTTTTCCTGGGTTTTGTTTCTTTTGTGTTTCTGTATTGAGGAATGATATTATATATTTGTTTGGCAGTTGAGAAAATGTGAGAAAATGTGAGCAACAAGTAGAAAATGTGTTTTCTATGGTATTTTCAAAAACACAACCAAACACCAGAAAATATTTTTCAAAACATTTTTTAAAATGCAACTAAACACTTGAAAATATTTTCCTTTCCCGAAAATAGCATTTCCGGAAAATATTTTACATGAACCAAACACAGCTTTATTTGCAATTACCGAAATATTTTATGCAGGAAAATTTTCAAAAATTTTACTAATTCCACCATGCTTGCATAGAAAGGACGCTCCACTGAATTAGCTTTTAATTTTTACAAATAAAACATGGGTTTTCTGAATTAGATTAAACGAAGTGAAAAAAAAAAAAAAAAAAAAAAAGTTTAAGGATTACATTACATTTCAATAAAAAAGTTTAAGGTTTTCTGAATTAGCTTTTAATTCTTACCACGTTGAATCTTATTATATGTAAAAAAAAAAGGCCAAGGACTTCAGACTCAAAATGCAAGCACAGGGAAAGGAGATTATTCATTCAAAAGGGGCACAAACAGATGCCCAAATAATCATTACAAACATGTTCAATTTGAGCTTCATTCAACAACCATGCCTCTGGTCTGGACTCTGGAGCCGTCCTAGCTACTGTCTCTTTGCCAGCTTACTCTTCTACTCTCTGTTATAAGTTATAACAACTAGATGAACATTTTTAACCATGAAAATTATCGAACAAGGTTTTGCAAGAAAATGAAAGATGATTTTCTAAGGGACCTTTAGATTTTGTATATTGGAAGGAAATTTCTATGAAAGTTATTACAAAATCAATTGTGCATGATAAATCTTGGGATTTAAAAAAATAAGTTTCATTTTAAAAGATCATAAATGATTAATTAAAATATTTTAAAATATATTTATTTTGTGTCTTTTATTTGGTTTATATCTTGTTAATGATGTCAATTTATTATATGGTATATAATTCCAACAAATTATCTCGTTGATGTATATAAAAATATCTGAGGTTGCATCTATTTTAGTAAGGCAAAACCGCAAGAGTCTCTCGTAGTTTATCTCTTCATATGAATGTCATGAAGCAAATTTCATAAACTCTCTCTCTCTCTCTCGGAGTGGTAACAATTCCATTGTGAAATCAAAAATCAAAAATAAAAATGAAGCAAATTGACTCTCCACGTGCATGGCTCCAAAGAGCAAAAAATTCAGCGAATATAACCCATGATGTCACTTCAGCGAATATAAACCTAAGAAATCAAAAATCAAAAATAAAAATGAAGCAAATTAACTCATGCTGCTTCACTTCGGCAGCATACCAACCCTTGTTGTCTCGTCTGCTGATGCTGCACAAGAGATACTAAAGACCCATGATGTCATTTTCCCAGGTCGGCCCAATTCAATCATGTTCCAGAAACTATTGTACAATTACAAAGATGTGGCAACTGCCCAATGCGGTGAGTACTGGAGGCAGATGAAAAGTATACTTGTCTTACATCTTTTGAGTAACAAAAGGGTTCAATCCTTTCAAGCTGTGAGAGAGGAGGAAATTTGCCTAGTCATTGAGAAAATCAAACAAACTTGTTCTTCTTCATATGTGAATTTAAGCAAAGTATTTGTAAAGCTTACTAATGATGTTGTATGTAGGGTTGAAGGAAGTATGGTGGAGGAGAAGGTAAGAGAAAGTTTAAGAAGCTTTTAAGGGAGCTTGGCGAGTTGTTAGGTACTATCAATGTGGGGGACTATCTTCCATGGCTTACATGGGTGAGCCTAGGGATGGAGCTATGTTTGGACTAAGGGGGGCAATGGCCCCCCCTGACCCAACAAGAAAAAAGAGCACTTGTATTATACGTAAATTTGAATCTGGCCCATGAAAAATTAAATTTGGTCCCCAAAATGCTCTTTAAAACTATGAAAGAGCCCAAAAAACTACACAAATAAGCCTAAACAACATAAAATCAGCCCAAAGCCTTGATTTTTTAAAATAAAAAATTACATATTTGTATGTCAGTCTCATTGTAATTCCCAACAAAATTTTAAGGAAAAAAAAAAAAAAAAACTCAAATACCCGTGAGAGGGTTTCAGTTGAATAGGGACAAAATGTCTATAAGAGGCCACATCACCACCATTAGAAGAGAGTGTTTGAGTAAATTGTCGCCACATACCACCAGATCTGCTGGAGGAAATCAAGGTGGAACTTAAACCTGAGGTGAAAGATCCTTTAAAAGTAAGTTTGGTTTTTATTTTTATATTTTTTATGCTTTGGGGGTTATTCAAATTTTGATTTGGGTTGGATTTTGATTTTGAGTTCTCTTAGTGTGCGGGGTGATGGTCTTGTTTGAATGTTCAAAGTTTGTGCCTTTTTGGGAGATTACGGCAAAAGAAGGAAAAAAACTGTGTACATTTTTCTTTGGTAGTTTTTTTTATAGAAAACTATTGGTATTGATAGAGTGGGTAAGTGGCAGTATTGTTTTTTATTGAGTCATTAACATGACTGCGTTATTTTGTCTTTTAGTTTTTCATTTTTTATAGTTGGGCATCTTTATAATTATATCAAAGAAACAACTAAGTATTATTAGGTAAATAATAAATCTTAGCAACAATCTTACTAACAAAATTAGTATTTTGATTACAAAAAAATAATGAGTATATTAGTTATGATCCCCCCCCCCCCCCCCCCTAATAGTCTGGCTCTCCGTCCCTGGGTGAGACTTGTCAGTAGGTTGGATGCTAAAGCAGATAAAATGGCTAAACAGTTTGATGATTTTCTTGAAAGAGTAATTGAAGAGCACATTAATTGCCAGAAGAAAGAGAGTGAAGACCACGTTGTTAGTCCTGAAAATGAAGAAGAAAAGGACTTTGTGGAAGTTTTGCTTTGGGTTCAAAAAGGAAAATGTGACCGGTTTCCCTATTGATAGAGTAAGCATTAAGGCTTTAATCTTGTTAAGAAAATCTCTGTCACTCATTCACTTGAAGAGCACAAGGAAGAGTGAGAGAGAATTAATACCCTTAGGGCATCCATTAATTTTTCCCATAGTTAAATTGGGCCTTATATTTACAAACTTGTTCACATACAAATTATAATGTTGGACTTTGGCTCCTTTAATAGTCGAGCATAAAATTACACTTAAGCTTGGCTTGCTGGCTAAACAAATGAATATAAACAAGAATTTTCTCAAACCGAGTTGAGCTATTCATAAATAGCTTTAGCTTGTTTGGAAGAATTTGTTCTTATTGACTCATTAAACTTAAGAAATAAACTGCACAAAAGTACAGTTTACATAAAAAGTGTAAAACTTTTAACAACTTGTACATAATACTAAATAAGCATATTAATTTATCCTACCGTTAATCCAAAAGAGCATATAGTGTTTGGCAAAACATAAAACCAAGTTTGCTAAGAACAATATAATTGGTTTTAGTAGTTTATACGTTTGAAGTTTTTTTTTTTTTTTTTTTTTTTTTTTTTTTTTTTTTTTTTTTTTTTAATGTCTAGATATATTTTCATATAAAACTAGTTTTAGCTAGCTTAGATTCCTCTAAAGACACATTCTTTCCAAAATCAATTTTTTAAATTTTGGTATTTTCACATGCATTTTTCTACCTCAAAAAAAAAGTTTTAGACTGTATTAGGACAAATTGTATAGTAACTAAAATTGTTTCTTGTACGAAAATGAGTGGGTTTAAAGAATATAAGCCTATACGGCCACAGGCACACAAATTTACAACCTTTTTAACAATTTACTAAGGTATTATGTTTGTCACAAACACCAGACTTAGACCCACCATAACATCACATTCACATGGGTTTATATGGACAAGAATGTCAATAAATTGTACAAAACGTTATGAATTTTTGTTTGTTGATACAGTTAGTGGGGTAAAATGCTTCATTGCAAAAAGGTTTGTTTTGTTCTAGGAGACTATGGCATTTCATACTCTTTCTCATGCTGCTTGACAATTTTCTACAATATGTCCCTTCTTTTTATTATAGGATGCATTTGCTATATATTGGTACTCACTCTACGTACACAGTGTTAGACTGGGTGATGGTAGAGCTCTTAAGAAACCCAGAGATCATGAAGAAGGTGCAAAATGAAGTTAGAGGAATCATTGGTGTACGTTTTTAGACCCCTTAAAACATAAGTTGATTAACCTAGTTATTTAGCCAAGTGATTACTTAAATAAATTATTCAGATCTAAGTTAACACAATCAAATCATATCATGTAAATAATGTGGAAATATAAAGAACACACGATATGATAACTCCAGAAAACCAAACCGGTAAAAAATCTGGGAAGGATTTAACCTACACTACAAAAAAAGAGTCTACTAGCGATGGTAAAATGCCCTCGCAAAAATTCAAATATCGTCGCAAAAGGTTATTAGCGAGGGCATATGGCCCTCGAAGGCCGTCGTATTTGCTCTTGTTACTAAAACAGATTTTAAAACAGATTTTGCAACCGTATCTTCGCAAATAGATAATTTACGAGAGCAATCCACTGTCGTTACTGAACAAATCCGCCCTCACAAATATATTATCAAACAACGAGAAAAATCGACGACTTATTTTTAGTGAGAGGAAGTAGTCGTCGTTAACAACTATTTGTGAGGACCTTTATACTCTCGCAATTAGTTATTTACACTACAAAAAAACTGTACTATTGCGGCGGGCCAAAAATGCCGCTATAGGTCTTCAATTATATTAAAATGTTAGCCCTTCAGCGGCGGGCTATAAGTGATTTTTTTTTTCCTCCTAAATTCTAAACCCACATATCTATTACAAATAACCTGTAATAATTTTAGCTCCACTAAAACAATACCTCAAATGTCTCCAAACTAACATTATATTAACATAGAAATATATTATCAAATACATAACATTGTCTATAACCATTATCAAAGTTACAAAGTATTTAAACAAATCCTTCAACACTTTCAAAAAATGCAGTTGTTTAAATGTGGTTCTTTGTACACAAAAAGCCATCAAAAAATTAAAGCATCTTCAGTATTGTAGCACCATCATTAGTAATTGTCACATCTCCAATATCATCAATGAGCATCTAAAATCATCAACTAGAAAGCAAATCAAAATTATACCCTTTGGTAGAACCACATAGTCCAAATAAACCACCTGTAAACGAATGAAATTGTAATTAAAAAGAAAGAAAGAAAAAAAAAATCATTGTGGTGCTTTGAAATCATAGATTGAAAAGTATAATTGTTACCGTTCAAGCATTTTCTCAATGGTGATAGCTTGACCAAGTTGAGAGAATATCAAACATGGAAGTAAAAGTGGAAAGACCAACTACATTACACAAATAGTGGGAACAATGAGTTATGGTGCTCAAATTTGTTGATAGGTAAATCTAAGTTGCAGAGTAAGTTAATAATAAGTGAGTATCAGCATGACATATTCAACAACAACAACAGCAACAAGAAGCTTTAGTCTCAAAATTTTGGGGTCAACGAGTATTACCCCGTTTAAAAGTTTCCTTCCACTAGCAGGCAAAATGTTGAGATACTTGGAAGCCATAAGGAATCCCAAAAAGCACATTGTGAAGACCTTTGCTAGTCTAGCCTAGTCACGAAAAATAGGATATTGTAAATGAACAACTTGAACACACAGAACTCATAATTTTATAATAATACAACCAAAGACTCAAACTAAGAAAATACAAAGGAAGAGATAGGTTGCATTAGAACATAATGAAAAGGTAAAGAACCCCTATTCTCCACAAAACCCTAACATTTTGGTATTGGATAGAGGAAAACAGAGCATTTTTCCAAGTCCCCAAAATGGGCAGATGGAAAAGAAGACAACAAAAGGTCAAGGTTTTTCTTTTTCAATTTTTTTTAAAAATACATTAAAGTATTGCAAGCATATGTAACCAAGTGGAGAAAATAATGAGCATCTTCAATTCTCTTAAGGCATATGTGTACGGTGGAATTCTTAAAACAAAAAACAAGAAGCAACAGGTTGAAAAAAAAAATAATAATAAGGAAGAAGAAGAAGAAGAAGAAGAAGAAGAAGAAGACCACATCATGAAAAAACGAAGAAAAAGAAGAAACAATGGCACAAATGAGAAAAGAAAGACAATACCTTTTAGTTGGCCTTCACATGGAGACAACTCCAAACCTGCACAAATCAAAAACCCACTTGGTCAAAATGCTGTTTGGAGGAAAGGGGCAAGACCCATAAGAGATTGTGAAAAAAAAAAAACTCAAATCTTTAATCATTCCCATCCTTACTAACAATATAAATACTCAAAAATAATCTTCACTATTATTTTGGTGGATTGATAATAATAGATGGCTTGAGAGAGGGACAAAGGAGAAATAAGAGAAAGCTACTTGTTTATGGGGGTAATTTGACACCCACTTTTGGCAACTACTTGTTCATCAACAACCTTTTTTTTTTTTTTTTGGTAAACCAAACCGCATAATATAGAGAGCCTGTCTACTTCACTTGGACCTTACAACGTGTTATCAAACGTCTATGCATGATCACATTCTTAATCTTTCATCTAAGATATATATATATATTTTTTTTTTAAAGTAAGGAAGCCTTAATCTTTCATCTAAGATATATATTATAAAAAATAAAAATAAAAATACAAAGGTAAGGAAGCCCCAGACTTCCTTACAATATAGTATAAGCCAAGATGCAACCTTCATAATCATGTTTTTGTACACTGGACAAAGCACATCAGCCTTGGCAAAGTAAAAATAATCAATCCCAATCTACAATACTATAAACCCAAATATACATCTAACATCTCCAGAGTACCAGGATTCTCATTTTGTCATTTGAATTTCCACAATTAAAATAATTCTTTTCTATTGGTAACAGGATCCAACTATTATTAGATTGCCAACTTGGCAATTTTGCAGGCCAAGCTTTTGGAGGACCACCTAATGGCCATAATTATAACACGAAATTTAACAAGTTCTTTGCAAAAATTTATCCTTTGCACATGAAAAATGTAGACAAAAGTTGAGGAACTCAAAAGTCAAAATGACATGAGTCCAATTATACTTTTCAAAGGCCTGCTTGTCATCTAATATAGGCAGCCATCCACTCACACAGAGATTATATAAATATATATATATAAATATATATATATATATATAATGATACTACCAACAAAAGCATGAAGACCAACCATTTAAACGGAAGAACCCGAAGATTAGAGAAGCAGTGGCCTCCATGAAAACAGCGTAAGGCAAGCAGAGCACCAGAGTGAGAGTGTGGACCCCAACATATACGGGCGTGGCCCACAAACCCGTGTGATCCGACCATTCTTCGAGTAATTCTTAGGTACTCTCGGAGCACGGAGAATAGTACTCCCTCCTCTCACATTCACAGTAGGGTCCGCTCATTAAATTCATGGTGAGGTCTACCATGAATGTGAAAGGATGGAACATAATTTTACTATACTCCGGGACTACCTAAGAATTTTACCCATTCTCCTAACACCTTCATTGCTCCTTTCTTGTCCCATTCATACCTTTTGCTCAGCTCCCTCACTCTCTCATGCCTAAACACAAAAATTGAAAGCTTTTAATTTTTATTTATTTTAGACTTATTCTAATATAAGTAATAGATTTAATATTTTTTGACAAAATTTTTGTTGCCATTCTTGGGTTAGCAGCAACAACAACAAACTCAACACTTTTAAAGTGAAGTGAGTACCTTAGCCGGGTAGGGCACTGATTCATCCGCATCTAAAATGCCATGAACCCCAGGAGAGCTAGTATAGATCAGTCTCTTCACTTTAAGCTCAATACAAGCATCAATAACATTTTTGATCCCTATAATAGATCATAAACGAACCACAACATAATAAGACAAACAAATCCAAATACCCAAAACAAAGAAAGATTTAACAAAGTCCAAAGGAACATCAAAAAAGCCAGTAGGCTAGACACCCATCACGCACCTAGCACTCTGTACCTTCCACATTGACCGAATAATGTAGCTGGTAATCGTTCATCGAAGAATTCGGCGCCGCCATGTGGAACACAACCTCAGCTCCTTCCAATGCTGTTTATTATCATAATTAAAACAGAAACAAAAACAAAAAACAAAAAACAAAAAAAAATTTCAAAACTTATGCAGAAAAATTTTCAGCTAGGCATTTTATCAAACAGTTGGAAGGGTTGAGAACTTGGGCCTTGTTTCGAAGATCCATGGAAACATAAACAGCTTAAGCAGAGCGCAAGGCTTGGCCGAGAGTTCCATTCTCCTCATGAGGGTCAAGGTTAATGGTGGGACCCATATCAACAATTCAGACGAGGAACATGTTATATGAGATGAGCTTTTCAACCAAATGACGAGTAGCAAAACCACGACCTCCATCACCACACACCATCTCTCAGTGCCATCATCCTCAGATGCCATTTCTCTCTGCAAAACCATAAAAATCCAATTGACTAAAGCATTAATTGTGTGTATTTGTAATGTGTTTGATGCAGATCTTGATAAGGAAGAAGAATTATAAAGTAACCTTTCAATGAGGGAGTGGTCGATGGCTGGGCTCGGCCTCGTCGCTGGGCTGGGTTGGGCTCTGCTCGTCGGCACCGGCGAGGTTGTGTGTGTGTATGTGTGTGTGTGTGTGTGTGTGTGTGTGTGTGTGTGTGTGAATGTGAGAGACCGTGTGAGAGATAGAGAGAAAATGAGAGAGTTTTGAGTAAAAACTTTGTGTGAGAAATGAAACTTTTATGTGGGAAATGAAAATGTAAGTGGGAAAATTTTTTTGGAGAATTTTGTGCGGGAAAGGAAGAAAAATTTAGGGGGAAACTTTCTTCCTAACACCTCTGTTCTTCATCTTTTCATTTTCGCCGCTCAGCTACCCAACTCCTCGTATCTATATCTTGAGCAGTGAACTAGTAACAGCATTTGGTTAAGTGTGCCCTTGACAAGTGACAACATCACTACACTCGTGTGAAGTACTGAAGTTTAATGGAGTGTCTATTCAACTTTTTTGAAATTTTTTACCATCTGTCAAATTGATAACGTGTTGTGCAACACAACTACTATTATTATTATATTATTATTATTTATTAAACAAATCAACTAAAAAAAACTATCTATTGAGTATTTATTAAATAGATAAACTATCTATTATTATTAAAATGAGCTAATATTTTAAGTTTTTAACTAAAGTTTAGCATATTAATTAAGATATAGACTTATAATTGTAAATATTTTTAATATATTATATGGATTTTGACTAATGAACTTATAAATAAGTAAATAAATAGTTATATATTTATTTTTATATATAAATATATAAAATTAGCGATAATTCCGAAACGGTACACCGGTATTAACCGGTACCGAAATATTTCATTTATTTGATCAAACCGAAACAATCTCCAGTACGGTATTGATTCCCTTGTTTTTGGTCCCTAAAATGAAAAATGTGTTCCATTTTGGGTCTTACTGTCATCTCACTGATGAAAATTGCTGACATGACAAACGGAGTGCATTGTTTGCATACAAAATGCTGACATGACCATTAAAAAAATGGTCCTGAAACCATTAGACTTGGTGAAATTCATATTCAAATCTTGATCAATAGGATTGAAGAGTATGGTAACATACTGGTGTTGGTGAAATTTGAGACCGATTGGATAGTCCAATTGAGTAAACATAACCATACAAATACACAGCACATGTCCATCATGTGCCATACTTAGATTTGAAATATAACCGTTAGATTTGAAGAGTATAATAAAAGGCTAATTCTAGTAAATTATGGTCATAATCAAATGATTTGATTTAGAGAAATGCGTGGTCAAAGTTGGTCAAACCTTATCAAACTTAATAGATGGTCCCGATAATACTGGACTTGGTGAAATTCATATTCAAATCTTGATCATTAGGATTGAAGAGTATGGTAACATATTGATGTTGGTGAAATTTGAGACCAATTGGATGGTCAGATTGAGAGAATATATATAGCCATATAGGTACACAACACATGTCCATCACGTGCCATACTTAGATTTGAAATCTAACCACCCAGTAAATTATTATCGAATTCATATTTCGGAAATCCAATCATTGAATTACATTTTCTATATGTTCTTAACATGCATGCCAATTTTCATGCCAATCGGATGTAATTTACCATTTGTTCAATAAACTCATCTTTTATGCATTATTTTAAACTACAAAAACTTGAATTTAGACAATTGATTGATGACATGCCTATTAATCTTTGATTACCTTCAAATTCTGTAACCATGAAAAATTTATGAAGATAATGTAATCTAACGGTATATTTGTCAAAATTCACATCGAATTAAGAAATATAGGATTGGGTTCAAGTTACACTTGACGTAACTCTAAAAAATGTTACACCACCCAATAACTTATTATTGAGGTTGATTTAGAATTAAAAATAGTAGTTGTATTCCCTCGTCATTTGATTCACATGGCAATGCAATTGCTAGTCCATATTTTACATTTTTGTCCCCTTCTATGTTGGCTTGAAGAAGGATTTTTTTTCCCCTTGTAATTTGATCTTGTACAAAATATTTGTGATCATGTTGTATGCTTATTTTGCAATTGTGTAGTTGTATCATGTTTTTAGTTTGTAATTTTTAAGTTGTTTAGGATTGTAATTTATAGTGTTGTATGTGTTTTATGGATTAGTGATTGCTCTAGTTATTAGCTATTTTTCATTGTCGATTAAGTGAATAAAAGCTTTTGATATACCCTCCACAATAAAGCCCAAGCCTTATAGTATTTAATATACTTTTCAATTATAGCTAATGTTTAATGTTCTCCTCAATGAAGCCCAAGCCAAATAGTCTTTCACGCTACAGTACCTATTCAATTGCCACTTTCCTTAAGAAAATCAAAAGACAATAATATTAAATTATTGTCTTTTATAATATCAAAAGTCTCTTATAATTAAATTATTAATAATATTGAAACAGCTGAAACAATCATTAATATCCAGTTCTTCGGCTCTTCCTCTCTTTATTTAATTGAATTACTTCTTCATACCTATTCAATTGCCACTTTCCTTAAAAAACAAAAAAAACAAAAGACAATATATCTAAACTATCAAAACTCCAATTCAAATTAATTATTAATAATTTTGAAGTAACTGAAAAGTTATTAATATCCACATCATTTATTTTACCTACACATAGTAAAAAGGTGAAATGAAATGTTGGAAAATGTGATATTTAAATTGGGTAACTTTATTTTTTATGTTACTTATATTATTACTTGAGGAAATATCCTTGGTAACTATGTTGTTTTTATTTTTATTTTCTAATGCACTGTAACGTTCCATGAGAACACTTTATGTGGATTTTTTTTTTTTTTTTTGAATTTAAGTGCTTCCAACAATTGTGTAAATTTCAAGCAGTAATTCAAAAAATAATTGATGTTACATGTTCGTGCTTTGATTGTGTAGTTCTATTATGGATTTGGGTTTTAACTTATAAGTTATTTAGGAACTCTATACATTCTACTTTCTTAGATGATTAAAAACATATACTATTACCATAAATCTCTCTCTCTCTCTCTCTCTCTCTCTGAGAGAAAAAATATTGATGACATGGCTATTAATCTTTGATCACTTTGAAATTTTGTAAGTTTGAAAAATATATGAAGATAATGTAATCTAACGGTAGATTTGTCAAAATTCACATCGAATTAAGAAATATAGGGTTGGGTTCGAGTTACACCTGACGTAACTCTAAAAAATGTTACACCATCCAATAACTTATTATTGAATTCATAGTTTGAAAATCCAACCGTTGAATTATATGTTCTATATGGTCTTAACTTGCATGCCAATTTTCATGCCAATCGGATGTAATTTACCATTTGATCTATAAACTCATTTTTTATGCATTATTTAAAACTACAAAAACTTGAATTTAAACAATTGATTGATGACATGACTATTAATCTTTGATTACCTTGAAATTTTGTAAGCATGGAAAATATATGAAGATAATATAATCTCACGGTAGATTTGTCAAAATTCACAACGAATTAAGAAATATAGGGTTGGGTTCAAGTTACGCCTGACGTAATTCTAAAAAACATTACACCACCCAATAACTTATTATTGCCGAGCATTTCTCAGCACCATTGCCCGTCAACCTAGAATTCTCTCCTCCCTTAGAGCCAAAAGTAAGTCTGCTTCCCTTTTCCCTTATTTTAATTTCATTTCTCCGAGTTCTCTTCTAGCTCTAATCCCCTAGAATGGGTTATGCTCACCTTTTGAACGCTGGGTCTTCCCTGGCCGCCTTTCGGCAAAAGTACAACGTCCCCGATGACGTGGAGGTGGCGTACTGCCACGAAAGTGAAATTGTCCTACACAGAGGGGCGGGCATCGCCTTTTTCCCTTTGATGTCTATTCTAGAGGGTGAGATTAGGTTTCCCATAGATCCTCTCCTTCTTGTCACCCTTAGATACTACGGGTTGAATCCCGACCAACTCCCCCCCAATTTTTACCGGGTAGTGAGTTGCGTGAGTAGGTTAAACCAAACGTTCGGTCTGCAACTAGACCAGCACGATATAAACCACATGTACAGTTTATGTGGAAAAAAGAAGTCCAATTACTATTTAAAGGTTAGGGATATGAGGGTACGACTAATTTCATGCCTGCCGGACTCTAATAGAAATTCTGCCGGGGAGTACGTCCGGGTGCGCGGCAAATGGTTTGTCGGCGATATCCCTCCCCCACCCTCACGGCGTTAAGTTGGTTCGTTTCGATCCATAGTTTGTGTTACTCTCTTTATAATTGTTGTATTTGTGCTGATACTAACCCGTTTCTCCCCTCTTTGCAGACAGTTCGGTGTTTACTCAGGACATCAGGACTGTTCACATACGGGACCTAAATTTCGTTCTTAGGTCCAAGATCTTTGTTCATTGGGACGGGCAGCTCCGGGCGTCTCACCTCATACTTGGTGTGGACCCCGTGTATTCTACTTGGCAGTCGTTTAGCCAAGCTCTCTTGGTGGACAGCCCTCTGCTCTCTTATATAGATGTTCGGCACGCGAACTTCCTTCCACCAAAGTTTACGGTAGGCGAAGCTCGGGATATTGGTCGGCGTTATACGTGTTCGGATGAGCTAGCTCCCATAAGAGACGAATTGGCCGAAGCAGCGTCTCGCCGCCTCCAGGAACTTGCCCACGAAGCTGTTCAACTAGAGGAGCCTGTCGAACCTGAAGCTCCTGCTCAAGAACCTGAGCACGCGGCCGCCGAATCCAGCAGCTCTTCGAGAAACCCTCATGCCCGGGGTGAAGAAATGGTGACCCGTAGGACTTTTTCGGTTAGCCGGTTTATTCCTGGCACTCCCCCGGTTGCACAGCAACAGCCCCCTCAAGGGCACGGCCCACCTCCACCTGCTCCTCCCCCTCCTCCTTCCAGTGCACGGGTTCGTAAGAGACCACGGACCGTAAAGCAGACGTCTGCTAGTCCGGGCGATGCTCAAACCCGAACTCCCCTTCAATCATCAAAGGGTGTGATTATCCAGGAGCCCCTAGCTCCGGTGGGAACACACGTGGCGTCCTCATCCCGATCAGTACCGGCGTGGCAGCCTAGTTTTGAGCTGGATGGCATGTCGCTCCCTACCGATGCCAGCGTTCGGGTATGGGAAAAGGGGGAAGGAAGTCGTGTTGCCCAGAGCTTAGCTCACGGTCTCCTTCTTCCCGAAGACGTGAGCACTTTTGCAGATGGGACAGATGATTCCATGGGGAGGAGGCTGCAGTGGCATACGATAGCGGTAACCTCCCCTTCCTTAAATTTTTCGCTTTCATATGCTCTCTTTATTTTCGTATATAGTTTTCCGTATTGCCGTGTATACTTTTGTTGTTTCAACCAGGCTGCTCAACTGACTCACATCTTGAACGAGCGGTTGAAAGACCTTTCCGAGGAGGCTGTTCGGGAAAAGACTGGCAGGGATGCAGCCGTCAAAATAGCAAAAGAAAAAACAAGAGTCGCTGACGCGACCGAAAAGAGAGCAGCCGCCGAAGGGAAGGCCCGGGAGCTGTTGGAGAAAAGGTTGGAGGAGCTGGCAATGAAACAAGATGAAGCGGACCTGAAGCTGGCCGTAGCGGCGAGTCTGAATGCTGCCCTGACCGAGAAGGTGGCTGATCTGCAAGCCACTTTGGAGGCTTGTGAAAATAAGTGGTACAACGAAGGATTTGCCGACACCGAGGAGGGTGTGAAGCCGGTTGTCAGAGAGGCTCGACGATTATCTTTCTAGGAGGGTTGGATGGCTGCTCTGCATGCTTCAGGGGTGCCCGAAGACTCCCAC
Source organism: Notholithocarpus densiflorus (assembly GCA_030021035.2). Lineage (NCBI taxonomy): Eukaryota > Viridiplantae > Streptophyta > Magnoliopsida > Fagales > Fagaceae > Notholithocarpus > Notholithocarpus densiflorus. The sequence goes on from JARYZH020000050.1 coordinate 2,968,706, forward strand.
CTGAAGGACCCCGGCCTGATACCTTTTCCGAACTCCCTCCCTGCTGCGCAGAACCCCGTGGGACCAATTGATGAGGAGGAGACAGACAGTCTGAGGGAGCTGGTGGAGCAAATTGATGCCCACGTGGAAGTAATTGGGACGGAAGCTACCAGCAACCCTCCCCTTATCTCTGAGCATCAGCCTTCCGAGACGCCGACCGAGACGCAACCTGTGGACCTTACTGTCTGATCGCCGAGTTTATTTTCCGTTGTCAAACTTATTTGCCTTTGTCACCGGGATGTGGTGACTAAACAATTTATTTAATTCCCAGGTTTAACTTTTACGTCGTCAAGTTTTGAGGACAAGACAATTTGTTTTTATACCCGGTTTATTTGCCTTGGCTGCTTTTATGACTGTCGAATATTATGTTTGCTTCTCTATAGTCTTTGCCTTTCTTTCTGTCTAAAGATTAAGGTTTACCCCTGCTCGGTGATTGGGATCGAACCGAGGGTAGGGTTCGCGTCCTTTGGAATTTTTAGATCAAGGTTTCCAGTTACTCGGTGATTGGGGTCGAGCCGAGAAGCAGACTTTCGTCCTTCGCGTGAATTCTCTTGATTAAGGTTTCCCCCTGATCAATGATAGGGATCGAATCGAGAATCAGGGTTTCGTCCTTAGTGTGAATTCTTTAGATTAAGGTTTCCATCTGCTCGATGATCGGGATCGGCTCGATGATCGGGATCGAACTGAGGAGCAGGCTTCCGTCCTTAGTGTGAATTCTTTAGATTAAGGTTTCCACCTGCTCGATGATAGGGATCGGACCGAGAAGCAGGCTTCTGTCCTTAGTGAGAACTCTTTAGATTAAGGTTTCCACCTGCTCGGTGATAGGGATCGAACCGAGAAGCAGGCTTCTGTCCTTAGTGAGAACCCTTTAGATTAAGGTTTCTATCTGCTCGGTGATAGGGATCAAACCGAGAAGCAGGCTTCCGTCCTTAGTGTGAATTCTTTAGATTAAGGTTTCCACCTGCTCGGTGATAGGGATCGAACTGAGAAGCAGGCTTCCATCCTTAGTGTGAATTCTTTAGATTAAGGTTTCCACCTGCTCGGTGATAGGGATCGAACCGAGAAGCAGGCTTCTGTCCTTAGTGAGAACTCTTTGGATTAAGGTTTCCACCTGCTCGGTGATAGGGATTGAACCGAGAAGCAGGCTTCTGTCCTTAGTGAGAATTTTTTAAGATTGAGGTTTCCGCCTACTCGGTGGTGGAGATCGAACCGAGAAGCAGGCTCGCCACCGGCTCAAATGGAATTTGGGAAGTTAAACACGACAATATGAACGAGAAACAATAATATAGGACAAAACATTTCCACGTTATATTTGACCTGAGCCTTAGTTTACAATCGATTAGTGATAAAACCTTTTTAAATTATATATGTTCCACGGTCGAGGGAGTGGTCTCTCGTCTAGATCCTCCAGGTAATACGACCCTGCGCCCGCGATAGCAGTGACTCTATAGGGTCCCTCCCAGGTCGGGGCCAGCTTCCCAACATTCGTGTCTCGCATGTTCCCCACTGCCTTTCGTAGCACCAGGTCCCCGGCGCTGAATTCTCTAGCCTTTATATCTCGGTTGTAACGCCGCGCTTTGCATTGTTGATACTCGGCTAGACGTACGATGGCCGCTTCCCGAAATTCGTCTAACAGGTCTGAATGCTCCGTCATCCGCGAACCGTTTAGTGCCGGATCGAATCCGCCCACTCGCGCACTGCACAGGTTTATCTCAGCCGGTATCACAGCCTCTGCTCCGTATGTCATGGAAAATGGGGTTTCTCCCGTGGAACACCTGGGCGTTGTCCGGTAAGCCCACAACACATTATACAGTTCCTCGGCCCACCTTCCTTTCGCCTCGTCCAACCTTTTTTTTAGCCCGTTTAAAATTGTCTTATTAACAGCTTCAGCTTGCCCATTGCTTTGAGGATAGGCTGGGGTAGAGTATCTGTTCTTGATGCCGAGATTGGAGCAGAATTCGTGGAAGGCTTTGCTATCAAATTGCCGACCATTATCTGAAATAAGAGAGTCCGGCACTCCAAACCTAGTAACTATATTTTTCCATACGAACTTTTTGACGTCTGCGTCTCGAATGTTAGCTAACGCCTCCGCCTCTGCCCACTTAGTGAAGTAATCTATTGCTACCAGAACAAACCGCCTGTTGCCCGTGGCACGGGAAAACGGACCCAAAATATCCAGCCCCCACTGCACAAAAGGCCAGGGGCTGCCGACCGGGTTCAGGTGTCTTGCTGGCTGGTGTATCAAGGGGGCGTGCCTTTGGCACCTTTCACACTTTCACACGTATTCGGCAGCATCTCGTTGCATCTTCAGCCACCAAAATCCCTGTGTCATTGCTCGGTGAGCCAACGAACGTCCCCCCACGTGGCCGCCACACACACCTTCATGTAGTTCGGCTAGCAATTTGTTTACTTTTCCAGGATGTAGGCAAAATAGATACGGCCCTCCGAAGGATCTCCGATAGAGCTTCTTCTCTGCCGACAACCAATATCGAGGGGCTGCCCGCCGGACTTTACCGACCTCCTTCTCGTCATCCGGAAGACGATCTTTGGCTAAGAAGTCCACAATTGGGTCCATCCAACACGGGTCACACGCTGAAATTGTTGTAACATTGACTCCGCTGATGTCGACGTTGGTTACGGCCCTGATACTCGGTTCCGTTACAAGCTCTACCTTAATCATTCGAGGGACGCCATCGGTTATTGCCGAGGCCAACGTAGCCAAGGAGTCGACATGTCTGTTCTGCCCTCGGGTAATCTGGACCACTTTCGCCATAGAGAACTTGCCCATGACTTGTTTCACTACCCGTAAGTACTCCTTCATCCGTGGATCGCGAGCTTCAAAACTGCCCTGCACCTGGTTGACAACCAGCCGCGAATCCGAGTAAGCCTTTACTTCCCGAGCACCCAAACTTAAAACGACGTTTAACCCGGTGATCAAAGCCTCATACTCGGCCTCGTTATTGGAGGCCTTAAACCCCAATCTGAATGAGTGTTCCAATTGTATTCTTTCAGGAGTGATAATCACAATCCCGGCACCAGCCCCCATGGCGCTCGAGGCTCCGTCCACAAACACTTTCCATGGAAGACATTCTATGTGGCAAACCATCTCCCCTTCAGTTCTGGAGGAAAATTCAACTACGAAGTCTGCCAATACCTGTCCTTTCACCGAATTCCTCGGCCTATACCTTATGTCGAAGGCCCCGAGCCGAGTCCCCCATTTAGCAATCCGCCCCGTGAAGTCGGACCTCATTAACAATGATTGCAAAGGATACCCTGTTAATACGTACACGGTATGAGCCTGAAAATAGTGGGGCAACTTCCTCGTGGCGTGAACTAGGGCTAATATCAGCTTCTCTAAAGGCAGGTATCTGGCCTCGGCATCGACCAGGGTTTTGCTGATATAATATACTAGATGCTAGACTCCTTTATCTCTCAAGAGCACGGCACTTACGGCGTGATCAGAAACTGATAGATACATGAATAGGTCCTCTCCGGGGTCCGGGGGCTGTCAACATGGGTGCCTGGGTCAAATACTCTTTGAGATCCTGGAAAGCTCTTTCACACTCCTCGTCCCATTGAAATCCCTTCCATTTCTTCAAAAGTTGGTAAAATGGCCGGCAACGATCGGCGAATTTAGAAATAAACCGATTAAGGGCGGCTAACATCCCGGTCAACACTTGGACCTCCTTAGGGTTGCTCGGAGGTTTCAGGCGCTTAACGGCTTCAATTTGTTCGAGGTTGACTTCAATTCCTCGGCCAGTTATTAAATATCCTAGAAACTTACTGGCATTTACCCCGAAAGCACATTTCTCGGCATTAAGACGTAGCTTGTGCTGCCGTAATACTTCGAACACCCCCCGGAGGTCTTCAATATGTCGACTCTCCTGTTTACTTTTTACTACCATGTCATCAATGTACACTTCGACCGTGCACCAAATCTTATCTCGAAACATTCTCGTCATCATTCGCTGATAGGTGGCACCGGCATTTTTTAACCCAAAGGGCATCACGGTGTAGTGGTAGTTGACATCCGGAGCAATGAATGCAGTCTTTTCTTGATCCTCGGGTGCTAGTGCAATCTGGTGGTACCCTTGAAAGGCGTCAAAGAAGCTCATCCTCGGGTGGCCATACATAGAGTCCACCAATTGGTCAATCTTTGGCATTGGGAACGGATCTTTTGGACATGCTCAGTTTAAGTCCGTGAAGTCCACACACACCCTTCACTTGCCGCTCTTCTTCTTTACTACGACAATATTTGCCAACCACTCCGGGAAATAAATCTCCCTTATTGCCTCAGCCTCCTTCAGCTTGTGAACTTCCGACTTTACTGCTTCGATGTGCTTACTGGCCGATCTCCTCGGTCTCTGCTTCTTAGGGGGAAACGATGGGTCTACGTTGAGTCTATGGCTGATAAATTCGGGGTCGACTTCGGGTACTTCATACGGGGACCAGGCAAATACATCCACATTCTGTACAAGTAACAACAGCGTCTCTACTCTATCCTGCCCCCCCATGCTTGCCCCCACTTGAAAGTACCTACCAATGTCCGGCAGTATGTGGACTTTGATCAACTCCTTGGGACAACCAGCCCCCATTTTCCTTTGGGGCTCCCGTAATTGCTATAACGATGCATCTTCCGTGGTCTGTTCAACTTGTTTGTCCTTCCAGCTGACCGCTGTGACCAGGCATTGTTTGGCAACTCTCTGATTTCCTCGGACTATCGCCACTCCATGTTCGGTAGGAAACTTGATTTTCACATGTAATGTGGATGGTACAGCTCCCATGACGTGGATCCACGGTCTTCCCAGTATTGTCGTGTATGGAGAAAATGAACTGACTACGATGAAGGTTACCATCACCTCCTTCCCTTCCATACTAACGGGAAGGGAAATCTGTCCCTCGGGAATCACAACTCTTCCGTCGAACGAGACAAGCGGCGTGTCATACTTCGTTAGATCCTGACTCTTCAACCCAAGTCCCTTGAACAAGTCCGGGTATATCACGTCGGCCCCGCTTCCCTGGTCTATCATCACCCTCTTGACCAGGAAGCCACTTACCCGTGCTGTGACTACCAATGCGTCGTCATGCAGCTGAATTGTTCCCTCCAAGTCCTCCTCATCAAAAGCTAGAGTCTCCCGAGCAAGTTTTGCCCTTTTCTCGGGTGGTGTCCCGTCCGGGGAACTCTTTGCTGCTACAACAGTCAATACCCCCTTTTTGGTCACGGGCGTACCCCTCAGGGCTGCGTGTATTACCTCAATCACTCCCAAGGGCGGGGGGAGAGGGATTCTTCCCTGCTAAGCGTCGTGCCCAGCGCCCCGATTTTTAGAATCCGCCACAAATTCCTTCAAGTGACCCGCCTTCACCAACTGTTCTAAATGGTCTTTCAACACCCGGCACTACTCGGTTGTATGTCCTTTGTCTTTGTGATAGGTGTAGTAGAGGTTTTGGTTTCTTCGAGAGGGGTCACCCCCCATCTTGTTCGGCCACCTGAAGTAAGGCTCGCTCTTGATTCGATCTACAATTCTATGCACGGGCTCTTTAAATGTCACGTTTACCTCGCCCAGCTACCATTCCGGTCCTTGTGCCCTCGAATCCTTCCGAGGCCTCAGTTGGAAACCACTTTGCCGAGGACGGTTCATCAACGGTGCCTTGCCTTTACTTTGCATCCTATCATCCTCTAGGCGCTTGTATTCCTCAATTCATCTCATGAGCTCTCATATCCTCGGGGGGTTTCTTCATTAATGACTCCCGTAGTTCGGAATCCTTAGGTAGCCCCATTCTGAAGGTGCTGGCAACAATCTTCTCGTTCCCCCCACCGATCTCATTATAAAGCTCCCAGTACCGACTGGCATAATTGCGAAGGGTTTCCCCGACCCTCATTTTCATAGACAATAGAGCATCTACTGGTTGTGGCACCCGACTGCAAGTCATGAACCGAACGCCGAATTCTTGGATCAGCTCAGCAAAAGTGTGGATGGAGCCCTTCCTCAACCCATTGAACCATCTCAGAGCGGTCGATCCGAGGCTTGAGGGAAACACCTTGCATATCAATGCATCATTGTGCGAATGCAAAGACATCATATGGATGTAATGGCTGACGTGCTCCACCGGATCCGTTTTCCTGTCATAGGTGTTGAAGGGTGGGTGTGTGAATCGGCTCGGCATTAGGGCGCGTTCAATACCATCTGAGAAAGGTGACCGGGCAGCTCTTCGTAGAGCCCTACTCATCGCATCCATGGTGGCATTACGGGGTTGCTGCTCTTCGGGGGAGTCTGAACCCCGGTCTGCATACTCCCGAGAGCGTGAGCAATCCCGATGACGGCGTGATTCCTGTGAATGTGAGCGTTCCCGGTGACGATGGGATTCTTGTGAACGCAAACGGTCCCGCCGTCGACGGGAGCCGGATTGATCGGACCCTGCTTCGTGACGGTTTTCCCCTGTAGCCAACCTTCTATCTCGGTCTCCTCGGTCCCTTCTCTAATGTCTGCCCTCCACCTGCAACTCCAGATCTCTTACCAACCTGCGTAATCGTTCGAGTTCCTCATCTCTGTCGCCAAATTGTTGGCGCACCGAGGCCTCTGATGCCGTTTGTCGCGTCTGGTATGACCCTTCCCCGAGACCCGAACGTTCCTCCTCATGCTCCCGATCCCTATCTTCGTGTCCCTTTTGCCTCCGTTCTCGCCAGGAAGATCCACGAGAAGCCCCCTCAGAACCACTCGCCGCGTGGCCCTCCGAGCGTCTATCAGACATTCTCCTGAGATTGAGTCTCTTTAGAACCACGGCGTTGTAGGAGATTCCCACAAACGGCGCCAATTGTGCGTGCCTTTGAGGTGAAGTAGGCCCAACCTCAACTGGGCTCACAACTTATTTGTAATATGGGTTTAGGATTTCCTACTTTGGGTCGTTCTCGGCACAGAGACTCTGCCAAGCTGCTCTCTCACTCCTTCACTTCCCTGCTCCCAGCATCTCCTCCCAAAATCCCTCCAAAAAAAAGGTCCCTTACTCCATACCAAATTTCTCGTATTTATAGCCTCAGATAAGTGGAAGGATCATGATTACTGCCACAGCTAGTGCAATTGGGGGTCCAATATTGTTAATTGTAAGTGGGTTTAGGTGGGAGTGGCTTTGGAAATGGCTCCCACTTTAGGATATATGCTCGGCAGTGACATTCCCAAGGCCCCGCCTGGCGAGTGAGTATGACCGGTGATGACCTACCGAGTAAAAACATGCGGCATGGTCAAAAGTGGACTGGCATCAGCCACCCGTCCGTTAGCCCTTCTCGGACGACTCCGAGCATGGTCACGTAGCTTTCACGAGTGGGGGCTGGGATTCCAAGCCCGGTAAAAGTCGAGGCACTGGGCCATACCTTTAACCTATGTCCTAAGGCCCAAATGGGCCTGGGTACCAGGGGGCCGTACAGGTTTGTATTCAGTGACATGCTTCGGGTTCTTCGACTTCAGTATGAGCACAATGTGGGTATAATTCATCTTGTGTAAATACCGGCCTAAGTGGAGCACCGAAATCACTGCAGATGTTACATCAGGACCTATAATATGCCAAAACTTTTGGAAAAAGTATGGGGACATCCCATCCGGCCAGACGACTTGGATGGATGCATTTGAAACAAAGCTACCCGTACTTCATCCTCAGAATATGGTAGGAGTAATGACTGCCTCATCCCATCAATTACTACGCGTTCCACAGAGTTTAAGACCTCACTGATATTGGTCAGATTGGAGGTCGTGAACAAACCCCTATAATACTCTTCTGCCATCTCAGCCACTTTATTCTCCTCTGTTTGCCAACTCTCATCTTCATCAGTCAACCCCTCTATATGGTTTTTCCTCCGGCGCTGACTAGCTTTTTGGTGAAAGAATTTGGTGTTTTTATCTCCCGCGGGGAGCCAAATAACCCGAGAACGCTGCCGCCAAAATACCTCTTCATGATTAAGCAAGTCATTTATTTCCCTACATACCGAGTTAATTCAGTCCAAGTTGTGAGCATAGTCAGTAGTAGTCAAGTCTTGGAGTTCCTGCTGTTTTGCACCTAGCTTCCTCGCATCTCCAAAGACCTCACGACTCCATTGCACCAGGTCATGTCAGCACTTTTTAATTTTTTCGAATAAACAGTACATCGGACTACCCCTCGGATGATTTTCAGTCCAGGAGGTCCGAATCAGGTTCTCACAGTCCGCATGTGCCACCCACTGTTCTTCAAACCGTTGCATCTTCCTTTTCCGTCTCAGCCTACTACTGCCGTTCTCGGTGTTCAAGGTAATGGGATCGTGGTCCGAATATGAGGCTGTATGGTGCGTTACTTTGGCCATTGGGAGCATCTCCCTCCACTTTGGGTTTGCACAAGCTCGGTCTAAACGTTGTTCCACAAAGTCATCGCCAAAGCGCCCATTACACCACGTATAGGTGTAACCTTGATACCCTAAGTCAGCAAGGTCACCATGTAGCAAGGCACTCCTAAATTCTTGCATCACACTCAACGATTTTGCTAGCCCGCCCCTCTTCTCATCAAACCGGAGGACTTCATTAAAATCACCGATGCACACCCACGGTTTCTCTGTCCAATTCTGGAGATGTCGCATTAAGGCCCACGTCTCCTTTTTCCGTTGGTCCTCAGGGTGGCCATACACCCCAGTGAGTCTCCATTGTTCCTACATAGGGACAGAAATGTATACATTAATGTGCTTAAGAGAAAAGGTTTGAGGATCAACCGTGACAGAATCCTTCCATAGCAGGGTGATACCACCACTTCTTCGAATACTTGAAACAGCAAGCATGGAGTTAAAGCCTATCTCATTTTTGATTGGGTCCATTTCTTGTATAGACAGTTTCGTTTCCATGAGAAACAAGACTGTGGGTCCTTTTAATCTCACCAAGTCGGTGAGTACTTGAACTACCCGGTGGTTCCCAAGCCCCCAGCAGTTCTAACTCATGATGATCATTACACTCAGCAGGGCTGACCACCAGCCTTCGCCGTTGTTGGGATGAGAAAAGATACATCTCCTACATTTTTACACTTCTTTCGGCACTACAAAAAACGCGAGTTGTAGCTGCGTTTTTTTAAGCGGCGTTTAAAAAAAAGCGGCTATAGGGGTACCTCTGAGCCACGTTTTTTGATGTTTGAGCTGCGTTTTTGTGGGTTGGGTTTAGGCCACGTTTTAAAAACACGGCTATAGACCCATCCTTTTTTTTTTTAATATTTCCTAAAGCCGCGTTTAAGAAACGTGGCCTAAGCCCTACCTAGAGCTACGTTTTCTATAAATGCAGCTACAACTATATACCTATGCTGCATTTTATATAAACGCAGCTTAAAGCATGTCTGTAGCTGTGTTTGTTTAAACACGGCTACAGGTTTGATATAAATAAATTAATTAATTAAATTAAAAAAAAAAAAAAAACCCTAAACTACTCTCTGATCTCTAACCTGATCTCTCACTCTCTCCCTTTGACTCCCAAACCCTCACCTTCAACCCACCCCTCTCTGATCTCATTTTTGAGCTATGGAAAATTTTGTGATCCATAGCTCAACCCTTCCTACTCTCTTTCACAACCGATCCTTGTGCCTCTTGCGCCGCCGATCAAGCTCAATGTGCCGCCACTGATGAAGCCTGTCCAGCCGCCGATTTGCTAACTATATCTCTTTCAATGTTTCCTTCTCTTCTCTCTCACTCTGGTCGGTGGTTTTGGGGTGGTCTATAATGGTGGGGTTGATCTGGGTTTTTGACGGTTTGTGGTGTGGGTTGATCTAGGTTGTGTGGTGGTCTTTGATGTGGTTTGGTGGTGTGGGTGTGGGGTTTTGATTTGTGTGGGAGTGGGTTTTGGGTTGGTGGGTTGCGGTGGGTCTAGGTCGTGGTGGGTTGTGGTGGGGTGGGTTGTTGCCATGATGGTGTCTAGTGGTTGCGAGATCTGCGTGGGTCTGGTAGTTGCTGATTCAGCGTGATTCTTGTTGTGAGATCGGTGCTGGGTTTTGGTGGTTGTGTCTGGTGGTTCTCTTTATACTATAATCTTTAAAGCATTTTTGTTATGGGATTTGTTAAAGATTGGTTTTTTTTTTTTAAGCTTTGAAAGTTGTATTTGATTAGATTTGTTTAGAATTTATTATCTGGTGGTTTTGCTTTGATTTTTACTTTATTGGATTGCTTGAGTTGGCTGGGATTTATGTGGATAGATAATGGTAGTCAGTTTGTGTTCTAAACTGTACTGAGAAAATTGAATTGGTATTCATTTTTGTGTCTTGAATGTTTAGATGGGGTAGTTTGGTAGTGGATGCCAATTATGTCATGCCAATTAAATTGAAAGATGGAATAAAATTTTCATATTTTGGTTGAAGATCTTGCTTCTGAGAGATCAAAATGTTATTGCGTGGTTTTCATTGTTGCTTCCAAAACATTGGCATGAAAATGAACAAAAATAAATAATTTTTTTATGCTTTGCAGAAAAGTTACTTTTGTGCTCAAGATTAATCCCATTGTAGCCGAATAAGTAATAACAATGATGATGCATGTTAAGAGAATACATACTTACCAAAAGGTTCATTATTTGTTGTTCTTTTCCTCCATTATTCATGTGCTTCTTAAAATAGTTTACTAGATATTTTACCATGTTTTTTAGTAGGTGAATTGCCATGAAGCTTTCACACACATGGAGGGTCAGAAAGAATTTGTGCAGATTGACCACAATGATTTGTTTCCTTATCTTCTTGTCAATATTGGATCTGGTGTTAGTATGATCAAGGTACCTTTGTCTTTTTTGTTTTTGTTTTTTCCTCTGCAGTTTATTAACTGATAATTGCCAAGCTAAACAATGGTAATAACTTTGTAAATTAATCTATGCTTTTGATTCGAGTTGTGGTAGGTTGATGGGGATGGGAAATTTCAGCGGGTTAGTGGGACAAATGTTGGTGGTGGTACTTATTGGGGCTTGGGAAGGCTGTTAACAAAGTGCAAGAGGTCATTGTGATTTCTATTCAATTTTGTAGTGTTTTTATGTCTCCATTTGTGTCTAAATTTTTTGATGAAGTTCTTGCATTACTTAATTCCATTTTCAGTTTTGATGAGTTGCTAGAGCTGAGTCAAAGGGGAGATAATAGGACCATAGACATGCTTGTTGGAGATATTTACAGTGGTATGGATTACTCTAAGGTATATGTTAATCTTAATTTCCATTCCTTCTATTCTGGGATATATAATCTGTACGTGTCATAGAAAATCCTTAGGTTCTTTGAATTGATCCAGATATTTATTTATAGATTATATTAGCCAGAGTTTTTTTTTTTTAATAATCCATTACTAAGTATTTTCCAACCTTAAATCTTTATAGATTGGTCTCTCTGCATCAACTATTGCTTCTAGTTTTGGCAAGGCTGTTTCAGAAAACAAGGAACTTGAGGACTACAGACCAAAAGATATATCCCTTTCTCTCTTACGAATGATTTCTTATAATATTGGCCAGGTGAGTTGTGTAATTACAGGATTTTATTATGCAAGTTTCCTAGAAAAATTCAATTAAGCAATTGCCATTATACCTCATCCAAAGTATATGGGTTAGAAAAAATAAGATGTTATGCCATCTTATTGGATTTTCTTTTTCTGAATGTAAAAATTGTCCATTTCTTTACTTAAACTAAAAAAAATAACAATTGTCCAAAAATTTCTTTAAAAAGCTGCCAAAGCTAGCCAAATTACACTCCACATGACATTTACGTTATATATGCTATGATGCACTCTTTGCAGGTTGAAAATATAAACATATATTTCTTTATGATTATGAGCCCTGTGAAGATAATGGCATTATTGTGAGGGTGATAATGCAGGTTGTGCTGTCATTAATGCTACGGAGAATGGTGCATCATTTCCTTTGGAAAGAAGGTTCATAAATTGGGTCTAATTGATATCTCTTGTTGGAATTGTCTGTGATGCCTATCTAGTTGTTATAAGAGGCATAAGGTATATTACTAACCATTATATCTTGGTACTTTTTACATTTTCAGTTTTTAAAAATTTTTAACAATATATTAGTTTTCTGTCTCTCTCTATTGAGTAATCTAACGTATCAAAGTGTGTTTTTTTGCATGTAAACAAGAGAGCTATCATGTGTAGAAGAGCTGTAAGAGTAAATTCACAATTAAAATCCCACAAGAGATTTGCAAATGCATTTCTAACGTACTATCAACCAGGTTATATTGCACGAATGCTTTGGAAGGCTCACCTAAGGTACACCCAACATACCTCCTCTTTCTTTGTGCAGTGACAAGAACCTTAGTTAAAGCCAAAGCTTCTTGTCTTTATGCAGCCTGCAAGCTTTAGACAGTAAGAGCCTAAAGATATGGAATGTTGTTTTAAAAATACAATTTAATAAGTTATTATTAAAACAACTTCAAATATACGTATAAGATTGCTGCATGTTTCCCAAAAAATAATAAATAGACAAAAAGAAAGAGAGAACTCAGCCTTATTAGTTATTATGAAAGAGTGTGGCTTTGTCCCTAATTACAGTCGGAATCCAATGCAATAAAAGAGTGTTGCATTGACCAATTCTCCAGTTAGTGAAACCAATTTTTGCTTCTCCATTGGGCCCTTGTGTGCCATGTGTTTGTGTGCATATATTTTTATTGAATGGCTTCTGGATACTCAAGTGCTTTAGTGTTTATGATTTGGTTTGAGGATTATGAGGAACTGTGGAAGGTGGGTGCATAATGCTTTGGGCTTATTTGGTTTCTTCTCATAGGGATGTGTAGATCATCTAGTATAATGGCTTGTGCCGCTGTGTGCATCATGTATTGGTTTTGATTTTATTTATTTTCTGGCCCAGATGGATGACTAGATTGTCAACTTTGCTTTGGTATTTCTTCCTTTTTCTATGCTTTTTGTGTAAGGGCTTTGTAGTATAGGATGCAAGTAGTGATTTGTTGCTCAGCAAAGTGGAAAGCTCAAAAGCTCCACTTGTTTGGGGGGCTATGGCACTTTGTCTGAGCATTGAAGTGAAACATCCTCCACAAATTCACCATTTGGCAATGTAATAAAACATCCTCCACAAATTCACCATCTTTTTGTCACATTTCATCCCTGTTATTATACTTGTCTGATTGGATGTAATATTGTAATAATGTCTTAAAGTGCATTCTTCTTTTATCTTATAAAGACATTCTTGCACTTTCTTTAGTTTGATTTAATTAACTTTATCTTGCATTTGGTTTAGCTTTTAATTGTATTTTTTAAAAAAAAAAAAAATTGCTGCAGGAGAGGTTTATCCCAATCAGAAATAGACTTTCTTAAAGAGGTATTTTCTTTTTCTTTTTAGTTTCTTTGTTTGCCTTTTGTGTTCCTTTGCTATTCCTCAAATATGTGTTATAAATTTTCATGTTTTACATTTTTCATAAGATATAATTACTTTGTCTCTAGTTAGTATGCTAGGTTTGAAGTATCTCATGCTGGTGCTAAAAACTTCTATGCTGCCTTCATTTTGTCTATAGAACCAGCACTGACCGAATTTTTATTGTACAGAACAAGGATTTGCAAACAAAAATTATTCAGTCAGACAATGTTCCAGAAACTGTTCTTGGTATGAGAATTTCCTTTCTAATTTCTACCGTTTTAATTATTCAGTCAGACAATGTTCCAGATATATTTGATGCATTTCTGCTGAGTGTGAGTGTGAATGTAGTGCACTTTTGTTTGATGGATGATGACCTGGAGTCCTGCCTTGTTATGGTCTTGTAGCTGAAAGAAAAAATGGCTTCTCAGGCGAGTGTTGAAATTTTATAGTGAAATTAACCTAGTGGTCAAAAGAGGTGGGTGAGTGTGTTTGGTCTAGCTAGCTGCTATTACCGATGATCTTAGGGTCTTGTAACATTAAAAAGTGGTTTTTATTTTATTTTATATATATATATTGAAAACCAGTGTTTGCATGTGTGTATTTATAGTTATCTTTGCATAATTTCTTGTCAGTTGATGTTTTATTTTCTTAGGAATTTAAATTCAGAATGGGGACAATAATGTTTGTGACTCTTTGTTTATAATATGAGTTATGTTTGCAAAAGAAGATGATACTAAGGAGCAAAAAAATGGCAATTTGTATTGTGATCGGGCAGGGGAAAAAAGGAAAAAAAAAACTATAGCCGCGTTTTAAAAAATGCGGCTATAGACCCGTTTTTAGCTACATTGAAAGAAACTATAGCCGCGGTTAAAAAAACGCGGCTATATAGGCCTATTGTTATGCTGTTTAGGCTGGGTTTGTTAACGCAGCTATAGACCCCTTTTTTTTTGTAGTGCAGTCACCATCATTACTCACTTCAGGGGTTTCAAGCGCTTCCTTTGCCTTTTCTGTCCCACCCTGGCAGTCATAAGTGGTTCAGTAGTGATGATGCCGTGAAAATCACCAATGAGCTACACGGTTTTCGCCCGCTCGAAAGAATATCTGCACAATGAAAACAGAAGAGACCTAACAGAGAGCACCGGTGTGGTGCCGGCCAAATACCCTCCGAAGGTCAAGTTAGAACTATTCTCACAACTCTAGAGTGCTAGAGAGGGTAAATTATGCGTACCTCGATTTGTGAAAGTATTGGGCTTTTATAGTAGAGAGTTGACATCCCTTCCTTGGTACGGAAGTCTTTTCCTTTTAGGATTCTACTTGGAATAGACTCAATCGTGATTCGCAAGATCTTACCTTATAGAAAAGATCTGCACGTATTCTCCGGGATCCCTACCATATTAGGACTCTATTCACCTTAGGATTCCACGGCGATCAAATACTTGTCTTGTAAGTATTTTTCATCAAAGACTTTTGCTATTTCGGACCTCTGGACAGGTTGGGCTTGCCCTCTATCGGCCCAGGAATATGGATCCATCAGGCCCACTTCCAGACCTCGACAAGCTATATTCTAACCCTCATCAAGTAGTGTCCATATTTTGGTTTTGTGGCCTTTGTATCTTTGTCCACTTTCTTGTCAAAGTCCCTTGTGGTGGGAGATCAAGACACGTCGCATGGCCATGCAAAGGGGTGTTGGTGTCAAGGCATGTTGCATGGCCATGCAAAAGGGTGTTAATGTTTTCCGGAATTACTTGCTCTTGATGAGGTGGGGTAATTGTGTCAGAATCTGGTCCTGTGAATTCTTTTTGGGAAAAAATATGCTTAAAATCAGGTTCCGTGATTCTCTCCCGTACATGGTGGGCCATTGCATCGTCAGAGTTTCCTTCCCAAGGCATTCCTTTTTGGGTTTCCACGCTCAAAGTCAACTGTGGTATCCTATGACTGGGCGGCGCCGTCCGTGGTGGGGCTGGGTTCGTCGGAGAATGCCTCGGCGGGCTACTGGATCTTCGTTTATCTTCCATCGGATTTCGTCGGCCACCGGCCTTGAGCCAATCTCCATACGGCATCTCTCCTTCACTTGTGCTTGGATTCGGGTGGGTACATTTCCGGGCCCGCATCTCATGTCCAAGTCTGCCGCATGAAAAACACAACCCAGTGATGCGTTCATATTTAAAAGCAATCCGGAGGAACCTAGCTTGTTCAGTGGAGAACGCCGTGTTGTCAACTTCAATGACCCGTCCCACACCTCGGCCAATATCACTGGCCGCTTCTGCGTTAAACAAGTCAAAGGGCAAACCCCAAACCTGCACCTGCACCCATAAGGAGACACTAGAGAACTCGATATTGTGCGCCGTCATACCCTTCTCCCATCTCCGAATGACAAGCAAGTGGTCGTCGACGACGAATTTTGGATCCGTTGCAGGAAGTCGGAGTCCATCGTGGTTACCAAAACGGGCGATGAGATGGCAGTGCGAAAGAAAAGAGGGCGAGTGAGTGAGGGAAGGAAGGGTGATAAGATGAGAGGGGTCCGAAACTACGAGGGCCAGTGGTCGCCGTCGTGGGAAGGATACTCACCCTAGGTGAGAGGAAAAACTCCTACGAAGAGGAGAAAAAAAGCGTGGAGGTTTAATATTAGTCCGTGAAGAAGTCAAATGTAACTATTGCTGGTGTACCTTAGATCATGGTAATACAGTATAATACTTGCCTTTAAGAAGTTACATATACTTGGCCTCAACCAATTTAGCACTACAACAACAGTTTATAAAACTTCAATTAGTACATTCATTTTATGAGTTACATTAACTGTTAAATAGCTAGCACATAAAATGCAAAACGAAAATGAGATCACAACAAATTGTGTCCTAATATACTTCAAAGTTCAAACCACCCAAAGATAATATTGTGAAAACATCAATATAACAATAAACATATATGGTAGATTATTACACAAATCTTCCTCTAAATTTATATATTATACAAGTTTCGCACATCTTCATTGCTTTGTTACCAGCATGATGTTTGCATTTTCAGTTCAAAACTCAAGTGCCACCTTTAAAAAACAGAGGGGTAGCACCAGTTTGGTTGGCTGGTGAAATCTCCATATCATTCAAACTCCCTGAGGATTGTGCTATTGATGCTGAAGAGGACCAAGAGGTGGACAAGATATAATTCTCCTGCTTAATGAATTTCATTAAGAAAATTACATACACAGATGATGGAAAAATTGATGGTGCCTAAGTAAAGTTTATGGTAGAAAATAAAAGGCAATGGCATCATTGGCCGAAAGAAATACAGTAAGTGATTATGTACGGTAGAATGGTCAAGAGCCATATAGCAATATAGTGGCATTTCTAATTTCTCTCTTTTTTTTTGTGAAGAGAATTAAGATTCAAATTTCGCATCCTCAACGTTATAATTATCAAATTATCAACAACAAAAAAATGAATAGTAATATGATATAGGGTACTCCCAAGTGAAAATTGAATGCCAAATTTTATTTCATAGTTAATTGTTAATTTAACCAAAAAAAAGAGAGAGAGAGTAGAATATAGTCTAAATTGGTAAAAAAGTAGCAATTGTTCATAATCAAAGTCTGTTAAATATATATTGGCTGAATTTCATTAACATTAGGGTTCCATCAAAAGTTTCAAATTTCCATCCGCCACCCAAGTAGAGTAGTTCCTCTCCACTTGGAACCAGTTCTATTTATAGATCTTAATGTATGAATGGAAGATTTACCATCCAATTTGGAGTATGTATTCCAAATATTAACTAAATAAAGTTTGCTTACCCTTTCTTCAAAAAAAAAAAATTTATTAACAAATATTCAAAGATCTATTTAAAATAATAAATCATTCATGACTTAAGAAATGGGAAGTGTATTTGAAAATAACCTCATGAGCCAGTCGAGGATAAGAGCTTCCCTCCAAACTCTTGATTTTCCCATGCCATCAATTTCTATAAATGAAAAAACATTCTTAAGCAACTTTAACTTTTTTTCATCCTCTTGGTTGTCATCCATTAGGGATAAAAACTTTAAACAAGTTTAAGATGTTCTTGCATTTTTAGAGAAAACTTAAGAGGTATATATAGAAATGTTGGGTGATAAAACCAATGGCAAAAGTGAAAGATTACTGAAATCTTAAGGATCCTTTTTTTCTTTTTTGGTAATTTTATCTAACTCACCTAACACTTGATGCAAACCGTAACATTTCGTACCCAAAATAAATGCATTTGTCATGAGATTCAACGTGGCAAAAAAGATAACAAAATTAAAGATTATTAAAATTCAGAAGCATCTATTCACGTTATTTCACCAATATTCATACATAACGCTTATTTAACTTTTAAAATTCAGTAACGTAAACAATGTAACGCCTATTCAACTTTTAAAATTTGAGAAATTTAACGCCTATTTAACCTTTAAAATTTGAATTCAAGTTTTAGAATCTGAGACACATAACGCCTATTAAACTTTTAAAATTTGTGGAAAAAAAAAACAATTTCACATTATACTCACATTTAATACCATTCAATGTGGTAAAGTAAAAGTAAGGGAAAATTTGAAAACATTTTTTATATGATTTTATTCGACTTGGGAAATATTTGATTTTTAGAAATTATTAACAAGTGTAGAAACAGATTATTCTTTTTCTACCCATCATCATCAATGGTGAAGCCAAGGGGGCCTGGCCCCACCAAAGTTCACATTGTTTATATGTTTGATAATTGATTTGCTCCTCCTATTTTCAAAAAAAAAAAAAAATTTCCCATCTATTTTCGTTTTTTTCATGAATTTTTTTAATCTATATCTTAAAGATTAAAAAAAATTTGTGAGTAATCATATAATAAACTTCTGAGTTTAATATTATTTTATCGATGAGCTCTGAAATTTCAAGTGCATACATATTCACAATGAAATTTTAAAAATTTTACAATTTGATCATTTTATATATTAACCAAAATATCAAAAATTCAAATGTGATATATTTGATATTTGTCTAGCTATTAAAAATCTTCTTATGTGAATCATTAGTGAAATTTTTACTTAAAAAAAATGATAATTATTTATTTTCATGTACATACATAATGGTGCAATTCATATGTATTAAAAAAAAATACAAAAATCTAGTAATTTTTACTTAATTCAATAAAGAGATCTATTTCAACTATAGAAATTAAAAAGCCGAGTTGATTAAAAAATTACTATTGTTTTAATTTACAAGTACTATGATTCCGTGTGATACAATCAATGACAATTAAAA
The DNA here is from genome assembly GCA_030021035.2 of Notholithocarpus densiflorus. Taxonomy (NCBI): domain Eukaryota; kingdom Viridiplantae; phylum Streptophyta; class Magnoliopsida; order Fagales; family Fagaceae; genus Notholithocarpus; species Notholithocarpus densiflorus. Next base: position 2,987,331 of record JARYZH020000050.1, read on the forward strand.
CTGGATGGAAGATAATGTCGGTCCTTAAAATTTACCTATTGAGCACCTTTAGTCTCTAGTCTAGAGTTTCATAAAGTTTAAAATACACACACACAAGGGAGAGAGAAAAGAGTTCTAATACAAAAGCATACCACAACTCCACTCAAAAGTCGTGGTAACTTTTAAGAGAGGGTGGGCAAATTATACTACACATAACACACTTTCTTAAGCAATGTAGGACAATTACCCTTTTTTCTTTTTCTTTTTGAGAATAGAGAGTGTGACTTTAAATAGAGTAGTATGGAAAAAATAATAATAATACATATAGTTGATCATCTTAACTAATCTATCAAGAATCCATGATCAACTCCAAAATTTTGGAACTAATACTTTGTTGTTGTTATGTTGTTTATTCAATCCCAAATACTCATGAATAAAAGAATGAGAGAGAGAGATCTAAGCCTTGGTTTACAATTCCTTTTGCAATTCTTCTGTGTTCCTTTTACGATTCCTTAATTAAAAAAATAGAATAAATGAAAGTAGTTCCTCAAAGTACATAATTGAAATTTTTTTTTTCTTTTTTTTTTTTTGGTGTCTCAAATGCAACGAACTGAATCAATGAATCTAACAAATAACAATTCTGATTCATTCAATTCGAAAATCGAATTTTTTTTTTTTTTTTTTTTTTTTTTTAAATTGAAGCTTCTCTTTGTCAAGAATCTTGATGGCCACGTTCTCGCCAGTGTCAATGTTCCAGGCAAACCTGGCGACCATTTTGAAGCTAATACATACCAAAATGGGGTTTTATTAATTTCTCATAAACTTTCCAGCATAATGCCCCATGTCTGAAACTATTTAGGAATATGTCCCTGTTTTGAAACTCGATTTTTAGAAAATCGAGTTTCAAATGTAAAACTTGATTTTTGGACAATCAAGTTATAGCGAAATTGGACTTAGGAAAAAAAAAAAATTTATGGAACTCGAGTTCCACAAATTTTTTTTTTTTTTTTTTTAATTTTTAGTTTGGTATAACTCGATTTTTAGAAAAATCGAGTTTCAAAACAAGGGCATTTCCCTAAATAGTTTCAATCAGGGGGAATTTTGCTGAAAAGTTTTGGAGAAATGGACAAATGCCCATTTTGGCCCTAATACATAAGTAGTTGAAATTTTTGTAGTTGAGAAAAATGAAATCAAAGTTGAACATAAAAAAATAGAGAATCCAGTAAGAAAAAGGAATTAAGTTCTAAGCCAACTAACCAAGTAGGAAAATAAAATAAACATTTGCAATAAAATTAAATAATATTTATTAATCAATTGGGCTAACTAGTACCTGGCCTTCAACATCTAGCCACAAGATATGGGGCCATCATTAAAAAATAAGAATACAAAATTAATTAAATCTAAAAGAGTATCTCTTGATAAATTTGATACTAATAAATAATAATGAACAAAATATAACATAAAATTTAGGTGAAAATATTGATAGCTTAGATTTATTATCAAAACTAAAAATTTTAAAATAAATTTTACACATAGTAATTAAAAATACTCCAATCAGTGAACTTAATTATAAAAGAAAACTTCTTCTCAAAAAAAAATTATAAAAGAAAACTATATTTTTTTTCAAATGCATGAATGGCTTACTGAAGTTTTAGTTAAAGCATATTTTACCGTTGCTTTTGTAGAAGCTAAGAGGCTTTTCAAAATAAAATTGATATTTAGTTAAAGCACATTCTACTTAAGATCGAGTCACAATAAATGATTAAGTGCATTAATCATATTAACAACTAAATGAGAGATGTCAAGAAAACTTGAATACAGTTTTATTAAATTATTAATTTTCCAAGTAAATAGCGAATCACAGCCCTTAAATTTTGGATCATTTTAATTTTACCCTTCTTAATGTTTCAAATTTTTGATATGCTACCCTAATGTTAGGGGATCATTTTGATTGATAAGCCCTCTGTCTATTTTTTTGCTTATATGTCCATTAAGTGACACCTAAGTCTATTACATATGCTAGTTGGCACAATTCAATCTTGAGTACACATATTAGAGTTATAGAGTACTTAATTTATATATTTAATTGTTTTATGATACTCTTTTACTCATTCATTATATTTTTATTTGTCCCCTTCGCCCAAAAACAAATTTCTAACTTCACCACTGATGGACGCCTTCATGGATGACATGCCAGCGCTTCACAAACAAAACCTTTGATTGAGTCCAAAAAGCCCTTAAAGATTTGAATTTCGTAGCAACGTTGGGATGATGACTCTATAACTTTAGCTTTTGATCTGAAAAAGCAACCCAAAAAATGTTATTCTGAATTCACGGTTACACAGGCTAAGGTTTTCTATTTGAATAGCTTGGAGTTTCTACCTTTCCAACCTTATGAATAGGGGTGGCAATGTATGACGCAATCCATGAACACAACACAAATACAATAGAGTTTTTTTGCAGGTTAATTATGTTTAGTGTGAATGGGTTCTTGTCAAAAATTGGTTGACACACTTTGACACGATTAATAAATTGGTCAATTTCATGTTGATCTATTTAACTTGGAATGACCCAATTAATATAAATAAATGTTATTTTTATGTTACCTAAATTTGAATTATGAATATAACGGAGTAATTAAAAGAATTTTAGTGGTTATATGGATAAACTTTTTATTTAAACTCTAAAGTCTCTAACCCTTTTACCCAAAATAACGAGAAAAAAAAATCTTTTCACTATATTTTTCATAGATTGTCTATTAAACAAGTTGGAATAGGTTGTGCCATATAAACCTGCTCAATAAATGGGTTGCATTAGGCTTGTGCTAAATCTATTGAGTAACAAAAGGGTTCAATCCTATTGTGGTGTGAGAGAGGAGGAACTATCTCTACTATTTGAGAAAATCAAACAATCTTGTAATTCTTCTACAACTGTGAATTTAAGTGAGGTGTTTGCAAAGCTTACTAATGATATCCTATGTAGGGTGGCCTTGGGAAGGAAGTATGGTGAAGGAGAACATGGGAGGAAGTTTAGGGAGCTTTTGGGGGAGTTAATGGAGTTATTGGGTGTGATTAACGTGGGGGATTATATTCCATGGCTTGCTTGGTCAGCCATTTCAATGGCAATGGAACTCATGAATAGTACCAAAAATAAACTAAATAGTAAAAAAATCTACCCAATATAAGCTATTCCAAACATAACCTAAGGCTCTAATCCTGGTAAGCATCTCTCTCTGTGCGCACTTGCATGTTTGAATATTCCTGTGACTAAGTGCATATTTCACTCTCATTTTTAGCTTTGTTGACCTTATGGATCAGCAATGGGCTAGTTCAGTTCATTTTTACTCAGCCCATGAATTGGGTGGGCCAACCTTAGCGAGTCATTGATCAATCAACGGGCTAAATTAGGCTTAGTGGAGCCTTTAGTAGACTTAGTGGGAGGGTCAAGCCTAATGGACTTTTAATAGGCTACCTATGGGCTTTTAATGGACTCTTATTAGACTTTTAACCGGCCGTTGATGAACTTATAAATTTTAATTAAAATTTATAATTATATATATATATATATATTATATGTCACAAAACACAAAATATCAAATTGAACTATTAAAGATACATAAAAAAAATTATTGATTTAACTTTTATAAATTGGAATTATTCATAGTAGGGTGAGAATATATTATATGCATAACTTCAATTCTTATTTATAATGCATATATAACTAAACACATCTTCTCAAAAAAAAAAAAAAAGAGGTATCCTAGTGGTTAGACATGCGGCTTCTAGAGTCTCTTCTCTATCAGGTCACAAGTTTCAACCCTCCCTTTTCCCAAGATTTTTCTTATAAATTACGTGTTGTTGGGCTAAGTTTACGGGCCAAACTATTGGGCCCATGGGTAGAAAATCAGCCCCTACATTGACCCATCAGGCTAATGAGTTACCCACAGCCTCAAAAGTATCAGGTCGTGTAGACCATTAATCTGGTGGGCTGGTGGGTCACCAAACTGGACCATGGGCCCTGGACTTTTTGGCGCGACTTAGTTGACTTTTGCATGAAAAGTATGATGATGCCTGAATTACATGTTTGAAGAGGTAAAAGATAATTTTGACTGCTATTTGGTAAACATTGCGGGATAAGCTTAACAATATATGTATGCATTTTGCAGTTTGTATCAAGTCAATTAGAAAAATAAAATGCTAAAGCCGCTACAAATTTTATAAGAATAGGGTTAGAAATAGATATGGTATCAAATGAAAAGGGATATTCTCTATTTGAAATAAATTCAAGTCATGGCTCACATTAAACATTACATATCTAATTTCTCAACCCAAAAAAAAAAAAAAAAAAAACATTACATATCTAAAAGAAATAAAATTTTAACCGTAAAATAGACTCTCACAATTTTCAATGAAATGGAGAGGATCCTATTCACAAAATGAGGTACAATATCAAAACATGTTAAAATAGATTATATTATGAAATATGAATTTATATGGTTTTTGTATTAAATTTTGCAGTATCCATATAATAGATTATATTATTAGAAAACGAATGTTTTTCACTCTAAAATAATGACCAGTAGCAGGGATGGCAATGGCGCGGGGCGAGGCCGAAGGATGGGGTCTTCGTCCCCGCCCCGCATGGTTTTTTCTTTCTCCATTTCCGCCCCGCCCCACATGACGGGGAAAACTTTCTCACTCCATCCCCGCCCCTTAGGGCCCTGCGAAGCCCACCCCACTCCGTAAAACTCTACTTTTTGTTAATTTGCCTTACAACTAGTACAATTTTTTTAATGAAACCTATTTCATTAATAAAAATATACTTAAAATTACAACTAAATTTATCTCATCAAATCAAATCAATTTTTTTTCTTTTAAATTGAATAATATATCCTAGTGTTTAACAAGACAATCATAAAAATTAAAATTAAAATTAAAAAATTAAAAAAATTCATAGTATAACACATAACAAAATAAAGGCAGAGAACCACATTGGGTAGAATAAAATATGCTAATATTAATATGTTTGTTTAAATAGTAGGGTTTTAGGGTATGAAAAATTTACAATTATAACCCTTAATAACGCGGGGCGGGGCAGGGACGGGGAAGGGTGGGGCGGGGTGGGTCTAAAAAGTCTAAACCTATTCCCGCCCCACCCCGTGGTGCAGAGCTAAAATCTTGCCCCATCCCCGCCCCACCACCTTTGCAGGGCGAGGAAAACCCGCGTAAAGGGAAGTGGGGAGGGGCGGGGAAAAATTGCCATCCCTAACCAGTAGGACAAGTGAGCAACAATTGTCACAAATTTATGTGTGTCTGCCTAGTTTTATATTTGTGCTTGAATTAATCTTGTGTGTTAATATAGTAATACTATGATGATTGGCTAACCACAAAACTAGGTTTGTAATGAACAAAATAATTGATTTTATTTTTTTCATTAGTTTGATAATTTTTTTTGTTCCAAATTAGATGGATTCCATAAAATAAAATTAAAAAAAAAAACAATAATAATAATAAATGGGTGTGTTGACATGCATATTTCCACAAAATCTAGTTTTTGATTGAATTCAGATATTCTATTATTAACTAAAATTGGATTTGACCTAATTCAAGACAAATTAGAAATAAAATAAAGGTCAAAATGTAAAAATTACCCCCCGCCCCGCGTTTATGTTAGTTGCAAAAACATCCCTTGAGGTTTCAAGTCTTCCTCATAGCTCATAGAAGTTTTCATATCTACGAAATTGATCTCTGGAATTAACTTTCATTAACTCTAATGCAAGAAAAATTCATGTGATCACATTAAGAACACTCACAAACTAATTATTCGCACCACTAGTCACATTATGGTCACTCGATTTTCCTATTCATAAAAGTTAATGAAAGTTTTTTCCCAGTGGTTAATTTGGCAAATATGAAAACTTTAGAGTTATAAAAAATAACTAAAACCCTAAGAGTTTTTTTTTTTTTTTTTACCCAAATCCCAGAGGGTGTTTTTACATTTAGGACTAAAATAATACTAGTTTATTATGAATTAGTTTTTTTTTTTTTTTAGCTTGTATCAAAACTGGAATTTTTTTTTAAAAATTATTTTAAAAAAAAAACATTGACTATCTTTGCGAGTTCATATTAAAAAACCAAAATAAATTATAAAGAATTTGGAATGGAATAAAAAAAAATTAGAATATTTTCACTTAGTCTATAAAATAAAGAGAGAGAAAAATATTTACAATTTCACCATTATATCATTGTCTTTGAATTTTATTCTTCATAAAATAGGGAAAAAAGAGATAGCTAATAAGTTTATGGATATATAATTTTATAATTTGTCGATGTGGCATGTTGTGATTGGTGGATAATAATTTAATTACTCTTTCCCATGAGCATACAATTGACAACATTTATATTGTCTACCAATCGCAACTTGTCATTTTGAGAAGTGCATGTCCACAAATTTATTCCAAGATAATTAATATAGGAAATTAAAGGTTCCGCTCAAAATTGATTGAGAAGTGCATGCAAAGGGGTTTGTTTTGGTCTAGGCCGCCAATGTACTTCACATTCTTTCTCATGCTTATTGTTTACTTTTTCTTTTTCCTTTTTTTTTTTTTTTTTTTTTGTTTCGATGGGTTGATAATTTTCTCAATCAAGAGGCCTTTACAAAAATGCAATGTAACAACAATTAAGAAAATTTACACTAGAAATTATGACAACTTACTTGCATTAATCTTTTCCACAATACAAACTCAATCGGTGAGAGATCTAGCTCGATTCTTCAATACCACATGCAATCTCATTTATGACTTAGCTATACTATGGATAACAAATTCTTTCTTTTTTTTGAGGAAAAGGGATAACAAATTCAAATGTTGATTAATGCTGTTATCTAAATGCATTAATTTCTTATGTCATTCTTCATTTCATAGGCTCCAAACTCTTGCTAGTATTCTAATTTCACAGCAATCCAATAGTTTGGCTTCACCCATAATAACTGAAATATTTATTTACTATCAGCCAATCAGTATGCTCCACGTTCGACTATATTTGCAGCCTTATACTGTATAAAATTCCTCCAAGTGTCAATTTTAGAACCTTGATATGCTGCCTTGGCTCAATAATTGTTGGCACAAACACATTGATAAATTTCTTCTATATTAACCCTCTTTTAAATGTTATAGGATGCATTTGCTAATTGCTACTGCCTACTGCTACTGATACTACGTACGTAGCCTTAGAGTGGACAATGTCAGAGCTGCTAAGGCACCCAAAGACTATGAAGAAACTGCAAAAAGGATATATCAAAGGATGATTTGGATAAAATGCATTACTTAAAGGCAGTCATCAAAGAAACTCTTCGCCTACATCCAATGTTATTTGTACGAGAATCGATTGAAGATATGAAAATACAAGGCTATGACATTGCGGTTGGAACAAAGGTTTATATCAATGCATGGGCAATTGGAAGAGACCCTGTGTCATGGGATTTACCAGAGGAATTTAAGCCAGAAAGGTTCTTGACTTCTTCGATAGGTTTTAGAGGACATGACTTCCAACTGATTCCATTTGGAGATGGTAGGAGGGTTTGCCCCGGAATGGCCTTTGCCATAACTACAATGGAGACTGTTTTGGCAAGTCTTACGCACAAATTTAATTGGACATTGCCTGGAGGTGCAAGAGCAGAAGATTTGGATATGGTTGAATCTTTCAGTCTAACCATTAATGGAAAATTTCCTCTTATTGCAATTACAACTCAATATTCTAACTAGTATATGGATAGGGAATTCATATTAGTAGTTGAAGAATCCCCCAAGTTCAGTTCTGCTATCAAGAATCTACAATTGGTCAGTTTGAATTTCTCTTTTTTCTTCTCTCCATTTTGGATGCTGAGAATGGAACTGGGAAATATGTTCAACTGAAAGGAAAATAAATTTTTCATCAAAAATAAAAAATTTAATGTACTTATATTGTATCCTCAATGGCAGAACATTTATGGGAGGAAATTCTAATGTTTGCGCAGTAACATAAACATTAGCTTGACCAAAACCATGCTTTTAAGTAAAATAAAGCAAGTTGTCTTGTAGAGAAAAATGAAGGGCCAAGGTACATATGAAGCAAATTAAACAGAGAAATGGTCGATCTAAGGCCATATCTTACACTTAAAAGATCTCCAAAAAAAGGACTTCAGACTCAAAATGTAAGGACAAAGAGAGGAAGTAGCTCATGCCAATTGCCAAGGGGCACAAATAAATTCCCAGATACCCATTGCATGAAAAAGCTCACTGTATAAAATAAAACACTTGGTATAAATTAAGATCCTGTTCTTCATCCATGAGAAGCTTGTGACCAATGCTATCAGAGGCATAAGTTCTGTCAAGATATGCCGATGGAACCGTCCTCCACTCCTCGCACTTTCTCTTTTTCAGATTACAAATGTCTATGCTATTGCTACAGTCTAGCTCATACTCATGCTTGAGCTTGGCTATATCTCTAGTAACCCCAACCCCTACGAAAGTGAATTTGGAATCCACCAAAAAGCTAGTGATGGATTGGAGGATATTAATGGATATGGACCCAAGGGGGAAAATCCGAGTGATATCTAGCATTAGAGAAGCGGATTGAAATTTTGAAACTTTAAGAGACAAAATCAAAATTACTCCCAATTTTAAGGGTGTAATGTGAAATTTAGAATATGATTTTATGGCCCTCTACGTTTGTTGACATCACAATACTATTGTTTTCAAATGTTATTCCCAAAAGAAGAAAAAAAAATGGTTGTGAAAATTTGTGGGACGGGTTTGGCACTTATTAACCTGAGGAGGTCAGGTTGGGTTGGAAAGTACACCAAACCCAACCCAACCTAACGCATACTCGCCCCTATCCTATGTATATCTTTCATTTTATTACACACATACACATATGTATATATGGGTTGAGTTCAAGTTACACTTGGTATAAGTCTAAGCAATGTCATACCATCCAATAACTTGTTATTGAATTCATACATACATACATACATACATACATATATATATATATATTTATATATATATGTATGTATATGGGTTGAGTTCAAGTTATACCTAGTGTAATTCTAAGCAATATTATATCACCCAATAACTTATTATTGAATTCATATTTTGAAAATCCAACCATTGAATTATATGTTCTATATGTTCTTAACATGCATGCCAATTTTCATGCCAATCGGATGTAATTTACCATTTGATCCATAAACTTATTTTTTATGCATTATTTTAAACTACAAAAACTTGAATTTAAACAATTGATTGATGACATGACTATTGATCTTTGATCATCTTCAAATTTTGTAAATATGGAGAATATATAAAGATAATATAATCCAGCAATGGATTAGGTGGTGCTATATATAAATATATATATTTATATATATATATATATATATATCTATATATATCTTTCATTTTATTGCACACATAAACCTTTTTTTTAAGAATTGTGTCACAGCATTTTTTGCCATAAACTTTTGTTATTAATTATATATTTTACCTTTTTTTGGCTTTAAGCCAAGTTAGAACTAGGGATGGGAATGGCACAAGGTGAGGTCGGATTAGGGGTGCTCTACCCTAGCCCTGCAAAAGAACTGCCCTCCCCAATCCCCACCTCGCCTCCCTCCCCAATCCCCACCTCGCCTCGTCCACACATAATTTAAAACTTAATATATAAACAAACAAATAAAACACCCAACAACATAAATAATATATTCAATATTCAATAACACAATCCAAAGTTTTTGTAAACAAAAAAAAAAAAAAGTTTTTATCTAGCAATACTAGTTCAACAAAACATGATCGTCCCAATGTATCCAAATGTGAATCCAACATTCCATTTTCATCCACCATGGTATATTAATATCTAAAAGCTACGGCCTAGATATTAATGTATGCAATAATGCATTATGCCTTTACACATTCTTAAACTAATTGTAACTTACCAATCAAGATAAGATCATCACTTTTTACTACTATGAATTTACATATTCTTGAACCTAAATGTAATTTTTAATAGAAAATACATGTAATACAAACAGCTTGGGTGAAAACACTATTTATTTGTTTTTAGTTTATACTCATCCAGAGAAAAAAAAAAAAAAAAAAAAAAATCTTCTTCCACCACTATATTAATATCCTTATGCTAATGTAGTATTCATGACCAAATTTGAAAGATCTAGTTTCATTCCTACTTAGAGAACCATATGTCATTTTCATCAACTTCAAGAGATAGAGACAATAAACACCCACTTCGGTCAAATTTGGTCCATTTCAGTCCAATTTGGTCTAATTCGGTCTATTACGGTCCACTTTGGTCAATTTGTTCCATTTCAATCCATTTTAGTTCATTTAGTCCAGTTTGGTCCAATTCGGTCCATTTGCTCCATTTCGAATGAGTATAAACTAAAAATAAATAAAGCTGTTAACTTTCACTCTTTTTTTTTTTTTGGTAATTACACATAACCCACCTGTGGTTTGGGCGAAAATCACTTTGCCTACCCATAGTTTGAAAAGTGTCACTTAACCCACTTGTGGTAAGCTCTGTTTGTTTTCCATAACCTACCTCTATTAAAAACAGGGGTAAATATGTATTTCTACTCCTCTTTTATGTCTCTCTCCTCCCAAAAAAAAAAAAAAATGACACTAAAACAAGAGAAAATAAGATCAAAAGATGCTATTTGTAAAGAATTTAGAAACTTGTCTCAAGAACTCCAATAAATCACAAACTATATTTTTGAAACACACTCAAAAGAAAATAACACAAAAGGAAAATTTTACTTAACCCATTAACTTATTTTCTTCTCTATACATTAATTTATTCCTCACGTTCTTTCTGCCCCTCTCTCTCTCTATTCTATTCATGTCTCTCTCATCTCTCACACTCTAGTTCAAATCGTCGATAGCTTTGGGTCGTGGTGGCTTGGGTGATGACTGTGGAGGAGCACAAGTTGGCTGTGTTGGTTGGGTCTGGGTTTTGAGGAGGAGCATGAAGTTGGGTTGGATCTGGGTTTTGAGTTATGTTCTCTTCTTCTTTTTCACTTCCATTTCTTTCTTTTAGCTTTTCATTTTCTTTTCAACTTTACTGCGGATGGGTTGGATCTTGTGCAGAATTATTTTTGTTTTTATTTAAATTCTTTCTCCATTACTGAATATTTAAATGGGTACCTTGACTTTTTTTTTTTTTCCTCTTAAGTAGCTACGTTGATTTGTCATTGCCAGGACAAGTAGATTTCATCAATGAAGGGCCTCCATGTCAGGTTTGTGCAAATTTGGCCTCTTTCCCACTTACTGTTCATGACTAATTTGTCTTGGGGATGTGGGAGGAAATTTAACCCACAACAATACCCTCAAAGCATAGGATCACCCACGTCTTTTTAGATGACGTTTTCAATGAAAATATCATGGGGCTGCTGTTAATGACCTAAGATGGACTTTTCTAAGGGAACATATAATTGAAATCAGTAGCTACATTCATCAAAAAAAAAAATTCATCAAAAAAAAGAAATCAGTTGCTACTTTTTGGCATTATAACTTGTCGTCATCATCTGGGTATCAGAATCAGCCATAGGAAGTGAAGATGATAAGATCTCTTATTCATTTTGAGCTTTATCTATCTTTGTGTATCTATGAAGAAGAAGAAGATGAGTGTTCTCTTTGTTGCTGTCCTTTTGTTTTTGTGGAGGTTGATTTGGGTTTGATTTTTCCTGGGGTGTGTTCTTCGTGTTCAAGATTTTTGTGAATGGAGAGAGACCAATACCAATATTTGATCTTGTTTCTCAAGTATTTTTATGTCTTTTTTTGGTTTTGGGAGGAGAGAGACATAAAAGGGGAGTAGAAATACATATTTACCCCTGTTTTTAACGGAGGTAGGTTACGGAAAACAAACAGAGCTTACCACAGGTGGGTTAAGTGACACTTTTCAAACCACAGGTAGGCAAAGTGATTTTCGCCCAAACCACAGGTGTGTTATGTGTAATTACCCCCTTTTTTTTTATGGAAAACTTTGTGTAAAGATAGTTTTCCGTGTTTTTCAGTGTTTGGTAGTATCAGAAAAAATGAGTCAAAGGAAAACTAGGTATGGCTTTAGGGATTGTTTTCCAATAAATTTTTTGGAAAATGACTCTATCTTTCAACAAGTTAAATAAGGGAAGTTAGAAGTGTTTTTCAACTCATTTAAGGTTTCTACCAAACATAGGAAAATGAAATAGTTTTATAGAAAATATTTTTTTTTAAATGACTCATTTTCTAGAAAACATTATCGCCGAAACAAACAAAGCGTTATTATTTATATTTTTTAAATTTAATGAAAATGACATATGGCTTTTTAAGCAAGAGTAGAACCTGACTCTTCAACCAAGGCCTTTTGCAAATTTTGAGACTACTCCAATGATTCACCAACACCAAACGACAACAAAGAACTCTAAAGGATTCTATGTGTGTTTAGTTTTAAACTTCTCTATGGAATTTGGAAATTTGGAGAGAGAGAAGGTAGAGAGAACAATGTGATTTTGCTCCCTAACTCCTCAATATAGGAATTGGGCATAGAATCTCATGATATATGAGGGTTATATAGAAAAGTTTCTAGATAAGTATTGTAGAAAGGTGAATAACAAATTTCTCTCAAGTTCTAGCAATCTTGCTCAACTAAGAAACTGGCAAGAGAGAGGCAAGATTGTTTTTCAAAATAGGTAAAACTCATCTAACCCATGTAATTTCACTCGACCTAGATTCTTCATACTTCAGCTTCACATTCAGTATTTTGACCTCTTAAACCAATACAAATTTACACATAATTGTACATGATACAAAAAAAATTAAGAACTGAAAATGTATATGTAATTTGGGCATGGAATATACCAACACACTAAGATTCTAACAAAATTAAATCAAAGTTTACAAAAAAATTTCTTGTCTTTGAAATTATGTTATAGTGTGCTATGTTTTTCCAATTTTTTTCTCTACAAATAATTTTTTAAGTTTCAAATAAATTATTTAAATTACTAATTCTTTTAAAGGGGATTACCATGATAATCAAAACTCATAACAAAAATACTTTTTAATACTCAAATAATTTATAGACGTATTCAAATGCATAGCCAATATTATGTTTATAAACTCAAATTTTCGATTCCGCAAAAGCTAAGTATTAACTCAAACAAAAATCACACCAAAGTTATAAGAGGGAGGGATACTACTTGTGTTGAGGAATTCAAAAACACAACACCAAAACGTATTGGCCTAAAATAGAGTTATAAAATAAATAAATAAATAAAACACAATGTTCATCCACCTAAAGTAGAGTTACAAGAAATAATAAAAAATCAAGAGGGAGAGAGATAGAATAATCATTTTTTTAAGAGAAAATGTGAGAGATAATAACAAATTTATAGAAAATTAGATGAGAATAAAAAGAGTTAAAAAATATAGTAATAAACTCTAAATTAATTATCATAGTTATGCTATGTATTAAAATTACACTATATTCTTATATACTATCTTTATAATGCAATAAGATAACATTTATGAAATCAAATAAAAGAAAAAAGATAATAACTTAAAAACACAAAATTAAATTACATCAACCCAAAGTAGAGTTCTAAAAAACACAAAAGTTAATCACCTAAAATAGAGATGCAAGATAAATAAAAATAAATAAATAAAAAATCCACCAAAAATTGAAAAAAAAAAATTTTGAAAGATAGAGAGAAATAATTTTTTTGTGTGGGAATTGGGAAAGCTATGCATAGAATGTAGAGAATTGCAGATTTATAGTAAAATGATGAGAATAAGAAGAGACAAAAATAAAGGAAGATAAAGAGATAGTGAAAAAGTGATATTAAGGTAGTGTAACAATAATTTGGGGATTAATAAAAAGAAAAAAAAGTTATAAATATGAGAGAAAGAGAGAGAGATGGAAATAAGTAGATGATGTGGTTGTTGATATGGCTCAACAAGAGCGTAGCAACAATAAATGTTATGCTTCAGTTTATATATATATATATAGAGAGAGAGAGAGAGAGAGAGAGAGAGAGAAAATTTAAGCCAAATTAAAGTAGAAGAACATACCATGAGAATTAAAAAAAGAGAGATTGTTATTAGAACAACAAAAGAAAACTGTTATTGTTTTCTTTTTCTACATTTACATATATTGCTCACTATCACCCTTTTCTTCCTCTTGCACAAACTTGAAACAAGGGATCAACTCTGGTTAAACGCGGATTGTGTACAATCGTTTTACAAATCGAATGAAATTTTCGTCCCTATCCAGCATGCTGATCCTCACATACTTAGGGCCAACCCCAAAGTGTTTTCCCCCTCTAGTCAAAATTTTATGGCCTCTTAGGAAGGTTTCGCAGTCCTCTATATCTTTTTCACATTTTAACCATGCGAAAGCTGCAAAGGGTATAGAAAAAATATGAGTGTAAAATTATGTAAATTTACAAATTTACCACAATAACTATGTATATTTATACTGGCATTATTTATTTTGCATTTTTTATATTATTTTTTTATGTATTCTGAAGATGAAGAAAGAGCGTAAATGATCGTTGTTGTATGTGAAGAAAGAAAAATAATTAAAAAAATCAAGAAAAATTAATATTTTAATGAAATGTACTATAAAATAGATAATCATGTATAATGTTTTGAAAAGTGAGTATGTAAAATTGAAAAAATAGGTTTTTATGCTAAAATATACAGAAATTTTTGCAATAGCTGATGCGAATGCTCTTACCAGGCCGAGGCTCAGAGACTTGATTGAAAAAGGTGCAAAATGCAGGCGGAAATTTAGGCAAACTAAACATTCCGCTGTGCTCCACTGCCTCTCTCAACAACTTCCACCTCTCTGCCATATTGTGGTAGCTGAAGTCGAAAAAGGTTTCACCTACTTCTGAGTCGTCAACATTTTCATAAGTGTCAGAGACAGCTTTCAGAACCTTAGCTGCTCGAATTTGTGAATCCTTGGACACGCCTATGGTGTTGAGCTCAACAAATTTAGTCATTCTTTTTGCAACCTCTTTGTCCTTAACAATAGCCCAACTAGGAAATTTAAAAGCGAAAGCATTATAAATTGTTAGAATTATGTGGTTGAATGATTAAAGTTACCATTCTCAATAGTTTAAGCTTTTGGGTAATTAGTAATTTAACATAGTATTAGAACAAGAGGTCTTATGTTCGATTTTTGTCTCCTCCACTCTACTTTCTATTTAAATCCCACATATTGGGCCTCACCAATTAAAAGGAAGTCTTAGCCCACATGTGAGAGGGTGTATTAGAATTATGTGACTTGGAATCTGTTTGAATACCACTTATTTTGTTAAAAATTGAAAACTTATTGCTGAAAACAAATATTTTTTAAAAGGTAAAACACTATTCACACATTTTTCACAAGTTGGCTGGTCCATGAACAGTGTCGCGGGACCAGCCAAAAAAAACGCAAAACGCCAAACATCCTCAGGCAAACGCACACTTAATGATTAAATTTATCATTTCCTATCAGCCTAAACTTTTGGACAATCGATAATTTAACAGAAATAAAACCAATGCAACACAAGACTTGCATTACAGAACAAAGAATTAGCACAAACCAATTCTACAGCTATTAATATGATTATCTTGATATGATCAACTTACCCAATCCGCATTCCTGCATGGCCTGTGCTCTTTGAGACTGTGAACAACATGAGTTCATGGTCTGCAGGGGAAGAAATAGGAGTATATTGCGGCCAATAGTAGGCGAGGTCATGAAGCAATGTGCCCTTATTTCTATTAACCACTGAATGCCTTGCAGTCCCGTCAGGGTTGTTAGGAGATGTAACTAGTTCAATGTAAGGCCCCTCTTTGCTGAAGTTATGTGCCTCACCAGCCCATTTGTAAAGGCCCGACTTTAGGCAATCCGTCATAGCCGGGTAGGACTGCAGGTAATTTGTAACTCAATTATAAATTGATTCATCTTATAGATGTTATTTTCTAATAGGCAGTTACAGATAAGTTCTTCGTTTTAAAAGAATGAAGAATCAAACAAATGTAGATTTTTCAGCATTCAGAATACCAAACCAAGCTAGAAATCTAATATCTTTGGCAAATTTTTAAAATTCCTCCGCTTTGACATTAGCTAGGACCTTATGAAACTGGTTATTAACTAATTATTATGAACAAATGGTATCAAAGTTCAGGGTGGTGTGTGGTGAAAGTGGCAAGGTATTCAAAATCCCTACCCCAGAGAGAACAAAGCAAGCCGAAAGAACTCACACAAACTATCCTGGAAAAATGCCCAACAAAGGAGTGTTGCCAATGCCGAAAGAGCTCACAGTTCCAATGGGCAAGAATGTACGAGCTGATTCCCATGGATGAGCATGCAGGGTTGACACATGGTTCCCGTTGATGGCATACGGAAGGCCCATGGATGATGTTTTGGTAATGGAAAAAGGTCATAGGCAAAGGAGAGCTAATAGAACTTGTTCTTGGTGCATAGAAATACGGAGACTCACAAGTAAGGGAGAAATTGTTGGGAATACACATGTAAGTGAAGCCCCACATTGAATAAGAATAACAAAAATGAGTGGCTAATATAATACAATTGGGCTCAAACTCATAGGCTTAAGTCTTTTGTGTTAGGTGGCATCTCTATATGTTATATTAACTACTCAGTTAGAGGCATCTTAGCACAAAGAAGATAAGGTATCTGTGTCATTTATTATCCCAAGTCATAAAGGTCAGTGAGGATACAGCTGTCTAAGACAGACTATGGCTTACAGTTTACTCTAAAACCTGCGAGGTATGTGTTTCTTAGGGGACAAAGAAAGGTGAAAAAGATACGGACTTGTTGTACCATGTCCTTGAATTCTATGTATGTGGACTGGATCATGACAGTCATCATAGAAATTGGTATTAATACCATTTTCCTAATGCAATTTCCTGCGATACTAAGCATGCTAGAAAAGTAGTGTGCAGACAGTGCATATGACACAATCACACAACCCATTCAACCAAAAAGATTTTGCATGCTATGCAATATAGTTGACTTGTTTTTAATAAGGGTAATTTGACTTTCCAAGTTCAAGAACATTTAAGGAATGCCTTCTTTTAAACGGTTCTTATACATCTGAAAGTACAAAGTGTATTTGAATAACCACTTGAAAGGTAAATTTTTAATAATATTCATCCAATCAAGTTTGGCACATGCAAGTTTGCAGTCTCATGTGCATCGTGAGGATTTGTTGAATGCTGTGTTTGGTAAATGTGTAAGTGCGCATTAGTGCAAGCGTGAGGAAGAAAGAAAAGAAGATAGAGAAAGCATAAACGAAGTGCGGGGAAAATAATTGAGATGCCAAAGTAGAGTATTAGAAAATTAATTAAGAGTTGAAAAATCTTGATAGTGCAGCAGAAACAAATAGCATGATACTATATATATGTTGGACAAGGTCAACAATCTAATACAATGCCATTAGTGAAAAGAAATATAAGCATGCCCACCTTGTAAAGGTGATTAAATTAATCATGATCATGATCAAAGTGATTAAATTAACCATATATAAAAGCACAGGAGTAAAACCTTTAAGTTCATTGGTATTAACCATTCTCTTTGAATAGATTCTCTAACAATCATAACACCAAGTTGCTAAAATATCAAACTCAAGACGATTAAATTAAGCAACAATATTAAACCAACATAGAATAGTAATAAATGAAAATCCTTTATGCCACACTTGATATTTAAGAGTATGTTCCACCATTTATGTTCTTTTTTTTCCTTTTTCTTATAAAGTAAGGAAAGTTTATGGTTTTTTTTTTTAAAGAGAGATAGCTCTTTATCATCAAACCAAGACACCAATCAGTTTTTGGTGTAGGCGGGAATTGAATCCCAGATCTCTTATACACCCATCAAAGACTTTATCAGTTGAGCTAACTGGAACCCACAATGAAAGTTTATGGTATTAAAAATATATATCATATACATTATTTATTGCAATTAGTGGAGTATAAAGTAAGACACTACAAATGGGACGATGAATTTTTATCATGTTGATTGCTTTTTATCATAAGGCTAAGACACCATTCGACTTTTGGTGTAAGTGTGGTTTGAACTCCAAACTTCTTATTTGAGACTTTTTCAGATGAGCTAAACTAAAATCCACGATTACATTTTTATTCTGTAACAATATAGTTTAACAACGTATGCCCTTGGGGTTTTACTAATAGGGTTTTACTAACGTATGCCCTCTGCGCATACATTAATAAATCATTTTAGGAAATTTTTTATAGAAAAATGAAAAGTGACTAACTTTTTTGACAATTTTTTCAGTTTATCATAAAAAGTTTCTTAGAATAAATGATTAATGTATGCCCTGAGGGAGAACCCTAATATGATTACGACACTTACCGAATAGTAAGGGGCTTGAGATACCACACTTATTGGTTCAGATGCATCACTCGGAGAGAGAGCAAAGAGAGCAGCTAGATAGAGCTGAGATGAACCTGTACCAACAACAATGTAACGACCATCTGTGACAGCATTACCAACAACTTTGTGTAACCTGACCACCTGCTTAGCAAACTCAGGCTCCAAAAACCAGCAAATGTTGCTCATATCGGAAAAGTAGCTCATGTACTGCCACCCTGGGATCACAACTGTGGTTTTGTCCCCCATTTGTTGCCAATATTTTTCATACATTGTCGGATCACCGCTGTTGAAATAACATTATAAAATTAACATCTTTTGAGACAATGTATGTTGGCCATCATATATAGTTGTTATTATATTATTATCATGGTACATTTTAGAAATAAATTAATATAATTCAGAACAAGTTTACAAATCCAATAAGTACTCTTTGCAATTGGTCTGCCTAGACAGTCCACCATAAAAATCTCAAATGGTCCAATGGCACCAATCAATTTGTTAGAGAAGAGAACTACCTACCTACTAATCATAAGAAAACAAAACAAGAAAGAGAAAAGTCACCTCCCAAATAGAAACAGCCGAAAATGAAAAGACATTTTAATGGCAAGATTATTTTGTGAAAAATGTCACTTCTAGTTCTTGCTAAGTGAAAAAGACTGTACACAGCAATTGGGTTCTGAATTTACTTGTTAGGAGTAGGTGTGAGGATGGCAGCAATGTGGGACCCTATCTATCACATCTAACATAAGATCAATATGATGTTAATACATTATTTCTACCTAAGAAATCTTAGTTTACATTGTGCTAATAAGTAAGATTTCCTTTATAAACTAAACAACTTATAAATGCCTACAAGGTAATGGCAAATGTTAACAAGCACTGTGCGGTGCTTGTTAAGGTTAGACTAACGTGAATTTTACTTAATAAAAAAAAAATTAAGTAAAAAGAAGAAAAAGACATAAACTGGCCCCACATCTTATTTTAATATTATTTTTTTCTCTCTATGAAGCTGGCTCCACAATCTGAAAGCTACAAAAAATGACATAAAACTGCAAAAAAAATAAAAAAACAAAAAAGGACAGAAGGCTGCTGTTACGGGCACGCCCATTAACACAATCCTTACATTATTAGTACAATATAAACCTATGTTAAATATCATTCAAAATAAAAATAAAAATGTTCGATATATGGCCCACTAAGTGGTAGATCTAGACAATCCCACCTTTTTTTTTCTTTTTCTTTTTTAACTATATATGACTAACAAAGGGCCTTAAAAGCTTGGGCGGCCAAAAAGTTCTGAGATTTCAAACATCCCACGGAGCAGCACTAAAGTTTGAGTCTTTACATCACACCAAAGGCCTAAAGGTGTCTGCATGCAGTGTGTGTACAAAGCCACATGCCTCCCACAGTCATCTATCTACTTCTAAGCCAGACTTATAGTGACTTGTGCAGTTGTGCCTGCTTTGATATGTGCACATTGGGGTCTCCGACTATCTTATATATATTATGTTTTTGTTCATGGATGTTACTGTGCACTTCTTAAAAAAAAGCTTCAAAAGAATCCCACTTGCTGGGAAATAATAAAAGTCAAAAGCTGATAAAATTATAGAATTTAAGTTAAAAGTGGCTCGATTCCCTAAAAAGATGCATAATTTAGTCTTTAATTAAAAGGTAACTTTGTGCACTCGTTAAGGAAGCTTTAAAAATGTCACACTTGAATTAGAACAAGTGAAAACTAATAAAAATCCCCTTACACAAACACCCCGACACTGTTTGTGCAATTTGAAGTCCACAACTTAGGTACATAACATAATGATGATGCTGTTGGTCAAATGTCAATGAGCACCACCTATGGTGCATGTTAGAATCTAGCAAATAGTAACACTAGCAGTCTAGCACCACCACCCACCTCCCTTCAACTTTGGAACAGAGAAATGACAAAACAAGAGTCCTCGGTTGCAAAAGGATCCTGAGTTCCCAGGCCAAAGTCTGACATGCACCATGGAAAATCTCAACCAATAGAAGGAACTGTCTTTGTCTAGCAAGGAAGTTAATACTCTACTGGCAAAAAGTAAGTTACCGTAGCACACGTTTTGGAATCCCAGCAGGACTAGGACTACACAGAGCTAGCAGTGTTGCCAATAACAATACTGTAATAAAAACAATAATTACTTCCCTGATCAATTGAGAAATATCACTGACAACATTTCAGGTTTCTGACATAGTAGGAGACCCTTGGATTTGTGCAGCTCTCATTGCTTATCTAATACTTCCCATTCTAAAAGCTGCTCATTTGGTATGAATTTACACTTATGCCCCTGAATTTTTTTTTTTTTTTTGGCCCACTTCCTGGCTCTTTGAGTGAGCAAACACTTGCTAAAACTATCATCAAATAGTTTCCTTACAAATTTTTCATTAAGTGAAAAAAAAAAAGAACAAAAAGACAAAAAAGAGCTAACTTGGTGATGTAATTGATAACAAAGAACTACAAGGGAGGTTAATGAGAGTTCAGGGCAAGTATTCCACAAGTTGAGATATATAAAGTATAAACTGAAAATAAAAAGAAACAGAGTGTTGCACTTACTGATCGAGATTGATAATTCTCTCCCCGCTATCCTGAGCTTCAGCCAGAGTAGTAATGGAAGAAAGAGAAGAAGACACAGACAAGCGAGTCCTTTGTGTAACTTGGTCTTTCTCAGATTCAAAACCAAACCAATTAAGGCCCTGTTCCCTCTCGAACACACTCCTCAAGATGAAACTCACATTCAAAGCTAAAGAAAGTACGAAGAAGTGCCTCATTGAGAAAACACTGGCAATTTGTACCATTGAAAAGTAAGAAACAGAGTAGTAAAACAGAGTAGTAAAACAGAGTATTGGAAGAAAGTCAGAAACAGAGTAAGAAAACAGAGTATTGGAACGGTGAATGCAAGGAAGTGAAACAGTGATCTTGATATTTATAGCGAAGCCCAGAACATGGAAACAAAAAATTTGAATTGACAAATGGACCGCAGGGAAGTTTTTGCATGCAAATGGTTGGTGGTGAGCGTTATTGAAATTTTTTTTAAAATATTTATTTGACTGATCTAGTTGAAGAAACAGAAAATCAAACCAATCTAGACAAAATTGTGAAACAGAAAGTTAGTAGGCGGTTTTAAAACTTGGGAACTTGGAATTGGACTCTGAAACCCTGAAAAACTGACAGGTAATCTCTCAGATTCCTAGGGTTTCTAGAGCCTCTGTGCATGCAAACCCCCAATGTTCTACAATTTTCAAACTCTGCCCTCAGCTACCCAGTAAAGATTTTCATAGAAACATTCAAGTTATTGAAATAGTTGGCAAAAAAAAGCACAAAACAAAAACATGTTGAAAGATCATCAATAACCAGCATGTTAATTCCTATGAAATTCACTGAAACAATCACAAAATGAAAACAACACAAAAACAGAAAACAAAATCCCAAATCCTAATACATTTGCATGCTTTACTAGAAAAGACCAAAAGAAAGAAAACCCAGAAGTGAAAAATAGTGTAAAAAACTAAAATGTAACAAGAGGGTACTATGGATTATGGAACACCGAACACACTCCTTGGAAGACTTCCCAACATGAGATTTCTCTCTGGAATCAAGAAATCACAAAGAAAAATCGCAGTTTTCCGATGTGTGAGATCTCGAAACAATAAACACTCCCACTAGGCTTGATTTCACTGTTCTATATTTATGTACAAGCAAAATATTTATTTATATTATATATATATAAAATATATATATACTATATACTACTCTATTATACTATGGGAGGTACGAGAAAAAGGAAGGGTTTTGAAATAAAAAGCTGCTATTATATGCTCTGTATTGCTCTGCATTGTTAAGTTTACTTTTCTTTTTTCTTTTCTTCTCAATAAATTTTGCTTTTCGCTTTTTCCTCTTTGTTCTATCGGAATACTGTGAATTTTATTCGGATTAAAAAGCAACTATTACATCTTGGAGAAAAGCTTGTTATTTTTTTTGATGAACTAGAAAAGCTTGTTATAAGTAACAAGAACTCTCTTAAATTTAAGTTTCTATTAAAATCTTATCAGTTTTTTTTTTATGTTTTTGGATGAATAAATCTTATCTTTTATGAGTTGTGAGCATTTTGAGTTTTGATTTGGATGGGAATTAAAGAAGAGAGAGATTCAGATAGCGAATAGTGTGAGAGAGACGTACGGGTTTTCTAGTTAACCCAATTTTGTCAGCAGTTGATTTTTGAACTTTTTGCTACCTCAAATAATAACTAAAAAAAAAAAAAAAACTTTCTGATTACCTTTTTTATTTTTTTGAGCAAACCTTTCTGATTAACTTGTAATGTAATTGCATTTGCTGCTTTTTTTCTTCTCTCCGTCTCTCTCTCTCTTTTTCTCTTAATTATATTTGTCACCTTTTATAGATTATTTTCGTTTGTACCCTCATACTTTTGGTTAGTAAGATCAGAGATATTATCTAAAAATTTAAAAAAAGATTCCCCTTTTTTGATTGAATTTTTATGTGATTCAAAAATACCTCTAAATTTTAGGGGTACGTTTGGTATACTGAATGAGAATTACAACAGAAATTGTAATCTTTATTACTAGGATTAAAATGTGTTGTAATGTAATAACTAAACTCATTCATTAATTTGGTTGTGAGTTATAACATTAAAATGAAACTTAATATTTATTTTTAGAAATTTCTTACTCATACAATTATATTTTTAAAAAAATTGTTATTTTTAAATTTAAGAGAGATATGTGTTTTTTATTTTTATGATTTTTTTATTTTTATAATTGTTAGATATATATGGAAAGTTTGTTTACTTGGAAATATATTAAATTTTGAAATTATTGCACTTATTAAGAAATAGCTAATACAAGCTTTTAAAGAGGAATAGTTATTCCTCATTTTGAAGAATTACTATTCATAAGGAATGATTATTCCTTGTAATAAAAACATAACCAAACTAAAAAATAACTAAACCATAGGAATAACTATTACATTACAGCGCCTATTACAGTCTACCAAACATGCCCTAGGTTTAACAAAGAAAAAACTTGGTTTTCAAAAAAAAAAAAAAAAAACTTGAGGATAACCTGGTAAAAATATATTTCTAACTCCATTTAAAATGCCTACAAAATAGGACACTCTCCTACTAATTCATATCTTCAAAACAAATTTATCCAAAACTAAAAATAAAAAAGGAAATTATGACACTAGACCAAAAAAAAAAAAAAAAAAAGCCTCATAACAAGCGCAAAGTGCGTGTGATGAGACTAATACTCTATAATAATGTTAATATGAAATTGATGAGTTTAAATTAAAGAAATAGTGACCATTCTTGATCTCATTTTTTTACGGTTTATTCTTTTCATGAATATGCTTAGACAATTGTCTCCGTGAATAAGAAGATTTGTTATCTCATTTTACCTCAACAAAACAAAATTTAAAAAAATAATAATAATAAAATAAAAATTTTAAAAATAATAATAATTTTATGCACTCAGACGTTAAGAATATACCAACTATAAAAACCAATTTCATTTATTAAAACAATAACGAGATAAATATGCTTAAAAGATTGTCTCAGGAAAGAATAACTGTTATCTTCTCTAGCCTCAGCAACACAATTTTTATTTTTTAGGGAATGTTATGTGCCAACAGTAGGCGTCACAAGCATAACAACTATAGACGTTACGAATATACCAACTATAAACTCGAATTTCTTTTGTTAAAACTAGCTTGTCCAACCTTATAAAGGAAAGAAAATTATGTTGCATTCTCTTCGCACTTCATATTGATGATCACATCTAAATATAACATACCCATTATGTTGGCTAACTCCATGACAAATTTTTTTGTAATCTTTGGATTTTGAAACTGTATGTGCATTGTGATAATGAGGACTAAAAGTTGAAGGTTTTGTTCAATATGCAAGAATGAAGACCTCGTTAAGCAAGATCAAGATTTAGTCCTGCTAGCTTAGATAAAAACTCCCGGTAGAGTCTTGTTAGACACTTGGTCAACCAAGAACATATTATGAAAATTTTGAGATTTGCTTCCACAATATTTTCTGTAGCCTCCTCAAGCCTAAACCCTACATGTATAAAACCTTATTTTAAACCCTAATTTCATGAGAAAGAAGATGGCCACAAAACGATAAAGAGAAACTTGGAGAGAGCTTTTTTCTTTGTCTAAAAACCTCTTCCATTTATCATCCTTGAAAGGTTGAGTGCTCCAATCACAAAGATCATCTTTATTGTGTTAGAAGTGTTGCTAAAACCATAAAGATGTCACAAATCTTTCAAGAAGCCTCAAAGTAACCGAGATATCTATTTTGCAGCCAGCAAATTGACTTGTTGCATCAAGTTGCTATAAAAGAACAAGGTAGGAGTCTGCAGTTGCTAACAGGAGCACGAAGCTCGAGTACAAGGTCTAACTACTTGTATGGAAATTCTTATTAGTATAGTCTATATTGCAACAACTTTCATTGTGGAATTAATGATTTGGGCTTGGCCTTGGAGTGCTTTTAGGCTTTAGCATTTGGGTTTTCCCTTCATGAACATATGCTCGTATTTGTATGCGTGTGTTGGTGATTTAATTGTTTTACTATTTAATATTTATCCATTAATACAGCTGTACTTAAAATAACTAATTAACTACATAGACTTGATCTTGATTAATTGGTTAAAATTGGTAGCAAGTCGATCTATACTTCTATAGGTCTAAATGCGTTTTTCATCTAGGGATACAAGAAGAATTCCAAGGTCAAATGCTCTCCAAGCTTGAAGGAAAGTTGAACAAAGGACCCTACGCACTCTAATCGAACAACAAACTTGAAGTTTAGCTTGAAAGAGAAAACCTAGTGGAGGAGGAATCCCAAGTAGATATCGATTGAGGGAGAAACACTGATTGACAGGCATGTTGATGGGGTTTCAATGCTAGCTTAATGGGGTTTTCACTTTTCAGCTCTTCCCCTATCACTAACTTATGCCTATGAATCCAACAATTGTCACAATAGACTGTCGAGAATAGTAAAAGACCATTCATCAACTCTATGGTCAAGTTGAGCTTATTATAAGTATTGAGATTTGAGAAGAATATGGATCCATTTTGGGAAAAAGTTCAAATGGCTTTGTTGTTGTTGGCAGTTCAAATGTTGAAAAGAAAATGACTTCTCAATTATCATATTGGAAGGAATGCTCTGAATGTTATTAATCCTATTCGTTGTTCCCAATGGTCTATCCAACCGTAATAGTACATGTTTTTGTGGTTTTAAACTCTTTTTTTCTGTTGGCAAGCTGAACATGTCCTTAGAACATTTATATCAATTCATGCAAAAAATTCTATCTATTTTAATATAAGAATTTACTTTTTCTATTTTACATAATCACTTTTCAAAATATTCCACATCAGATTATCTATTTTGTACTATATTACATTAAAATATCAATTTTTCTTGATTTTTTTAATTGTTTCTCTTTCATCACATACAATAACCACCATCTACTTTTTTTTTTCAACTTCGGGATACGTAAAAAAAGAATAAAAAACTATATGCAAAGTGAATAATGTTAATGTAAATTTACACATTTTTAGCTTAACTGATATGAGTGATTTGAGAGTTGAATGTGTAAAATTGATATCTTTTTTCTATTTTACACTGATTCAAGCAAATGCTCTTAGAAAAGCTAATTTTTTGGCGAACCTCAATGCCCAATAGGCCTCTTGTTGTTTTAAGCATAGTGAAAGGATTTTCCTATTCTCTCTTCCTTGCTCCATTATGAGAGCATATGTGGGAGATGAGTTCCTTCCTCTCCATTAGTTTCGTTTACATAGATTCCATTATTAAGTGGAGAAAAAGAAAAAATGGTTGACAAAAGCTAGACATGTTATGCATAATAAAAATAGGGTTTTACTAACGTTTGCCCTTAGGGTATTCATTAATAAACTATTTTTAAAAAAAATTTATAGGAAAATGAAAAAATCACTAACTTGTTTTTTACTGCTTTTTCAATTTTTTATAAAAAATTTCCTAAAATAAATAATTAATGTATGCCCTAAACCAGAATGATAACAATATTATGAACACATCTAATTTTACAAGTTATTGAAATGGTCAATTGTGACTAATAAAAAAAAGTAGGGAAAAAGTATTCATCACTTAAAGTCCATCACTTCAACATGTTGTAAAATTAGCTGTATTCCTAGATTTATTCTATACAAAAAGATTAAATAATGTAAATTGTAATTTAAAATAAAACCGCAGCCATTCCTATTCGCAGCATTTGGGAAACTTGTTGCAAGTTTGAATAGACAACAATTTTGTAGTGGATTACAAGGGGGCATCAATAAATTTCTTTGTTTTTTCGTCACTAACGCACAAGAGCTCTCTGGCTTGGGATGAGAAAGTGGTGAGTCACAAATAGAAAGAGTTTTGGCCAAGCGTAGACATTGATAAAAGGTATAATAATTATTAACATATAATTGTTTATTTAAATGGTCAACACATGATGTTTAGTCAGACAATTATTTCCAATCATTGCAATTTGGTCTTTCTTCATTTCTAACAACACATGGATCTCACTAAGTTGCTTTGCCTTTTCAAGGAGAAAAATTATGCATGTTTGAAAACTAAAGAACATTTATTCAATTAGATTAAATGGTATGAGTAGAAGATGCCAAAGAGATCTAAAAGTTACTTAATATTAGTGGAAGTCCCTTAATTTTATTTTAATTGAAAACTTCTTTTTGGTGGTATCATTTTGAGGTGATAAAACTTAAAGGCAATAATGGTGATACCAACACCTTTTATGGTGTGGTGTTAGGTATTTGGGGTTCGATATTTATCTAGGAAAAAATTCCTCGAAATAAATTTAGTATCTTTATATGCACATACTAGTGTTCAGACTTCAGAGGCTTTTTTGTATTTATTTAATGAATGATGAAAATTTTAGAGGTTAAATCTAGAAAAGTCTTTGAACATGTGACTAATCTCATTTGAAAGGCCTTAACAGATATTCAAAGAATTGAAAACAATTTAAAAACCATAATTGATAATGCTACACGAATTAGAACAAATATAAGACATGAAAGTGTTGGAACTTACAGAGGGTGGGTGGAGGAAGGCAAGTACATGACTGATGTCGTGGAAGTTACAAGAAAACAAATATGTTGCTTTCTAAATGAAAAAAGAAACTAAACACGTTAGAGAAGCAGTAGGCAAAGTTTGTATTTTTATTAATCTGAAAAACTAAACTGTCCATGAGACTACAATATGTTTAAATAGTAAAAGGAAAACCTAAGGCGGCTAGAAAAACATCTAGAAAACCCTAATTTGCACTAATCACGTAATTAGGCGGCAAAATAGTAATTTTTGCCAAAAATAGCAAAATTGAGATAATTGCGGAAATTGAAGTTACTGTCTCTAAGAGACATTCCAAAATAGACGGAGCCTTATT
The DNA here is from genome assembly GCA_030021035.2 of Notholithocarpus densiflorus. Taxonomy (NCBI): domain Eukaryota; kingdom Viridiplantae; phylum Streptophyta; class Magnoliopsida; order Fagales; family Fagaceae; genus Notholithocarpus; species Notholithocarpus densiflorus. The sequence goes on from JARYZH020000050.1 coordinate 3,015,209, forward strand.
CTGACTTTTAAAATAAAAGTTATTAAGGAAAACAAATATTACTTAAAATAACAAAAACACTGTTTTTGGGGTCTTAACGAAGGAATTCACCTAAATTAAGGCGACCCTTGAGGCGTCTCAAGTCTTGATCAAAATGTCGTTTCCCTTTAACCCTCCAAATTTCATGCAATTCCAACATCGTCAAGGTGGTTGGAATTTTGACAAAGAGAAAAAGGAAGAAGAAGTTATTTCAAACAGATTACTGCGTGGTTTTTCAAAATTGATCTTAGAATTTTTATTACTAATATTTTTGCTTGGGGGTAATTACACTCCCCTCTTTTGAGAATTTAGAAAATGACATTCCTACCCAAACTTAAAGAGAAAAAGAAAAAAAAAATTCTCCCTTGACATCCGTTTGACCAAACCATGTTAAATCAATGTTAAAAACGTAGTGTACTAACTTTCCCTTTGCTTAAGGACAGGTTTTCAAAATTATGTTCCCTTTCAAAATTAAAATCCACTTATTTGAATTTCTAATTAAAGAGTATTTTAAAATATTTAGAATGACTTTTTCTTTTTCTTTTTCTTTTTTCAATAGGTAGTGGAGAGAGTTGTCGTTACGGGTCTTTTGGTGCTTGAAAAACTTTGAATTATTATTCTAAATTTATTAGTTATGTTTTTATTACTCACAGTTAAAACTTTGGTAAAGAGAATCTTATAGAAATTAGAATATTTTATTACTAATATTAGTTATGTAATTACTTTTTTTTTACTTTTTTACTTTCTTTTTTTTTTTTTTTTTTTACTTCATAAGTTTAGTACGAGAATATTATGGAATATCTCATATGAAACTAATAAGAAAGTTGTATACTGTAGAATAAATAAAGTTTTAAATTCTTTTTTTGTTTTATAGGAACCAAAAAAGAAAAGTAGAAAGGGATGACACAATAAAATTCCTAGAGAACAGGTTGCCTGAACCTCCAACTGATAGGTCCACAAAATCAGCACTATTTGGAAATCAAATTTGTGCATTCAAACCCCGGGACCATAGTATGTGTTTTTTGAGAGCTCAGTCATTGTAATCTCCTCCAGAAGATTTAGAACAAAACTGAACCCTTAGATTTTCGTTGATTTCTGACCTTTGAGTTCTCTCAGCATGCTGCATTCAAGTCAAGTCCCTTTCTGCCCCCAGCAGAAGTGGTCCATAATCTACGAAGGAAAATGAAAAATGTCTGCATCACGATTCACCAAGGTGCACACATTAAGAAGATGGTCCTTCTCAACTTGTAGTCTTGTACGCACGCTAGCGGCTAAGCCAATCATTATGGTTTCATGATGAAGTGAGCATTTCCTCATAGGATAAGATGTCCAACAATTTCATATGAGTAAAAAAAATTTGTCGGTTTTGGGGTTTAATTGAGAACTAATAACAACTTGTCACTTAAGTTTTATTGTAAAATTGTTGTGCTTGTAGTACTACTCGATGTCCACTGTGCTACTAACACATGGCATTTACATGGCATAATTCAATTCACTCCATTTTGTTGAAGATTTCAACATCATACTTTAATCTCTTCCAAGTCTTGACTGAATCAAAGTGATTGTCGGTGTCAATGACTCAATGTTAGGTCTAATTTTGTAATCCACGTTGTTGGTGAGAGAGAGCGAAAGTGGAGAGAGATAGAGAGAATGCACATAAAATAAAATAAAATAAACTAGCCTCTGAGCATGCGCTCAAGCGCGTGCTCAGAGGCTCTTCTATTTTTTTGGGTAAAGATTAATAATTTGCATTTATTATAATTTGAGATTTCTACTTTTTCCAATCACCAAAAAAAAAAAAAAAAAACTTAAGGGTGTAATGAAATTTTTTTTTTTTAAATTGAAAAAAAAAAATGAGGATAGAAGAAACAAATATATCGTGATGAAGTAAAAAATGAATATGTGGGATGAGTTTTGTAAATTGGAGGAGTTTTAAAACTAACAAAAGAGTAATCCTATTTTGTAGAGACTTAGTGAGTAGAAGTAGGAATTTAAATCAACGTAAAAGTAGGAGTTTATTAGAAGCAGGAAGGCATTTCAACGTAGTAAGAATTTATTATTTTTGTCAATTTATTATTTTAACCCCATTTTTAAGTTTTAGGTAGGGCTATTTTTGACAATAAAAAAAGCAATAACTAACTTTCTTTTTCCAATTTACTATTTTAACCCCATTTTTAAGTTGTTGGTTAATTAATTTAGGGATATTTTTGACAGGAAAAAAAGCAATAACTAACTTTCTGAATCCTCTTAATATATACAGATGATTGGGAAATAAAAAGTGTTCCCAAAATGAAAGAGATATATTAAGAGGATTCAGAAAGTTAATTATTGCATTTTTTACTGTCAAAAATACCCCTAATTTAATTAATCTATTCTTATTCCTTAAAAAGAGAAATAATGTTAAGATGGTAAATCAACTAAATTTTTCCCACTACCCTCACACTTCCCACTTCCCACTTCCCAGCCCCACTACCCCATGTTTCTAACCAAAAATAAGAAAGAAAGGCTACCCACTCACAGCTCCTATAAAAAATAGATTAAAAAAAAAAAAAAAAAAAAAACTACCAACGGTTCCAATAAAAATTTTATAAAAAATAATAAAAATAAAAACTTCCATAAAAAATAAAAAAAAACTACTCACAGCACATTAAAAAAAAAAAAAACACTAGCATGTAAGCAACTATTCACATTTGTATATATTAAGAGAATTTAGAGAGTTAGTTATTGCGTTTTTTACTGTAAAAAATACCCCTAATTTAATTAATCCATTCTTATTCCTTAAAAAGAGAAATAAGGTTAAGATGGTAAATCAACTAAAATTTTCCCACTACCCTCACACTTCCCTGCCCCACTACCCCATGTTTCTAACCAAAAATAAGAAAGAAAGGCTACCCACCCACGGCTCCTATATAAAAAATAAATAAATAAATAAATACCAACGGTTCCAATAAAAAAAGCTTCGATAAAAAATTAAAAAAAAATTAAAAACACTAGCCTTTGAGCAACTACTCACATCATATAAAATTATTTCACCACAAATGCTTAACACTCATCACACCCTTAAATTTTTTTTTGTGATTGGAAAATATATTAATCCCAAATTATAATTTATGCAAACTATTAACTTTTACCCAAAAAAATAGAAGAGCCTCTAAGTACGCGCATGCTCAAAGGCTAGTTTTATTTAAGGAGACCAATGTGTTTGTATTTGTTTCTCAAAAAACAAAAAGACCTAGATTCGATTCTTTCGAGAAAAGAAACCGAGATCCAATTGAATACAAAGTATTAATATAAATATATATATATATATATATGTATGTATATGTATGATAGAATTTTAGCTTATGGCCCATTTTCTATAAAAATATAATACATACATTTTTTTTTTATAGGAATACTACATAAATTAGTATAAAGTACAAGCTAGTATTGTCTTATTAGTTTTTCTTTTTTTTTTAGTAAACAGTAATACTTATTAGAACACACACGAAAATAATAATACTTTTTTTCTGATGTAAACAATTCACACTTTCTTTCTCCACTGTGCCCAATCCACATCCAACCAATCCGATCATTTTCAAGGCTTCACTCAAGGGATCATCTCAAGATTGTTCCAAACTTAAGGCTTCATCAAGTTTTCATTTTTTTTTTTTTTTTTGAGTAAACAGTAATACTTATTAGAACACACACGAAAATAATAATACTTAGTATTTTAAACTGAGTTTATAATACATTACATAACCAAAGTACAACTATAAAAGGACCTAACATTTGTAGTTGTAGACTGATATTATAAACAGGGGAGACTAGTATTATCATGTTAGAACACTAATCCTATAAGTGGTTTGGACCTTAAGCCCTTTGGCCCATTTTCTTACCTGTAGCTGTAGAAATAAGACAACTTTATTTTTCTTTTTCTTTTTTTCTTTTTTCTTTCTTTCTTTCTTTTTTTTTTTTTTTTTTTTTTTTGGAGAAGCATGTATTTTAGTATTTGTATACTCAATAGCATACAAGTACAATACAAAGTACTGGTGTAGTACAATAGTATAAAATGTAATAAAAGCTAGTATAATTGTATTAGAACACTAAAAACCACCACCGAGAAGGGTGGTCTAGTGGTCTTGGCGCGAACGCAAGAGTGCAGTGCCGATTAAGGTCTCATGTTTGAACCCTAATGGGCGAAACGTGGGAATTCTCTCATGCAGCTAGCTCAAGAGTACTAGCCTTTTCGTAGGGCTAGGGTGAGGAGTGTTGTCAACTCGGATAGTAGTAGCTATGACTCAATCCAACATTTCCTAATGGGTAAGTACCCTAGTGGTCACACCTGTGGAGTCCGCCACAATGATCACCCCCGCTCACCCATTTTTGTTCATAAAAAACATTAAAAACCTAGATAAACAAGTGGCAGCTACTAACCACTACCTAGTTGGGTGAGTTGGTTTCTCCCTAAGCACTTGGGATAACAAGGGGGAGTGGCTTTGAGATGTTGGGTTGCAGCATATATATTAAATAAGTATTTTAACCATTGAATAATAATAATATGTGGTTTGGGCCTTGGACCCTTTAGCCTATATCATAGCACTAGTTGTAGAAATAATGAAACTTTATTTATCCTATAAAAAAAAAAAACAAATTTATTTATTTATATATTTAAATCTATGAAATTGGACCCTATTTTTCATCCAAGTCCTAAGATTGTAATAATAGTTTGAAAGGCTACCCTTCTGTAAATTTTGAAGACTATTTCTTTTTATCATATTTTTCTACAACAAGATTTTGATAATTCAATAGTTAGGTGGGGGATTTGAACCTAATGTTCCTTTTGAAAACATCAAAAAATGTCAATCAATTGAGTTATAAGACTCTTGGCACACAACAAGATTTTGAAAATCCAAAAAAAAAAAAAAAAAAACAACATATTTTATATTGTATATCGATTACTATTTAATTAACAAACTCTTGGATATCAAGATTATTCTACAACTGATCTATATACCAATTTCTATTCAATTAACAAACCCTTGGATATTGAGATTCTACACGTGATACTTATATTGCATTTTTTGCTATGAAAATATATAGAAAATAAATAAATAGAGTTATGCTTTTCTTTTCTTTTCTTTTTTTTAAGAAAAATCACATCAAAGGTTTTAAAATTTTAGTTTTTAACAACTTAAAAAGTTTATTTATTTTAACACCTCATTTTACAACACACCCAACATTAAATATTTTATTTTTTTAACACTTCATTTAAATATTCTTTCTTTATTCTTTCTTTTATCACTCAAATGTTGTGGGTTTTTTTTTATTTTTATGGTTTGGGTGCTAAAATAACATTTGATGTGAATGCTGAAGAGAGTCATGCTCAATTTCAGTAGCCCTATTAAAACGACTACATTTTTGGTGGACAACCTACAAAGAACCCGCATTAGCTGAGCTTCTAGGATTTGTTTCATCCCACTACGTCAGCATCACATAATGATCCCTTCAATTTGTTCGAAAATTTAAATTTAAAAATATATATATATGATGCTTGACACTTGTCAAGTTGTATATTTGTGCTCCTCAAATAGAATGACAAGACCTTGATATTAGGTCATACATATCCGAGGGGTAAAAAATGTCCAGGTGACTAATTTTTCATCAATAATTCTAGGAACACACCATTTTACACGCTTTTTTCACAACCTTTTTTTATGTATGTGACTGCGTGGTAGAGAAAAAATAGTCAGCCTATGTGAAAGTGATAGGTAATCAAACAAAATTTGTCATATAAGATAATTGTTTAAAAGGGTGTGACAAAATTTATGATCCTAAAATAACTCATTTTTAATTAAAAAACAAAAAAGGGTGACTAATTTTTCATTGGGCTTAAATGAAGCATTTTCATGACAAAACTAAGGGCACTTTTGGTACATTGTAATAGACACTGGAATGAAATAATTATTCACATTTTCATCACAATGAATTCCTTAAGAACAATTATTATTTAAAATAAGAAATAATTATTTCTTAATAGCTTTATTTAAAGTCAAGCTACTTTTGTTATGAACATAATTGAATGTCTGTCTGGATACTTGCAATTTCCTTGCAATTTCATGTAACTTATTTAATAGCGTTTATCAAAATTTATAATTTTTGGTAGCTTTTATATTAAATATACGACAAAAAGTTAAAAATTAACTTATTTTAAAAAAAATTTAAAGTTAGATTATTTGTAAAAGACCGAAACAAAAAGAAAAAAATAAGTTAGATTCTTTGTAAAAGAATGAGACAAAGAGCAAAAACTAAAAAACTTTTTACCTAGTTCCCAAACACTCATTAAGTGATGAGTGCTTGAAGCCCAATTGGATGGGGATTGGGGACCCTAAACCTCTCTTTTTTTGGGTGAAGAGGACCCTACGATATCAATACATAAAATTGACATAAAAAAAATGCTGGCCCATAAAATTATTAACAAGATTCCTCAGCACTTACGAGACTCTCAATTTGGTAAGCCTTAGACATGGGCTTTCATGTCATGATGTAAAAATTGATCCTTGGAAGGAAACACAGATTTCCCATTGTTCTTGTCTTTTCAAGGGGTGATTTCCTCCTCTAATTGGCACTTTCTTCTGATCCACAAGCTTTGTATTTGAGGGACAATCCCTCCTATTTCCCATCAGTTTGATATGTTGAATCATTGTTACTGTTGTTACAGGAGGAGCTACTTTTGAAATAGTCATTTAGATATCTGGGCCCGTCTGTTTATGCTTTTGATGAGTGTTTAAAAATTAAAAGTGCTTTAATAAGAGCCTTTATAGCAAAAAATTATGATGATAATTATTTGGCAATTTCACCAAAGAACTTTAACAGGATCTGAATGATGTAAGGAGATCCTTAAAATTGTTTTCAATTTTAAGACTAATATAAAGCTAAAATTTAATGGACTATTTATTGTAATTTGTCACTCACTCAAAATACTAAAGAGCTTTCTAGTTAAAACTCTATAATTTTTATCAGAAAGTTCTATTACTAAAGCTCTACAGTTTTTTTTTTTTTTTTTTTTTTTTCTTTTCCTCGATAGGACGTAAAATTGTATTAAAAATCATAGTCAATCCAAGTACACTAAAATGAACTAAAGGGGCAAAAGTCCAGAACCAAAATTATACTAAAGCTCTACAGTTAAACCTCTACCTCCTATAACAATGGAAACGAGTGTATTATCTGCAATTGATTGGCAGCCACTCATAGTAAGAGCAATCCATTTTGGATGATCAAGCCACGACACCAATAACCAATTAGAAGAAAAGAAGCAGGATTAGAAAACTTTGAACTTCATAAAACACCTCATGTCAAGAGAGTAAAGTATACCACTCAATAGTTGATATATGAGCAGAAAAGTGAGCTGGAAAATTAAACAGAATTTTCAGTCACATACAAAACCACATAAATGTCAGAACAAATCTCAATTTAGATAGGAATAAGGAAATGGTGTGAAAGAGCCGTCAGTGAAACAATAATGTAGATGCAGTGTCAGTGAAACAATATTGTAGATACAGTATTAATCGATAAAGAAGACATGGTACTACATCATTTACAGCATCATGTACAGAAATAAATCAACCCAGCCATTGCAAGAACACCATATATTATCTGCCAAACCTACAACTAAATTAATACTGAAGACAGAAGACACGGTACAACATCATTTACAGCATCATTTACAGAAATAAATCAAACCAGCCATTACAGGAACACCATATATTATTTGCCAAACCTACTACCATGCGACTCCAGTTCCCCACCATTCATCATCTTATCAAGCACCACATTGAGATCCACTGATTGCCCAGTCTCTGTCAATTTCCTTACTGTCGCTCTCACCAAGTCCCTTCGGAATCCCATCGCTACAACCTTGTCAACAACATCATCGGTTGGTATGCTGTCTCGAGTCCCACTAGAACTGGATCCATCATCCACACTAGAGGAGATAGGTAGTGCATGCGGTAGTATCTGGGCAGTTGGCAGTCGTGAGTTGCTGCTTTCACCACTTTGCAAGGGTTTCATTGTTGAACTGTTGTAATGGGAAGGATATCCACTATAAGAATGCTCATAAAAATGTGAATGCCCAGGTGGTTGTGAATGACTGGAACTGGATGGGAACCCAAAATTAAGATCGCGGGAGGGTTGATCTTGCATCTGCTGGGAAGAACCCAAATAATATTGTTGGGAGGGGGAAGCAATGCCAGGTGCTTGAGGGGACCTGTGATTGCTTGGCGGGTAGCTTTGAGATGGCATGTATGGTATTTCTTCAGGATGATGGCTAGATGGACAGTGGACTTGGGGATTAACAAAGCCAAGAGAAAGGTGCTGTTGAGGTGGCTGTGATACCTGGGAGATTGGAGGAAGTTGAGGTTCTGGGTGATAATGTTGATATGGTGGTGGAGGTGGTTGCTGCATTGGAGGCAGATGGTATTGCTGATGTGTGGATTCTTGAGTATGCACAGGTGTTGAATAGTAAGATTCAGGCTGAAGAAGAGAGGGGATCGGGTTCTGGGATAATTGGGTAGGAATCTGTGCAGCTGTTGCTGAAGATGTCGGTGATGAATTTTGAAGAGGTACGTTTGGAAAAACATTAAAAGGGAGAGCAGGAAGTTGTTGTGGAGAAGCAACAGGAATTGGAACTGGTTGGTGGCTTTGCTGAGGGGCAGATGACAATGGTTCTTGAGCTGAATTACTTTGACCAGTTGTGATCTTATTTTGCGATTGCTGGTTATCCTTCGACATTTGAAGCTTTGCAAGCTGCAGCTGAGCCTCTGCTATCTCTTGTTTATCCCTTAAATCTTGAATACCGCCTTGAACCTGTAAAACATCATTCACAGACAAAATAGAACCAGATTAAAGACTTGCTGCATTGACAAGCCTTATAAAAAGTACCAGCTAACCCCAATACAATTCTCGTTACCTGCCCCCTGCCCCCCACCCCCCAAAAAAAAAAAAGAAGATGCAGGAGTATAATGCATAACATGGATGATGATGATGACACGGCGTGGTTAAGTGGCATGAGGGGTGACATTACTACCTGGGCAAATCATTACGTTTGCTTCAAATGGAATTAAGGGCATCAAATGCACTGCATCATCCAATCATTTTCATTTTAAGTAAATCATAGATAAAGCATTACAGAGGGGCTTCTCTTTCTGTTTCAGTTTTGGCACAGTCTTCTTTTTTCTCTCAAATTCAAAACAGTAGTTTTAATGTCATTCTGTAAGAGAATTACTTACCATTTAGAAATTAAATAATAATAAATAAATAAAAAAATTGACTAATTCTCACCAGAAAGTTGTAAATTTGTAATACATATGTGAATTCTGTCATTGAACATTGACAACTTAAGCTTAAAAGTACATGAGTACATGATAGTCTCTACTAACGACATGCAGAACCAATGGACATGATCCATATAGAGCATACAAATTTTATGAAATGAGAACAACCCGCTCTGCCAATAACCTAAGATCATCAGTTCAGCTTCTAGATAGTAAATATGTCTTGTATGCCCGTTTTGGTTAGGAATTTGATAGGTCATATTAAGTCTCCATCTCTCTGCAGGGAGATTATAACACAATGACAATATTGTTAGGTAGTTTCTCTTCACTCATAAACTCACTCCAAAGGAGAGAAATGAGTTCCTATAATTTGAACTGAGGTCAAAGAAGAGAAGGAGTTGCAATTTTATTTAAACTGAGGGCCATGCTACCAACAGGCAACACGGGCTGTGCCCAATTGCTGCCTATGCGTGACTCAAGTCATGGTTGCATGCTGTCTACGCAGATAGCAGATAGCAGATAGCAGACAGCAGCCCGTGGCTGCATGTTGCCTCCATTGCCTCATGGCTGCATAGTGCATACTAGTTATTGTCAATGGGCCATCCATACTGTTGAAGATTTCTGTTTAAAGCAATCTTGGCAAAATAGAGAGAAAATACAATACAAAGATTTGCATGGTTCAACAGTGTGCCTATATCCACAAGAGCGAGAGGCTGAGAACTCCACTGTGTGAAAATAAGGGTTTACTGAGAACTCCACTGTGTGAAAATAAGGGTTTACGACATATTTATACCACCCAATATACCCTTATCATACCACGGAAATGCGGAACCCTCTAAGCTAGAGACTTGTGTTTACTTCCTCATTTAGAATATGATCTACTATCACTAACACATAAAAATTCGTGTTTTTATTATTATTATTATTATTATTACAATGTAGGGAACCTTTCTAAAGAATAGAACTTTGCACTCGCCTCTATCCAATAAAACCTACAGGCAACCAGGTAATCTAGGGGCATTCAACCCTAAGGGGATTAGGGGTTGATAAATACTATCACATACAAATTCTTTTATTATAATTATTATAACATAGGGAATCTTTCTAAAGAATCACACTTTGGACTCATTTTAAGGATGCTTCGATTTGGAATCCTATTTTAGAAAGGGTGGAGAAAAAGCTCTCTGGTTGGAAGCGGTTGTATTTGTCAAAAGGAGGTAGGCTTACTTTATTGAAGAGTACTTTGTCGAGTCTTCCAACTTTTTATCTATCGTTGTTTACAATTCCGCAACACATAGCAGACAGACTAGAGAGGATTCAGAGGAATTTCCTTTGGGGGAGTTCTAATGAAGTTTTCAGATATCCGCTTGTTGCTTGGGATAAGGTTGTTTGGCCAGTGGAGATAGGGGGTTTGGGGATTCGGAAGATTGGGCTTTTTAACCAAGCTCTACTTGGGAAGTGGCTTTGGTGGTTTGGGAAAGAAGCAACCCACCTATGGCGTCAGGTAATAGCCACCAAATATGGAGAGGGTAGTGGAGGTTGGTGCACTAGAGTTGTGAGAGGGACTCATGGTTGTGGGTTATGGAAGAATATTAGGAAAGGTGCAGACAATTTTTTTGGTCATGTGGTGTTTTTAGCGGGAGAGGGCAATCGTATTCGGTTTTGGCACGACCCTTGGAGGGGTCCTATTCCTTTGAAAGAATTATACCCGGAATTGTTTGCCTGTGCTGTGGTTCAGGAAGCTCTGATTTCTGATATGGTTATTTTTGCACCAGACGGGAGTGGTAAGAGTTGGAACTTCCTTTTCCGTCGCAATTTTAATGAATGGGAGTTGCGGAGTTTTTATTCTTTCTATGAGCATGTATCTGCCAGGATTCCTAGTGGGGAGGGTGAAGATTCCTTGGTTTGGCAGTTGAATCGAAGTGGTGTTTTTGATGTGCGATCCTTTTATTTTGCTTTGTTGAAAGTCCCTTATGTTTCTTTCCCTTGGCAGAGCATTTGGGGTGTAAAGGTACCTAAAAGGGTATCTTTCTTTTTATGGACTGCTGCTAGGGGTGGGATTCTTACAATAGATAACCTTGTTAAGAAGAACTTGCCCCTTGTTAATTGGTGTTGTCTTTGTAGGTGTGATGAGGAAACTGTGAATCACCTTTTGCTTCATTGTAAGTTTGCATCTGCTTTATGGGGTGAGGTTCTTATTATGTTTGGGGTTCAGTGGGTGATGCCGGATACTATTGTTTCTCTTCTTTTTGCTTGGAGGAATTGGTTGGGAACTTACTCTTCAAAGGTTTGGAATATGGTACCAGCATGCCTTATGTGGTTAGTTTGGAAGGAACGCAATGCCCGAACTTTTGAGGACATTGAGAGACCTATAGATTTGTTGAAGAACTTGCTTGCTAGGACTTTGTTTGAGTGGTCTCGTATTTGGGGCCTTACGCATTGTAGTTCCTTGTCTGATTTCCTTATCTCTATTAGATTTTCATAACGATTTGATTGTAATTGTTTCAAGGGCAGTGAGTTTACAATCGTAAACACATTGTTCTTTTTCATCAATAAAACTCTTATTATCTATCAAAAAAAAACCTACAGGCAACCAGGTAATCCAAAGGCATTCACCCCTTACGGGCTTAGGAGGTGATAAATACTAACACATACAAATTCTTTTATTATATTATTATTATAACATAGGAAATCTTTCTAAAGAATAGCACTTTGGACTCGCCTCTATCCAATAAAACCTATAGGCAACCGGGTAATCCAGGGGCATTCACCATTGATAGGCTTAGGTGTTAATAAGTACTATGTTACTAATACAATGATGGTCGGTCTTTTATTATTATTTTTATAATGCAGGGAATACTTCTAAAGAATAGCACTTTGGACTAACCTCTATCCAATAAAACCTACAAGCAACAACCGGGTAATCCAACAGCATTCACCCCTTACGGGTTTTGCAGTTGATAAACACTAACACATACAAAATCCTTTTATTTTTATTATTATAATGTAGGTAATCTTTCTAAAGAATAGCACTTTGGACTCCCTCTATCCAATAAAACCTACAAGCAACCGGGTAATCCGGCAGCATTCACCTCTGACGGGCTTAGCAGTTGATAAATACAATCACATACAAATTCTTTGAACTAATTTAAACTCCAAACTGCAAAAACAAAATTCAAGCTTTGGAATTAACAGAGCTTTGGTAATCTCCAGATTCTCAGAGACTATGTTATTGAAAATAAACTCTGAACTATTTTCATAGATAGCAAATAGTAAAGTGAAGTCAATTTGGATAAGCCTTTTATCTTTCTATACCTGTGTGAGAATATTATGGAGCTCTCTGAGCTTGCCATCAGAACTGCCATGGCGAGACTCAATCGAGTCCTTCAAATCGTCAACGGAATTCTCGATGCGGCGCGTTCGATTCTCGAGCTGAGTGAGGCGCGCGCTGATTCCTTCCACGGCGTGCATTAGATTCTCACCCAGCTCCTTCATCTTCCTATCGATCACGAAAATCAACGACTCGGAATCATCGGCGTGTGACTGAGTCGAAGCGAAGGGTCGTATAGGGTGGAAACGGAAGGTCGGAGAGAGCTCATCGTCGTCGTCGTCGTCGTCGTTGTGGTGGTGGTGAGGGTTTGGGAATAGGGAGAAATCTTGGGAATGAGATCGAGACAATTCGGTGATTTTCTTGTCCATGAACTCCGACGATCTCATGATTGTGTGTTTTTTCCCTCTTAATTTTCCCAGATTCCAAACAGAGGCTTACGGGGACTGGGAGAGCTGTAATTGATGAGTGACATGAGTCAAGAACCAAACTGAAGGATTGGGAATCAATTGCCACGTGTTGCATTTGTAAATTTCAACCTTACGATTAAAAGTTTGCATTTTTAACTTTTTTTTTAAATTTTTTATTATAGGTGAATAAAATATATATATATATATATTTATATGATCTTATTATTATGTCAAATTTTAGTTTGTATGGTAGGAGAGTATTAATTGGCTTGAATTATTTGAAAATTCATGACATGTCTGTGAATTTAAATAAGTAATCATGTAATTTTAATTCTACTAAAAAATTGTTAAAATGTCTTTTATATTGCTTATTTAACTGAAATGTCTTTTAGTTATCCCATTTGAAAATTGTTTCAAGAAGCTTTTGGTTGAGTCCTTGCGGCATGGAAGTATATGTTCTAGCTACAATTTTCTTTAATCCTCATATGTGATCACTGTTCTAACCATTACATTTAATTCACAAAAGCATTTATGTTAAAGATGGTAAGTGATTGGCAACATGGAAGTAATTCAAGGAATATCAAATTCTTGGTATAGAGATAGCCAACCTTGATCGTTACAATGTAACATGACTACAAAATTTAAAATTCAGTTTGTAGCTAGTGGAAAACCTAAAAGGTGTGGGAGCAGAATCAAATTAGCAAGTCATAGTAAGGGGAACCAAAGTCTATTCAAGAGCACACATAAAATACCCATCTCAATTATAAGCACAATACACAAAATAAATTTAAAACCTTTCACACACGTTCATACTTTAAAAGCACAATACACACAAAAAATAAAATAAAATAAAATTAAAATTAAAACCATTCACACACATTCATACTTTAAAAGGAGTTGAAAGACTAGTGGATCTCATTTACAATTAGAACTTCAATTAGAACTTCACACATTTTCCACCACGATAAACTTAAGTTCCCATAGCAAATAGTACTATGAGAAGCAGACAAATTTAGACAAAACTAAACTCTTTTATCCTATATAACGGAATAAGAAAGAATCCTATTTATGTTGAGCAGATGTTGAGTCTCCTTCTTTCCAACCTTGGACATCTCTTGAACAAGAGTTAAAGGTGTATAGCCAAAAGAAACCTTAGACTCAACCTTCTCTGCTATAATGTGAAATGGTAGGATACTAGAGATCACCCTAGATATGGTTGTGGGTGGCAGGGCTGGTCCAAGAGCTGCCCTTGTAGCTAAACAGGAATCGCTTTCGACAATAACATCTCTAATCCCTACATCTTCTGCAAAAATAAGGCCTGTGTCCACTGCTATTGCTTCAACTTCTAGAGCTCCAAGAGAGAGAGGAATTTTTTTGCTTGCCAAATTCTAATGATTACACCTACTCTGTCTCATCAACAAGTTATCTAGGTCTTCTGATGCCTTCTTAATCAAACTCAAAATTTTACATGCAATCTGCTTTGCCAACCCTGCAAAGATCAAACAATTAATAAGTTCCAAATAAACATAACATAACAGTGAATTAGAAATTTAGATTCATCATGCGTATCCTTTCCACCACCCTTGTCTTTTTGGCAAAGAACTCTAAAATGAATGAAATATTAATAAACCTATTACACAGAAGGCATCTCTCAAAATTAGCCACAAATTCAAAACGCTCAAAATCCAATAATCAAGCTATACCCAAAATCATTGAAACCACAGCTAAAAATATTTTAGATGACAAAGACAAGGATTTTAATCTATATATCTAATAAATGGGACAAAAACTAATCCAGGAATTTTCAAATTAAATTCCAACCAACAAAATCAATCAAATTTAACAAATAATGAAATCCATCTTAACTCCAATCTGCAAGGATGCTCATATTCGTAAGAATACAGTCCCTAACAACTATTAGAGTATATACAAACCATCCTCCTTCCTATCACTGAAGAACCACAATTAGATTCGTTTTGGGTTTGAACCCTAACACTTAAGAGTCTAATCAAAACCCATCAAAGATACCAAAATACAGAAAAACCCATAACAAATCAAGTTATTAATGTCCCCAAAAAAAAATCCAAACCCATCAACCATACGAAATCCAAATTGGGTAAAATGGCAAATCATGAAAACAAACCTTAGGATCAAAACACCATACTCACGGCAGCTCCAGCAACAAAATCGGCGACTTGTATGGAGGTGTGTGGTGGGTGGAGGTCCGAGCAAGAGAGAAGCAGAGGATGTTTTTTAATTTGGTCTCTGATACGCGTTAGTGATCTGGGGTTTAAGAGTGCTGTTATTGTATGTGGTTAGGTCTATTTAAACTCTTACTGAAATAATGACGTGGCGCATTATTATTGGCTGGTGTAAAACATTGGTTTTACGCCAGCTCCGGACCGAATTTAAACTCAACATATATTGATCTAAGGCCAACACTCACAAAAGAAAAGCATTGCTACATACAGGGACGGAGCTACTCTTTGACCGGGGGGGCCATTGCCCCCCTGGATTTTGGGCAAATTTTTTTTTATAGGTATATTTAATGTTCAATTAGCCTCAAAAAAAATTTAAACTTGGTCATTATTAGTCTCTTCTTACTCGGAGATGAAGATGAGAGAAATAAATTTCTCATTGAATGAATAGAAAAAGTACAGCTTTGCTTATATATACAAGGAACAGAGCAATGGAATGAAACAAAACAAAAGGAATTAAAAACAAGCTTTTTAATTTTAATCCAAATCAATTTCTCGTACTACATTTTTTGGATTCTCAATATCAAAATTAGCCTAAATTCTATTTCTTAATGACCAAAATATTAGACAAAAATCCTCCCATCCCCACACGTAGGCTACTCCTCTACTCTGCACAAAGGCTACTTCTATGCTGGATGTTTATTCTTTGACTATCTTGATATTCGTTGAATCCATTGATGACCATAGTGGAGGAATGTTAGTTGTTTGTAACATTATCAGTGATGTTTATTGTCTTTATGAGTTACAAAAGTCAATTAATGATATTAGAGAGATTGTAAAGTGGATAGAATTTGTCAAACCAAGTGTCAATAGCATTCAAAAAAAAAGTGTCAATTGGGCTTTAAAATGCCTAGCTAATGTGGCAAGAGAAGAGACTATGATAGAACATGAGGCTAGATAATGTGATCTTAAAAATATACCCAATCTCAACAATTCAATTTGAATTGTTGACCTAATTAGATGATAAAATATTAAATTGACCAGAAAAAATTTTTATTCTTGAAGTTGCAATTTTTTTTTTTTTAAGTCCAAACTTTGCCCCCCCAAACCTTTGGCTCTGGCTCCGTCCCTGGCTACATAGAAACTTTAAAACCTTTCACCAGGCAATGTCACGCATACAGATACAGTCATGTCAACTATCTAGCTTCCAAAAAAAAAAAAAAGCCCCACCCACCCTTTCACGTTCATGCATGAGCACAAAAATTCACTGCAGCTTGAATATCAAATTAGTTTTATTACCAATTAAATTTCAGATTTACACTAATATTGTGTTTTTTGAAAAATTATTGAATATTTCTGTAATACCATAAATGCATACTCCCCCTCTTACACAAATTTTAGGTCATACCGTAAATTTAATTAGTGGACTCACTTTTATGTGATAGGAAAGAGTATATAATTTATGATATTCTGAGAGTATTTTAGGGTAAACTACATATTTAGTCCATAACCTTTAAGTCATATGTCAATTTGGTCTCTAACCTTTCAAATGTGTCAATTTGGTCCCTAACCTTTTAGTATTGTGTTAAAATAGTCATCGCCGTTAAATGATGGATGAAATACGCTGATGTGGCTAACGGCCCAAATAAAAAATCATTTTTATGCCGCATCAAATGACATGCGTAATGCCACATGGAATTTAAAAAAAATTAAGAATTTGTTGAAATATCAATTATATTAAATTACAATGTGCTTTAAAATTTTAAAATATAAAATAAAGTAAAATCATTCTAGAATATTCTCATCACTTTCTCTGCATCCAAACAGAAAATCATTTGAACCCCAAACACTTTTCAAATCAAGACCCATAGCAATCCATCTCCTGCACCACTTTTCAAAACCAAGAAAAACATTCTTACTTGTTGATCTACTAGGAAAATGACTAAAATTTAAAATATGCAATTTCATGACCAATTTCATCCTTTGTTCTGGGCAACAAAGCAAGGGAACTACTAGCTAGCGTTGATGCTTAATCCAATTAGCATCCCAACAGATTAAACATATTAAGCCCAATGACGATGCAAGCTGTAAAGACAACGACGACGTGGTGTACACAACTGAAATATGGGAGTGAAAATAAGGCGATGGTGTAAGTGGGTTTGGCGACAGAGGCATGGGTACCTTGAGCCTTCATCCTCATCTCCTCAAACAATTTCTTACTTTCTTGCACCCGTCGCCCATGCTATTTGTACAGCTTTATTTGATGCCAAAGTCTCAACTGCATAGTGATGGTTTTCTTGGGGTTTGAAAAGCGGCGGAGGAGAAGGTTGTCATGGGTTTTGGTTTGAAGGGTGTTTGGGATTCAAATGATTTTTTTTTTTTTTTTTTTAATTTTAACTTTTAAAGCAGATTGTTAAAACTAAATTTTTTTAGTTTTTTTTTTTATTCCATGTGACATTACTCATGTCATCTGATGTGGCATAAAAATGATTTTTTATTTGGCCGCTAGCCACATCAGGATTTTTCATCCATCATTTAACGGTAGGAACTATTTCAACATAATACTAAAAGGTTAGGGACTAAATTGATACATTTGAAAGATCAGGTATCAAATTGACATATAGTATAAAGGTTAGGGACAAAATACGTAGTTTACCCAATATTTTATAATTACTCATGTTTAAGGCTCCAATTAAGAGTCTTAAAGTGATTAAGGAACAAAGGAAGCTAACCCCCATGTTAGGAATGTAATTGGCTCATTTTCCTACTAATGTTAGGAATTTAATTGGCTTTGGATGTACACCACAACAAACTTGACTTGTTTCAACCCACTTTTTTCAAAGAGTTCGCTAAAAAGTGCGAAACCATCACTAAAAAGTTAAGTGTATGGTTGACTAGCTTTATTTTGAGGGTCAATAAAATCCTCAAAATAAACCTATACAACCATAGAAACAAGCCATTAAAATCTAGCTAGCGGGCCAGTTTTAATAATCCATCGATAGTTTTGCCTCCAAATTTAAACATTTTTCAACACAACCTATGACAACCCTTGATAAAAGATATCGCAAATTTTTCAAAGGAAAACTCATTTTGGCTCATCTCATCTTTGACGGGCTGATTCACGGTGGTCGGCAATCTCATCTCCGCCGATGAGCTAGCTATTGATAGACGCAGCCCTCTCCGCCGCCTCATTTTTCGATTACATGTCTATCTCTCTCTGTTTGTTTCCCAAGAAATTATGGAAATTACATAGCAGAACTCTCCAAACTTCTCTATCGTTTTCTCTCTCTCCATCCATAGATATTTCTCTTCCTCACCATTGGTATAATTTGGGGCTAGGGTTTGGGTACTTTGAAATTACATACATGTCCTTTCGAATCTGAAGTATGGGTTGGATGTAAAAGGTTTGAATATATTATATTGAAGAAATGCTTAAAAAGGAGTTTCTAAGTGTTAATGGTGTGGTATAACAATAGTATCAATTTAAGTATGGGTCGGATTTATGAGGGGTTTTTTTTTTTTTTTTTTTTTTTTTGATGCTGTGTTTGTTAGTTTTTGTTTTCCAGTATTTTATCTAAGAGTTTGATGCTGATTTTGAAAATTCTATGTGTATGTTAATTATTGAAAATCAACTATAATATAGGTTTCCCCAATAGATATGTTGATTAATTATACTAGTACAGTGCAAGTCTTTGTGTTTCTCAAGCTATTTCAGCTAAAAACAATGCAATTTGATTAACCATTTTTATTGGTTTTTTGTGTTATGGAGTATAAATTGGAGTTTTTTAAAAAAAGATTTAAATTCTCATATTTTGAAGCATCTTCTAATCTCTTCGAATGGTCTTGATATATCTTTGTCCAACACTCTTAGCATGCTATTAAAGATGTTGGGTATAATAGTTTATTAGTTTCAAAATTCTCTAGTTAAAATACTAAGTTCCTTTAAATTAATGTGAAAGTGTCTCCATAAACTTCAAAAATGAAGGACTTAGTGACTTAGAAAGGTAATTGAATTTTGTTTTGATATTTGTGTTTTGCTGTAATATAGATTTTGTAATATGTGATTCTTTAAAGTCGATGTACATGGTTATGAGAAAAAAAAAAAAAACCCAACTTTTTTGTAGGGTCCCTTACCGGCTTACGCCCTTTAACGTTCAAATTTCCATTAGGTTCGAGATTCAGCTCTGTACTTGGGTTTGTTGGGGTTGTTTGTTAATGAACTTGCAGCCAAGTTCGCAGGTTCTTATTTGTTACTGACCTATTTAGACATGGTTTGGTATCTTAAAACTTTCTACCCTCCATGACATGGTTTGAGAATAGGGAGAAATCTTGGGAATGAGATCAAGACAATTCGGTGATTTGCTTGTCCATGAATTCTGACAATCTCATGATTGTGTATTTTTTTCCTCTTAATTTTCCCAGATTCCAAACAGAGGCTTACGGGGGGAGCTGTAATAAGAGACTCTAACTGAAGGATTGGGAATCAATTGCCACATGTTGCCGCTAGGAATCTGTGAACTGTGATCTACTTTCCCAAATTGCCAATTGCAACCTTTTATGATTAAAAAATTGCACTTTTTAACTTTCTGTTTTTTAAGTGAAAAAAAAAATCTTTTTTTTTCTTTTTTTAAATGGCCTAACATAGATTTATTAATTCAAAAGTAGCAAATTAAAACATGAGGATTCATAAAGAAAAAAAAAAATTAAACATTAATATATTTAGGTAAGTGCATATTTAATTTGCTATTAAATATGAGTTTTTAAAAAGTAGCAAATTATTTTTGTAGTAGGACATGCACAACCATAAAAGATTTTAGCAACTTTTGTGACACAGAAAGAAACTGCATTATAACATTTGAAGTTTAAAAACAATTCATAATTAAGTTTTTTCCAGAGTACAGAGAGTCACACTAGCAAGCTAAACATATTTGAAAGTGTGGAGACATGAACAAGTTACAAGATACAATCCAAATTTTTAAGGACATGTTGCTACACAGTCCTATAACATCAAACACGTGTCCCCTTATGGCATCTTATCCTAGTCTCCAAGCATATTAGCAAACAATTGTAAGGATAATATAATTTGCAGGGAAAACGTTATTTTCATAAGTTTGAAGGTCATTGAAAATCAACAAAAGCACTTGCTCTCTCTAGAGAAAGTGGGGAAAAAAGTTAGCAGTAAATTTAACCACACTTCCAATGTTGAACTCCAGCGATTGCACCATAACTCAAAATGAGTACTCAACAAGGGATGATCTTGAGGAATTAGGCCAGGGAACTTGCACTGTGACCATCTTATCTTCATAACTAAATTCCACACCTACTCCATCCATCTTGCAACTCATAGGTTTCTCTGATGCAAACAGTCTCATTTCTCCACTTCCCCTGACTCCAACTCTTACCAAATTCTCATTATCATCAAATTCAACTGACTGAATTGCACCACCACAGTTCAGCATGTTGACTAATCCAACTGGAGCAAATTGGATTATTTGTTTGGGCAAGACTGTCACTGGAGAAACAATGGCCCAAGTGAAATCTCCTATGTCTCTGATGACTTCAACAGCTTCAGCTTCTTTTCTTGGAGCATATAGACTGCAAATATATCCACCCCTTTTGTGGAAATGGGGTGCTTTCCATTATTCCATTCAATATCTTTAGGACTAGTAACACAGGTCACTAAGCGTGAAAATTGTGAGGCACTCTTGTTTCGCCTAGATTGAGGGCACCACCCCCCTCCTTGACGGTTGAAAAGTCCTAAAACTCCCGAGTGCTGTGACAAATTTTAAATAACAAAACATTATATTAAAATTACTGTATATAAATCATATGTTGGATTGCATATTTGGTCTCTCAAAATTTCTTTGTGCTTTAAAATATTCCAAAAAGGTTCTTACTATCATTCAATGGATGAAAAATGCTGACATAACAAACGAAATTCAGGAAACCAAGATTACTTTGATGACATGATATGAGTTCCATTTGCCACTTCAAAATCTTCCATCCATTAGATAATGATAATGACATTTTAAAACAATTTTGAAAGAATATGTATTAAAGTGAAAAATTTTAAAGTATAATTTTGAAGCAAATTTCAAAATTGAGAACTAAATATGCAGTCTAATCTAAATTGTATTATATTATGCTTTAAAATATACTTTTAGGTATGCTACTATCAGACTTGCTTGAACTTGTAAATATTAATGGCTTACTTTGTTAAGGTTCCAAATCTTGAGTTTCCCATCTTGTAAAGGGTCTTCAAATAGGCAATCTCTAGTAGGAAGTGCATAGTATTGGCATCGCAGAATAGACCCATCTGGCAACACTAGGCTTTTGAGTAACTTAAAGTTGTGTTTTCCAACAGAGTCGCTCACATAAATTGGTCCACCAGAAATAGCTCCAGATGCAGCATGGAATTCAGCACAAGGATGAGTGGATTGGAACATGTCCCAATCTGGATGTATAAAATTTCTCATCCTCAAGCTATTATAGGCACAGTGCACCATGTGACACCCTTGTAGCCAAAATGTACCATTTGGATCCCCCGATGGGTCAGTGCACCAAAAATCATCTCCTATATGCATCACAAACAGTACTCAACAATTTAGCTTAAAAGACCATTTGCTAAACCGGATATGAGTGTTCTTATCAGCTCAGCATCTGAATTGTAACTTAGAAATTAGTCATTGGACCAACTGAAACTTAGATTAGATAGTGACATGGTGCCATTCATCACTCTTGTGTCTGCTTTTCTATGAATGACGGGGTATAGCAAACACAAATGAATGAGAATAGACTAAAAACTTTATAAAACCTGATGGCAAATAACAAAAACAATGCCTGGATTTCCACCCCCCCACCCCTCTTTGTTTTGTAATGGAAGCTTCTGTGGATTCATGTAGTGGAAAGCATGAGACCATGTTCAAGCAAGAGTTTCTATCTATGCTTTGGCTTATCAATTCTATTTCTAGAATTTGGCTCAACAAATCTATGTGAAGAACTAATAATCTGCCTGAGGGTTTACTTTGCAACTTCATTTGGTTGAAAGGGAAACATAGAAAAAGGAATGAAGAATTAGAATCTTATTAGATTTCCAGTAATGAATGGGCCTGATTAGATTAGGACATAGTACAGATATTGCATCTGAATTTTCCGGCCAATAAGGAGGTGGCCTCTCTCACACACAACAAATCAAAACTAAATGATGAGTGCTCATGAACTAATAGAGACCAACCCTTAACACAGACAAAGACAGATAATGAAAAGGAACTTGGGAAAAAAAAGGAAAAAAACTATATCTCTTGGAAGTGTAGTAGATTAAGATAATGTAGTGACTCATCAAACAAATTATTTTATATCTATAAATTAAATAGCATGTAGTTAAGAACATAACAATCATTGTCAGGTTGAATATGATAGGATGATGGGAAATTATCTAAAACCAACAAACCTTGAATGCAAATGCAGGAATCCTTGATGTTCCATATATTTCTGTCAAATTTGTGTATGATATGTTGTTATAGGATGTATGAAACAGAAAATAAACATGCAACATCAACATAGGAAAACAAAAAAAATTATATAATTAAAGAATAAAAATTATTCACAAAAAGAAAGGAAAGCATAGGCAGATGAAAGAAAGGAGTAATCAAACCTTAGGAATGGTTGGAATTCGTTTTGCAGAGCATAAACCAGGACCATTAAAATTGTGAAGAAAAGTAAAATCTATATAGATGGAGAACCTCTTCCTATATAAGATATAGAAATACCCAAAAACATACATCATTGATCCCGAGAGATCCCTTTCAAATTCCACAGCATTCATTGAAAAAGAGGGGATCTGTATATTAAGGTTCATGAACTGGTGTGGTACTGGCAAGATGCACCGTTAGCTGAGTAGGAGAGGAAGGAATTTGGGTTTTGTGATTATTGTGGAAGAGTTATTCGGCCAAACCAAAAAAAGAGAGCAGTGTTTGTTTTAATGCATTGATGGATAATTATAATATGGTCCCACTTAAATTTAGATAGATGGAGCAAAATTGGAGCCCAATTTCAGATTTGAATTGAATAATTTGAAGGATAATTATGATGTGGTCCTTACATAAATCTCCAATTTCATATTTGAATTGAATATTTGGAAGGATAATTATGATGTGGTCCCTACATAAATCTAGACACATGGCACACAATTGGAACTCTAATTTAGAAATCTAATTTGACTTTCTCTCAATTTCACCTACTACTACTACTATTATTATTATTATTATTATTATTATTATTATTATTATTATTATTATTATTATTATTATTATTATTATATAGATTAAGTTAATCAAATAACTCATGATTTATAACTTAATGCTTTTAAAACGAGCTAAAAGAATAATGGCATTGAAAAATCATAAAATTAAGTCAAAATTTTGACTTCGACTTCTGCTGTATACAAAAGTAATGAGTATTCAATCAAACCAAACTGTCTATGTCACTAGACCACTTATCAGCAATCTCACTAAACCCAGCCATCTTATATCATACAAAATCATATATTTCAATAATTCCATGATTTTCAGCAAACTCTAACTAATTCAAGCAGTTAAAAAGTATTTTAAAAAAAAAGCATAAGATCAATCAACTATGGGTGCAAAGAATATAAAGCCTTCTGTGATATAGTGAAATATTAAATTAGTCTTATTTATTTATTGCTTACCACCAATAAATCAACTTTCTGCAACCTGGACAAAAAACCAATAGGCAACCGGGTAATCTAGGGGCATTCACCACTAACGGGCTTAGGGGTTAATAAGTACTATGTTACTAACACATACAAATTCTTTTATTATTATTTTTATAGTGCAGGGAATACTTCTAAAGAGAAGCACTTTGGACTAGCCTCTATCCAATAAAACCTACAAGCAACCACCGGGCAATCCAATGGCATTCACCTCTGACGAGTTTAGCAGTTGATAAACACTAACACATACAAAATCCTTTTATTGTTATTATTATAATGTAGGGAATCCTTCTAAATAATGGCGCTTTGGACTCGCCTCTATCCAATAAAACCTAAAATCTACAAGCAACCAGGTAATCCGGCAGCATTCACCCCTGACGGGCTTAGCACTTGATAAATACAATCACATACAAATTCTTTGAACTAATTTAAACTCTAAACTGCAAATACAAAATTCAAGCTTTGGAATTAACAGAGCTTTGGTAATCTCTAGATTCTCAAAGACTGTGCTATGGAAAATAAACTCTGAACTATTTTCATAGATAGCAAATAATACAATTTTTTTTTTATATATATACTTGTGTAAGAATATTATGGAGCTCTCTGAGCTTGCCATCAGAGCTGCCATGGCGAGACTCAATTGAGTCCTTCAAATCATCGACGGAATTCTCGATGCGGTGCGTTCGATTCTCGAGCTGAGTGAGGAGCGCGCTAATTCCTTCCACGGCGTGCAATAGATTCTCCCCCAGCTCCTTCATCTTCCTATCGATCGCGGAGATCAACGACTCAGAATCATCGGCGTGTGACTGATGAGTCGAAACGACAGGTCGTATAGGGTGGAAACGGAAGGTCAGAGAGAGCTCCTCGTCGTCGTCGTCGTCGTCGTCGTTGTGGTGGTGGTGAGGGTTTGAAAATAGGGAGAAATCTTGGGACTGAGATCGAGACAATTCGGTGATTTGCTTGTCCATGAACTCCGACGATCTCATGATTGTGTGTTTTTTCCCTCTTAATTTTCCCAGATTCCAAACAGAGGTTTACGGGGACTAGGAGAGTTGTAAATGATGAGTGACATGAGTCAAGAATCAAACTGAAGGATTGGGAATCAATTGCCACGTGTTGCATTTGTAAATTGCAACCTTACAATTAGAAGTTTGCATTTTTAACCTTTTTTTTTTTTTAATTATAAGTGATTTTTTTTTTTTTTTAGAGTTCCAATGCATCTACTCTTAATAATAGTTCTTTATTTTATTCAACCATTAGAGACTTTACCAGTTGAGCTAACTGGTAAACTAGAACCACAATAAATAAATAAATAAATATTTTTTTTTTGTGGAGAACATTATATCTTTAAATTTCTAACATATTAATTCAAAAGTAGCAAAGTAAATGTGAGTTTTTAAAAATTGTAACAAATTAAACCCTACTTTTTCAAAAATAACAAGTTAAAAAAAAAAGTTAAACATAATTTATTTAGGGCGGATTACTATCCCATTTTTTAAGATTTGAGAAAGGACAAAGTTGAGCTACAAAATTGGCTGTAGTCTAAGGTTACAACCTTACTCGATAAAATTAATATTATTACTTATTTTAAAAATCTAACCGTTGAATTGTATATTCTTTATGCTCTTAGTACACATGTCAAATTTTATATCAATCGGATATTATTTACTATATTATCTATAAGCTTATATTTTATGCATAATTTTAAACTACAAAAACTTGCAATTTAAATAATTTATTGATGACATATCTATTCACCTCCAATAAAAAGATATTGAGTAAGGTTGTAACTTTAAGCTACAACCAATTTTGTAACTAAATTTTATCCTTTGAGAAAATGATAATCCCTCCAAACTAGAAGGGGGAAAAAACACTTTCCTCCCTTAACATTCATTTGACCAAACTTTTTAAAATTAAAGTTATAAATGTCGTATCCTAATTTGTCCTTTGGTTAAGTGCAAATTTCCAAAATTATTATTTATCCTTAAAAGTTTTATTAAACCCAAAATTACTTTTCATATTTATCTCATAAATTTTTTGATGCAAAGAGTTAATGAGAGGTCCAATTAAAAAAAAATCATGAATCTGCAAACTTAAATAATATCTGTAAGGACTCTATTTACGGCCCAAGCCCAAACTACGTGAGGGATTGACCCAACAAGCCCAAGACAATAAATTTGTAGAGAGTGGGTTGAAGAACCGGGCCCTAATTAATTGGACAACGGCTATTGAAGACTTGAAAGATGATTGGAATAAAACAGCAGACGTCAATATGAATAAATTTACCGTTCGAGGAGACTATTGTTCATATAAGTCAGTTGGAACTGAATACAATTACTATTTAGATTGCTACAATATTATTTTCTTTCTTTTTCTCCTCCTCCTTCTCAGGGAGGGTCCTTCCCCTTATATAGTCCCTCTTGAACTCTCTTTACCCTACACTTGTTGATCATTTGGGTTGCTACTTGAGTACTTGTCCCATCAGACACCCCATCTAACCTTCTGTGAGTTGTAGTTGCCAAGGCAGCACTGTTCAGGAGTCTTCTCCACATAAATGCGGCCAGAAAAGTAGTTGTAATGCATTTAATGCGGTGGTAGTAGTTTTCCCTTAGATATTTTTCTTAGGAGTTCCTTCTTTCTTGCACGTTTCTAGGACATGTCCTTGCCACTGAACCTTGCTGGAAGATTGCCCTGATTACTAGATTTATCCTTGACCTATTCTTAGCCAATCCGAGGAGATCCTCTTCCTCGGACAATCTTCCCATTCATGTTTTATTCACGAAGTATTTAACCCAAACCATCTTGTGCTACTTGCTCGTCTTCGGATTACTTACCTCCTCGGCCAAGGCCCAAGGCCCAAAACCCACTATGTGATTTGAGCTCTTAACCTCACAATAGCCCCTCAAAACTCCAGTTTTTTCCCTCTCATCCGAGGAGAAAAGTGGGGTTTTGACTTTTAAGAGGTCACACCAATTGATCCCTTGATTTACACGTGCGAGGGAGTTGTTTTACGTGCCCCATAATTGCTTCTGACGTTTCAAAGCCCACGAAGCATCATTAATTGCTCCGGGCGGCGCTTTGTTCCCCAAATCTAACGGTGAAGTGCAGATCCAACGGCTGAGCTTTTCCTTGGAATTTCGACTCCCTATATAAAGTGTATGGAGAAATCTCTTCTTCATTTTACAAATCTTTGAGTTTCCAGAGATATAAAGCACTTAAGCTCTCAATAATTCTTTAAGATATACAACCTTTCACGCCCTTTTTCTCCAGAGGTATTCGAAAACTTTTTTCAAAGGTATCAGCATACATTTTAGTTCCTGCAAATTTCATTTTTTTCAAATATTTCTTTTCTTTTCTTCTCGGCCAGTCTCCTCGGCCTACCAGTTCTTACTTCCTTATTTACAAATCCCAGTCGCGTTATCTTAGGTAATCCAAATGGGTAGATTCGAGAGCCTAGTAGATTCCCCAGCCAAAATAGAAGTGTTTAAGAAGAAATACCATATACCCTAGAACAAAGGCCTACGATATTGTTCCCCAGAACAAATCGTTACACACAGAGGGGAAGGGGAGGTTATCATCCCTATAATAGCCTTTATAGAAGGAGGGATGACACTTCCTATAGGTAGAATAACCCGGGACTACCTCATTAATCATAGGCTGTGTCCCTATCAGTGCGCACCTAATATGTTTAGGATCCTAGGCTGCGTCGATGCTCTTAACGAGCATCTCAGGTTGGGACTCACATGGTACGACGTGGTCCATATGTACGAATGCCACTCACAAGCTGACAGAGGGTTTTACCTCAAGTCCAGGTCGTCTATTGTCAGGCTTATTTCGTGCCTCCCCAAATCCAACAAAGGGATGAAAGATGACTACCTCATCGCTTCTGGAGCGTGGCATGATGGTCTCCACTACCCAACCCAAAAGAGAGAGCCAGGTGGGATACCTTAGAGTTAGGCTCCTTAGCAAAATACTTAGATATATATATATATATATTTAAACCCTACCCATATCACTATTTCCCCTTCGTTTTGCTTTTCTTTGGTAATGGATTTCAATTATCTAATTGTGTTATGTTTCTCGGCTATTTCAGCAGACAGGAAGCAAGTTACCCCTCGGCTTAGCCTCACCAACGTTGCGGCTCTCAACTATCTGCTCCGATCAGAGATCTTTGTGAGCGAGGACTGACAATTGCGAGCTGTCCATTTGATCCTAGAGTTTGACCCCATTTTGAAGATTTTTCAAGAGGTTGGCCATGCCATCAGAGTTGATGATCCTCGGATAAACCGCATTGACGTGTCAAAGTCAAATTTCTTGGCTCGGGACGACCTTCCTCCAGCCATACTGTCAATTCATCAAATCCCTCATCCACTCACAATACCATTACAATAAGTCCCGCTCGAAGCAATAGCTGCAGCAGAAGAGGAAATTGGCTCCTCGTGCTTGTCGTTGGAAGAAGAGATAGACCAATTCCATTTTGAAGAGGAAGAAATAGCGCCAGAGAAGCCTGTGGAGCTCTCGGATTCGAAAACTGAGTTTGATAGGCTTTCTTCTGCTCGTCTATCGAAGTTAGTTATTACTCGGATCGATTCAAGCTTAGAGGAAATGGAAGGGAGGGATCTGAAGAAAAGATCTGGCTTGAAGGGTCTGATAGCTAACAGGAACAAAGGGGGAACTTCGAAAGATGTCCCCAAGATCCAAACTCCTGCTAATCTTCCACCTCCTCCTCCTCCCGTAGCTGATCTCGGATTGCTGGCCAATCCTAATTTGAAGAAAAAGAGACCAGGTCAGGAATTTGAGGAAGGTGAAGTGGCCCTTCAGAAGGGTTCAAAACAACAGAAGACCATCAAGGACCTTAGGGCTAAGAGGGCCATGTTAGTGGAAAGTAGGGATGAGGCCAAGGTGTGCCGGCAGCAGCGCACCTGGGCTCCTCGGATTGAGTTAGAGGGAACTCCCATTTCTTGGGATGCTTCTATTTGGGAGTCCCAACAAGGGCATGCAAATCATCTTGCTCAAGCCTTAGAGCAACCTCTTCTCCTCCCCAAGGACATAGAGGCTCTTCGGCGCACAAGGCAGCCCAATCTGTTTATGTCATTGAAAAGGGATCTTGCCCTGGTAAGTTGTTTTTCTAGTTTTTTTTTTTTTTTTTTTGGTAGAGAGTCTCTCTCCTTTGTCGTTATCACCAGTAGCAAGTTTAAATCCTTTGCTATTTTTGTGCAGGTCACTCAGCAAGTTTATGTGGCCGAAGAGTGGGTTCAAAATGCCCACAACAAGTTTGAAGCTGAGTCCCAATCTTGAAGCGAAGTCGAGAAAGCTCTTGGGACCTTGAAGGAGGAGAAAGCGCAACTGGCCGAGAAGTTAAAGGTGTTAGAGCATGAGCGTATGAGTGCCGCGGCGGGGCTAAAAACTATTGAGGCCCAGGCCGAGGACCAGCGCAAAAAGCTCTACACAACGGAGCTGAACCTAGCCACAGAGAAAGCAACAGTCCTAAGTCTAAAGGTTGAACTGCAAAAGGCTAAAAAGGCAGCAAAGGTGGCTAGGGAAGCTGGCCGCGGAGGAAGTGGCCTATGAGCGTGGGGTGGAAGAGACAAAGTCAAGGTTGGCCGAGGAGGTGACGGTGGTATGTAGGGACTACTGCGCCGAGACGTACTCTGAGGTGCTCAATCGGGCAGGAGTTCCTGCTGACTCCGAGCTATGGAGGACGAAGAATGTCTATTTTCCAGAAGACATTAGAGAAGATCCGACTGCTCCCCCTCCTCCTGCTGCCCTTCCTCATTCTCTCCCCGAGCAGCCTCCCATCGTCCAAGACCCTTCTCAGAGTGCTGAAGTCCCAACAGGGGCCGCGAAGGAGAAAGAGGGCGTTGTGGGGGCTTCTCAGTCAGAGGATAAAGGGAAGGACGAAGGAGTTCAACCACCCACCGAGGCCAACCCCTCCGAGGACGAGCTCACCATCAAAGACGTGGTATCCAAAGCCAAGGGAGCTGAGCCTAAGTCTAAAGCTAATACCAGGAAGGATTCTCATCAGATGAAGGTATAGACATAAGATTTTAGTTTTCTTTTTTGTGATTTTGTAATGGCATTCTGCCTTGAAAAGTATTTACCCCTTTTCTTGTCCAATGAAGGAATTTTTCTTTTTGCTAGCCTTGAAGTTTACCACTATTATGAATGGCTTTGTACCGTTATTATTTGCCCTGAAATAAAACTATTAACAACACGCTGCTAATAATTTAATCAGACCAACCAATTATCACACACTTGTACTGTAAAATAATTTTGTAACGAAGACAATTAGTAGAGAATAGAAGGGGGGAAATATTTTCTCTTCTGTCCAATACTTAGATAAATAATTATAGATATGAGCTTGCTTAGAGTTACAGATCCAATACTCAGAGTTACAAATACTTAGGTGCCATTGAGTGTTGATTTTACCCAAGTACGTGGTCCGAGAGACCTGACATTACTTGGGATCTGTTTAACACTTATTAAGATACCCTTGAGTGTTAATTTCACCCAAGTATGTGGTCCGAGAGACCTGACATTACTTGGGATCTGTTTAACACTTATTAAGATGCCCTTGAGTGTTAATTTCACCCAAGTATGTGGTCCGAGAGACCTGACATTACTTGGGATCTGTTTAACACTTATTAAGATGCCATTGAGTGTCAATTTCACCCAAGTTTGTGGTCCAAGAGACCTAACATTACTTGGGATCTTTTTAACACTTATTAAGATGCCATTGAGTGTCAATTTCACCCAAGTATGTGGTCCGAGAGACCTAACATTACTTGGGATCTATTTAACACTTATTAAGATGCCATTGAGTGTCAATTTCACCCAAATATGTGGTCCAAGGGACTTGATATTACTTGGGATCTGTTTAACACTTATTAAGATGCCATTGAGTGTCAATTTCACCGAAGTATGTGTTCCGAAGGACCTGACATTACTTGGGATCTGTTTAACACTTATTAAGATGATAATCGAAAGTGCAATAGATTGGAATAATAAGCAAGCATATGACAAAGGAAAATTTTCATTAATAATAGTACCTTTTCAGGTTATTTACATTACAAGGGCGTGGTATTACACACTCGTCTAAATCTTCCAGAAAATACGCTCCTATACCAGCCACTGAAGTGATGCGATATGGTCCTTCCCAATTGGGCCCTAGCTTTCCCCATGCCAAGTTCTTTGCGGTGCCCAGAACTTTCCTCAACACCAAGTCATCGGGCACTAATGGTCTCGGCTTTACATTGGCGTCATAGCCCTGCTTGAGTTTGTGTTGGTAATATGCCAATTGAACCATGACACATTCCCTTCTTTCCTCGATAAGGTCCAAATTCTTTTCTAGCAGGTCATTGTTACTGCTCGGATTGAAGGAATTTGTCCTTAATGTTGGGAAGCCAGTCTCTAACGAGATGACGACTTCAGCCCCATAAGTCAATGAAAAGGAGGTTTCACCTGTTGACCTGCGAGGTGTGATTCGATACGTCCAGAGGACGTGTGGCAACTCTTCTACATCCAACCTCTTTTTGAGCCCATTTACTATGACCTTGTTCACCGCCTCGGCCTGTCCATTTCCTTAAGGGTAAGCTGGGGTGGAATACCTATTAGTAATTCCTAGATCGCAGCAGTATCTTCTGAAGGATTTACTGTCGAACTGAAGGCCGTTGTCTGAGATAAGCGTATGAGGAATCCCAAATCGTGTGACAATGTTTTTCCATACAAATTTCTTGGCATCCACATCTCTGATGTTCGCTAAAGGCTCAGCTTCAATCCATTTGGTGAAGTAATTCGTGCCGACTAGAAAATATCTCTTGTTCCCTGCTGCTTTGGGAAAAGGGTCCACAATATCTAAGCCCCATTAGGCAAATGGCCAAGGGCTGGATAGGGGGTTAAGGATTCCTCCTAGTTGGTGTATGTTTGGTGTGAATCTTTGGCATTGATCATACTTCTTCACATATTCTTGCGCTTCCTTTTGCATATTTGGCCACCAATAGCCCTGTGTGATGGCCCTATGGGATAGGGATCTGCCTCCCGTGTGGCTACCACAAATCCCTTCATGCAGCTCTTCGAGGATTAGTTCTGATACTTCAGGGTGTATGCAAAGCAGATATAGCCCAGAAAAAGAGCGTTTATACAATTTTTGGTCCTTAGACAACCAGAACCGAAGGCCCTTCCTTCGTACTTTGTTAGCTTTTGATTTGTCTTCAGGCAGGATATCCTCTTTTAGGAATAGCACTAAGGGGTCCATCCAGCTGGGCCCGACTCTAACCTGGTGGATACGGACTGCCCCCACTCTCACCTCAGTGGGTTTGCACAAGTCCTCTATAAGGACGACCCGAGAAAGGCTTTGGGCCGAGGAGGTCGCAAGCGTGGCCAAGGAGGTTGCAAGCGTGGCCAAGGAGTCAGCATGTGTATTCCCACTTCTAGGGATGTGCAGTAGGCTAAAAGAATCGAAATGTGACTGTAGGTGCCTAACTTGACTTAGATATCCTTGCATTCTTTCGTCTCTTGCTTCTAGCTCCCCATTCACTTGGCCAACTACCAGTCTTGAGTCCGAGAACATGTTCATTGTCTTTCCGCCCAGCTTTTGAACCATGGACATCCCTTCCAATAAGGCCTCATATTCAGCTTCGTTATTCGTAGTCAAGAAACCCAACCTTAGTGACTTTTCGATGGTAATCCTTTCAGGAGAAACCAGAACCAACCCCACTCTGGAACCCCTTTGGTTTTTGCACCATCAACATATACCTTCCAAGACAGAGGGTCTTGCAGGGAGATTGTGCCAATCGACTTTCCATCCATGTTTTGTGTCTCTGTTACTTCTTCTAATGAGGGTTCAGCAAAGTCAGCCATCAAATCTGCGAGGACTTGGCCCTTGATGGAGGTACGAGGCAAGTATTTGATGTCAAAAGCCCCCAGAATTGTACCCCACTTAGCAATTTTTCCCATATAATCAGCGCTCCGAAGTACAGATTTCAGTGGAAGTTGGGTTAGAACGATAACTGTGTGCGCCTGGAAGTAATGGGGAAGCTTTCGTGTAACATGGACCACCGCTAAGATGGCCTTCTCTAGTGATAAATAACGGATCTCGGCTTCATGCAATGATTTGCTCACGTAATAAACTGGTCTTTGTATGCCATTGTCCACTCGTATTAGCATTAGGCTTACTGCATGAGGGGCCACAGCGATATAAGCGAACAAGACTTCATCGACCTCAGGGCTGGACATTATCGATGGCCAAGATAGATATTCTTTGAGTTGCTGGAAGGCTAAAGCGCATTCCTCGGTCCACTCAAATCCCTTCCATTTATTCATTAAAAGGAAGAAAGGTCTGCATCTGTCTGTTGACCGAGAAATAAAACGGTTCAACGCTGCAATCATTCCGGTGAGCTTTTGGACCTCTTTGGGATTTCGAGGTGGCTGTAGACTACTGACAGCTTTGATCTGGTCGGGATTGACCTCAATTCCCTTGTGGGTTACCATATAGCCCAAGAATTTGCCTGATCCCACTCCAAATGAACACTTGGAAGCGTTGAGGCGCAATTTATGTTTCCTCAGTATTTCGAAGATATCTCCGAGGTCTCTTACGTGCTTGGACACCACCTGACTCTTCACAACCATGTCATCTATGTAGACTTCAATGATGTTACCCAACTGCGGCTCGAACATTCTGGTCATCATCCTCTAATAGGTAGACCCTGCATTTTTTAAACCAAAAGGCATCACCTTGTAATGGTAATTTTCAATAGGAGTGACAAAAGCTGTCTTTTCTTGGTCGTCTAGGGCTAGTGGTATCTGATGGTATCCTTGAAAGGAGTCTAAGAAGCTCATCCGAGGATGGCCCGCGGTTGCATCTACCAATTGATCTATCCAAGGCATAGGGAAAGGATCTTTTGGACAAGTTTTATTCAGAACTGTGAAGTCTACACAAACTCACCATTTTCTGTTCTTCTTCTTTACCACCACAGTATTGGCCAACCATTCAAGGTAAAAGACCTCCTTGATAGCTCCTGCTCACTTAAGCTTTGTCACTTCGTTCCG
Source organism: Notholithocarpus densiflorus (assembly GCA_030021035.2). Classification (NCBI taxonomy): domain Eukaryota; kingdom Viridiplantae; phylum Streptophyta; class Magnoliopsida; order Fagales; family Fagaceae; genus Notholithocarpus; species Notholithocarpus densiflorus. The sequence goes on from JARYZH020000050.1 coordinate 3,049,252, forward strand.
AACAGCGTTAGCGTGTTCTTTGGACGAGCGCCGAGGTGGTTGCTTTTTGGGAGTAATGGATGGGTTAATATTCAGATGGTGACAGATGAAGTTCGGATCAATCCCAGGGGCTTCGTAAGAGTCCCACGCAAACACGTCCACATTTTTTCTGAGGAACCCGATTAACTCTTTCTTCTCCAGAGGAGGCAGTTGAGCTCCTACTTGGAAGAACCTTTCCGGATCATCACCAATAATCACCCTTTCTAAATCTTCACATTTTGCCTCCTCAGTAGGTGTGCTAACGAGCGATGCCGAGTTTCTTGATTGCTATAATCTTTTTTCGACAGAGGCCAGGGATTCAGTTTCAGGCCGATGCATGATGGCAGCCACCAGACACTGTCTCACCGTGGATTGGCATCCGAGGATTTCCTCAACTGACCCTCGAACAGATATTTCACCTTCTGGTGCAAAGTGGAAGAAATGGCTTCCAGGGCGTGAAGCCAAGGTCTGGCCACAATGGCCATGTAGGGGGAATAAGCATCCACCACAATGAAGTTCATTTCCACCACCGTTGTGCCAACTTGCATGGGCAGTCTAATTTGTCCTCTCGGAATGACCATCTTCCCCTCGAAACTCATTAACGGAAAATCGTAGACCGTTAAATCCTCGGGCCTTACGTTCAAACCCTTGTATAGGTCGAGGTACATGATTTCAGCACCTATCCACCATCACTCTTTTCACGTCATAGCCCTCGATCCTAAGAGTTATTACCAAGGCGTCATCATGGGGTTGTATGGTTCCAACCTTATCTTCCTCCAAAAAACTTAGCATCGGATACATATCCATTCTAGCCCTCTTCGGCTCCGGGTCGGATTCCTCAGCAGGCAGCCGAGCTATGGACATCACCCTGGAAAGGTAAGAACCGGTTCTTCCTGGAGCAGCAAAGATGACATTTATCGTACCTATGGGAGGTCTCGAGGGATCATCTCTCCGGGGTTTTGAATTTATCTGGCCCTCCTGGCCACTAGAGTGATGTAAAAGCTGCTTGAGTTTTCCCTCTCGAACCAGCTGGTCCAGATGATCCCACAAGTTCCTGCAGTCCTCGGTGGTGTGTCCCTGGTCTTGTTGGTAGTGGCGGTAGAGGTTCTGATTGCACCTCATTGGGTTCCCTGCCATCTTATTTGGCCATCTGAAGAATGGTTCATTCTTGATCTTTTCGAGAACCTGACGCACCGGCTCTCGGAATACAGCATTGATCGCTTGAGTATTGGTAGACCTGGACTGCCCGGCAAAATCCCTCCGCGGCCGGTTATTATTGTATTGATCCGACCTGAAATCCCTCCTCTCCTGAAGGATAACCTTAGTCTTTCCTTTCCCCTGCTGCTGATCTTCCTCTACCCTTTTATATTTATCAATCCGGTCCATGAGTTAGCACACACTAGTGACAGGTTTACTAGTCAGAGATTTTCGTAGACCGTGCTCGGCTGGGAGGCCGACCTTGAAAGTTCTGATAGCCGGTCATCAAAATCATCATCTATTTCATTAAACATCTCTCAATATCTGTTCGAATATGCCTTTACGCACTCCCCTTCTCTCATAGACATGGACAACAGAGAATCCAAAGGTTGAGGAACCCTGCTGCACGTGATGAACCGGGAGGCGAATGCTTGGGTGAGCCCCCTAAAGGAGCTTATGGAATTAGCCCCCAGACCATTAAACCATCTCATCGCCACAGGTCCCAAGCTAGATGGAAACACCTTACACATCAAGGCCTCGTCCTTTGAATGGACGGCCATTCTATGATTGAATTGGCTCACATGTTCTATAGGATCTATTTAACCATTGTAAATGGTGAACGTAGGCTGATGGAAACGCCAAGGAAGTTTAGCCCTTTCTATCTTGCGCATGAAAAGGGATTTAGAGATTTGATTTAGCGCCTTGCTCATAGCATCATTCCCCACACCTTTACGAGGCGGGCTCTGGTACCTTCGCCGGTGGTGGTGCTCTTCGTCGCAGGAGAAAGATTCACTCGGCGGAGTTCTTGAGCTTCGCCTGTAACTAGCATTCTCCTCATCATTAGAGGAGACGTCGGAATTAGAGGGAGACCACCTCCGTTGCGCACGACGTAGCTTCTTTTTTAAGTCATCAATCTCCTGCTGCATGGCTTTATTATTGTCCTGCCTTTGAGATGCATGACTTTTCCCCCGAGAGTGGCTTCTGCTTGTATGGGTAGTTTGCACACTACCCTCTCGATATTTCTCTCAATCCCTTTCCTGTTCAAGGTTAAAAAAGTCGTCCTGCCGCTGGGAACCTGCAGACTCTGCTTGGTGTGAACCCCCTTGGTGTGGACCTGATCCCACCATGTTTAGCAGTTGCACTTACTAGTGCACGAGTTCTTCCCACAGACAGCGCCAATTGTAAGGACTCTATTTACAGCCCAAGCCCAAACTATGCGAGGGATTAACCCAACAAACCCAAGACAATAAATTTGTAGAGAGTGGGTTGAAGAACTGGACCCTAATTAATTGGACAACGGCTAGTGAAGACTTGAAAGACGATTGGAATAAAACAACAGACGTCAATATGAATAAATTTACCATCCAAGGAGACTATTGTTCATATAAGTCAGTAGGAACTGAATACAATTACAATTTAGATTGCTACAATATTATTTTCTTTCTTTTTCTCCTCCTCCTTCTCAGTGAGGGTCCTTCCCCTTATATAGTCCCTCTTGAACTCTCTTTACCCTACACTTGTTGATCATTTGAGTTGCTACTTGAGTACTTGTCCTATCAAACACCCCCTCTGACCTTCTGTGAGTTGTAGTTGTCAAGGCAGCACTGTTCAGGGGTCTTCTCCACATAAATGCGGCCAGAAAAGTAGCTGTAATACATTTAATGCGGTGGTAGTAGCTTTCCCTTAGATATTTTTCTTGGGAGTTCCTTCTTTCTTGTACATTTCTGGGACATGTCCTTGCCACTGAACCTTACTGGAAGATTTCCCTGATTACTAGATTTATCCTTGACCTATTCTAAGCCAGTCCGAGGAGATCCTCCTCCTCGGACAATCTTCCCATTCATGTTTTATTCACGAAGTTTTTAACCCAAACCATCTTGTGCTACTTGCTCGTCTTCGGATTACTTACCTCCTCGGCCAAGGCCCAAGGCCCAAGACCCACTATGTGATTTGAACTCTTAACCCCACAATATCAATTGGCAAAGTGCGACTAGAAGCGACTAAAAAATTTGCTTAAGCAACATGTTTTAAGAATGAGTGTCATTCCTCGAGAAGGTATTTGGCATCAAATTAAATGATATCATGCTAACAATATCAAAATCCAATAAGTGTGAGACATGACAACGAAAAATAGCTACCCCACTACCAAATGAAAAACATGTGTTAATAGGTAATTATTTTTACATACATGTTTTTTATTTGTTGAATTTTGATACGGATGATGTAGTATCATTTGATACAAAATACTTTTTCGTCATTCCTCCATACCTGAAGAGACGAGAATTTAATTTTTCCCATTTATTTAAATTTAACAAAATTATGTTTTTCTAACCGCTTTTGAATCGAAGAATCTATCTGTGGCCTCCTCCCTTCCTATGAAATTAAAATACTAATCAATGAAAGCTACCAAAGAGTAAATTCAAGAAGGAATGTCAAAAGGTATTATATGCTACTTAGTAAAAACCTACTACTAAGTCACACACCTTGCTCCTCAACCACTTTTTACATATTCTTCGCCAACCCTTTTCTCGCTTCCAAGGAAGCCAATTGGAAGTGAATTGTCATTTCCTCAATGTCAAAATTGTTCTAATCGCGAAGGAAATCACCAATCAGCCTTCAAAGATCATAGTCATCGCCGCGGCACGCCACCCATACCAAGCTAGGGGCCACATTTGTTTTTCGAGCATTCCACTCCTTTTGCCATGATGCTCAATTTCAAACAATTTCTCAAATTCAAGACAATTCATGAAATCCTCCTGTTCATTACTAAATTTTACAAATGGCCCCGTCCCATGAGAGGTCCTTCTCATCCAGTATACTACAATTTTCACTCTGGTTGAAATTTTCCGAACCTTCTCAACTGCTGTTTGGAACCAAGTAAAATGTCTTTATTCTCATTGGTACATAATGTGTTAATAACAATGCCCATCCAAGGCCATACGCATAAGATCATCAAGCTTTGGAAGCAAAACAATGTGTTGTGGCAAAACTGACGTTGCTAAAGGTCCACTTCACTTGCTAGATCGGCCTCCAAATATTTCTGGTTAGGCAAGGTGGTTTGCCTTTTGTTTTGGTGCAAATCGCTGGGCGTAACCTTTACCCACTCACATGTTGAAGCAAGTCCTTGTACTTGTAATCTGCTTCTTCCCAACATTTAATGGACATCTAAGGTTGCCATTCAAACCTTTGACTTCAAACTTTCCACCGCCAACTCCTCAAATGGTTTACCGATGTATTCAATTGTAGCGCTATTAGTAGTCATGCTTATACCTAATCAATCCATCAATGCGGATTTTTTTTTCTTTGAATTGAACTGTCATGTATTAAATTTAATTGGGGAAGCCTAAAATACGTCACCCAAGAAATTATACATAAGTTTCTTCTAATAAAAAGCCTCTCCTCGACTCAATTTCGCTAAGTAGAGTTAATATTTCTATTATTTTGATTTAGGAACGGGCCGGGCTCTCCCTGTGATTAGTGATTACCGTCTTTTAGAGTAATTGCTTTCAAGCTTATGAAGTCCAAATTTTTCTTTTTCTTTCTTTTCCAATGCTGTATTGATTTTGATTTTGATTTTTTTACAAACTCTTTTATTGCGCATGGAAGTTATATTTTTATTTAAATTTTGCTTATCCTGTCATAGTACATTAGTACTATTGTCTATTCTCGCATAAAATTTGCTCAAAGATTGGAAAAGTTAAGTCTAAAGAGGTGAGGCATTTGAAAGAACAATATATTGGAGAAGAATTAATAGGCCTCTTTTTTTCTTTAAAGATTTACTCTCTAATTTACACTTGAATCAACAATGGATGGTCAATTGGAATAAGACTTCTGAATTCATTAACATCTTGAATGGGCAAACGACCAAATACCACTTCAATCCTTATCAATGACATGGTTGTTAGCTTTAGAGAAAATCCTCTGAACATGAGCATGTAAACTTTATTATCCAATAGGGAATAACTGACTTTTTAATGCTTCAATATGGCACCTATAATTTTATCAAATACACATATTAAAACCATCACAACTACATCAACTTAAACTCAATCATTCAGATACAACGAACTACAATCAGAATAATAGAATGACATAGCAGGTCCTTATACATCTAATGCTACACCAATGAGTAAGACAACACTAGAAAAATATGATGATGACAAAAGCAACAGAATAACCTTAAATCAACAAGAGTCCTACCTAATATCTAATAAGAAAAGAGCACAACTCGTGGGGTTAAAACCAACATGAGATTGAATCCTAGTTTGTCCTGAACAAAAACAGCCAACAAGTTTATATTGGTGTCAGACAAATTTTAGAGGAGCTCTAAATGCTGTAGTGTCCACTGAAAACAATCAAGCCACAAACTAACATACAATGAAGCGAACATGATCAACGAAGAAAACTCACAGTTCAATCTGGCTAGGGCCTTTAGATCCTCTCAGGCAGAAGTCTTAATGTCAACAGCTGAGTTCCTAAAGCCCTGAAATGTAGCTATTGTAGTTGAATTGTCCATGAAAGGCCAGAAGAAGTGAGAATAGGCTTTACTCCCCATAGACTCCTCTTATTTCTTTCATCATAGAGAGACTGGCAGGGATAGTTGATGTAGGTTCAATTCTTGCTTCTGGGCTTCTGCTCCTGCTGGTGCCCTGGTAGAAAACCGCCCACAACAACCTGATGCATTCAAACCGCTCAGAAGAATCCAAACACAATTAATTAAATAGTTAATGACAAAATTCAAATATTAGGCCACACGTGTGTGTATATATATAGACATGCACACATAAATTTAAAGCTGAACTTGGGGTATATAGGCATAACCACTCAAGTATTCTAAGGTAAGAGCGAAAGCTTATCTACGGGATAGTTATTATATGTCATCATTACTCTTCTACATGACTTACTCTTTACATCAAGACAAAAATAAAAATTTCTTATTTTAAATATATCATAAAATAAAATAGGATTTACAGCTGGAAATCAACATCAATAACTAAATGACCTGTAATCTTTCTTTTCCTTGTCCTTTCATTTTTCTTCTAAAGGAAATAAATGTACCTGCACAGGCCCGCAGCTACTAATAGACCAGCAAGTCCTCCTCCCACCACTCGACCATCTGCCCAGCCAAAGAGACACTCATCCACCAGATCTGCTTTTTCGTTCCTCCACTGTCAGTAGGCATAAATGATCCACACAAGGGAAAGTATTCAAAACGACCCTGTAAAACAAATCCAGAAAGCTTAATGGTTTCTACAGAGTGATAATGTCACATCATATGAAAGGATAATACTCTAAAAGCACAAAATCGGCTTTTCTTGGCCATACGGTTGCATAACATTGAACCCATTATCCTTCTCCCACCACAGGTGATCATCAGATCTCCACCATAAAAAGGAGGAGAAATGGTGAAACCACAAGCTACAAGGCTATTCATAAGTTAGCCAAGTTAATAGTAATATTGAAGGGTCAGTTAATTTATTTATTCATGACTCACAGGGCAGCCAACCATTGAACTCCCAAAGTAAAACCAGGCCTGCAAGACACACTTATGGCCCTTGTATTGCAAGTAAGCCCAATCGATTATAAATCAGTGTCTTTTTGAATGAATGCTAACAAAATAAGGATCAACAGGATAAACTATTTCAGATCATATTTGAAAAATATAAACCAAGATTGGGATATTTTTCAAAACCTTTCCAGAATACACTTTTTCGTTAATATGAAGACAATTCATAACTTATTCAAATTTATTCCTGAACCCAAGAGAGAAACTGCATGGTCAAGAGATAATGAATATATTAACTTGATAATAATTACATATATAGGTTTAATACTCTTTTTTCCTCATATTCATATCAAAGAATATTTGTGAGATAGCAAGCTAAAAGTAAGTTTTAAAACCAAACCAAGAAATAAATTGAGCCCATGATGTGAATTAGACATCCTGGAGAGCATCCCCATGGTTGGAATGATAAAAGGACAAGGGTAAGTGTACCAAAATGTTTAATTTGTAATTAATTTTTGGAAATTCCAGTAAAGATAAGCATCTCTCCCAGAAGACCCAACTTCTACACAGCCTAAATGTAACTACTGCGATCTTGTACGATTTAGGAGTACATTTCAACTTGGTACTGAGTAGTGGAGTATGGTGGTCTTGGGGCTTGGCTTCAACTCTGTTTTACTTAGAATGAGCCACAGTCCATGTGCCACAGCCCCAACTTTTGTATATGGTGGTCCACAGAACACATATCTGGTGGGTGCACAAATCTGCACATGGCACACAAAAGACGCTTTCCAGATCACAATCTAAGTATTAAACAGTACAAAAGTCATGCCTAGTCAGCTTGTATATCTGATAGTGCAGTGCCTGCACACACACAGAGGACCTTGCATTTTAAATACAGTAATCAGGTAAAAACATCCAGAAATTCAAGAACTAAAGCTGTTTTTTTATAGGTAAGAATTAAAGCTATGTCAGTCTGATTTATATAACATCAGTGCCACAGCATGCCACTAAAAATGGTGCATGCTATGGAGGCAAATAAAGATACTATTGGTCCTGAAATTACTTAAAATGTCAATCATATGAAAAATCATTTAGGAGGATATAGGACCACACCTCATGTTAAAGTACCCCAGAAGAAGTAGGTTGTCGAAGGTAACATTTGGAAATTGTACCATTTGCCGAAAGAATGTATATAGCTCGGGCTCCCTTTGTTGAGAGAAGGACATGACCTTCATTGTAACATCCTGCCAGAACAAATATCAGAAATGAGAAGCACACATCCACTGCTCACTAAATATTTGGAAAGAACAGATGAAGTCACCCCCAACAACTATTTCAAATAGGGATGTCAGGTAACTGATTTCCTAAGCCGGAAGTAAGATTACAGTGTTGGCAATACTTCCTACATAAGATATATATATCGGTCCATAGAGGAGTAAAACAACATGCCATTTATATGACCTCCCACTAATCGAGACCAATTAAGTACAAAACAACAATCAGAACTACAATCCAACAAAGCCCAAAATGATGAAATGAACAAATAAAATTAGACACTTGCTGACCAAAAACAGCAATTCAATTTCACATATATTTAGCAGAGCATACCTCTCCAGCATTAATGAGATCACGTGGGGTGTAAAATTTGCACCAAACGGAGTATGCAATTCTTCACCTACAATACAAATTTAGCAAAAAAATCAGTAAAACCATACTAGAACTCATTTTTACTCAAAAACTTATGATTTCAGCCCCTTAACCCAGATAATTATTCAAACATTAACAAAATCCTCAAAATAGCATTCCGACTAAACTTACCTTTCCACACTCATTTTCCAATTTGATTGATTAATCAAAGGGGCTTTCTCATTAAGTTATCACCGTTGAAGCCAGAAAATGATAGTCTCAATTTAAAAGCCTAACGGATGGAATATCATGAAGATTTCCTGGCCATCTCTATACAGAAGCTCGAGAAAGGTCAAGGCTAACTAATTGATGAAATTAAAAGAAATGACGATACATCCAATCGAACTCCAATTACCGCCAAGAAGACTAGAAGAGGTGCAAAGCCTGATACCTTTTCATGATTGGATACCAACTAAAATGGCTATTGTTCTAATGAGTGAACCTCGTGGAGGGATTGGGGCATCACAGCACTTTACCCCTTTGTCCTTTTAAGCCTAACTTGGCAAACAAGCCTCAAGAGTCATTTATTATTAAGTATTTCTACTCACCAATTCCACCATGTGCATCCGACCTGACGATACAACTCAAATCTTACGGTTTCTACAGCGCCATATCAACTTTTAAAATTTCTAATGTTTTTCTAGAAGATACAAAATACCATTCCAATCACAACGGGCGTATTTGGTATACATAATCATAATGGAAACGTAAAACATAATTCATTAAAGATCATATCTAAACCCATAAAGGCCTATGTGACGTAAATCTTTTCAAGAAAAATGTGGATCACTAACTAACAAGCCAAGGTTAAACAAACTTACCGCCTCATATCCGATTCCTATTCGACCCCAAGTATTATCACCACCTGGGCCAATGGGAAATTCAATATACATTTATTGGCTTGAATTGATCTCTAATGGTATGTATTAGCTCATATGTGCAACAAAACTTCTTTGTTTATTCCATGCTTAATTCACCTGATAAATCATTCTCGTAATTTTATTCAAAAGTTACCAAACAAATTCATCTTCAACAAAGATCCTATCTAATTACACTATACCTAAACAATATTTGCCAATGGTTACAAATATATATCACTAATTAAAAGATCCAAGTTTCAACTAATTTCGGTCAATACTCTACGGTCAACATTTATATATTTAAACTATTTTTCCTTAGTTTAATAAAGGTATAAATAACTGGGTTACAAGGCTCTTGAAGAACATTGAATTGCAACAAAGTTGCAAGCCCCATCACATGACTTATTACGAAAAGAATGTGACAAAATGAATGCTCACATGCAATACACAAAGAAAGTTTCTCAAAGATGCTAAAATCCAACTTACAAAAGACAATGTCACAAATGATTTCTTAACCGTATATTTGGTTCATAAACTTTAATATATGTTTCAAGATTTATTTTACACATCCAACAACACACATAGCAAGGAATACTCATTAAGCTTTTTATCACTAAAGAAATTAAAATTTGAATTTTTTTTCATTAAAAGCACATAAACACAATCATGATTCCTTTATCCATTTATTCCCCTAATCCCACCTAAAAAAAAAAAACGATATTCGATTTCAATGACATCTATGTCTACAAATATAAAAGCAATTTTAAAACAAAACCCAAATGGGCAATATGTATCAAAAGCAACCGAAAACCCAAGTAAATCCACAACCTAGGAACAAAACAACAATAAAGAATAAAGTCCTTCACCAAAATCATTAACATTTAGATTTCTAACAATGTGTAAACCCACTCATGCAAAAAGCCCAAATCTATAACATAAATTCATAAAAGAGGAATGGAGAATTGTTACCTAGCAAGTGAGATGAAGAATGAAGAGCATAAACAAAGGTAAGAGAGCCCATGGAGATTAAGTAGAACAGGTAGCCGATCTAAAAGGAGAGTGAGGATTTTCAAAATTTAGAGTGAGTGAGTGGAGTGGAAAGCTCTGAGAGTGCGGAGTGGCGGAGCGTGAGCGTGAGAGGTGGGAGGTCTCGAGCAAATAGGTTTTATGCGGTCAAAAACCAGTTTCCGAAACTCGGTTTTAGAAGGGAGTCTTTAAAAACGTTAAAACATAAATCAAGTTTTTAAAACTCGATTTTTCTAAAGCTAGTTTTATAAACTCGAGCATCCACGGAATACTCGTCTCATGTCATAGTAAAATGAGTTAAATCTCGAGTTTTAAAACTCGGAAGTTTTAATTAAATCTCTAGTTTTATAAAATCGAGATGCTAGTTTTCCCACTTCCGCAACCCGCCACCAACGAAATTTCTTAGAATATTAATGTTATTTGGAAAGGGTGTCCCAGAGAGCGCATTGTTTGTTTGTGGTTTTGCTTGTTTATATATTAGAGGGAGGCGGTGGATAAATACCCTAACCCACCGCTGCTTCTCACCTTTCTTTTTTTCTTTTTCTTTTTTTTGAGAAACATGTGTACTTTTTTTTTAACTAAACTGAATCGGCCGGTACGACTGAAATTTATCGTAATGGGTACTCTATGCCGATACAAAAACAAGGTGGTTTCTGTCTTCGAAATATACCGTCTTACTGTAGTTTTGGCCGTACTTAGACTGAGATCGGATTTTAATGCAGAATTAATACACTTTCATCGAAAAAGAAAAGTGTTTCTTTCTCATTCACCTTCCACCTATGATAATCTCTAAGAGCTCACACAAGTCGGGCCGTGGACCGATTTTGTCACGCTACTCATCTTCATCTTCTTCTCTCCCTCTCTCTCTCTCTCTCTCTCGTCCGTCTAACTTTCTCTTTCTCTCTCTTCTGCTTTCAAACATCTCAAATGATATTTAGGATTAGAGATCCCGCAATACCTAGGCATCGCACGGGTGCAATTGCACAAATCTCAACCGTATAATTGATCCAAAGCTCATTATTTTGACACGTTATACATCCACTGCAACTGTGTGCTTTCAATTTCTCCAACTTTCTTTTCATTTCAGCCTACTCTCTCTCCTCTCTCTTTCTCTCCCACTTCAACCGGGTTTCTTTTTCTCTCCTAACGCTCCAACTCTCTCAACATCCACTTGCTCTATGCCTTCTCTCAACTCCTCGGCTGCTGGTCACCACAAGTGAAGCTGCCCAACTCGACTCCATTAGCAGTGAAAAAAAGAAAGAAAAGAAGAGCAACTCACCATCTAAAACCAACCCATAAACACTCACGCCACGATCCCTTTAGACCCATCAAGAGATAGCAAGGGTTGGGGTTTGGAGAGAATTGATCTAGGGAGGGAAGTAGATTGAGAGACGTAGAAAGAGATTTTGGTCATGAAGCCACCATCTGAGGTGGTGGTGAGGGTGGCTGTGATGAGCCATGGTGAGGTTGGACTTGGGCTTGTTTCTCAGACCACGATGTGTAGTTTCCCATTTTATCTCTCTTTCTTATTTTTTTTTAAATTAATTTGTTTAAATAAACTCGTTTTGGTTGTCAGGGAAAGGAAGGAAAGTAATAACAGTGTCACAATTTGTTGATTGATGTATTGCTGCTGAATTTAATTCTATTTTCTTTTATTTTTTATGTTTTTGGTTTCTAGTTTAGGAATTGAAATCACCTGTTGAACCAGTGATTGAGCAATATCAGTTATTGCAACTCCAATAAAATTTCTTGTACTGAAAAATGGGTAATGTTTTCCACCCTTGTCTTTGGGGATTTCTATTGGTTGGTAGTGACATTCTATTTAGTTAGAATCTATTTGTTTTCATTCCAATGTAGTGAGGAATTATGTCCTATTGTTATTAATGGCACAAAGGGCTTTCTCTTTATAACAAATTAATTGAAGGAATTTTCTTAGTTGGACCCTGTTGTTGTCAGTTATGACAGCTAGAAATCACCCCATAGGCAAGCAGAATTCCATTAGAAATGGACTAGTTAAAGCATTTATTAAGAACTATATCTCTCCATTTTGCACGTTGTCCAAATACGATATATGCAGCCAACTATACATCCTTCCTTTTTCACTGATTCTAGATTGAGTAAGGTACTCTTTAATTAGCATTTGGACCCATGGAACTTCAAAGTCCTATGCCATTCTCCAACACAGTTTGGCAAGAATGTCAGGTTCCTTTTCTTTCATTTGAAAAATACCAAGATCTCAAGGTCCGTGAGGCTTTGATGTACTCATGTTGATCCTGCTGTAACTAATCCATGCTCAATGTATAACATTTACTATAAGTGGAAATTGTAAGTTATTTCATTCTAAATATCTAACAATTATTTAGTAACAAATTGGCAACATAGGTTTTATTCCTTCAATTGGCCTATTGAAGTCAAGTTTTTTCCGCACCTTTGGAGTTGATGGTTTCTTCTTGTCTAGAACCTTCATCACTTTCCCAAATGATGTCCCTGAATCTAAATTATGCTTAATTGTTTGTTGGTTGTTCTTGTTGAATGTATTGCAATCAGATCGCACTGTTCTGATGCATTTATTTAGTTGTGTATGTTATCTTTTGGGCATACTTATGTTGATTTTTTAGTCAGTTGAGCTTGAGTGTAATCAATGTTTGCCATTTTTTAACATGTTTTTTCCTTGACAATGCAGACTTGACTTTCATGCTTCATCACATATACTTGCTCGATTCTAGTTCTTTGAACAGAACTTTGTTCTTAGGAAGGATAACTGGATTTCTTACATGCTCTACTGAGGCCATTGTTTTAACCTGAATTGTTCTTGGGGAATGATGGATTGTTGGAGCCACAATGTTATGTTTGTATTAGAGTAAATTCTGAAACATACACTTATCGAAGTCTATATTTCAATAGAACCCTTTGTTGTTGTGGTTTTGTAATCAAAGTGTATATTTCAATAGAATTTGTACATTTTTAGATTAAATTATTTGTTTTTTTTATGTTCAGTTTTTAAGGATTGCAGATTATTTATCACTAAAATTGGTTTGTTGTCTACCAATTTTGATGAGGGAAAAAAATACAAATTAAAGATGATAAAGTCTCTTGGCCATCATTTTTATGCAATCAAACTACCATAGTTGGCTTGCTAACATTTCAAAAGATAAAACTCCTAAGCTCCTAATGAATTCCTTCTCAACTGCATGAATCAAAACATGATACATAACCATATAGGGATAATTTTATTTTTAAATCAGCCTTCCTCTTGTCCGGTGTAGCTCTTGTACCTTTCATGATATAATTTTCTGGTACAACAGGGGAAAATCAAAATAATTCCTTTTATCAAATGCATTCCTCAGTCTTATGTTGCACATGACTAGAGCATCTAAGATGATTGCACCCCATAGTCTCACTTAGTGGTACCTCTAGTTTCTTATTGCATTATTTCTAATCATCTCAGTACCAATCAGCAATCTCAACACCCTCATCTTAGCCACAACAGTCTTAGATCAAGGTGATGTGGGCCGTGGGGAATAAATCCCAAAGAACACAACACAGCCAGAAGAACTTCACATGGCTCACTTGAACCAACCTTAAATCCTAAGTTCCTAACGTATTGCCTCAACTGCACGAATCAAAATGTGCCACCTCCATATAGGGCTAATTTATTTATCATAGATTACTATGATTAAAACAAAATAATTTAATCTAAACAAATTCTCATTGAAATATACACTTTTGATTACAAACCACAACAACAAGGGTTCTATTGAAATATAGACTTGGATACAAGTGTATGTTTCAAGATTCTAGCACCAAAATACATAATTTGTGCAAAAATTGTAGGGAAAGGCGTATGTTTCAAGATTCTACAAAAAGGTGGGGAAAAGTGTATGTTTCAAGATCAAATGCTGATGATCTCAAGTGGCGCAACTGTGGCAGCCCTTCCATTGTCAGCCACTACTAATTCAGAAAAAGAGAGTTGACTGCTCAATGGATTCCAAAAACCTTGTTCCAAAAAACTCCATGAAGGCACTCTCTTTAGCCTCTAATATTTCATTGTGAAAGTGGAGGCTACAAAATCGGTACTACTTATCTGGTATTGGCTTGACACATCTGCAAAAATTGTGAAAGAAAATAAGATTAAACAAAACAGTTATACAAGGAATAAAGAATTTCTATGATACCTGTCAACAAAGACACCAAAGGGGAAAAAGTTTTTAAACAAAAAGGCAGATCTATATGGAAGACAATGAAAATTTTAGAAGCAAGATATCTTAACAAAAGAATTCAACCAGATAAAGAACTAGAGTGTTGGATTGAAACAAAAAGAAATAATATTACTTAACACTGAGTAAGAAATGATTAGAACTAACTAGGCTTAAATCCATCGCAAAGATTTTGTAAGGTCTTTAAAATAAAGTTGCAAGTTATTGTGAGTTCTCACAATGCATTATTTTCTATTGAATATCACTAGCAAATTTATTCAATGTTTTGCTCCAGTTCAAGATAATGTTTCCCCCTTAGAAAACTTATAAAACTCCAAATTTAATGTGAATGTACAAAGCTTCAAAAGCCAAATTGTTTTTGTCAAAATTTGTAAATCATTTGCTCAGTATGCCCAAGTTCTTTGAGTAAGCCAATCAACTATAACAAAGATAATAAGAAGAGAACCCAAGTTAACAAACTATTAGCTTATGTTGGACAGCAATAAAACAGCAGAACTTAGTTATGTACCCATAACAGAAATATGGGAGGGCTACAGAATTTATAGCCAGGTACAAAATAATATCATTATTTAGTCTATTTTTCTTTTATCCCAAAAAATACAGAACAAATTTAGCAACAAAAGATCTCACAAGAAAAAGAATCAATGTAACCAATGTTGACAAAGTGGCATTAAAATAAGTACCATCCATTTTAACCAGATTAAAAATATAATCGTTGTCAAACATAGATATATACATGTATACACAACTAAATTTCAGAGAAGAATAATGGTTGCTGATATTATTGACAACCGCAAGGTAACTAGGAATAAAGGTCTGTGTGCTCCATGATCCATCACCTAGAAAGATTCACATCGCTCCAAGGTCGCCGCAGACCGGAGTCCGACTGCCCGACGTGGCGTCCGATCACGACTCTCCCTTTTTTTTTTTTTTTTTTTTGGGATTCGTGGCCGACCGGCCAGATCTTCGCGCCGATTCGGGCTCAAAAACGGGCTGATTCCGGCGAAACGGGAACTGACACGGCCGATACGGGCCACCGAAACATGCCGATTCTAGCCGATACGCCACCGAACATCAGGCCGATACTGGCCGATTCCGGCCAACAGACGTCGAAACAGGACGAAATGAGCAGGGCTGCCATTCTTCTGCCTATGTGGCCTTGTGAGAGTAAAAAAGAGAGAAGGAAGAAGAAGATGAGACACCAAAAAAAAGATAGAAAAAGAATAAGTACTTAACAAGAATGTAACAAGAATATAAATTAAGGGAGGTGAAAAGTCAACATTTAATGTGAGTGGGCTTGGGAATTGAAAAATGAGTAAATGAATCTTTTGAAATGTGGTTTTTTGTTTACAATTACCAAAAATATTAATTTTACTAAAACAAATCATACAGATTATTTTTAGTTAATAAATTTACCATTTATTTGATTTTTATATAAAAATATTAAATCGCTACTATAAAATATTTTTATTAATTTTAATCACGAGCCCCGCTGCACTCCACACCTACCTTTTTCAAAATTCGCCGAGTCCCACACCCGCACCCGCACCTGAGTCCCAAAACGCACCCGTGCTTCATAGTCCATCACACCCTTTCAACCCCAACCGTCTTCACCTCATATCTTTCAAACCCAATAAGCCCCAAAATCAACACCCAAAGCATATTCAGCCATACCTAAAGCATGCAGAAAAATATAAGACTTGATTTCACCTGGTTAAAAACCAAAACATAAAAATAAGAAAATAGAAATAAATTACAGCAACAATAAATCAATCAACAAATTAGACACCATTATTTACGTTCCTTCCTTTCTAGCAACTAAACAGAGTTTATTAAAAATTAATAAAAAAATAGAGATAAAAGAAAACTCACTGAGTGGTGGTCTCCTCTGAAAACAAAGCCTTCCAAGTCTCTGAACCAAATCGGCAAGGCTGGTTTATCACAACCACCACCCGATGGTGGCTCTTCTCCTTTGACCAAAATCTCTTTCTCTGTCTCAATCTCATTTCCTCCATAGATCAAACCTGATAAAGCATCAACTTCTCTCTTCCCCCATTTTCTCCAAACCCCAACCCTTAATTTCTCTGATCTGGGTCTAAAAAGATCAACGTTCCCTCACACCTGATTCTTCCAAAACCCCAACCCTTACGCCTTCTTTGATCTGGGTCTAAAAAGGGTGCGAGTGTTAGGTCAGATGGTGAGTTACTGTTTTTTCTTTTGTTTTTGCTGATGGGTCTGGAGTTAGGTATGCTAGAAGTCGAGACGACGCGTTGAGGGGAGAGGCAGAGAGCGGAGGCTGAGAGAGTGGAGAGCTTAGGAGAGTGAGGGAGAGAACCTGGTTGAAGCGAGAGAGAGAAGAGAGAGTTTCAGTGAAACTGGGCCTGGGAAGCTACACGGATCGCCAACCTGGACGGATGAGGTGTCAAAATAATTAGCCATTGGATTAAATGGAAGGCCAGGATTTGTCCTATTGCACCCCGTGCAATACCCTAGCCATTGATATTTTACTGATAGTTGTTACTTCACAGCTAGCATGTTTTGACTTTGTTTACCAAAATGAATTGAAATTTAAAAGCCCTACGTGATGGCCGATTGTTCTATTTTTAATAAAATATAATATTAATTTGATTGTTATTATTTTTTAAATAAATGTATCTATTACTTTTTATTGGCTTGATTGAATTACGGGCTAAGAATTGAGTCATTGACAATATGATTATATAACTTATATATTTAGATTTAATCAATAAACTTAAATTAACGAATATATATTTAATTATACGCAGAACTAAACTAAAGACACCTAATCGAATATATCGCATCGCTACCTAAACCAGATACTTCCTGAATCTATCGACTTTCTTGACTCGCCGCCATAAAGTAGTCATTTTCTAGCAATATGTGTCTTCCCGATTTCATCAGTGACATCAAACATCATTATAATCGAGATGCCCACGAGCTACAAACCCATCCCGACCCAAAGACACTCCTGATTTAGCTCATCTCGAACCAATTCGACAAGCCCATGCAAGAACCCGCTGTAAGTCAACAAACCAAACTATCTCAAGAAGGCCTCTTTTCATTTTTTTAAGTAATAAAGGTTTAAAAGAAAATTAATAGAAGATAGAAAAGGCCATTTTTATATATTCATTTTTTATTTCTCTATAAAATTGACTAAATCCAAATTCCAAATCTTCTTGAAGTGTTATTTTTTCCTAAATTCTTTTATTTTGTCATTTTAAATTCCTTAGACTTTAACATTCATGTTAATTTGGTCCTGTAGTGTTTGTCTTGTTTGATTCCTACTATGGCTTAAGAAAATTAGTATACAAAATTAAGAGCTTGAGAATGAATGGATCATTATATTTTATGCTACTTCAATCTGCGTATTTGATTTTCAGAGAATATTTAGTTTCATGTTAAAAATTTTGTCAAATTGTTTTGTTGTGATTGCCATATTAATGGACTTAATGGTAATTTTATAGATGGCAATGAACAAACTAGTCACTTGGTAGAAATGCTAAAGTTTGAAAGTGTAAATGACTAAAGATAATTAAACTTTGTTATATTTGTAATAGTTTAAGCAGAATTTCCAAATGGGGAAGGAAGGAATTAATTGTAGTTTACTCTAAAATATGAATCCCCTTGTCTGTTTTTTTTTTTTTTTTTTTTGGTGATTTTAATGGTTATATTTTTAGTAAGAAAATAAACAAAAATCTATATGTAATATATGCATGATAAAAATTACAAGAAAAAAAAAGTTTAAGTGATAGTCTAGTGGTATTAGTACTTTTTGTGGTACCTTTTTCGCTTCATTTTGATCCATGCATTCAGCCTATTTTGTTCACTTTAGTCCATTTCTATCTATTTTAACTCCCTTCCTGGCCCATTTTGGCTCCACCCATTTTGGTGCATTTATGAGAAGGAAAGTCCAGCGACGAAGTAGAGAACCTAATTAGGGAATTATAAAACAAAATTACCAAAATTTATAAACCATTACAAATCTGTTAAAATAAAGGAGAGAAAAAAAAAAAGCTTGAATAGAATTGAATTAAATAACAAAGAGAATTTGAGGCAACAATTAAATAAAATTAACAAAATATTATTATTCTTTAGCAGGAAGATAGTCTTCTTTGTGTCACAATAACTATTATGGTCAGTTCTTCGTACAATGATGGGATTTCATCATTCAAATATGAATATAAATAATTTCAAGAATTTTACTAAAATCTATCAAAACTATGCCTTGTTATTAAGCAACATATAAAACAACAAAAAAGTATATTGCTTCTCAAGTACTATAATACACCTACTTACATTGGTCCAGCGATTGGCTGCCAAGGAGAGCTTACAATTTTCGTACACCGATAACAACCGGGCAGAATTTAACTTGAACCTCGTGAAAGATTTGCAAGAACGTGTCTATATTTGCCATATTGCTAAATTTTAGGCCTCAAACATTAAAATGCCTTCAAAGAAGTTGGAGCAATCTATTTTTTTAGTCTGATCATACAGTGCACATCTATAGATAGATGTGCACTGCTCATAAGAGCTAAAAAAATTTATTTTATTCAGATCATGATTAAAAACATTAAAATGCCTCTCTCTCTCTCTCTCTCTCTCTCTCTCCTCAACACTCAGATCTCTTAGTCACTCGCTCTTCTCTCGCCACTCCAGAAAGCCTCGACCCACGCCTTGCCGCCTCAACGCCGTCGGGCCTAAGTCAACCCAAGCCCCAAGCCGCTGACCCACGTATCCGACCCACGCCCGCCCCACTTCTCTCTCGATCGGGGACCACGCCTAACATCTGCCCTCCCTGTCGCAAGCCACCACTACCGCCCATCTCTCTCTATTCTCTTTGCTGATTGAGTTTTTTTTTTTTTTTTTTTTTAATGTATTTTCATATGGGTTTGTAGATGTCGTGGTGGTGGTGGCCGATTTTGGCTATGGTAGTCGTGGAGTATGATTTTGACAGTGGCCAAGGATTTTTAATATGGCAGCCGGCAATGGTTGTGGTTGCGCTGTCATGGCTGGTTTGTGGTGACTGTGTGATGGGGTTGTGATTATGGTTGTGGCTTTGCTTTTTTTTTTTTTTCTATGTTATGTTTGTATTGCAAAGAGAGAGTATTATGGGCCAGCGTGGGTTAAGTGGCCGCACACATTGCTACTGGACAGAGTGCCATTAAGCAATGGTAAAGTAGTATGTGTTTTTGGGCAAGGATATATTATTTTATCAGAAATGATATATTATTTATCAAAGGATTGCTTATATTATTTTATCAAGGCTGAAGTTAAATAAATCAACTCATCATGAAAGATGTGTATAGGTAAAATGATAAAAGAATTTTTTGTTAAACTAAAATTAATTCTACCATCACATGATGTTCTCATAGCATGTGGAGTTACATAATTAGAAAGTACTAATCTAGTGGAAGATTCTGACAAGCGAACTTATTGATAAAGTACGTCGAAGTTGGAAATAGACTAGCTACTATGGTGCCCCCTACCCATTTATTAATTTGACATGGTCATGTGGAAAATGTCTCTGTTCCAAGAGCATTTTTTCAATTTCGAACTGCTGTAGGCAACGCACCAGCAAAACTTACTTCGATAAGATCCAAACACCATTAGCCATCAACCTATGACAAGCGAACTCATTACGTACATCAATTCTGGTAACAGACCAAACATATGGCGCCCCCGCACTATTTAGGACCTTAAGTTAAACTAGATAACTCTTTTTTCTTTTCTTTTCTTTTTTATTAAACTAAATAACTTAAACACTAAGTGATGTAAGGTTAAGTATAATTAAAGGGTAATGTTTATTTGTCAAGCATGATTAATATATTATTTTTTATACCCAACCCTAAAATGGCATGTATATTAAGAATATATAGAGTTGTGTAGGTAACTATCTAATTATTGACTAAGCAAGTTAATGGATGATTATTAAATTTAACACAATCAATAGTTAGTGCTATGCTTAAGATGCAGTTTTAAATTGATAAGAGAACTGAAAACAACTAGCAAGTCATAATGTTATGTAATTAATAGCTCGATGTTATTAAGTGGATTTAAATCTGTTAATCAAGGAGATTAAGGATTGACGGGGGTTTAATAATTAAGGTAATGGTAACCTTAAATTTATGCATGCAATTATTCAAGTAGGTAACCCAAGAGAGTGACACATGCCCCAACTAAGTCTACTCTCCCAACTCGCATTGCATAAACTAATTGAATTCGGATTTGATAATGCATCTTCCAGTAGGAATTGAATAGGAATAAGGGTAGAAATATTAATTTGACTCCGTCACGTGGAAAAATCTTTTAAATCGAAGTAATCAATTATAACAAGAGCGCTTATATGCGCATTTATTAGGCCCGTGTTCACGTTTAAACTCGATGGGTCATTCAAAATATATTTCTTCCAAAATTTACCTCCTCGAAATTGAGCTAATGATAAATCTTTGTTAGTCATCAGACACTAACTTCACACTAAAGAAGTAACACGACAAACAAGTAAACTGCTGTTAAAACATAATTGTCACATCAAAAATAGAAGTGTTAAACTTGAACATGGCGCTCACGTATTTGCTATGACAAAGCTTAAGATTCGCGCTTTTTACGTTACACACAAACACAAGTACGGATATCATAATTAATAAAATGTGAATCATATATCATGAATTGATTTTTTTATTTGACAACCACTCAGAAATCATGATTTTACTTGATAAAGCACCATAAATCATGAAGAGTTCGACTATTTCAAGTGAGGCATCCTCTATTTTGAGGCAGATATATATATATATATATTTTTTTCTTTTGTCTTTAGGTTCCAAGCCTCTTTTCATTTCGAAGTGGAGCATTCATTTCGAAGAAAGCGTTTTTTCTTTTTTTAACATGAAAAAAGAAGAAGAGTAAGGCTGTTTTCGTTTCAAAATCGAAGTGATTTGTAAAGCTACAACCATGGCTGCATGGCTTAACAATTGCCAATGGTTCTACACGTGTGGCCATAATACAGAATGACTTAACAAATGTTAGTCAATTGCTCTGTAGCAGATGGCCTTAAGACATTACAATGCAATAATACGTGTCTTACATTTCAAAAAAAAAAAAAAAAAACGTGTCTTTTACAAATTGATAGGTGGGTTTTGCTTAGCCATACATGCCTTCTCTCTATTATTTACAATTCATGAGGAGTTTGACTCATTTCGAAGTGAGCATACTTTATTAAAAGAGCTGATGTATTAATTACAATCTCTGATGCTCCAAAGGCTTTCAAGGAAATCCATTCATTTTTCATGGTTGCCAAGGTAATATACATAATATATATATATATATATATATATATATATATGCATTTGGTTTTTCTTTATTTTACGCCTTTACTGTGCTTGAATTTATTTGCATATCAATTAATGTTACAAGTTAGTGGTCGTTATTTGCTAGTCAAGATTGTAATTTTTTTTTGTTTTTTTTTTTGGCCAAGTCATTAAGATTGTATTTGTTTTAGGTTGTAAGGAAAAAAAATATATATGTTGTAGCATTTTTATATTAAAATGATATTTTAAGAAATTATTTAAAGGGTAAGTTGGCAAATTAAATGTTCAGGACTTATGTGTTAATGAGGAGCTTTAGGGGTCAGATTTGATACTGCTGTTGCAGCTTGGGTAATAGCTCCCAAGTAGCACCATCTAATGATGAATCCATCCCCAATGGACTAGAACTCAGCTGCTGGTTTCCTTAGCTGGACTGTCCTTTTGCTGCATCATTGCTTGGGAGCAGGTGAAAGGTGGCCTACTTTTATCCACTGGTGGTAGAGTGGAATTGGAAACATGGAAAACTGGATGTATGCCAGATTCTAGGGGTAACTCCAGCTTATATGATACTATTCCAATCTTCTGTAACACCTTGAAAGGGCCAAAGAACTAGGGTGCTAGCTTGCCAATTTGCATTAGTCTATGGATTTCGCTTCAGCGGTAGTGACTATAAGAAAACCAGTCTCCCTCCTCCAAATGCCTTTTATTGTCTGTGCTATCAGCTTGTACTCATCTGTCTTGTGCAGCAATCAAATTACCCCAAGCAGGG
This sequence comes from Notholithocarpus densiflorus, assembly GCA_030021035.2. NCBI lineage: Eukaryota > Viridiplantae > Streptophyta > Magnoliopsida > Fagales > Fagaceae > Notholithocarpus > Notholithocarpus densiflorus. Next base: position 3,071,853 of record JARYZH020000050.1, read on the forward strand.
CTCATACCAAGGTGATAGGTGCAGCACATTCATACATTCTAATGTTGTAATTTTTCCATAGTCCAATTGTGTTGAGATTTTATTGTGTTGCATCAACAATATTGATACATTCTGATATGTTGTATTTGCAATATGTGCTGATATAAATGAGTGTTTATCTCTGAACCCCTGCAAGAAAATTTGTCATGTGTTGCATCAACAGTATTGATACATTCTGATATGTTGTATTTGCAATATGTGCAGATATAAATGAGTGTTTATCTCTGAGCCCTGCAAGAAAATTTGTCAAAACTTTAGAGGTTTCAATGTGCTTGTCCCAAGGGATTTGAAGGAGATGGGATGAAGAATGGGACAGGATGTACCGTCAGTCAATCCAAAACCAAGACTATTAGACTTGCACTATGTAAGTGTAGTTCATAATGTAGTAATATGTATAAATTTAACAGTGTTGCATAACCTACAAGAGGGATTGGTTTGTCCGCCCATTAAAAAAATGGGCAAATAAAAGAGCAATTCCCCATAAAATTTAAGAAGTGCTTGACTGTAAGCATCAGTGGTTGACACTAAAGCAAGCCTGAAGAAGACGACTCTAGAGGCAAAAATGCAGATGCAGCATCGGTTAAAACGCAGAGAGAGAGCGAGCGAGACATAGAAGAAGAACAAAAAGATGGCGGTGCGATCTCAAGTTTGATAGTTTCATGTTAGGTGTTTGAAGTTGAAGACTTGAAGCTTGGCTATAAGTATGTAACAAAAAAATGCAAACTTTATATTTGTGAAACAAAAGTATTTAGTATTTTTAAATTGTCAGTGTTACAAAAGATCCTCAATCTATAGTTACTTCAAATTTCTATTCATAAAATCATAAGTATTCAAAACTTAAAACCCTTATATCCAAATGCACCATGCCTTAAAAGCTTATGCATCAGGTAGGAGGTGATGAAGCTCCTTCAAAAGTTTTCCCGACCAGGTTTTTGTAGTAATATCTCTCCCATGTTCACAAACGTTTCTCAGATACGGAACAGAATAAGGATGGAAATATCGCCCCTGGATTTTAAGTGACTGTTGCTGCTGCTGCCGCTGATGAGTTGAGAATTCCTAGGTCCGTAAAGCACTTGCCGAAGAGGTGATTGTTTAGTATCATCTGGAAGGAATAGATTGATTCAAGGGGACCTTATTAATCCAAATCCAGTCATGTCTACCGGTGATTTATCCAAACTATGTAAATTTTCGGGAAAGTGTGGTATTCCTTTTGAATTTCCCATACCTTTTGTAAATAAATTTGCACCTTTCTTTCCTTTTGTCAAAGAAAAATGGGATGAGTAGGTGTAGAAAGCAATCTTCTTTAACCTTTAAAAGATCGCTACACTTGGGGCCCTACCGATATCTTTTGGATGAAAATTTACGACGCTGCCTAATGGTTAAAACAAAAATTAGCTACATCGGGACGAGATAATAAACTTAAATTTTATTTCGGCCATTTGTCATGTTAGAAATTTTAGGTCGCGAGAGAAACCCAAATGTATTTTTGAGGGGTTTTGTTTGATTCTTCGCTTGGTTGCGCACTAAGCTTCTTCTCCAATGTCCTCACTGCTATTATTTACTTGGTGTTTTGGGCTGCTATATTTGTGAATGATCGCCTTTTAGTCCACAAATTTTTAAAAAAGGGTTTTCCAAACAAAAATTTAATTGTATTTACTTTTGGCTATGGTTTTTCTCATGTATATCTTATTGTGGTAGAAGTCGAACACTCCTCGCTGGGTTTTCAAACTTGGACTTCTTTCTCAGAGGTGGGAAGATTCTTTCTTTAATTCTTGGTTATTGGTCTGATTTACATTACTTGCTATTATTATTATTTACACATGATGAATTGATCACTGCGGGTGAATTATACTGAATTCATAGATTGATGGGTTTAGATGTAGAGGGTTTAGATATTCAAATTATTGGACGATTGAATTTTATGTTCCTATTCAGAGTTGCATTTTGTTATTTAAAATATTGTAAGCAGTTTATATCACCGCTGACCTTTTAGTTGGTAGATTTTGATCAAGCTTGATTGTGATGGTGTCCTTTCTTCAAAAATTCTAGACCTTACATAAGACTCATTGAGACAAAGATTTTGGAAGATAGGCCAACCCCTATCATAGTATCACCCGATGTGCTCGATAACGTCTGAGTGAAGTCAATATAAAAATAGCTTGGAAATTTTTTTATGTTTATTTTATGAAAATCCTCTATTTTCGTTTGGATTATTTATTGTTTTTTTTTTTTTTTTTCATGCCAATACAACATGATATATGTTATGTTTAATATAAGGATTTTCAGAATTATTAGAATATGATATCTATACCTGATGTTTTGCTGATTCCCACTCCAGTGAGCAATAATCGCCTAATATCCCAACCAAAGCACCTAGGCTGTCCACCTATTTCGTACCTTGTACAGCCCTTTCAATTTTCGCCTTAAGCCATTGATATCTACACTACCCGCAAGGTCTCGCCTTTCTCCATGTATATGTGTATGTGTAAAGTTTTTTTTTTTTTAACTGCTCCAAGACGCATGTGATAACATTACGGCAGGAAATACCACGCACCAACTTAATACATATCTTTTAATGAGGTTGATATTGCACAACACCTTTTATCTCATTTCAGATATAGAAAATATTTAAGGTAAACATCATTACTATAGATTTGAAAATTTTCAAAACTAGCACTAAACATATATTGATCTAAGGCCAACACTCAAAAAAGAAAAGCATTGCTACATAGCTTACCCAAAGATAGCATTCAATACAAACTTAGAAACTTTAAAACCTTTTCACCGTGCAATGTCACGATACGTGACATACCACAACTATCTAGCTTCCAAAAATAAAAAGCCCCACCCACCCTTTCACGTTAGCATGAGCACAAATACACTGCAGCCTGAATATCAAATTACTTTATTACCACCAAATTTTCGTATTTATACTAATATTTATGTTTTTTGAAAAATTATTGAATATTTCAAGAATACTACAAATGGCATTCTCTCTTATAAATTGTAGGTCCTACCATAAATTTAATTAGTAAACTCACTTTAATGTGAGAGGAAAGAGTATATAATTTATGATATTCTGAGAGTATTTTATAATTAAGGCTCCAATTAAGAGTCCTAAAGTGATTAAGGAACAATGGAAGCTAACCCCCTATGTTAGGGAATGTACTGCCTGTCTCTACCAATGTTAGGAATTTTAATTGGCTTTGATGTATATTACAAACAAACTTGATCTATTTCAACCCACTTTTTTTCAAAGGGTTCACTAAAAAGTGTGAAACCATCACTAAAAACTGAGTGTATGGTTGACTAGCTTTATTCGCTAGGGTCAATAAAATTCGAAATAAAACCTATACAACCATAGAAACAAGCCATTAAAACAGCTAGCGGCCGCTTAATAATCCAAATAACATAGTTTTGCCTCCAAATTTAAACATTTTTCAACGCAACTCCATGACCAACCCTTGATAAAGATATCCCAAAAATCTTTCTAAGTGTTAATGGTGTGGTATAACAACAGTATCAATTCTAAGTAGCATGGGTTGGATTTATGAGGGCTTTTTTTTTTCTTTTTTTTTTGATGTCGTGTTTGTTAGCTTTTGTTTTCCAAAGATTTATCTAAGAGTTTGATGCTGATTTTGAAAATTTATGTGTATAATTATTGTAAAATGAACTATAATATAGGTTTCCCTAATAGATATGTTGATTAATTATACGTAAGTACAAGGTAAGTCTTTGTGTTTCTCAAGTTATTCAGCTAAAAACAATGCAATTTGATTAATCATTTTATTGGTTTTTGTGTTAGTGATATAAATTGGAGTTTTCTTAAAAGATTTAAATTCTCATATTTTGAAGTGATCTTTCTAAATCTCTTTGAATGGTCTTGAGATATCTTTGTCCAACACTCTAGCATGCCATAGATGCTGGGTATAATAGTTTATTATTTCAAAATTCTCTAGTTAAAATACTAAGTTCCTTTAAATTAATTTGAAAGTGTCTCCATAAACTTCAAAATGAAGGACTTAGTGACTTAGAAAAAAAAAAAAAAAAAAGGTAATGAATTTTTGTTTCGATATTTGTGTTTTGCCATAATATAGATTTTGGTAATATGTGATTCTTTTAAAGTCTGCACATGGTTGTGAAAAAAAAAAAAAACCAACTTTTTGTAGGGTCTCCTCAGCTTGCGCCCTTTTACGCTCAAATTTCATTAGGTTGGGAGATCGGGCCTGAGATTGGCTGTAGGTTGTTTGTTAATGGACTTATGTGTTAGCGTGCTCTATTTGTTACCGACCTTTAGACATGGTTTGGTATCTTAAAACTTTCTTACCCTCCATGACATGGTTTGAGAATAGGAGAAATCTTGGAATGAGATCAAGAGACTGTGATTTGCTTGTCCATGAACTCCCGATGATCTCATGATTGTGTGTATTTTTTTCCTCTTAATTTTTCCTGATTCCAAACAGAGCTTTGATGTGGGAGCAGAATAAGAGACTTAATCGAAGGATTGGGAATCAATTCCTACGTATGCCACTAAGCAACTGCGGAACCGTGGATCTACTTTCCTAAATTGCCAATTGCAACCTTTTATGATTAAAATTGCAATTTTTAACTTTCTATTTTTATGAAAATCTTTTTTTTTTTTCTTTTTTAAATGGCCTAACATATATTTATTAATTCAAAAGTAGTAAATTAAAACATGAGATCTATATAAAGAAAATTAAACATAATATATTTAGATAAAGCGTACATAATTACTACAAACATGAATTTTTTAAAAAGTAGTAAATTATTTCTGTAGTAGGACATGTACAACCATAACAGATTTTAGCAACTTTGTATATTGTGAAAGGAACTGCATTATAACATTTAGTTTAAAATATCTACTCAAGTTTTTTCCAAAGTATAGAGAGTCAAGCACTAGCAAGCTAAACATATTTGAAAGTGTGAGGACAGGAACAAGCAAGATACAATCCAAATTTTAAGGACATGTTGCTACACAGTCCTATAACATCAAACACGTGTCCCTTTTATGGCATTCATCCTAGTCTCCGCTATTAGCAAACAATTGTAAGGATAATATAACTTGTAGAAAAATGTTATTGTCATAAGTTTGAAGGTCATTGAAAATCAACAAAAGCACTTGCTCTCTCTAGAGAAAGTGGGGAAAAAGTTAGCGGTAAATTTAATCACACTTCCAATGTTGAACTCCAGCGATTGCACCATGAACTCAAAATGAGCATCAACAAGGATGATCTGAGTGAATGTGTTTTAAGAATGAGTGCAATTCCTCTATAGTCAAGATTTGCATCAAATTTCGAAATGATATCACGTTAACGATATCAAAACGCAATGTCAAACACGACAACAAAAATACTACCCCACTAACAAATGAAAACATGCGTTAAGAGGAATTATTTTTACACACTTCTCTTATTTATCGATTTTGATACGGATGATGTATGATTATTTGATATAAAAATACTTTTTCGTCATTCTCCATATACTCAAGAGAGATAAATTTAATTCTTCCCATTTATTTAAATTTAATAAAAATTATGCTTTGGATTTATTATAAGCTAATGATTTAGTTTGTTACTTTTTTTTTTCTTTTTTTTTTATTCCGGAGTTTAATTTGTTACTTTATAAATTATATGATTTGTTTCTTAAAAAGAAACAATAAATTTAGGTTAAATTTATTTTATCTAAAATTATATGGTTTAAAATGTAATTTTTTAAGATTTTACTTTTGTTCCTTATTGTTATATTATAAAGAAACAGAACATTTTAGCCATGATGTTTACTAAAGATATCATGAAAACTATATATCATGAAAGATTAAGCTAATTAAATAACTAACGATTTATAATTTATAATTACAAGATGTTTATTAGGTTTAATGGTTGGAAACGCTGTGTGAGATTAGAAACCGTCAAAAAAGTATTTTCGATGTTTAAGTGACCGTTGAGAACCAAGTATTAAAAACTATGTTGAAACTTTTTTCCACACCCTGGACTGCTGAAAAATGCGATTCACCTTATCAACAATTATTAAATGTCAAATATTATTGAAATCGTTGAAATATATGTTATCTTAAAATAAATTTCAAGAGCTTGAAACCGCTAAATAAGTAATAAAAAAAAATATAAAAAAACTAAAGCAATACCCTTTGCTATGAGTACCTTCAGTACTGTGAGGCTCATAGCAAAATTTTGGGAGGCTTCCACCCAATATTTTCAAAAGCTGTGGAGGCCTTGTGCCTAAAAGGCAATTCCACCTAACTCACGAATTCTATTGTATCGTTTCTAAAGAAATCAATATAAATCAATGGAAAATGGAAGACGATATCGGTAACACTGCATTTAACCCAACTTATTTATCTATAAAGCAAAAGTATTAGTATTACTTATTAGTAGTTAGCAATTTAAAGATGGCAATAACACTACTTATCACAATGTGGAACTCTAAATTTGTAAACTTAATACATTGGTGGTGGTAAATATAGATACTCCCCGTATAGTTTAGAAATTAAGATTCAAAACCACTGGCTGGTGCTTCAACATACATAGCTTATAGAACAAGAATTGTATAAAAGAAAGACAACCAAGAGGGTAAATGCATTCACAAACTTAATATGTGTAGATGTAGAGCAAGACAAAGTAATTTTTCCCGAAATTCCTACCACCCAGACATTCTAATCAGACATATAGCAAGAATTTCATTCATATGACATCATAGTGAACCAAAGAATATTTAGAAAAGCAAAGAGGAAGTCACATGTTTACTTTGTACAATAAACCAAGAATTTGAAATCATCATCATGAGATCTGCTCTACACTCAGCCAAAGGGTGAATCAAAACTTGCAAAACATAGCATTCTGGACATCAATGATAGCTCAACGATTCACACGAAGATGTATCCACCAAAATAGAATGAAAGTTCATACTTTCTCTACAAAACAGATCGATTTTTTCTCTTTCTATACACTTCCAACAACAACCTCGCAATGGAAAATTAACAAAAGATTCAATAATTAATCAGAATTATTTCCATAACTTGTAAGAGTTTATCCAAATATCAACATTGTACAAAGAGAAGATTTATATAAAAATAAATAAATTACCATATAGCAAAGAATACAAATACAAAGCAGCTGAGTTCCCCAATGATCATCCCCATTCCCTGAAAAGAGAAAAGAAAAGCCCCGCTCTCCTCTATCTCATGTAAAATAAAGAAGGAAAGGTGTTGGTAGGGGAGATTCTCATATGCCTATTGCAAGACATAACACATTCGTCTTTATGTTATTTACTAAACTCATACGAGTTTTCGCCTTTTGTCAATACTAGGATCTATATGGCAGGGAGAAATTGGGGGGTAATTTTTCAATATCCTAATAAACCATTTACAAGTATGAACCAGAGGTTGTCTCTGTGCTCATTAGAATCACCATCATGATTTCAAGCAATTGGCAGCCACATAATGAAGATGGAAAAGAAAATTATCTCCAACTTTCTGCAGTTTGGGAAATTAGATCTCTTCGACATAGCTTTTAATCCGACTTATAATTTTATGAAGAAATTAAAAGAGATTAATCATCACAAAAGAAGAGTAATGAGTTACTCGATCAGAAAATGCCCACATTGGGCCTAACGAAATTGAACAACTTTTAAACACATGTAATGCTACTTTGATTTTGACACAAAGACAAGAACCAACGTGGTTTGGATAAGAAAATAAAGCAAAAGATTTTCTTCTGTATGGATATTACAGCTGGAAAATATCATTTTCAAATCCATGACATTTGTATTCAAACATAGCTAGCAGCTGGAAAATTGATTGAACCATCACATATCCTCAAAACTATTTCTTACTCCTTTCTTAACAAAAAAATGGCAAATTAAAATGTAAACGTAAAAGTGTCAAACAACCCAACCATCCAAAAAGATTACACAAAAAAGAAAAAGAAAAGTAACAAAGCCCTTACTTAAAAGAACAAGCAAAGCACAAACTAACTCGATTGGTAGCAGAAGAACAATCGCATTGAGCTAGCCTGGGCCGGGGGCCATGTTTTAGATCCTGAAACTTTGCAAAAATGTTACGTTTCTCCTTCGTGAGTGACGCTGCGCCACCCAACTTCAAAGATAGAATTCATTTGCCACACAAAACTCATTCAACTATAACCCCATATTTCCTAAGAAAGGCCATGAGCTGGGGCGAGCCCGCATCGGAAGGTCTATGCCATGAAAACTATAAAACTCTCTTCCTAAAAAAAATTGAATCGCTAAACTTTAGTCACCAAAGCCTTTACACCTAGTAATATAAGATGCTCCTTTTTCAGTCCTGCATAGTAATGGACATTTCCCCACGCACCCATGAATTTTCTAATTCATCAACTAAAAGAAACTACAGTTTAACCACTCATTCACTACTGACACCAATGTGGCTTAATGGTCCTAATTGGTTAAGAAAATTCTGGTGATTTAATGTATATTTATGACACCCAAAAGAACAAAAGAAAGAATAAAAATTTACACCATGTAAAATGTTATTAGATAGAAAATAGTTGAATGAGAAGGAGGTGATAAGCAAAACGAAGAAAGCAGAGTGGATCCCACCCTCCACTATGTTGTTTGGTGGAAAAGAGAAAGTGAAAGTAGCAATGCAAGAAAGATTATAAGCCACAAATACAACTACAGCTTCAAAATAATTTTGGAAGAGGAAGGTATGAAGCCACTATTCTTCTGAAACAATCCCTCCCTTCCCCTTCATCTCCCCACCAACCGCCACTTTTGACAGATTGATTGATCGTCTAGAGGGTTATTGACTCCCGCTCCCACTCTATCTCCTTTTTCCCCATATCAAACATATGGATTCTACCTCTCCTCCCACCCTCTTTCCCCTTCACCATTTTCCTCCTACCAAACATATGGATTCTATCTCCCCCACCTACCTCACTGCCCTCACTAGATGCATGCAAGTTTCCAATACTTTTTTCTCTTTTTCTGATGAATAAGTGATGTGCATGAAATATAGATACAAAGAACTCTTATATCTACATATTTAGCCTTACTTTATGCTATTTTGTGATTGATTATGTTATCTTTGTCTTATAGATATTAAAGGCTATTTAGGTGACATACATGATGGGCCAATTTGAGATTCAGCCCAGGCATATGTGAACCACTGAAGCTTGAAGTGAAGAAAAGAAGAAGAAAAAGTCACAAAGGAAAAGAATAAGAAGTGAGCTCCAAAATGCATACGTGGAAAGCAAAGGAAAGAAAGAAAATAAATAAATAAAAGGAACTAAGGAAGCTCTTCGTGGGATAAGAAACCTACAGGGCTTGAAGATCCTAATTTGATGGGCTATCCATTAATCCAACGAAATTGAAAAGAGTTCCTAATGGGCCGCTTTTGTCTTTTGGTTTTGTGAAGAAAGGCTTTCAGGTCAGCGTGTTGTGTGAATACGGGAAGCAAACCAAGGCAATACTAAAACCGACTTGGTATTAGGTGTGCATGCTTCACCGTCGTCGCTTTTGCAATATAACAGGACAGCAAACAGAAAATAGAGGAGTCCTAGGCTGAGGGCTGAACGCAGAGAGCTGCGGCTGTGGCTACCTCTTTGGTTTTCTTCCATGACAGTTAGTTTTATTTATTTGTCTAGTTTAATGTTTAGTATTTTATTTTGTGTTTTCTTCAATTATTATGAGTAGCTAAATTTTATAATTAGGGTTGAGGATGAAACCTGTTAAGGATTATCGTATTATTTATGGATTTGATTTTTCCTGCACAATAGTTATTCTTTAATGATTTAAATTGTTCTTGCTTCATCAATTGACTAAGATGAGATTCTAGATATGAGTCATAACTCATGTTTTTTCCTCAATATTTAGGGATTTTTCTTAAATAATTGAATGCTTGGCTTTATTAATTCTTTATTATAAAATTGGATATCGCTTGTGATTTGTCTCACAATGGATACAATTTATGATTTGATTTTTAGAATTGGATATATCTTTGTGGATTTGTTTGGCTACGGATACAATTGATGATTTGTTTATACTTAAGAAGCAAAGAAGAACATGTTTAGATTTTTAAACATAAGTTTTAATGATGATATTTTCCAAGTGATAGCAAGAGATTGATTTCTAGATTATCATGCGCGTTGGGAAAATTAATGATCATAAATATATGCCGATATGAATTAACAAGGCGGATTCCAAACCTTAATTCTTTTCTCTTGATTGTTTACATCTTTTTATTGCTTTATATCCTTTATTAGTTTAACTATTTGCTTAGTTTTATTATTTGTTTAGTATATTTAATTGCAAACAAACTACTTTATTAAACTAGATTAGATTAATTTGATTAAGGCTTAATTAATTTTCCTAATGCTCATACAAGTCCCCGTGAGTTCGACTGCTCTTGTCAAACTATACTGGTGACGGCCAGACACTTGCGAGTATTTTAAATTCTACAACAGAAAAGCCTAAATTTTTGATGCCTAATTTTTTTCCAATCTGGAGAATTCTAAGTTCAACTTATGGTGACAAGTCCTATTTCATCATTGAGACCACGGGTCATATAATATAAGTTTAATAGTTTTGCAAATCTTCTCAAGATCTAAATTAAGCACATGATTTTATTCTCTACTCATCCACGAACTCTCCAAAGATGGTGACTTTACCTAACCAATTTGACTCATCATTAATTCATAGCGTAGGTAGCGTAAGAACCATTGTCTTTTATGCTCCAATTTTGTTTTCCTCTAAGAACTGATAAATAGGCTACCTTTAGAGGTCTAGACTATGCGAACTTAATTCAGGTTCAATAATACACCAGACACAAAGATGTGTTAACAGATGGAGCGTGATTGGAGAAGTTGTAATCATGCCTAAAACCAAACGAGCAATGTATTCACAAGATAGTTTAACAGATGGAATGTTAAAAGACTATGAACTTTTGATCAGCTTCCCGCATATTTAAGATTATAGTCGACCAATATTCAATGCTTAATAATACTAATCACACACGTTCACAGCAACAAATCTTCTATGCCTATAATTGTATCTTAAAGCATTGCACTTACAATTGATAAAAGCAATCTAAATTGTGTTTCTCAAATTTTTGTGTACATCATAAACTTCGTATAGTTGAGACAACGGGTTCTTTCAAAGATATAACAAAGTTTATTGCTAAGTAAAATGGTTTTACTTCTCTCTCTCTCAGAGACTAACTTGATTATGAGTGATGGTAGGAATTGGATTTGGTCTTGAATTGAGAGGATTAGTAACATGCATATACCTTGGAGTTTGCATGTAACTTATTTGTTGCACTTTGCAGGGAGGGAATCCAAAGGATTAAGGTTAGTAACTCCGATAATGATAAGTATTTCCACCTTAATGTAGGTTCGGCACTTAATGTCTTAAGCATAATAAAGAAAAAAAATTAAAAAAATAAAAACACCTAACGCGCCCTAGAGAACAAAACATTCAAAATTTTCACCATAGAAGCCATTGAACAAAACCCCAAATTGCATTATTAGAGGGTGAAAACATAAATACATTTTTCATTCACATATATTTAAAATGTTTTTAGTTGTGCATATATATGTTTCGTTAATATGGGAGTTAATGAAAATTCATGAAACTTTCAAATGCAAGAGAAGGCGTATTCTAAGCCTTTTTTTTCTTGTAACCACACCTACCTGATGGGTCTTGAATTGACGACCAACCCCCCACCTGCTCTTACAAGGGAGGAGGTGCTATTTGAGCAACAAATTCTAAGTCATATAATCAAGGAAACCAAATACCTTTCGTAGACTCAATATAAGTCATCGTGATTTATTTGACACACAATAATACAAAAAAAAAAAAATGTGAAAGGATTTTGAAAGAAATATTCTCTTTTGTTACATTGATTTCATATAGAAAGGAAATGGCTAAGTATCTTTAAACAGTCAAATAACAATTCTCTTATATATTCATACCTTGTTACGGTTCAGCATCATTGACTTTTCCATTGCCTTCATAGCATATAGTTCACTCACTGTACCTCTGCAGTAATTCCACCAAATGAACACTGCAACAAAAACCACGTAATTTAATCAAAAAGAAGAGCAAAAGAATCTTAATTTTAACTTTAATGCTTTGATGTTAGGCAAGACCTCAGGTGACCTGAGAAAGACAGCAATTTAATAGAGAGGAATTAACACACTAAAAAGTGTTAAGAACTCATATTTTGGTGTTAACAGACAAGCCAAAGGAGTATATGGACTAAGCTAATGAGTATTGACAAGTACAGATAAAGCTTAACATGAATGTATGAACAGACCAAATCTATGAAGCTAACTTAGAAACACACATTTAAATTATCAAAATGTATGGCCGAGAATATGGTTCCACGAGGAGAAGGTAAAAGAGTTTTGAGTCATAGACATTTCCAAGTGATTTATATCACAAAATGGCAAACTGGATTCGTGAAACTAATAACAATTTATTGATATAAGCATTTTTTAGTAACTACAATTTATTAAAACCAGAAACTACAAAAACAGAATCCAAATCTTCAAATAATCACAACGCCGAGCAACCTTTGAATAGAAAGTTGTATAACTTATATTCAAATGCAAGGAATGCCATGACAACTTTATTCTACATCTAATTTTCCTACAACAACACCAGCTTATAAAAATAATTGCACAATTCTATACTCCACAAAATGAAGTTCAAAAATGATCAATTCCAACATGAAAATGACACGTATACATATGTTAAAAGTTTAGATTACTCCAAACTCCTAAGCCTTCACTTCCACTTGTTTCGTCCTTGTCCGAATCAACAATCCAAGCCCTCCTCCCTTCCTCTCTCTATGCAAATATTTCTATCCCGATACAAATGTGTCTCGAGGTCAAAACTTTAACACTCGAATTTCACACTTCCAAAACCAAAATCAAACTATGAATTCCAAAACACCATTGAAAACAAACCTAAATTATATAGTAAGAGTAATTATATTAATAAACAATAATTCTGTGATTTGCAGTTTAATTATACAAGTTATATACAAAAATCCAAAATCAAAACAAACGCTTATGCTATCTATGAAAACAAAGAAATACAAAATTGAAGGTTAGGTTTTTCAAGGAGAATGTGAAATTGATCATCAATGTATAGAAGATACCTAATCGAGGTTTGATAGGTAAAAGTGTGAATATATGCAAGATTTGGACAAGGACAGCTCAACTCGATGAATCTAAAGTTAAAGAAAATCAACCAAAGTCAAAAACTCTATTTATTGCCGAAAATAAATAAAAACACAAGGAAGGAAGAGAGAGAGAGAAAGAAACCTGAGGGAGCCGAGATGAACTATGAAAGAGATTGAGCGAGGCGAGAGCCTCAATCGAAACTTCTTGAGCGAAATGAGCTTTTATACAATATAGTGTTATTGTTTTCAACGTTTTACAAATCATGATACAAAAATTTAAATTATTTTGTCCACAGCTTTGATCAAACTGCTGATTAAACTATTTTGACCCCCTTTACTATGATGCCTCGAAGGAAAAAAACTAAAACCAAATACTTTAATACTTCTTTTTTTCAACAAGATAATAACTGCAAAATAAGTTTATGAATTTCCTGATGCTTTACTCTACATTGTACTCAAATCAGAAAATTAAACTTTATTTACATTTTTATGACTGCGGGATATAATAATGATGTTGAAAACTCAAGTTTGTCAGAGCGCATTGCTTTTAAAACGAGCTAAAAAGAATAATGGCATTGAAAATCGGCAGAATTAAGACCCCTAAATTACAGAAAATCGAATCAAGAGAGAGAGAGAGCTTACTCGCAATTTGCTTTGCGAAGAGAGGATCCGATAGAAACGGAGCGACGCAAGCCAAACAAACGGACGACTATGAAAAAGAGAGAGCAGAGAGCGTATTGCTTGTTTGTGTTTGGTGTTGTTATATATTAGGAGGGAGGCGGTGTATTTATATCAGCAGAACCATTGGTCTGTTGTTGAGCCATATGGATTTTGTGTTAGTGTGCGTGTGTGTTTGTTTTGTACTAATTCATAAATTTTCATTTCTTTTTTATTTTAAAATACAGTGGCTGTATCTAATCATCATCATCATTAAAATAAAAATGTTTATTTGGTTATGACTTGTGAGAAGTGAGAACTGTGCTTTAATCTTATTAAATTAAATTATGTTTAATCATTTATGTTATGTTGTAAATTTATTGTCAAGAAATGTAGAATTTGATGTTATCTTAACGGTTAATACTTATTGTAAGGACCAGGTTTGAACTTCTAGCCCAAAACGTGAATGGACCTAGGCCCAAAAGCCCTAACAATGAATTTGTAGAGAATGTGTAGGAAAACTGGGTTTTAATTAATCAAACAAACATTCGAATGGATTCAGATATTGAAAGAAAGAAAAAGAAAGGGTTTGTGTTGGAGTCAATCGTACTCGGCAAGATTTGAGGAGGTCTGTTTTTATATATTGTTCTTCCGTTTAGTTACAAATTTGATCTCCCTTTTTCCAATGTTTCTTTCTCCTTTTTATACCATCCTCGCTTCTCGTTCCCACTTCACACATGTATATTGGAGGGTTGGTGTTGATACTTGTCCCATCTGCACCTTCCATCAGTCTCCATGTAGTAGCTGTAAGGCTGAAACACACTGTTCATATATCACCTCCACATTAATACGGCCAGAGAGTTAGTTGCAGTGCATTTAATGTGGAGGCAGCAGCTTTCCCTAGAGATACTACACGATCACGTTCTGTCCTATTCACGTGTAGTACTTATCTTCTCATATGGAATGGTATGGAAGGTTGCCTCTGTCGGTAAAACATTTCTTTGTACTTGGAAGGATTCGTCCTCAGCGTAGTTTCCTGGACTATTACGATTAACACTATCTTCTTCGCCTACAACTGTGGGCCTCTATGACACCGCGTGTTTGTCCTCAGACATGTCCTCGTCCTCGTTTTGGGCCTCGAGCCCGATATATATGTGGATGAGTATCTTTAGACTCTCTGGCCCCACAATAGCCCCTCAAAATCCTGCTTTTTGGCACCTCGGGTAGAAAGGAGGATTTTGACATTCTCGGGCATGTTTTGGGCTCGTTGAGTCTTGTCCTCCGCCAGTACAAGTGCCTTTTTAACTGCCCGAGGCATGCTCCTGACGCTTCGGAGTCTGGAATGCGCCCTCATTAAATTCTGACTGCTCCTTGTCCCCCACGTTCTACGCTGTGATGTAGATCGAACGGCTAAGAATCCCGTTGGGATGGGAGCGGGAATTTTCCCACTTGTACCTTTTTTCCTTTGATATAAATAACCTTCAAATTAGGCCTTCAACTTACTTTAGCATTCGTTCAAACTCTAGCGCACATACATTGAACCTACTAATATCTCTTACTTACTCGTGCCTTTACAACTATTAGAAGACTGTCCGAGGTCAAATCCCCCAATTCTGTAAGTATCCAAAAAGCTCTACAACTCGTCTTTTCACATATTTTCCTTTCCTTCGTGCATTTTCACTCCTTAGCTTTAGTTCTTCTTTCATTTCTCTTTAGTGCCTTCCTGAACCTTCTTGGAAGAGAAAGAATGGGTAGATTTAAGTGTTTGGTAGAATCCGAAAAGGGAATGGCGATTTTTAGGGCTCAATATAGAATCCCTCCCAACGTCAACATTAGATATTGTGAGGAGGGAGAGTGGTTCAAGCGAAGGCGAGTAGATGAGGTAGTGATTCCCATGATCGCCTTCATAGAAGGCAGCATGAGAATTCCAATGGGGAGGGTTATGAGGGACTACCTTAGGTTCTACCGTTTAGCCCCCACCCAATGTGTTCCCAACGTATTTAGGATATTAGGGTGTGTGGACGCCTTAAACAACAAAATGGGGTTAGGGTTAACCCATCATGATGTTAATTGGGTATACAACCTCCACCATTTAAAGGGGAAAGGGTATTACCTGAAGACGAGGCTGCCCGAAAAGGCTCATACAGTGTCTCCCTGAGTTTAGTAAAGGGCTAAATAAGGACTTCTTGATCGTATCACGGGAATGGCACGATGGCCTCCCTTGCCTAACGAGAGAGGGGCAACCAGGTGTGGTTCTAGAAGTAGGAAAAATGATTTACTCTTTACCTTACTTTGATTTGTGCTATCTCACTTTTAACGATCTGTTCCTCATGCCTTTTGCAAATAAACGCGCCACTGAGCCAAATTTCAGTTTGGTCAACAGGGATGACTTAGACAAAATTCTCAAAGCTGAGGTGTTTGTAAACAAAGACGACGGTCAACTCCAGGTAGCTCACTTGATACTAGGAATCACGCCCATTTCTCGTGCTTTCCAAGCGCCCAAGTGTGTGATAAAAGCTCACGACCCACGCCTACGCCACATCAGCGTTGCTGTGGAAGGATTTCTCCTTCCTGAGGGCACTCCAATCCCAGAAGGTACTTTCTCCACACAGCCCGTTCTTTTTCCTGGCCTAACAACTGAGGGTACTTATAGTTCAACTCCAATACCGGAAGGCATACCAAAAGTAGGGGCCTCCTCATCACAACAATTTATTTGAATTGCCACTCCGTCTCGCACCAGAAATTCAGAAGAAGAAGAAGTGGTAGAAGTGACCGATTCCGAGGACGAGTTTGAAGTTTTCAACCAAGACTTATCCCCGAAGACTCCTGTCATTGACCTCGGCCCACACTTCTCACCAATAATCGACGAGATGGGCATTCAACGCAAACCTAAGTCCAGTTTGCTGGAGTTGATAGAGAAACAACCCGAGAGGGATGCATCTGGGAGGATAGCCCGTTCCAAGTCTCCCACTCCTCCACCTGCCCTGCCCCCTCCCCAACCGGCTGACCTGAAAAGGAAGAGAGAGCAAAAGGGAAAAGGGTTGATGGAAGCTGGGCAAACCCTTCCCTTTCGAGGGGATGAGGTTCAAAGAGTAACCAAACAAGCCAAAACAGGGCAGAGGGAGGCCGAAAAGAGAAGCAACCCCCAAGTAGGGCCTCCAACTTGGCTCCCTGCTCCAATGCTGAATGGGGAACCTCTCCTTGCTAACGCCTCCATTCCCGATTTCCAAGGAGGAACAGCTGGCTATGTCACCGATGCAGTGGAGCAAGCCTTGCTGCTCTCCGAGGATATGGTCGAGTGGCGAGGCATGAGGAGACATGAAGTCTTCCTCAATCTCAAAAGACACTTGGCTATGGTATGATTCTGTTTTAAACCTTTTTTCTTTTCTTTCTTTTTTTTTACTTAACTTATTCCTTTCTTCTTCTTTTTGTAACCCACATTTTTACTTTGGCAGGCCGTTCAAGCCTCCTTCCGAGCAGAAGAGATGACCAACTATTGTCACCTTCAGATGAAAGAGGAGGAAGGCCGGCGTAACGCTGCCGTGGAGGCCTTTCAGGTGGCCGAGAAGAGCCTCAAGGAGACGAAGCAAAATTACTAGAGGAGGAAAAAGAAAGAAAATACACAGCAGCTGCCCTGGAAAGTGCTGACAAATAGGCTGAGACCCAAAGGCTGCAGCTGCGAGGTGTCGAGGACCAGCTAGCCACCACCAAGACCCAAATTGCGGCCTTGAAAAAGAAACTGGAAGAGGCCGAGAAAGCCAAGGTTCTAGCCGAGGAGGCTCGGGACGAGGCAGTGAAGGGCAAAGACGCAAATGAACAACACGGGTATGATGTGGGGGTGGCTAAGACCGAAGACAGCCTTAGGGCCGAGGTCCCAGCCGTGTGCAGGACTTATTGTGCCTTGGTATGGGATGAAGCCCTCAACCAAGCCAGGGTTGAGGCTTCTTCCGTGCTGAGGAAGGCAGAAAGCATATACTACCCCCCGACCATACGCCCTCAAAGCTCTTCGGACTCTACAGCTGATCCACCCAAGGCTCCTCCTGCAATTGGCGCTATTACAGAGGTGGCAGAGCAGGCCGAGGGCACCTCAAAGGCAGGGGAGGTTAATAGAGAAGCTGTCCAAGGTTCTAAACTACCTCCTCCTGCTCCAAGGGATACCTCCAAGGAAAAAGAAACTTCTCAAAGTATGGAGCTGGTATTGGCGACCCTTTCCATACCTCCGAAAGAGGATCCTAAGGAAAAGGCCGAAGTGTCCACCACGGCAGCAAGTACACAACTTCCCAAGGATCCAAAAGATAAACTTGTAATAAAAATGAAGAAATAGATTGTTTCCTTCTTTCTTTGTTTTAATTTCCTGGTTCTGTAATGTCGTCATGCTTTTGTAATCCATTTGCCTCCGTTAGAGGTTTAATATTAAGGAGACTTGCAAATTTTTCCTTTATGACTTTTGTGTTAATGTTGTTTCTAGTTTAACCATTGCTTGCTTCAACACTTTTGAGAAAAACTGTGACAAAGGACAATATCCTGGATTAACAAGTCTGAGCGGGCTGAGGTTGGCATGATAACGCCAAAAAGTAGTCCAAAACTATTTATCATGTGCCCATTTTCCTTAAGGCAAAAAGACCACTACTAGTACTAGTAGTCTGTCTAGGGGCAAGCCCCAAACAGAAACAGAAGCAAAAACAGAAAGGATAACGGCGTTAAAAAAAAAAAGGGTGTCGTTAAGTGAAGTCCACCTCAAAATGCCTAAAATGACGCGTGTCTTAAAGATTCCCCCACATTTCCAGTGGTTGTTGACTGTGTCCTCTTTGTTTCAGCAATTATCCCAACCAACAAAGCCAAGGGCAAGAAGAGCCAATCCCACTCTCCCTCCCTTCCACCATTGCACAACACAAAATTCCAAAACCCACCCATCCCATCACAATTTCATTTCCAAAACCCTGAGAAAGAAAGATAGATTTCCATAACTTCATTTTTCTCTCATTAAACCCACCCCATCAAAACTAATTCCTTTTTCCCCAAATTCTCACCATGTGAATTCTTTTTCCCTTTCCTTTCAACCAATTTCGTAACCCAAATCAAATCAAAAGCCTCCATAATGGAAAATTCAGAGAAGGAATTGTCAATGGCCACATCCAAACAGTATGGTTTCTCAAACGGACATTCGCCTCAGAGTCCCAACCACTCGTCGTGGTTCGAAATCCGGCTCTTCTACGTTCGGATCGCGCCGTGCGTGATCGACAGCGTCCCCGGCCACCTCACGCTCCGCCACCTCCGCTGCGAGATCGGCGTATCGCTTAAGATCAACAATTCGCGCATTCCAACCTCAGAATCGGCCTCTCTGACCCTCCGCTGCGACCGCCTCGATAAGGAGTCGTCGGAGGTCACCTACGTCAGCACCGATACCGTCCGCGTCACCGGCGGTGTCGAATTCAAGGTCTATGAGAACCAGGAGTTGGTTTTCTGCGGGTCTTTGGAGCCAATGGTAGCCAATTGGCTTAATGGGAGTGTCAGCTCCGACAATGATGCGAAAACCGGCTGGACCATGGACTGTTATATGGCTGCGTCGATTGGTTCAGGCTCTTCGGCGTTTTTCCAGCCAAAGCTCGGGGTTTCGGCGCCCTCCTTCGAGGTCTATATCGCCGAGTGCTGCTCGGGAGTGCCTGTGATCTTGACGAAGACGATTCAGATTAGCCCGCGGCGGAAGGTGTTGAGGCATGCCGTCCTCGATGCGATTCTTAATTTTTGTTTGGCCATTTAAAATATGGCTCGTTCTTAATTTTTTTCCAACACTTGATGTATTGGATCTCTGAACACAGTATTTACCACTTGAGGGGCTGCAGACTCAGACTCCCCAGTAAAATCCCTACGAGGTCTACTGTTGTTGTAACGATCCGACCTGAAATCTTTCCTCTCCTGAGGGATAACCTTGCCCTTTCCCTTGCCTTGCTGTTGGTCCTCTTCAACCCTCTTGTACTAGTCAATCCGATCCATGAGTTGGCGTATACCGTTGACAGGTTTCCCAGTCAAAGACTTCCTCAAACCATGCTCAACTGGCAACCCAAGCTTAAAAGTGCTAATGGTCACATCGTCAAAGTCACCATCAACTTCGTTGAACATTTCCCAGTATCTGTCTGAATAGGTTTTCAAGGTTTCTCCTTCTCTCATGGACAAAGACAACAAAGAAGCTAAGGGCCGAGTAACTCTTCTACACGTGACAAAGCGAGACCCAAACGCTTGAGTAAGTTATTTGAAAGAATCAATGGAACTTGCCTATAGACTATCAAACCACCTCATCGCCACTAGCCCCAAACTGGACATGAACACCTTGCACATCAAAGGCTCGTTCTTGGAGTGTACGGCCATCCTCTAATTGAAGTGCCTAACATGCTCCACAGGATTTGTCCTTCCGTTGTACATGGTGAACGTGGGTTAAGAAAACCGTTGAGGAAGTCTCCCTTCTTCGATCCAGCGCGTGAAAGGCGACCTGGAAATCTAGTTGAGTGCTTTATTCACAGCATCATTTCCCAAGCCGACCGAAGACGGCTTTCTACCCTTGTGTTCGTGACGATAATCCTCATCATACAAGAAGGACTCACTGGGTGGAGTTCTCGACCTGCGCCTATAGCCATCATACTCTTCGCCCCTAGAAGAGAAATCAGGATTGGATGGGGCTCGCTTCCGTCGTTCATGGTGCAAGCTTCTTCTCAGATGATCAATCTCCCTCTGCATGTTTCTGGCATCCTCCTCCTAAGAAACATGGCTTTTACCACGAGCTTGGCTTCTACTAGTATGGGTAGTATGTACACTTCCCTCCCGGTCCCTTTGCCGTTCAAGATCACGGAAACAATCTTGACGCTGAGACCTCATAGATTCTGCCTAGTGTGGACCTGAACCTACCATCTTTGAAAGTTGAAATCACTCAAACACCAGTCTTTCCTACAGACGGCGCCAATTGTAAGGACCAGGTTTGAACTTCTAGCCCAAAACATGGATGGACCTAGCCCAAAAAGCCCTAACAATGAATTTGTAGATAATGGGTAGGAAAACTGGGTTTTAATTAATCAAACAAATATTCGAATGGATTCAGATATTGAAAGAAAGAAAAAGAAAGGGTTTATGTTGGAGTCAATCGTCCTCGGCAAGATCCGAGGAGGTCTGTTTTTATATATTGTTCTTCCGTTTAGTTACAAATTTGATCTCCCTTTTTCCAATGTTTCTTTCTCCTTTTTATACCATCCTCGCTTCTCGTTCCCACTTCACACGTGTATATTGGAGGGTTGGTGTTGATACTTGTCTCATCTGCACCTTCCATCAGTCTCCATATAGTAGCTGTAAGGCTGAAACACACTGTTCAGGTATTACCTCCACATTAATGCGGCCAGAGAGTTAGCTGCAGTGCATTTAATGTGGAGGCAGTAGCTTTCCCTGGAGATACTACACGATCACGTTCTGTCCTATTCACCTGTAGTACTTATCTTCTCATATGGAATGGTATGGAAGGTTGCCTCTGTCGATAAAACATTTCTTCGTACCTAGAAGGGTTTGTCCTCGGCATAGTTTCCTGGACTATTACGATTAACGCTGTCTTCTTCGCCTACAACTGTGGGCCTCTATGACACCGTGTGTTTGTCCTCGGACATGTCCTCGTCCTCGGTTTGGGCCTCGAGCCCGATATATATGTGGATGAGTATCTTTAGACTCTCTGGCCCCACACTTATCTAATCTTTCGCATTATTATTAGTTTCTTTAAAAAATATTTTTTATTTTTATTTTTTAGCAACTTAAAAAGTTACTTTATTTATTTTAATACCTCACTTTACAATACACCAAACATTAAATATTCTATTTTTTTTACCATTTCATTTAAATATTCTTTCTTTCTTTATTTTTTTATTCTTTCTTTTATCACTCAAGTGTAGTGGTTTTTTTTTTTTTTTTTAATTTCTTTTATATGGTTTGGATGCTAAAATAACATTTGATGTGAATGTTGAAAGAGTGTCATGCTCAATTTCAGTAGCCCTATTTTACCTACTTTTATCTTTCTTTTTTTTTGGTAAAATTTTTCCAACTATTAAAACGGCTACATTTTTGGCGGACAACCTACAAAGAACCCGGATTTTTTTTTTTTTTTTTGAGAATTCAAAGAACCCGCATTGGCTGAGCTTCTAGGATTTCAATTTGTTTCATCCCACTACGTCAGCATCACATAATGATCCCTTCAATTTGTTTGAAAATTTAAATTAAAAAAAAAAATAAATAAATAATATGATGCTTGACACTTGTCAAGTTGTATATTTGTGCTCCTCAAATAGAATGATAAGACCTTGATATTAGGTCATACATATCCCAGGGGTAAAAAATGCCCAGGTGACTAATTTTTCATCAATAATTCTAGGAACACACTATTTTACACGCCTTTTTCACAACTTTTTTACGTGAGTGGCTGCAAGTGGTAGAGAAAAATTAATCAATCTATGTGAAAGTGATAGGTAATTAAACAAAATTTGTCATATAAGATATTTGTTTAAAAGGATGTGACAAAATCTGTGGTCCTAAAATAACTCATTTTTCATTCAGGAAAAAAAATAAATAAAAGGGTGACTAATTTTTCACTGGGCTTAAATGAAGCTTTTTCCTAGCAAAACTAAGGGCACTTTGGTACATTGTAATAGACACTGGAATTAAATAATTATTAACATTTTCATCGCAATGAATTCCTTAAGAATAGTAAATATTTAAAATAAGAAATAACTATTCCTTAATAGCTTTATTTGAAGTCAAGCTCCTTTTGTTATGAACATAATTGAGTGTCTGTTTGGGCATTTACAATTTCCTGTAACTTATTTGATAGTGTTTATCAAAATATATGATTTTTGGTAGCTTTTATATTAACTATACAACAAAAGGCTAAAAATGAACTTATTTTAAAAAATTTTAAAGTTAGATTATTTGTAAAAGACTGAAACAAAAAGAAAAAAATATTTTAGATTCTTTGTAAAAGAATGAGACAATGGGCAAAAACTAAAAAAACTTTTTACCTTGTTCCCAAACACTCATTAAGTGATGAGTGCTTGAAGCCCAATTGGATGGGGATTGGGGACCCTAAACCTCTTTTTTTTTTTTTTGGTGAAGAGGACCCTACGATATCAATACATCAAATTGGATTCATATCCCGTGCAATACCTAGGGTATTGCACGGGGTGCAATACCTCAAATCTCAGCCATCTGTATAATCCAAGGCCCATTAATTTGACACGTTAGATATATATATATATATATATATATATATATATATGCATTTGGTTTTTCTTTATTTTACGCCTTTACTGTGCTTGAATTTATTTGCATATCAATTAATATTACAAGTTAGTGGCCGTTGTTTGCTAGTTAAGATTGTAATTTTTTTTTTTGGCCAAGTCATTAAGATTGTATTTGTTTTAGGTTGTAAGGGAAAAAAAAAATATATGTTGTATTATTTTTATATTAAAATGATATTTTAAGAAATTATTTAAATGGTAAGTTGGCAAATTAAATGTTAGGAGTTATGTGTGGTTAATGAGGAGTTTTAGTCAAATTTGGATACTGTTGTTGCAGCTTGGGTAACAGCTCCCAAGTAGCATCATCTAATGATGAACTATCCCAATGGACTAGAACTTCAATTGCTGGTTTCCTCCTCAGCTGGACTGTCCTTTTTGCTGCATCATTGCTTTGGGAGCAGGTGAAAGGTGGCTTTAATTATCCACTGGTGGTAGAGTGGGAATTGGAAACATGGAAAACTGGATGTATGCCAGATTCTAGGGGTAACTCCAGCTTATATGATACTATTCCAATCTTCTGTAACACCTTGAAAGGGCCAAAGAACTTAGGTGCTAGCTTGCCAATTTGCTTTAGTCTAAGGGATTTCTGTTTGAAGGGTAGTGGCCTTAAGAAAACCCAGTCTCCCTCCTCAAAATGCCTTTATTGTCTGTGCTTATCAGCTTGTAATTTCATTCTGTCTTGTGCAGCAATCAAATTACCCCTAAGTAGGCTCATAACAAGGTGATAGGTGCAGCACATTCATACATTCTAATGTGGTAATTTTTCCTTAGTCCAATTGTGTTGAGATTTTATTGTGTTACATCAACAATATTGATATATTCTGATATGTTGTATTTGCAATATGTGCAGATATAAATGAGTGTTTATCTCTGAACCCCTGCAAGAAAATTTGTCAAAACTTTTTAGGAGGTTTCAAATGTGCTTGTCCCAAGGGATTCGAAGGAGATGGGATGAAGAATGGGACGGGATGTACCGTCAGTCAATCCAGAACCAAGACTATTAGACTTGCACTATGTAAGTGTAGATCATAATGTAGTAATATATATAAATTTAACAGTGTTGCATAACCAGATGTTAGATATTATTCTGTCAATAGATAAAATTACAGCTAGAATTGCTTCATGGACTTCCAAAGTTCTGAGCTTTGCTGGTAGACTTCAGTTAATTCAGTCTGTCCTATTTAGTATTCAGGCTTTTGGTCTAATGTCTTTATTCTCCGTAAGAAGGTTATAAAAGCCATTGAACAAAAGCTTGGTAGCTTTCTATGGATGCAATTATTTTCCAAGGTCTGTATGCAGCAAATTGGGATTTAGTACTGCTGTTTGTCATATATGGAGTCTTAGGAATGCAATTATTTTTCATGGGTTGATTACCAAAAAATAAATTGCATTTAAATGTATTTTGCATAACCGGATGTGAATGCCTAGTCGACAATCACTTACTATGTCATAATTCAAATCATCTTTATAAGTCATCTTCATATGATAAATATGTTAAATATTTAGTTCTCTAATTAGTCACAACTTACACAGTGGAACTTTGTTTTATAAGTGATGTAGTCTAGTTTTGTTATATTCCAATATTTAATATCTTCTCAGGCTCGTCTTGCATGTTTGAATGTGTGCAGCAATCTGTGTTGGGCTTCTTGTATTGCTTGTGGGAGGCTCTTTGGCTTTTTGGGGATTGAAGAAAAGAAAGTTCATCAAACTTAAACAGAAGTTCTTCGAAAGAAATGGTGGATTGCTATTGGGTTCTGTTAAGAATGCCAAAACATTCACTGCAGAAGATCTCAAGAAGGCTACAAACAACTACCATCCAACTCGAGTAATTGGTCAAGGAGGGTCTGGAGTTGTTTACAAAGGTATATTGCAGAACAACCAGACTGTGGCAATTAAGAAATCGAAATTTTGTGACCAAAGCCAGGTGGCAGAGTTCATTAATGAGATAAGTCTTCTTACCACGATTATTTTTGGTGTTGTTATATATTAGGAGGGAGGCGGTGGACAAATGGGTCCGGCTCCCCTCCCGTTTCAAACTCTCATGTATTCTCCAGTTTTAATATATATGAAAAACATCTGGCTGACCAACAATCTAAAGGCTAAAAAAAACCCACGTCATTCTCTCTCTCTCTCATTCTATCTCAATTATAGACCAAGCAAACCCACCGTCATACTCATATACCCAACACGTTAAATACAATTTTTTCTTCTTTATAATTTGTCTTTCTTTCCCTTTCCTTGCTCCAATCTCTCTCCAATATCATCACTGTCAACCGGGTATTATTAGAGCTAAGACCAGATCTCGCTAGAGAAGAAAGCATCACCCAAATGGAAACAAAATTTTTTGGACAAATTCAAAGAACCCATAAGAGGTAAAGCAAGAACTCTCTCAAAATTTGTCTCTCTGTCTCCCTCAAAAAGAAACCCCAAGAATAACCTTGCAAAACCCATAACAGTAAAATCAAAGAAATTTAAATTTAAGCTACATACCAGTACCCATAATCAATCACCCATCCATCAAATATATCACAAAATGAAGTGCTAGAAACAAAAAGAGAGAAGAGTAATCATGCAGCAGTGATGAAATCAGTAGCAAGAGGGAGAGACATAGACGTTGGAAATTAGGAATATAAAATCAAAGAAAAATTTGTTGGGCTTCTAAGTATTTGCAGCAGCGATCTTGATGTGCTGGCCACGCGTCTCAGATGGCGTCTCCGGCATTATTTTCGACAACTCCTTGCCGTCCTTTGCCAATGGTGTTGGGTGTATGTATGATAGTGCCTAGTGGGTTTGCTTGGGCTGTGAAAACTTCTGAGTAATTGAGAGAGAAAGAGAGACAAAATTGAGAGAGAATGACGTGGGGTTTTTTTTAGCCTTTGGATTGATGGTAAATTTTGGGAAAACTGATGGGCCGAGTGGTGTTAGAGGGAATCTGAGTGGAGTGGGTTTAAGGTTTTTAATTAAATGGGGCTTTTAATGCCAGTTGGGCTTTGTGTGTGGGTTTGATAGAGTTTGGGCTGCAGTAGCTGAAGGGAGTGTGCTGGGTTTCCGTTGGGCCTAATTGTTCCTGCTTAAGCAAATCTCAGACTGGGCCTACGTTGCACACTAACGAATTGGGCTCCTTCATCTATGTTAAAACAGGAGAAAACATGAGAGTTTGAAACGGGAGGGGAACCGGACCCATCGAGCTATCCTTTTTTTTTTTTTGGAGAAACCCGTGGACCAATTTTTCAATACTCTTAATTAATTAAGAGTAATAATAACCCCATTAAGCTTTTTTTCATTAAGCTTTTTTATTCCAATTACCCAAAAAATAATAATAATAACCCCATTTATTATTTTTTTTAAATTTACTATTTTAACCCTATTTTTAAGTTTTAGATTAATTAAATTAGGGGTATTTTTGATAGTAAAAAAAGCAATAACTAACTTTCTAAATCTTCTTAATATATACAGATTAATAATTAATAACCATGCTATGCAATCTTGGCCGTTCAAACTTTCCTTTCATTTGCCCTTTTTATTTTATTTTTTATTAGAAGTCTTTGCCTATTAGGATTAGGAAGCCAAGATTATCAAAAAAAAAAAAAAAAAGCAATAGGAAGCCATTGGTTTTTTCTTTTTTTCTTTTTTGGTGACAAATACAAATAAAACCCCAGGGTTTGGCTTAAGGTTCAAATAACTTTTTTTTTTCTTTTTGGAAAAGTAAGTAGAATTTTTATTTACTCTATAAATTACTCAAAGTTGAATTCTTGACTTTATTTTAGTGGTTAATTATTTAATTCAAATATTATTATGCATATAGATTTAATCAAATAACATTCAAACTTTTTGAGTATATAAAGTTTGAAGAAAACGGATCTCGAAAAGATCTCTAAACATTTGCACAAAAATCAGAAAGAGACGAAATAGGCTAATGAGGTGGCAAAAATGGGAGGAAAGCAAAAGTGTAGCTAGCCACCCCTTGCCTTGGGCAGCTAGCTCAAGTGTAACATGTTACACTTTTGCTAGCCTCCTATTTCCTCATTTCCCCTATATTTTCCAAGCAATCCCCTTCCCCCTTTACATTTATGTCATCCCTTTAATTTCTTGCAAATCCTCTCTCCCGTTCCCCTATATACACACATACCATATATAGACACCTAAAAAAAAGATTTTCTATTTCATCCCTCTTAAATTTTGGTTGAAAAGGTAGTATTTTGGTTGTTTTTGATAGATAGGATTGTGTTATGTAATGTTGTTGATGTTACTTTTGTTGTTTTTTCTCAAAGTGGTGAATGTGAAATTGATCAGAACAAAGAAACTGGTTATGATAATCCTAGTCAAGATGAAACATTTTGGTGTTGCAGCAGTGAAAATTGACATGCATTCCAGGGAGATGAAGGTATGGCCGGCCACATATGCCTCTCTCTCTCTCTCTCTCATAGACCTAGAACTAGTATTACTTGCATAAACTAATTGAATTTGGATTTGATAATGCATCTTCCAGTAGGAATTGAATAGGGATAAGGGGTAGAAATATTAATTTGACTTGGTCACGTGGAAAAATCTTTTAAATTGAAGTAATCGATTATAACAAGAGCGGCTTATATGTGTTACTTATTAGCCTGTGTTCAATGTTTAACCTTGATGTGTGGTCATTCAAAATATATTTCTTCCAAAATTTACCTCAAAATTGAGCTAATGTATAAATATTTGGGAAAATTATTAGGTACTCCCGGAGTACCATAAATGCGTACTCCCTCCTCTCACGTAAATAGTAGGTCCCATTATGAATTTAATTAGTAGGACCCACCATTCATGTGATAGAAGGGAGTACGCATTTATGGTACTCCGGAAGTACACAATAATTTCTCAAATCTTTGTTAGTCATTGTATGACTTTAACTTTCATTAATTAAAGAAGTAACACGACAAACAAGTAACCAAGTGTTAAACATAAATGTCGCATCAAAAAATAGAAGTGTTAAACTTGAACGTGGCGTTCACGTATTTGCCTTGACAAAAGCTAAAAATCTTTGTGTTTATGTTACACACAAACACAAGTGCTTGATATCATAATTGTCAAAATGTGAATCATATCGTGAATTGATTTTTTTATTTGACAACCAATTTGTAAATCATGATTTTACTTGATAAGCAATTTACAAATCATGAAGAGTTTGACTCATTTCGAAGTGAGGCATCCTCTATTTCGAGGCAGAGATTTTTTCTTTTTTTCTTTTAGGTTCCAAGCCTCTTTTCATTTCGAAGTGGAGCATTCATTTCAAAGAAAGTGTTTTTTCTTTTTTTAACATGAAAAAAGGAAAAAAGAAAAGAAAAGTAAGGCTGTTTTCGTTTCAAAATCGAAGTGATTTGTAAAGCTACAACCATGGCTGCATGGCTTAACAATTGTCAATGGCCTTACACGTGTGGCCATAATGCATGAATGACTTAACAAATGTTAGTCTATTGCTCTAGCAGATGGCCTTAAGACATTACAATGCAATAATACGTGTCTTACATTTCAAAAAAAAACAAAAAAAACAAAACGTGTCTTTTACAAATTGGCTTGCACAATTGCCAAGTCATTGCATTTCAAACTACAGGCACTTAGTATGTGTAGAAGTCTACTTCATGCTCAAATTGACAGGTGGGTTTTGCTAAGCCATACGTGCCTTCTCTTTGTTTTTTACAATTCATAAGGAGTTTGACTCATTTCGAAGTGAGCATACTTTATTAAAAGAGCTGATGTATTGAAGAAGTACCACGAAATAATCAAATCTCATGAGGAATTTCTCTCACTTCGAAGTGGCCTTTAATTCAAGTTTCAACATTTAATCTTTGCTAACAAGTCATATTTATACTTGCAAGATGTGTCTTCCTATTATTCATCGAAGTATCACACAGCGATAGTTGCAATCGAGATGCCTCAAGCAACTTGGAAACCATTCACACTGCCAAAGGCAAATTACACCACAAGTAGTTAATTTAAATTTTAGCCAAACCCCAAATAAGTTGTTATTTGTCCAAAAAATAATAATCTATATAGACTAGCAATTGCAAAAAGCACGATGAAACCACTATTTCTATGTTTGGTTGGGAGGAGTTCGATGATTGGTTGGAGAAGAATCAGAATCTAGTCTGAGACAAATGAAAAAAGAAAGAAAAGAAAGTTAGTTTTTAGGTTGCAAAAACAAAAACTGAGACACGAAGAAAATAGGCGATATGGCTTTGCATGCAATGCAGGTGATAATAATTGGGTTGATCATGATTCTGGCTGGAACAAAAGCATCGAGCTGCATGAATCACTGTGGACCCCTACAAATTCCCTATCTGTTTGGAACAAGCGAGGGTTGTTCTCTTGATGAATCGTTTATCCTTTCATGCAATTACACATTCGGGAGTCACAAACTGTTTCTAGGCCGCAATGCTGTTCTTAGCATTTCTTTGGATGGAGAAATAAGAGTGTCAACGCCTATTGGAATCACCTGTTACAACCAATCTGGAGTTAGTGCAAGCCGCATTTCCTATCTCCTTTAAAAAGAACAAGTTCATAGCCATAGGCTGTGATACCATTGGGTTTTTTAATGGTTCAATCTTCTCATTGGAAAAGTCATGTCTCAGGATGCATATCAACCTGCATAAGCATTGAAAATATCTTTAATGGGACTTGTTCTGGGTCAGGTTGTTGCCAGAGTTCGATCCCACCTGGAACAAGCGAGGGTTGCTACATTTGTAATAGAAGAAAAGTCATTCAATTTTTAACATTACATCTTCTAAGTTTGCACAATTCTGAGACTGTTCCCACTGTCCTTGATTGGGCAGTGGGAAATAAGACTTGTCTAGAAGCCCAAAAAAATTTGACTAACTATGCTTGTAAGGCAGAGCATAGTGAGTGTCACAATTCTAACAATGGCTCGGGATATCTCTACAAATGCTCCAAAGGCTTTCAAGGAAATCCATTCATTTTTCATGGTTGCCAAGGTAATATATATATATATATATATATATATATATATATATATATATTGCTATACATTCCAGGGAGATGAATGTGAAGTTAATCTTGTAAAATCTATAGGTTCTCTTTAGTCCCATATGGTTTCCATCAGATGTTTTCAGATCACTTAATATTCTTCAGAACTGGGTTTGAATCTCCTTCTATGCAATTTCAAATAAGTGCTTGATGATTCTGGATTAAATGCATTGAATTTGATCAATTAACTAACTGTTACTAACAGGCGACACAGAGTGCTCCAACAGTAGTGAACCTGAAAATCCACCTCCTTCATCGGAATGGTATGCTACTTTATGCATCTCAGTTCCTATTATTCATTATCAGCTCATCACATCATGATCGCTTTCCTGACTATATCTATTTACTTTTTTAGGTTAGAAGATACACTTATTGAGCTTTATTTGTCAGGTTATTCCAAGCCAGTAGTTACTGATTATGATCATGTGATGATGCCCTTGGAAACAGATGATGCGCTGCCTGCTGAAGGTTAGTCCCAAATCCTCTTGTTTTTTTTTTATAGACTACCCTATCTGGGATAGGGCCTAAATTGGCTTGATTCATGGGATTGCAGGGACCAGTGATGCTTATGAGCTGGAAGGAGAATGGTGTCCAGAGAACCATTGTGATATAACTAATTCAAGTGGAAATGTCTTAGATAAAGGTATGGCCAGTATGATGTTGCTAATAATCAAGTGCTTGATGTCCATTTTCATTATAATATTATTAACATCAGGTTTATTGTTATCTCTATTAAGTGGCTTGTTCATCCAAATATTAACACCATCCACATGTATACATTTAAACCTCACCTATGTTATCCTAGCGTATCAACCATTTGTCTCTCCATGAACCAATAACCTAACATTTGCTTGAACATCAACCATTTAAATCCATATAAGATTGTTTCTAAAGTTTCTCTATTGATTGTCAAACCATCCTAAATGGATTTTTAGATAGTTGATCTGTACAATTTTTGGCTCATTAACATGTTCAAGAAATTGGTGATCTAAAATTTTGACACATGGATTAACACAAGCATTTGTGGAGTAGGTGCGTCATGGGATGAAGAAAACTGGCGAGCACAGTATGGTCAAGTCATTAAATCTGGGGAAGAGCCAATGCCAGAATTTGAAGTTGTGGATTTATGGGACTGGGAAAAGGTTACAGGGACCAGAAAGGATGGAAAAGGTGAGGTGGTGAGGCTGGTTGGAAGATTAGTGAGAAGGTCTGTCAAGCGTCATCCGTCCATGCCTTCGGGTGGTGGTCTCCTAAAAACTGCCCCAATATGTGAAGTACATCTTGATCTGGTACGAGTCACGTCGGGTTTGCATTTACATCTTTTCATTTGACAACATATACAAACCTTTATATGCCAGGTCGTTCTTTATTGGCCTGTATTCATTTGTTTGCTGAAGCAGATGGCAAATGATAAAGATATTTCACAGTTTGTTGAAAATGGTGTGATTTTGGACTTATATGAAATTTCCTTCTATCAGGTCAAGTTTATAAGTTGCGGACACCAAATGCAAGATACCTAGCTTCATTGTCAACTTATGATTCTTCCAACCCAACAAAAGATTGGGGATTCCCTGAATTATCAGTAGATAGTCACTCTCTCCCATTCTCTAAATCTAGTGGAAACCATGTATCAAAAACTGCAGATGGAGTATCCACCAGCAAAGATTTGTCTACATTACCAGATAATCTTTCCGCATCTGGACAGGTAACTTGTTTATTTTAAAAGCTTGGATTTGAAGTTGATGTGCTGAAACCATACCTAATCTTATTCTAGTCAACAAACAAAGGTATATCAATTGTATCAGAAGACCATAGAAAATAGAAGCACATATAACGTAATGACAAGAGTGAGTCCTTTAATAGATTTAACAGATAAACATGAGTTCATATAAGTAATGGCATCACATGCATGTAAAAATTTGAAGTTTTTCCATGGAAGTGTGCAATGCTATTTGAGCATTCCCTTGAAGAAGATGGTTGGCGAATGCAATGCTAGTTTATGGCGTCAAGTAGTAACTCATAATACCAAAAAAAGACAGTTTTGAGTATTGATAAGGGAATGGCATTGCTAAGAGCTATCAGTGATGTCTTAATGCTTTTATCAGATGCTAGATATTATGTTTATTGTTTACACTAGTGTTACATTTTGATCCGAAGGTACCAGACCCATACTAGCTAGTTAAAAGTTTTGAATTTTTGGGTGATTAGGCATATTCTATTTGTGAGAAATGTTCTATATGTTTTAAACAATATACATTTAGATATGATCTTCTGGATTATATGCATCCTTTTCACAATCCACATTGTTTAACCCCTGATTTGTCTCCTACTGTATCTCCAGCAAAGAATCCATGTGTATAGGGACAAAGCTGCTGAGAGAACCTTGCATGGGGGATTTGGAGTGGGCCCTGGACAAAAGAATTCAAAGTTTGATGAAGATGAACAGTCATCATCATATGCTTCGGCCAATACAGAAGAAGCTGCAGCCGAGGCCTTGAATATGTCGTTTGGAGCTGGTAGTTACGCCAAAAAACTTCTGGAAGGCATGGGCTGGAAGGAGGTATGTTCTAATCACAATATTAGCGTTTTTTTGTTGGAAATCTGCTTAGAACAAAACTGTAACAACTGATGATATTCTTGATTCTAGGAAAATTGTGTCACTTGGCTAACACCAGCACTCATTATTACTGGTTTTTGATTGATGATTGGGGTTGGGGTTTGGTTTTTGATGAAGGATAAGATGACTTGAATGGATGGAAATGGTCCAAAAAATTGGAAATCTAAGACAATCTACATGCTGATTTTATTAACTCACTCCCTATGTTGACATTTCATTTTGAAATATCTGCAGGGGGAGGGACTTGGCAGCACTACAAAGGGGATGGTGGAACCAATACAAGCAGTTGGAAATGTTGGTAACGCTGGATTGGGGTGGCCTCAGGGAATAGCAAAGCACCATTGAGATAACGGGACATATCCAGCATATTTAAGTGTAGTCCCAATTGTCAAGGCTATTACAAGCGTTTAGCTCTCTCTCTCTCTCTCTCTCCAGTTTATAGTGGTCCTTTGCCAAATCTGCTCATTGTTCTCAAGTCCTTTTTTAAATGATGAAATCCTACCATATTTTACGGTGGTGTGGTAGTCTATTTTAGTCTTCGTAAACAATGCATACTTTTGTGGCATACATGCATAAACATTGCTCTCCTTTTCTAATGGGCAGGAAGAAATCTACTTAACAATGCACCAGTACCTGATTCTAATACTACATTTTTTACTAGACTTTTAAAAATGGGCAGTGAGACTTATAACTGCCAAACAGGTCAGGCAGGCGTTAAGACCCATCTGTGGTTCAACCGGTCCAATTCACTGGTAAAATCTTGTATTTGGGATGAGGGAACCTAAAATTCAAGATGATGTTATCTCATCCACTAACCTGGTGGAGGTGCAGATTGAAAATGAAAAGCATAAATGTCACCAAAAATAATTACATTAATATTTAATGTACAAATCACAAATGGAAGGGGAATAAATTAATTAAATCCTACAAAATTGCATTGAATAACTCAGTTGTTGGTTTCCCCATCAATCATCTCTTCATCTCTCTCTTTCTGGATAGGAGCCGAATCAGTTTTTTCCTCCATTGCCTCCTCAATTACGCTCTTTTGTTGCACCTCATTCTTCAGCCTTTCAATCTCTTGATCTTTTTCTTCTAGCTTTTCTTGCAAAATAAGCGCCTGCAATGGATGCACAATATTTTTTATGATCACTCATATAACACGGTTACATTTAGATCACCTTTACCAATATTTCGTTTAGTTCAAAGCATCTAAAGCCAAATCACAGATTAACCTAAAGATTCCGGCTATAATTGTTTATCCTATAAATGTCAAACAAAGACAATCATATAGCATCAATCATCAACAAGAAGATATTTGACCCAGAAAATTGGTATAATACAATTATGCAATCATGATTCTGTGGGGAAACATGTCTATTTTCAGTTACCCCTGGAAATATGTTATATATAAGCATATAAACACTAACATAACAATAAACTGCAAAATTTACTCCAAGTAAATTAAGAAATGAAAGAAAGATGAAAACCATTTCATTTGATCTTTCCACAGCATTCGTAAGCCCCTCCATATGTTTGTGCAGTCCTGCACGCAATAGAACAAAGAGAATCAATATAGCATGAACTTTGAAAACCATGGTATAGCAACATTGGTTTCAGCTTAATGCACAAAACGATTAAGTGTACCCTTAACAATCTCCCTTATTTTCGTTTGAACAAAAAAGCAGAGGGAAATAAATGTTTGATGCCACAGAAACTGAAAGTGAAGATTAATTGTGACGACAATTTGAGTTCTATCCGGATTGGAATTGTGGTGGGATCATAATTCTAGCAATTTGACAAATAAAACAGAAAGAGGGATGCACCTTATTCATTAGAAATGAATATTCTATAGGTCTTTTACAAACAGAATGTCTTCTCCTCAAAAAGGATTGATTACGTTAAGATATTTGCATGAAGACTTCAATAAATAAAAAATTGTTTAGTTACTAATAAGTTATATTAATTTTGATAAGTAGAAAAGAACTCCTAAAATGTTAACTATACAGTATCTGAAAGTTAAAAAGGTATTTTCCTATGTAACTGTAAATGATTGGAGTCTTTTAATTTACTTGATACTTAGGCATCTATTATAATTGAAACCCAGCCAAGGAAATAAATATACATACAGTCGATATATACTAAGTACTAACCTTCAAATTGGCTTCTGAGTTCTGCATTTTGAGATTTCTGCAAAGCAAGTTGCATTGCTAACTCATGCATCTGACAACAGAATGTAGAGAAAAATCAAGTTAACCAAGAGTTTAGCATAAGGAAAATCAATCACTTCTGGAAACATAAGATAACATCATACGATGAACTATATTAAATTGCTTTACTTAAGTTTGTGCATAATCCTCCTTAACCATATAGAATCAGGAGTAAAAGTGTTTCTTATCGTATACCACCTATCCCCTAACCCCCACCCCCAGAAAACCACCCTTAATGCCAGCTCATGCAAGAAATCATGTCTCCGTTTCTCATAGAAGAAATATAAATATAATAAGAAACCTAGAAAAAAAAATTCTCAAGGCCAAAATGAAAATTGATACAAACTGAGAAGTATGATGACAGGAACTATAATGCAATGCAGTTGCAGCACCTTTCCTTCAGAAGCTAGATTTCCAATCTCCTCATTTTCCTCTTGCAGAGTCCTGCATTTAGCCATCAGCATCTTACCCATCTTGCTTTGTGGAGTGAAACTGAGTGCAGAAATAGTATCCTGTTTCTCCTTCAGCTCTTTCTCCTTCTCCTCAACCAAATTCTAGCATTATGGCATCACAAGAAAACATAAACAGACTTTCTAAAAGCAAAAGACAAATACTGAGCCACTTTGGGGTGCTCTAAAGTAACAGAAAACAACAAAAGTATAACTTCAAATCAGAAATCTTATTAAAACAATTAACAGCAATCACAATCAGATATGGTAGAAAATGGCATGAAATGTAAACAAAGAAATTATTACCATTTTCTTTCTAAATGCTGATACTTTGGGTGATTTCAAGTTATGGTCTCCAAAGGACTAGAAGCAACCTTGGGTTATTAATGGAACCCCTGCTTTTATTTCATTTATTGCCTCTGCTTTCTAAACTTTGCATCTGGAAACTTAGTGTACTTCAACATATAAAAAGCTCCAAATTGAAATTTTATATTTGACCTAGGAGCGGAGCATATAAATGCCCTCCATCAATCTGTGAGGTGACCATGAAGAAAATTTGGTCAAAGCCTTATTATTTGTTCAGATTTAAATATGATCCCTATTCCTTTTTACATAAATCAATTCACACAACAAATCCAGCAGTCAATTGAATGCAAAAAGACGTGGGCATTAGTCACAATGCCCTACATCAATGGATCAACAAATGACCATATCTTAGACATGAGCATTGGTCACAATGACCGTCTTCCTTTTTGCAATAAAGTCATTGCTGTTCATAACCAAAAAGAAAAGAGAAGGAGCACGTCCATACTCAGGGGTAATAACACCCATATCTAATGAAGGAGTTTTACAAACCTTTAAACGTGTAAACTCTTCATGAATTGCAGGATCTAGTAATAATCTCCTAGCCTGTCAAATCAACCACCATACCAATTCTGTTAGTTAATTTAAACAATTAACAAAAAAGAGAACACTTCTTTCCCAAAGAAACCAAATAATGAAACATTTATCTACGAAATTTCCAATTGATAGAGGATAAACATTTTTAGAATCAAGAAACCATGAAAGAGTAAAAGCAAGGATTATATTGATGTTATCAGAAACAATACTGTCACAGCAGTAAGGTAACCAAATAGAGGAATCAGGATGACTAATATTTTTGGAAATAGTGGCAATTAGCCATTCAAGATCAAGAATGTGGATGACATTCAGAAATGTATTGTTACCACAAAAAAAATAAAAAATGAAAAAATAAAATAAAAATAAAATCTTGTATATTTTCATAAGACTACATATGATAAAGACAAGGCAAACAAAAATTGCCTGTGTGCAAGCCTAAGAAAACACAAATTTCTAGGTATAACTAGCTCAGAATTTCCACACTGATGCCTAACCAATCCCATTAACTTTCAAAGATGCACTTAGAACAGGTTATATACTTCAGAGAAACATTGTCTGAGCCTCAATAAACAAAGGAATCCAGTTCTCAGTTTGCCCATCAAGTACCATCCCACAAACCTTAAATATGGCCACCAGTTTTCAAAGCTGAAAAGCATGGCAAGACTGCTTTCAATGCCAGTATGAGCATCACTATAATCTTAATATATTTAGGTAAGTGCATATTTAATTTGCTATTAAATATGAG